>JAWNFN010000006.1:0-1388150 GCA_037042985.1 Sporobolomyces phaffii | reverse complement strand
ACCCTAACCCTAACCCTAACCCTAACCCTAACCCTAACCCTAACCCTAACCCTAACCCTAAGCGACAGCCGAAGCCATCCACAAGAGCGACAGCGACAGCCGAAGCAACAGAAACAGAACAAGAAGAGGGCGACAAGAACCGCAAAAGCAACGAGAACCGCAAGAGGGCGGACAACAAAGCAACGCCACGAAAGCGACAACGAACCCACAAGAGAGCGACAGCGAGCCCACAAAAAGCGCAACAAGAACAAGAAGAGGGCAGACAGCGGAGCGACGAGAGAGACAGCGAGACACGAGAGCAGACAGCAAAACCGCGAGAGCGACAGCAAGAGCGAAACCACGAGAAGAGCAACAAGAAAGAACAAGGAACGAGAAGAGGGCACACAGCGAGAGAG
Source organism: Sporobolomyces phaffii (assembly GCA_037042985.1). Lineage (NCBI taxonomy): Eukaryota > Fungi > Basidiomycota > Microbotryomycetes > Sporidiobolales > Sporidiobolaceae > Sporobolomyces > Sporobolomyces phaffii. Next base: position 1,387,755 of record JAWNFN010000006.1, on the reverse strand, counting down.
CCAAGCCACGCTGGTGAACGAGGCAGGCGTGAGCGAGGCGACTACTCTACTAGGCTAGGCGAGACAAGGAGACCAGACGAGGCAGGAAGCGAGGTAGCGAGAAAGCGAGAAAGCGAGAAAGCGAGAAAGCGAGAAAGCGAGAAAGCGAGAAGGCCGACCGAGGTCAGCGTAGCCAGAAGAGCAACAGCGACAGCCGAAGCCACAAGAGCGACAGCCGAAGCCACAAAAGCGACAGCCGAAGCCACAAAAGCGACAGCCGAAGCCGCAAGCGGCAAGTGCGACAGCAAAGCAAACTGGACTGAACAAGAAGAGGGCGACAAAGAACCGCAAGAGGGCGGACAACAAAGCCGCAAGCCGCAAGAACAAACGACAGCGAAGCCACAAGAGCGACACCGAGACCACGAGAGCGACAACGAAGGCACGAGCAGAGCGCGACCAGCACGAGGGCCACGCAACACGCCACACAGAGCGGTCACGGCAAGAGCTGAAAGGTGTGAGCGGTCGAAGAGAACAGAACGAGAGGGAACGAGAGGACGACGCAAACAGGAAAAAGGGCGACAGCGAAGCAACTCGAACAAGGCGGACCACGACGAGGCGACTGGAGAAGAGGCAGAACGCGAAAGCGGGAGCAGGAGCGCACGAGGTGAGAACCCACAGGCAAGACTGGCGCCTGGCGCTGGCGAGCGAGCGGACTTGGCGGCACGGACGGGCTCGGACTCGGCTGCTTGGCTGAGACTGGACGTTCTGAACGTTGAACGGGCTGACTGACGGGTCGGCCAACGGGCTTAGCTCGACCTGCGACCGGTGACTGGCGACGAGAACAGACGAGGGAAACGAGCGGAAACAGAGTGGCGAGAACGAACGAGAGGTCGAGCGATCGAGTCGGAGAAACGGTGAGTCGTCGCGTCGAAAGGTTGGGGTCGGGAGAGCAAAGGAGACGAGGACGAGGAGATGAACGAGACAAAGACGAGACCGGTAAGACCCGAACCGAGCTTCCTGACGAGTGACGAGAAACAGGCGACAGGCGACAACCGACACGAGACGACGGTGCTCGGTGCTCGGTGAAAGACGACAAACTACAACGAGACAGCAAGGTGCGAGCGTGAGCAACGAAGCGAGACGGGCGTGGAGAGCGCAAAGAACGAAGAACGCAGAGAACGGCGACGAAGGACGAGCACGCGACAGCCGGCACCAACGAAGCGCCGCAAACGACGCAACATGGCATGGCGAGATGACGCATCGCATACGAGACGGACCAACGGTGGGGCAGAGCGGAGTCAGGGTTGGACGGGTGGGAGGGCCAAGGGAGAGAGAACGAATCAGAGAGCGGGAGACCAACAGACCAGTCTACACGAGTTGGGATCGGAGTCGGGCTCGAACTCAGGCAGAGAGGCAGAGAGGTCGGGGAGAGGGTGAGACCACGGGATGGAAGGGTGATGAGACGTGATGAGACAAGACGACGCGATCGATCCATGTGATTGTGATGAGTGACGATGCTCGTGACTGACGACGAGGCGAGAGCAGCAATCCAATCGAATCGAGACCAGGTGTACGGGCCCGATAGACGAGGTCGACAGGGTGAGAGAGCGGATGGCAAGGTGGGGCGAAACGCGTGCGAGAAACAGCAAGATAGACTCGGCAAACATAATACAAATGTAATCAATCGTACCCGTAGAGACCGAGAGTCACGATCGCGCGACTCTTGCGCTTCACGCTGTCCAGAGCAGCCTTGACTCGCGACTGGCATTCGAAAGGAGGCGTGTGTGGGTCCGAATGGACGAGTTCTGCTTCGCTCTCGTGACCCAAATTGACGACATTGCTCGCCCGCTCAACCAAGACATCACAGTCGCTTCCGTAAGGCTCGTCGTCTGAACGCTGGCTCTCTCGACCGACTCAGGTAGCAATACGGCTCTCGACTCTCGACTACAAGCATACGCGGGCAAAGGGTGATACGCTCGCTGTGCACGTGTTCCACCCGCGAGTCGCCGAAAAGTCGCCGTCGCTGAAAAGGCCAGTGCACCCGAGGGACGTGCGCCGTGGTGCTGGCCGGCGCCGCGGAACATCCGTGCAATGACGACGAGCACCATCTGGCCGCGATGTGCTCAGGCCCAAAACATATGTTTTGCGTTTTGCTTCCGATCTCATGTTCTGGGTCAGATGAGGCTCAGACCCAAAACATATGTTTTGCGTTTCATGTGAGGACCGCGTGCGTTTCAACGAGCGCGACCTCGCGTGCGCCTCAAAAATCGACGCGTCGGCACCAGGTGAACGAGGACGCGAGACGAGGTCGAAGGTGCACGCGGCGCGCGAACGAGATGTCGCGATGGGTGAGCATGTTGGGTGAAAACGCGAGCGAGAGAAAAAACAAACAAGTCGTCAAACCACGCGCCCTTCGAACTCTTTTCACCCTCATTCTCCCCTCCCTCGACAACCTTCAACGTGCAACAATGTCGACTCTCTCGACTCATGAACGACAGATGCCATCCGGAACCCCATGGCTCGCCGGCATACGGCATTACCTCTTCCCTGGCTCCCGGCCGCGCGCGGAATCGATCCCGCCCAGCATCTCGCATTCGCAGAGACAGCTACCGGCTGCACTGCACGTACCCATTCCATCACGTCCCTCGTCCTCCTCCCGCGCTGGGCCGCCACGTGCGCGAGCGGCTCTTCTTGTACGCCACCTCGTTTGTCGAGCGAGGGGGTTCAGCCCACAAGGCCCGCAGCGCTTTGCCCATGACGACCTCAAGCCGATCGCTGTCTGAGGCTTGCGGGTCGGCGAGCGGGTGAGGAGGAGGACGAGGGACGTCGTCCGGAACGGATGGAATGGGTACGTGCAGTGCAGCCGGTAGCTGTCTCTGCGAATGCGAGATGCTGGGCGGGATCGATTCCGCGCGCGGCCGCGGCGGCCAACTCGCCACGTCCCAGGCACGCGTCTGGTACTCGGCAAGAAGTTCGTGTAGCGCGCGCTGTTCGGCAATGGTCCTGGGACCCAAAACATGAGATCGGAAGTGAAACGCAAAACATATGTTCTGGGGTCGGACCCTCTGAGGGGAGGGGGAGGGGCCATTTCGGTGTGTGTCAAACCATGTATACTTGCTGGGTTGCTTCGGTCGGAACGGACTCGGTTGTTGACGCGTGACTCTCTGCGCGACGACTTTTTCGCTCTCTCGTCTCGACTCCGTTGAAACGCAACGCTGACTCACTGTTGGCTGCGGCTGTGCTCGACTCGCTTTGACCGCACTCAAACTCGTCGTGACGGACTGACGCCTGACGCGGTGTCCCTTTCACCGGCGTACCTTGTCACGTGCGTGCTCTTCCTCTCTCGCGCTCTCGCGTCCGGTCTCGCTTCCACTCGGCCACTTCTCACGCGTACTGACGCTCCCTCTCGCCGGTTGACACTGTTCCGGTTGCGCACTGCGCAACTCGAAGTCGAAACAACTAAACTCAAAAACTTGTCGTCAACGGTCCGACGTCGTTCTTTGCGGCTTGGGGTTTGCTCCTACTTGTCTCCGGACGACGCGCGTTGCTCTCGCCCTCTTACTCTTGTACTTACGACACTCCTGCTAACGCCCCTCCTGACTGCTAACTCACTCGGTCGCTTCGGTCGGAACGGACTCGGTCGGTCACACGTGACTGTTGCGACTCTCTCGCTCTCTCGTCTCAACTCTTTTGTACGCGACCCTGACTTGCTGCCGCCTGCGGCTGCGCTCAACTCGCTTCAAGCGCACCTAAACTTGCCGTGACGTACTGACACAGTCACTAACAACTGACACAGTGTCACTTTCCGGCGCAACTTGTCACGTGCGTACAACTCGCTCTCTCGCTCGTGCGATCTCACTTGAACTCGGCGACTTCTCACTCGCACGGACCCCTCCCTCTCACCTGTTAACACTGTCTCGGGTGCGCACTGTGCGACTCAACTCGAAACAACTCGACTCGGAACGACTTGGCGCGCTCACACGCTCGTTCGCCTACTTCCTCCGCGACTGGGAACAACTCGACCGTTTCTCGCTTGTTTGCTGTCGTTCCTTGACGGACTGTCTCTGACTACACTTCCGGTCCTGAGGGTTGAACTCGACTCGCCGCACCTTCCGTTCTGACCCGACCGCCTTTGACGTGGACGGGTTGAACCGCTGTCGGTTCTTGTTGTTTCCTGCGCGCTCACGGGGTTTACTCTAACCGCAATACGTGCGACTCTCTGACGCCCTCTCAACGGCCCTCTTGACGCTCTCTCTCCCCTGGAGTCGTGCTTGCCAACTTGCTTGGTCGGCTCTGTCGAAAACCGGTTTTCGCCCTCCCCTCAACTTGACCTCTTTGCGACGGCTCGCTCTCGGTCTTCTGTTCTTAAACGTCTCTCTTCCGTCACTTGACGCACGCACCTGTACACTGTTTGCTGTGACGTGCGCCTTGGTTTGACCCCACTCGGACTCGGTTTGCAGACGGGCCCAGCGTCGCTTTCCGTCGTTTCCTCGGTCACGTCACGTGCACTCGCTTTCGTTCTCACTCGTTGCTGCAACTCGTGGGTTTGCTCCAACTCTCCCTTAGGACTGTTCCAGCAGGCGGCACGAGGAAAGCTTTTCGAGTCCGACGAGCTGGGGTATAAAATCTTTCGATTTAGTCAGGCGGGTTGTAGGGAGGCGTTGCGAGGTGAACCAAGAAAAAGAGGTCCAAGTGGTGGAAACAAAGGTGTCGATAGTAGTGCGACACACGTTTTGAGTTGGGGGAGAGGGGAGATGTAAATCTAGTAACGACGACAAAGTGTAAAATGCGAGTGTTTCGGTTTTTATGCCCTAGGTTACGATTGAGCGAGTATGAAGCAGAGTCAGCTTCGAGCGAAGACCAGAGACGACAAGCGACGACGAGATGACTCACATGCGGTACTCTCTTCGTTCACCTTGACCGTTCTCACCCTCGGTCTTGTAATCGATGACAATGTCAAGGTCACGCGGGTTCTTGCCGTTCGGTGCAACCGAGATGGTACCCTCAATGTTGTCGTTCGCGTTGAGCGTGATCATGTCGTTGAGGTAGAACACGGTTTCTGTAGCCCGGGACACGACGTTGATTAGGCTCACTTCCCGGTGACACGCTACGAGCGAGAGAGGGAGAGATATACTCACGCTTCCAGTGAGTGTACTTGGCGTGAGGGCCGGTCGAGAAAGAAACGGGTTTGTGGCACGCTCGGAACGCGCAGTCGAACCATCCGAGGAAAGCGTGAACGTCTGTCGAAGGCGGAAGGACAGAGTCTTGTCAAAAAATGAGGGCGCAGGAAGACAGAGCCAGAAAGAGAAACATACAGTCGTTTCGGGTAGCGGTCAGTTTAAAGTTGGCGATAAATTTGAGTTGCTCTTTCGTCACCGTCAAAAGATCGAAAGTCTGGACAAGCCCGAACAGTCAGCTCGAGAACTCGGCACGAGACCGGCGACAAGACGAGAGACGTACAGCGAGTTTGCAGGGGTTCGTAACGACCGCTTTCAGGTCGACGGTATCAACAAGCGGCTCCTTGAGTGCGATCTCTTTGATACACGAGTAATCGAAGCCGTAAACGTCGTCCCAGACTAACAAGAACGGAGTGAGAAAGTCAGCATCAACGAGGCACGACGGGCGAGAGAAAGAGGCTCACAGCCAATCTTCTCCTCCTTGTACTCTTGATCCTCAATCGCGGCGATGTACATGGTCGCCTCGTCGGGGAACATCAAACCACCCTTGACGAGGTACTTGTCGCGCGCGTACAGGACAGAGTCGAGCATCGATTCGTACAGGAGGAAGTAACCCATCCATTCCGAGATGATGATGTCGACCTTGTCCACCGGGAGCACGACCTCCTCCATCTTGCCCTTGATCAAAGTGATCGCTGAAAGAAACACGAGAACGATGAGCAACCCGGAAGAGCGCTAGCGAAAATGAAAAACGTACTGTCGGCGAACCCGTTTGCCTCGACAATCTTTTGCGCCTGGTCGATGATGTTCGACATGTCGATCTGAACTCGACGTCACGACAAATTGCGAGCGTCCGGGTGAGCGGCGCGACGCAGGCGATAGAACAAGACGACGACCTACACCGATGACTTTCTTCGCACCAGCTTTCGCGGCGAACATCGAGAGGATACCGGTTCCACATCCGACATCGAGAACGACCTTGTCCCTAGCACGGGGTCAAACCCGACAAGGTCAGATGCGACCGAGAAAGGGTCGCTCGAAAAGAGAAAACGCACTTGAAGAGGTGCTTGTTCCACCACATCGAGTTGCGGTAACTCAGAGTTCGGACTTCGTCCTTCAACATCTCCTCGTGGATGCCAAAGTGAGCGTAGGAATCCGAGTAGTAGTCGGCCGAAGTAGGTCCCTCCTGCGTTGGTGTCGAAGCGAAACCGTCAGTTTCAAAGCCCCACCGGTCGTCCTGAAAGACAGAAAAACTCACGACGGCGGGAACCGAAGGAGCGGCAGCATCAACTTGCATAGCCATCTGTCAAGGCGGGGACGAAAGAGTCAGCAAGGAGGGAACCAACGCTGCGGGAAAAAGACACCGCCTCGTCTGTGGCAGGACCCGCGCCAACGCCAATTGAACCCGGACCAGCCACGATTCCGAGCTCAATGTCATCCGCTCTGCTACGAGCTCCATCTCCGTCGACCCTACGCCCTTGGCTCAAAGATGCGTCGCGAACAAATTGACTGAACCCTATCCGCGTCCCCGACCCGCCTCGAGCTCTCCGAGCGCTGCCTCCGCCTCCGTACCCCTATGCCAGCTCGCAGAACACTTTCAAGCCGAACCACACGGCCCGGAGAGTCGTCGCAGTCGAGATGTTTGAAATGGAAAGAAACGGGGGTTTCGCTCACGTTCAAAACTCGGCGACGGCGAAAGGGTTCGGGGGTTCGAGGGTCGGCGAGAGGGAAAAGAGCTCGACGATTTCGTACTACGAACTAGTGACGGCGAGAGGGTGAGCGAGCGTGGCGAGGCGGAAGCAGGGCGAGGCAAAGAAACTTTCTCTTCTCCACGCGCGAAAAACCACGCCGATTACAAAAGTTCAAATTCAATCTATCTATCGAGCTCGGTTACAGTCCCGATCCGTCCGACATTATTATTCACGAGCGAGCGGGGAGGACGCGCCATTCCCTCTCGCTCGCTCGCTCGCCCGCTCGCCCAAAGAGGACAGTGTCATCGATCATGGGTTACAATACAACACGCGACAGTTGCGAAAACTCGAAAGGATACGCGGTCAACCGATCGGACCCAAGTAGTCTTCCTTGATCGTGCCGATCGCAAACTGGAAGACAAGCCGAGGCGGGAACACCAGCGTCAGGTGGATTCCCAACAGTACACGAGGGGCTCAGGAAAGTGCTCACAATTTCAGTCGCGTCGACTCGCGTTCCAACGATTTTTAATCGGATCTTTGTCCCTTTCTCAATTTTTAACTAGCGACGTTCGCAGTAGTGAGCCAATGGTCTCGCCCGACAGCGCCGAGAGGAAGGGTAGACATACGACGTCTTCGTTCGAAGTGAAACAGGGAGGGTTCGCGTTCGGATCAAACGAGAAATCGGGAGGGATCAACTGCACGGGTGACGGGGGAAAGTTAGTTCGGCCGGACCGCTCAAGTCAGTCGAGACACCGAAGAGGCACGAGAACGGACATGGGTCGATACGAAACACTGCAGCGGACCGACATCGACAAAGATTCCCATCTGATCACGAAGGGCGCCGAACGGATCAGTAACCTTCCGAGTCTGACGGGATTCGAGTAACGCGCGCGCACCTTGTTGACGCTCGCGACGACGCCGTCGACGACTTCCCCTCTGAACGGTCTGTAGACGATCGCTTGGTACCTCAACCGGAACACGGCTTGACCGTCTTCGGCGATCCGGCCTCGCATCCCGCGGTCCTCGCCGTCGTCCTCGTCCCCGGCATCTTCTGCCTGCCCTTCCGACCCGAGGTTGTCGGCCGTGACGGCAATGATGTAGCCGAGCCGGCCCGAGCAGGACCCCTCGACTTGACGCCGCAGGGACAGTTTGAGGTACGCCGACAACGACGGGTTGAAGTACGACGGGTGCATGATCAGGTCTTGCGTCAACTCGCGCTGATTGTGAATAACGACCATGCGCGAACGATCAGCGCTGTGCGAAGCGAGAGTACATTTGAGAGCGCGAAGTTGGAATGACAAAACTCACGAGGAAAAACATGATGGCGGTGCTAGCGAAGTCGGGCTCGAACGAAGGGTAAAAAGCAGGGGTGATGCAGTAGACCGAGGCTGAGCCGAGATTGCACGACCGACATGGTGGACGCCGGGGTGAGGGGAGAAGGAGAGAGAGGGAGGAAGCGGGTCTCAGCACTCGAACTCAACACGACCCGGTGTCAAGAGATCTGCTCGTTCAACAGTAGCCTGTTCTGCTCTGATCTGGTGTATCGGATCGCGTGCGGTTGACGCGTGAGGACGCTGCGAGCGAGGGAGATCCGATGGGAACTTTCTCGCCGTGTCGACGCCGTTCGAGCGTCCGCGAACGCTCGTGGTGACCGCAATCAAGCTCCGGACATGATGGAGGTACCCTTACCGAGGGGCCTAGGGAAGCGGACGCGACTCGGAGTCGAATCGAGCGAGTAGTTTGTTCGGGTCGTCTGTTCCCGTCGAGTCGAGTCGAGTGACGAGGGGAGAGCGCCTGAGTGGTCGAGGTGCGTGCTGACAACTAAGCAGACGCGTGGTATATGCGAGGGCGGGTGAGAGTCGGGAGGGAGTAAATCGGCGCGTTCAACCAACGTCGTCAACAGTCCACCACGCTCACAGCGTTGTCCCTTCTCTCGACTACTCAAAGTCTCGTATGACTTTGGATCCGTCCAGTCGCGCGGCACTCGAACCCTCGAACGAGACTTTGGACAAATGTTCGCGTTGACGTCGAGCTAGTTTCGATACGATACCCTGCCCCCCCTCCCCTCCCCCTACCCCGGTGTTCATCTGCTACTGCACCTTGAGATGGTGTCAAACAAGTACCGTCGACAAGAAATCAATTTTCGACCGACTGCGCCCGCGGACATGGTGAACTTGCCTCCTTCCGAATCCGTCCAAAAACCTTCGAATCCCGGCGTGTTTCACCTCCCGGTTCGCATTCGGCAATCGCCCGTCTCCCTCCTGCCGACACTCACTCGTCGGGCCTGTTACCCCACAGAAACTTTCGCTCGGCTGAACTCTAGATTCCGATTCAATTTGCTCCAATTTTCATTTCAAGAGTTCTGTCCGTCAGTCAAGCGTCGGCGCACGCCCTCTCTCCCTCTGTCCCGGCGCCGTCTTCTCACTTGCCGACTCGTCGCCAGCGCTCGACGAATCGCCTGTGGACGACCTGCGTAGAGTCGATCTACCCCGCCCTTTCTCAGCCCGAAGAGGTCTCACTCCCTCCCTCCTCTCCCCCATCTCCCGGCTCGGCTCGGCACCGACTTTCTTTCGACCCCGACAGAATCGACGTCGACGTCTCCGGCGTACCCTTCTGAACTTGACAGGGAGCAAACGAGCCTTTCTCACTCGGACCGCCCCTCGTTCCCTACCGTCCTCGATCTCGATCCCAGCTACCTCACTTTCGTTCACCACCAACATTCGTTTGACATCCCATGCGCTTCGCATCGTCCCACCCTCTCGTGCTCGTTGCCGCCGCCGCTTCTCTCTTCCCGCGAGTCCTTTCTCACGCCGCACCTCCGAACCCCGACCAACTCTACTCTCTCCAACGCGCCGCGTACCTCGATGCCGCGCGCAACTCCGATGACGCCACTCCCGGGTCGAAACTTCCTGCGCGACGACAGGCTCCGCCCAAACTCGAGAAGCACAGAAAGAAGCCCAAGCCGAACAAGCGGTCGTCGTCGACTACGACCACGCCTACGCGGGAGAAGGTTGTCGAGGCAGGGCCGGACGACGACGAGGTGATCATCGTCCGGGCAGACAAGATTAAACGGGGAGGCGAGGGGCATTTGAAGCGACAAGGGAGGATGCAAAAGTTGTCGAGGAAACGACACCACGTCGAACACGCTCGGGCTCGCGCAGCTGCGGCGGTAGCAGTCGCCGAAGTTGACGTCGTAGTCGTCGAAAAGAAAACGGCCAGGCTCGTGACCGACTCGTCGTCGTCGTCGTCGTTGACGAAAGCGGTCGAAAAACGCGGAAGAGGCGGAACGTTCAAAGGAGTTTCGTCGTATTATCTCTTTGCGCTCGACGACGGACCCCGTCGCGCGGTACTCGACGCGATCAAGGGTGGAGGCTTCTCGGTCGTTCGAATCTTCCTCAGCGGAGTGGGAGCGAACAACAAGGGGAGCGGCAACGGTGCCGTGCCAGATCGTGAGTCCCTCCGTCGGGTACCGGGAAACTACGCCGAGAACTGACCGAGACACGAATTCAACCCCCAGTCGAACCCAATAAGGTCGGAGAGTACGACGATACAATCTTGTACAAGATTGACAAACTCATGGCCGATTGTGCCGATCGAGGTTCGCGCGAATCCTTTCTCTTTCGTTCCTCTCGCAACGCACTTTTCATGCTGTCGACCTCCAGGCCTCAAACTCGTCATCGCGCTCTCCGATCGTTACGCCCTCGGGTTCTGGTCGACCAACTCGTATGCCGTTCAGCTCTCGATCGTCCAACCCGGTCAAAGCGGCGCGTCATCGCTCAAGGTCAAAAACGCCCAAGCGTTCTACTCGAACCCGTGGGCGATCAAAATGTTTGAACAGCGTATGAGCCACGCGCTGAACCACGTCAACGACTTGATGGGCGGTCAAAAATGGAAAGATCTGAGCAGCGTCGTGTACGCGTTCGAAGGTGAGTGTTCACATTCCAGGCAACCCTGCCCGCACTCGTTGACACCTGCATTCGTACCTTTTCCGGTCTTCCCTGTCAGCGCAAAATGAACCGCAAGGTGTAAGCTGTCGACCTCGATCTATTTCGCAACTCGTTCACGCCTGATACTTACGCTCGGACCACTCTCGCGCCCGGTCTGCAGTACATGGACTCTCCGAACCCAACCTGGGTCTGTGACCGCTCGAGTTCGCTCGCGTCCCAAGTTTCGGGATCGGGAATTCAAATCTCTTCGGGAGGCGGAATCGACACTTCGTCTTCGCTGCAAAGTTGGGCGACCGGATGTGACTCGATCGACATCGTCTCGGTTCACGACTACGGCACGAACGGATGGAACACGGCGAACGCTCTCTCGAACGCTCAGAACAACCATCCCAGTAAAACGATCATGATGGGTGAGTCTCTCGCTCGACCTCTGCTCGGTCATGTCGGGACGGATCTCTGACTGGACGAAACTCGGGTGCGTATGTGCAGGTGAGTGGGGATTGACCGGATCGAACAAGGCAGCAAAGATCTCCGAGTTTGTCTCCGCGTTCGAATCGAAAGGGATCCCTTGGATGTACTGGCAGATTACGCAACCAGGTGCCGGTGCTTCCGACTTTGAGGTATGTGCTTTCATTTCCCATGACGTACGAGTCTTCCTCGACAGCCTCAAGCTGACAACGAACCCGCGCGAAACCCTCAGGTCTGGACGACTGAGCCGGCGTGGGGAGCGTTGACGGGAGGATCTTATTCCTACTCTTCGCCCTCGTCCGGGTCATCCAACAGCGGCAAAGGCTCGAAATCGAATTCGGACTCGTCAGGATCGAACTCGAACTCGTCAGGATCAAATTCGAGCTCGTCAGGAACAAAGTCGAGCTCGTCAGGAACGAAGTCGAGCTCGTCCAGCTCGTCGACCTCTTCTTCGCATGCGTACGCCTCTTCGGGCAGGTTGGCGAAAGCGACTGCGACTGTCTCGAATGCCTCGACGAACACGACTTCGACGATGACGAGCGATGAAGCTGTGTCGACGATTTTCGAAACAACGGACGGATCCTTAACCCTCTCGGCATCGAACGAAACGGCTCCGACCCCGACGGCGAATCCCGACGATGGGGCTCAATACGTGACCCTGTCCCCTGATGAGCTCTCGGGTTACTCGATCGTCGCGACCGACGCTGCGACACCTACCGACTCGTCGGTGCTCCCACTCGCGACGGACAACTCGACGGTCCTCTCGACGGACGCTGCGGCTTCTCCTGCCCCCTCGAGTCTTGTCTCTTCCCTCGTCGATAGTGCGATGGTCGATGCTCCCTCTGCGCTCGCGACACCGACCACCTCGACTGTCGATGTTCCGCCCGTTCCGACTTTGAGCGACTCTGTCAACTCTTCCTCGATCGACGCGGCACCCACTCCGACGCCCTCTCCTCTCGTCGACGGCACGACTGTCGCTGATACTGTGCCGAACTGCAACTACACGCTTGCCGAAGTCGCGAACGGCACCGTCATTCTCGACACGAACTCGACGATCGTTGTCCTCCCTTCGGGTATCCAGTGCAACTCGACGATCCTCCCCGTCTCGTCTTCCGTCGTGTCCCAACCTGCGACCTCGCCTTCGTCTGCCGACGCCGTCGAACCTGTCTCGTCCCTCCTCGTCTTCTCGAGCGACCCCAACACGATCCTTCCCGATTTCTCTTCCTCTTCATCGCCGTTGTCTCAAAGCCCGACGACAACGACCGCGCTCCTCGACAGCGAGAACGACACTGCGCAAGCCGCCGTCGAAGCTCCAACTCCTTCGCCTCAGCTGCATTACGCCGAAGTGACGCTCGACGCCGACGCACTCCTGACGATGGACTTGAGCGGGTACTCGATCGTTTCTTAAAAACCCTCCGGCACCTCCTTCCCCTTCCCCTTCTTCTCACTCTCTCTCTATCTCTTACTCTCTGTCGATGATCTCCGTGTAGCATTTCCCCCCCCCCCCCCCCCCAACCCCATTTCAGCGGTTCCGTCATCACTCGCGCTCACAAACTCCCCACTTGTAGCTTTTCCTCTCCATTGCCTCACTCGCACCAGCAACCAACGCTTCGCTGTCCTTGTATCGTCCAATTTTTTCTCTTTCTCAACCTTTACTGTAGATGCATTGCAGCAGAAGAAAAAAGTCAGCATCTCTTTTTTACTCGGAACAACCCTGCGCCGGCGAAGAGGGTTTTCTTTCCTTTGGGCAACCCACGCATTGTTTTTTTCGCAACTTTTCTCCGAGACGCATCAGGGCAGTCATCGTTCAAAAGACCGTCTCTCCCTTGGCCCTGGCTCATTCCAGAGGCAGATCGAAACGACCGTTCGGTACAGGGGCAACGCGGACACGAAGGCGAAGAAAGAGAACTGGGGCGAACTCGAACAAATGTTGCACGAGGAGAACGCAGAATGTACGCCGAGAGAGTAACGATCAAAGAGAGAGAGAGATGTAGCAAAACTGGGAGAGCGAGAAAAACGAAAGGAACGAAACCCTTGATATCGGAACCGGGAAACAAATAAAACGATCTATATAAGGAATGAAACAGCAAAGTCTAAGGATTTTTACGAGAAGCTGACAGACCCACGCGATTTGAGGTAACGTGGGGGGGAGAAGGGTGATGTAGTTTTTGAGTGAGAGTTGCAACCTGGTCTCCTCTAGGCGCAGAACGAAGGGAATTCGGGATGACGCGAGAAGAAAATCCTAAAACCGAGGGGACACTCTGTCGTGCGGTTGCGCCGAGTCATTTTTCATCAGACCTCTATGACGAATTTGGGCGCAGCGCCGTGTGAAAAGGGCAGAGAAGGAAGAAAAAGGAGGCGTACCGAGTTTGCACGCGCCAAAGTTACAGACGGGATGACCGATTCCGTTGTACGAGACGGGACAAACGATTCGACCCTAGAACCGAACGTGACGAGAGGATCAGCGTTTGCGAAACTGTGACGACGACGACGACGACGACGACGACGGCTACGAGCGACTCACGAAACCGCAGTCTTCAGGATTGTTGTCTTTCTTGGTTCCACGCCCTGCGAAAAAGAAGAAAGAAAGCAAAGCACCGAACTCGAATCAGTCATTCGCCGTTGTTACTTCGCTCGGCTCTGGTTCCTTACATTTCTCAACTGTGTTTGAGGAATCGTGATCTTCGTCAGTGCGCTGCGTGAAAAGGCGTGCCCACGAAAGAACAAAAAAGAGAAAGAGAGGGAGCGTGCGAAGAGAAACACGACGCGAGACTACTTACCGATCTTGTACGCAGCCAGGTCGGCAGCGAGGTGAGCTTTTTCGTGGGCAAACAGGCGCTTCTCGACGAGTTTTGTGCGGAGGGCGTCGAGTTTGGTCGAGCGCGTCGCGAGCTCTTCCGACGTGAGCGCTGGCAACGAGCGAGCGACGAAGGTACCGCCCACGTGAGCTTGCATTGACAGAGAGCGAGTGAGGCTCGCAGGTGACGGTGGAGAAGGACGTACGAGCAGCAGTCGAGATTGCTACGAGAGCGAAAAGGGCGAGGAAGACGGCAACGAAGGATTTGAACGAGCGAGCGAGCATGTTGAGCGGCGGCAAGGACGTCGTTCGAGAGTTGTGAGAGCAGGTAGGGAGGACAGGAAACGGTGTGTTGGGAATCGTCTCGAAGGAAAGCAGATGGGAGGGAAGAAGAAGCAAGTCGTTCGCGAAGGTTCAACGAACCTTGCTCGAGGCTAGCGTCCGATTAGGCGTTCGGTCGACAGATGCGACGATCAGAGCACATCTTGCGGGGTAGAAACGATACTCGCCGAGTAAGGTTGAGCCGAACCATCGCACGCGAGGGGGAAAAAAGTTATTCGAACTGTCCGGGGAAGCAGACGAGCTCGAAGTATCGATGCGATCCAGCAGAGCGCCCGAAGCCGACGAAGCGCCGTCGAAGAGACCGCTTGACGTAGCTCCGAGAGCGATCGAGTACGCCGGGGTACTTCGAAAGGGCGAGGCGGAGAAGCTGCAAGGTTTGCGATCGACCAAACAAGCTAGTCGATTTTTCGAAGGAGGATTTTTCCCGGTCGATGCTTTTCGCCACGAGTTCCGTTGCAGGGTAACTCTGTCGGCTATAATGAGGGTCGCTGAGGTGGAGGAGAGCCGAGTGAGGGAACGGTTTACGTTGCCGGCCGGACGAAGGCCGCGGGAAGCTACCGACGCGTGTCTGTGCTCCCTGGCCCGGATCTAGTCGTAGTGTGGTGCCTCGACAGAAGCGGTGCGACGCCTCGGGAAGGCGGGTCAACCAGCGAGAATCCGACGCGTCGAAGGGCGTGAACCTGCAGACGAGTGAGAGCAGCCGGCGCCCTGGGATATCTCGAGATGGGCAACGGGGACAAGACTTGTGCATGTCCACGAGACGGTGGGCGAGGGAGACACGAAGGAAATAAACAAGAAAAAACTCACGCGACGCGATCGACGCGACTTTCACTCAACCTGTTCACTCCTCCTTCACTCGCCTCGACCCGTCCTGCGAGGGTCAACAACATCAGCGATGACGAGCAGTCGATCGCGCTCGCCGCATCCACACCGCCACGTCGCGCGCGCCGCCGCCGCCGCCGCCGGGGGTTCGTGCGACTCGACCTCGTCGCTCTACGCGTACCCCGCCGCGACCGACACGCTGGCCGTGTACGAACAGCTCACGCTCGCGTGGAACCCGACATGCGTCACAGTCACGTCGCAGACGGTCGACCTGTACCTCAACGTGCAGCAGTCCGAGGGACTCGTCGCCGTGCACGAGTGGACCGACGTCAACTACAGCGCGGGCAAGCTCGTCACCATGCTCAAACCCTCGTGGTGGAACGCGAGCACCGGCGCAGGTTCGGTCCAGGCCCAGCTCGGCATCGTCCCGTCGGGCCAACCCATCTGGAACACCCCGGCCCCGTCCGGCCCCGTCTTCACCATCGCGTACAACGGCTCGTACCCCTCCGTGACCGACTCGGCCCCCGTCGCCGTCTACACGGGGCCCTCGGTCGAGTCGGTCGCCGACAAGAACGCCGCGTCCTCGGCCCCGTCGGGCGGCAAGCTCGGCGCCGCGATCGGTGTACCCCTCATCGTCGTCGCCCTCGCCGCAGCGGCGTACGTCACGTGGAACCGATTCAAAAAGCGACCCGAGAAGAAGCAGTTCTCTGCCGTGAGCCCGTCTCCTCCCCGTTCGGTTCGCCTGAAAAAGAAAACCTGAGCATCGATCACAAAAATTTTGTAGGTCGTCGATCAACGCATGTCGATGATCTCGCAAGGGACGTGGCAACCTCGTCCATCGATGGCCGCGTCCATGCACCGTCCGTCGGGCTCGATGTACTCGACCGGGAACCGACACTCGTACTTTGCCGACCCGAACCAGCGCAACTCGACCTACTCGGCGTTGAACGGCGGGTCTCCATTACGGCCGCCCCAACCGGCAGAGATGCGACAGCGCACCGTCGGCGAGGGAGACCGCGTCAGTCGCGTCAGTTTCGCAGGAGGGGAACGCCCCAGCTTCTCGTCGAGTCGTGGCCCAGGCGGCGCCGGAAAAGCTGCGAGTGTCTACACTCGAACTTCGATGCACCAGTCCCAACTGTCGCGGTCCCAAGATTCTCCCCCGGCGAGTTCGCCTCCGCTCTCACGCAACAGCCCGCCGCGGTTCCCCGACTCGACGTCGACTTCGCCTGCGCTCGCATCGTCGACCTCGTCCTCGTCGCTCGCGTCGGCGTCGTCGCGGTTCGACGACCCAATTTCGCGCTCGGGCACGCGCGAAGAGCTGCGAGATTCCCCCTCGGTGACCCAACTGCGACCGTACGGTTCGGCCTACTCTCACTCGCACAAACCCTCGGCGACGTCTTCCCTCCGAAACGAGCTCGCGTCGTCGTCTTCCGACCGTCGCGCCATTCCGACCGTGCCCTCGTCGTCGACACCGTCATCATCTTCGTCAGATCCGTTCCGGTTCCCGGCTTCGGCGTCGTCGTCGAGTATCTCGCAGCGGCCGAAACTGTCTCCGCTCGCGACCAACACGTCGACGATGACGCCGTCGTTCCTCGCTGCGATGCCCCAGTTGTCGAACGAGGCGTCGGGCCAGATCCTCTCGCCCGACCAAGCGCTCGCGTCCTACTCGTTCGCGCGAGCGCTTTCGCCGACTTCGACGAGTCCCGCTCCTCATGAAGAGTTTGCCGCTCATCAGACGAATACCGCGACGACGACGACTATGACGAGCAAGAGTACGAGCGTCAAAGCGGGACTCGGGAAAATGTTGCGCAAACTCAAATCAACTTCTTCGTTGAACCGGACGACGTCACCGAACGAGAACGGGGAACGACGAGACGAGGATCGGGACCAGGATCGGGAGAGGGACAGATCGATGAGTCCGTTTGACGACCCGCGGAACGAGCTCGTGATCCCTCCCATGCCAGCGTTGCACAGCGGGTTCGACGACGACGAGTGGTACACGACCCGAAACGACGGAGACACAGACCGCGATCGGGACGGGGAGGGAGACGGAGAGGAAGGTGTCAAGGTAGCGGGAGGGTCCATGGGCTGGAAAGGTGGGAACGCGTTGTGAAGGAGGGGGTAACAGTATACAACGGCTGTACTCTGGTTATTTTCGATTTTCATCTGTTTTTTTTTTTTTTTTTTTTTTTGCGCGCCTCGCCCTACTTTGACTAGTCCCAATTGTTTTTCTTGACGACATCTTACGAAGACCTCTCCTCGACTGTAATGTCCCATTTTGATACCCAGTTACATGCCGATCGGACGATGACGGGGCAAAAGTTGGATGAAGTCTCGTTCATCACGCACCTCGAATCCGTCGTCGTGTTCGCGTGGTCATGCCGCAATTGGCACTGCACTCGCTCTCTCCTGCCGCTGCGGCATCACTCGGGGCGATCGGTACGGGGCAGGGCGGGTCCGACTACTCGCTCGCGCTGTACTCTTTCCTCGACCGACTGAGCCCCATCATGTTCGCGAGGCTGTACACGAGTTCAAGCTCAGTCCTGTCCATCTTTCGGTAAACCGAGGCTCTCTCTCTCGTTGTCCGTCAGTGTTGACTGATTGACTCGATTTCGACTCGGGTTGCAGGTTGCTCCCGTTGACCGCGAGACACCTTGTGCTCAACCTCTTGTGGCTCTCGACTACGACCGAGCGGCGAGACGAGGACAGCCCCATGTCGGGCAACGATGATGACGACGAACAAGACGAAGGAGCGAGCGAGATCACGCTCAAGGAGATGGCACTCTGGGTCCGAGAACGCAAGAGTGACGGCGGCGACAAGTCTGATCGGCGGTCAGTATCCCCCCCCCCCCCCCGATCGTCCCATGCCTGCGATTGACGGAAAGTTGCTGACCCGGAGAAATTCATTTTTATACCGCAGACACCTCAACGCGAGCCTGTCGGCCCTCGCGAGGTTACACATCCTGAGTCCACGCGTGACGGAACCAGACGACGGTGACGACGAGGACGACGAAACCGTTCGGCGCGACGCAGCGACCGTCAACGACTCGACCGTTTTCGTCCTCAACGACAAGTTTCGCAATAGCTTGAGACAGGCTCTCACGGGAGGGTGAGCGCCCATCCGCCCCGCCTCCGATGAATCTCTCGATGATGCGTGCGCTGTATTGATACCTGCACGACGAGCACAGTGGTAAACCTGGAGCGTTCGGACGGGTCGCCGATGAAACGGATCCGAAAATCACGATCCATTTCCTCGACCAACACGCCGAGACGCAATGGGAGGTGAGTGACCCCATTTTCAAAGACCTGTGTGGCCTCTTGGCGGTGTTGACGGGCCCGAGATCGCAAAATTTAGACGATTCAACACTTCATGGTCAACTATGCCGATCCGTCTCGACCGAAACCTTCAGAAAAAGTTTTGCAGCTGTTGTATCAGTCGGGACTCATGCACTCCGAGTGAGCGTTTCATTCGCTCTTGTCTCGAGACCCTGTGGTACAGCGTTGCTGACAAGGGTTGCTTTCGGGGGGTTCCCAGAACTCGGTCGTTGAGAAGCATGCGAATCACTTCGAAAGGATTCCAGTTTCTCCTCGAAGATGTCAATACCCAACTGTGGGATCTCCTTCTCACTTACCTCGAGAGCTCAGAGGTACGCTCACACTGCGCGCTAGTCGCCGAGAGTACACTAAACTGACAACTGAGCATTTTTTTTCACACAGGATCTCGTCGAAACGATCGGATTCTTGTTCATGCTCGGTTCACTCGAGCTCGGAAGAGTGCGTAACACAGGCGAGTGAAACTCGACGAGTGACTATTGTCATTGACCCGGCGTGAATCGCGGCGACGACAGGCATATGTTTCGACCGATATGAGCGAATCGCAATCGCGAGTTCTGTCGGATTTGGCGGATTACGGTCTTGTCTATCGCTCCTCGGTGAGTTTTCGTTGTCTCGTCCGACACGATGACAAACTCGACGACTCACCTTGCTGTGCGTCCGCCCTTAGCCCAAATCGTCGACGTTTTACCCGACTCGACTCGCGACGACCCTAACCTCTTCGGCGCCTCCTCTCCTGTCGACCCTGCACGGCCAGTCGGAATCGCAAGGGTTCCTCGTGCTCGAAACGAACTACAAGCTGTACGCATACACGTCGAACCCGCTCCAGATCGCCGTCATGGGCCTCTTTGCGTCGCTCAAGACGCGGTTCGCCAACTTTGTCACGGGCATGATCACGCGCGAGTCGGTCCGGCGCGGACTCGAGAACGGCATCACGGCGAACCAGATCATCAGCTACTTGACGACGAGGGCGCACCCGCAAATGGTCGCGCTGCACCAATCGCGCCAGGGCAAGCACAACGAAGATCAAAACTTGTTACCGACGACGGTCGTTGATCAGATCCGCCTCTGGGAACACGAGCGTCGTCGGATCAAACACGTCGAAGGTGAATACACCACACTTGGTCCCCCCGTACCCTCCTTTCCGTACCGACCGGACCTGGAATTTTTTTGACCGCGGGTTTTTATTCTCCCTCTTCCCAGGTTACCTGTACGACGATTTCTCGTCAGAACACGATTACGACCTCGTGGCGAACTACGCTCGGAACTTGCGCGTCGTCCTGCTCGAACTCCCGAAACAACGTCGATTGATCATCACTGGAGACGGTCACCAACAAGTGAGGTAAGTAACACCAGTTTCTTTTTTCCTTTTCCCCTTGGGGCGGGTTCACGTTCTACTCGACGTCCCGCCGCGTGGTCGCGAGAGAGAAATTGAATCCGAATGATTGATGTTGGGGGGGTCTCTTTTGTGGGAACTGACGTGCAGGGAGTACATCAAGAGGAGGATGGCGGCAGCTCAAGCCGAAGCGTCAAACGGTCGAGAAGGAGGAGATGGAGGAGGTGGTGGTGGTGGTGGTGGCGGCGGGTTTGAACCGATGCAGTCGTGAAGGGAAACAATCTGGAGGTCGGGCAAGATCCGTCCCCCGCGCTCCGCGAGTTTTGTTGCTTGTAAGAAAACGCATCGACCCACCTATCCCGGAAAGGAGAGAGAGAGAGAGAGATTAGCGTCGGCGCATGTCGTCGACTCGTCAAGGACCTGCTGAGCAGAGAAGGGCTCTGTGCACTCAGCGTGGACAACGAACTGTGCGTCGTTCGGGGCTCCCGAATTTTACCGCGTCGTCCGTCTTGTTTCCCTTCTTTGTTCCATAATCACGCAAAAGGTTTCTCTTCTCTGACCGGCGCCTCGGATCAAAGACGTCACGATACATCCAATGTCTCGAAAGGCCGCTCCAATCTCAAGGTTGCCAGAGCACAACGAGGAGCTCGCACTCGCTCAGGCCACTTGTGCCATCGACCAAGAACTCGCGCCCTCGGAGACTCGCCAGCGACGCGTGGTACTCGAGACTCGCCTTGCCGAGATCGTTGCCACGGCGCGCCGACAAGGTGACGACACATCGGCCCTCGTCGAGTGGAAACTCGGATTCGTTCGACTTTTTCGGGATGCCGGCGAGACCGCGTACGCGCTCGAGCTTGTCATGGAGACAGTCGAAGCTTTCAAAGTTCGAGTCATGAGAGGAGACCGCGTGAGTTTCTCGTACTGGTTTCGAACCGCCCAATCGTCACACGAAAACGGGAGCGACGTCCTCGCGCACTAAGTTATGTGCTTCAATTGGGTAGATCACAACGAGTACGGGTCACCGACGAGGCTTTTGGACCGAATATGGCATCGAGCGTAGCTTCCAAGCTTTCTGCGTGATCGGAGGCAGATGCATCACGGCACGTTTTCGTTGTGTTTTTTGGCCTCATGGTTTCCATCCACAAAATCGCGGGCTTCTCACTTTCCACCACGTGTTTTGTTGACAGTCTGGTCTCGGGATCATGCGAGAAGAGATCCGTACCAACACGCGCGAGCTCGAAGCAAAGATCCGAGCCGTGACGCAAAGCGCCACCGAACGCCCGTTCGCTGTCCAAGCGCGCAATTCGATCGTCATTGACGACTACTTCACCAAGCTCCACTCGGTGCTCATGATCGGTCGCCCGCTTGACAATGACCGCGATGGTGGCGACACGAGACTACGCTGGACCGTTGGACTCCGACTCGTCAAAGTCTTATCCAGATTGATCTGGCATCACCACATTTCGATTTTCCAGGTGCCGTCTGTGTCATTGCACGTTCCTCTCTTACTTGGGTTGAATCTCCTAACCTTTGATCAAAACTTTGCAACGACAAAGTGTTCGGACCCGGGTGAACTCCTCGACCCTGAAACGCTCTTTTCGAAACTGTCACGTACGACACTCGTGAGTCCGTCCTAACCCTAACCCTTTCCCCCCCTCAGACTTTTGTAACTCCAACCGTATCCACCTCGTCGATGACAGTATCCCCCAGCGACGACGATGTAAACAACCCCGTAGGCATTGAAAGGCTGAAAACTGTACTACAATCGGAGGAGAAAGGAAAAAAATAACAAAAAAACCGAGAACTGTTTTTACATCTTTGCCATTCTGCCTCCTCCGTCGATCCGAATGACTACAGAGAGAGAGAGAGAAAGAGAAGAAAAGAGATTCCCGAACATGCGGTCGATAAATCATCAGCTATGTTTTTCGTGTGAGAGGGTGGGTGCAAACGCGAAACAACAGTTGCGCGAGTTGATTTCGACGACCGATCTTGGGGGTTGGGGTTCGCTAATTGCATCGCTGCTGACTTTCTCGACCAGAGAGAGAGAGGGAAGAAGACAGATCGAGATCAAGTAGAAAGGCCTCACCTGTTCCATTGAGATAGCCATTCTCAATGACGGCCTTTGCGAGGTGGGCAAACTCTTGCGGAACTCCGAACCGCGGCGGGAACAACGTCGTGGCCAACAACGAGTTGCGAGTCCTTGTCGTCCCCAGAGGAAAGGGTCAGGTGAAGGACAAGAGAGGGAGGGTGAGAACCAGGAGGGTGTTACATACTTGTCGGAAGTGTTTTTACCCATGTTGGTCGAAAACAACGAAGGAGCTAGGCAGACGACCCTGATCCCTGGTTCCTCATGGTCGGAGCAAAACAAATCACAATAAACGTGGTTTTCCGTCAGCTCGAACATGTCTTCGAGGAAGGAAAGGGGTTGGGGGGGTCTGCCATACCGTATCGAGCGAGATCGCGCGACATGGGGAGGACCAAACCTTCGACGGCTGCTTTCGAAGAGGCGTATGCGATTTGACCCATCTAGCCGTCATCTCCCCCCCGACGAACCCGGAGAGAGTGAGTGAGCCCGGCACGCAAACGAAGAAATTAAACGGGGGGATGCGCGCGCACCTGACCCTCAGTCGCCGAGACGGAACTCGTCAGAACGATGACGCCACGGTCGCCGTCGACTTGGGCATTGTCCGGTTTCGACAGGTCGGTCGAGTGTTGGTGGTGGTGTTGTTGTTGTTGTTTTGCAATCGCGCTTGCGACCCTCGACGCGATGAGAAAACTGCCGTCGAGGTTGATGCGGTGGACGTCCTTGAACGCGGCGAGCGAGAAGGGTTCCAACTCGCGGTCGATCGTCTTGCCCGCCATGCCGACCCCGCCGGCGTGCACGACGCCGCCCCACTTGAGCTTGTCGCGGTCGACGCGGGTTGCGAGCTGCGTGAACGCCTCGTCGACGCTCTCTTCGTCGCCTACGTCGCACTCGTAGAACTCGGCGTGGGACCCGAGGCGGCGAGCGAGCGCGCTTCCGGCGTCGGCGTTGAGGTCGAACAAGGCGAGGTCGGCCCCGAGCGAGCCGAGCAGTTCGGCCGTCGCTTCGCCGAGTCCGGACGACGCTCCCGTGACGACGTACAAGTGTTGCGAGATCTTCATCGGTGTGTTCGAGTGTGGTGTAGAGAAGAGAGAGAGAGAGAGAGACGAACGACTCTCCGGTTACTCGGGCCGTCCAGTTCCGACTCGCTCGATCGTTGCCGCGCGTGACATGACTTACATATTGCAGCACTACCGAGACGAATGAAAGTGAACCGGTACCGACTCTAGCGTGTCTTGAAGCGCGCGTTGATGAAACCCAAAAAAAAAGTTGAAATTGCAAGTTTCATCTCCAACTACTTGATGCCGGCCCAACTCAACAACTACTCTGTCACGCCGGGAGTGACGGTCACGACAAGCAACGCGTTCGATGCCCTCGCCACCGCCGGGCCGTCGTCTCAAGAGCTGTCGGAGCACTACCAGCTCTCGCTCCGGTTGATCGACGCCATCCTCGACCGCGACTCGCCCCTCGTCGACCACCTCGTGCTCACAGAACGCGTAGACTGCTGGGTCTCGGACCCCGACTCGACCCAGGGCTGGACCGCCCTCCACGCCGCCGCGTGTCCGTCTTTCTCTTCACAACCTCGTTCCCAACCTCGTTCACCCCTGACACCTGACCACTCTAGACATTGGAGATGTCAAACTCCTCAAGCTCCTCTTGCGCAAGGGCAACGCCGTGTGGAACCTCGTCGACAATCTCGGATGCGTCAGTCTCCCCCTCCTCCCTCTCTCTTGCCTCGGACGGTCCCGCTCACATGATCGAGCTGTCTCACAGTCGGCAGGCGACATTGCCTACTCGATGAACAATGCGAAAGCGTACAAGTTTCTCACAGAGGAAGGAGTCCGGGCCGAAATGTTGAGAGCCGTCATGGAGGACGCCGCCGCGGCGTCCGAGAACGACCGAGACGAGCAGGACGCCGACGAAGATGCAGCACAAGCAGCAGAAGCAGAAGAAGCGGTCGCGAAAGACGCCGCCGACGTCGACGCCGAGATGGGCCAAGGCGCCAACGACAACTCGGAAGCACCAAAACCTTCGACGGCGTCTTCGCTCGCGCACTACCTCTCGCAGCCGCTCACATACACGACCGACTCGAACGGACAGCCGATCTGTCTCGACGCTGAAGGGAACGGAGTCATGATGGGCTGGGAGCGCGACATCATGCAACAGACGGTCGAGCGCATGGTCCAAAAGGGGTGGGGAGACCGCAAGGGGAAACGGAGGGCCCAACTCGTCGAGGAGGAAGCCGGAGACCGCTATCCCCTCCGGGTCGTCAACGTCGGGTTCGGCCTCGGTATCGTGAGCCCCCCTCGCTTTGTTCTCACACGCTCTTTCTCGACATTCAAACCCCTCCTTCCGCGAAACCCGGCCAGATTGACACCTTTTTCCAAGAGTACTCTCCGACGACTCACCTCATCATCGAACCTCACCCCTCGGTCCTCGCGCACGCCCGCGCGACCGGGTGGTACGATCGACCGGGGGTCCGGTTCTTCGAAGGCACGTGGCAAGACTGGATCGCCCAACTCGAAGCGGGCACCGAAGAGTGGCTCGAGTGGGACGCCGTCTATTTTGACACGTACTCTGAACACTACGTCGACCTGAGGTCGTTCCTGTCGCACGCGCCGAACCTCGTCTCGTCGACCTCGCCCGATCAACAGGCGAGCGTGTCGTTCTTCCATGGACTCGGCGCGACCTCGCGCGCGTTCTACGACGTCTACACGACCGTGTCGCAGTTGCACCTGCTCGAGTTTGGGTTAAAGACCGAGTGGCACGAAGTCGACGTGCTCGGTTCGAGCCAAGACGCGTGGGAGAGTACCGGCTGGCGGGGCGAGGACGAAGGGGGTTCGGGTGAACGCAAGAAGTATTGGGAGTGGGAGAAGGCAGTCGGCAAGTACCGCTTGCCGGTTTGTAGGTTGGATTACGGAATTTTTTGATTTTTTTGGCCCACCTTCTCAAAATCTCAAGTCAACACTTGCCCCCCTCGCCATCTTTATCGAGAGGATCGCAACGATTACGCCCGCTTCTACCATTGCTCGAGTTCTACCATGACCGAATTTCGGCACAGGTCACTCACGACGCACTGGAGCGTTTGATGCGTGTTCTTAGTTCTCCCTTTGTTGCGCGGGTCACTCGGCTCGCTTCCCTTTCTTCACTTCCCCTTTGTTTCGGCGTTCCACTTGGCGATCTCGTCATCCTCAACACGGTCGCAGTTTCCCTTTCACGTAACTCACGCGACTCGGATCCCTTTGAGTCCGTCCTCCGCACTGACCGACGGTATCAAATTTTCAGCGACAAACAACCAACAAAGGTGGTTTCGGTCACCGCCTCGGTTTCCTGTCGTTCCCTTCGTTCGTTCAAGTTACAACTTGACATCTCTCGCATACTTTGCGTGCGACTTTTGAGGCTACTTTTCGCCGATTATCGAGGGGTAAGCGTTTGCACACTCTCTCGTCGACTCGTCGTACTCTCGCTGACCACTCCGGCTTAGATCTTGCCATGTCAAACACTTACCTCGGTATTATTGGGGAAACGGCACCTCCGATTACGCCGCCAGCAACGAAGACGAGCTTCGCAACGTCTTTCCTGTCGATGTCGCCTACGCCCCCTCGCACTCGTCCTCTCCCTGCCCGCCTTCTCTCCCTCGCACTTGGCGACGGCGATGACCCAGAACCGACGTCGCCCACGACGGCCGAAAGCGGGCGAAGCTCATTCGATTTTGAACGAGACGACCTCTCTGTCCTCTCTGCGACGACCACCACCACCACCTCCCCGTTCATGAGCAACAACCCGTTCCTCGCGATCCTCCTCGCTGAGCGCGCGACCGAGCAACCCAGTCGGTCGCCGAGTTTGACCCTCTCGTCTTCGTCGTCGTCGTCCTCTTCCTCCGCCGGCGCGAGTCTTCCCTCTCCCGTCACGTCCGTCACATCGGAACCAGTTCGCACGGACGACCTCAGCCGCTCCGTCGTCTACAAAGGATCCTTCTCGAGTCTCTTGGACGGAATCGTCGACGAAACTCGGACCCGGTTGTCGCTCGATAGAGCAGCCGAACCGGACGAAGGAGAAGAACGACAATTCGAACCGCCCGTCACTCCGGTCCTCGGGACTACGCCTTCTCCTTCGTCGTCTCCGTCTCCGGGACGAACCCCGCGAGCTGCGCGTGCTGCGCGGACCCGGTCGTGCGCGGCCCCACCACCACTTCGGACGATCGTCGCGTCTTCGCCTCGACATCATTACCACCACCGCAGCAGCACCCGACGTGGCTCGACGACACCGCGATCTACCCCTTGTTCGTCTCGACGTTCTTCTGCGACCGTGTTGGGGGGAGGCCAAGGCGGAAGCGGAAGCGGGTTCCGGTACTACCCGACCTCGCCACTCGATTCCCAAATCCTCGTCGTGTCTCCAAACTCGAACGCAGCCGGCTTGAAGACGACGACGACGATGACGACGAATTCTCAGAACAAGAAGCACCACGAGAAGAAGAAGAAGAAGAAGAAGGACCTACGCCGGAGCCCGCCCAAAGTCGCGGCGGCGAAAGCTCGACCGGCTCTGCCGCCGTTTGACGCCGAGGCGCTCGATTTATTTTTCGGTGTGACGAAACCCGTCGCGAAAGCTCGGAAAGGAGGCTACGAGTCGATCGCGCGTCGAGAAGGCCTACTCGATCATCACGACTCTCGGACGCGACGACTTGGAGGAGGAGAGCGAGAGGGACCTTGCGGGAACGGCATGGAGAGGTGGCGAACGATGGAAGAGTTCAGGGGCCTACTCGACTGCTGCGAAGACGACGTACTACCGCCGGCGCTGGACGATGTCGAAGAGATCGAGATCGACGAGAGGGACGGCATCGACGACGACGAGGTTCTTCAGATTCGGTTGGACCCGGCTCGAAAGGACTCGCCCGACGGCGGTCCTTCTTCCTCGTCGAGACCTCGTCGAAGCATCACGGACCGTCCTGGCCCGAAGAGTAGTGGCACCCGACGCGATCGACGCCGACCGCCCCCGCTCGAATTGTCTCACTCGAACAACTCTCTCACTTCAACGACGACCTCGTCGTCGGGTCTTTCTCCCGACTCGCCTGGGTCAACCTCGCGATCCCTTCTTTCCCTCGACTCGCCAATCTCGCTCGCTTCTGCCGACGACGACGACAACGACGATCCTCCTTCACGGCGGTCTCGTGTGTCGGGATCCCCCGAGCTCGATCGACGACTTCCCTGCGTCCCCGGCGGCGCCGCTCCCGTTGATCCCCTCTCGCTCGAGATCCTCCTCCGCACCTCTTCTTCTTCTTCTTCTTCTTCTTCGCATTCGGCCTCCGCCAACCTCACCACCTCGACGATGTCGTCGTCGCACGAGCTTCGTGACGACGAGGATCGTACCTCTCTTCAATCTTTGCGACCGGATGACGAAAAAGACGACGACGACCAAACGCAACGAGCTCGAGTCGTCTCAAAGAACCCTGAACAAGACCGTCGTGATCGAGTCCGGCCGTCCGTGCGATCGCACCTAGGTCGAACCCATCGTACGCAACGTCAAAACCGGAACCCCTCCGCCGACGGAGGAGGAGGACCATCATCATCATCGACAACAATCGCCGGCGCATTGAAGAGCAAAAAAAGTGTAGGCGAAAAACTTCGAGACTTGTGCAGCAGGTCCAGCAGATTTTGATATATGAAGTACAGTAACTTTTTCCTAATTCACGGCCCGCGTTGCTTTCGTTTTTCTGTTTCTCCACGAACCAAAAGAACCCCCCCCCCCCCCCCGCCCCCTCCTCCCGCTGGTTCGAAGCAAGATGACCTCGGAGAGAGAGAAGGCGTACCTTGACTATTGACCGTACCAAAGTGTTACTTACGTACGCGCCAAAAAAGAAAATTGGGACGGATCCCCTTCCCTGTTCCATGGCTCACACGACGCGGTCTACTCGGACACGAGGGCCAAGGGCAGATAAGCGCGAAAGCAGCACTGGAGTAGCAGAAAAATCGACTTGGGTTGGACTTTTGTTTTTTTCTTGTCGTATGACACCAAACAGAAAAAAAGCTTCGACGACGAGAATGTGAGAGTACAGCAAGTGGACGACGGAGAAGGAAGCGCGCGAGCGTGAGAGAGAGAGAGAGGGGGGGATGTATGTGTGAGAGAGAGAGAGAGAGAAAGAACGAAGAATAGATCGTGGGGGTTGGGCGAGGTGGAGGGGAAGAAAGAAGCACATAGAAAGAGAATCACTAAAAGGGAAAAAGTTGGGGGGAGGCCCTCCGAGAGGAGGGGGGAGAGGATCAACATGAAGTCGCAATGGCGGGACGAGGAGGGGTTAGGGCAAAAAGAAGATGCGATAGACGGAAGAACGAGAGCGAGTTTAGTCTGTTGGCGACGACGACAAAGAGGGCAAAGCTTACGTCAATAAAAGTTCGAGAGAGAGAGAGAGACGAGAAGAAAGGGGGAGAAAGAAAAAAAACTACGTACAGGTTCGCTTGAAAGGAGGGATACTCTTCATCTCGCTCTCGTCCAAGGTACCGGCGATGACGTCTCGGTATCCCAACGTCGTCTTCGAGTCGACGTCCTTTTGGAACGACAACGTGTGCTTCATCCACTTTTCGTCGTCTCGCTCGGTAAAGTCTTCGCGGGCGTGCGCGCCTCGCGACTCTTTACGCGCTTCGGCAGAGACGATCGTTTGGTCGGCGCAAGTCAACAAGTTGCGGAGTTCGAGCGTCTCGACGAGGTCACTGAATAACGGGGGTGGGCGGAGAGATTAAGGCCGAACGGTCAGGATTCGGCGTCGCGGGAAGAAAAGTGAAGAGAGCGCGGCGGGGGGGGGGGGGGGGCTCACGAGTTCCAGATCATCGAGCGATCTTTGATTCCGACATCCTTCCACGTGCCACGAACACGCTCGAGCTCCTTGACTCCGTTCTCGAGCGAGTCTTGAGTACGGAACACAGCGGCGTCGTTCTGAAGCAATCAGGGTCCAAGAAAAAATCGTAAGCAGGGCTCGAAGCAGATCGACGACGACCAATGGGACGTCACGCACCTGCATGGCCTTTTGCATATCGAGTCGGATCTCAGACGTGTGCTTCGAACCGTTTGAAGTCCTGATGTCGTCCAACGCTTGGATGCTGTCCATACCAGCGTCTTCCGAGATCTTCTTGTGCGGCTTGCCCGGTTCGAGGTTCGACGCGATGTGCTTCGCCGCGGCGCGACCGAACACGACAATGTCGAGGAGCGAGTTGGCACCGAGTCGGTTCGCGCCGTGGACGGAAACGCACGCGGCTTCTCCCGCGGCGTACAGTCCGGGCACGACCTTGTCCTTGCCGTTCTCGTCGACGGTGACGACTTCTCCCGTGTACTTGGTCGGGATACCTCCCATGTTGTAGTGGACGGTGGGGAGGACAGGGATGGGCTCCTTGGTGACGTCGACACCAGCGAAAATCGCAGCAGTCTCGGAGATACCGGGGAGTCGCTCGTGGAGGACGTCGGGAGGAAGATGCGACAGTTGGAGGTAGATGTGATCCTTGTCGGGACCGACTCCACGACCTTCGCGGATCTCGACCGTCATCGAACGGGAGACGACGTCGCGAGATGCGAGATCCTTGGCGGTAGGCGCGTAACGTTCCATGAATCGCTCTCCTTGCGAGTTGAGCAAGTATCCTCCCTCTCCTCGGGATCCTGTGCAAGGAAGACTCGACGTCAGTTCAAGCACTCGCGGTCGGGGCGAGACAGAGGCGCGCAGGACGTACCCTCAGTGATCAAGCATCCGGCACCGTAAATACCGGTCGGGTGGAACTGGACGAACTCCAAATCCTGGAGGGGAAGTCCAGCACGGGCGACCATTCCAGCTCCATCTCCCGAGCAGGTGTGCGCCGAAGTGCACGAGAAGTAAGCGCGTCCGTAACCTCCCGTTGCAAGAACCGTCTTGTGGGCACGGAATCGGTGCATAGTTCCGTCCTCTTGGTTGTAAGCCATAACTCCGACGCACTCTCCGTCTTCCATGATGAGGTCTGTATCGTGGAAACGATTCAGTGACTGTTCTCGCGCGCGCGACGTCAGACGAGACCGACGAACCGGTAGCGAAGTACTCGATGAAGTACTCGGTGTTGTGCCTCAGCGATTGACCGTAGAGAGTGTGCAACATGGCATGACCAGTTCGGTCGGCAGCAGCAGCGCATCGGTACGCTTGTCCTCCCTTTCCGTACTTGAGCGACTGTCCTCCGAAAGCACGTTGGTAGATCTTGCCTTCCTTGGTACGCGAGAAGGGGAGACCGAAATGTTCGAGTTCAAGGACGGTGTTGGCTACGAGTACCGCAGGAAGATCGCGCACGAGAGGAGGGAGGTGTAGGAAATTGTCAGTGTCGGGTCTCACTCATACGCAATTATTCGGTTCAGCGGTCACTCACGAGCTTCTTTGCACATGTAGTGAATCGCGTCTTGGTCTCCGAGCCAGTCGGAACCCTTGACCGTGTCGTAGGCGTGCCATCTCCAGTCGTCCTCGGTCATGTTTCCGAGCGCCGCGTTGATTCCTCCTTGGGCGGCGACGGTGTGGGACCGAGTCGGGAACAGCTTGGTGATACACGCAGTCTTGAGTCCAGCTTCGGCGAGTCCGAACGCCGCTCGAAGGCCAGCTCCTCCAGCTCCGCTATTGTGGTAGATTTGGCCGACGACTTGGGTCAGCGGCGTGAACCGGGTTGTGAATCAGTGCAGCGATTCCTGTACTCACACGACGATAGCATCGTACTGGATACGTTACAGCCACGAAAGGGAATCGATCAGAACGACTCAAACTCGACTCGACCCGAACCGCGGCATGTCTCGAGGGACGGGGACGCGGGACTCACCTCGTGCTCGATCAAGGCATACTTTCCGCTGATCGTAGTCTGCGAGTAGGGTTAGGGCAAGCGCAGTCAGTGACGGTCGCTCCGATCCGAGAGTTCCGCCGATCTGGCGTTTCGGTCCATCGCCCATCGCCACCTCTCTTGACAGGACTCACGGGAACTTCCTTCGCCCGAACGGGGTTGGTCGAGACGACTCGGGAGCGCACGGCCGAGGTCGAGAGTGCGCGGCGGGTGCCCGAAGTCGCGTCTGATGGATGCAACAGGGCAAACGACGGCATTCTCATCAGTTCGCCTGCCTCGCGATCGGAAACGAGGGACTCGTCGCTCACGCTTGGCAGTACGCAGCAGATTCAGTGATGACATGGGGAAAAGTGAGCCGGATGCGGGGGGGCGGGGACGGCGAGGGCGAGGGGGTCGAGAGGGGAGGAGAATTTCGGGAACAGGCGGGAGATTCCAAACCGCCGCCGCCCGTCAGCGCTTCAGCGAATCGCAGCGTGCGGATTTCCAGCTTTCCTCTCTTGACGCCGTTTTTCTGGCCCGATCCAGAGTCGACATGTCCTCTAGTACATTGTTCAGTATCCGGTGCGAATTATTCCCGCGCCGAGCGAAGAAGCAACGCCTCGTGTGCGAACCGGAAAGAAACTCCGTGCGTCGGTCTCATCGCGAACAGACAGACGCCACTGTCGATCGAGATCCCACCACAGCCGCCTCGGCAGTTTGAGTTTGTCTATCTGCAAGGCTCAAGCAGATCGGCGGCGAAGGCTTGTTCCCAGAGGACACCTTGCGTCCGCGGACTTACGCGATACCGAGGTCCGACTCGCGACCAGCCTTCTTTGTAAGATGCAGCGAAGATGATCCAATGTAAAATCCGCCGCGAGACGAAAAGTACATATGCGGTGGATCCGGGAGAACTTTTTCGCACGGTTCGCGCGCGCGCGATCGACGTGAAGTGGGGACGCACGCCCCCATCTCTCGGCCTCGACTCGCCGTCCTTGATCGTCACCGACATCATCCGCAAGTCATGTCTCCATCAGTACCGCCTTTGAGAGTGGCAGTAGTAGGAGGAGGTACGTCTCCTAGCCCGCCGCCACGTCACACAGTGCCGAATTCCGCCGCTCCCCCACTTTGGCTCAATTTCTCGACTGCTCGTCACAGGAATCGCCGGATTGACCACGGCCCTCGCGATCTACCACGAAAATGCCAACATTGAACTGTCCGTGTTCGAACAAGCGGCAAAGTTTGGCGAGGTCGGAGCGGGAGTCGCGTTCGGTCCGAACGCACAACGCGCGCTCCGAATGATCGGGTGCGGCGAGGCGTTGAACGCAGTTGCGGGACCGCCTGGAGACGACGCAAACCTGTGGTTCGAGTTCAAAGTCGGGGACGCCGGTCCCGACCAAGGCAAACACTTTGCGACCATCACCGGAACTGACGCTGCGAGGGGAAGCGTGCACCGGTCAGCCCCTACGTTTCTCGTTTCCGCAGCAGCAGCACCTGACCTGCGTCCGGTTTGTCCCAGGGCCGACTTCCTCGACCAACTGATCCAGAAACTGCCGCCATCCCTCGCGCGGTTCCACCACCGAGCTTCTCACTACGTCTCGCATTCGTCCGGAGTCATGCTTCACTTTACGGACCCAGCGTTGACCCCGTTCGAAGCCGACCTCATCATCTGCTCCGACGGGATCAAGTCGTCGCTCCGGGCCTGCTTGTACGAGCGCAAGGGCCTCGACTTGACGCAACAAAAAGCCGTCTACTCGGAGTGGATCGCGTGGAGGGGACTCATCAAGAAGAGCCAGTTCCGAGAAGCGTTCGGCGAGGGCGCGAGTGACAAGATGATGCACTGCGGCAACGGGAGACACATTCTCCATTTCCCGGTCCGAAACGGCGAACTCATCAATATCGTGAGCGGTCCTTTTCCCGACCCTCCCGGTCGCCTCGCCGCGAGCTCGGACGCTTCACCCCTCGTCCTCTCTCTCTGTCTCTCTCTGGTGACCTGACTCGATGCTCGTTTTGCTGCCGCAAAGGTCGGGTTCGTGCGAGATCCGGAACACGCAAAGCTCGGAGAACACACCGGACCCTGGAGCGAAGCGCGTCCGGCCGAAGAAATGATGCAAGACTTTGATCAGTTTCACGAGCCGTGCAAAAAGCTATTGCGGGTCAGTACACGCCTCGCAATTTTGGGGTTTAAATCCACCGGCGCCTCCTTGCATTCGTGCCCGTCCGCGACGGCCAAGAGTCGGCTGACCCACGCTTGTGCCCGTCCGCGACAGGCGATCGATAACCCATCGATTTGGGGCATCTTCAAACTCCCCTTGATCGAGACGGCTATTGATGATCGAGTCGTCCTCATTGGCGACGCTGTGCGTTTTTCGAACTTTGTACCCCTTCCCCTCACTCCCACGGGCGAAATTCGATCCGCGCTCAGATCAGAGCAAAGCGTAGGGAAGACAGAAATACTGACGCAAAAAAAATGGGTCCTTAAATCGGCTCGCCGCCACAGGCTCACGCAACGACGCCTCACCAAGGTTCAGGCGCCGGTGCCGCCGTCGAAGACTCACTCTTCCTCTCGCGCCTCATTGCGCACCCCTCGGTGTCGTCGAGCGATCCAGTCCGAGACCGCCCGACGCGGATCCGACGCGCGCTCGAGATCTACGAACGCGAACGGCAACCGCGCGCGCAACGGATCCAAGAGAGTTCGGACGCGGCGGGCATGCTGTACGAGTTTTTGGACCCCGTCGCAAAGGGCGACCTCGAAAAGGTGAGGGACGACCTCGAGAAGAGGATGGAGTGGATCTGGACGTTTGACACGGAGAAGGAACTCGAGAGGGTTGTCGGTTTACTCGACTAGTAGCACCCCCCACCCCCCACCCCCCCGTCGGCGAGTCCGAGCTCTGTGATATAGTGACGAGTTGTTCGCAATGAGGTACCAACTGGACAAGGAAAGTGAATTTTGGGTTTGAGCCGGTGACGAGGGCGAAGACGAGCTGGTACATATCCTGGGCAGTGTCTGGTCGCTCGCCGTACCACGCCAGGAGCCTCTGGTCCTCGTTCGGGCGCGCTTGACAAGTTTACAAGCGGTAAGTCGAGTGTTTGACGCCGGCGGAGATGAACGTCGTTTACCCTCCTCCACTCCGCTTCTCCGGTCTGTTGCGTCCTTTGAGCTGTTAAAGCTGCGAGGTGCACAGCTCGCGATTCTGTTCGCTGCTCCTGCGAGTCACGGTCACCCGCTGCAGGTTCCTCGAACAGAACGAACCATTCCAGCGGTCCGGATCCCGAGTCGTCGCAGTGGCCGTGATCGTCCAGGCTGTGTCACTTGCATCAAGTCGGCTGCACGCTCGCCGGCGCCGGAATGTCTCGCTTCGACCCATCAGATTCGGACAGTTTCCAACTCTCCAAATTCACAAAATTTCCTCGTCCGTCGGGCTACCACGGCCATCAGTCCCTGATTCAGCCAGATCGCCGATTCTGCTTGGGGTAGTCTTTTCGAGGCTCGAGATGTCCCACAGTCAGCCTCTCGCACTTCCACCCACCTCCGCGACCCATCGACAATGGATCTCAGCCCGGACGCGATCGTGCACGCCTTGACTACGCTACCTCTCGACACGAACCCCTACTACTGGCTCGCTGAGCTCCTCCGCGCCAACTACCTGCCCCACTACTCGAAATCGGCTACGGTGCAGATCTACGTCGCGATAGGGATCATCGCCTGGTGAGTCCACCCACCCCGGATCCCCTTTTAGCTCCGTTCGAGCTGATAAGGTTGTTGAGCGTTCGTCTCTCCTCTACCTAGTAACACCCTCCTCGTTCTATTCAGTCTTTTCCTCCGGATCCGCAAGAAGCAATGCTGGTTCTTCCGGCGACAACTCTCTCACACGCTGATCCAGCCGAACCTTGCCTGCGTCGGAGGGTGCCTCGGACTCGTAATTCTCGGTCGTGAGGCGTAAACGAAGCTTTTACGGGGAGAGACTCGACGAGCTCAATTGACGCATTTGCTCCACACTCGCAGTGACAATTTTCCTTTACTTGACCGTCGTTCAGTCTTCCGCAGTACACTTTTCGAATTACCTCGGATACCTCAGTCTCTCGCTTGGGTGAGCCACATCATTCACTGCGGCTATTGATCGTCCCCCCCCCCCCCCTCTCAAGTCTTAATGCTTAGTCCAATTAAACTTTTCCGACAGATTCACCCCAAACGTCGTTGGCACGATCGCGATCTGGTCACTCTCGTCGAGTTTCCTGATCCACCTCCACAGTCAAGACCCCAATCGAGACCTCGGGCGGTGGAAGATCGCTTGCAACGTCTTTGGCATCGGGGCGCCGTTCATCGTGCTCGCGATTTTCCTACCGCTCGACGTCATCGCTGGTCGTCGATACGCCAGGACGGTGACGATATTTTTCGAGATTGACACGGCTCTGCGTACGCACGGAGACTTGTGGTCGCCTTCGCCGACGCCGAACCTCGCAGGGTTGCTCGAAATCGTTCCCCTGTTCAACGCCCTCGTTGCCGAGTACGCTCGGTTGCGACCGATCTGGCAAGCCAACTAGTAAGTCTGATCACGGCTTTTTTCTTTTTTTCGATAGGGCTTTTGTTGTCGAGGAGCAGGACGGGATGAGCTGAGCGATCCGGCGCGTCCACTTGTCAGCATCTTCAACTCGTCGACGACGGTACTCCTCGTCTTTGCGCTATCGACAATTTCGGCGTTCTACTTTTCCTCGGTTCGGAGGCTCATCGAACGTGCGAAACGTGCACTGCTCGAAGAATCATGTCGTGGTGCCGAACTCCTCGACGAAGTTCGGCGTACCTGGATCGTGCGTCGTCTTTCTTCTTCTTCCCGGGAGGTTTCCCTGAGACGTTGACTCTGCGATCGCGTTACTTAATTTCCTTCCCCTCTCGAATCGAGAAACAGGGTCTCGTCATGTCGATGCTGCTCTTCCTCCTCATCGCCTCGATCACGTTCGGTCTCTCGCTCTTCTCTGCGATCCGACCCCTCATCCTCTCTCAATCGTACATCCTCGCGTCGTTCTGGTCCGACACGCTCCTGTCCGTCACCATGTCTGGGATCCTCCTCTGGCTCTCGTGGACGCTCGAGCCAGACGACTCGACTCGGAACGACGATGACGCCGCACTCGTCGTCTCGGCCAAACTCGAACGCGCGACAACGACGACGACGAAGAATCATCGGACGACGTCGAACGTGGTCTCGAGGATGCGCAGGCGGTCGAGCATCTGGTTCGACGACGTGTACGAAAAGCCAGAGGACGACCACGTCAGGGCACACTCGATCGTCGCGACCGGTCCATCCGGGATACTGCTGCAACGAGGTCGAGAAGAGTCAGAGTCGACGTGCGTCGGCGACGAGACGGCCAGCAGACGGCTCGAACCAGTTCAGGAGGGAACCACGACGATGACGACGTCGTCGTCGTCCGTCACCGGATCAGAGTCGAAGAAGGACCTCGTAGATGAAGAGGAGAAGAGTGCCGACGTCCGGGCCGGTTTGTCGCTGTATCGAATCGTGAAGTGATCCATGACGATAATGTGGACGATCCCCCCCCCGTACTCTTCGGTTTCTCTACGTTATGGAAATTCGCGCCCCATCTGAGCCCTCCATGTCAAATTTGGCCTGCGAATACACCCCCGTCATGATAAATTCGGACTGCAGTGCGGCAAAATTTGCATCGAGAGAGATGGGGTCTGTGCGCCGAGAGCCGAGGCTGGCAAGAGTCTCGCGTCGCCTTTTCTCGTCTCTCGACGGTCGTTTCCCAGCGTGCACGGAACCCGAGGAAAAAGACTTGCAGTTATTTGTGTACATGGAATCAACTTTTGAACAACTGCGAAACAGGAGGTAAAAGTCCAAAAACATCGAGAAAACCCCTTT
Source organism: Sporobolomyces phaffii (assembly GCA_037042985.1). Classification (NCBI taxonomy): domain Eukaryota; kingdom Fungi; phylum Basidiomycota; class Microbotryomycetes; order Sporidiobolales; family Sporidiobolaceae; genus Sporobolomyces; species Sporobolomyces phaffii. Next base: position 1,351,103 of record JAWNFN010000006.1, on the reverse strand, counting down.
TCTTTCTTTCTTTTTTTCTTTTTCTCCGGCCTTCCAACAATCCCTGAAATTCGTTCTGTCCTCCCCCCATCGTCCCGATCATCCATAGTACTGTTGGAACGAGGACATCGATTCGGAATTGTTCGCACTGCCGTAAAACTGCGTATCGTCTTGACCGCTCTGACGCACTACTGGAGGAGGAGGAGGAGCTTGAAATGATCCGAATGGTTGTTCATGCTGACTTGCTCCTGATCCAAATCCTCCTCCTCCTCCTCCTCCTGCAGTCGCCGCAGTGCCCATCATCATGGTCGACGACATGGGACCCCACCCAAACACGGCGACGGCCGACGGGACGCACAAACTCGCGAGTTCGTGCATCTGAGGGACCTCGCCGCGGAGTCGTTGCTGGACGAACCACGGGTGGCTCTGTTGCAACGCCGAGACGAAATCGGTCCACGACGAGGGGTTCGTCGCGCTGAACGTTGTCGGGTCGAACGAAGACGTCGAAGACGATGTCGAGGGTACTGGTAGTTGTGGTGGTGGTGGTGGTTCGATGAACGAATTGACAGCGGCGGCGGGGGCGGCGAAAGGGGGTTGAGGCGTCGCATCAGCAGCGACGAACGGACGCTTGTGGTGGTGGTTCCAAGACGCCGAACGGTCCTTGTCGTCCTCGTCGTCGTCGTCGAAAGGACGGGTAGCCGGGACGACCGGACGAACGGATTCCGAGCGTCGCGGCGATTCAGAACCGATTCTCCCCCTCGTCCTCTCGGGCAAGGGAGCTCTTCCTCCACTCGTAGACGACGTCTGTTGATCCAACTCGTCTCGACGTCCATACCGGTATCCATTCCCGCCGTCTGGATCTCGAGGTCCCCCCCTTTCAAACTCTGCGGTTCCCCCCCTTGCGATCCACCCTCGTTCGTCCCCGCCCGTCGTGGAGCGCGCGTCGTTGTGGTTCCATCCTCGACCTGATGCGCCGCTGCCGTCGCGTTCCCCTCGGCCCAACTCGTCGTCTTGGTACCTCCCGCCGTCAATTCGCCCGGGTCCGTCGTCGTCGTAGTAGTACCTTTGCCCTCTTCCTCCGTCCCTCATCGAGCCATACTCTGCGTTGTTCGCACCTGGTCCTTCGCCTCGTCCCCATTGTTGTTGTCGTGGTGGTGGTTGTTGTTCATGTCGTTGTTGTTGACCGTAGCTCGCAACGCTGCCACCGCCGCCACCGCCGCCACCGCCAGAGGGGTTGACTTGGTTCCGTTGCGAGAACGACGTACTCTCAGCTATCGCGCTGCTCGAAGGTGGTGGGTGCTGCTGTGGGTCATGATGTTGGTTTTCCGAGTTGGTTCCGAGAGTCGATGACGACGATGAAAAGTTGTTGTGGTATCCCTCGTGTTGGGGGGGCAGTTGCCTAGAGAGATTGTTCGAGTAGGATGATGGTAAAGTTCCTTCAACGGGGAACGCTTTCGGGCTAATCGGGGAGGGTGTGATCAACAAAGTCCGGAGAAAAAGAGGATTTGGTGTTCTCATTTCCCGCGTCAGCAAATTTTGGTTCTGGCTTTCTCGTACTGGAGAGCGGCAAGTGGAAAAGCAGGCAAGAGAGAGAGAGAGAGAGAAGGGGGGGGGGGCATAGGAGGCACTGACCCTCCTTGAGCTTCCAACAAGACTCGTTGAATCATGGCTTCTTCCTCCTCCTTCTTCTGTTGTTCTCTCGCCGCTGCGCTGGGTTCGGCTTGAGCCGTCGCTTGAAGGAGTGCGAGGACATTCGCCGGGATCGGGACGTGGGCGTCGCTCGTCGCTGGAAGCGCTGATTGCGGACCTGAGGGAAAGACGAAGGAAAGATACGAAAAAAAAAAGGCGAGAGGAAGGAGAAAACGATGTGCGAGAGCGAAGAAGGGAGGGAAAGGCGAGGCGAGTCGAGAAAGAGATCAAAAACGAAAAACGAAGAGATTCAGCGACATTCGACTCTCGGCGAGATGAAGTTGGAGGTGGCCCCGAGTTGGAAGGACGAGCAGGGAGGTTTCCATTGCGATCGACGACGACGACGACAATAAGCTACGAGCGTGTCTAGATCGAAAGCAACTGTTGCGCCGTGTTGTCGAGACGCCGCGTTCGGAACGTAGTCGTTGATCGGCGGCGATATTTGATGATGGAACCGGATGCGGAAAAGAGTCGGGAGAGGATTTACCTGGACTAGCCGAAGGCCCGGTCGGAGACATGGCCGGTGCAATCGGACTCATCTCGAACGGTGCAGCTGCGTTCGGCTCGGCAGGGGCCGAGGTCGCGACGAGCTTGCTGCTGAGCCTGGCGAGCGTGGCAGAGCTGAACGTGCCGGCTTTTGTCCAAATGTCGACGACTTTGCGGACCTTGTCGCGATACTCCGAGGGGGCGTTGTCCCACACGTCGAGGACGATCTTGCTGACGAGTCCTTCGAGCTTCTTGAGGAAACTCGCACTCGTGCCGGGGGCGACAGTTGGGGTGTCATCCTTGGGCGTCGTGCTCGCGGGGTCGGGCTGGGGCAGGGCTTTGAGCTTGCCGTCCTTCTTGTACTTTGACCTCGCGGCTCTCGCGATGGCGTCGACGAGGTAGAGTGAGGTGAGTTTGTTGGCGGGGGCGGATTTTTTGTGATGTCGGTACAGGAGCGTGATCAACGCCGTGTCAGACTGTGGGTGGGTGGATCAGCCACGCGACACTTGCCCAAAGAGTCGGAGAGAGAGACGCACGGCGAGGTTCTCGAGTGCTAGCGAGACGATGGCTTCGACGGCGGAAGATGACGGTTTGTTCCTCAAGATGACCGCCTTGAGCTGGCCGTCGAGCGCCTGCATTCCGGGGTCGACTGTGAGTCCCGTGCGACTAGCGAGCGGGTCGCGGCACCTCGACTCACCTCAAGCGATGCCATCGTGGACGACGGACGACAGACGTTCAACAAGTTCAAGTTCGGCGCGCGCCTCTCTTGCCTCGCCTCTCAACCTCGTCGCATCAACCCGCTTGCTCTGATGCTCCATGGCTCTCTTCGCATCTCTACCTCACCGCTCGGGATGGCCGGACCGGGTAGACTCGGGCATGAGAAGGTCGCCGCATTTTTGTTCCAATTCGTTTTTGTGCGACTTGCGAGCGGCCAACGTCAACGTTCTTTGGCGCTAGCTTTGTTCCAGTCTCGTGCTGTTCCGATCTCGCCCGCCTCTCGCGACTCTGCAGCACATTCCTGCGAGCGAGAATGCCAGGGGGGGGGGGGCCGAGTGGTTTCGCGCGTTTCCTTCGTTCTCTTAGTCTTTCTCGCTCGGCGCTCTCGCATCAGTCACAATCCTCACGCTCGTTCTCTCGTCAAATCGTCTGTGCCCTACGATCCCCTCTCTTTGGTCCTGCCTTATCTTTCTCGTTATCCGCGCGGATCATGCGTTTCTCCCTCTTCGCCTGGCTCGCATGCAAAAGTCAGTCCAGTTCCTCCTCCATCTGCGCGAGCACGACGACCTGACATCATCGCTCGACGGAATCGACCTAGCGCTTGTTCCGATGGCACTCGCACAACGCGCCAACGACCTTCCGCCTCACTCGATCTCTCCGACGCAGTCGTCCGGTCCCCACTTGTTCCCGCGCGGATCCGGTACGCTCGATTCCGCCGCGTCGGCACTCGAGAGCTCGGTCCTCTCGCTCGCCAACTCTGCCACAAAGGCGGTCAAAGGCCAAGGCGTGTGCGCGTCAAACTCGACGTGCGCCGGATTCGTCCACTTTGCCCAGGTACATCCCCCCCTTTCGTCTACAGGTCTTCACTTCGTCCCCCTTCGTTATCTTTCTCTCTCTCGAAACCCCCGAATCGCCGGGGTCTGACTCTGCGTTTCCGAAAAGTAAAGACGTGTAGCGGGAAAGGAGATTCCGCTGCGATCGCCGGGTGCATTTGCTCAGCCGCCAGTCTCCAAGTCATGAATGCCTGCACCAACTGTGCGTTTTCTCGCTCCTCGTTTAACGCCTATCCAGAAAGTGCCCCCATTGATCCAACCTTTCGCGACAAAATGAAAAACAAAACAAAAAAGGTATTTCGTCGAATTCGGTCAAAGCGAATGCGAACCGTGAGGTTTTCTCTCTCTCTCCCTCTACCAAAACCTCGGCTGGCTCTTTACTCCCCATTGACTGACAACTGCCCCCCCCACCCCCCCCCCCCCCCCCCCCCCCCAAAAAAAAAAAAAATGGTTAGATTTTTCGTCGTTTTGCAACTCTGCGAGTTCGACCCTCGCCCTCCTCGCCGCTTCGGCGTCTTCGTCTGCTCCAACGCTCCTCGTTCCGCCTTCGTCAACCCCGACTCGTATCCCTGCGAACGGTCAAGACGCACACAGTGGCGCCTCCAGACGTCGTGTCGTGCGGTTCTTTTCAGCGGTCGGCGTCCTGACGAGTGGTGTCGCAATCTTTGCGCTCGTGCCATACTGAGATGGATCGCCGAGTCCGTTTTGGGCTCAGAGTGGCCAAGTTGGGGGTCTTTTATGATCCCTGGACCACCCTTCTACACTCTTCCTTCCGCTAGAGCTTGTGTATAATTTATAGGTCGAGTTTGATCCAATGTAGCCGCCCGGTTTTATTTATTTAATTCTCGTTCCAAGTTCACCCCTCCTCCCCCCCCCTTGTTATTCATCGTGTCTCGCGCACCGTCTCATTAGGTCGGCCGACTCTCTGTACTAGAGGTCGGATCATTGTACCGCAGCTTGGAGAGAGAATCCGAGAAACGAAGAGCAAAAAACAAAAACTATTAGACCCCGACGCTATTTTGAACCAAGCCCCCCCTCGTTGGCTTTGTTTGCTCAGCGAATTTCGAAGTTAAACACGAAGAGACTACGAACGAGGGAGGGTAGGGTCAAGAGAGAGGGGGAGAACCTAAGGGATATAATACGACAAGCGCCCGAGGGGGGGGGAAAGGCTTCGACGAGCTGTTATAAACAAGAGAAAAGACAGGTGGGTATCAAGAGAAAAGAAGCGGCGTAGCGCTCCGGAAAAGCGACCGACAAGGGTCGCCCATAATTCAGGGGGTTGTTTGCGAGGGTACGACACAGGAAAACCAGGGTTTTTTTTTTTTTTGCTTGTCCTTTTCGGAATCATTTAAATGTCGACACGACGAACTCAAACACGGCGAACGTGACCTGAAGGATTTTCTCCCGTCGTTCCCCCGATCCCACCAACGGCCCCATGACCTTTTCGTCAGCTCATTGTCGTATTTGCACGTGTAGAAAAACTGACCATGTTGACGGGTACGCTCCTGACCAACGTCGGACCCAACCCGGCGACAAAGACGCGGTACCCTCCTTCGCGGTACGCCGATTGAAAACTAGACCTCAGCGTCGCGTACGGGTGCTGCTGTTGCCGTTGTTGCGCCAAGCTTGCCGTCGTCGTCGTCTTCGTCGTCGTCGGGACGGGAGTCGATTGCATCTTTGTTTTGACAACGTCGAGTGGGAACCTGTTGCGCGGTCAGACCCAAAGCCCCGGCACCGAAAGAGCACGTCAGTTCCCAAAAGAAAAAAACTGTCAATATTTTGCCGTGGCGCGCGTGCGCGTTCCTCCCCCTCATCTTTCCTCCCTTTCCCCTCAACCGGAAAACCATTCCCCTCCCTCCACAGAAAAAAGAAACCGATGTTGAAAGAAAAAAAAGGAAGTAGGAGCGGAAAAGGAAAAAAAACAAGCTCTACTCACGTAATGCCCCACCCGACGATCCCTGCCAAACCCCCCGCGACCAAGATCCTCGTCGTACTCGTCGGTAGCGACTCTGCATCTCCCCACAATTCGCTATCGACCTCTTCCCTCAGATCTCCTCTCAATTTCTTCTTCTTCTGTCGGTGTCCATCGACATCTCCATCGTCGACTCCAGTAGTGAAGAGTCCGAACGAACCTCCCCTAACGACGTACTCGTACATGAGGAAATAAGGACCGTAACCCGTGTCGCGCAAGAGGGTCGGTACAAAACCGCGGTACAACGACCGGACCGAGTGAGTCCGGACGAGCGACAAGAGCGAAGGTTGACGAGTACTGCTCGCGCTCGTGCTCGTCGTGCTACCTCCTGCTGATGTCGCCGAACAACGGTGCGACTGTTGCAGGATCTTGAGTCGTTCGATCGGAGTTGCAAAAATTCTGGCGGGGGGGATCGACCGACGAACCGGTGAGAAAGAAACCTTTGTAAAGGAGTTTTTCGGCCCCCGAAGTGGGCTTTGAGCGCGAAGGGAAGGGAGCTGGGAGGGATTTTCGGTTTTTTTTTTTTTTTTTTTCAGAGCTGCTGGCTTACGAAGTGAAGACACCACTGATCGAACCTGCGATCGTGATTTGACCGAGAGTCGGTTCTGCGTCTGGAGTCGAGAGGAGGAATTGTGACATCGTGTACTTGTACGACGTAAAGACCGAGGCGTTCATGAGGGCGATCCCGAGCTGACAGAATCCGAACAAAAGAGCGATCCCTCAGTTTTCTCTCGACGTGTGGGGTTTTGCGGAAAATCTAGTGAGCTTGACGAACCATGGGTGAAGTCTGTGCGAGAGAGTATTGGAAAAAGAACAGCGGGATGATTGTTAGGTTTCGTTTGCCGTTTTGAGGAGGGTGGGAAACGAATCTGGTAAAAAAACTTACGACCCCTTTGTACAAACCTCTGGCCTAGAAACGACCACAACCCAGGTAAGCTGGGCAATTATAGCACAGCCGCGGAGAGTACTCACACCTTCTTCAGAGACGATCCGCGTGCAAGCATGCCAAGCGCCATTGTACCTCGTGTGCACTGTCTCTCTCGCCAACGTTGCGCTCGTCGTCCCGGTTGCGGGGAAAGAGTTAGTAAAGGTCGTTGTCGATGGTTGAGTCTGTAGCCGAACTTTTACTGTTGATGCGAGTGCGAGGGAGCGAAAAGCGGTTAGCCGAAAACCGTACGAAACGCGCTCGAGTCACGTGGTTCCGGAAAGGGGGGGGCCGGACTCACTCGTGTCGAAGGGGTGACCCGTCAAGAGACTCGCGACACCTAATTCGCGCCATACCAGGCAAGGGGATCAGCCGCAACACGGGGACAAGGCGCGAGGGAATGCAGTGAACGAGCGAGTGGGGAGGAGAGCGCGCGGTGGGGAGGGGAGTCACGAACCGGCTACGGTCCCCGCGAAGAAGTCTAGCGCGGGCGAGATCGGGGGAGGAGCATTCTCGAGTCCGGCTTCCGACGCGAGCGACATGCGAACGAGGGGAGAGAACCGCCGTCGGACGCTCGCGCGGTTCGTTGCGAGTTCAAGTTGGCTCGTCCCCCCACCTCGACTCGCACTCACCTGACTCACTTGGTCACGCTCTTGCGGTCAGCAGCTTCCTCCAACACTCGCCTCGTCGTCGAACCGCCAGCCTGTGCCATCCCTGCCTCGGCTTCATCTCGTTCAGCGTCTCGCCGCGTCGACTCCGACGCCCTCTGTCTCTCAGACCGCCAGTGCTATTGCTATCGGATTCCCGGCTGGTCAGAGGATCGAAACCACGAGGAGCGCGCGCCCGTGCAGTTGGTGTCGACCCCGCGGATTTGTTCGGTATCACGACGTGAGTCGATCGTTCTAAAGTCGTTCGGTTATAGCACGGGTACGTGATTCGAACAGAGAGCTCCGCGACCGACTCGAGCGAACCCGTCGAGGCGTCCGAGCTAATTTTGCATTTCTCGCCTTGCGCAGCCGTTCTACAACGCTCACCTCGTCCCGGTGCCGAGTGATCTCTCGTCGCGCCAATGCTCTCTCTTACGCTACGTCTGCTCGTGTGTGCCGCCCGCTTCGAGGTCCGTCGATGCCACAGCGGCAAATCTCGAAATTCCTCCTGTACGAGTCTCTCCCGCGGATCCGCTCTCATTCTCCCTCTCCCGGACGCGCTTACGATCTTCGCCTTCCCTCGAACGCGCTCACGATCAGGAAAAGAGTCTGCTATGAAAATCCAGGCTCTTCTGAAGGCTCGATCGCTCGACAGTCTCTATGGCACGCCCTGTATAACCCCTTCATGGCGCCGCTACCTCTGACTTCCGCCCCTTCAGCACTACTGAGGAACGTGCCTCAGCTTCCGCGTTGAATGGCTCGATCTCGCATGCGCATGCGCGTTCCTCCGCCGAGATACTCGTGACTCGTTCCAGGAGCGCCCCGAACTCTCACAACGCACGTTCGAGCTTTTCACTCCTCCTTGGCTATTCATCTATTTTCGGAATCACATCCTTTAGATCGGGCGCACGTACAGGTCACGCCTCAGCTTTGATTACCCCAATGTGAGCCGAGTTTCTCTCTCCCGCATCCCACCGCGATCTCGGCTCCTGACTTCCGATATGCTAGCCTTATCACGGTCGTACTCTGGCTCCGCCGCTGTCGCGCGAGGACCAAAGCGCGATAGCCAATGCTAGACAGCTTCACGCTCTCAATAGAGAGATCGCGAAGGTGCGAGATGACATCGTGAACGCACAGCACGACGGTACTAGTGCCTCCGTCTCGCACTTTGCTCAACGCCTTGCCAACCTGGAGTGTCAACGTGCACTTCTCGCTTCCTCCCATCTGTCCGCTTCCCTCTCGAAGGGAGCTCACAACCTTTCCGCTCGCAAGGGTGCTTTATATTTCCCCTCCTGAATGCTCTCTCGCTCTCTATAACTCGCACGACCGTGACCGTCGCTGGTCAATTCCTATCCTTTGACTATCCTCGTCACACCCTTTCCCTTGTTTCGGTTTCTCACTTATTCCCTTGTTGGATTGACTGTTCGCGTTGCGTTAGAATAGAATCTCTCCGTCTCGCAAAGCTGAATGACTTCACAGAGAGACCGTAAAGATACAAGCGACGCCTGCCCAGCCGAGGGAGGAGTGCGAGCGCCGAACGCGAACGAAATCGGCGACCGGAAGCTGAGAACTTCGACCACACCGCTAACCCTAGCGCCTGTTGTTCTGCGGGCATGCTTGAAAGTACTCTCAACGCTCACATCGGCGCCAGCATTCGGTAGTAGGCTACTGGCTCTGCTCGGTCCTCCGCGCGCGCCTCGCCCCTGCGAGCTCGTTGCTCAAGCTTGGGTCCCCAGACGCTCGAGGCGTGAGCTCCCAATCACAGACAGCATCACCCTGCTTGGCGTTCGTACGATCTCGGCGGTACGAGCGATCGGTTTCAGGGACCGTTCGCGGGGACGCCGCTCAGGTCGCGCACGGACTTTGCCATCCCTTTTTAAACTCGCCCCCCCCCCCTTCTCTCTTTTTCTCCGTCTACTCACCAACCGATCTTCTGTACTGCTCCACAGAATGGCCGGGTTTTGGTGCGACTATTGCAACTACAACGCACACGCCAAGACGGTGAGCCGACTTTTCTGCTCCTCTTCACACGGCGCGCTGCAAAACCCAATTACCTGTGTGGCAGACAGTTTAACAGCATCAACAAGCACAGCATGCGGGCGCCGATCATAAGGCGAGAAAGTACCAGTGCAAATCATGCATTGTCACTTGGCCTTATAAGTGGGTTTCGTTGCGCCCGGGCACATTCCCCATTTGCATACAACTGACTACGAATTCGATCCAGATTCGCTGAGCATAGGGATCGCCTGTGCGGCACTTTGAAGCCTTCGCCTACCGACGAATTCCGCACGTGGAACGCCGACACCCTCAAGTTTGACTACCATGTAAGCTCGTGATTCGGTTGCCCCCGTGTGTGATCTCGACTCTGATCTTTTCAATGCGACAGGGCCCTCGCCCGGACAGTGTCGTCATTCGAACCGACGAAAGCGCGATCCGTAACGCGAAAGTAGCTAAACTCGAGAGTCTCGGGGGCGAAATCGCACAATTGCGAGACATCAGAGCTGCCGCCGAGCGCGACGGCATTGCGGCGTCGAGCGGCTTCGACCCCACGCGTCTCAACGAGCTGATCCGTCAGCGCAACAATCTCGCTGCCGCCGTTTCCTCTGCTTCCCATTCCTCGGCTTCCCTTTCAAAGAGAGTTCACAACCTCTCCGCTCGCAAGCATGCGATGTACTTCCCCTCTTGAATCTTACCTGTCCGTCTCCGACCAATTGTCCTGTTACCCCAACCCTTCTCTATGACCTTGTTCTCGAAAAAAAAAGACCCTTTTTCCCGAATTCGAAACTTTGCCCTCGTGCTTCGACCCGTCGAAGCATCGAGAGTTCAAGAGAGGAGAAAGAGACGTGACCAACCTGTTTTCATTACTACATGACCCGTGAGAGAGAGAGAGAGAGAGAGAGAGGAAGGGGAGAGCACAGTAGACATTGTATCGACAAAAATAGAGAGAAGAAAGAGAAAAAAAAAACCCGTGAAAACCCGTAAACGTCTCGACACCCAACCCTGAAACCCTAGAATCCCCACGTCGAGCCAGACCGGAACCGACCTCGTATCGAGTGAGGGGGAAGAAGGGGGGGAGACTTTTTCAGTAAAAGTCGCCCCTGATCCTCCGAACGAGTTGCATGTCGCGTTGCATGATCGTGACTCGTTTCGCATGCAACGCGCACAAATTCGAGTCTTCGAACAAATGGACGAGGTACCTGTCGTTTTCCGAAGATGAATCCAAAAAAATAAAATTAGAAACGGCTCGCGGGTTCAGAGCTCGAGAGAACGAAAGGGAGGCGGGGGACGGAAGAGGGCGTGCGAGAGCGAGATGGAAAAAGGCGGTGCGGTGTAGTGTGAAAAAGAGAAAAACTCACGCTTCGGTCGCTTCTTGGAGTGCGAGAAGGGCAGAGGACTGCCACCGGAGTCCAACTTGAGAACCGTTCTGATCGTCGAAAAACTCGGTCGCGATCTCGCGCACCTGTAGGGGAAGAGGATCAAGCTGTTCAGTTTTCCCGGCGTTTTTTTTCCTCCCGAGTCGTTCAGACCGCATTTCCAGCTTCCGTTCCGCATGCTACACCTCTGTCCAGTCATCCCTTGCTCGTCACGATGACGCTGAGAAAACTTCTCGTCATCATCCCCCTCTCCCCGAACCCCTTCCCCCCATCCCGCGGCCTCGATCGCCAACGATCCTCATCCCCACCTTCGCTCTTCGATCCTCACGCCTTCATTCACGAGAGAAAGACAGAGATAGAAAGAGAAGAAAAAAACCGTACCAGTCTCGCAAACGGTAACCGCCTCAAAAGCAAGTCAGTCGATTTCTGATAATGCCGAATCTCTCTCAACGCGACCGTGCCCGGTTTGAACCGGTGTGGCTTCTTCTTCGCTGCCGTCTGTGCTGCCGATACTCTTGCTCCTGCTGCTGGACCTGTTTTCACACACAACCCCTTTTCTCAGTTCTCTCTCTCCCAAACCACGAAACGGAGAGAGAGAGAGAGAGAGGGAGAAGAAACAGACCTTTCCCTTTGCCTCCCCCCGTCTTACCCCCGATTGATTTTCTCGCGAGTCCTCCTCCTGCTGTACTGGTCCCGACGCCGCCTCCGCCGCCGAGGGGTTGTTGAGCCAACCGTTTCTGAACCGTCGTCGTAGTGGTCGTCGTCTTTTTCGCCGCAACCATCTTGCGAGGAGTCGTTGCCATGGTTTATGCGCGTTAGGTACACCGCCGGTAGAGGGAGGGAGAGAAGAGAGAGAGAGAGAGAGGGGGCTTGATCAAGACGAGGGGTTTAAGGGGATACGGGAGGGTACACCGAACCCGACCGGTGTGAGTTTGGTCGAGCAGAGGGATATGGCAAGTCAGGAGTTGCGATTTCGTGAGCCGTGCGAGCGAGCGAGTTGGGAAGCGGGGGCGGATGTGATGATGAGAAAGTCTCGTTCGCGGTGCATCTCGATCACAAATTTCCCCCCCTCTTATTTCTTGCGCGGGCTTACTTCGACTCGTTTCGGTTTATGTATCTTATGACTTGGAATCGTGAGGACTAAAGAAAAGAACAATGCAAAAAAAAAAAAAAATCAACAAAAAAAACCCCGCGGAGGAAAGTTAATCAAAATCCGAGTCTTTCCCGCACGTTTTGGGAGCTCAGACTTGTGCAGGGCCGTCCTATAGACACCTCCTCCGGGTGTACCGACCGCCCACTTGTGGAGAAAGGAACGCCGCCTGACGCGAGTTTTTTTTTTCAACTCCGGTTCCGCGCGCGCGTTCTCCGTGAAATGTACTTCCGAGTTTTGTTTCTCAACGGTACAATGGTTAAAACTATCTACAGGGAGAGAGGGAGTTGGAGCGAGGTGGTAGACAGGTAGAGAAGAGCGTCCCTCAGTCTCGCTTCACTTGTTCAGCAATGTTGGTCGCCTGGTCCTTTGACGCTCCATTCAAAAGGGCTTCACCCTGAGCCACTTCGTGTTCCTGTTTTTCGTCGCACCCCCCAGAAAACAATCACTTTTAAAATGAGCATTGAATTCGTCCTTGCGAAGTGTTGAGAGAGAGAGAGAGAGAGAGTTCCTCACCTTTCCAGTCGCCTTTCCAGCAAACTTCTTCGCAAACCCGTTGACCTTGTCTCCGAACGATGCTCCCCCCTTTCCTTGTTCGTGTCCACCGTCTTGATCGGGCATGGTCGAAGCTCCCTGACTCGTCTCGACGGCTTCGCGTTGTCCGTTCGGTTCCCACTTTTGAGTGATTTGGTTGAAATGTCCCGAACCGTCTTGGGTCAATCGAGCGTCGTCGGCTTTGGATTGGTCCGGGACAGAGTCGGCCGTCGCTTGGAACGGTTGGTTCGAACCCGTGTTTTGCAGGTTGTTGTCCATGCGCGTGGTCGAGGGGACGAATGAGGAAGAATTCTGGAGGTGGGACGTGGGGGGGAAGGGGGGGGGGGTGTGACGAAGAGGAAGGAGTCAGTTCCGACTCGGGCCTGAAGGGGGTAAGGGTGTAGTATCGCTCACCATGATTGCTCGAGTTTGGGTGGGGGGGTGGTATCAGAATGAAGTGAAGGAGGAAAGGAAGGAATTCGAGGTCCGGCTCGGCTCACAGTTTGACGACATGTTGAGTGACATCATGTCAGTCAGTGGCATCGCCTCGCGACATCGGACTCTATCATACCGCAGTACTGTATGTACTGTACTAGCACTTTTTTCGCTCTGATACTTTCCAGCGTCAACTCTTTCGGTCTCTGGCAACAACGTCTTCGGACCCAGCTCGCGGAAAAAACACCAGCTCGGGCCCGGGATTTGGGTTTCTTTTCTAGTTTTCATTCGCAATCTCTCGTTCAACTTCGCGGACCCTCCTACACGCCTCGACGACTTTGTCAAAGAGTGAAGGGGGTAACCGCATGAGTCCCAACTCGCTCACGAGGCGGTACGCGACGCGGTTGCGCTCGTAGCTCTCGGCGACGACCTGGCCCGACTCGCCGCGTACGAGGACCGACGCGAGAATGTCTTGGGGTTGCGCCGTCCGTTGCGCCTCGGCCGGGTTCCTTTGGTCTCCAATGTGACTGTCCAAAAAAATCGACGAGTCAATCAACGTGTTGCGACAGAACAGAGAGAAAGAGAGAAAACAAGAGAGAGAGAGAACGAACATGTAGGTATCGACTCTGCCTTCGAGTGCACTCGCGACGACGGATTTGGCGAGGCTCGTGACCCACAAGTCCTTGTCGACGTGTTCGCGGAGGACCTCGTGCACGAGGTCGAGAAACTGGGGGTTCTCGGTAAAGTATCTTGGCACGATCTCGGGTTCTTCTTCTTGTTTGCCCGTTCGATTCGGGTTTGCGAGGTGACCGATCGTCGTCGGAGAGAAGGAAGGGTTCGGTGCCGGTTCGGGCAGGAACGAGAGGGCGTACTCGGACGAAGAGTCGGGCGACTTGGGGTGCAAGTACAACCCGGGATACACCCGAGACGCCAACGATGACGACCACCTCGTGCCTCTACCAGTCACGGTCACGGTCAAGCGAGGAACCCGCGACAGAGTCGACAACATGGTGACGAGAGAGGGAAGAGAGAGATCGAATGTCAACGTTGACGTCGTTCGTTCACCTCGCATCCCTCTCTCTCTCTCTCTCATTCGAGCAACTAGCAACGGGGCCAGAACGGACTGAGCGCGTACTCGAAAAGCTAGATGGGACCTGGTCACTCGTACCACGAGTGAGTTTGCGCGACGTTGGTTCGTTCAACTCGGCGCGACTTTGAGCGACTGACAGTGTCGCATCGACCAGCCACCGCGCGAGGTATGCCAACGCGATCCACACGGCCGAGTCGCACCTCGAACACCTCGTCGCGTCCGACCCAGAGTCGTGGACCCCCGTGACCGTCAACAACACTGGCACTCCTCCCGTCGCTGTCGCTGTCGCTGTTGCTGTCGCACGCCGCCGTTCACCCGTGGGCGACGTCTTCCGCGCGACCGTCCACCTCGACCTCGCCGACGAGAATGCCGCACTCGACCTCCTTGACGCGTTCCACGCCGCCCTCACGACAGCCGAACTCCGCCCCTCGTGGGACAAACTCGTCGAACAAGCCTCGACCCTCGAACTCGTCGATCCGAGGACGAGGGTCGTCAAGACGGATTATCGCCTCGGGTGGCCCGCTTCGTCAGTTTTCTCTCTCTCTTTCTCTCGCGTGTCGATCGATCCGCCGACTCATTCTCTTCGCGCCCCTCGTCCCAAAGGCCGAGGGACACCGTCACAATCTCTCGCACTACGAGCGCTTCGACCGACCGGGCCACCTACCTCATCGACTGCGCGACGAGTCTCCCCCGGTTCGCCGATGAACCGAGCTTCCTCCGTCCCTCGCCACCCTACGTCCGGTCCCACGTCACCCTTTACGCGTGGGTCCTCGAGATCGTTCCCGCGACGAAGGACGAACCGGACGACCCCCGCCGACGGTTACAGATCAACCTGTACTGGAGTTGGTCCCTCCACCACCGCGGTCCGACTCCCGTATTCTCGTCCTCTGCCCCTACCTCTTTTGCGCCCTCGTCTTCGACGACGACGACGACGACTTCAACGAGTCTGACGACGGCAGCAGGAGGACTCGTTCACCACCAGCACCCGTACCAGTCGCACCTCGCGCACCTCGTCGCATCGCTCGTCTCGTACGTTCAGTCGACCTTACCGCCCATGTCTTCGGCCTCGTCTTGCCACGTCGTCGGTTCTTCTTCTGCTCCCAAGGCACTCGCGGGATCAGGAACTCGATCGACCGTACCCGCGACAGCGAACTCTCCTTTGACGTCGGCGGTGCGACGTGCAGGAGGAGGAGGAGGAGGAGGAGCGATCCCGACCCTTTTGACTTGGTCCCAGAACCGAGGGGTTGAAATGATCCGGTCCGTGTGGGACGAGAGCGGGTTCAAGTGGTCGTGCGAGTGGGACGTCGTGTACTGTCGTCGTCTTCATCGTCGTCGACGTCTGTCTTCTTCTGCCCCTCGCAGCATCACCGGGAACGAAAAAGTCGACGACAGTGAGCTCGATGACGACACGGGAGGAGGAGGGTCCGCGAGACCTTTTGTCGACATTCGAGTACCCGCACCTGCGAGTGCGTCTGTGACCGTAGGAGGAGGAGGAGGAGGGGGAGGAGGAGGACGAGACGGGTGGGACATTCGGATCAATCGAAACAGCTCTCCTCGACCTCTTCCTTCTTCCGATTCGGTGACGACGACGACAACTATGACGACGGCTACGACAGTACCGTCAGCAGCAGCGAGTCCTACCGATGAGCCTCACTTCCGAGTCGAACTGGTCGAAACGGTGTCGCAGGGCCAAGCGACGACGACGACGACGACGACGACGGCCGCGACGGCCACGACGAGAACGTCACCGAGCCGATACACATTGAGGATCGTACATCGACCGATTCGGGACGAGGACGGCCTCGAGCGGTACAAGGTGTCGATCACGAGGTTGGTCGGGGGCAAAGGGATCAGGATCAATGGTCAACTCGTTGCTCCCGTCGTGTTCGCGACGGACAACTCGACGACGGCGAGACGTGACGGACATCGAGACGGAGACGACAAAGACGACAATGGGCAAGAGGCCGAACGAGATGGAAGTGGAACAGAGACGACAGCGGACGAGCTCGAGAAGTGGGATCGTGCATTCGAATCGGCTTCGAACGCCGTACTTCGAAGTTCACGTTCCGACTCGCCTCTGCTCCTCAACTCGACTTTGGGAACGACTGTATCGTCGTCGTCTTCAGCAGCAGCAGCAGCAGCGGCAGCAGGACCCGCAGCGCAGCAACTCTCGACGTCGCCAGCGGGTTCGTCGTCTTCGACTCGCTCGTTCCTCAACTCTTCCTCGATCTCGCTCCGATCGAACCACTCTGCCACAACCGCCGTGTCGAAACTAGCGATGCCACCGCAACAACAACAGAATCAGCAACAAGTCTCGACGCTCCTCCGGAGGAGTTACATCTACTTCCTGTCGCTCTTGCAGGAACCGCCCGCGAAATGGAAGCCCATCACCGACTCTGCGTCGGGCGTGACGGTTTCGCAACTCTTGAGTCCCGATCCGACGCTCACGATTTACCGCGCCGAGGCCGTCTTTGTCGGCGTGACCGTGTGGGACGTGTTTGCAAGCGTCGTCGGGGGTGGCAAGGCGAGTTGGGACAAGGGGTTGGAAGATTCGAAACTCGTCAGACAGGACGAGTCGTCGACGAGGAACTTTGGAACACGCGGGGAAGGAGGAGGAGGAGGAGGAGGAGGAGGGGAATTGAGCGAAGTGTGGTGGGAAAAGAGAAAAGGGAACTGGCCCGTTGCGTAAGGGTTCCCCCGCCCTCCACCCCAACCCCGCTCCCTCGCTCGAGAAGAAGTGGGCAAAGGTCATTGACATTCTCCCCGAGAGGGGAAACCTCGCGGGTGTTTTTCTTTTTTTCTTTTTTGCAGACCTCGGGATTCAGTCACGCTCCGAACGTCGTACAAATCTCCGACATCAATTCACATCTTCTCGTTCTCGACCGACGACAAGTCCCTGTTCCCTCACCTCCCGCCTGTCGAACCCCCGACAATCCGGACGCAGACGGACCTCTCGGGGTGGGCGATCGAGGCGCTCTCGCCGACGACGACGTCCATCACGTTGCTCGACCAGTCGGACCCGAAAGGGTGGTCGAACAAGTCGTGGACGCCGAACCACCTCGTGCAGCAGGTCGCGAGCGTGCGCGACTTTACGTTGAGGCATGGCGCGCCGCCCGTCGTGACTAGGTTGGCCGGCGGCGCGCGCAAGCGCCAAGTCGGATACGACCACGACAAGGGCATGTTCCGCGTCGAGTACGAGTACGAACCCGAAAACCTAGCTCCTCTCGACACGGCCACCGGGGCGGCCAAGAGCGAAACGTCGAGCTTGTTGACCCCTGAAACGGGTTCGACGACTTCGACTCTCAAGGGACTCGACACGAGACGTTCAAGTTTGACGACGACGACGACGACAATGTCCGGGGCTGGCGGCGGCGGCGGCGGCGTTGACGACACGGGTGGAGGGAATCACCGTCATCCGATCGAGTTGGAACTCCGGTGCGACGTGTCCGTGTGGTCGCCGCAAGGGTTGGACCTCATGATTGACCCGCCACCTTCGTCCGTCTCGTGCCTATCTCGACACCGACTCTCGTCCGGCGGCGGTTTGTGGCTCACGATTGAGCACCCTCCGTTGGTCGTCGAGAGCGAGGGCGGCAAAGTCGTCGTCACGGTGAGGAAAGCCTCGAAAGCGAATGGCAGCGGCGGGGGTGGCGGACCCGGAGACAACAAAGGCGGGGTCACGATCAACGGCGCACGGGTCAAGGTCGACGTCGAAGTGCTCGAGGAGGACAAGGTGCGCGAGTTGGAAGCGAGGAAGAGACGCAAGTTCAGTCCGGTGCCGTTGGACCAATACGAGACACTTGGTGCGCGCGTGTGGAATCACCAGCCTGGGAACTCGGTCGAGTCGAAGAAGGCTGCGACGTCATCGACTGGGACAGACGCGGGTCCCTATGACAGCGAAGCGTTGGCGTCGGCGGTCGAGCCTCTCTCGAGCACTGCCACTGATACTCCCGTCTCTGGAACGCCGCTGAACCCGAAATCTACGACTCCCACCGACTCTGTCACATCGACCCCGACCCCAGCGGGTACGACGGATGCGAACGCGACGCCCGCCATGCTCGCCGGGCGACCTCCTGTCGAACCCCCCGCCGCCGCACTCGAAGCCCTCGCATACCTTCAATCGTTTCACGCCGAGCAAGGTCCGGACCTCACTGATCCCGCGCCAGGGTGGTCCATCGTATCGGAACGAGGCGGAACCGTCGTGCGCAAGAAGATTATTCCCCGGATCTCGGAAGTCATTCCCGTGTACCGCGGAGACAAGATCGTCCAGGGTCTCACGGCCGACGAAATCGCGAGCGTCGTGACGAGTTGCGGCTGTCGAAAATTGTGGGACGAGCGTGTGGACCGAGCCGTGCCGCTCGCGAGTTACGGCAACGGCATCTCGACGGTCGCCATCTCGACAAAGCCGGCGTTCCCATTCAAGGGTCGCATCTTCCACGTCGCGAGCGTCGTCGCGTCGGTCAAAGTCCCGTCCGCTTCGTCGACTTCGTCAACTTCAACCGTCCTGTTCGTCGCGTCGGCGTCCTATACCCCGCCTCCTCCTCCCCCTCCGTCGTCGGCCGACGCGGCGTTCGACCCAGCGAAAGTGAACCCCAACTCTCTCCTGACGGGCCAAGTCCTCCTCGAAGGGTGGATCCTCGAAACGCTCGATCCATACACTTCGTCGGTCCTCGCGATCCCTTCGACTCGATGCACGTACCTCGCGTCGATTGACCAGAAAGGTTCGGTCCCGCTCGCGCTGAACCAAGTCCTCAACGCGAACCTCGCAAAGAGTATCGGCAACGTCGAATCGTTCGGCAAGACGAGAGGGCCGATCCCGCGGATCTGGAGTCCGAGTCACGGCGTACAAATCGAGGGACCTCTGAGCGAGGACGGCGAAGGCGATTGCCTGTGGAAACTGGGCAGAGGCGGACCGGGTACCGCGCGGGAAGGGGAGGTCAGGGTTGTCACGGCGAACTACGGCGACGACGAAAACACGTTCAGAGCGTTGTTCAAGGTTGGAGCGGGCAAGTATTCGTCGACGTCGAAAGAAGAGGATGGCTCGTCCGAGCGACCGGCGATCGACAAGAAGAGAGGAGGCTCGTCGAGTTCGACTCCGACGACGAAATCGCTCGCGGCGGTCGGTTCGACCTTGCTCAAGAGTGAACTGCCCCGCAGCGCTTCGCTCAATTTCGGTACGGCCGCCCCTCCGATCCTTCACAAGTCGTCGGTCACGTCCGAGCTATCCCATAAGCGGAGTCGAGGCTCGTTGAGGTCGAAGTCTCCGGTCGCTCCCCCGGTCGCCACCGGCGGCGCCCCTCTCACTACCGTGCAAACGCAGTCTTCTTCGACTCTTCCCTCGAGCTCGTTGACGACGGTGAACCATCCGAACGCCCACGATCTCGTCGTCGCAGAGTTGATCGTCGACCTCAAACAATACCCGCACGGCTATTCGGTCCTCGCCAATTCTTGCCTCCTCGGTGTTCCGCCTTCCTCGTCCGAATTTTCCCCAACGCCGTGGACTTGCGTCGGACCCTTGTCTCTTGATCCGCTCCCTCCCCAGTCTCTCGCTCCGTCCCCTTCGCAAGTCGTGCTCCCGCTCCGGCTCACGGCCCACGACGCGCCGCTTCCTTCGATCCTGACAGCTTCCCTCGACGCCTGGAAACGGGCAAATCACCTCGTTCGCATCCTTGTTCCGACCTCTTCCATCACTCACCCAGTCCAGGATCCGCTCCGAGAACCTGCCGCGACTCGGGTCGAGAAACCGGAATGGTACAGGTCGCTCGTCGACGGCGGCGGAGCTCTCGTCGAAGTCAAGATTGTGCCGCTCCCGGCGCCGTCGGTGCCGGGAACTCTGAACTCCGTGTCGTCGGCGACGGAGAGACCGAGGGTGGCCCCGACGGCCGTCACGGCGACGGGACCCGCAAGTGAACCGGTCGGATTGAACAAAGTGACGGGGCAGGCGAACCGAACCGTCGTCTTCAATGGGGAGAAGGTCACGGTCACGAGTCAAAAGGAGAGTCGAGTCGTTTTGGCGAGGTTCGAGGACGAAGATGCGCCTCTGCAGGGTGCGAAACTGAGTCGGTGAGTTGGCCGTTTTCCGTCATTGCGTCTCACACAGCTGGGGTCTGACCGCTGTTCACCCTTCCGACCCAGGGTTCCTCGGAGGAAGCGAAAAACGACCCCGTCTTCCGCATCGACCGCGACCGCCGTCGATCACCTCGAGTCGAGTCGGCCTTCGTCGCTTCCACTCGAGCTTCAGTCACCTTTGGCGATTTCTACGAGTCTCCTCGCTCCGCCGCAACCCTCGACGCCAGTCCTCGAAGACGACCTCGACTTTCCAGACCCAAAGTCGCCGGGAATGACGACTCCGGCTCACGAGGGAGGGCGGAGTCGATCTCCGGCCATGTCGAAATCCGGTTCCGTTCAAGCTGTGAGCTAATCCGAAAAGAAGCTGGGGCGCCTTCTACAACGAGAGAGGGGCGAGACCCAGAGAAACTGATGGGTTCACACTCTGCTTGCTTGCTTAACTGGTGCGCAGGCCTCGAACCGGCGAAGCACGACCAGTTCAGAATCGACGCCGCTTTCCGGTCCGCTCTCGGCACTCCTCGGTTCCTACCCACTCGCACGGCTCGGATCGAGTCTTGTCAACGCGACAACGACATCTTCCCACTCTCACCACGACTCGACCACTCTAGGGGATGAAACGCCGGGCGCGACCCGAGTCGTCGACGCGAAACGGAATTACAGTTTCGGATTCGTCGTCGCGGTGGCATTGATCGCTTTCTTGTTGGGATCGTTCTTGCGTTCGCTCCTCAGTCGTACGGTTTTTCTCTCTCTCTTTCTCATCAACGGCCGCGAAATAACCTTTGTGTGCGAAAACTGACAACCTTCGGTCATGTGTGTGTGTCCCGATTTCGTTTGTTTTTTAGCTGCCGATTACATCATTTACCACGCAGTTTCGACGACCTCTGCTCGGTCGGTCGAACCGGGTTTGTTGTCGAGCAGCAGCAGCAGCGACTCGGTCGAGAAGGCGTTGTTGACCGCGCTCGACCCGCACCGCCGGTGGAGGGAAGCGAAACGGTTGGTCGAACTGAGAACCGGTGGTGGTCCGCTCGGTTCGTGGTTCGGTTGGGACTTGATCGTCGCGGCCGTCAAGCGCGATTAAAAAACAAAACAAAAAAAACCCTCCCCTCGCTCCCGCCCCGATGCTTCGTGTGCGTGTGTTTGTTTGTCGCGTTATTGAAGTCTTGTTTCTCTCTCTCTCTCTCTCTCTCTCTCTCTCTAGCGTTCCCTTCCTGTTTCATTCGTCCGTCTGCAGCATGTTGTCGTTCTGAGTTGTAACATCGTGCCTTCTCTCCTTTTTTTTTTTTCTTCTTTCCTAATCGGCGCAGCAGGAGTTTGACTCTAGGTGGATCGTTTTGTGGAAGAAAGAAAAAAGGATCTGCAGCGCAGCGCAGATCCCGTTGTTCTCGAGCCGAGCGAGTGTCCGCCCAGACTGGCGAGAACGAAGCGCGGCAAGCGAGGCAGAGCTCGAATCGAAGAATCGTCACCCGCTTTTTTTATGTTTTTTTTTTTTTTCTTTATCCCTGCGCCGCGCTTCCCGACCGATACGGCGAGCTTCGCCGTCCGTCCTTGTCCGTAATTGCAGTTCCGTCACCTTTGTTTCTTACCAACGAGGGATCCGCTCGTTGCTTTCCTTCCCCTACACGCGACGGCGACTTTGAATGCGACGCAGCTCGACTATGCACGCTCCATTTTTTTTCTTCTCGCGATACGAATGCCGAAGGATACCGACAGCACAACACATGCAACGTTTTCGGACAGTCGACAAGACTCGCATTTGATCTACAGAGAGGTCAAGGGGTGCGTGGGGGAGGAGATTCTCGCGAGGTCCCTGCAGATACGAGGGGGGACATTACGGGGATAGAGTCAATCGCGACTGCCTGCACTCTCGTGAAGCAGTCGTCGTCGTTACAGAGCCCGATTCGGAGTTGTCGGCGCACAAAGGAAGCCGAAACCCTTTGGATTTCTAACTTCTGTCGCTTTTGATCGCCTCTCCGCCGAACTCGGCTCGCTCAACTCCCTATCGCTATCACCTCCTCGACCGACACCGAGCCTCGATCGAGAGACTCTGACCGCCTCGAACGCCCGATAACACAACGCTCAAGGTTCGCGTATTCGCGTCTATCAAGCCAACACCCGAAAAAGCGGGGGCGTCGACGCGGAGTGCGCGTCGGATGCCACCTCCTGTGCCGCCTTACCTCTCTCCCGAATCACACCTCGCACCGTCGATCCCGCTGCCCCACCCGGGACCCGCGCCGCCCCCGATCGCGACCGACTTTGGGTCCACCTCAGCAGCAGCAGCGGCTAACGCCTCGCGGCCGCGCCCCGACATGGCCGACGACGGCGACCACGCAGGCGCACCCAGGGTCGGACCGGGACCTAAACGCGCAAAGGCTAACCCGCACGGCAACGGACACAACGTGACAAAGGCCGGCAAACCAAAGAGTGGAGGCGGAGACGACAAGCAGGACAAGGACAAGAAGAAGACAAGGAGCAAAGCCGCGTGCGCGAGTTGCAAGAGTGTCAAACAGAAGTATGCCACTGCTCACCCCTCCCTCCCCTCGCCGCGAGTCGAGGTGACTGACGCTCATTTTCTTCCTTCGCGCAGATGTGAAGGTCCTCCTTACGGTGAGTTTGGGCTTCTCTCTACTCCCCACGCCATGTGACGGCAGACTGACGAGGGGTTTCATGCGGTCTAGTGCCTTGTCGGAGATGCGAATTGTCAGCCTCGACTCTCGATGGTCGCCTCGCGATGCTTCAATCAACTCTGACGTTTTGCGATCAATTGCCACAGGTACAAACTCGAATGCAAATTCCCGCCAGGGACGACAACGATCCCTCGACCACCAGATGAAGCGTCTCACGGAGCTGCCGCTACTGCCTCGAATGGGAGTGAAAACTCGCCCGCCGTGACTCAAAAGTACGTTTTTTCTTTTCGTTTTTTTTTTTTCGTTCGGTTCAAGACGCGCTCTCGTCCGCTGTGGGATGCTCACATCTGGCTCTCTCTCGAGTTCAGGCTTTACGAGATCGCAAATCGACTTCAGTCTATCGAATCAGCCCTACACATCAACAGTTCCGCTTTCGCTTCTCCTTCTCATCCCGCCCACTTGCAGCACCCCTTCGAATCCTCATCGTCCCACCACCCTTCCATGTCAGCCGGCTCTTCAGAAGCCGGTGATGATACTGACACCGCCGGCACTGCCTCGCCATCCGACATTCTTTGCGCCGCCGCAGCGAACCCGATTAACGAAATCAACTCGACTATTGACTCGGTCGTTGGCGAACCGGGGTACACGCCGATACCTGGTGCAGAAGACTATGGAGCGCCAGACGTGCTGCGCAGGGGAGTTTTAAGGCAAGAAGAGTGTCAGCAACTGTTTGATTTGTGCGTTCACTTTCCTCCCACCTGTCGTCGTTTTCTTACAGAACGTTGTCGTGTTGACATTCCTCTGCTCTCCTGCTTCCTTATAAGCTTCTTCCTGTCGATCCATCCCTGGTTGATGAACTTTTCGCTCGACTCGGACCGGGATGCGCTCGCGATGCGAGCTCGGAGCCCGCTCCTGTTTCACGTCATCCTCCTCCTTTCGACCGCCTACTCTTCGACGTTCCCGTCCCAGCTCCACCTGACGCTCGTCACGTTCACAAACAACATCCTCGCGCCCCAGATCCTCTCGCCACAACCGCACGAACTCTCGACCGACTTTGTCCGCGCGCTCAACCTGCTCAACCTGTACAAACCCGTCCAACTCGGACCGAGGCGCGCCGAGGGCAAGGACGACGCCGAGGCGATCCGGGTCAGCAAAGTGAACGGCATGGCGAGTTGGATGTTGCAAGGGATCCTCGCGCGCACGGCTGAGCGGTTGCAGCTCGCCTCGAGCGTGACAAAGTTCTCGCGGGCGTATTCGGCGAGCGCACAGGGTACCCCGATTCCGCACGCGTTGTTACGGGATCTTCGGTACGTTTTTTTTTTCCCTCGTGTTGTGGGGGGGAGGTTACACGAGACTGACAAGTTGCGGCTTTGTCGTCGTTAAAATTCGAAACCGGACAGGCTGTATTACTGCCTCTTGTGGCAAGACGTGCAGGGAAACGTACAGAGTGGAAGGAAATGCAATTTGGAAGGCGCTCAGGCATTGACGACGACTCGTCTCTTCTCGTCGCTCAACGCACAACCTTACGACGTTCGGCAAGTCCCTTTTTTCCGCTTACCTCTACATCTGTCTTTGATCGTCGGGATGGGCCCGACTTTTTATGATCTGACAATCTCGATGACTTTCCCCCCGGGAGAGCAGCCTCGCCGCGAGTGTCGAAATGACCGAGATTGCGCGCCCGATCCTGCGGTCGGGAAACTACGAAAAGACGCGCATGATTCCCAAGGCCGACCTCGACCGGTTCAACTCTGGCATGAAGTCGTTCGAAGCGACGTGGGTCCCGATCCTCGTCCGGCAACTCGCGGTCGACCCCCTCGCCATGACGGTCGTGTGCCCGTTCAAAGAGTTTGTCGTCATGCAGCTCAACGCGACGTGCTACTGCTACTGGAAGAAGGAGGCAAAGATGTACGCCGGTTCGAGCGCGAGCGCGAGCGAGGGTGGCGGGAGCGACGGGGGTCGACCGGGGAGCAGTCACAGCGAACGGACGAGGAAGCTGAGGGACGGACCGCCGAGGGGTTTGAACGACTGGGAGTTTGACGGGTTGACGAGATGTGTCGAGGCGGCCGAAGCGCTCGTGTTCGCCCTGAGTGAGGAGAGCAGGGTTCCCGGTGCGTGGAGAAAAGTGCAATGGGAGGAAGCGGAGAGGAGCGACGGGTGGAGGAAACTCGTGCTAGATGATCAAATCGTCGAGCAGTCTCGCTGGGGAATGGATGCCATCGTGAGTCGTTCTCTTTCTCGTTCGCGCCTTGAAGTTGTGGAATATCGCTCGCTGAGCCTTCCCCTTGACAGACCTGTATCTCTTACGTCTTCCCGCTTGTTTTCCTCGCCAAACTCGTCAACGAGGTGGGTTTTTCGTTCGCCTCTTGTGAACTGAGGGAACGCGCCGTCGAACGATTCCGTCGTTGTACACAGGGTCTTCTCACGACAAACCTCAAGCTATTGCGTCACGCAACTCCGCAGCCGGCGTGGCTTTACACGCAGAAACTTCCTCGACTCCTCGAGCTCGGTTCTTCCTTCCTCGATGCGATCGCACCCAATTCCCACCACCCGGCGAGGTCGCAAGCGCAAGTCCTCCGCACGTTGAACGACACGGGGGTCAAGGGACGGATCCCGACTCCGACAATGACGGCGGGTGAAATCCCTTCGACTGGACCTTCGAACGCTTCGACCGTCATGACTTCCAAGGTGCCACCTCCGGCCATCCCCGGACCCGGTCAACCTCAATCGCGACCGCAGATCTTCCAGCACCAGCCGTACCCGTCACAACCGCAACATGCGCAGAACCCGATCGGGTTTCCGACGGCTCCGCAACCTTCGCCCGGTCAACTCGATTCGAATCCGCTCACATGGGTTTCTCCGACGTCACAACAACAACCTCCCCAGCTCGGCTACGCGCCGGGTCCGTCGCCAGTCGCGCAGTCGCAAGGGTTCGTCCCCGGGATGGATCAAGCGCTCCAAAACGTCTTGAGCGATTTCGAACCCTTGTTCGGGGTCGAGAGTGGTGCCAATTTCTGGGACTATGGCAACATGTCGAGTAGCAGTGGAGGTTCGGCCGCGACGCCGCAGAACTACCCGTCTGCCGGTACGCCGACGGCTGGGACCGGAATCGCTGCTTCAGGAGGAGGAGGAGGAGGAGGAGTTGGCGTCGCGGAACCGGGAGGTATCGACTGGAGTGAGTATCTGAGATACTCGAATCGGACCCCATTTTGAGAAGAAAAAAAAACCCCTCAGAACCGAAAGCAAACCCCGGCCCTCGTTCGGTGGTAAACAGGTTTGTCGAACCCGATGTCGTCGCTTCCGTGAACACCAAAAAAACACCCTCGACCCGCTCTCTCCCTTCGATCGACGTCGTTAGACTCTGTCTCGTCTCCCTCGCCTTCTGTCGCTCTCGTCTGGATCTTTCGGAGATTACATATCCATTATTCTTTTTTGTGTTTCTTCCTCTTAAAAGTTTGTTGTCTCGCTTTCTCCCCCTTCCTTGTCGCTTGAAAACGCTATTTTCTGTGCCTTTCCGTACCGCTAAAAAGACGTTGGAGAGTAACGTAGGCCGCGAGGAGGACGACTCGTGACTTCCTGATTAGGGCTCCGAGCTCCCAGCGGGTCAAACCGTTGGAATTTTTTTTCTCGGACGAGAACCCTCGCGAGCTGAAAGGTCACTGTTCCGCGTTTCCGCGCCGTCTTATCCAACCGATGTCCTTCTTACGAGCCGTCTCTCCGACAGCCCTGAGTAGAGCCATTGATGATTCTGCGAGGCGAATGGAGATCGTCTGAGCTCGAGAAAGGAAAGGCGGTACCGCTGCTTCGGGTCACGGAACTATCCGCATGAAATGATGTCGTTATCTGATCTATTTACTGTAATTGTGACCCTGCGAGCTTCGTCCCCTCTCCGCCTTGGCATTGTCCTTCGACCTCGTGTACGTGTCACGCTAGACGTTTTCCACGACTTGCAGCTCGACGGTTTGCAACTCAACGTGGGCGCACTCTTCCGGGAACTTGTCTGTTCCTCGTGCTCTCTTTCTTGACACTCTACCACTCTTTCCTCATTGTCTTAACTCGACGGCTGTCACTCCCGGAAATCATTTTAGTCATGCTCTTCGTTTCGACCTTTGCGCTCGCGCTCCTCGGCACCGGTGGGTCACACTGCGCTCTCAGCCGGGTACGAAAGAGAAAGCTGACGCACCTTACGAATCTCTGGCCGGAATCCCCCGAAGCTGTCGCTATCCCCGCGTCGACTCTCGAGCGCAGACACCCGGCACTCGCCGTCGTCGAATCTTTCCACCTCGCGAAACGTCAATCTTCAACGTCGGGAGCGATCTCCTCGCTTCAGGACTTGCTCCAAAAGGCCGTCTCCTCGACGAGCAGTAACGGACAATGCTCTTCCGAATGTTCGGGATGGATCTCCGCTGTCACTGTGAGCGCGCGGATTTCTCTTTTGGTGTTTCCCCTCTTGCCCTCGTCGGTCTTTGTAACCCACACTGAGCGAACACTGAGCGACTTGAGCGAATTTGAACCCAACGATTGAGATAGAAATGCACTGACCTCGGGTCTTACCAACAAATTGGAATCTGCGCGTGCGGAGACGATTCGCTGTCGGCGATGAACACGTGCGGAAATTGTGAGCTTTTTTTCCCTTCAACCTCCATCTCCCGAGTTTGTCATTTCGGGAATTCTCCCCTTTCGTCTGTTGCGACTTATCGCGTGGTAAATCTGGGACGAGGGTACTGACTGTATCCCCTGGCTTTGCGTTTGGGGGCGGGGGGGGGGGCGGATCAGGTTACGGGTCTTCGTCGGCTCAAGACGCGTCGACGTTTGCGACGTTCTGTCGTGACAACCTCGCCGCGATCGGGTCTCTCTCGTCTTCGATTGGAGGAGCCGCGTCACGGACTTCGTCGGCCTCGTTCGGATCGGGAACGGCCGCCGCCGCAACGACGACGCCGTCGACCTCAGGCTCGCCTCGTGCGACCGACTCGTCGGCGTCGGCGAACCTTCCCCAATCGAGTGGATCTTCGCAAGGATCGCCTTCGCAAGCTCCGGGCAGCGGAGCTGGGACCGTTCGCGTCGCAAGCAAGTTCGGGATCGCTGCCGGGTTGGCTGGAGGAGCCGCTATCGTCTTGATGGCTTAGGATTTCCCCTCCCGAATAGGTTCCTCGACTCATCGTTTTCCGCTTCCTGGTCGTTAAGATTGCCCGTATCAGTGGTGTTTGTGTCTATCGCGGTCCGTGGCGGCGAAATCGTCACGTGTGAATATCATCTCTGCGTCTGAGCCCCGAGCTGCGAGTTCCGGAGCGAAGGAAGCGAGCTATCAGAGCAGTGAGAAGCGATTTGTGCAGCTTGAGACGGCAGCGCGGATGTGAACCGTGAAGCGTCAAGAGGAACTGAGACGAATATACATTCCATTGCGACTTGACACTCTCGTCCATGTCGGCCCCACCGTTCTTGCCGCCGGTACCTCCCCCGTGGACTGAACACAAAGGCAAGTCCCCCCCGTGTTGCGCCTATGAGACGGACTCGGTGTTGTTTGATCAACCTCGAGTCTCGCTCCTGTCCTCTTGACCGAAGCATGCCCTAGAGCTGAGCTGACGTGCATCGTGATAACTACAGCCCCCGGGGGTCAGCCGTACTGGTTCAACCCGGCGACCAACGTCTCGACGTACACTCGCCCTCTCGCCGCGGCGCCTCCGCCTCCGCCGCCCCCTGCCGGCTTCCCCGTCCATGGTCACGTTGCTCCTCCTCCCCCTCCCGGCTTTCCCGTCGCCCTCCAACCGCCGCAGTCACTCCCGCTCTCTCAATTCGCTCCCCCGCTCCACTTTGCTACTCCCGCCGCGCCAACCTCCTCAAGTGAGGTCAAGCCCGCCAAGAAGGAGAAGAAGGAGAAACCCAAGGAGAAACTCTTGATCGAAGGCACGAAGTGGACCCGCGTCACGACCAACAAGGGCAACGTGTTTTACAACAACTCGGACACCAAGGAGAGCGTGTGGACCGTTCCGGACGAGATCCGCGATCAAGTAACACAACTCGAACGGCGAGACAAAGACACGGACAAGGACAAGGACGACGAGAAGCAATGCGAGCGCGACGACGGGAGTGACCGAGACGAAAAGAGGAAACGAGCAGATGACGACGAGAGGATCGCGCACAAGAAGCGCAAGGCTCAAGAGGAACTCGTGAACGACAACGGAGGAGTGGAGCAGTCACTTGGCGAGGAGGAAGAGGACGATGAGCAGAAACGGGGTGGGGCCGAGGTCGAAGAGCCGGACGAGGGAACGCTCGAGCTCGAAATCGAGGGAGCCGAAGGAGGTACCTCGTCCGCCGTTCCGACCGAACAGCCTGCGCCGTCTGCTCTCTCTCCCCGAAACGCTGCAGATCCGATGCGAGACGAACCTCCAAAGAAGAAGAAAGCGAAAACACGGGTCGTCAGTTCGATCGAAGAACTCGAAACGACCGAAGACTGGCAGCGGCAGGTGGCGGAACAAATGGCGAAAGAAGTCGAAGAGGCCGAAGCGCGAGAACGCAAAGAGTTCGAGGAGGCGATGAAACCCGAAGCGGTCTCGGCCGCGACGGCCGTGGATGAACAAGCCGAGAAACTCGAGGTGAACCAGATCGAGGCGGCCGCGATGTACAAAGTGAGTCGACATCCCGCTCCCGCATGAAACTTCTCTGCGTAATTGACCGACGCCGCCCGAATGCGATCGATAGGTGCTGCTCGATGAGAAAGACATCAACCCGATGGCTCCTTTTGAGAACGAGCTACCCAAATTTGTCAACGATCCTCGTTACCACGGTGAGACGGCCTTGCCCTTGGATACAACTCATTCAGAAGGGAGGCTAATGACTTCGTCAATGGGCGCGTATCAGCCGTCAAGAGTCAGCGCGACCGAAGAGACGTGTTTGACGAATACTGCAAAGAAAAGATCCGAGAACGGCGAGCCGCGAAAGCGAAACTCGCTCAAAGTGGTGTCAGGACCGACGTGAGTGCTCGATCTCATTTTTAAACCGATACCAATCCGAGTCCTGCGCTGATAACGTCGAACGGGCTACCCCCCACGCGCGCGAACGAACAGCCTCTCGAAGCTTATCGAGCTCTCCTCTCTACGACCGTCACGTCAACCCGGACGCACTTCAGCGACTTCAAGAAGGCGCACGGCAAAGACGCTCGGTTCCGCGAATTTGGAAAGAACGAGGGCGAGAAGGAGAAAGAGTTCAAAAAGTATCTCCGGGACCTGGGAGAACAAAAGCGGGCAGCCGCCGAAAAAGCCGAGAAAGAGTTCAAGGACATGCTCGGTCAAGATGACGAGATTAAATCGAGCGACAAATGGGCTGATGTGAGCCCTTCCTCCCTTTACCGGACCCCGCTCCGAATTGGCGTGCTCATTCGTAGCACATCCGCTGGCGTTGCATCAGGTTAAGAAGCGACACGCATCAGATCCTCGTTACGCGGCTGTTGCGTCTTCTTCGCTGCGGGAACAACTCTTCACGAAGCATCTCGCGACGCTTTCGTCCTCGTCTCGAAGTGCCTCCACTGTTTCCGGTCCTACTACGGAGTCGTCTTCCTCGACAACCAAGCCGACAGCGTCCGCAAAAGAGGACAAAGCTGCCCGCGCAGCTGCCTCGCTGAGAGAGCGGGAAGAGCGAGTGCGACAGGAAAAGAGCAGAGCGGAACGGAATGCAAACCAGGCTCGAGGAAACTTGGGGAAAGAGGAAGCCGAGCGAGATTTCGGACAACTCCTGATTGACGCCGTTCGAGATCACAAGGTGAGGGCGAATCGAACCGATTTTCCTTAGAATTCTCTGATTAACCTGAGCTCACACTTGGGGTTTCTTTATTATTGATCAGGCTCGCTTTGAAGACGTCTCGCAGAGTCTCTCTCAAGATTCTCGCTTCGAACATCCTGCTCTCACTCCGCGCGACAAACGAAGACTGTTCGACGACCACCTTTCGACGCTGCATCGGAAACGAGTCGCCGCGATCGAAGCCCTCTTTTCTGATCACTCTCCGAACCTCGACACGCCTTTCCATGACGTCCTCCCCTCGATCTCGACCTCGCCTCACGTCACCCGACTCTTTGGTGACGATTTCGACCCGCTCGAAGACCTGTACGAGTCGTGGCAATCGCGCCGGGCCGTCGAAGCGAAACAAGATTTTTACCAACTGTTGAAAGAGAGTCCGATCCTCGAGCACTGGGGGAGGTTGAAAAAAATGGACAAGCGCGAAGACGTGAAACTGATTGGCGAGGAAGGGACGAGGAACGACGAATCGGAAGACGAAGAGACGGGCGCGCGCGAAATGGCAGACCAAGTCGATCTCAAAGCTGTGCACGCTACGCTCAAGGTATGTTCCTTCTGCCTTCCCCCCCCCCCCCCCCCCCTCCCCCTCTCTCCTTTTCCCCTCCCCGAAATGCTCTTCCCGATGTCGACGTTTTCCTCTCTCGAATCGGGTGGTGCAGAACGACAAGCGGTATTTGATGTGGTCTCACGAACCGGAGAAGAGGGCGGAATGGATCGAAGACTACGTCGAGAACAAGCTCACGGCGCCAAAGATGACGGTTCATCAACGCGACTGAAATCGAACTCTTGTTTTTGCTCGACAATTACGTCGATTCCTAAGACGCTCTTCCAATTTGACTGGTCAGTGCGACTGATCAGCTCGATACAGCATCGATAATGTTTTCGCTCAAGAGGTCGTTCGAATTTCTCAAACTTGCGCTTTCCGGCAAAGGTCGAAAACTCCCCGGGAGCCTGGCGAACCAGTTCTTTTTTCTCTTTTGTCTTCTCGTTCGTTTCGTTTCGTCTCGCTCCTTCGCAAGGGTCAGACAGCCCCGGCTCGAGCTCTTTGGATCGCTTTGCTCGAGATTGACGGTTGCCGAGATTGGCACTCGATCGCGATTCGACGGCACACGTCCGGATTGCTATTTGTTTCCCCCCCCCCCCTCGTCTCCTTCCCTCTCGCGACTCCACATTTCCGGCAGGCGTCATGGGCGCACCGACCGTCGATGACATCCTGTACGAGTTGACGCACTTGCCGCCGGATGTGAATCCGTTCGAATGGCTGTCGACCTACTTGACTTCGTTTTTCATCCCTCACTATTCGTCAACGACGAAGGTACAACTGTACCTCATCATCTCGCTGCATGCACTGTGCGTCCCTGCTCCCCGGCCGTCGGACCTACTCCCTCATGGTTGTGTTACGCTGATCGAGCTATTCCCTTCGCGCAGTTGCGTTTTCATTATCGCGGGATCGCTCTGGCTGAGATACCGCCGGGGTCACCTGTGGCTGTGTCGGTGGCAGCTATCTCGCACGATTGTCGAGCCCAATCTCGCAACCGTTCCGGCTTGCGCGGCGATTATCGAAATGGCTCGTGCGTTTCTCCTCTTGTTTTCATCCGAGGCCGAGCGAGGCCGGGACCCCTAACGTTTGACATGGGTTCGAGACGTCCCAACAGTGTTCGAGTTCTTGTTCGCCGGGATTCTCGAGATGATGGAAAACGACTTTACGCCGTATTACGGTTACGCAATCCTCCTAGTCGGGTCTGTCTCTTTCCCCTTGCCGCTCTGGACTTCCTCCCGTACTCTTGTTGATCATCATATTTTACGCAGAGTGCTTCCCGCAATAGTCGGAGAGCTCGTCACGTGGTCGATCGCAGTCGGATTCTGCCTCCACTGCCACAAGATGGCGGGCTCGACCAAGGCCGTTCGCACGTGGGCGAGGCTGTGCAACTTGGGACTCATGATCCCGATCGTTCATTTCGGCGCGTTCCTCCCGCTCAACGTGCTCGTCGGGAGGAGTTACCGCGATGCGATCACGTACTACGAACAGATCAACGCGTTCCTCGCCGACAAGTCGTCGAGTTGGGTCCCCGGCACGGCGTTTGATTTCACCGCGCTCGTCCCCCTCGTCGAAATATTTGCGTCGCTCCAGGCGACGTTCCTCCGCCTCGCGCACCTGTGGAAGATTGCGTACGCGTTTCACGCGTGCGCCGCGTTGCTCCTCATCGTCGCGCTCGGATCGATCGCGACTCTGTACCTTCGTTCGGTCGGCAAAGTGATCAAGAGGGCGCGCGACGAATACAATGACTCTGGCCGGGGCGGAGAAACGCTCTCTCGAGTGCAACAAACTTGGACGGTGCGTTCTTCTCTTCGTTAATTCCCCCGCCCCCTCTCTCTCTCGTTCTTTCGTTTTTTCCCCGTCTTTCAATCCGTTCCGCGCGCTCGGATAGGCGAAAGGCAAACATATCTAGCAGAAATGTTGACGGTCATTATCTGGGGGGGTGGCTTAGCTCCTCGTCATCGTCCTCTCAATGTTCCTCATCCTCGCTTCCTTCTCGCTCTGCCTGTCGCTCTACGCGGCGGTCCACCCCCTCGAGACTCCGCAAGCCTACGTCTTCACTTCGTTTTGGTCCTCGGCGATCCTCTCGACCCTGTGCTCGAGCCTCCTCTTGCTCCAGACGGTCGTCGGAGGTGGAATCTCGGATGAAGACGACGACGACGACGGCGACGAAAACGAAAATGATGACGGTGTCGAGGGCAACGGCAAGAAGGCTCCAGACGGCGCGAATCCACTGGGAGAGCGACGCCGTGCGGCGGTCGTTGCGTTCGACGTCCGTGCGTCGACCAACCGAACGGTCCGGGAACGTTGGACCGTGCTCTCGTGGTGGTCGAGTTGGAGCCCGTTCGACCAGACGGAGAGGTTGAACGCGGCGGGTCACGGTCATGGCCATGGTCGCCGTCGTCGACGGGGGAGGCAGACGGAACCCAAGGTCGGCCCGGGGGTCGCGAGCATCAGCGTGTTGGTTGAAGTGTTTAGTCGGGTCGATTCGATCGAGGGACCTGAAGACGTCTCGGGCGACGAGCTCAACAAGCCGAGGTGGCCCGAACTGCCGCGGGGACCGTCGCTGGCGCAGGATCCGACGGGGAGTACTATCATGTGATTACGATGAATTGTGTGGTACAAACGGGGGAAATGCTCAATGCCAGTCTCATATACTCGGATGTCTCGAGTGATCTCGCACTGGAAGGGCACAGACGGAATGAGAGAGACTAAGAAGTTGAAGTTGACTGAATTTGAAGACCGCGAAATTCACGTCGACTACCTCGTCAACCATCGGCACAGTCGGACAAGCAAGCACCCGCACGCGTGGATACCGACAAGGGGATCCTGTGCGAACCGAGACGGACTGGCTGTGCGAGCTGTAGCTCGATTACGACCCCCTCATCTCTACCCGACTCACCCGACTCACTCGACTCGCGACTCGGGCATGGCGCCTCGTTACTCCCCGCTCGCCCCCGACGCGACCGCTCATGTCCCGCTCGCAACGCGGACCGCGCTCGCACCGTTGCGGCCTCCAAAGTTCGACATTCCCGACCCCTTTGCCCCACTCAAGCGACCGAGACGCTCGAGTGACGCGTCCGACACGAGCAGCGAATCGTCACAAGGAGAAGCACTTGATGAAATGTTCGAGCTCATCAAGGAGGGACACGCGCTCGATGATCCCGAAGACTCGTCAGCTTGGCGCGACCGCCAGCATGCCCAGGCAAAGGTGAACCCCGCCTCCCTCCCTGTCGTGTACCGGAACGAGAGCTCATACAACGCGGGGACGAGCGTCCGTACAGCGACGCCGGTTCGTCCTGGGAGCGATCATCGCCGTCCCCCTCTGCCTCCTCTTCACCGGTTTCCTCGTCTCGAACGTCGTTTCTCCCTCGACCGGGCACCACAGGTTCAAGGGACAAGGGCTCAAAAAGATCTCGAGGGAGCACCTCGAGAATGGCACGTTCTACCCCGACTCGGTCGAGCTGAATTGGCTGGCTGAAGGTGAGCTCAGGCTTGCCATCTCGCGGCTCTATCTACGATGCGCATTCACCTTCGCCGTTGGTGAACCGCTGACTGAACAGTCTTGCGACAGCGGGAGACGGTGTCTACAGTCAAAAGACTGAAAGTGGTTCGATCCTCCTCGTCGATGTCAACAAGAATGAAACGAGAGTTCTCGTCGACGGGGACAAGATCCGAGATGTGAGCTCATTGTACACCTCGTCTCAGGAGCGTAGACTCACCCTTCACCGTATCAAAGATCGACGGGACAAAGCTCGAATGGTACCGTTTCAAAGTCTCGGCCGACCTGCAGTACATTCTGTTCGACACGGACTGGACGAAACAGTGGCGACATTCGACCTATGCAAACTTTTGGATTCACAACATTACATCTTCTACGACCAGGCGACTCCGCTCTCCTTCGTACCCTCCTCGGACCTCTTTTGCGTCATTCTCGCCTACGAACCACCACATCGCGTACGTTCACGCCAACGACCTCTACGTCCTCGAGAGTCCACCGGCGCGTCAGGAGCGGAACGAACCGATCCGCGTCACGAGAGACGGGAGCGCAACGACCTTCAACGGGGTTCCAGATTGGGTTTACGAAGAAGAAGTGAGCACTCTTTCTCGAGACCGAACTCTCCAAACCCTAACCGCCGCCTCGCTTTCTCAAAACCGACGTATTGACCGAGGCCGCAACGCGCACGAAACAGGTCTTCTCGTCGGACGTGACGACTTGGTGGTCTCCCACGGCGACGAAGCTTGCGTTCCTCTCGTTCGACGAGCAAGACGTCCCCGAGTACGAGTTCCCCGTCTACAACTCGGATTGGTCCGTCGGCGGTGCCGATCCGTACCCCGCTCACACGATTATGCGGTATCCCAAGTCGGGCTTTCCCAACCCAAAAGTACGACTACGAGTATTCGACTTGGAGAGATACCTCACGAAGGAGCACCGGTGGGCGAGCGAGACGGACGTCGATATGGCAACCAAGGAGCTCGTGCTTGACAACCCGTTCCCCGATGACGACGTCGTCATTTCCGAAGTCGTCTGGGTCGGGGAGAACGAGTTGATGGTCAAAGCGACGAACCGGATCGCGACGATCGAGCGCGTCGCGAGGTTCGAATTCAGTCGAGGTCACAGCGAG
Source organism: Sporobolomyces phaffii (assembly GCA_037042985.1). Lineage (NCBI taxonomy): Eukaryota > Fungi > Basidiomycota > Microbotryomycetes > Sporidiobolales > Sporidiobolaceae > Sporobolomyces > Sporobolomyces phaffii. The sequence continues at coordinate 1,315,634 of JAWNFN010000006.1, read as the reverse complement.
TTCGGCGACGAACGGATCGTGGTTGGCAAAGTCGTTCGTGAGGTTGACTTCGAGAAACTGGACGGAGGTTGGGCCGAACCTGTCAGTTCATTTTTTTTTTTCACCTTGGCATTTGGTCCTCGAGGTCTCACTCGTCGGTTTCGTCGTCGCGGTAACAGGGCTCAAACATTGTCGGTATCTCGTCGACGGTGCTTCTTCACTCTCGATCGTCGTCGACGAACGCTCCGATCCCCTCTTACCCTCCTGGATACCTCGACATCCTCCCGTCCGCTTCCGGCTTCAATCACCTCGCCTACTTCTCCCCCTCCGACTCGAAAGAACCCGTCTTTCTGACCGAAGGAGAGTGGGAGATCGATGGCGAAATCCAGATGGTCGACGTCCAACGAGGACTCGTCTATTTCGTGGCGGCAAACCCTTCGATCGAGCGTCATCTCTTTGCGGTCCCTCTGCCGACTTCTCTCGAACAACTGTCCAATCTTCGAGTGGGAAAGGTCAGCCCAACTACGCCGATTCCTCTGACCGAAACTACCGAACGCGGGCATTATTCCGTCAGCTTTTCTCCGTTCGGTGAAGTTTACCAATTGAATTACGGTGAGTGCCATTGTCATTGGTGTCAAGAGAGGCTAGGGCAACTCACCTTTCGTTCCGTCTTTGTAGAGGGACCGGGTATCCCCTGGCAAAAACTCGTCAAAGTGGATGATCCAGGTGCGCTCGAACCCCCATGTATCCGTCGCGTCCAGGGAAACAGCGTTGCTGACTCGGCGCCTTGGTGACTGGTCGATAGAGTTCTCCCACGTTTTGACGAACAATTCTGCGCTCGCGGCGATCGACTCTCAGTTTCAACGGGCCGAAATCAGCTATCCGACCATCGAGGTTAACTCGGCCGTTCAAGGCAGCGTCGAGAACTCGAAGGAGAGAACGGTCGAACTGAACGCGATGGAGCTCCGCCCTCCCCTGATGGATGTTTCGGGTCGGACAAAGTATCCGGTACTCTTCCAGGTGTCAGTGCCGGGGATTTTTTCCCCTCCGTTTGCCACTCACCCGAAGGTTACCCGAGCTCAAAGTTCTGAGAGGTTTGCAACAGATACGGCGGACCCAACTCGCAAATGGTGACGACGAAATTTCAACGCGACTGGCAGCATTACCTCTGCACGGCGCTCGGATACGTCGTTGTCAGAGTCGACCCTCGAGGAACCGGTTTCAGGGGAAGGAAACACCGGGTCGTCGTTAAGAATCGACTAGGCGAGGTCGAAAGGAGCGACGTGATCGAGGCCGCGAGGCGAGTCCGACTTGTTGGTTCCCCCAAAGCCCAAACCAACACGTCACTGAGTGTGACCCCCTTTTTCCAATTTCTGCCTAGGCGATGGACCGAGTTGCCCTACATCGACGAGAAACGCGTCGGAGTGTGGGGGTGGTCGTACGGGGGTTTCCTCACGTCGAAAGTGATCGAAGCGAACTCGTCCGTGTTCCAACTCGGCATGGCCGTCGCGCCCGTGACCGATTGGTCGTACTACGACAGCGTGTACACGGAACGGTACATGTCGACGCCAAAGTTGAACCCGGCCGGGTACCGCAACAGCAGCGTGCACGACATGGATGGGTTCAAGCACGCTCACTTTGCGCTCGCGCATGGCAGCGGCGACGACAACGTGCACTACCAAAACTCTGCCGCCCTACTCGACAAGTTCACGGTAGCTCGCGTGCGGTACGTTTCATTCCCCCTTCGTCTCTGTCTCTCTCGATCTCTCCCTGCCAGGCCCACGGTTCTTTGCGGAACCGCTCGCAGCTAACAACGAGTGCGTCCCCCCCCCCCCCCCCCCCCCCCCACCCCCCACCCACCCGGTTCGTTTCGGTTCGTGCAGTGATTTCCGATTCCGAATGTTCACCGACGCCGATCACTCGATGGGACTCCGCGGAGCATACTGGGAGTTGATGGCTTGGCTAGAGAGTTTCGTGAGTTTTTCGTCGATCTTTTCTCTCTCGCGCGCCTGAGCTTTTTCGGAACGAGGGCTCCAAGCGGTCTATCTCACACACGCTTGTCTTTTCGGTTAACCCTTCCCGGCTTACACAGCTGCTCGAGAAATTCGGCGAGGGCGGAAGGACAAAGTCGAAGTGGAAGATCAAGGTCGATCAGTCCGAGCACGACTGAGGGGAGGAAGACGCTCGAGCTCACGCAGGCGACGCAAACGGCTACTGTCGCACCAGCTTGTGCACCTTCGAGCGAGATTGACAAAGTGCAGGATTGTTGTAATACGTCCCATGATTGAACTTTATTCCCGAAAGCGAAGAGGACCAAGAAAGGTGGCTCGGAAAGCGGAAAGGAACCAACATGCTAACTTCGTCGCTTTCCTGGCCCTTGAACGTGACGTGTTACGTGCGTCTCAAGGTATGGCGCCGGCGATACATATCATTCAGGTCATGACGCTGAGCATTTCGAGAGGAATGCCCTTTTCATTCGCGCGGACCCGCTGGTCCGGTAGCGAGATCGGCGCCCGAAAGTGTCTCAACAATGTTGGCCCAGGGTTCGGAAGTGCGGGACAGGAGGAACGAGAGACACGGCAGTTTGGCGTCGGAACCCGAAACAGGAAAGTTTCGCTCGTTTCCGACGATCCCCTTTTAACCCCTTGCTCCGGGACTCCCTTTCTCCAGTTTTCCTCTCCGGATCCATTCACACTTTGTGTTTTTTCTCGCGCGCATGAACTCGGCGCACGCGAGCGAGGAAGCGGACATGATGCTCTCGTCCGCTTCTTTCCCCACCGCTCCATCGGTCCGCACGACCTCGACTCGTTCTCGCTCGACAACCCTCCTCGGCACGTACTCGTCACTCAACATCAGGTACCTCTGACGCGGATGCCGCATCGGCAGCTCTTCCAACCCTCGGCCATGCTCGAAAAGATTCACGAGGACGAGAAACTGTCGATCGTCTGCACGAGCACTGCATCGTCGAGGAGTGCGAGTAGCACACCGGACCGGTCTTCGTCTCCCGACTCGACCCACTCGGACGACCACCTTCTCAGCCGGTATGCGACGCCGCTGAGCACACCCGGCGCGTCTAGACAGAGTTCCGTCTCGGGCCAAGCTCGTTACCTCAAGCGGCTACTCTCGACCAAGCGCGTCAACAGTCGCGTGCTCGTGCTCGTCCTATGCGTTGTCGCGGGGACCATCTTTTTCTGGCCGCAAGAATCGACACACTCTCGCAAAGCGATGTGGGCCGTCCGAGATGCAGCGGATTCGTTCCGGCAACGCCAGTGTCGACTGTTTCCACAGCTGCGGCGCTGTCCCGACCCCTTTCGTGGACTGAAATACGACGACAGGACCGGTCTCCTCGTCTACCCCGCCCGACTCGTCGACCCTTCTACCTCTCCGTCACTGTCGTCCAACCCCCCACCTCCACCGCAACCTCACCCGATTCACTACCTCATTCACTCGGCAGAGACGGCGTGGAACGACAAGGTCGCGCGACAAAGCAAAACTCTTGAACAAGCCGTCGCAGAATATCGACGGAGATACGGACAGTCTCCCCCGCGAGGATTCGGCGAGTGGTACGCATTCGCAACTCGGAACAACGTCTCGCTCATCGACGAGTACGATTCCATCCATCGCCAAATCCTCCCCTTCGCCGCTCTCTCGCCCGAGGTCCTCCAGAAACGTAGCGCGATGCTGCAGAACACGACGGGAGAGGAAGAGCTGTGGCTCCATCAACACACGGTCACGGTCAAGGTTCGAGAGCAGGGAACGAACGTCACGGCCGACGGTCCGATGAGAAAAGTGAATTACCGCGCGGACCAGTTACTCGAACTCCTCAAGGGAATCTCGCAGTTCTTGCCCGATCTCAACTTGACGATCACGGGTGAGTACAAGATTTGAGTTTGCTCGCATCGCGCGAGAGATGCTGACAATTTCGCGCTCGATCCAGGTCACGACGTGCCGTGGGTGACCATGTCGGGAGAAGCGCGACAACAACACATTGCGGCAGCTTATCGCGGAGACTGTGAGTCTACCAACGTAAAGTATGCTCGTTGTGATGCTGAACGTTTTTTCGTTGGCTCGGCATAGTTGTCGACGATATCGCGACCTACACAAACGACTGGTCGCTCGAAGGCTTCCAAGCTCTTTGCCCTCCTGGTTCTCCTATTCGCGAGCGAGGATCAATCTACGAACGGCTCGAACCGCCACCGTCGACCGAAATCTCGTTTATCGGCCTGAACCATCGCAAAACGATGGACATTTGCTATTTCCCCGAGGACCAACCTCTTCACGGCTACACGTCGTGGTACGTCGAATCGTGTCTGCCACGGATAGTCACCGGCTGATCGCTGACCGAGTTACGCTGAAACGTCGCAGGAACGGACCTCGACCCGGCGTTCTGTTCCCTCTGTTCTCGTGGACTTCTTCGACGCTCAACACAGACTTCCTCCTCCCCGCCCTCGAACAATACGAACGACCCGTTGGTCCCGATCCGGACTGGAAAGACAAAAAGATCAACAAGGCGGTTTGGCGAGGGTCAACCACGGGGAGTGACTTGACGATCCCTCACGCCCGGAAGCACAGTCAACGAGTTCGACTCGCACGCCGTACGTCTCGTATCCGTGTATTGTGTTTCTCAAAAGACGGTTCGGACTAATCGGGTACACTGCGTTTCGACCCCCCCCCCCCCTACTCCTAGTTCCGCTCACGACGGGTCAAATCACGCTCCCGCTGGCGAAGCACGACGGACCCGGGTTCCTAGGACCCGTCGAGGACTTTACCGCTTCCGCCCACGATTTTGCCGATCGCTACCTCGACATCAAGTTTCAAGGGAGAGCGCAACAATGCGGCGACGAAGCTTCTTGCGTCAAGTTTGAACAAGAGTTCGATTGGGACGGGTACATGTCCGAAGAACAGCAGAACCAGGTGAGGGTTCTTCTTTCCGTCATCTCTTCCCGACACTCGCTGCTGAACTCGAACGCTGACCTCATAACGATTTTTGCTTCGGAAACAGTACAAGTACGTGATAGACGTTGACGGAAACGGCTGGAGTGGTCGGTTTCATCGGTAAGCTTTGTCCCGACTTTTTCGCTTCTCGAGCGACTACTACGAGTTTTGACTGATCACGAATTTTTGGGCTCGCAACGGCAGTCTGATGGCGAGTAAATCGCTCGTCCTCAAGAGTACGATCTTTCCCGAATGGTACGCCGACCGCGTGCAACCCTGGGTCCAGTGAGTCATTTCTCCCCCGCGGGCTCTGGGGTCCGATCGAACTCGGCAGGCTCATCGTACGACGACGTTTCGCGCGGTTGTTTTTCCCAGTTACGTCCCGCTCAAAGTGGATTACTCGGACCTGTTCCCGATTCTCGCCTTTTTCCAAGGTTCGCCGTACGACGACGGCGTCGGAGCTCACGAAGACCTCGCCGAGAAGATTGCGACGGCCGGGTCAGAGTGGGCGAGAGACTTTTGGCGATGGGAAGACATGCAAGCGTACCTGTTGCGACTCGTCCTCGAATACGCTAGGATCTTGAACCGCGAGTCGGCCGGAGCGACGAATTGGGACTATGTCGACTCGGCGTCGACTGCGTCCTCTTGAGAAGGAGGAAAGGATCCGGAAGGAAGGAGTCATGCCTATCATTTTCAGTTTTCCCCGCGAGCTGTTTACCCCCCCCCCTCTCTTTACATTGATTATCTTACGCTTGTTGTACCTCTCAACCCGATACCCTTCCCAAATCTCATGTAGCTACCCTTTCGCGGTTCTCTTCTTATCTTATGTTGCAGCTCTAGATAGGCCAGTTCTTCCGTTGCATTTTCTCCTTTCGCAATTCACGGAGTATTTTCCCCGAGAACTTAAACGTACCGCCTGCGAAGAACCGTAAGCAATCGCAGCAGGTTCAGCTGGCCGAGTGCAATTGGCGCAGTTGACGCTTCGGTGAGAAATATAACGAGTCGGTTTTCCCGGTACCCTTCGCCGACGCTCTGGGGCGAGGTTTCGTAAATTTGGGTATAGCTGAGTGCGTCTATCTCTGCGCTACTGTAGCATTAACAGCCACCGGTATCAACATCGTCGACGTCGGGAAGACTTCATCATTTCTCCCGGAGCGAGCCTGCTTCAGTCGCGTGCTCTCAAGCGTGTGCGCTGGATCTCCCGGAATATCCGTCTGCAACTGCTCCGGGATTCCTGTGGGTCCGAATGCGTCTGCTTCGAGCTTTCGAGACGGGTGTCTCCGACCACGACGACTCGCATCGAACAAACCAGTCAGCTCTACATGCTCGTGCGGTCGTGCCTCGCTACTCGACCACGACTTGGGAGTTTCGAAGGACGCAGGAGGACCCGGCGTTCGGCGACTAGGCCGGCGAGGGTTCGAGCGGGTTCGCCTCCTGTGCGTCATTCGGTCAAGCCCCCGTTCCTGTTCGCCGCAGTGGCACTTGGTACGTCTGTCGTCGTACGTTTCGGCACGACCAGACCAGCGCAAATCTTCGCAATATCAGTCAGGGGTAACAGGAGGGACCACGACGCAAAAAGGAGCAACTCCTCAAGAACGAGGTGCCCAGTCTTCGCCCCCCTCACGTACCGGTCTAAACCAAGAGCTGTACTGAGACAGTACCGAGGTCCGATATGAATGAGCGAGTCTTGTCGTTACGGGCGCGGTTGGTGCGTTTTCTTTTTTTCCTTCCAATTGTCATTCTCAGTTCTTCCCTCACCAAACTCTCCACAGATCCGAGGCCAACTTCCACACCGCACGAAATACGTATCGGCCCGCTAAACCATCGTATTCGCGCACGTCCCGGGCAACCAACGTCGTCATCGGCTGCGTGATCTCCCCTTGTCCTACCGCTGTCGACCACCGCGCTCGTCATTGTCAGTCAAGATCGGGCGCAGGCGACATGCAGATCCCACTCCCATTCGCGCTCAACACGATCCTCGACCCGGCTGTTTCTTCCGACACATTCGAACTCGCCTCAACAACGGATCAATCTCCGCTTGCGACTCGTGCGGCCTTTTCCACCCTTAGTCCGCTCTCCTTCGCGACGGACGGGACTATTCCTCAGCCAGGAAGATCTCGCCCGTGTCCAATATACGCACCAACCGGCCACGTCTCGGGAGCTTCACCATCTTTGCCCTCGGACGACCGTTCCTCCTCCTCTCACTTCAACGCCCTCGCGCTTGTTCCTAGCTCCCAACCTTCTCTATCTGTCCGACCTCGCTCGAGAGTGCGCCACGACTCTCGAGCATCGAACACTAGCGCCTCGTCGACGATGAGCTCGCACAAGTCGGGCGAAACAAGTCCGAACGAACCGTTTAGCGATCACCCCTTGATTGCTCCAGCGAGCATCCATCCGCCTACAGAGGCTTCAACGAAGAAACGATCTCGACCAGCGATCGACATCGAACCGGAAGACGTACAGGATGAACCGAGACCGAAACTTTCGAGCAAAGCCGCCATCACGACCTCGTTCATTTACAAGCTTTTCGAGTAAGTCTGCAGATGCTCTCTCGCTGCTATCGTATGATTCTGACGTGGACAAGTTGTCCATTCACAGCATTCTCGAAGATCCAGCGAACGTCAACATGATCTCGTACGGCATCACCCCCGGCACTTTCCAAGTACACGACACCCTTTCACTCGCTGGCAATATCCTACCACGGTACTTCAAACATTCGAATTTCGCAAGTTTCGCCCGTCGTAAGTTTCCCGTCTCGCCGCTGGTTCGAGCGCCTCTGCTGAACTGATCGCCCCGCAGAGCTGAACATGTGGGGTTGGCGAAAAGAGACGAGGAACGGCGGCTGGTCATTCATCCATCCTATCTTTCGCAAAGGCCGTCGAGACCTCCTTGCTGGAATCAAGCGAGCCGACGAGGCGGCAAAGAAACGTCCCGAAACGGTCGGGGCGCGCCGAGGCCCCTCGAGACCTCTTGAGCCGCCTCGAACGGAATCGACTCAGGCAGCAGAACACCGGCAACTCTCGGTCGACATACCGTTCACTTCGGTCCCGTTGGTGCCGCGTCGCTCTGAATCTCGCTCCGCTTTCGATCCGTTTGATTCGACCTCCCAGCACCGGGCCGACTCGGTTTCGTCAGGAATTTGGACAGACCAATGCGACGATCGCTCTGCGACTTCGATGGCTCACTCCTCGAACCCTTCTCCCATCTTCTCGCCCCTGTTCAATCCGGATGGCAGTCACACTCGACCTGTCTTGCCCCCTTCCTTCGTTGACGCGCCGCGCTCTCACGCTTCGCCGTCATTCTTCGATCGCGAAGTTCCGCGAGGACGTTGTGATTGCTCCGGTGAATCGCCTTCGACCGAAATGCAGCTCGGCGAGGCCAAGAAACGTCTGGACATGACAACGACGCTTCTTGAGCACGTTCTGCACAGACTCGGCGTCGAGGCGACCGACGAAAGTAAGCAGCAGCCTTCTATAGGGAGAAAAGTGGACATACTGATCAACTTCAGGTCGATTCTCCGTAACTTACAACAGGGTTTCGCTCGTTCCCTTTTTACGTTCTCGATCCCCGTTTCAGCGACCCCTCAACCCCAATGCAAACGATTGTGGCCGACTTTGATGCTCGCCGAGCCGCTTGCGAGCCGGTCTCGGCCGCCGCGACGAGCTTGTTCCCCGAGCCCGTTCACGCCAACTACGCTTTACCCCCCACCGCTCTCGCCGACTCCAGCCGATCAGTTCTGCCTTCATCCGGCTTCTATAGTGCTGGTATTCCTAGTGGGACCTTCGATCCGGCACACTCGAACATGTTGCCGCACGGGCTTTCGATTCGCGGCGAGGACTCCTTCGCCACAAGACGCCGACAGGCTCACAGCAGCGCTCTTAGGGACGACACGCTTCCTCGACCACGACCGAGTGAGGAAGGAGGGTCTAGAGAGGTGCGAACGCAACGTCCTCGCTCGCTCCGTCGTAAACCTTCGTCGGGTCCGCCTGCTCGGCCTCCGACCCTCGGACCGTCCTCGTTCTCCCTCGTCGATTTCAGTATCTCTCAACCTTCGCCAATAGTGCCCTCTCCGAGCGAACCGAGGCTTCACCCGGAACCGATTTCTCGCGTCGCCCGGTCGACTTGCCCTCTCTCTCCAAACCAACCCTCCGGAACGTCTTCGCACCATTCTCTTTCCTACTAGGTTGTTGATCTCTCTCGTCACTTCATGGCCCTCCAGGTTGTACCCGGCCTCGATTTTTACCCTCCCCTTCTTCCTTTTTCCCCGTCTTCATCTCTGTTTCCCAATAGAAAAAGGTTCTGCGATAGAAAAACTTTCTGTCTTGTTCGAGCTCAGTCCTCGTGCGGGTTTCGCTGTTCAGCTCGATCACCACCTTTTTTTCTTTTCCGCTCTCTCTTGACGGAACCGCGAAGAGAATGATGATATAAAGCACGCCTTTTTTTTTTTTTTTTTGGCACAATCGTAAATAGAGACAGAGAGAGAGAGAGAGAAGAGAGAAGTCAAGTCGAAACGCAGACACACCACGCCGACACACGGAGACATAGACGCACAATTGTACTGTAACAGAAAAACCCGTTCGAAACGGAAACTTCCGGAAGCCCCCCAAAAAGAGAACAATATCCTCCTTCAATTATCTTTTTGATTCCTTCGTTTTCTCCTTCCACCGCCCCCGCCCCCCCCCCCCCCCCCGCCCCGCGTCCCTTCTCACTACCCAACCCCCTCCTCCGCGGTTCCTGTTTTTTTCTTTTTTTTGTCCTTCAAAGTTTCGCCGACCTCGTCGTACCACCTTTGACAATGGCCAACACAGCTGTCAAAGCGGCAAACAACTTTAGCAACGTTCCTAGTCCGAACGACGATGGTTTTTTGATCACGGCCTTTGAAGCCAACATGAGGAACTTGAATTTTTTTGCTATTTTTGGTTTTTGTTTTTTTGTTTTTGTTTTTGTTAGCAGGTCGGCACAGGGGGGGGGGGGGGGGGTGAGGATGCGAAGAACGGGATCCATCAGTCTCGAATGCTTGCTTCCGTGCCGAAACACGATAGGGAGAGAGAGAGAGAGAGAAGAAGAAGAAGTTGGGGGTTCTCACCGGTGTAGGGAGGGTAACGGGAAGCCATGACGGCGTCCATCCACGTCGGAACGTGCGCGAATGCTCGTTCGTGAGAGAACGTATCGAACGACCTGGTCGGGCCGGGCACGCGAACCAACGAGAAGGGGGAAGGGGGGGGGGTGGACAAAGTCAGCTTGAAATGTTTTTATAAAAATCTTCTGCTCGACTCGCTCCTCGGGGGGTATGGTCCGGTGCAACGAGCAAAAGAGTGAACGAGAGAGAGGACAGGGAGGTTGCGGACTCACTTTTTCCCGTGGTAGTTGCCGTGTCCGGCTTTACCGGTACCACCGAAAGGAAGTCCGGGGATGAGGAAGTGCACGAGCACGTCGTTCTGAACGAACCCTCCCGAACGAGTACGCGAGAAGATGTAGTCCTTGTCTTTCGTGCTCTGGGTAAAGACGTAAATGACCAAGGGCGTGTCGCGACGTTGAATGAAATGGATCATGGCGTCCTTGTTCGGCATCGTCATGATGGGCAAGATCGGTCCAAAAATCTCATCTACGTTACGTCCGTTCCTGGGTTCAGTCCTTGCTCGACTCAAGAGAGAGAGGGAGTGGCGGGAAGCTCACCGGCCATCAACGCGTCGTCAGGTTTAACATTCCTCACGAGCGTCACCTCGATTTTCCTCTCCTGCTCATCGCGCTTGCCGCCCGCGACGACTTCACCATTCGTCTGGTCCAACAACTTTGACAAGCGCTTAAAGTGGTTGTCGTTGATGATCTTTGAATAGTTTTTCGACGCGAGGAGTGACGTCGAGTCGGTCCCGGACGACTCGCTCGGGGCCGAAAACTCTTTTAGCGCGCGTTTGAGCGCGGCGATGAGTTTCGGTTCGAGTTGGGGCGAACAGAGGATGTAGTCGGTTCTGGAAAAAACGCGCGCGAAGCCCGGAACAAAGAGTCAGCTTTTTCGTCCGCGCTGAAAGATCCCATTGGGATGAAAACCCGATAATTCGACGCACGAGATACAGATCTAGCGAAAGAGGGTCATGAGGGCAAGGGATGATCAGGACTGAGAAGAGGTGCGCGAGAGAAAAACAGAAATCGAGCGAGGGGGGAGGGGGGAGGGGAGGACACTCACTTGACCGGCGTTTGAGAATTTTGCCCACACGATCCTCCTCGCCGTCACGTCGAGGTCTGCGTCGTCCAACACGATCGCGGGACTCTTGCCTCCGAGTTCGAGCGTGACGGGCGTCAAGTGTTCGGCCGCGGCTTTCGACACGATCCTCCCGACGTTGCCCGAGCCCGTGTAAAAGATGTGGTCAAACTCGAGTTTGAGCAACGCCGAAGTCTGGTCGATCGCGCCCGTGACGCAGCGGTACGCCGACGGGTCGAGGTACTTTGGCAAGAGGGTCGCGATGAGCCTTGCGGTCGCCGGGGCTTGCTCGGCGGGTTTCACGATGGCGGTGCAGCCCGCGGCGATCGCGCCGAGGAGGGGCACGAGGAGGAGCGTGATGGGGTAGTTCCACGTGCCGATGATGAGCGCGACGCCCTTGGGTTCGTGGTACACGGTCGGCTTGGCGGCTTTCCACATGAAGACGGTCGAGACTTTGGTCGGTTTCGCCCACTGGTCGACGTGGTCGTACACCTCGTTGATCTCGGCCTTGACCGGGTTGAGTTCGGCGACGATCGTCTCGAACGCGGGGCGGCCAAAGTCGCTCTCGAGCGCGGCGACGAACGCATCTTCGTTGTCCTGCACGAGGAACCCGAGCTGCTTGATCTGGTGCTTCCTCCACGCGACGGGGCGACTCTTGCCTTGGAGGAACGTCTCGTACACGGCGTCGTATGCCTGTCACGCAGGTTTCAGTTTCAAGTTTCAACTCTGCTCCGAGAGTCGCGGCGGGGAAAAAGAGTTGCGCGCGGGCGTACGGGCTGAATCTGTTCTACCGGGGTGAACTCCATGTCCATCGTGTGTGCGAGTTGGAATGTCAAGCTTGGAGCGAGCGAGAGAGAGAGGGAGAGAGGGAGGGAACGCCGGGAGTTGGACGTCGCCGAACTCCCGCCGCTCGCGTCTCGCGTCAGTCAAAGTCAAATATGATATTCAAATTCAATCGTTCCCCCTGAACCTCTCTCTCCCCTCTCTCTCAAACCCCCCTTTCATCACACCTCGAATGGCTCGACCGTACAGCGCACTGAGAGAGAGACTCGGACGCGAGTTTCGATTCGTCTCGGCGGCACTCCTCGTCGACTGGATCGTCGTGCTCGCACTCGGCGTCGTGTCGCACTACATCGAACTCCGGTACCCGTACGAGCGCCCGCTCGCGCCCTACCTCGACGACCCGTACTACCACTACCCGCTCGAGCGTGAGCAAGTCCCGAGCGGCGTCGGCCTGTCGCGCCTCGAACTCGTCGCGTGGTACCTCCCCCTCGCCATCATTTGCGTCGTCGCGGCGTCGCGCAAGAGTTTCCACGACTTGCACCACGGCGTGTTGGGACTGTCGGCCAGTCGCGCCTCGATGCGCGTCACGGTCGAGTTCCTCAAGACCCAAGTCGGTCGCCTCCGACCGTCCTTCTTCAGCCGGTGCGACTACGACCCCGTCACAGAGGCATGTCACGCCGTGTCACGCGAAGCGTTAGCGTTGGTCAAAGACGGTCGCAAGTCGTTCCCGTCGGGACACTCGTCCACGGCGTGGCAAGGACTCGCGTTCGTCGCCCTGTTCCTCGCCGGCAAGAACGGAGCCCTCGCCCTCGCGACTGCGTACCCGCGTTCGACGTGGCACCAATCGAGGTTCCTCCGTTTGTCGGTCGTCGTGTTACCCTTGTTCCTCGCCGCGTGGGTCTCGATCACGAGGTTGCAAGATCACTGGCACCACCCGACCGACGTCCTCGCCGGCGCCGCGATCGGTACCGCCTGTAGTCTCTTGACCTACTCGATCTACTACCCGAACCCGTTCAAGGTCGTCGGTTCCAACGAGCGAGACGAAGGACATGGAGAGGTCCAACTCGAACTCGAGAGCAAGAGGTTGAAAGAGTTGGGAACCCCGAGGGACATTTATGGGGCGTTGGAAAGGGCAACGGACGGCGAGATTCGACTCGGTGAAGGAGCATCGAGCGTCGTCGACGTATCCGCCGCCGAGGGGGAGGACCAAGTTTAGACAATTTAAACGCCCTCCTTCTCCCCCCCCCCCCTTCCTCCGTCTCCTTTCGCCTCGACGGGAGTGACTAGCGGTATGACGGAAGTCCTGTCGAGGGAGATAAAGAGCCTCGAACTAGAAGAGAAAGAGGAAGACTTGGGGTTTTTAGATTTCGTCGAGGCCATTTTTTTATGTTCAATTGCGCATTACATATTATATATTCTTTTTGACTTTTTTTCTTGTTCGGGTCGCACGCGCACGGGCGAGAGCGCGCTTGTTCAACGTGCTTGTTTGGAAAGTCTTCACCGTCACCCGTTCATCGCGAGGGTTCTCAATTCACTCTTGCACTCTCTCAAGCTTACCACCGCTTTCGGAGCCCGCTTTGAACCCGTCCCACGAATCGAATCGAGAGGGGACCGGGAAACAAAAAATCGATCATGCTGCAATTACGATGAGATCCACTTTGAAAAAGTCAACTAGTAAGAACTGAACTGATGCAGAGAAAGCAGAAAACCAAAAAAAAAGAGAGAGAGAGAGAGAGAGAGAGAGAGAGAGAGAGAGAGAGAGGCTCAGGGGGCAGATAGAATTGATCCAAGAGAGTTTCGAGAAGAGGGAGAGAGGGGGAATCCGAGGGGGCTCTCGCCCAAAACCGACTTCCTCTAGATCGATGCGTAGAGTTTACAAGCTTGATCGCGTTGCGAATTCGTTCTCGAACTCTTTCCGTCCGACCTGTTTCCAAACTCGAGCACTTCGAGTCCATCGGAACCGGAACCGAGTTGGTTCCAAGTTGTGTAAGACGAACTCGAAGTGGTCGGGTTGGGGTTACCAGTTCGGGCGAATGAACCCCATCGCGCTTGGACTTCTTTGACGAGTGCGAGTTTGGCGCGAGTGATTGAAGATGATGAAGATGGGCCAAACACGACCGCGATGTCATCCCTTTCATTGTGGTGTGGCGAACGGAGAGAGAGAGGGGGGGGGAGGGATTTGAAGCATATCGGCGCGAGGTATCAGTCTTCTGAGGGAACAAAAACCCCACCCCAACGGAGCGACCACAGTGTGAAGAGAAAGAGTGAGAAGATGACTCACTCGTGTCCGACTTTGCCTTGGCAGAGAGAGAGTCCGGCAGAAGTTGACGCCTGGATCCCAAGGTCGAATTCTCCAACGTAAACCGTCGACTTGGAAGCGGCGGCGAAAGCGGCTTGTTGGGTCGGGCATACCCTGCGATCAAGAACCGTGAACTCGTTCAGTTCGAGGGGTCCTTTTCCCGGTTACTCTCCGAAAGGAAGAAACAGGTTGCAATTCGGGGGAAAAAAATAGGCTGACCAGTAGAAATCGGTCGCGAGTTGGATCAGGTTGTTCGCAACGGTGGCAGGTTCGGCATCCTGCGGAGTGTACAGTCCCGACTCGATGATCGATTGGGCCCGGCCGCCAAAGATTGCGCCAATGCTTGCAGGCGCCTCGGCGGCGGAAGGAGCTTGGTCTTGGAGTCTGTCATGCGCGCACGAGGGTTGAGAGGAATCAGTCAGCTAGGCGAGAAATGACTGAGGGGCCGGTCGTTCGAGGGACTCACAGCTGCGCGACTCCGGGACACCCCTCGTCTCTCGTCGTCGTGAAAATCACCTCCTTGTTCGAGTTGACGACTTGTTGACCGTCGCCCACGACGAGGTCTCCATCGGCGACAATGTTGAACGGTTCCGCAAACGGCACCGAATCACCGAACGTGCCTTGCAAAGCCAGGTTCGCGAGGGCGTACTGGGCTTGGAAGAACTCGGAGGGAGACTTGAGACGCCACAGGCACGCGTTCTTGCGCTTGTCGCAACCGGCAATGTCGAAGAGGAAAGCGCTTCCGACTGCGTTGGCGAGGGCGGGAGCCTGCGGAGAGTAGTCGAGAGGGGCCGAGTGGATGATTGCGCGGTTGAACAACGAGTCGGCGGATGGAGCCGCGAGCAGAGCCTTGACCATCTGCGCTCCCGAGGATTGACCCGCGAGAGTGACAAGCGAAGGATCGCCTCCGAAGGCGCCAATGTCTTGTTTGACGGTTTCTACAGACGGAAGACGGGGGCGTAAGCGACATGAAAAATTTGCCGAGAGCGCTCGGGGAGCGAGCAGCTTACGCAGGGCGAGGATGAGATCACGCAGCCCCATGTTGCCTTCGACGCCCCAGCCATCGTACTTGAGCCATCCGAAGTATCCGAGTCGGTATTGAACGGCGACGACGATCATGTTCTGTGAAGCGCAAATCAACGCGCGTCGGAGAACGAGGAAAAATCCAAAAACCTCGACCTACTTGAGAGTTGGCCAGCGCAAAACCGTCAAGATCCCTTGTCGATCCCGCCAAGAATGAACCCCCGTGAACCCAAACGAATACGGGCAGCTTCGACGAAGCTTGAGCGTTTTGCGGCGTGAAGATGCTGCAAACCGACGAAGACAGAGTCAGGTCAGACGCGACTGGAGATCTGAGTATCCTCGAGCGTTGTTCACTTCATGTAGAGGCAGTCTTCGGACTGTTCCGGAGGAGGGTTCGAGCCCTCTTGTTGGAGACAAGCCTTGGGGAGGTTGCTCGCATCGTAGGTCCTAACAGCGCAGCGAGGTTCGGAGCGACGAGGTTCGGATCGACGAGGGCGGGAGCTGAGACGGGTCAGTTTCAGTCAGACGATAGAGCATGGAAGTGAGAAGAGGTGTATAGCTCACCCAGAAAACGAAGCGATAGCTTCGGGGCGACGGAAACGAAGAGCTGCGACAGGTGCTTTGCCGTAGGGGATAGTGTAGCGGTTACCAGACGGGCCTACGCGCCATATATGTAAGTCTCAGCAACTTTGACGAGGAAGAGCTCGGACCGATTAAAGAGAGGCTGCCAGACAGACGCACCTTCATAACCTTGAACTTGGCCCTTCGAGGTCGAAACGATCGCCGAGGACGGGACGGGGCCCGCATCGCAGCGTGCGAGGAGTCCGAGGGAGACGAAGATGGAGAATAGTCGAGTACAGGGCAGCATTTGCCTAGAAGGTGCGAGGGCGGGACGGAGCGAGAGGAGGAGAGAGAGAGAGATGGTGGCCCATTTCTCTCATTTGTAGCCGGATTGGCGGTCGGCGAGAGGACGATGCACGAAACCTTGTCTTCGCTGGACGAACTCGAGTGAGACATATCGAAACAAGGGGAAAGGGGAAACAGAGTTTCTGAACAAAGGGAAGTTTCGACTGTTCCGGCGCCGATCTCGCTCGCGTGGTCCGACTCGCCGATCCGATAAGCGTTACCTTTGTCGGCTTGAAGTTCCGTCGGGACTGGAGCGAGGGTAGTAAATCCGCAGCGTCGTGTCGACGTTCCGCTCGCCCGGAGGTGACGTGTCGGATGCGCGTTCGAGTATGCGAGCCGAACGGGGTTGCAAAGTCGAGCGATGTACTACTTGCATGACTTGGAGAGTCTTTTGCGGTACCAGAAATGACGGTAGCAGAGATAGAGCGGTTTGGAGATGAGGACGTCTTGCGCACCTCGACCACAACCTTGGTCCAGCGATATATCTCCAACGACACGCAGGAGGTATCCTTGACACAGGAACAGGCGTCTAATCAGTGTCACAACCTCTGGCGCGTGAGAACGTGCTCCACCGTCAACACCGCCTCGACCTCTCTTCTCACATCCCGCACTCTCGGGGTACCGCCCTTGAAACGGTCGCAAGCAACGCTCCACGTGAACTCGAAGCTGAGATCGTCTCCTCGCGTTACTACGCTTTCATTCGAAGCCTCGACCCTCGAATCGCACAGTTCCCTCGTCCCGTTCGTCGATTCCTGAACCGCCGTCCGCCGATTGCGTGCTCTTTCAACGCATGCAGACTCGGCACTGATCCCTCGCTTCGCTTCGGCAACGAATTCGAACAAAACGTCGCTCTTCCCTTCTTTCTTGGCGTCTGTCTGTCCCTCGCTTCGAAAATTGTTCCCCACGCGCACTGTCCCCCGTTCGGGCATCATTCGAGCACTAGTGGGACGCGGGACGTGTCACCCGGTGAATTCATCAAACGCTACAAACGACTAAAATGCAGTCTCCCTTCCCTCTAGCATTCCCCGACCATGGAACAGCTCCAGGCTGAGCTGCTCAAACAGGTCGCGAACCTTCCGCCAGATGCGAATCCCTACGACTTCATCGACGACGTCCTTCTCGGTGCCATCTCGCCCCGTCGGCCAAAGAGCTTTGAAGTGCAGCTCGTTGTGTGCATGATCGCCCACGCACTGTCAGTCTCGCCCCTTGCTCGATGTGCGCGCTCCAAGACAGGCCACTGACATCTCTCTGTGTGATAGTTGTGGAATCTTGATTCTCGGATCGATCGTCGTCCGGATCCTGAAGCGGTCGTTTTGGCTCGTACGGATCAAAACAAAGAACCCAAACCTCTGGCGACCTCACTTCACGGCGGGATGGTCACTCTGGGGAGTCGTACTTGTCGGATGTACGTCGCTTCGGCCGCGCCACGCAGACTCCGCGAACGCGCTAACTCTTGTCGTCTTCCTAAAGTCCTCGAACTCGCCGTGGTCAATGCGCTGTCGTCGAGTCGTCGTCTCGAACCGAAGTTCGCGTACTGGTGGACGCTCGCATGGGTGAACATTTTCGCAATCCCGAGAGAGACGGTGTCGATCACTGATGCGGTTTCCTCTGGCGCAGATTCCGGCTTGGATGGGGTGAGTCTTTTCGATACACAATAAAGTAGCGCACTGACAGATCAAGTTACTCCAGAGGATTCTCAGCAGCATGGGCAATCACTGTCTCTCTCCTGCTGCACTTGCACAGCTCGGGGCGCGACACTCATCTCGTCGAAAAGTTTTCTCCGTTGGTCAACCTCGCCTCGATTCTCCTTCCCGTCGTCTATCTCGCCGTCATCATTCCAATCGCTTTACGGTGCGCGACGTTCTACGAATCTGCCATCTACGACATCGAGGCTATCCGACGATTCTTGCACGCAAAGGCGTCATCATTTGATGGTCAATTCACTCTGGGCGATCTCGCACCGATATTTCCGACGATAAAACCTCTCGAGGAATCGTACGTCGGGTTCTTGAAGTGGCTCCGCATCACTTTCGCGCTCTATGCGGGTTCCGCATGCCTTCTCGTGTTGGTAAATGCTGCTCCAACGTCGCAACGTCATCTTGTTGCATCGTCACTGACCGGGTCTGGTTTGGGTCTAGCTCCTTGGGACCGTCGCCATCTTTTACGTCAAAGTACTTCGTCGAGCGCTCGACGAGCTAGGAGATACCGCTAGTCTCCGCCGCGAAAACGGACAAGCCCAGCGCGATGTTGTTAAAAAGACCTACAACGTCTGTTCACTCCTTCGCCGTCTGGTTTGTGCCCTCGAGCTGACATATCGCTCGTGTCCTGTATTAGAATCTGATCCTCACGCTCGTTTCGTTCACCACGATTGGCTGTGCGTATCCACTTCTGCGTATCTTCATGTCCCCTAACTTATGCATGGCCCGACGACAGTCATCTTCACGGGCTTGTCACTCTACATCGCGATAGAACCCGAATCTCTTTCGTCTCATGCGGCTGCCGAAGCTGTCTGCTTGGTCGCATTGTTCGTTTCGATCGTTTTCCCCACCGAGTCTCGAAGGTGTCTCAAATAACTAACACTGCCGTGCGTCTCTCTCTGACAGCTACTCCTTCGCACTATTTGGGCTACCGACTTCGCTCCTCCTCTTCATTCGATCCTTTGACCGGACGGCGTCAGATCCTCCCTCTTCCGGGTCGTCTAACCCGTTTCTCGCTCGCGGTCGATCGCACGCTCAACTGCCAAAAATCTCGCTTCCATTTTCCCGTCGCAAGAGCTCGAACGACACCACCCAGAACCACTCGTCCTCGAACGACGGCAGAAACGACGAGGTCAACGATGACCAAGACGAGCTCAACAACAAGTCGTCGATCGCGAAGTTTCCCCCGCCGGCGCCGCCGCGTGGATTCGAAATCGTCCTACCCGGGGGGTCCGACGACCACGACGAAGACGAGTCTGACCTATCATACCCGCCTAGAAGACCACCCGTCTTTCGGCCGTACTACTACTACGACTCCTCCTTGAAGCGGTACTCTCGCTCGTCGACAATCGAAGCTCGACAAGACTCGAACTCGACCCGTACGAGCTCGAGCTTGATCATGTCGTCCGGCGGCGGCGGCGGACCTGGAACCGTTGTCCACTCGAACTCGACGCCTCGCACGTCGATGACGATGACGATGATGACGACGACTCCGCTCAGTCCAACACCTTGGTCGTCGGCGGGTGGCACGAGCCCCAGCGAAACGAGTTGGGTGGCGCGTGCGGGGTCGAGCGTCGAGTCGCGAGAAGGCGTAGACCCTCTGCCGACGATATCTTGAAAGAGATGTAAACGCATTCCCCCCCCCCCCCCTCTCCGAAAGGTACCACGGTAACTCTCGTCTCATCGTTGCGCCCTTCGAGGAATACTCTAATTTTCTTTCCGAGAGAGATACTACCGCGAAAGGGGCAGAACGCCCCGATCAAAACCCCTCTTCGAATGCGAGATCGACGACTGGTCCGAGAATGACTGAAATCGAGGACGAGCTTTGTGATGGATGCGAAAATACTGTGGAAATGGTCTAAAAATGAACAGGTACCCAGTGTCTGTGTGTGCAAAAGGAAACAAAGGGAGCACAGGAGAGGAGAGAGACGGAGATGGTCGAGGTCTTGTGGGGGAGAGGGGGGGGGGGGGAAAGAGAAGAAGTGAGGGGAGAATGAGGGATGGTGGGGGAAAAGAGGTTTTCAAGCTCTCTTCTTTCTCATGCCACCACCGTCTCCCCGACCGCTGTCTCTCGAACCGTCATCCCGTCCGAGACCACCCACCGGTTCATCGACTTCTAATCCCTCGATCCCTTCTTCCAAGTCGACGCTCCCTCGTTTCAACGTCCGCCTCACGGCATCATCGCGTTCGTCGTTGTTGTCGTCTCCGCCGGTCGCACGACGTTCGTGGTGGTTCCTGCGCCCGTGCTCGCGCTCGTCTCGCTCAGAGTCTTGTCCGTCGAGCGGTAACGGATCTGGCGAATCCCTAATCAGGTCGGGCGCTTCACTCTCTCCCAACATGGGCGCCGGTCGGAACGCGCTGCTCGAGTTGAGAGGAGGAAGAGGGGGAGGAGGTGGGGGTTGCGGCGGCCACGTGCCAAACTGAGGGTGGTAGAACGAATGGCCCATCATCGAAGGGATCGAAAAGTTGTACGGGTTCGCTGCTTGCGACGAGGGGTGCTGATGCTGATTGTTGTGGTGGTGGTGTTGGTGGTGAGGGTTCGGGTAGAAAGGCGATTGCGCAGCGAGGAGATCCGAAGCGAACGCTGACCGTGGTACTGCCGTCGGCTACTCGAGATCCAACCCCTCGGCGTGGAAATCAGCTTGAACTAATCTTTTTGAGGCGGAGAAATTTTCGGTTAGATCGAGAGTTGCTCAACTCACCTGACTGTCTTCATCGTCATTATCGTTCATCCTCGAGCCATCCTCTCCTCGGTCATCGTTCTGATCGCCCCGATGACCATTGATTCCTTTGCCGAGTATACTCGCCCCTCCAGCCGTCACGAGTCCCGCTTTTCTCCCTTCCTCGAGACTGCCTGCCGACGAGGTGGGGATCGCGATGTTGAGCCGCGGTTTCGGTCCCGAGCCACCACCCCCCGCGGCATTGCTCGACGAGATACTGTTGGTCGAATCTTGACGAGTCGGAGAACGATGTCGAGACCTCGAAGACAACCGGCTCGTCGGCCTTTCGTGGTCGATCGCCGAATCCTGCCGACCCGAACCCCCACCGCCTCCTCCTCCCGTGCTCGGAGGCCGTTCATGCGGATTGGCCGAATCGGGTCTCATCGGCTGGTGGTGTTGCACAGCGGCGGCAGCAGCGGCGGCAGCTGCAATCATGGGGTTTTGCGCTCCGAACCAATTCGGTACGCCTCCGCCTCCGCCTCCGCCGCCAGTTGATGACGATACCGTGTTTTCACCTCCCCCCGCTACCCCACCAAAGAAATTCGGGTACCCAGCCGTCCCGACGCCTCCTGCCGCTCCTCCTCCTCCTCCCGGGATCGCGTTCATCATGCCGCTGTTGAAATAGTTCAACGCGGCGAGAGCTCCTTCGTTCGGTCCTTGTTGTCCTTGCTGACCTTGCTGTCCTTGCTGCTGCTGCTGCAACAGCTGTTGTTGTTGTTGAGCCGCCGCTGCCGCAAACAGGTTGAACTGATCCACCGAACCGAACCCGTTACTACTGCCGGACGGTCCTCCACCTTCGTTCCCGCGTCCCGCTACTCCTCCTCCTCCAGACACGCCGTTCGGCCGGAAAGAATTCGACGTAGACGACCCAGGAGGAGGAGGAGGAGGTAGAGAGCTACCGGGCAAGGTAGCGTTGCCACCAAAGAGACCCATTTGGAACAATTCGGCCGGGTTCGGAGGCGGAGGTGGGTATGGAGGGAAGAAAGGGGGTTGAAGTTGGTGCTGGTGGTGCATTGGGAGTTGGAACGGGTTCGGGAGCGTGGCAGGATAAAACGACTGGCTCGGGTGATGTTGCTGCTGCTGCTGCTGCTGCTGACTCGTCACCGAGGTTGTTGGATACAGATTCGAAGACGAGGCTGGGGAAGAAGACGAAGGGTCGGACGCGTGGTGTAGGTGAGGTGGAGGCGGAGGCGGGGGAAACGTTGGCGGGAACATTGACGCTGCTCCCCCCCCTCCTCCTCCTCCTTCAGGGTGGGCCGCTGCGCTCCCATGCCTCATCTCGCGCGCTTTCGCAGCGACTAACGCTTGCTTCCCTTTGCCCTTTGCCGCCCTCGAGCTCGACGTCGTCGTCGTAATCGACGCGGCATCGTCCCGTTCCGTCCCCGTCAAATGGTCTTCCCCGTCCCCGTCGTCTTCGCCCTCGTCGTCGTCGTCGTCGTCGTCGCCCATTGCGGACGCAACTGACGGCTTCCTCCGAATCGGTCCCCCGGCGCCCGTGCCGGCGGCCGACTGAGCCGAAGCGGCGTTCGCGGCGGCCAAGAGGAGATCTTCCTTGTTGATGTAGTCCTGTGGCCCTTTCTTCTCATGAGGTGGCCCCGCGTACTATTTGAACCGGGCCTCGATCAGCTTCGTTCCCTTGCGGCAGTTGGAGGATGCGGGGACAACGATAGACTGACATGCGAGTACCGCAAGAGGATGCTGTCGAGATCGCCGCTGCCAAACTCGAACAGCTTGCCGTTGGCGTTGAACACGACGACGGCGACGTCGGCGCTGCACAGGACGCCGAGCTCGTACGCCTTCTTGAACAGGCCGTTCTTGCGTTTGAGGAAAGTCACTTGGCGGTTGCGGTCGTCCGAGATGGGGGCGATCGAGATTTTGCGACGACCCATGCTGACGACGTCGTTGTCAAAGTCGAGGGCAACGCGACGAGCTGGAGCTGGAGCTGGGAGCTGGAACAGGAAAGGCTCGGCGGAGACTCGACAGTTGCTTGGCGGGGTCGGCGGCGGGAGACTAGGTCACGCACGGAAGCGTGCACGCAGCCGATGCGACCGAGTGGGTGATCGAGTGGGACGCTGGGGAGAGCAGGTGCTGTGAGGACGGTGAGGGGGAAACGACTCGGCCCGGAGTTCACGTGGGGGGGCGAGGCGAGTGTCGCGAGTCGTGCACGGCGAGCGAGTGTTGAGCGACGCGACGCGGCTGATCGGAGTGTAGTGCTTGCGGTCCGGTAGAGAAGGCTGCGTATTCGAGGGCGACGGCGAAGGCGACGGCGAGATTTGATCATATTGGTTTGATCGAGTGAGGAGTCAACTCGTGCACTCAACTCGACTCTGAAGTGAAACGAGGACAGACCTGCAACGAGCGCGACAGCGGACCGACGACCAAGACCTAAATCAGGGATTATCGGCGGAGGATCACACCAAGAATAGATAGCGTGCGCGGAGAGCTTTCCAATTTCTCAGGGGCCGCCTCAGAGATCGACAATTCTCATTACAGTCCATATATGCACTCCAATTGTTACATTGTACAGTACTGTAAGTAATTCGAAAAAAACAACTTTGACGCGTCTCACTCAACATCCGCACTTCGTCCTCATCGTACAGCCCGATGGCGGCGGTACCCGATCTGGATGACCCGTTTCGAGCGCTCTCGACCGAACTCGTCTCTCATGGCTACCTCTCGCGGCCGCTCCTCCTCTCGGCCCTCATCTCGACTGTTCCACCCGCGTCGTCGTCCTCGTCGTCTCTCAAAAAGCAGCAGGACGCCCTCCTCCTCCGGGCACGCGCGCAGGACCAGCTCACTAAACTCCTCTGGAGCTTGCTCGAGCGCAACGACGAGTCTCGCCAAGAGGTCAAACACGCTGTCGAACGCGAAGGGAGGGCCGTCGTCGAGTGGGAGCGCGAAAGGACGCTCAACGAACGCCTCGAAAAGGATCACGACTCAATCGCGCGCGAGCTCGAGAAGGAACGCGCGAAAACAAAGTACGTCCTCGCACGGTATCGTCTTGTTGCCCTGCGTTCGTGCTCGTGACTGACTCTCTCTCCCCTTTCTGGTGCATCAGGGACCTTGAGAATCGACTCAGAGGCGAAGTCGAGAAACATAGGTTCGTTAGGGACGAATTGTCGAAATCGCGAAACGCTCTTCAGTTTGTCAAAACCCAGTCCCTCGTGCGCCACATTTTCTTCCCTCGCTCCCTCTGTCGCGTCCTTCGATTTAGCTGAGAGACCACTCTCGTTGCAGCACGATCAAAAGAAACGGGAACAAGAAGTCAACTCGCTCCACTTGCGGTTATCGAAGCTCACTTCGTCCGCGTCCGATTCTTCGCGAATTCAAATTCTCAATTCTTCGTCCCTCTCTTCGACCTCGGCCTCCTCTCCTTCCTCTGCGTCCTCTCCGACGTTCTCGAATACTATCAGTCGTGGCGTCGCCGTCCGTCGGACTCCTCCGCCAAACTCGTCGCCGAACGAATCTTCCGCCCTGCTTGCAGCCGAACTCGACCTCGTCAAATCTTCCCTGACAGAACTCGAATCAACCCGCTGTCACCTCGATCAAGAGAACGTCGAGCTGAGAAGCTTCCTCGGGGAGTTGGGAGATTGGGTCGAGCGGTTGCTCGAAGAGGAACGAGAGCTGTACACCTCGCTGAGCGAGGCAGGAGGAAACGAAGTCGATCCTGATCGAGAAGAGGCCAGAAAGCTGTTGGAGCGGTTGCGAATCGAAGAGGAGAATTCAGATCAGGTACAGGATAACGTCTCTCCCCTTCCCGAGGGCGAAACGTTCACTAATCTTTTTTTTTTCCTCGTCGTGGCGGTTTTCGGCGAAACTAGGTCTACCCACCTCCCTCGCCTCACCTTTCTCTCCCTGTCGCGAGCGTCCTTCCCCGACTACACCTGAAACTGTACGCACTTCGGCTCACCCTCTTGTCGTCCCTTCGATCCGTCGAAACCCGCCTATCGTCCGCTCGCGCACGCAACGACGAGGCGCTCGAAGCCGAGATCGATCTCCGCGACCAAGCGTTGGAACGCGTCGAACAGATCGAACGCGCGTTGGTCGACAAGGACTCGGAGCTCGAACACGGGCGACTGCTGATCGAACAGTTTGGACTCGGGGTCACGAGGGGCAACAAGTTGAACGAGGCGAAAAACGCAGGAGATGCGTCGGGCGACGACGAGCTGCCAGAGGAGGTGGTACAGAGCCTCGAAGAACGCAAGAGACTGCGGCTCTTGAAGAAAGCGGCGGCGACGGCGCCTCCGAACCTCGCCGTGCGTTTTCACATCCCCCCTCAGAAGAGATCTGGAGAGACTAACGCGGGGTGTGGGAGCTATTTCGACGTGCGGCAGTCTGCCGAAATCGAGAAACCCTCGAACTGCAGTGTCGCCGGGCGTCCTTCGATTCCTTCGCAAACCGTTCGAGACTTCCTCGGATCCCTCGGACTCAACACTCCGATCGCCACGGACGGAGGTGGGAAGACGACTCTCAAATCGAACCGACTCGTCGAAGGAGCCGCCGGGGCTCGAACACGGAGCCGAAAATCACCCTCGGATGATCACGTGCCACGCGTCGGCCTCGGAACAACACAGAACCGGGTCAGCTCGGACGAGTTTGCAAGTAGTCGATCGTGCAAGGACTCGAACCGCGGCAAGGACTCGGGCCCGATCCCAACCGCCGCTGCCGCGTCATCAACCTCGCGTCGCTCGATCGCACCGACGTCGATCGAGCCGGGCCCTATCCCCGCGCGGTCAGCGGCACTCGACTCGATCCTCTCGCTCGCCCTGTCGCCGCCGCCTCCTCCCTCTTCCGAACCGCTCACCCTGTTCTCGTCTCGAGCACCGCCGACACGAGGGAACCCTCTGCCCTCGACGACGACGAGTAAAGCCGTCCTGACTAGTAGTCGAGCGGTCAACGGAGGAGGAGGGGGAGCGACTGCGGTCAGAGGTACGAAACTGACGACGACGACGACGACGACCACGACGACGACCGCGGACCCGGGGCACGAGTTCAAGAAGAGTCGGGAACAACTCGTGCGCGACAAAAAGGCGAGTTTGATCGCGGCCCAAAAAGCCCAGGCCGTCACGTCGAACGCGAAACCGGTCACGAAAGGCGCCGCAGAGTCGTGCGGTTTTGAACCTTGACCTTTGACCGCGTATGGTTCGCATGAGCCCGCCATGACAAGGTTCGAATCCCTTTTTTTTTCCCTTCCTTCTCGCTTTCGTTTCATTTTTTTTTTCGACTTTCCCCGCCCAATCTGGCCCCCTCTTCCACCCCTGAAGGGTGGTGTGATCCCTTTCTTTTTTGAACATCGAATGGCTTTTTCTGAACTTCTTCCGACTTGGTCTGTCAAGTGATAATTGCTAATTGCTATACCCTCTGTAAAAATACTCACTCCAACGTTTGAGTTCACAAACCTCTCGAGGCGCATCGATGCTCGCGCGTACAAAGACCCTCAAGAACCTGTGCGTGCGCAGGGGCAAGGGAGAGAACCTCCTGTGCTTCCTTTGCAGCAAAATTAAGTAAAATACCCGAGTAGAGGTAACAAAAAAAGAAGGCCCAAATCCGGACTTGAACCGGAGACCTCTCCGATCTTTAAAGCACCAAAGTGCCATAACCCAAACGGAGAATCATAACTACTAGACTATTTGGGCGTGGACGTCAAGCTGCCCCTACAACGTATATAAAGTACACGATTGTCAGAGTCCGTGCTCATTTCTCGAGCACTCCGAGACCTTGCCTGGAACTCGCTTACGATGGGCAAGCCTCTGTAGGGAAGTGCATCGCTCGAGGCGGCGTGTGCGGGCGCACATTTCGCTCTCATCGGGCACCTCCGGCCGAGAGGACAATACGCTTCCGACCTGTCCGTGACGCCCCCACGCGCTTCCATTCATCACTCCCAGCTAGTCCAAGCTTCACAAGATCTTGTCGAGGTAGGGGCGAAATTAGCCCGCTCGCACCTCGTCGTCTGAATTTGACTGTGCCGCGCTGAGATTTTCTTCCCTCTCTCTTCCGTTCCCCGACCTCGTTCAGACCTCGCCCAAACATGACCCGCATGCTCTTCGCCTCGCTCCTTTTGACCTCTGGTTCAGTCTCATCCCTTTACCCCTCTCGAGCTTCTCGCATTCGGTCTGCTGACGGCGCGCACGTGCACGCGGCGCAACCCTTCGATTCGCAGCTCTCGCCGCACGAGCCTCGACCCTGTTTCCCCGCCAGGCTTCGTCGACGCCGTCGCTCGAATCGGCGTACGGCGCGATCGAGACGTTCTCGAACGAGGTCGTCGAGAAGATCGCGGCGGGCGAATGCAACCAGGACGACCAATGCAATGGGTGGTTGCAGAATGCCCTCGTGAGTTTCGCACGGTTCTTTTTGTTCCCCCACGTCAATTCCGACTTTGCAGTTCGATTCGAATACTGAATAATGTACGAACATTGGTTCGCGAAGTCGTGCGCTGGAGGAGGAGATAAGGACGACGAGGCGCTCGCGAAATGCGCTTGCGAGGACAGCTTCCAAAAGAACTTTGCTTCTTGCGTAACTTGTGCGTGCACTACCTCTTCTTGTCTTCACTCGTACCACCCCGTCTCCGATATACACAAGACACTGACATCCTATGTGGCTCATCGCTCGCACAGGCGTCGGAAGCGACTCGGCGAAACAAACCGGCGAAGGTCAGTGCCTCACTCCGTCTCTCCCTTTCTGCTTTTCCCTTGCAAGTCAGCGCTGATACGTTCTCGGGGAGACACTAAAACTCGCTAGCTCTCACCTCGGTCTGCTCGTCGCTCGGCAACGGCGCGAGCGACTCTGCGTCCGCCTCGCAAACCTCATCCGGTACCGCCGCGTCTTCTTCGGCGACTTCATCCGGCACTGCTACCTCGCCGAGTTCATCGTCGACCTCTTCCTCTGGGACCAATACTGCCTCGGGAGGTAACGCCGCCGCACCGACTGAATCGGCCGGATCCGGCGTCGACAAGCTTGGCATGAGCCAGTGGACCGTTTTCGGCATGGTCGGTACCGGGATCGTCGCAGGCCTGTACGTCTAGTCAGCCGAGAAATGCAAGATCGTGCCATGGCAAAACGAGCCGCACTGGTTTGTTTTCGCCACCCCGATATCTGGCTTCGCCTCGACTTTTTCGTCACACTATCCCTATCTTTCTTAGCTTTCTTTCCGCTTGTATATCTCGATTCATTTTGACGTCTCGGGCTTCTTACCCCACCTGCCTTTGCTTCGTTTTTTCGATTCAATCCTTCTTTAACAATTTATCTTGGGCCATGTCACTTTTGCCTTGCTTTCGGCCCCGCTCGAGCTTCTGTCTTTCCCGATTCCGTAGTGGTTCGCACGCGGCTGTCTGTCAAATATGGGCATCAACTGTGGCTGAATCCGGGTCATCAGATGCAAACTCGGACGAGGCTTGAGCGTCGAGGCACAATGGACCAACAGCGACATTCAGGGAGAGCCCTCGCGGCAGAGGAGAACTCGGGCGAGCTGTGTCAAATGCGAAGTACTGGGGGCGGGCAGCTCAATTAGGCTGGGAACGGTGCTCGAACACAAAAGGGGTGCAAGGCAGGGGGTGAGGGGAGGGACAAAACTCAGGAGGAGACACGGATGACGCGCTTACGGGCGGCTTGGACACGTCTGGAACCCAGGCCCCGACTCAATGGGGAAGTTGTTACACCCCTAGCGCACACCCCACGTACGTTTGCGTGGAACGTATTTTCCCGACTCGCACGTCGTTTCGGCCACTTTTCTATTCACTCGTTCGTGGGGGGGCCGAGCCGGACGAGAACTTGTCAAGGTAGATGTGAGATTCGTAAGCTCGCACAGACCTATAGAAAAGACCTTCGCCTCGCGAATGGTTTCTTTCCTCTTTCTTTCCCTCTTCAACCTTACCGATCTACAACCATGACCCGAATTCTCGTCGCTTCGCTTCTCTTGACCTCTGGTAAGCTCCCAGCGTAGTGAATACTCCACGCAAGGATTGACACTCGTTCTCCGGCGCCCTATCAGCTCTCGCCGCACGAGCCTCCCCTCTCCTGCCCCGCCAAGAGTCCTCCCCGGCCCCGTCGCTCGACACGGCGTACGGCGTGGTACAGACGTTCTCCTCCGAGGTCATCGACAAGATGGTCGAGGGCGAGTGCAACGAGGACAACCAATGTCAGGGTTGGATGTCAAGCATTCTGGTCAGTTCCCTCCATACTCTCTCGCCCTTTCCGCTTGAACTTTTCCGACTGACGCACGCTGAGCATATGCAACGAAAACAGGAATGTACGGACGGAGGTCGAGGAGAAGATGAAGCGACTATCGCCAAGTGTGGTTGCGAAAGCGAAATCCGCAAACACTTCGATACTTGCGTTGCCTGTTCGTCATTCTGATCGTCGTTTCCCTCTTTCTCGGAGCAGATTATAACGATGTTCTCGGTTACTGTCCACATAGGTCTCGCAACCGATTCTGCGAAAAAGGCGAGCGAAGGTCAGCTTCGTTCACCTCGCGCTTCTTCCTCGGCCTCCTCACAACGCAAGCTGACGGATCCACCGATACGGTTCGTACCCATAGCACTCACTTCGGTTTGCTCTTCCGCCGGCACCGGCGCCAATAACGGCACCTCGACTGGCACCGCGTCGGGCACGTCGTCCGGTACGGCGATTCCGACGTCGTCCGGGTCCGCGTCTTCCTCGGCGACGTCGTCAGGATCGTCGACCATGTCTCCAGGTTCATCCTCTACGACCAACACTGCCTCTGGAGGTAACGCCGCCGCGCCGACCGAATCGGCCGGATCGGGCGTCGACAAGCTCGGCATGAACTCGTGGACCGTCCTCGGCATGGTCGGTACGGGACTCGTCGCAGGCATGTACGTCTAGTCAGCTGAAGGCGTCCTGTGCTCGTTTGGAGCTGCGAGAGAAGACCGTTCAGCATCGTGGCACAAGGAGGAGGAAGAGCCGCTCGTTGTAATTTGTCTTTCTTTGTCGAGGAAAGTGGTAGGGTGGCGCACGATGCTTGTTATTGACTAGGATGTTTTTATCTTTTGACATTTGGGAAATTGCGGTGGCAGATTGGCGACCTCGAAAAGGGACTGCTCGGGAGTTTGCACTCACGCAGGCGGACCCGTCTTCGTAGACCTACCGCTACTTTGCTTCGTCCGCGGTTTCTGGTCGCTGCGGATGATGTTGGAACTGCTCTTGCTTTGGATTGCGTGACAAAAACCGAAACCGATGAGAATCTATGTACTGCTTTTTGCGAAGACTCCTCGTCGAAAGACACCATCTCTCTCGCTACAGCTCGTCGTCGTCTACCAGCGGTTTTTGGAAGCGTCAGTAACATGTTCCGAGAGCTGAGAAGGAAGAGAAGCGGAGTGTCAACTTACAGTCGCCCAATAGCTCGGCGTCTAACGAGTCGTCTAGCCTGACTGTCCGGTAGTGACTCCGGTCGTTCCGCCTCATCCTCTCGCTCAACCACGGGATCTCGACGTCTTTCGCCCACGCCGCGACCGCGCCGAACACCCCGACGACGAACCACGGGACCGAAACGGCAAACTCTGCCAATCCCGACCGGTTCCCTTCCCCGGGTTCGGGAAGGCGGATCCTGCCTCCACCTCTCGCTCCACCTCCCCTCCGCCTTCGGTTCCACCAGATGGCGGCCAACGCGGCGATACCGAACGGGAGGACGGCGACCATGGCCCAGAAGAACCCACCGCGGGCCTTCAAGTTGCCGGGACAGACGTGCGCCGCGCCGCGGTCGAGCGCGAGTCCGCCGACGCACTGGCTGTGCGGGATCTTGCGGTACGGAGTCCGGTCGTACCAGAACGGTTGGTCCCATTGGCACGTCTGGTCCGATTCGAGCGCGGTCGCACCGGGAACGAGCACGCACTCGTTCTTGTCGTCGAGTCGGTAGTTGAACTCGCTGTGGTCGCAACAAGGAACAAGCAGAATCGAGACATTAGTTCCTAGTTGTTCATGCCGTGCGAGCAGGGGGGAAACGACAACGAGAGGCTACTCGCCATTCGAAATCTTGACGAGAACACAGACAGTGCTTCTCGATTTTGGCCGGCTGAGGAAGACGTTCTCCAACGAAGCAGCTCTTGTCGCGGATCCGACGGTGGTAGTACGTCTGACGCGAGACAATTCGCAACGCGAGAAGCAGAATCAGCGTCTCGCGCAAATGATGACCGCTTCCGAGAACGTGGAAGGGCTCACCTGCATGCCAAAGAGACAAGGCTCGTCCCGCGACTCACTCGGAGTCCACAGTTCAAAGTCGTCTCGGTCAGGATGGGCTAGATCGAGTTTACCTATCAGAGGGGGGAGGGCGGCCAGAAGAGAGGAGAGAAAGGTCAGCGGCGCTCAGAACACGACGAGGCAGAGAGAAGAAAGCAGGCATGGAGGGAGCGGTCAACGTACATTTGACGTTCGTGACGGAAGAGAAATCGAGGTGGATCGCAACGGTACTCTCGGTCTGGTCCGGTTTTGTACCAAACAAGATGAACCGCCTCGAAGTGTCCATCGGGACCGTGACAATGCTCTTGACCCGGACCTTCTCGCCGAACGCGTAGTCCTTCCAGGTCAACCCTTCGTCGAGCGTGTACGTAACGTGGTCCGTCACGTCCTCGTCGTTTGCGAGGAGGAGGATCGATCCTTGGTCGCCGTACTCCCACATGTGGGCATCTTTGTGCACCTCTTCCCACGTGAACCCGCCGTCTCGGGTGAGGAACGTGTCGCTGTCGGTGTAGGGCAGCAAGTGCTCGCCGACGTTGCCGACGGCGAGCATCAGTCCGACGGCCGAAGGCGAAGAGTAGGTCGCTCGCGGATCGCGTCGCTCCGTGTAGCCGTGAATGTGAAGGGTGCATCGCTTGGATCAACATCGAGAAAGTTTTAGCGCGAAGCAAAGGGTTTGGGGGAGAACAAATGGGCGGCGAGGAAGTGCTTACCGCCGAAGTGCAGTCATAAGTCCTACCCAGGGCATCCTTTGTCGGGGGGTTGAGCGGTTTCCACCTCCCGCCGTCGTTATGCGTGATCCTCGATGTCAACTTCTTGTTGCTGCTCAGACTCGCTTCCTCTGGGTTCGAGACCGTGTTGATGACGGCGATCCCGTCGAGTCCGATCATCTTTTCGAAATCGACGAATCCTTTGCCGTTGCGGTTGACGTACTCGACCGAGGGCGAGTAGTAGGTCCCGTTCGAGTTGGACTTGAACAGGGTGCCCCATTCGGAACCGACGTTCGGGTGAGTCGTCACGTGTAGGAAGATCGAATCGGTCGTCGATTCGAGCACGGTGTAGGCCTGGTTCTCGAGTTGCATGTTCGGAGGGAACCGTGCGAGGGCGAAAGTCTTCCCGTCGAGGGAGACCTTCAACCCGATCGCCCTCGAGTTCTCTGCCATCTGCCAAGCAGCAAAACCAAATACAGATCGACATCAGCAGAGCCACCCAGCGCGACGGGAGCGGAAATGACGAGGGTCATACCTCTGCGACGACCATGTACTCTTCGAATGTGGCGAACCCGACGATCGATTCGAACCTCGTTTTTTTGTTTTGGAAGAAATAGTCGCCCTCGACCAGTTGCAACGGGTTGTTGTTCGCATAGACGGACCGTTGACTGCCCTTCTTGTCGCGGTAGCTCTCGCAAAAGATGATCTTTTCGTCCAGCTTGAGCTTCTTGTCGCGCGCCCAGCTGCACACGCGCACGTACTCGTCGATCTTGTACCAGTCCTTGCCGTTGTTCTTCGTGTAGTAGCTGACGGCGCGGCACTCGCTGTCGTCCGTCGGCGAGCACCCTTGTTGACCGGTCCAGATCAACCAGTCCTCCCTCAACGGATGAAAGTCGAGGAGGGGGATCCCGAACCCGTTGGGCTCGGCGGGCGCGTTGAACGACTTCCAAGTCTGGGCACGATCCGTCGTGTAGTAGATCTGGCGAGACGACGAGTCGGTGACGAGGTACGCGCGCGATCGAGCGTAGGCGTGCATCAACATGGCGAGGACGTGGGTGTCGCTACCGACGGCTTCGTTCCAGCTGAACCCTTCGTTCGTCGATTGCCACACTCGATTCTTCGACGTGAACGCGAGGATCGTCTGCCCGCGTCGAGCGAGAATTAGTGGACGTGTTCCCGCATACTATACCCATTCGATGAAGAAATGAATTGGACATACGTGGGAGTCGCCAAAGTAGCTCTGGTCGAGAACCAGTCCCGGAAACGTGAAGGACTGGTGCGAGACCAGACCTGGGTTTTCCTTCCCGGCGTGACACGCTTTCATCTTGGGTTCGTCCTTCTTGATTCCGCGTTGTCGATCGCACGTGTTACCGGGGATCAACCGGAACCCGGAAGAGCCGAGGAACTCGTCTCCCTCGTTTCGACACTGCCCAGCCGGGATCGTCTCGGGTCCGACCGGAACGCAGTTGCCCATTCCGTCTGGTGCGAAGTTGTAGTCGCTAGAGCACACATCGCAGCGACACCGTAAAATCAGTCAAGATCGGAAAGGTGGTTGCGAGGAAGTGAAAGAGCAAGGACGCTAGCGCACCATTCGTAATCTTCGTCGTCGCAAGGGCAGTTCTCCTCCATTCCGACCGGATCGTTCCACTTGTCGCCGACGACGCAATCGGCGTCGGGTTTCCTCCTCATGTACCACTGCTTGTGTCCCATGAGGCAGTCGGCCTCTCCGTCCTTGCCGACTTTCCTCGCGTACCACTTTTCCAGGTCCTCGTCGCGGCACTTTCGTTTCCCGAGCGACTCGAAGTCGATGTGAATGACAATGTGACGTTCGCCGGCGGAACCTTTCTTGTCCGATCGACGCGTGAGGGTACCGAGGAGGAGGAACTTGAGCGACGTCGAGTCGGGAACGGTCGTGAGCAGTCGAGCTCGCAGTTTGACTCCGAGGTCAAACTCTTGCCTATACGTCCAGATAGGCACACGACGCGATCTGGTCAGTAGGTAGCGGCGAATCTGAACCGCACAACTGGAGACAACTCGGGGCAAAGGCGAGACTCACCAAGTCTTGCCGAAATCGAACGAGTATTTTAGTTCGTCGGTCGGTTCCTCGTCTTCGATCATGACGAGCACGCTGCCCTGATCACCGAACTCGTACTTGTTCGCGCCGTCGTCGACCATTTTCCAGGTGATTCCGTTGTCGGTCGAGAGGAACGTGTCGCACTCGTCGTAGGGCAGCAAGTGTCGACCGATCGACCCGACGCCCATCAGCAGACCGGGCGCAGTCGAAGAGAAGACGCGGCCATAGTTGTGCGGTTGTGTTACCGAGTGCAAGTGGAGCGAGCAAGATTCCTGAGTGCGACACACGAACGGAACGAAGCATCGGCGTCAACTCCAAGTCTCGAAAGCCGACGACCAAGGCTAAAGGAAGCGCTGACTCACGACGTCTTCTGGGTCGCACTTGATCTTCCTCCCCTCGTGATCGACTTTCGGAGCCTTGATCAGGGCCCACCTCCCTCCGTCGTCGAACGTGATTCGCGTTTTGAGTTCCTTGTCGCCCGAGCCCGCCTCGACCGCTTCCGCGTTTTCGACCGTGTTGACGACCGCGACGCCCTCGATCCCCAACACTTTTTCGAAATCGACGATGCCCATCTTGTTCCGGTTCGTGTGTTCGAGACTCCGGACAAAGTACGTCCCGTTCGAGTTTGACGTGAACAGCGTCCCGCTCGTCGAAGTCCGCGCTCGGCCTCCTCCTCCTGCGCCGCCGCCGCCGCCCCCCGTGCTCGAACCCGAGTTGACGTCGATCAAGAGCGAGTGCGCGGTCGACTCGACGATCGTGTACGAGTTCTCCGTCAAGCCGTGCCCGTGCGGGAATTGCGCGCGCGACCAAGTCGTCCCGTCCTCGCTGACGTACAACAACATCTCGTTCGCCCCACCGCGGTTCCCTCCATCGCTCGAGGTCGAAGACGGTTTGAGCGCCGTGACGAGGTACTTTTGGACGCCTCCAATGCCGACGATCCCGCGCGCCTCTTTGCCGATCCCGAGGTCGACAAACTGGTTGTCCTGGTTGAAAAAGTCGGTCGAGCTGTACAATCTCGACTCTTTGAGCGACGCTCGAGACTCGTCCGATGAAGACGACGACGATGAAGAAGACGAAGGGGGTTCGAACGAGGCGCAATAGACGAGCGAAGGCGGGACCGACGACGAGCCGACGAACTCCTTCTTGTCGTGAGCGAAGATGCACCTCGTCGTGTACGAGAGCAACAGTTTCGGATCTGACGCGAACGCGTCTTGAGTGTAAAAGGTCTGGAGACGTACAATCCCGCCGTGTCTTTTCCCGATCAGTACCTTCCCCTCATTCGCGAGAGGTTCACGAGTGACAGGTAATGCCTATGCTCGACGCAACTCACCTCTTCGTGACAGATCCTGCCTCTCCAGCCTCCCAACTCTTGACATTTCTGCCCGGTGAACAAGATCCAGTCCCACTTCTTGGCGTTGAACCCGAGCGTGTTTGCGCCGAGCGACGGTGGCAGGCTCGTCTTGAACGATGACCAACTCTCTCCCTTGTTCATCGTTCGGTAATGAGTCGTTCCCGCCGTGAGAACGAACGCCTGGAGGTAAAAATGGAAACCCAAAAAGACGAGAATTCTCGTCAGTCGCCCTATTTTTCCCCGGATACGTGATTGTGCGGTGGTAGCAGAGGAAGGACGACTTGCGATCGAGTTATCGTAAGGGTGTTCGATCAACATGAGGGCGTCTCCTTTCGGTACTCCATTGATGAGATCCCACCTCTTGCCTTCGTCGGGTGAGCGCAAGATGTTTCGGCCGATTTGATCGTGGTACAAGACGACCTGTTGAACGAATCGAGCGAGAAACGAGTCAGCTTCCAGTGCAGTCGGGAGGGAGGTGATGATGTGTCCGCTTCGGGTCGAATTCAAGGTGTGTCGATTCTGTCGACACGTAATCGCTCTCGCTTGCCGCCTAGCAGTCGACTGGAGCTTGCTCGTGCGCGGAAGAGAGGGAGAGAGTGCGGAATAGATGGACGCGCAGGCTCGCAGCACCACTTGACGAGAGAGGGAGACCGAGAGACGGGGACTGACGGGGCTGTCTTCAAAGTACATGATCCGGCTCGGGAGGTTGTCAAACAAGGTGTGCGTGAGTGCGGGCTTCTGTCCCTCGGGTGCGGCGCGCACGACGAGGGCGATCGGAGTCGCGATGACGAGCGCGACGAGCAAGAGGAACCACGACGGCGGTCGCGGTGAAGGTGGTCGTCCCATCGAGACTTGAGATTGCCGCGGCGTGAGTGATGTGTAGGAAATGCGTGGGACGAGGCAGCACCACTCGGAGCGAGTATGGTGAGACGCGTCAGTTTCAGACAGAGCCAAACCACGCGCCCGTCGCGCCAATCTGAAAATTCTGACAAAACTCTTCATCACTTCTCGTCGGCTCCGGTGTCCCTCGTCTTTACCGACACCTCAGAGTCAAGCTCGTCTTATCGATTCAACGCTGTTCTCTTCGCTTTGTTTCACCCGACCCGATCCGACACGACACGACTCTTCGATCCGCATCAACCCGGCTCTTCGCGTCATTCGCGACATCCTCCTTTTTGTAAGCCCTCAGTCTCTGCTACGCGTTCTCAGGGAACACCAGGACAAGTGGGAAGCAAGAGGGGCAAGGATGAGAAATATTATCGCCAATAGCATGTTAGACTGCTTAGCGCTTCGTCGCAAACCTTCGGGTGCGGCGTCGCGTAGTGATTAGAACGATTCAGCACGTCAGTTTGATGCCCCTCGTCGAGACGCCAACGCGTTTTGGAGAACGACCCGATTCGGATGCGGGATGGGACAAGGGAACTAGGATTGTTGGGACGAGAACTGACCTATCCGGTTATCTCCCTCGAACAGACCAGCAGCACCTATACGATTTGCATCGACATCGATCTAATCACGACGAACATGTACCGTAGCAACGTGTCGACCGTGCTGCAAAGAAATTACATCTCGAGAAATATCTTGGACTCACGTCGCGCTGCTTGAGAGATCCCTCACGTTGTGCGGATGTGCGGATGTATATGCTCGCTAGCGCTTCGGTTGCATCACTGCACGACACTCCGGAATTTCGGCAGCGTACCGCACGCGGCGTGAAAATCAAGCGATCGAGGACCAAGCACGTTCCGTTGGCATGAACAGATTGCGAGCGAAATGAAGGAAAATTGACATGAGCGACGAGGAAAAGATAGGGGATCGGTGAGGTTACACCTGCAAAACGAGTCGCGACAGAACGAGCAAGACGAGGGAGGGGCGTTTCAAGAGGGAAAGTAAAAAGGCACGTGACGCGACGGAAGGAGACGCGCAGACTTGGACAGTGACGATGAGGAGCTGGTCCCTCGATGGAGTTGTTCGAGTTGCATCTGCAGTGCATTGAGCCGTCCGTGGACCTCGATTTGACCGGCGCGAAACTTGGCGTCGAGGTAGCGGATTTCCTCTTCAAGGTGATTTGCCTCCTCACCTCGAGCTTGGTAGTGGTGACTGGCCCCAGACGCTGCTTGTGTTCTCGCACTCCTAGACTGGAAAGCTAGCCTGGCATTGTTGACCGCCCTCTCGACCTCGGGCTCAGGAGCGACGCAGAGGAATTTGACGATTTTCTGTTCCAAATCGCACGCGGCGTCAGCTCGTCTTCGCGTTATAGAGCCCGTACGAGTGAAATACAAGAGCGTCTTCATCTTCGCAGTAATAACTCAGCGTCGAAGGGTTCCACACTCGTGGGAGGATTTCGTGCGTCGCGGTATCTGCCGGACAAGTCGCAGTATGTTGTTCCCTGTCGCCTCGACATGCCGTTATTTCAGGATCCGTGTTTCACAGAGTTTGGTTTCGGGCAACCAAGCTCACCCTTCAAGTGACCAGTGAATGTGACAGTCGCCGCAGACGTTCGTTCCGATGTTGCCCGTATGAAACTCTCGTTGATGCTTCAGCACGTTCTACATGAACGTAGCGATGTCGATCTCAGTAGCTGCGCAGGCATAAGACATCTCAGAGTCCAAGTACCTGTAGTTCAGCATGACCCGGTACTTTGCAGAAGGCGCAGTAATACAGGTTCGCCCCTTGGGGTACCGGCGCTCTGACGTGGGTGCTGTAGATATGCCCCACCGCTCTCTAATCGGAGGGTTAGATGTGATTGCTTTGCTAGAAAAGGAAAGGGAGAAAGATGCTCACGCTGCGAGCCTTGTACGAAAGTACGCAGTTGCCATAGTTGCACTGCCACATGCCCCTCTGATTCAGACTCAAGTACAAAAATGGCTGTAAGCTAGAGTCAACTGGCATTGGTTCGAGGAGTAGTATGGGAGCACAAGGGGGGAGAGGGAAAGAGCGACTAGGGAGCCGAGAGAACTCACCCGCGTCCGTGCGCCGAGCAGAGTTCAGGCCTGTTCAGGGGCGCACGCTCTGTGCTCGACCCCTGGCGGACTCCCACGCGAGATTTTTGACTCGGACGGAAATAGCGACGGACCCGAGCACGAGAAGTACGCACATCGTCGCACGAGGGAACGATCAATCATCCCAATCGATCGAGTCTTTGTCGCGGCTCTTTCGGTTGGGCCCGATGGCGGACTCAATGGAATCCTTTCACCTTGAGGATGCCGCGAGCCGGTTTCTGGGGGTCGACCGAGAGGCGAAGAGCGGACGAAGCGCCGGGATGAAAAAGGCTCAAAGGAATCTCGACAATCGAGGAAGGTTCGGGGAGACTGGGAGCGAGTACCACACTGCATTACGGGTGAAAATCGCGGCGAGTAGGTGGAAACAAGAGGTGAAAAGGTGAGAAAAGAGGATAAGAGGGCAAGTCTACTGGCCAAAGTAGAGTGGAACGTGACGAGCTGGAAGGCGAGCGGTAGCGTGGGAAAGCGACGCTGCGGGGGGAGGGAGAAGACGACTGCGCATGAACTCGAGGTTATGAAGAGACTGAACAAGGTCAGTCGTGTCTTGTCCGCGAGCACGGGCTGACCCGATTTCGGTGCGGACAAGCGCGATCTTGTTATCGAATTCGATTCGAAGTTGATTTTGAGAGTGCGCTTGACGCTCCGCAGGAGTGAGAGCAGCTTGGCGGGCAAGTTCAGCGGCACCTTGTCGGGCATGTTGAACAGCAATTTGTCGGGCTTCCGCGACGGCATTGATGATTTCGGGAGGTGGCTTGACAACGAGGAGCTGAGTCACGTACTGTCAAGCGATGGGTGCGTAAGTTCAGTCACATTATGCCCGCAAGCTCGAGTCCGCGAGGAGATGAACATGCCTCGGAATCGCTGTCGTCGCACTCGTAGGCGAGGGTATTAGGATCCCATCGACGAGGGAGAAGCTCGGCCGTGCGGTTCGTTGCCGGACAGACTGCAGTATGACATTCCCTGCTGGTGAATCGAGTGTCAATGTAACCTCTTTGCACATGGAGGCGAGCGTCTGACGTGCGGGCGATTGGACCAGGCGATGTGACAATCGGGACATGCTTCCGCCCCATCTTTGTGACTGTGGACGGCGGCATAGTGGTCCTTTAAACCCTGTAGCATGGACATTCGTCAAGGTTTCGCACTCGGCAGACTGGACCCGCATGTCTGGTGGAGAAAACAACTTGTAGGGGAGCAGCGTGTTTGCAGAACGCGCATCGTTTCAACGCGAGCCAAGCGGGTACCTCCACTCCGCGATGATGCACCTCGTAGACGTGATTGATGGCTCTCTACAGCGTGACGTCAATACAAACTCGAGGTGAGGGCGCAAATAGAGACGAGGTGACTGACTTGTCGTTGCGTCCAAATGAGTCGGCAGCCACGGCGACAGGTGTACTGACCATTCAATTCGATGCCAACGTCGAGGAGCGGACGCAAGTCGGTGTCAAGAGGCATGACAGCCAGAGGTTAACAGTCAGGAAGAGGAAGAGCAACACGCGGGAGGCCGCTTATGCGCTCAGGCAAGGCGATCGGAGAGCTGACGGAGCGTGCGCCTTGGCGTTCGTCGGTAGCACAGACCACGCGAGCGAGCGAGGGAAGAGGACCGGAACACGCGGAGCGAGCGGGACGGGCCCGAGCAGAGTCGACACTAGTGACTTGCTCGTGCAGCGTAGCAGAGCGTGCTACCAGGGCTGTCATTGGCGATTCGAAGCTCGAAGAGAGAGAGGGGAGGAGCGTGACACGAGGTTGCGCCATTCCGCGGCTTGATCTCTCTCGCCCGATCCTGATTCGTCCGATCGCTCTTACCTCTCAGACGCACCTACAATGAAGTCCTACTACTAGTGAGCACCTCGTGCGCCAACTCTGCGCTTGGCCTGCGTTGACGTGCCGTCGCTTGTTCACCGCCCGTTCCCGACTCGGACGCTCACTCGCAGTGACGACATCGAGGGAGACCAACGACTCGCCCACAACTCTGGAGAGGACGTCTCGATCGAGACGCTCAAGAGTCTAGGTGTCTTGCCTTACCCTGCGATCGAACTCGCTCAAGTCGAGGACATGTCGGTCCCGCCCTTCACGAGCGTAGGCTTTCCGATAACTGACGCGGAACATTTGTACAGTGCCAAGGAGAGAAACTACAAGAACCGAGACGAGATCAACGTGAGCAAGGCTGGAATGGGTGACATTTACGAGGAAAAGATCAAAGGGTTCTTCAGGTCAGTCTGTCACGTACCTTCATTCGACTGTGCCACAAGAGAGAGGAGACACTCACTTAATGGCGATGTCGTGGTAGGGAACACCTTCACGAAGACGAGGAGATCCGTTACATCCTAGACGGATCTGGTTATTTCGACGTCCGAGGTTTGTTCTCCTCCCCCCCCCCCTCTCCTTGCCTCTCTGGCTTTCCTCGCGTTCCGAGTACGTTATGTTCAGGCGTACGCTGTCCGCCCTTGACCAGACTCGACCGATGCTCGGTGGGTCCGAATCGCGATGGAGCCAAAAGACTTGATCGTCCTCCCTCCCGGTATCTTCCACCGCTTCACCCTCGACGACAAGAACTACATCAAGGCGATGCGTCTGTTCCAAGTGAGCTCTCGCCTCTTTCTTATTCTCGTTATGCCATGTCACGTGAAGCTCACGTTGCATTCGCGAGCGCTCTCGTTCACAGGACGAACCGAAATGGGTGCCGCACGACCGTACTCCCGACGTCGAAAAGAACCCGTACCGCGAGCAGTACCTGAAGACCGTCAAGGCTTGATCACGTTCTTCTACTTTGGAAGTTTGAAATCTGTGAATACGTTTAACTCCTTTGCAAGTCCTTGCGTGCTTCGTTGGTCGCTCAGCAGACGCTACGTTGTAGCTATTCGACCTACTGTGCGCTGCACAATCGCTGTAGAACGTCTCTCGGATCATTAGCTCGGACCGCAAACGCGACACGACACGACACGTCACGTAGACTTTTTTTCTTTTTACCGCCCGTCACTCAACCTTGGCAAAGTCGAAGGGTCCTTCCTTTACAGTGACTGTATCGACGACTCGCTACGCTCAATCTACCCACGCTCATCGACACAGACTCACACACGGCAGCGCCTGTATCACACTCGTTTCTCCCTCCGGCATCTTCCCGCCTCAGGCTTCCGCTGCTCTCCGAACGAACCTCCACTCGACTCGAACCTCGAAGATGCGTTTCTCCGCCTCCTCGCTCATCCTCGTGACTTTGGCACAAGTCGTGCTCGGCTCGGTCTACATTGTCAAGCCCGATGGAAGTGACTCGTGAGCAGCATGGCGCCGATACTCGACAAGACACTCCCTTTGTAAGCTGACACCTCGTCCTCCCCCGCCCCCCTTCCCCGTGCGCCCCACTCGGCGACTAGGTTCAACGCTGGAAAGCGTATTACCGTCACCTGGCTGGACGTAAGTCGTTTCGTGGGGTATCGAATGGAGGTTGCGAAAAAGAAAACTGATGCCACGTGACTCTCCTCGATAGAATGATTTAAAGCCCGCTGCGTCCGAGATGGGTCCTTCAACTCTCTACATCGCCACCGGCTCCTCCACTGCTCATACGAACCTCGCCACCCTCGGTCACATCTCTGATCCCTCCAAGGTGAGTGCGCGCTTACTCATTCGTGATCGCGCGCAAGCACTGACTGGGCCGATCTGGGGAACGGCTACCTTTTCAGCAACTCGAGACTCCGATCAAGATTGACGGGACCCGAGTCGGACCAGTACTTCATCCTCCTCGAATCCGACTCGGCGAAAGACCCAACGACGAACCAACCTCTCCAGGCTTTCTCTGCCCGATTCCGGTCCGTTCTTCACTCTACCTTCTCCTCCTCCTCAAAAGAAAAGCTCGTCAGATCCAATACTGAGGAGTCCGACGCGTTTCACCTACGCTCTAAAGCTTGAACCGCATGAAAGGAGCGTTCCCCGCCGCCGCGCTCGCCCAACTCGATGGTTCCTCTTCTTCTCCCAACCCCTCGGCTTCGATCGCCTCTTCGCAAATTTCTACGATCCTCCCTCCTCCGAGCTCTTCGATCACAGCTACAGCTTCTTCGACTTCTGACTCGGCGAACCAGAACGCCACAGCGAGTCCGTCCAAATCGGCCGCGCCCGAGAATTCGGCCCAGCGTAACGGGATAGCGGTCGGTGGAATCGCTCTCGTCGGATTGACCGGTGCCCTCGTCTTCTAGTTTCAAGATCCAACTCGACTGTTCACGGCTCGGTTCGGTGAACCTTTTTTTTTTGCTTTATTGTCGTTGTTGGCCACTCATTTCGTTTTTCGCACTTCCCTTTCCCAACCTCTTCCAGTTCTGAGCGTACGCTCGGAACTCGAATTTCGCATCATTGTCATTCTCATGCAATCTGGAATCGCATTTTTGTGACGCAGTAACAGGACAAGGAGATTCTGAGGAGGGAGAACAGGGAGAGGGGGTAGTCGAGGCATGCAGGCTCTGGGTTTTGCTCTTCCTTCTTTTTTGGCTCCTACACGCCTCTCCTTGTTTCGCGCCTGTTCAAGCTGCTGTATTTACACAACAAAAGACCTACGCTCCGCCCTTAATTTCCTCACAAGATGCTCTTCTTGAGTCCCTCGACGATTCCTCCTACTTGGCTCAAGAGGCCCGAATCGGCTTGGTCCGTCACGCTGTCGGTACCAAAAACTTGTTCGAACGATTTACCGACGTAGCCCAACATCTCTCCCGTTTGCATCGCGCGCTTGTAGTCGGCGAAACAGAGTCGAGACGCCGTCCTCGTCAACGTCGAGGCTCCATACGCTGCGTACAACGTGATGTCTTCCGGCGAGATCGGATCCCTGTTACATGTGTGGTCGTTCCCAGTAAAACTTTGCATCAGTGGCGAGGCCTCCCGAGAGAGACGACAACACAAAGGAAGGAGAGTTCAGTTTTCGGCCGCCTCACGCGTCGTGGTCCTTTTCCCTCTCTTCGTAATTCTTGCCCCACGCCAAAAACGTCCCGACGGCTCCACTGAGGACGTCACCTTGTCCTCCGCACCTCCGAGAAGAACCGGTCGTGTCCGAGACCAACGTCTTGCGTCCGTTCGTGATGCGGTCCTGGGCACCTTTTTGTACGATCGTCGGTCCTTCGAGCGCCCTCGAAAGCGCTCCTGCCAATTCATTCTTGTCCATCCCTTTATCGAGTTTCTGTTGTGTACGTCCCCCGAAGAATAAAAAGGACCAAAAGCATCAGAATCGCGTCAAAGGGTTAGGGAAAACAAAAAGAAAAAACCCCACGCAAGCTTCGACCAACCTCCCAAATTCGACAACGTTCGGAGTCAAGATGACGCGGTCGTACCCTTTGACGACGGACGGGTCCGTCTGGACGAGGAAGAGACCGTCGGCGTCAATCACGATGTAGACGTTGTTCTCGCGCGCGAGTTTGATCGCGACTCGCGCAGCGAGCTGCATGTGGTCCGAACGCCCGAGCCTGGTTTCCTCCGGCGAATTTGTCACACGTCCATGAGTTTCCGCGGAACGAAAAACGAGACGAGCGAGCGGGGAAGGGGGACGGAAGATGGGCTCACCCGGGACCGATAACGAGCGTGTGAAGCCTCGGAAGGATCCCTTTAAGGATTTCGGCTACTTTCTCCTCTCCGCTGATGTCCGGAGAAGTCTAGTCACAGCATCAGTCGATTTTCGCGAGTGGACAACGGTGAGTAGGGACCAACACTCACACATCTTCGCCGAGATCCGTGTGGACGATCAAGTCGGGAGAATAAGTTTTGATCACGTCTAGCAGTACGAGTCGATATTGAGTTTACGCCGCAGCGTAGAACGTTGTATCTAGTGACTCACTGCCGGCCGCGGGCTCGCAGATGACGTGAGATAGGTCGGCTCCCTGGTGAATAGAACAGTCGAGGAATGAGCGAGTTTTGCGTTTCGTTGAGAGGGGGAAACGACAAGCTTACCATTCGGAGAGCCGTCATACTAGCGAAGTACGGGGCACCAGCATAGCTACGACGGGGGGTCCGAGGATCAGTTCTGGCCTACTTTGTGTAACGAGTCGAAAGCGGGAAAGGAAACGGACTC
Source organism: Sporobolomyces phaffii (assembly GCA_037042985.1). Classification (NCBI taxonomy): domain Eukaryota; kingdom Fungi; phylum Basidiomycota; class Microbotryomycetes; order Sporidiobolales; family Sporidiobolaceae; genus Sporobolomyces; species Sporobolomyces phaffii. Next base: position 1,271,737 of record JAWNFN010000006.1, on the reverse strand, counting down.
TTTCGATCCACCGAGAACTCCGACCCGTCCGGCTTGTCCTTTGTGCAGCTCGGGCGAGAGAGGGGGAATGAGTCGCTTGCATTGCGCGATGTTCTGTTCGGCAGCGCACGAGCGAGCGTGAGCGAGTATTCGACTCGGCGTCGACCTCGAGGAGGGGGGGAATGATCCGAGACGCGATCAGAGTTTGACTACGCACGCGAGAGTGCTCAGACATTCTTGTTTGAGCTCGAGTAGAGATGAAGCGTCGAGTAGCCACCGTGGACAGGTTGTGCAGAAGCGGTAAGCAGTAACGCTGACAGCGAGAAGTGTGACCTCATTGGGCGCCGTGACACGTGTCCTGAGAAGGTCGCCATTTTATCTTCTTGCGATCTGCTCTCCTCCATGTCGGAGAATTTGCTGGATTACGTGTCGGACATCTAGATGCCTGGGACAGGCAGGCGAGTGAACCTGTAGCCTGGTCGGAGTATGCGCAACGTTGTTTTCGACGCGACTTGAGTTCGATCGCACGCGTGTCCGAGTCGCAGCCTCCGTCGTTTTTTGGCCAGGCTCCCAATTTAGCGTGTTTACCCTCGTCCTCTCCTCCCGCCTTCCTGCTCTCGCTCCTTTTCCCCTTCATCCACTCTCGACCCCATTCGCATCCCAACTTGAAGAGTCTCCCACGTCGAGTACTCTTTCCCCACACTCCTTTTCCAACCACTCTCCCGCAAGAATGCTCTCGTTCACTTCGGCAGTCACGGCCGCGACCCTCGTCACGTCTGTCTTTGCTGGCGCCGTCATCTCGGACCCCAAGAACCCTCCTCACACCTCGGAGAACGGCCAATACGGGTATGCTTTGCAAACGGTTTTCTTTTTGTTTCGGGGAATTCCGAATGTTGAACGAGGAGGGGAGGGGGACCACGCGTTCCGATCGAGCAATTTACCGCGCGGTCTTCACCCAATGACCCCGAGTGAACGAGGCCATGTCACGACGACAAGTCCAAACGAGCACAGCGACCTCGCACCAGGTCGCGTCGAGGAGGGGGCCGATCAAGGAATCGAGCGGGTTTTTGCGGGACGAGCGACTGACAATTGCCTCTCCTCGTCTTGACGGTGTACAGCTACAATGACTGCAAGAATTACGGAGACTCGCCCAACTCGAACTGCCAAACTGTGAGCCGCCGCCTGTGATCGGTTTCGGCATTTCCGCTCGTCGCTCATTCTTTGTCTCGCCTCTTCCTCGCACTCCCGCGTGCATCAGTCTTGGATCAACGACATCGACGATTGGTGCCGTGAGCTACTCTCTCTCTAGTCGCTCATACAGCGCGACGACGAGGCTGACCAAAAAAATTTCGGGTCCGGGTTTAAAGTTTGGGCTCCTCCCTCGAAAGCGACCATTGGTGATTCTGAGCGATACGAAGTCGCTTGGTGCACCAAGGGCGGACACGGAACCCGCATCATCCCTCCCGGTACCCTCACTGGTGTCCACTTCACTTGGGCCGAGAAATACGTTCGTAAGTAGTCGGCGATTCCCGCGTGCGGTCTCGTTCGTTTCGGGAGAACTTGGCTGAACCCGTTGTCGCTCGCTCGCAGAAATCACCGGTACCGGAAAGTTCACCCAAATGAACATCCCCGCTGGAGATGACGGTGCGTTTTTTTTTTCTCCCGCTTTTCGCCTCGTCGTCGCGAACGAAACAGGTGCTCACTCGACGCAAACGGCTCTCGACCCTCTAGGAGGAGAATTGGACCCTCACGGCGCCGATGGAAACGGTAACCCGATCGGAGGTCTCCTCCTCTCCAACATCGGAGGTCAAACGTTCCAGTTCAAGGAATGGACCCAATTCAGTCAGTTGCTTTCGTTCTCCTCTCGCGCTTCGAAACAGTCGCTGACTTGAAGCTTCTGTGTCACAGTCTCCGACACCGAGTTCTGTCGGTCGATTCCGTTCTCTCCTCGTGAGCGATCACGTTCTCTGACCTTGAACTTGCGTTGAATAGGTATCCGTGCTTGCTACGACGGTCCGGACTCGTGGAAGTGGTGCAGTCCGTCTTCGCTCGCTGCTCTTTTCTCACTCGCCTGCTGTTGCTGACCTTTGTAACCACGGACCGCCTGCTCGCGCTCCAACAGACCACAGTATGTCCCATTTCGCCGTTTCCTCTCTCGGCGAGTTCGGCAACTGAGCGATTGCTTTTCACTGCTCTCGCCGCTAGTCTACGACGTCATGGGATGCTACTGGAACATCCCCGGAAACTACGACTCGGGCTCGTTCGACCAATGCAACGCCGACCTTCCCGCTCAAGCGATGGGAGAGTACAAGCTCAAGAACGGCCAAACCTCGACTTGGCACCAGGGAGTCAACGTGAGCCTCTCTCCCCGTGCCTCCGCGTCCTTTTTCCAAGGGCAAGCGAACTGATTCAACGCTCGCGCTACGTTCCTCCTCAGCCCACCCCCGCTGGACAAAAGTACGTCGATTAGGTTTTTGGCCCTGGCGGAAACGACGATACTGACCACGTTTCTCATGACAGCCCTCCCGCTTCTTCGAGCTGCCACGCTCAGCCTACCATCACCCCCGGCAGCTACGGTACGCTCCGACTACTTCCTCCTTCATTTGTGTCTGATGGCGGAGTCGAGGCTGACGGCGTATTTGCTTGCCCCTTGTTTTCTTTTTTCTTCACAGGAGGTGCCCAAACGACTGCCAAACCCAAGACGACCACGACGGCCAAGCCCAAAACGACGACCAAGAAGACGACGACCAAGAAGGCGACGACGACCAAGAAGGCTACGACGACTCACAAGGCCAAGCGCTCGCACGCTTGAAGGAAAACCTTTGGGCCCTTTTTTTCTCAAAGTCGGAATCGCAGAACCCCTTCGCCTTCCAACCTCCCTCTCTCTCCCTTCCGCACTTCCCCCTACTCACCCCCCTCTCTCGTCAACTTTCGCTTTTCAGTCTCCTCTCAAACCCGTCCTTTTCCAATTTTAGGTCTTGTCTAGTCTCGGTTGCCGGGTCTGCCTGCCTGCCACACTTTCGTCTGCTTCTTAAGGATTTTTCGTAGGTGATTCGTTGCTTTGCGGTGAAATACTCCCGGGTTATCCGGTCGAGCTTCTTCTTGCAACCGTAGACCCTCGTTTTCCTCAACTTTTTTTGGGGGTCTTTACATAGCATTGCCCCTAAAGCAAGTGTCGACCAGCCAATGAAGAAATCGTGAGAGAAAGAAAGAGAGATCGAGAACCAAGTCTCTTTTGCTCGTGCAACTTGCAAGCAGTACTTGTGTTTCTAGGTTTTGTGTTTTGTGTGTTTTATCGCCAAAAATGAACTTCTTGGTCCCAACTACAACTCGCTACGACACCAGGTTCAAACAAACTCCACTGACACCCCACGACAAACTCTTTGTGCCTGTCCCAAACTCTTTCAATCGTAGCTCCCATTCCTCCCCTCGCTGAAAACGTTCCACTCATCATCCCCACAACGTCGCCTGAAAGGTCGGTACGCCACAGTCTCGAAGTCATGTCGTACGAAGCCGATGCCAACCGGTTCCGTTCGTGAGGACTCCAAGCGACCCTTCTCACGGCGTACTCGTGTCCCAACAAAGTCGCGACCGTACCATTGTTGTTCGTTTGCATCATCGGTACCCCCGTCGGACTCGGACTCGGACTCGGACTCGTCGTCATTCGAAGGTCGTGAATCCGGATCGTACGGTCTACCGAACCCGTCGCGATCAAGTTTGGGTCGTACTTGTTGAAATCGAGCGAGAGGATCTCGGCGTTGGGGTGCGCCGCGACCGTCGTCCGAGGTTGGGCGAGTTGTGTCGTTGATGATGATGACGACGGAGGGAGGACGCCCGCTTTGGCAGCGGCAGGGGGGGGAAGAGGGGACCGCGTGTCCCAGATTTTGACGGTGCCGTCTGAAGAACACGACGCGATGACAGAGGGTTGGGTCGGAGAGAACATGGCGGCGTAGACGCAAGAAGCGTGAGCCGGGATCGTTGTGAGAGAGTTTTGACGCTCGGGAGTCCACTAGAGTTCGGAGAAAAAACACCGAAGCGAAAAAAAAAAGAGAAAAAGACAGAACCGGAGCCGGACGACCGAGACGAGGTTTATCGGTTGAGCTGGGTGGAAATCGCGGGACTGAGAGAGAGAGAGTGGGCGAGAGAGGGACAATCGACTCACGATTTTGATGGTTCCGTCCCAGCTACTCGTGCAGAAGAGGTCTTTTTGGGTGTTGCTCCAATCGATCGAGAATACCTCGCGCTGGTGTTCGTGCCATTTGCGTATCGGGAAATCCTATCGGCGGTACTCAAGTGTCGAATCAGCGGCGTGGCGGGAGGGGGCGAAAGAAGTTCGAGAAGGAATCGAGAAAAAACTTTCGACTCACGTTGAGCATGACGTCCCACAACTTTACGCTTCCGTCTCCACTCGCCGTCGCCAATTGGTTCTCGTGACATTCGCTCCACGCGAGATCGTACAGTCCATCTTGTGTGTCGAACCTGGACCGGACGGCCGAGCGAGTGAGGGGTCAGAAGTCGGGCCGACGGCGAGAGAGACTGGACTGCGTACCCTTTCTCAATGACGAGGCCGGCCGGGGTGGGCGTGTCGTGGAGGATGGAGAGGCGGCCGTTGCCGACGAGTCCAAAGTTTGCGCTCCCAGCGACGGCCGACTTTGTCGGGTAGAACGGGGAGAAGGCGATCGAGTAGCACGCGAACCTGTCCCGAGGGGGTCAGATGCTGCGGTCAGCTGAAGGTGCGACAGTGTAGGAGGACGGCCACGGGAGGGCGCGGGGAGGGAGGGTGGGGTGGGGGTACCCGGAACCGCTCCTCGCCCACCGCTCTGGAGCACGTAAGGCACTCACCCATCGGTCCGTATCCGCTTGTAAGGCTGCTGCATCCTGTGCCGGTAGGCTTTAGAGCGAGACGTGTCGCACTGAGAGCGAAAGGGACGCAACTTGGAATCGTCGCCCGTTCCCCTCTCTTGACTGCACACCGTCTCTGCCAGTCACCTCCGAAGCTCTTTACCCCTCTCATGGATCCGCTCATGTCTAGCTCGACTTTGTCTGGTCTGTGCCTCGTCGTTCGCGTTCGCCTCTCCGAGTCTCGGTCCGTTTCTCCTCGAGCCCTCCTCTCGGCACGTCGCACACGAGCTCGAACGCGAGATCGTCGACCTCATGACCAAAGGGTACGGCCCCGAAAGGCCACGCGGGCGACGCATGTCTCGATGAATGTAGCTACTACAAATCGTCCATCGGGGTGAGCCATCGCCGACACATCCGCCAGAAACCCCTACGCCGACTCCAACCTCTGTGTCTCCTGGAGCGGGCCTCGATAAACCGAGTAATGGATCGAACGCTACCGCTGCGAGAGTGACAGCTCGAGAGCCGGGAGGCAGCACTGGGAACGGAACTAGGTCGAAAAAAACTCGTGCAGCCCATCACCTTCTTCGCTGTCTCTGTCGCAGCTCTTCACATTGTCTGATGCTGGTGAAATCATCCTACATACTAGCTGGATCGCGAGGGGGAGCAGAGACGCACTCTGTTACTCCTGAGTCGTTCGTGCATTTGACATCGTGGGTCATTTTACGCTTGAACCCCTGGCCGGTTCGCGACTTCCGCGCGGCAAAGGGTTTCCCTTACCCGTCTAGTCTCCCTTGCGCAATTCATCCATGCAACGAAAAATACGCGCACGCGACCCAGGAGGTACGGGCTGAATTGTTCCAGGGGAACGAGGCCCGTGCACGTCCCCCTTTTCTGGGTTCGTCCGTTCGTTTTTGCCGCGTTTTCAACCGTTGCTCTTGTCTTTTTTTGTCCTCTTGCAGCACCTGAACTCTCCACCGCCCCACCATGATCCTCTCAGTCTATACTGCCCTCACCCTCGTCTCTTCGGCGCTCTTATCGTCAGGTACGTCGTGTCTTTACTGTATCGGAGTCATCTCCCTTCGCTTCTTTCGCCGAAAGCTGACTCCGCCGGACGAGCTCTAGCTCATGCCATGCCCGGTCTCGCGGATGACGACCAACCCGTCGTCGAATCGATCAGAATCTTGGCGGTCCGACCCGACATGACGAACCAAACGGCTCAAACGTCGTTGACTCAAATGGCCGACATGCTCGAAACTTCTTCGGGGAACAACGACAACAACGATGCCGCCGCCGGTTCTTCGGACGACCGAGGAGGCGAGTGGTGTAAAGAAGTCTGTTTGGATTGGAACTTGAGCGCGGTCGTAAGCTCCTTTCGAAACAACAACGACAAATCCTGGCTGACTTTCAGGGTTTTTTCTTCTTCTTCTTTTGGCACGGTATCCCCACCTCGCTGGTCGAAAAAAGCTTGTACGGGACCGGATATCGCAGCACAGGATATGATCGTCTGTACGTGTCAAGAGCAGTACCTCAAGACCATGATGCCGTGCACCGACTGTGAGTTGAAGCGGGTTTTTCTTTCTTGGGTTCCCTGACCGTCGTAGCGAACCTTTGCTAACGACGTGTATTATTGTCATTTGAACAGGTGTCGAGAAAGAGGGCCTCGGTGTCGATTTCGTACGACATACTCGAGACTATGTCGATTTCTGCGACACATAGAAATGGAAACTCGAAAACGAAACGCTCGCGGCGAGTTGGTTCGCCGATGACGATGACGATAACGACGCAACTTTGACAAAGACGAATGCAGGCGGCGTTCCAGCGCCGACGATGACGACGACGACGCCGGACCTGAATCCGGACGTTGAGGCTAATGACGACGGAGGACGAGGACTCGAACGATTCACACTCTCGACAACCGAAATCGCTACTCCTTCGTTCAACGCGACGACTTCCGCAAGACCCGACCGCAGCGGACTCGCCGCTACGGCAACTTTCATCTCAAACCAAGAGCCTCACGGGCAGGGAGGATCGGGCGGCGACGGACGCGTTAGCAACAACGCACCAGGTGCGAGGTTCGCCTGGGCCGCCGTCGATGCGAATTCGAAATCATCGTCATCATCCTGGCCAACTTTGGTCGCGTCGTCTTTCGTGCTTGTCCTCCTTTTCGTCTACCTTACCTAGTTATCTCTCTCTCTCTCTCCCTCTCTCTCTCTCTTGATATTACTGCATGTTCTTATAGGTCGAGACTGTAACATTTCGCGTTTGACAAGTCGTCCCAGATGCTTTGGGCAACGCTCCGTCGAGAGAATGTCGAGAGAATATCGAGAGGGAGAGGGGGGGGGGGGGCTTCACGACCTATCCCTCGGCTTGTCGAGGTCTTCCGGTCCGAAACTGAGCGGTAGCAACTGTAAATAATGGATAAAAACAAACCAGAACGGCAGAAATCAGCTCAAAGCTCGCATGCGCGCACAGTAGAGCGAAGGGGGGCGAAAAAATGTTTCGAAACGAGAAGAAAATCGAGGGAAGGGGACTGGGGGGGGGGGGCGGGGGAAAAAGGCCACGTACTTCTCCCATTGTCGTTTCCACAAGTACGCCTTCAGTTCCTTTCCCTTCAACGTCGGCGACCTTGACTACTTTTGTCACTCCCTCTTCGTAATTCGACGGCACGAGCAGGATCGGCATCTGCTTCGTCGGAATTGTGGGTCGGGCATGCATCACGTTTGCAATCGAGAAACCCATCAGCGAAAACCGTTTTTTCGTCCTTACTTTTTTCTCTCATTCTTCGGCAGGGGATGCTCGTGGCATTGAAGAGGGTGACGAGACTCACATCGAGCGGACAGAATTCCCTCAGCAACTGGCGACAGATCCCGCATGGCGAAATGATTGCCGGCACGTCCCTGGTTTTTATTTTATTTTGTTCAACGACGACGCGACAGAGAACCCAAACCCCGTCAGAGTTTCGGAGTTCATGTTCGTTTTTTCGCGAGCGAGGTTTTCGAGAGGGTACACCAGAGAGAGAGAGAGAGAGAGAAAGAGAGAGAGAGAGAGAGAGAGAGAGAGAGAGAGAGAGACGTACGAAGTGACGGCGAGTCCGAGGAATTTCTTCGTACCGGTCGAAACTGCCTTGACGATCGCTGTACGTTCGGCACAAATCGCTCCACCTAATTTCCCCATCGAGCAAGTTGGAGTTCGAGAGTTCTCTCAAGGATAAGAGAAATAGGGGGGGTCTCGGTCGCACCGTAACTCGCGCATTCGACGTTTGCGCCCGTGACGAACTGTCCGTCTTGTTGGAGCATGCACGCGCCGACTCTGAACTTTGAGTAGGGCGAGTAGCTACCGTCTCGTGCTTGTTTCGGGAACCAGGCGTCAGGGTCGCGGGTTCTTCGGAGTGGGGACGGACGGAACGTTGGACGAACCCGAGAGTGCAGACGAGATCAAGGTCGAGCGCTGGGCCTCGGTTAGCGGTAGAGGGGTGTAGGTGACCATTGCGAGTCAAGTGATTCGGGAGAGGGACAGAGGAGGAGAGAGGGGGAGTGGTGCGGGTTGACGCGGCTGAGCCGAAAGTTAATCACGGCGGGGATCGTCAGATTTCTCGCGCGGGAAATGCCTCGAAAATCACAGCTGTCACGCCTGTCCATCACGGATCGCTTTCAGTGTAATAGCGATATAACAACTTGATAATGATGCATTTCGAACTCTCTCGATACCGCCGCATGCACAACTTAGAGAAATTTTTGACTCGACTCGCCCAAACGAATCACTACTCTTGTCCTTCAGCAACAACGTCCTTACATCATGCCGTCTCCCCTCCCCCCCTCCTCACCTCTCACACACGCAACCGACTCTTCTCGCGAAGCTGCCAGTATACCGTTACCCTCAAGATAGGAACGCTTGGGATACGACTACACGCAAACCTGTTCTCTGAGGTGAAAGGTACGCCACGTTTCTTCCCTCCCTCTGCTCCTTTCGCCGCTACTGCTGAACGACTAACGCTGTACTAACCCGCTGACCCTACTGACCCACTGATCTACTCACTTACTAACCCACTGACTCACTGATCCTTGTTGTCGTTGACATGCTGACCTTTCATCTCTTCTCCTCTCGAGCTAACGGACACTAACTATTTCGCTACTTAGCTCGACTGGTCTATCTCTTTGGTAGTTCTGTAGTTTCTGTTTAGCCTCTTGTGCATTGCAACGAGCATTTTTCCGCATTATTTCGAACCGCTTCTCTCGTTCAAGAGCGAAACCTGATTGGCTGAAGCGAAAAGCGTGGGGGACTAGTCGAAGCGATTTCCACGGTGCGACAGCTCTGGACAGCGTTGCTGTCATGTGCTGTCGATGGCATTTCCACGAGATTAGAAAAAATTGAATGGACGACGGAAAGCGCTGCACAGCAAGTGAAATCTGTGATTTTCGAGGCATTTCCCGCGCGAGAAATCTGACGATCCCCGCCGTGAATGATCAAACTACTACAGGACTCTCATCTACCTTGTCCGTCTCGAAGCCCGCTCGGACCGGCAGCTGGCTGTACGACGTTCGACCGCTTGGCCTCGTAAACTCGGCGACCCGGGGAGCGATGAATCAAGCTCCATCATCTGCGTCTGCGTCTGCGTCTGGTCCACTCGGAGCAGCACCCTCGACGACCGCACCTCCTCCACCACCAGTCGCAGTCGAAGAGGAAGACAAGTTTGAATCGCCCGAGTCTGACGCGTCGCGCGCGTCGAAACAAGCTTCAGAGTGGAACTCGCTCCTCAAGTGGAACCGCGAAACCCGGATCGCCCAAGCCGGTGGAGTCCAGGGAGGGTGGGACTACGCGACCGGTCAATACCACGTTCCGATCCTGTCTGACCAACACTGGTCGGGCGTTGAAATGTAATTTTTTCCTCTCTCTTCTCTCCCCCCCCTCTCTCTCTCTCTCTCGCGTTTCATGCTGCACCAAAATTTGAACTGACCTCCGACTTCCTTTGCTTGGGAAAAAGCGATCCGAACGCGCCCCGACCGACGACGTCGACGAGGCATCCGACGAGCGTGACCATCTCTGCCAATGGCGACAAAGAGTTTGAGATCTCGGGCGACGAGGGAGCAGGACCCGGTGGTACTGGTGGAGGTGGGGGTAACAAGGGGTACCACGATAGTGGAAGACCGAAACGGAGTCGTCAGGCCATGACGAGAGGTTGATTTTCTAGAGTTGTTTTTCTTTCTCTTTCGCTGCCCTTATTGTTTTCGAGTCAGTCTCTTCTCTCACATGTTGTTTATTTCTATTTCCCTTTATTCCCCCGCCTAAACTCGAACCCCACTATGTACAAGTTCTCCATCTGTTCTTGAATCGCCCCAAGAGCTAGTCAAGCCGTTCGGTTTTCCTTTTTGATTTGTTTTTCCCGGTTGCTCGGACCCTCCCGCAAGTCGAAACGCAAATCGAGTCCCGGACAAACTAGGGGATTTGCTCAACGTATGCTTTTGCAATGTTAGGTTGTATGCGATGCCCAGAACAGCGATATCATACCAAAACGAAAGGGAAAGAGAGAGCGAGAGAGAGAGAGAGAGAGAGAGAGGCGGAACCCGACTACTGCGAACTCCAGTATGGCATCCATGCTATCGTAAAAACGGCCCAATCCTTTCCGAATACAGATATGCGAGACGACTTGTGAAATGATGGGGCGAATGGTGAACGAGAAAAAAAAGGAAGAAAGAAAGGGAATTAAGATCGAGGGGGGGGGGGGGGGGGGAACCCTCTTGCTCCCCCCCCCCCCCCCCGCGCCCGACGCGGACGACTGATGCGCACGAGAGATAGGGAGAGATGAGGGGGGGGGGGAGAAGCCGAATATTACGGTGGATTTGACGGATGTGACATGGGATGCAGGAACGATGGAGGGAGACAAGGTGGCGAGATCAAGATTCGGGAAATTGGATGCGTTGAGAGCGTGAGAGGGGTGCAGTAATGGTATAGGGGAATGCGATATCGGGCGATGGAGAGATTGAGGGGGAAAGAGTGGAGAGATGCGAGGGTGCGGGTTGTGGTGCATTGATAAAAAGTCGTGAAGGGGCCGTAGTCCAGGAGTCGAAAGTTCGTAAAAACCTGCGCGAGAGGTCGCCGTCGATCAGCTTCCTCGTAGTGGAAACGTCGCGGTCATTATACATACGACACAGCGTACCGAAATGCGCGGGGCTGAATTACTGGCCGTAATCTTTGTCCCGCTTGAACGCCAACTGGAAGGAAAAAGTTTGCGAGAGTGTTTCGAATCCGATGTCAGGCTGTCTGCCTCGGCACCCCCGACGGACAAGGCGAGGCGTACGTACGATGTGCGGCTCTGGCGCGTGACGAAGATAATGCTCCCACCCGGGACTCTGACGAATCCCGAGACCCCTCCACTCGTCCTCTTCGGCGAGTCGGTCGGTGGGAAGGTACTTGACGAGTGCTTTCGGGACAATGACGTGGCTACATGATGGAAACCGAGGGCGTTGATCAGGATGGATAGTTTCGGAACCGGACAGGGCGGCAAAGGGGACTGACCGGTATTCAAAGTCGTCGTCTAGGAACCGTGGCAAAGATGAGAACAGGCGTCAGCGAGGTGCAGCTCGATGGGTTGGCAAAGTCGCGCGACTCGAGGCGACGCATTCACTCAACACGGTGTCTCGCTGCGCGTTTGCCGCGTGCTCGGAGAGAGTGTAACGCACCACTGTACCTCGGAGAGTAGTAGATCTCGTCGCTCCACCGCTCAATGTCGCGTCGCTTCTGTTCGACTTCTTTCGCCGACAACATTTTGTCGCGCAGCTCGGGAGAGTAAATAGTCGGTAGTCGGTAGTCGGCAGTCGCGTCGAGGTGCGTTCGCGACTAGAGCGAGCGTGCGAGCGAGAGAGCGAGAGAGCGAGGTGGGGTCCGCGGAGAGAGCGAGATGGAGAGGGAAAAGAGAGAGATCGAGAGAGATTTCTCGCCGGAGTTCCGCCGCGTCGCTCGTTCGCTTTCATCCAACATTACACCCCGCCCTCCCTCTTGTCTCTCGCGCGACCTCGACCTCGCCGAGATGCCAGCTACGGTGGTTACAGAACAAGACTCGGCGAGCACCACCGCAAAGGCGCAGGCGGTCGCCACTCTGCTCCCGTCAAACATCCCAGAGTGAGTCATCTCCCACTCCCACTCCTCTCCACTCGAGTCCACTCCGGCTCACTTGCTTCGCTCGCACACAGGGACGCTCCCGAGCACTGTCCCGTAAGCGCACTCCCTCCCCGCCTTGTGCGCTTAGCTAATCCGCGCACACGACGCTACAGGGTACAGAATCCCTCTCGGCCGGTTCCGCACCCGGATGCGCCGGGTGTCCGAACCAGGACGCGTGTCAGACGGCGCCGAAAGGGCCCGACCCCGACATGGCCGCCGTGCAGGAACGCCTCAAAGACGTCAAGCACAAAATCCTCGTCCTCAGTGGCAAAGGCGGCGTCGGGAAATCCACAGTCAGCGCCATGCTCGGATGGGGCCTCAGCGAAGGCGAAGAAGGCGAAAACGACACGGGCTTGATGGACATCGACATCTGCGGTCCCTCGCTTCCGCTCTTGTTTGGCATGCAAGACGCACGCCTCCACTCGACCTCGTCCGGCATCCTCCCCCTCTCGGTCACTTCGTCCCTCTCGCTCGTTTCGATCGGGTTCCTCCTCCCGTCGACCAACTCTGCCGTCATCTGGCGCGGTCCGAAAAAGAATGGCATCATCAAGCAGTTCCTCAAGGACGTCGACTGGGGCCACCTCGAGCACCTCGTCGTCGACACCCCGCCCGGCACGTCGGACGAACACCTCTCGGTCGTGCAGTACCTCGCCGCGGCCGCGGGCGGGATCGACGGCGCCGTCATCGTCACGACGCCGCAGGAAGTCGCGCTCCAAGACGTGCGCAAAGAGCTCGACTTTTGCCGCAAGGTCGGCGTCCCGATCCTCGGCGTCGTCGAAAACATGAGCGGGTTCGTGTGCCCGTCGTGCGGCGGCGCGTCCGACATTTTCGTCCCGTCGACGGGAGGCGCCCAGAGTTTGGTCGACGAGTGGGGCGTCGAGTTGTTGGCCAAAGTCCCGTTGGACCCGAGGATCGGCAAGACGGGAGACTTTGGCATGAGCTTCCTCGAAGAGTACCCGGACAGTCCCGCGAGTGAGGCGTACCGGAAAATCGTCACCCGTAAGTTTTGCTCCCGAGCGCTCGGGTCTCGAGAGTGGACGTCGGAAGGAAGAAAAAGTTGACTGACGCAAGTGACTCGGCGCGGCTTGAACTCTATACACAGGCATCAAGGAGAAATTGGCGGACAGGCATGCTGCGTCGACCGCCTAGTTTCGTCCGTGCATCACGTTTCGAGTTCTCCTGCATGGTCGCGGCGTCGTGAGACGACGCGGTTCAGTCTCCTCTTTCGCGCCTGTACCCTGTATCCTGTCGAGTCTCTCTCTGTTGTCACTTGTAGCGTTGCATCAAGCTTGCATGTCTTTTGGGCGGATTTTGTCCAGTCTCACTTTTTTTTTTAATTCGGAGCCGCGCGAGATATCTTCCTCTGTGGCTCGTCGCACGTTGACCGGGATCGATGCGCAAGTGAGGATGAGATATAAAAAAAAAACCGCGACACCTCACCTCTCGGCGGCCGGCAAGCGAGATTTGACATCGTCTCTTCCTCGGTGCATAGACGACCAGCCCGGACCCAGCCTACCTCTGCGTGAACCTTGAGTGCAGAACACTCGTGGAACCTCTCGCCCATACCGCTTCCTGCACGCTTCCCGACTCCCGACTCCCGACTCCGAATCATTCGGCTCAGCAGCAGTATGGGCGCCGCGTTCGAAGGGACCGACCTGATCAAGGTGGTCAACCGACTTCAAGAGAGTACGCGTCCCCGGCTCCGGTCCCTCTGCGCGTTCGGACGCTGACCCTCGTCGTCTCTCTCGCCTCGCCTTCTCGCGTGTCGCCCTACAGCGTTCAGTACCGTCGGAGGAGAAACCGTCGATCTGCCGCAGATTGTCGTCGTGTGAGCCCCTCTGCCTCTTTGCAACCCCCCTCCGTCGCGCCGTGCAGCGTCGGTTTGTCCCCCCCGCGGGTTTCGACCTTGACGCGTTGTTCAACCGCCGCCGAACGAATTTCATCGTCTTCGCGCCCCCCCCCCCCCGACCGAGCTGACCGGGTTCATATTCCTATCTCGTGAATCTCTCAGCGGATCTCAATCTGCCGGAAAGTCGTCCGTGTTGGAAACGTACGTTGTCGCCTTCCGACCTCTTTCTCAGGTCGAACCCCACCTTTTTGGTTTTCAAGACCTGATTTCCCTCCCCTCCCCTGGTTTCTTGTTGTCCAGTATCGTCGGACGTGATTTCCTTCCACGAGGCTCGGGCATCGTCACGCGTCGACCCCTCGTTCTACAACTCGTCCATACCCCTCTGCCCCTCTCTTCGACCACTTCGACCTCGACGTCGTCTGGTTCCCTCGACCCGAGTCACCCTGCGTACACCCTTCCCGGAGCGACCCCGTCTTCTTCTACTTCAGCGAACGCTCCGCAGGAATATGGAGAGTTTCTCCACATGGACAAGCGGTTTTACGACTTTCGAGAGATTCGGAAAGAGATCGAGAGTGAGACGTTGAGGGTCGCAGGGGGCAACAAGGGAATCTCTAGGTTACCGATTCACCTCAGTGCGTATATCCACTTTCAAACCCCTTTGCGACCTGGCGAAACAAAAAAAAAAAATGCCAAGCTGAGACTGTTTTCGTCGACACGGCCCTTCAACAGAGATCTACTCGCCGAACGTACTCAATTTGACTTTGGTCGACCTGCCCGGATTGACCAAGATTCCCGTCGGAGATCAACCGACTGACATCGAACGTCAGATTCGCAACCTCGTCCTCGACTATGTTTCGAAACCCAACTGGTAAACTCACCCGATCGCTCGCCCTCTCGCTGTTCACACAGAGCAGTTACTGATCGCGAGGGTCGCGCAAAACAGTGTCATCCTCGCCATTTCGCCCGCAAACGTCGACCTCGCCAACTCTGAATCGCTCAAACTCGCACGCGCGGTCGACCCCCAGGGTCGGCGCACGATCGGCGTCCTGACGAAACTCGACCTCATGGACGCGGGCACGAACGCGCTCGACATCTTGACGGGGCGCGTGTACCCGCTCAAGCTCGGGTTCATCGGCGTCGTCGGCCGGAGCCAGCAGGACATCAACGCCGAGAAACCCATGGGCGATCAGTTGAGGACCGAGGAAGAGTTTTTCAGGAACCACCCCGGGTACCGCAACATTGCGCACCGGTGCGGGACAAAGTTCCTCGCAAAGACGCTCAACCAAGTCTTGATGAACCACATTCGCGACAAGTTGCCCGACATGAAGGCGAGGCTCAACACGCTCATGGGGCAGACGCAGCAAGAGCTCAACGCGTTTGGCGACTCTGCGTTCCTGTCCGAAGGGCCGAACCGGGGCACGCTCATCCTCCAACTCATGACGCAGTTTGTCAGAGACTTTGTCGCGTCGATCGACGGCACGTCGCTCGAGATCTCGACGAAAGAGTTGTGCGGAGGCGCGAGGATCTACTACATCTTCAACGACGTGTTTGGACACGCGCTCGAGTCGATCAACCCGACGACCAACCTCACGACGCAAGACATTAGGACCGCGATCCGCAACTCGACCGGACCCCGCCCGAGCCTGTTTGTGC
Source organism: Sporobolomyces phaffii (assembly GCA_037042985.1). NCBI lineage: Eukaryota > Fungi > Basidiomycota > Microbotryomycetes > Sporidiobolales > Sporidiobolaceae > Sporobolomyces > Sporobolomyces phaffii. The sequence continues at coordinate 1,256,259 of JAWNFN010000006.1, read as the reverse complement.
CCGAAGTCGCGTTCGACTTGTTGGTCAAACCTCAGATCAAGTTGTTGGAACCCCCGAGCCTGAGGTGCGTCGAGTTGGTGTACGAAGAGTTGATGAAGATCTGTCACAACTGTACCTCGACCGTGAGTTTTTTCCTCTTGCCCCCGATTTTTTTCGAGACAAAAGCTCACGTCGTAATCGTGAATTGGAAATCCTATCGGTCGGCCTTTCGTGAACAGGAATTGCAACGGTACCCCCGACTCCACGCTCAACTGATCGAAGTCGTGTCGGAACTCTTGAGGGAACGACTCGGTCCGACGTCGGAATACGTTCAGAGTTTGATCTCGATCCAGGCCGCGTACATCAACACGAACCACCCCGATTTCGTCAAGGGGAGTGCAGACGCCGCGAGGGAGAGCGCGAGGCAGGCAGAGTTGAAGCGCGTCGAGGCAGAGAAGAAGGCGGCGCAAGACGACGACGCTCACTCGACTTCGGGACCGGACGACGACGACCAAGACGGCGCCGCGTCTGGTTACCTCGTCCCGAACGGTCGACCTACCGGGTCGTCGCACGAAAAGAGTCGTTCGACGTCTTCGACCGTGCACGACCGCTCGAAGCACGGTCCGAACTTTCACCACCACCCCGGCGGTGCCTCGTCTTCCATCATCTCGTCCGGTTCGAACAACAACAATAATAGTTCGCAAGGAGGAGCGTATGCACAGGGAGGTTCGTCGGCGTCGTCCGTCGCGGCTTCGCGTGCGTACCCGGCTTCGCACCTCACTTCGCCTTCGTCGCCGTTCGCGCACTCTACCGCCTCGAATGGTCTCACGCGTGGCAGCGGGGGATTGGGAGGAGGAGGAGGAGGACAAGTCATTGACCCGAACAACCCGCACTCTGCGAAAGAGTCGTTCCTCAACTACTTTTTCGGCGGGACCGACGCGCACCTCGCCGGGACGGCGTCGGTCGGGGCCCACCCGGGTCGGATCGTCGGACAGCAGTCGGGCATGTCTTCTTCTTCCGCGATGGTCGGGGGTGGATCAAACGCGCACCAGAGGGAGAACCCGTTGCATGGCAGGAAAGGGTTGGAAGGCAACGCGGCCGCGTTCGAAATGAAGAGTCTCGAAAAACACCTCGAACCTGTGTGTTGTTCTTTTCTCTCTCTCTCTCTCTCTCTCTCTCTCTCTCTCTCTCTCTCTCCCTCTCTCTCTCTCTCTCTCTCTCTCTCTCTCTCTCTCTCTCTCTCTCTCTCTCTCTCTCTCTCTCTCTCTCTCTCTCTCTCTCTCTCTCTCTCTCTCTCTCTCTCTCTCTCTCTCTCTCTCTCTCTCTCTCTCTCTCTCTCTCTCTCTCTCTCTCTCTCTCTCGCCCTGCACTGCCGTTTCTGGTTTCTCCGGATGTCGTTTGGCTTCCGACCAGGGGGAACTGAATTTACGTTTTCTTCTTTCGTGCGCTCAACGTTAGGCACCCTCGCTCAACTATCCGGGAGAGAACTCGGGACTGACGCAGCGGGAAGAGATGGAGACAAATCTAATCCGAGCGTTGATCGCTTCCTACTTTTCGATCGTGCGCCAAACCGTCAAGGACCTCGTGCCGAAAGCCATCATGCGTGAGTTGCCGCTTTTTTCGTTTCTCATTATGCGTGCGAACCAGACCCAGCGAGACTAAAACATTCGGATTTCCTGGATTCGTTTTTATCAGACTTGCTCGTCAACTTTTCGAGAGAATCGGTACAAAACAGACTCGTCGCGTCGTTGTACAAAGACTCGCTCTTCAGCGAGTTGCTGTACGAAGACGAGGCGTTGACGGCAGAAAGGACGAGGATCAAAGGACTGTTGAGCGCTTACAAAGAGGCATTCCAGGTGCGGCTTTCTTTTTCCTTTTCTATTCACCCTGACGCCACAGAATCTCCTTCGCTGACGTGCGCCAACCCTCTTTCCCTACCCCCCCTATTGGAGCAGACCCTCTCCGAAGTCCTCTAGACGTCTCTCACATCCCTCCCCTCGACCTTCGGCTTCGCCTTATTCTCTTTCTTTTGTTCCACTGCCACTTTCATTTCCTCGGCTCTTTTCTTCTCGAAATATGTACAGCACTATTCGTCTCTCTCTCTCTCTCCCCCTCTATGTCCACATGTCCTGGCGTCAGCCCGACCGCCCTTTTTTTTCTGCTTCTGCTTCATCTGTCTCTCTGGCCGGCCTTCTTCCACGACCGCTCCCCCCCCCCCCCCCCCCGGCTCCCCATTCCTTGCCGTTCGCAATCTATCTTCCCCCAAAACTGATCCTTTCCAACCTTCCGCGCTGTTCCTCCCGCGTTCCTTACTTCTCTCGCGTCGCTTTCTTCAGCACCTCTGCCTTTCTCTCTCTTTCTCGCTCAGTCTCTCTCGCTCAATCTCTCTCTCGAAAGAGTCGCGTCCTATAACGACGTCCCGTATGCGACGTTTTTTTGCGCGTCTCGGGACACCGGGGGTTTCGAACTTGGAACTTTTTGGAGATGGGAGCGCGGGCCCGCAAATCAAGTTGTATCATCCGGTGGCTTTTTTTTGGAGCGTCTTGCGTCCGAACTCGGACAGGCGTTCTTACATTGATTGATATGCTTGGGGCAAGAGAAGGGGACGAAATAGCGAGACTAAAGGAAAGCATGGAGACAATCCTGTATTCTCGTGTGAGTCTTTAGCCATATATTTTACATAGTAAGCTTGATTGCGTTAAGCCCAAATAGTCTAGTAGTTATGATTCTCCGTTTGGGTTATCGCACTTCGGTGCTTTAAAGATCGGAGAGGTCTCCGGTTCAAGTCCGGATTTGGGCCTTTTTTGTTTCTTTCGTTTGGCGTGTTCTTGATTTTTTTGACTCGTAGCGGTTGGTTCCACGGGACTAATCCCCAGTACAACGCGTGGCGTCTCTCTGCCCATCGCTTTCTCGCGGTCTCAGACGGCGGGTGGGGGGGGGGGGGGGGGGGGGGGCAGCGTTGCCAAGGAAAAGTCACCAAGGGGCGACCCCCCGGCCCTCCACTCGCGAGTCAACTTCTCCCTCTCCCCGCTTCCCACAACTCCGCTAAACCGATTCCGCCTGACCACTCCCTTCGCGCTCCTGTTCAAGTTAACACTCCTTCTCGCCGCGCCAAATCACAGAACTCCTCACAAACTCCCACGCCTGTGCCCGGGGCTTTACCGCCGAGTTCGAACTCCGCGACCCTCGACGACGCGCTCAAACTTCCGCCTCCTCCACTTTCGCTCTCGCCAGCAACTTTACCCAGTCGAGCCACACCCCCCCCCCTCTACAACGGGCACAGGCGCGGGAGTTTGTGGGGAGTTCTGTGAGTTGGCGCGGCGAGGAAGAGGGGTAACTTGAACAGGAGCGCGAAAGGAGTGGTCAGGCGACACCGATTCAGCGCCGACGGACTGCGTCTTCGGCGGCGCGCTCGTCGAAGATGAGCATCATATTTTCGTAAACTACACTCAGCATGATGATTCGAAGGTATCTGCACTCGCGGTTCTCGAGACTGCCGCTGGCAATGCTGAAGTGAGCGACGCGACGACGAACAGCGCAAGCTGAAAAATCTAATCGATCGCCTCTGCATCGACAATGAAGTTTGGCCGACTCGCCAGACGGTGTACTTTGTCGGATTTCTTCCGCAGCTTGATCAGGTATCAGAAGGCTTTGCGAGTTCGGTCGAAGGAAGAAAAGCTATTCGGAAATTGGCAATTGGTTTACGAAATTTGACTGGAGGATTTACGGGAAAAGGATTCGAGCAGTGTTGGAGCGAAGGCGTTATGCTTAGCTTTGATTAGCGCAGCTGGAATTGATCAAACTTGAACTTGGAACCGGGGAGTGGTCTGAGGTCAGATCGAATCGTAAAGCTTGCAGGCGTCGGTACGTTGCGAAGTTCTGACCGTACTGCCTCCGGTCGCGGTCGAACCAAGTTGCAAAACTCGGACGTCCTTCGTCGACGAGCTAAGCGCGGGCCAGGACGGGTACGGAGAAGCCGAGGGGTTGGGGTTTCCCGTGCGAGCAAACGCACCCCAGCGCGCTTGAACTTCTTTGACGAGGGCCGTTTGAGCGCGAGAGAGCATTGGGCCCGTCGCGGGCGGCGTGTCGAACACGGTCGCGATGTCGTCCCTGTCGCGGCAAACCAGACTCGTCAGCGAACCAACTTTCAGGGTCAGGAGAGCGATCGAGCGCAAAAAAAGGGATCGACGCACTCGTGCCCGACTTTGCCGGAACAGAGCTCGAGGTAAGCGTTCGTCGAACTCGTCACGCCGAGGTCAAACTCGGCGAGGTAAACGGTGGTTCCCCGAGCCAAAGTCAAAGCGCTACGTTGAGTCGGGCAGGTCCTACGAAACGACAAACGCGGTCAGTACGGGGACATAGCCGAGCCGAAGAAAAACGTGAGGGGTCAGAACCGCTCACCAGGCAAAGTCGGTCGTCACGCGTACGAGCTGCTCGGCGATCGCTTCTTCGTCGTCTTGCGGAGTAGGTTGGTAAAGACCCGACTCGATGATAGGTTGAGCGCGGTCGGGGAAGGAGTAGCCGAGAAGGCCCTCGAAATTGTCGAGATGGACGCCGAGGCTCCCGGCCACCATGGAACTAACGGGATCTTGCGTCAGAGTCGCAAAGTAGCGATTGGAGACGAGAGAGAGACGGCGGAACATACCCGAGGTAGACAGCTGCGCACCCCTCGTCCTTGACCGTCGTGTAGATCACTTGTTTGCCAGAAGCAAGTTTGGACTCCGTTTCTCCGGAAACGAGCTTGTCATCGAGGAGAACGTTGAAGGGTTCGGCTTGAGGCACTCCGGGGAGCTGGTTCGCAGCTGCTGCCCGGATGATCTCAGTTTGAGCTTTGAGCACTTCTTTGGTGGATTTGCCGACGAGGGCGATTCGGCCGGGAGCTTTGACCTTGTGAGAGAACATGACGCCGACGTTCTGGGCGATGGCGATCGGTTGGGGAGCATAGTCGAGGGGGGCGGACTGGACGATCGCGCGATTGAACAAGGCAGACGCCGACGGAGCCGACAGGAGAGCGTTGACCATCTGGGCCCCGGAAGATTGCCCGGCAAGCGTGACAAGCGAAGAGTCGCCACCGAACGCGCCAATCTCCTGTTTGACAACCTCTATTGACATGTCGAGGAAGAGACACCGTGCGTTAGGTGGACCCCGGTCGAGTAAAGAGACGATGGTAGCGGAAACGAACCGAGTGCTTTGATTAGATCTCTGAGACCGTCATTACCGACCAGCCCGAGATGAGGCTGTCGCAGCCAGCCGAAAGCTCCGAGTCGATACTGCACTGTGACGACAATCATTTTCTGTAGGAGCTCATCGAAAGTCATCAGCGTCGAGCGACCGAATCCCATGAGCAGCGCCAAGCCGTACCTGTGCAGAGGCGAGCTTCGAGCCGTCAATGTTGGCGATCCCACCGGAAATGAACGATCCACCGTGAACCCAGACGAAGACGGGCAGTTTACGATCGGGTGCAACGTTGTTGGGCGTGTAGACACTGGATCAAGCGTAGCTCGATCAGCCGTCGACGTCGACGCGGGTCGAGAGAGAGATTGTAGATGACGGGGGAGGCCTCACTTCATGTACAGGCAGTCTTCGGAACCGATAATTTCCCCGGAACCAAAGGGGTCGCTCTGTGCACAGACTTCTCGGAGCTGCGTCCCATCGTACAAGCTACGAGACGAGCGAGACCTTGAGGTCAGTCAGACGTTCGACCCCCCGGATCAGAGGGCGAAGCCGGAGGGAGACATACTCCTGAAAGTGGTCGAGAGACTCGGGTCGCTTGAACCGGAGTGATCCGACAGGGGGTTTAGCGTAAGGTAGAGTGAAACGCCTCGCGAGAGGCCCTACGCATTCACCACAAAGCGTCAGTCTGCGAATTCGAAACCGTCGTGCGTCAGACAGGAGGGGGTCCAAGCGAAGGTACCTTGGTTGCCAGAGATCTGGCCCAAGGACGTTTGAACGACGGGATTCCAGACGGGTCCAGCTTGCGAACTAGTGAGCAATCCGAGGCTCACAGCCAGCGAGAGGAGTCCGTTGAAGGAGAGCATGCGAGTCGTCGTTTTTCGCAGGGAAAAGTCGCGGGAGGGGGAGAGGGGCGGTAGAATTAGGAGGAAAGCGAGTTGAAGCGAAGGAGAAAGAGGAAATGAAGTGTTTCGAGGTCGGTTTTGGGGCGAGTCGAAAGGCACAGGCGAGTCGACCTATGTCGAGAGCGATCCCTTGTCACTTCGCCGAGCGGACGATGCTGAGACATATCGAAACAAGGGGAAGGCGGCCGAAGCTAGAGTTTCGGCGAGGCGGAACAAAGGGAAGTTTCGACGATTTCCCGAGGTTGCGCGTTCGGTCCTCGAAGCGAGCGCTGGTAAGGTTTACCTTTGTCGTGCGTGAAGGGGGGCGTTCAGCAGGTTACACGAAGCTGACTCGGAGCTGAACGGCGCGATAAAGGGAAATGGAGTCAGACCAAGCACTCAAGCGCGGCCTGCATAGTAGTTGCCTCGCAATGGCCAGAGCACAACAATCAGAGCTTGGGCCTAGCTAGCCTAGCCTGGACTGCACGTGGATGGCGAGAAGGCAGCTCGAGCGAGTACGTAGTGTATCATCTGTCGGCTCGTTCTTCCGTCTGAGCTTTGTCAGGGTGGCGCAGAATGGGTTCATCGGGTACTCCCAGACTCACCGGGGCAGTTTAGGTAGGTTCGAGCCCGTAAACTGAGCAAGAGACGGAGCGGGAGATCTACATCTCGTCGCTGCTCGAGTTGGCTCGTTGCGGCGCAGTCGGACCATACCGTCTTCTCGTCGGTAGACTACATGCCGTGGTAGACGAATATCGTGCGTTCAGCAGGTACTAGAAGATGGTCCAAGCGAGAAGGAGCTTTTCAATAAATCGATCGCACGACGCCGTCTCTCGTTGACCTTACGACACGTCTTCACTCGCGCGCGACTAAAGAACAGGGGTTTACATATTCACGAGGATGAACCACCAGGTTCGATCGACAGCGACTTTGACAGCGATTCCTTGCCCTCGGAACTCGTCGTGATTCCGCCGCCGCCGACCTCTATCCGCCGTCCGAGCACGGGTACGACGTCGATCATCTCTTCCACTGCGCCTCCTCCTCCTCCACCACCACTACCACCACCACCTCGGGTGACCCTCGAACCCTTCCAGGGGGACCGCCCGACTCGAATTCGAAACGAATCGAGTTGATCGTCGCCTCTGGCCGGCGCCCCAGCGGCTTCACAGTCGTTCACGCCCGTCCTAGTAGTTCTCGCACGTCCCAAACGTACGCCTTGCATCGTTCTGGTCACGGCGGCGGTCGTCGCGGCGGCAGTCCGGACTTGAATGGCGGGCACCACGGGCACGAGGTTCCACGAGAGCCAAAACACGACGCCCGTCGCGCCGACTCCGAGGGCCCCACCAGTCCAGAACAACGTGAGGACGTACGTTTGTGAACTCTCGAGCGGTCGGACCGACGCGAACGCGAGGAACCCAAAGTACGTCAATCCGATCAGGTCGACGAGCACGACGACGAGGACGAGTCCCTTTTGTTTTGTTTGGTGTGCGTCAATGCAGGAGAAACAACGTGCATGGTTCGTCCAAATGGCGACCAGGTAGTGGAAGAGGAGCGGTTAGGCACGGGAGAGAGAGAGAGAGTGTGGGTGAGAGGTGAGAGAGAGAAAGACGCTCACCGTCCAAGTTTGGTAAATCTGGTCGAGCAGTTCGGTCCTCCTGACCGAATCGATCATGTCGGTTCGCGCCTTGCGAATCAGCCGTTTGACCGACGAGAGGTACAGGCTCGCGACCGTCGTGAGCACGACGACGATGAGGACCGTCGTGATCAAGTGAAACATGCTGTTTGTCATTTCGCCGAGCAACGGAAAATAAGCTCGTCAGTTCGAACGCCGACTTCGGCTGGCGTATTCATAGTTACGAAGGAGAGATATCGCGATGGAGAAAATTTTTCTCACTAGACGGATCGCGCGACGGGTTTTAGCTCGACGGCTTCGTTCTCGAGTCGGGTAAAGTACGGCAAGAACGGCACAAGTGACGCGAGACTAAACGTCGTCGTTGCTGCGGGTGTCCATTCTAGCGCGGCCGCGCGCAAGACTTCGTCAATCTCTCGAAAGAGGACGACGAGCCGAGCGAAATGTCTTCCCGCCATGAGTTCGAGGGGCATGAACGCGGCGATGTGAATAAAAGGTGTCGCGATGCCGAAGACGTTTGTCGCAAAGATCCACCGGTCGAGCGGGTGGTCACAAGTTTGCGTCGAGTTGAGGTGACCGAGGTAGCTCGCTGCGATCGACCAGATGAACATCTCGCCGACGAGACCAGGAAGGATCCTGGGGTGGGATCTTCGATTAGCTTTTTGAGGGGCTTCTCGCGCACAGAGTAGAAATGTGAGCTCACCCATTGAGAAGCGTCATGTATCCGAGGTACAGGGGTAACCTCCCAGCCGCCGCATCCAGGATGGCGAACATGAGAATGTTGGTCACTGAAGGGTAACGAAAGTCAATGCGCGTCGGGGGAAATCGAAACCAGACGCACCGACCCGAGTAGGGGCAGCGTACGGGCCATGAAACAAATCCCAAAGACGCAACCGACCATGACGATGTTTGGCTGTATCAAGGTTTGAGCGATTTGTCTTCGGAAGAACCAGGACTGCCCGCGGCGGACTCTGAGAACGATGCTGCCGAGGGTGAGCAAGATTGAACTAGAAGGTCGACTCGAATTGGTATCAGATTCGGTTCAAGCTTGGCCAAGGCAGGAAAGGCAGACGCACACTTCGAGCATGCCGATGATACAGTACATTTGGACGGTGACCGACGTCGAGTACTGTGGGAGGTACGAGGCTTTGACGACGTCGGCAAGCCACAGATATGGATTCGTCCCTGGCGGCAAGTGCGTGAGCTCCAACACGAGCTGTTCGGTCGCGGTCGACATGACCCGAACGATGGCGGGGACCCTGCTGCACGCGCGAAAGAAGTTTGCGGGATGACACTGTCCACAGGAGGGAGCGAGGGCGGGAATGATCGAGGGAGAAGGCGAATTCCAAGAGTCCGGCAGCGTCGCTGAGCGCGCGCACGAGCTGTGAAACCTATCCGGATCGAGCGGCGAATTTGAGCCGTCTGAAACCTCGATTCCGCAGGCTCGGCGCAAATTCGTCGCGATTGCCTCGGTTCAGGACGGTACTCGCTGCCGGCGTAACAATGGTGGTCTCGGCTCGAGGAAGCAGGTTGATCGACACCGCGTCTGGCGGAATTCGGACCGGACGCGCCCCAAGCAGCGGCTCCCGGGTCGGCTCAGAGCCAGAGACAACCTTGCTGGTCCCGCAGTGACCTGCAACGGGTTTCGAGACGAAGTGCGCGCGGACGGCAGATGAAGATCGACGTTGGCAAGAGCGAGAGCGGGACGACGGGCCCCATAGGCGGGTTCGAAAAGCGGGTGAACGTGACTACGCGGATCCCGTCACAGTCGTCCCCGAGTCGGTACAGAGGTGTGAATGTGGGACAGTGCGGTGCCAACATACCAAAAAGAAGTTTCATCTCGTTTCGCATCTCGAGTCTTCCCACCGCCTCACCCCATCCTACGAGACCTCATGGCAGCTCCCCGACCGTCCCAAGAAGAGATCGACGCCGTGCTCGAGTGCTTCCGGTACGGCGACGTCGACGAGGGGGACTTTGACGACATTAAAAAGTTCACCGCCGCGTACGGCGACGATGTCCTCGCCGAGCTCCGAGACGACCGGGGCAACACTCCGTTGCACTTTGCCGGCGGTAACGGCCACACCGGTACACTCCTCCTCTCTCTTCCTCGGCCCCCCTCCCTCTCTCCCTCTCTCTCCCTCTCCCCTCTCGCTCGTACTAACTGACTCCTGTTCTAACCCTCCCGCCTATCCAACCCAGAGATCGTAAAGTGGCTCGTCGAGCGCGTGCCTCCTTCGACGCTCGCCGTGCAAAACTCTTCGCTCTCGACTCCGCTCCACTGGATCGCGATCAACTACCACCTCTCGACGCTCCAAGCCGTGTGCCCGCTCTTGCCCGTCGAAGCGTTTTCGATCCGGAACAAGCACGGCAAGACGGCCGTCGAAGAAGCTGAAGAGGCGTGCGAGAGCCTCGTCGTACCCGAGGGCGAGGGCGAGGACGGCGAGATCGCGAAGGAGCGCGTCAAGCGAGAAAAGTGCGTCGGGTACGTCCTCGGGTGCATGGGGTTGGGAGTCAAGCGACCGACGGGAGGAGACGAAGCCAAAGCAGAGGAACAGGACGACCAAGGACCGACAAACACGACGACGACGACCGACGGACCGACGACGACGACAGGGTCGAGTACGAGAGAACGCGAAGCGATGAAGGTACTCGAGGAACAGGCGAGGCGGATCAAGTTGGAGCAGGACGAGAAGAAGCACGAGCAACCATCGTCATGAGACGGAATTGGATTTTTATTTTCGCTTTTTTAGCACATAGACCCCCCCACGGATCCTGCGAGCCTCAGACAGCGTTCGAAACAGAGTGTAAGAACGACCTTGTTGCGAGAGGAAACAAAGGGGGGAAAGAGGCTTGCAAATAACGAGAGAGAAGGAAAGAGAGAGAGAGAGAGAGAGGGAGAGGGAGAAGCAAAAACTGCCACTCTCAGAATCCGTAACTGCTGTACCCTCCTCCTCCTCCTCTCCTCCCTCCTCCACCTCCAAATGGTGATCCTCCACCAAACCCTCCTCCACCGAACCCGCCTCCACCACCGAACAGGTCGTCCATCGTGAATCCACCTCCCATGCCTCCTCCGAACCCGCCGCCATAGTGATCGTGATCCATGCCGCCGTGAGGATCGCTCTATAACGTTGAAACCGACAGCAAACCAGGCGGTCAGTGCAAAGACCAAAAGAAAAAGACGCGCGCGAGAGAGAGAGAGAGAGAGGGAGAGAGAGGTAGGTAGAAAGAGGGGGAAGGAGAGAAAAAGAAGGGAAAAAACTCACCTCGTCGATCCCCATGTCAAACTTCCTTCTCCGTTCAGGATCACTGAGGATCGCATAACTCGCCCCGATCTTTTATTAAAAACCGGTTATGAGCAAACAAAGGAAGCCGATGGGGGGGGCAGTCAGCATATCGCGCGCACGCTCTCTCACTCGAGATTGGAGAAAGTGGGAAAAAATATCGAGCGCAAAATCCGTACCTCCTGGAACTTCTCGTCCGATCCACCCTTGTCGGGGTGGTGGATGAGGGACTGTTTGCGGTACGCCTTTTTGATCTCTGCGTCTGTCGCCTCGGTGTGAACTCCAAGAATTTTGTAGTGATCCTGTTTCTCAGAGAGAGAACACGTCAATATGAGGAAGGGGCGTCGAGTGCGTCATAGTTCGGTTCGGTCGTGCGTTAGAACGGACGAGAGAGAGAGAAAGAGAGAGAGAAACGTACCTTCATCTTGCTCCGCTTCAATTTTTGTTCCGCCTCGCGCACTTCCTTCTTCAACATGGTCTCGTCGTTCGAGCCCGCTGGCGCGAGTTCGAACGCGGCTTTGAAGTCGCGTACGGCAGACTCGTAGTCCTCTTGCGCGAGGTACGACCGCGCGCGCGTCCGGAGGGCTTTGAAGTAGGAAGAGTTGAGCGAGAGGCACAGGGTGCAGTCCGAGATGGACGACGAGTAATCCTTGAGCTGTGACGGTCCTCCGAACCCATCAGTACGACGTCGTTATCTCGAGAACACTGCAAGCGAGGAATCAAGAAAGAGCGGAGGAGGGGGGGGGGCGTACCCTGAGGTGGGCGGCAGCTCGGTTCGAGAGGAGAGTCGCTCGCATCGTTTCGTTCTCGGCATCGAAGTCGATCGCCTCGGTGTACTTTGCGATGGCCTCTTCAGTCCGTTGCTCCTTGAACGCCGTGTTTCCAGCTTCTTTCAGCGCTTCGAGTGCTCGGATCCGCTTCATCAGGGTCCTGGAGAATAGGGACAGCGATACGCGGTGATCAGTCTCGTGATCCGTTCCGAGGTGACTGCTGCCGAGCGCGGAGAACGGGGGCCGTACCTAGCTTTCGAGAAGTCGGGATCGTTGCGCAACGCTTCCTGGCAGTGTTTGATCGCTTGATCATGTTGGCCTTGATAGTACAGACAAATGCCGCGCAGATAGAGTGGCTCGGGTTGCTTCGGATCCAGACGCAACAGGTCGCTAGCGAGATGACGTATTGTTGAGTATTCGAGGACGAAACGGGGAGGCGGAGTAGAAGAATAGACTCACGCGGCGAGACCAGCTGCCTCGTCGTACTTTTTCTTGCCGACAAGCGCCTCGACTTTCCACCCTCTCCACTCTCTCGGCGAGCTGCCACCCTCTCCGAGTTCTCGGACGGCGGCGTCAACTCCGAGGAGAACCATGCTCCAATCCTTCTTTTCGAGGTTCTCCTTGAGCCTCTCGACGTGCCCCGCGACGCGGTCCGCCTTGGCCCTCTCGGTCACAATCGCTCGGTTGCTCGGTTCGAGCCGGAACGCCTCTTGGAGACTCTGTTGAGCGGGGCCGACGAGTCCCAACGCGAGTTGACATTTCGCCGTGCGGAGGTACGTCTTTGCCTGGATCCCGCCCGCCGAAGACTTGTCGCGCCCTTGGAGCGCCTGGGCGCTGAGGCAGTCTTCGAGTGCGGCGCTGAACAACTTTGAGCCCATCTTGGCCGCGGCGCGGTTCAAGAGGAAGCTCGAGTTTGTCGGGTCGAGCTCGAGCGCGTGCGAGTAGTGCCTCGTCGCGGTCGGGTAATCGCCCTTCTTGTACGCATGGTTGCCAAAGTCCTTCTTCTCGACGGCGCGCTCGACGCGTTCGGCGTCGGTCAGGTCGTGGTCGGGCTTCTCGATGATCACGTCCGAGTCGTCGCCCGAGTCGTGGTCGTCCGAGTCGGAGTCGGATCCCGAGTCGGACGAAGACGACGACGCCGGGGCAGAGAAGCCGTGCTTGGGCGCGGAGGACGACGACGCGTGCGGCGAGTTGAAAGTGAAATCTCCCGACGGCGTGAAGTTGCCCCCGCCGGTTCCGTTCGCGGCCCCATTACTCTGGGGTGCGGACCTCGCTCTGTCGACACAGCGAGAGGTGAGCCACACGGCCACGTCGGCCGACTCGAGCGGGGAGCGACGGTCGAGATGAACCGAGCGAGTCGCACTTCCGTCTCGGCCGGGCGTCATGTGCGAGAATCGGGACTCACTTCTGGGCCTTCTTCCTAGCAGCGCCACTGCGGTGTGCGTTGGGCATCGTCGTCGATCGAACCGGGCGAGTTGGATAAAAAGTTGGTGAACCGCCGCATTTGCCCAATTTGCTTACAATGACCACATATCCGTGTGTAATCAACTTGTAATCGCCTCTCAATTTCCGATCGCAACTTGCAACTTTTGCCGCCTCTCCTTTCGCCTCGCTCCCTCACCGCCCTTTTTCAGTTCTCTCTCCCCGTGCCCGATCCAGACACGTAACCGACCATGCTCGTAAGTCTCGGTTCGAGCTTCGCACGCGCATGCGCGCCTGTCGCACTTTCGAAACCTTTCGACGCGTCCTCCCACCTCGCCCGCCCTCCCTCTATGGCTCGTACCAACGCGACCCGAGACGCGTCTCTGAGCCGATGGTACACTCGTGGCCGCTTGCCTACTATTCACGCGCGTCACTCTCGCGCGCGAACGAAAACGTCTCAACTCTCGACGCGTCGCGCTTTCGTTCTCCCCCCTCTGTCACTTCCTACAGCTCCAATCGCGCGATCCCTCCGTCCCGAACTGACTGTGCCCGTACTTGCGTACGCGTCTATGCATACAACAGGAAGCCAAACTTGATCAAGCCGAACTCCTCAAAAAAGTGAGCCCGCTCTCGCACGCGACTCGTCGCCGATCGATACTGACCTGTACTACGACGCCTGATCTGCTCTGTAGATCCTCGATGGTGATTCTCCTCCTCGTGCCCATATTCCTTCAATCGCAGCTCCTGATCCGCGAGAGAGCTCTCGTCCACAGCCGTCAAGGAACTCGTCACGGATGCCAACTTTGACTGCACCGACGAGGGAATCAAACTCCAAGCGATGGACAACTCTCACGTCGCGTTGGTCTCGCTCAACCTGGCCAAATCCGGGTTCCAAGAGTACCGGTGTGACCGCGACATGTAAGAACTCTCTCCCCTTGAGAGGGCGCAAGCTTGAACTCAACGTTCTTTTCTTGGGGGGGAAAATCCTAGGTCGCTCGGAATGTCGCTCACGTCGCTCCAGAAGATCATCAAGTGCGCCGGAAACAACGACATGGTGACGCTCCGCGCCGACGAATCGGTCGACGTCCTCGCGCTCTTGTTCGAAGCCAAGAAGCAAGACCGCGTCGGAGAGTACGAGATGAAGTTGATGGACATTGACCAGGAACACCTCGGCATCCCCGACACGGTGTACGACGCCGAAATCTCGCTCCCCGCGACAGAGTTTGCGCGCATCATCCGCGACCTGAAAGAGTTGGGTGAGAGCGTCAAGATCGAGGTCAGCAAGGACGGCGTCCGGTTCTCGGCCGACGGCGACATTGGAACCGCGAGCGTCACGCTGAAACCGAGTGAGGAGAAGGGGAGGATCACCGAGGCCGACGACGATTCCGACGATTCCGACGCCGAGAGTGACGAGGAGAAGGGAAGTGATGACGAGGAGGAGGAACCGAGGGACGACGAGGACGAGGACGACGAGCCGAAAGAGGAAGAAGACGATGAAGACGTAAGTGATCAACTCCCTCCCCTCGATCCCTTTTTTCGGTTGTCGATTCGCAGAACTGATTCTGATCGCGGCTGTTCGTCTCCCAATGCAGGTCGACATCAAGAAGAAGGACGGGGAGGAAGGCGAAGGTTCCCAAGAGGACACCAAGCCCGAAGTCATCGACGTTTCCGACACGGAAGAGAACGGTTCCGAGTCGCCCAAGAAGAAGCCAAAGGTCGAACCGAAAAAGCGCAAGTCGTCGGCGCCTCCGAAAAAGGAAAAGAAAAAGGCCAAGAAGGAGCCCGTGAAGAAGTCGAAGAAGGCCGCGCCGAAGGTCGCGGCGAAGAAAAAGGGCGCAAAGAAGGGCGACGAAGATAAGGATGAAAAGATGAAGGTTGTCATCAATGTTCAACAGGTCAGTCGTCTCCTCGCGTTCGCTTTTCTTGACTCAACTCGACTGAACTTGACTTTTCGATGATCGAATCGCAGGCTGTTTCGCTCACGTTCTCGATCAAATACCTGCTCGGTTTCGCCAAGAGTACCCCTCTGTCCGAGAGCGTCCACGTATGTCCCCTTCTTAAGTCTTCCCTTTCGAAGAGTTACCCTGTCTGACTTGATCGCCTGCCGTCTCGTGTTCCCGCTTGTAGCTGCACATGTCGAACGAGGTTCCTCTGCTCGTCGAGTACCCCTTCCCTCAAGGTCACATCCGGTACTACTTGGCCCCCAAGATCGCTGTGAGTGTCCTGTTACCCTGTCCTATTGAGCGCCTTCTCGGGGGTTTTTTTTTTTCTTTTTCACTAACGCTCAAATCGCATCTCAGGACGAGTGAAAGCACCCTTCTTTTCGCACTTTTTCTTTCCCTCGAGATCGATCGAGAGAAAGAGGGAATCAAAACTCGCAAACAACACCCTAGCCTTACACAACCCGCACCTTGTATGATATCGTGGTTCTCTCGCTCTCTTTCTCTCTCTCTCTCGGTGTTTTCAAAGGTCTTTCCCGTCTCATTCTGTACCTCAAGGGATGTTCTCTCTCTCTCTTGTGTCTGTTTCTCTCGCCGCCGCCCCTTCCCCCTCTCCTCTTTGTTCCCTCTTTCGTTTTCATGCTTGTCCTTCCCGCCCGTAGTCGATCTATGGACCAAAATGAAAACGGATCACGATAAGAAATGTTGGAAAAAAAGGACCTGACCTGCAGGCAGCTCGCTTCGATTAATCTCGTTGTTTCGAGCCGCATCGGGGGAGTTTTTTTTTTTTGTGTCACAACCGTTTTACGCGGCGTTACAAATCACTGTATACGAGGAATCGGGAAACAGCAGAATGACATGTCCCTCACTAGGTTTTGTGCCGCAAACTTACAAAAGCGCTCGGGCCCGCCAACTGGAAGACTCTTTATCATTTTGGTTCATTGTGCTTCGACTTCGGATATCGCTTGATACTCGGCGTAAATCTCGTAAAGCTCGCGCACCAAAGTTGCGGACGGTGACGGGTTGATCTCGAGCGTTTTGGTGGTCCCTCCGACGGCCTTGTCATCGATGACAACACACTGTGCAATGCGATCCGGAAAGGGGAGCAGCAGCGGAGGGGTAAAGTGGGCGGTCACGGTCGGTTGTGTTGGATTGCCGAGTCGCGCGTCCAATGCGTCCATGTACTTTTGCCGAAGTCGGTGTGTATGCAGCATGTGTAGCTCTGCCAACAGAGAGGTTGTCACCTTGGGATGCTTCTCAGGTGCGCGTCGAGAATGTAAGTGAACTTCGACTCACGATGAACGGACTCGGTCATTCCGTGAACTGACGTTTGCATGCGGAGCTCTGTGACAAGATCATAAAGCTCTCGACATGCCGCTTTCTGGTACAAAAAGAGCGGA
The DNA here is from genome assembly GCA_037042985.1 of Sporobolomyces phaffii. NCBI lineage: Eukaryota > Fungi > Basidiomycota > Microbotryomycetes > Sporidiobolales > Sporidiobolaceae > Sporobolomyces > Sporobolomyces phaffii. Next base: position 1,239,781 of record JAWNFN010000006.1, on the reverse strand, counting down.
ACGTCGTCTGGACGTTTCGGCGTACTCGTGAGTCGCATAGTGTGCGAGGCCAAAATTTGCGGAATTTGGACGTACTGTGCATGAAGATCTCGCTTCGACGAGTCTCCCAGAACGCTTTACTCGTAGTCGACCAGCCGGAATGCTCAGATTCCTTGCAGACAAATCGCTGTTCGATTGTCTTGATGTTGGAGTGGACGCCATACGCGGTACCGAATCCCGTGTCGGTGAAGCCATTCCGGGTGACGCCGCTTGAACAGCCTTGCACAAGGCATCTGTCGAGGTGATGATGCGGGTAGTAGACTTCATGCACGACAAGGACTGGTTCGACGAGATATTCGAGACGTCGGCTTGAAACGGATCGGCCGGCGAGAGACTCGGTCGCAATGGTCGGAGGGGTGAAGAGAGGTCCGTAGATGGGGAACTCCAGAGGTAGCGGTTTGTCCTGGTACTGTGTTGCCCGTGGTCCTCAGCGTCATGATGGTTGAACGATCGAGATCAGGATGCCAGACTCACAGCGTCTTTCGCCTTGACGAGGAGAGCCACGTACGCGAGAGCATGCGCAACGAACACCATCTGCTCTCGCGATCCCTGACATCCTTTGCTTATCCAGGCCTTGACTCTTGTCTCGATCGATTCCTCAGACCACAGCTTCTCCTCCCAGAAAGCATGCTGCTTCTTCTTCGAGTTTGATGTCGGCTTCTTGATCATGTCGAACTTCTCGCACGCAAGCTTGAACTGCCCGCGCACGTTTTCCGGGTTGAACTCCATGTCGGAGCGGCAGCTTGAAGAGAGGTAGGACTCTGGGGATGATCCTGGGATAGCAAGCTTGGCGAGGCGACTGAAATCAGCAAGGCGAGTGTCGGCGCTGTCGAGGTCGGAGGCGAGAAAGACCGAAGAAGCGGGAGCCAGTAAGGCAGGATCGAGAAGTCCGAATGTGGGGGCCGGCCGACCAATCTGGTCAGATCTGGTTACAATCCCCAGTATTGAACGAGTAGCTTTTTCCCTCTCTTCTAACTTTAACATTCCTTCCGACGATACCTATTCCCCGAGTTTTTTGTTCTTTTTTGTTTCCCATAGCTCAAACCGTTTTGGCCTCGATTCATTCTGATCAGTAGAGCATGGCATACTTCCGTACGCAATAGACCCTTCTGTACTCTACCGGCTCGGTCGAGTCGTCCTTCGAGCCTTCGGGTCCTGTCCAAGTGGGCCCCACTTTTTGGCTCCTGACCTCGCTTCGACTGCCACGTCACACGATGGCCTACACTGGAGACTGGTCTATCGCCTCACTTTCAGAAGCGTACTCGACCGACTCGGTCACGCCGAGCCAGGTCGTGCGAACTCTGCACGCTCGCATCGTCGCGTACGCCGAATCGAACCCTCACGTCTGGATCGACGTCGTTCCCCTCGCGAAGCTCCTCGAACGTGCCGAAGCGCTCGAAGATCTCGATCGTCGGGGGCAACGACGGCCGTCGCTATGGGGTGTACCGTTCTCGGTCAAGAACAACATTGACGTCGAAGGGTTCCGAACGACGTGCGCCGGCCCGCTGTCGGACGAGTTTGGGTACGACCCGCGAGAGACGGCGACGGTCGTTAGAAAATGTCTAGACGCGGGCGCCATCTTTGTCGGTACGACAAACCTCGACCAGTTTGCCACCGTGCGTTCGATGTTTCGAATCGTTTCGGAATATTTTTCCCTCCTTTTTTTTTCTTCCTCTCTTTTGTTTTTCTAAAAGCAGCTGTCTTTCCCTCGAATGTAGGGTTTGACAGGGTGTCGATCCCCATATGGTACGCCAGCGTGTCACCAAGACGGCGAGTACGCCCCGGGGGGCAGTTCGTCCGGTTCGGCCGTCTCGGTCGCGGCCAAACTCGTCGCGTTCTCGCTCGGGACCGACACGGCGGGATCGGTCCGCGTTCCCGCCGCGTTGAACGGCGTGTGGGGGTTCAAACCGACGTTTGGCCGCGTGTCGAAGCGGGGCGTCGTTCCCGCCGTTCCGACGCTCGACTGCGTCGGCATCTTGGCGACGAGCGCCGCCGATTGCGACGCCGTATGGAACGTCGTGAGGGGGTACGACGAGCGCGACGCGTACTCGAGGCGAGACGTGACGTTTGCCGACCGGGTCGAGCTCGGGCGAGTGATCGGCAGCTCCGGCGATTCGGCACAAGCGAACGGTGCGCAAGGATCGCTGCGCATGGGGTTGCCGCCGCGAGTGCTCCTCGAGCAGATGTCACGAGAGTACAGGACGGCGTGGGAAACAACGATCGAGGTGCTCGAGCGCAAAGGATTCGTGACGAGTGAGCAGTTCGATTACGCTCCGTTCGAAGAAGCGAACGGAATGGTTTACGGCTCGTAAGTTTTTGCTCTCGGTACTCGTCGGGTAGTTCTGCATGCCGTTGACACTCGTCGCTCGGGAATCGTGTCTGGGCACACTCGTAGCTCTCTCGTCGCACAGCGAATCGCGTCGTTCGACAATTTCCTGTCTCGACACGGCACCTCGCCGCTTCATCCCATCATCCGCACCATCTTTGACACGACGCCGAAGTACACGGCGATCGAGGCATTCCGCGACCTCGACCGAGTCGCGCAGCTCAAGCGCCAGGCAGAGCGGCAATTCCGCGACGCGGTCGACGTACTCGTCGTGCCTTCAACGGCGAGACACTACAAAGTTTCAGAAGTCGAAGCCGACCCGTTCGAGACAAACAAAGTCCTTGGAACGTTCTCGCAATTTGTCAACCTTCTCGAGTAAGTCACAAAAAGGAGAGGGAGATAGACCCTATCGAACGGGAACGATCAGGAAAAACAAAACTGACCAAAGCCCAAACCTCCTATATCCCCCCCCCCACCCTCGTTCATGCCGTCCACTCCGATATCCGTGCAGCTTGTGCGCGATTGCGATTCCCGTCGCTACTTGGACGAACGACAACGGGAACGCCTTGTCGTTTGGGATCACGTTGATCGCCGAAGCGGGAAGGGACGATTTTTTGCTACAGTTGGCAAAGAGGTTTTGAGCTCCATCCATTGCCACAAAGCAATCCTCACCTCTCTCTCCACTCTACTGGAATCTGTCGCTCTCTCTCTCTCTCTCTCTCTCTCTCACCACGCGAAAAAAAGGGGCCAAGAACGTCTCGCCGAGTTTGTAAAAGCTTTTCCCGTTTTGTCAAAAGGGCGCGCGGAGATTCGCGAGCAGTAACGAGCAGTGCGAGAGGGTCGGCGTAGTAAACGGGTCGAGGTTTGGGGGGTTGCGACTGGCGAAAAGAGTTTGCCAGTTGTAGGATTATCGTCCGCCCTGTGACCTGTCGTTGGACAGCTTGGGGGCAGTCCTGAGCCAGAAGGTCAAAGCAGAGTAGACCGGAGCCGCGGTCGAGTCGACAAAGGGTCAAAGCTTGCACTGTCAGGGTTTCGAGCCTGGCGAATATTGAGGGAGAGCGGATTGATCGCTGGGTAGTTGGAGACGGTTTGAGACTTCGATGATGAAACGGAGTTGCGCGTAAAATTCCTCGATTGTTGGACGTGGCGAAGCTCGGGTAGGAGGAGAGTGCAAGTTGTCGACACGAAGGACTCGAACGATCAAGCCAAGCCTTGGGGTCGGATTGACCTTGCGAATGAGGCGCTCGAACAGTTTCGCACCGGAAAGTTGAATGCGACGATAGCGAGCGAGGATGTAGAATGGGAGCAAGCGCTTCGAGAAAGGTCCTTGAGCTGGGGAGTCGACAGGATGAGCATAGTCGAGGATGAGATCCAGGAGCTCGTTTGGGAGAGAAGATCAGCCGTCGACCTGCGGCGAAAGTCCATCGGCCGGGGAATCCCAAGAGCTCACATCCATTTTGGGGAACGCAGACTACGGTGTACGGTGTACTTTGTCGGTGACATGCGACTATTTGACGCTCTGCTCCCCACGTCCTGCATCTGGGCACTCAATGGTCGACGCCTTGAAAAAGAGAAGAAAGGCGGAGCGAGCGGCGAGGTTTTGAACACGATCTAGACGCTGACTCACTCGAGTATGTTCAACGAGTTCGGTCAACTCTGCGTGAGGCGTCGGCTGGCCCCCGTGGCCCTCTCTGAGCGTACGCGAGCAAGTTGACTGATGAAGCGGGCCGACGTTCAGCCAGCAACCGACGCCCTGCGCTTGTCGCTCCAGACCGACCTGTTCGCGTGTCTGCATCTCGCTGTACGATCTGAAAAGAGTCAGAGGGGAGCGAGGTCGAGCTGAGAGGTCGACGACTCTTTCTTGTGCTTCTCTCGAGTTGACCTGGACCTTCTGTGCATGACTCGAGATGCCTTTGCCGACACCCTAGCCCGATCAGTCACTCGAAAGTATGCGTCGCTCGGTCCGAACGGCAAGCCTCGAGCGAGGACGAACGGCGTTGCGAGTTGGACGATCGTCGCCGGTTTCTCCCTCTTCCGCGACACGGCGGACGCTGAACCGCCGCTCTGTATATCTATCGGGTCAGTATCGTCCCCTCTACCCGCGGTCACTCCTTGCTAACGTGCGATGACCGCTCGCAGGACCGGGCTGAAAGCTCTGCCGCATTCGAAACTGCCCGTTCACGGTGACGTGCTTCACGATTCTCATGCCGAAGTCATTGCGAGACGTGGGCTCAAGCTGTGGCTGTACGACCAGCTCGAAGCGGCGAGTCGAGGCGACGACAAGTCTTTCCTCGAGCGGAAAGGAGAAACGGGATGGACATTGCGAGACGGATGGAAACTCGGTCTCTGGATCAGTACTCTCCCGTGTGAGTCAACGTTCGACTCTGCGGCTCACGGATACTCGACTGACATCGAGCAAATTGAGTGAGCTCAGGCGGAGATGCGTCGACTTATTCGCTTTCTCTGTCGGCCTCTGCTCGCAACTCTGTCGAAGCCGGCAATTCGCTCCCGAATCCGGCTTCACGCAAGCACGAAATCGTCGAGACAAGTCACGCATCTCTCGAAGAGTCAGCGGCACTTGGGCTCATCACGACCCGGACCGCCTCTCTTTCGCTGTCCCATTCCTCCTCTATCGCCTCGTCCACCCCGACCCTTTCCTCCGTCTCGACCACGTGCACAACTCCCCTCGTTCACCGCGGTCGAGTGTCGTACGGTTCGTTTTCGACTCTGCGCACGAAACCAGGACGGGCCGATTCCCCACCGACGACGAGTCACTCGTGTTCGGACAAGATCGCGATGTGGTCCCTCGTCGGAGTTCAAGGGGGTCTCCTTTCGAAGCTCGGCGTCAAAGTCGAGCTCAGCTTCGTCGCAGTCAGCGGCGTCGAAGGCGGTCGAGAAGAGAGGGAGACGGTCCGTGCCGAGATTAGAAGAGCTATCGGAGGGAGGCTCGAAGGCTGGAGTGGACCACGAGAAGAGCGAGTTAGGGTGCCCGAGGTTGGAATCACGACGAGCGAGATCGAGTTCGAACATTCGAGGCAAGTCGTTGCGAAGGAGGCGGGAGTGAAGGAAGAGGACGTCGTCAGTTGCCAAGAGAGTGAGTACTCGTTCTTGTTCCATCGAATCTCCCTTCTAATGTGAACGCCAAGTCGCTGGTCATAGCTTTGTCCTGGATTGAGTATGTTGGAGCGGAAGTCGTCACGAACGGAATTCGTCAAGGTGCCTCGCCGAAGCGAAAGCCAGGTGAACCCCTCGGACCGAAAGCGAGGTGAGTCACTTCGATGCACTGAAGATGCCTGCTTAGCTGACTCGGGGCTTGTCCGGCAGATCTCGACTGAGCAAGCTGAGCTTGTTTCAGTGGTATGTCGAAGCCGAGCGAGCGCTTTCGTCAGGTCCACCAGCAGCACCTGGCACTTACTTCAATGCGAAGCACGGCTGCACGACTGCGAAGGCGAACGCTTCCGCGTATCAAGAACTCAAGGCGGCGGTGCGCAATGGGCCGTTCAAGGGTTGGCTCGTGAGCGGCAAGGAATGGGAAAGTTTCGACGAACGAGGAAATTTGGGACGACGCGATGCTGACTAGATGGCAGGGCTTCGACCCGGATGCCCGTGTAATACGTCGTAGAAACCACCTTTATGGCCTGCCGAGTGATCCTCGACACCTATCGAGGCGAAGAGGACGTTTCATCGAACGGTAGCAGCGAAATTTCTCTCGCCTGCTTTTTTTTTTGCGGTCACTCGAGAGCTTCGATGTTCCAGATTATAGTAGATTGCGACGCTCACAATTCGACTCGAGAAGGGAAGTCGGATCATCGTCGGGTTGAACGATCTTCGACTTTTGCTCTTCTCCTCGCCACCTCGTCAACATCAAGCACCATGGGCTTCTTCTCTTCTTCCTCTTCGACTACGTCAAGTGAACCCTCGAACGACTCTGCGGCGCCGTCGCGATCAGAGCGGAAAGCGTGCTGGGATTCCCGCGATCTCTACTTCTCCTGTCTCGACAAGCAAGCCGTCTCGGTCCCAGGGCAAGAGGGCGACAAGTGCAAGAAGGAGGACGGAGTGTACCGCGACAAGTGTGCTGCGAGCTGGGTAAGTCGTCCCGTTTCTCCCGATAAATGATGAAGCCGTCAACCACCCCTTCGCCCCTCCCCCGCCTGCAACCTGTCCCTCGTTGTACATGGTGGGAGCACCCGACGTGTACGGTTCGCTGACGCCACGATCACGTTCAACGTGTTTGTAGGTTGACTACTTCAACAAACGGCGAGTCCTGCAATTGAGGCAAGACATGATGGAACGTCGAGCGGCAGAACAACAAGCAGATCAAGCGAAACCTCGGATAACCAAGTGAAACCCTTTCAGCGCGTGAGCCCGGAGCATGTCACGGTGAGTTCTCCCCGCCGTCTCATAAAATTCTTTCGAGTTTTCGATTCACCTTGCCGAGTGCGACGATCACTGACTCAACTTTTCGCTCTTTCACAGAGACGGTTTTGTACATAAGTCGCAGTCGAGTCGGTACCTTTTGGCGTTCGCGAAAGGGAGCATTAGTTGAAACGAGTCGCATGGTTTTTCCATTATAATCCCGACAAACAATCATCCAGAGATCGAGAGATAGGAGCCGTAGTTGTACAACAGCAAGACGTGGATGTGATAGCCCATAGAGAGAGAGAGATAGAGAGAGAAAATATTAAAGATACATCTAGCCGAGATTGCGGGTGATTTGTTCAACACCAACCGATGCGGAACATTCGATAACTCGCCTCGTCAGCCCTTCCAACTCCTTTCACCCTCTCGATCTCAGTCACGCTCTGGATCGCGACCCTCCACGGACCCTGTCCGCGTTCGGGAAGGCTCTCCCGCGCAGGGAACACTTTCGTGATGGACGCGATCGCCTCGACGTGAGTCGGTCGAAGCGGGACGATGAGGTGGAACGCGGGCGAGGCGACGTCGAACCCGCCGACGCCCGCACTGTCGGTCTTCGTCGTCGCGACGTGCGTAGAGGCCGAAGGTTCGCCTTCGAGGTTCGCCGAAGACGAAGTGTCGGTCGAGTGGAGCGAAGGGCGCGAAGGGAGCGGGAGAGGGATCGTCGACGAGGTAGGGGTTTCGTTCAGCGAAAGGTTGGCGATCTCTTGCGACAGTTGACGAGGAACCTGGTCGGGTTGGATGAGGAATTGTTCGACGCACGACTTGAGCCAAGTCGAGTGGGTCGGGCCGTAGACGACGTCGGCCGCGATAAGGGTGTGGAAAGGTTTGTCAAACGGCGGGGGCATGATTGTCGGGATCGGATTGCGAGGATTCGAGGCCGCCGAGAATGCACGGGAAGAGTGTACGGCAGACCAATCGAGTTTGTGGGTTTGAACGGGAAGTGACGAAGAGGAGGAAGAAGACGAGTGCGAGTGTGCCGAAACGGGAGTTCCCGGGTTTGAAGGCGAGGATAGTCCGGAAGTTTTCGGATTTGTCGGTTGCAGGGAAGGGGATACGAGGGGAGAGGGAGCGGGCGAGACGGCGGCTGAATTGCTGACGACGTTCTTTTGCAAGTTTTCCAAGACGCCATCATGGTAATCGGTTGCGAACACCTCTGACGGGACACCCATCCGTTCGCTCATGCCTTTCCAGACGAGACTCAGCAACCCAGTCCCTGCCCCGAGTTCCAACACTCGCTGGTCTGGGATTCCGACGCCAAAGTTGACGGGATCGAGTGCGATCATTCGAGCAAGGATGATGGAGCTTCCCCACGATTGGAGTCCAACCGAAGTCGGGTCGAGGTGCGAAGGAAGTGCGTCGTTCAACGTGATCATGAGGGGCTCGGTCTGAGGGTCGGCTTCGGGGAGACAAGTCGGCAGGAGGAGAGGTCTCAAAATCGAGCCTCCCTCTGTACAGGAACGTATCAGCGGCAGATCAAAAGCGTAGGGGTCCGGTTGAGCGATGGAAACTTGCCAGAAGTAGCAGTCATGTGCGAGACGAGTGCTGCGGCCTTGTCGACGATTTCGCACCTGAGTTCCTTTTCCCGCTCGTCGCCTGCCTCTTGCGCCTCTTCGATCCAGTCTTCTCCTCGCTTGACGACGAGACTCAGCCAGTTGACCGCCCACGAGCGTTCGAACTGGTCCTGGTGGAGGAGCGGGTCGACGGTTTCATCTTCTTCGACCTCGCTCGAGAACTGGGCCTGTCGCGCGTCCTCCTCGGTCGGATGGGCGAGGTCTGACTCGGTCGAGTTGGCGTAGAGGGTCCGGAGGTGTTGGATCAGGTCGAGGATCTTGTCCGAAGTCAAGTTGGAAGAAGACAAATTCCGCGACAACTTGGGCAGGACCGACGTAGGGAGCGACAAGCGGCGTACTCGGGTTGCCATGTAATCCTTCTCAAGGGAATGAGCGTCTGTGAGCGGAGGCGCAAGTCGAGGTGAATGAGAGGAGGCGGCAATTGACCAAACGTTCGCGAGTCAAAGAATACCGAGTCCACCGAGTCCCTCGCGACGTCCAGAGTTTTCGGCCCTCGCTGAACCCTCCAGAGTGCGTAATGACCTGAGCCCGTGCAACACGCAATGCGGCCCGAAATTATGACAATTTTCTCAGCTATCTTCGCAACGACGTCCATTTCCGACCGAAAGTAGCAGCTATCTCGGCAATTACATCCGCAAGCTGGCTCTTGCACTCTCGTGCCGGATCAAGGTGACGTCTGGATCGCATCGCACCGATAATTATTTTGTGATACTTCGTTGCGTTTCGAACGTGCGTGGCTTGATTTTTCCCTCCATTACTCGAGCGGTCCGGACCTACCCGCCCAGAGCCGACGTTGTAGACTGTCCGCGTGGAGTCGACCTAAGACGCCGGACTACGCCCAGAATAATGTTTTCATAGGCTCCAAAATATGGGAAAAGTACGACAAAAGTGCGGATATCTATGTGTGATTTGACGAGGACAACGGGGACGGAAGGATACTGACGCAAGACATCATAGTGCCGCCACGAACTCAAAGGGAAAGATAGAGACCACTGAGTAAGACCGAGAGAGCAAAGAAAAGGCGCATCGACGATTCCGAACGTGCTCCTGCACTCCATTGGACATTCGACAACGAAGACTTCCTTCCCTCTGTGCCAAGGACGTAGCCGTATCCAGACGAATATCGACCCTGTGCGCATGCAAAACCCATGAGCTATCGAAATGACGCAAACCGGCGAGAAATTACAACGCACGGTCCAAAACGTGAGGTCGTTGAGATACAATGCGTACTTTGTCCAGACTGGAGAACCGATTGAGTAAATTGTTTAGCTTCGTATAGAATCCTGAAAGAGGACGTGACTAGCTCACGCAAAGGAATCGCCTGCCACGTCCTCCCTTGAAACCCATGTTCGACGTTCGACTTTGCGACCGTTTCGTACCACTGCGGCAAAAAGTAGCCGTAGAACGACCAGTGACCCCAAAGCGAATCGATCGTGTAGGCCTTCTCGGTCGACTCTCCCGTCACGAGTCCGCCGAAACTGCCGTTCCCGAGGTGGATCTGGTACTCGAACGTCTGCGCCATGACGAGTCCGAAATCGTTCGACAGGTAGTAACTCGCCGACGAGCGCTGCCACGCGAGCCAACTCCCGAAAATGTCCCACAGCGCGTGGATCCCCTTGGACTCTTCCGTGTGTTCCTCCATCGCCGAATAGTCCCACCGGAAAATGTCCATCCCTTCGACCTTGCCGCGCGTCTGGTTGAGCGCGCCGAGGAAATCCATGACGTTTCGCTGCACGATCGCGTCGTAGTACCGCGTGACGTTTGGGTTGAACGCCGGCGGAGTCTCGTGCGCGGCGGCGAGCTTCAACGCGCCGTGCACGATCTGCATTCTCCGGTTCCACGGCATCAGAGTCCCGGGAGCTGTGTTCACAACAAACCTCGAGTGAGTCGGTCTCGTCATGAATCAGGCGTTTCCCCTGTCGCTTTTGAGGCGTACCTCGAGTATCGCCTACGGCCCACCAGCGACCATCGGCAGGCTGGATAATGGATCCAGCCGAGTCAAAGAATCGAAAGAAGTAATTCTCGTACGTGCTGCGGACGTCGCGAACCTAGTCAGCCCCTTACGCCCGGACCAAGTCGGGTCGCCGAACGAAACCGGGGGAAAAGCTCAACTCGTCACCAGCAGCGATGTAGGCCAAAGCTCGATCGTAATACGTAGCGGTCCTGTTGAAAACAGTCGGACCGTGGTACACAGGCGGAATCTACCAGTGTTTGCGACTCTTGCACAAATTAGCCTCGGTTGACCGGGTCCGAACTGAATAGGAACCACTCGCCTTTTTCCACAGGCAGGGACTTTTGAGGATCATCAAGGCCGCGTTGACCATATTTGAGACTGAGTCGACATCCCGCACTCGTCGTGAGCGAGCAAGAAGTTTCCGGTAGGAAGAGTCCCCGACTCACCGATTTCACCTTGTTCGCAACCGGCATAGACCAATTCGGAGTTGTTGTTTGGAGGTAAAGTGTGAGTCGGCCATACCTATTCATCACGGCTATGTGAGCGAGAGTCGGAAGGGGAACGTGAGACACAAGAGTAAAGCTCACGGGATCAGCTTCCCCGGTCCAGATTACAACGGGATTCTCCGTGTTCTGGTTTTGCAACGCGAGGATACTGTGAGATCATCAATCCATCAGTTCATGCTCGAGCAACCAAAAGCTTGGAGGAGCCTACTTGTCCGCGATACGAACGGCGACGTCTAATGCGCGGATGTCTCCCGTGATCTCGAACAATAACGAAGCAGAGTACGCTCCTTGACCGAGAGCTCCATCTCCGAGCTATCGAGCGACAACAACAACCACGATCCTGTCAACTTCCCCGGCGACTCGAGTTCGGTATGACCTAGAGCGAGATTGGGGGGCTTACGATGTTTCCTTGCCCGTTTTCCCAAACCGGTTCGAGCTGCATCAACATTCCCAAACTGCTCTCAATCTCTTCCCGCGTGACCCCGCCGGGAACTTTGTAGCCACTCCAAATCATGTTTCGCCGAGGTCGAGCGTCGCAGTACCGCACTCGACAGAGGTTCGCGAACCCTTTCGAGCTCCCTTCGAACGTCGACGGAGGTTCGACACAACTCTCGCGAGGGGCGTACCCGTATGAAGTTGGCGACGACTTTGGTGCGGATGAAGTCGATTGAGAGGTACGAGTGCGAACCGAGCTCGGAGTCTCTGTCACGCCGAGGCCCTGTTTGGACGTCGGTGTCGGGTTCGGTTTCGGTTTCGGTTTCGGTTTCGGTCGCGATTTTGACGGTCTTGAGGAGCCCGTACTTGCCGTACCTGTCGAGTTCGTAGTAGATCGTGTCGAAGAGGCGGGTCGATTCGTCGTTTGGGCGTGCGAGGTCGAAGTCGAGGTCGAGAGAAACGTTTCTGTTCGTGCAGGCGGACTCGTTGAGGAGTTTCGACTCGAGGTCGAGGTAGACGTGGACAGCTGACGCGAGGAGGAAGACGTGTTTATGCGGGTGGATGGACGTGTTGATTTACGCCGGGAAGACGAGGACCGCGTCAACGTGGAGCTCGAATGGCGAGGAGTCCGAGTTGTTCGCAAAACTGTCGTCGAAGGGGAAGGAGCCGATCGAGACGGAGTCGCGGGGCGCGTCTTCTTCGAGTTCCGGGACGTAGTTCTCTCGCGTAAATGTGTCGAGGTCGAAGCCGAGGACGAGGAGGTTGAGATGGAAGTCGTTGCCGAGGAGGAGTTCCGGTTCGAGCGGGCGAGGTTGACCGCTATTGCTCTCGCGGCACCTGGTGGCTGCCCCGAACGGTGTTCTTCCGCTGGCGTATCGAGACCAAGGCGTCCCTCCCCTGGTCGACCCTTGTCCGAAGTGCCAATTCCGCTCGCTCCTTTCAACCGGCTTCCTTCCAATGCTCTCGCAAGGTGATGGTGGCGCTGTGATGGTGATGAGTGTGTCGCCGCGATCGATACATCGCCGAAGCAGAGGACGAAGAGGACGGCGACGACGAGAATGTTGAGTGAATTTGACAACGACAAAGGGAAGCGCGCTCGACTTGGATCCCGGGCGAGACGGGTGTCACGCATCCTGATCCGAGGACTTCGAGCCGCGTCAATGTAGGACGATACGCTACGCCGACCGGAGAACCAGGTGGGCGAGATGAGAGGCAAGGAGATGTCAACGGTCTGGAACGACGCCCGAGAACAATGGGACAAAAAAACACGGCCTGAGCGTGGCCCCTTCTATTCCGGAATTCTGACCGACCCTGAAGCTTGGAGCCAATTGTCAACAGTGTCAATTAGTGAACATTGCGAGACGAGCAAAAGCCCACTTACGGAACCGAAGTTGGCAACATTAGCAAGCGGGAGAGTCGACCCGGAAGAAACGCACCGGAACGATAAATCAACCGATGAGTACCCTCTACATTTCAAGCGACAAACCCTGCGAACGACGGTGGTGATACAAAATATGCTTGCGGCTAATAAAAATGCAGCGTGTCAAGTCGAATTGCGTTTACTCCGACTCTTCGTCGAGACTCTTCTCCTTCTCGACGACTTCAAGCTTTTTCGGTTCCTTCTCGATCTTCTTCCACCGGATGAAGAAGAACGCGACGAATCCGTACGCTCCAAGGACGGCAGACGCGAGGAAGACCTTGAACAACGAGTCTTCGGCAACCCGACTGATTGCCGCACCAGGAAACCACAACCTTGTTAGCGTTCAGCCCTCGACTTTTCCAGTTTCAAATGAGAGCGGGAAGAAGACTGACATGATGGCGGGCAAGAATGAGGCATCAACGACGTTCCTGAACTCGCTCACTCCCGCTTCGATGATTCGGTTCGCGTCGATTCCCGGGATTTGCTCGACTCCGTGCTTGAACGAGTTTTGGTAGATCGCTTCACTCGCCGAGACGGACACGGTCGCACTCCAGATCTGGAAGAAGCACACGAGGGCCGAAGCTTTCGGTCGATCCTCGGGTTCGGCCACTGCTCGAAACGCCCCCGAAAGGATCAGTTGTCCATAGTTAAAGAAAGGGAACAGGAGAGTGTGGACGTACAGACTTGTGACGCGATGAAGGACAGCATGTAGAGAGCGCCCATTCCCGATCCAGCGATCATTTGGTACCCGACCTGCGTGAATCGCGCCAACAGTGTCAGCCCGAAAATCTATCTAAAATCGCACCGACAACGCAAGGAAGACTTACCCATTTCCCAGTCGAGGTAGAGTCCGTCATGGTCGAGAACAACCCGGCCCCGATCGAAGTCAATGCGAGGCCGTATGCCATCGGGTAGTGCCAGGTGCCCCACCTCGAGCTGACCCATCCTGCGACGATGCCCGACGCCATGTTGAGTAGGATGATTGGGAGCATTTGAATGCCGGATCGGAGCGGAGAAGACCCTTGAACGGTTTGGAAATCTGTTACCACATCACGGACACACGGGGTCGTCAGTCTTCAGCGAATAAACAGGTTCATACCTTGGAGGGAGGACGATTCAGTCGGAGCGTCGAAAGAAAACGGAAACGAACAAATAGGGACGAAATCTGTGCGAGCGGAAAGCGATACGTTGATCAATTTCGGAGCATCCTGACGGCATCGGTACGACGCGAAAGTAGAAACTCGTGACGCACAAATAAGGGAATAGAACGTGACACCGCATGCGAATTGGGGACCCAGCGCGAGGAACCCGAGGTTTTTCGACCGGAGCAACCGGATTGAGATTGAAGAACTTTCGCCGAGCCACGTCTCGAACGCGAGGAACGCGAAGAAGATGACGACAAACCCAACGAGGAGTCCGACGATCTTGGACGAACCCCAAGAGTCGGAGATGCCACCTCGCTGCGAAACAACAAAGACGACGGCACCCGCTCACACGTCAGCTCGAGCGAAGAAACAAGGAACGGGAACAGGAATCGAAGACGACGTACTTGCAGTGCGAGCAGGAGGCACACGGTCGAGCCAAGTAGAAGAGCGGCACCGCCCCAATCCATCCTCCTGAGTCGCTCCTTGACCGAGTACTCTTGAGGGATTCTCGGCGGATTGCAGAAAATTTGGATCGCGGCGAGTACGAATGGCGCCGGGATCAAACAGATCCAGAAACACCACCTGATTAGAGTACGAAACAGGGTCAGGATCTCCGAGGTCTTGATGCCCCCATGTACGCACGCGATACGAACGGTTTCGGTACTTACCTCCACCCGATCGTCGAAGTGACTGCTCCTCCAATCAGAGGTCCGCAAATTGTCCCTGATCCACTGTTTGCGCAAGCGATGGTGGAACGATTCCGATGAGAGACTGTAAAGAGAGGGGAGGGACAGGAAGACGGAAGTGGAAACTCACTAGCAAGCGTTCATCAAAGAAGTGAAGACGGCTTGGACCCGCATTGGTAGAGTATTAGCAGCAATTGCTAAGACTGTTGCCAATTGACGAGCACACCAATCGAGGGAAAAACATTTAGCTTTTTGGAGGCAAAGGAACGACAAACGGTCGCCATCGCGCGCGAATTTAGGAGAAACGGGGGGGGGGGGGGAGAACCCTTACTGCCGATGAACAGTCCCGCGTAGCCGAGCCCTTGCATCGCCCTCCCAGCAATGAACGTCGCCGAGTTTTGCGCGACGGCACAGATCAACGTCCCGATCTCGAACGTGGCGAACGCGACGAAGAAGCAGTACTTTTGCGGAAAGTATTGGAACGCGCGGCCGTACAGCGGTTGGAACGAACAACACGTCAACAGGTACGCAGATCCATCTGGAGTATTGCGATCAATGCCAAGAAGGGAAATAATCGTTGAGGGGGTCAGTGCGGAAGAAGAAGGAAAGGAAAAGAGAAGAAAGGTAGGAGCCGCCAGAAGGGACGACTGAAGAGAGGGGAAAAGAGTCGAGGACTGACACCAGCCAATGTCTTGTAGCGCTCCGAAATCATTCGAGATGGACGGAGTCGCAGAGACGACGATGGTCTGTTCGAGTCCGACAAGGAACTCGACGAGCAACTTTTGTGACACGGACCCTCGAGATCAGCGCCTCCTCGCTCGGCGCGCTCGCACGGGGTAGATAATGATGAAGGACCCACCATTGCCATCATGAGGAGGATCAGTCTCACGCCCTCGACCGGTCGGTTCTTGACCGTGGCGCAGCCGTCGTCGTCGCTGCGCTTCTCGCGCTCGAGTCGGTCCGGAGTTCCCACCACGGTCGATTCGGTCCTCGAGGCCGTCCTGTGCGCATGTAACTGCACTTGCTCCTGTCCGACGACGTCGAGTTCGAGTTGGGCGAGTCCGGGTCCGGTTCGTTCAACTCTGTCCGATTCGGCTGCGACGGCTGCACCGGTACTTGATGGGGTCGACATGAGAGCCCTCGGTTGCACGGCACGTATAAAGATAAAGCGAGATCGAGAGGTCGTGAGGAACGAGTGCGGTACCGGGTTGGCCTTTTTCTTTGAATTGGTAAAAAGTCTTGAATCGCCCGCCGCGCGGCACGCGGGCGAGCCGAGTTTTTTCCCCTCTTACCCGCGTCGTCCCCTCTCGAACCGATCTGAACCGCTCTCCCTTCGTGAGGACTTGGAAGCCCTCGGCATACATAGTCAACAAACTCCGGGGTGCCAAGCGAAACTTGCGCGTCGCGCGTCGTATCGACCGTAGCCGACGCCGCGCCATCCGGGACCTAGGGAGGAAAACACTAAATGATATCGATATTGACAAAACTCGACAGCCAGGTTGACTCCTGTCCAGTTCCCGTGCCGTCATCGTCCCAGTTCCTCGGGACGGAAAATATAGCGGTTGAGTGGCGTGCCTGGATTGCAACCCCGTGTCTAGTCTTGCAAGAGTGCTTGGACGATGTGGTTGACGCGCAACATTCGCAGATCCGAGTACGTCTGGCCACACCCGACGAAGTAGATCGGTTGACCCGTCGTGTACGTCATCGATAGGGCGGCACCAACCTGATGGAAAACAAACGAGACACGAAAGCAAGGCACGAGTCAGTCGATTTCCTTTCAAGTGGGTTCTCAGTAACCTGGACGAGGTGGTAAGAGAGAGTCGGTATCGCATTCACCTTGTCGTCGATCGTGTCGAACCTGTACGCGGTGGTCACAGAGAAAATGTCGTCGCCAGCCGGTCAGTGCGGATTGGCTCGGAGAACGGGTCGGGCAGAAGAATAAAACGCGCGCTCACTTGGTCAGAATCATTCCGTCGATTCCTCTCGCCTGTTTCCGTTCTCCCACACCCGTTGCTGCAGCGGCAGAGAAGTTTTTCAAACTCCGGTCGAACTTGGTCAATTGGTCGACGGCTTCATTCCCCACCAGGGCCTCGCCCACAAAAATGACCTTGTCCGGTTGGTTAATACTGATCAACTAGAGACGTCGAAGGAAGGAACGCGGGGGGGTCCGTCGCAGCGTGAAACTCGTGATCAGGAGAGAATTAAGGAAGTATACGGTCAGGCAAAGAGAACTCACCTTCGCGAGCGCCCTCATGAGCGGCTCGTTGTCTTGCATGCGTCCAGCCGAATCAATCAAAACGACGTCAAAGCCGTTCGCTTTCGCTGTCAACGGGCGCAAACTCATGGGTCAACGGAATCGGTCGAGACGTGGGGAACGACCGAAGGAACGAAAAAAAAAAAGGCGCCGCGAACGCACCGTGACTCAGCGCATCTTTTGCGATCCCCGCCGCGTCCTTGCCGTACCCTCTCTCGAACAGCTCGACCTTGCCTCCTTCTCCCAGACCCGCAGCTCCTCGGTCGCGTTCGGCCAGCTTGCCGAGGTTGTTGACGTGCACCCGGAGTTGTTCGACCGCGCCACTCCGGAACGTGTCGCACGCGGCGATCAAGACGTTGAACCGGTTCTGCAACAACCAGAACGCGACTTTGGACAAGTTTGTCGACTTGCCAACGCCGTTGACTCCGACAAACGTGATCGAGTACGGTTCCCTCCCTCCTCCTCCTCCGGTCGATGGGTTCTGTTGTTTCTTGCGCGTGATTTCGAGCAAGAGGTCGGTCGAGGTTTTCGGAGTCAAGACTTTGGTCAGACTGTCGAGGAGGGCTTGTTTCACTTGGCGTTGGACTCCCCCCTTGCGCGTCCACCCACTCGCCTTGATCGGTTGCCCCTTGAGCGAGACGCGGATCGATTCGATCAACGCGGCGGCGATGGGCGAAGCGACGTTCTTCGACACGAGCTGGGATTGCATCTGCGCGAGGATCGGGGCGAGATCCGCGTCGGAGAGGGTTTTCGACGAGGATGAAGCTGAAGACGATGACGCGACGGAAGAGAGGGACAGTCGAGAGAAGAAGGAAGAGAAGGTGGAAGACGTCGTCGATGTCGCAACCGGTGCGTCTCCGTCTTCCGCGTCGCTCTCGTCCTCGTCAGAGGACACCACCGTAGCGTAGTCTGCGACTTCGTACATGCCCGATTCTGCATCACGTTTCCCGAGCGCGTCTTTCGAGATCAACGTTGAAGGATCGACCGCTGTCGACTTTGCAGTCGAAGGCGAATTCGAAGAGTAGTCGTACGCGGCGAGATCGGACGCCGAGAGGGCCGAGTCCGCCCATTTTGTCGCCGTTTTGACTGGTCGTGCTTTTGGTTCAGCTGGAGACGCGTCGGATCTGTAGCCAATAAGGCATCAGACGAGGTCTATTCGGGCAAAGGGGAGGGAAGCTGACTCTGATCCAGCATTGCTGTCGGTATCGGTTCCGCTGCCTCCGCCGCGTCTCCCGGCTGCCCCTTTTGATCTCGCTTGGGCTTTCTGTCGTGCCTTGAGTGCGGCGATGTTTCTCGCAATCGTATCTGCGTCCGAGGTAGCATTCGAGTCGCGCGTCGGAGTTTCTGGAGGGGTCGGATCTTCTCCTCCTGACGCTGCTGCGGTTTCTGTGACTGGAACCGGCGTGGACGGCCTCGATTTTGTTCGCTTGTTCTATGCCAGGTCGAAGAGTATGGTCAAGAACCGTAATCCGAGCGGCCAGCGGAGCGGGAAAAGGGACAGAGAGGGAACGGACTTTGGTGGCCTGTTCGCCGAGTTCGAACTCTTTGAGGACCTTGTCAAACCTGTCGTCCCAACCTGGCCAGTCGAACGTGTCGGCGCCGGGGAGTTGCGAGGTGCCCGACTTGGTGTGGTCGTGGAAGCGTTCGAGTTTGGCTCGGTGGAGTTTGGCAAAGTCGCGGTGGACGCGCTCGACGAGGAGGGGAGGGTACGCGAGGTTGAGCACGCGTTGGTACGTGACGACGAACACGATCCTGAGGGCGTTGTCGAACGAGTAGAGGAGGGTCGATTGGTCCCAGTCGAACCTCGAGACGGTCGGCGCAGACGAGGACGATGCGGCCGAGCGCTGTTCGATCAGTGCCTGGCGGATGAGTGCGTCAAGCGGTGGTCGCGTCGGCGTGAATGCGCGTGACCACAGGACGAGGCCGCCCGGAGTCCTGCGACACTCGAAGAGAGGGTGAGCCACACATGCGAAAGTCGAGGGGGGTCGGGCGAGGGGGCAAGCTCACAGGATGGTAAAGTGGTCCAGCATGGTTCGGATCGACGCAAGGTGGAGCAAGTTCTGTTCTGGAGGCGCGCTCCACTTTGGGAAATTTGAATTTTGGATTTCGCGCGACGTTGATCTCGTCCGACCTCTTTCTGAAGGTCTGTTCGCAGCCGAGCCATGCCTCACACTAACAATGCTTACGGTGCGTGCCCCTCGACCCTCGCCACCCTTCATCCTGGCCCGGATTCCAGCTGATCGAGGTTTTTTCGGTTTCCATCTCCGCTTCCCTCCCGTCGCCGCTCATCCCACTCTGCCGCCTCCGTTCTCGACATGGTGGCCTCTACCAATACGGACAAACAGCGGCTGACCGCAAAGCCTCGCGCAAGAAGAACAAACCCGCTTTCCTCGCAAAAAAGAAAAAGGCTCCGCCCGCTGCCGCGTCTGCCTCGGACCCGACAACCGACACTCCCGAAGATCCCTCGTCGTCCTCGCGCGAAGCCAAAACGGCCTTGATCCGCGAGTTCCACGCGCTCGAGAAGCAACTCAAGTCGCCCCAGACCACTTCCGCCGAACGCGAAGTCTTGCTCAAACGTCAGGCTGAGCTTGGAGGACTCGAGACGTACCAGAAGGCGAGCCTGCACGGCGCCGACAAGTCGCGCGGCGGCGAGACGTCAAAATGGTTGATCAAGCAACTCAAACAGTTCAAAGTCGCGCTCGACGGCGCCGACAAGGGCAAAGAGAAGGCGCAGGACAAGGTCGAACCGACCGTGTTGGAAGACGGGACGAAAGTGTGGCCTAAACCCAAGGAACGCAGAAAGTTGAAGCTCCTAGACGTCGGCGCAATTGCAGGAACGGCTTGTGCGTCTTTCCTCTTCGTCCTTGTCTCCGCTCCGGTGAGTGATCTCAGCTGACGTGCAACCTGTACAGATGCATCGGAAGGATGGATCGATACGACTTCTATCGACCTCAACCCGCAAGCCCCTCACGTCATCAAGACCAACTTTTTCGATTTCCCCGTTCCCGAGCCATCGTCCGAAGCCAAACTCTACGATGTCGTTTCGTTGTCCCTCGTCATGAACTTTGAAGGAAGTCTGATCAACCGAGGTGAGTTCCCATCGCCCCGGTCCCGGTCCAACCCTTGGTTTCTCTTCCGTATTCGCACAAAAGTTGACTCCCGCTGACTCTCCCATTTCGTTTCCCTCCCGCCCCCCCGCTCCGCCTCGACAGGTCATTTCCTCCTTCACGCCCACTCGTACCTCAAACGCCAGTCCCCGGGTTACCTGTACCTCGTCCTCCCCCTCCCGTGCCTCACCAACTCGCGGTACCTGACGCACCAGCACTTCCGTCAAATCCTCGCGTCGACCAACTGGGAAGTCGTCGCGCACCACGACTCGAGCAAACTCACGCACTGGTTTCTCAAAGAGACGACCAAGGGCTGCTCCGACGACGAAGGCGACGACAAGTCGACGACGACGACGACGAAGATGACGAGGAGGGGAGACGGCAAAGTGTGGAAACGCGAGGAAGTGAGACGAGGGGTCGAGCGCAACAATTTCTGCATCGTTGTCAAACCGGACGAGGGCGTCGAGCGCGATGTCGAAGGCGAGCAGGACCGAGAAGTGACGGGCGAGGAACCCGCTGCGACTGGTCCTGACGCTGTCAAGACGGAGGGAGCGGTCGGGAAGAAGGGCGAGACAACGACGACGAAAAACTCGAAACCGAATGGGAAGAAACGGAATGGGGGAGAGAAAGCTGCTCCGAATGCAACAGCAGGGGCTGGTGCGGCCGGCGCGGGGAACAAGAAGCGGAAGGCGCAAGAGGACGAGTCGGCAGAGAACGCCACGGCGGATGGAGAGACCGGCAAAGAGGGCGAGCAACCGAAGAAGAAGAAAAAGTCGAAACCCGTCAAAGGGAAGAAGACTGTGTTTGGGGACGACGAGTGATTCGACGAACGTTTTAACACGTAGAGATGAGGTCAGCGGCGCAAATCGAATCATGGTCCGACTCCTCTTCCCAATCTCATTTTATTGCGGTCTCAGAGAGTCCGAGACGCTTTCGTCAATCGCCCTCGATACAGGTACAGCGATATGATATCCAACAATGCTGATGTGATGAATAGTGCTAACAACGGCGGGGTCATATCCGTTTGAACCTGCGTTCCCCCATCTTGAGCTCTTTGTCGCTCGAGCTCGCCTCCTTTTCCTCGACGTCCTCGTCTGCATCGTGGTCCTCCCTCACCTCTACTTCGACGCTCACGACGACGCTCGAACCGACTCCCGGCGTCGCAGTTCCCCCGTTCGACGTCTCCCGCTTTCGACCTCCGTGCGTTCGACTGTCTCGATCGCCTCCTCCTCCTCCACCTCCCCCGATTCCCCCTCTCAACATCTCGCCGAGACTCATCAACATGGTCGATTCCGTCCTCCTCGCATCCTTCATCTTCTCCTTGTCTTTGCGCTCCCTCGCTCCAACCGCCTGATCCTCCGTCTCTTCCTTGCTCCTCCCACTCTGCTGTCCGCTCCCGCTTCCACTCCAGATCGCAGTCCAACAACTCGCCTTTGACCCGTCGTCCGGGCCGTTGTCCCCACCATGACCGCGTTTCCGTCGTCGTCTTCCCAAACCGCCGCGTGCGAGCGCTTGTTGCTCGAGTTTGCGGTCGCTCTCGCGCGCCTCGACGGCCCGGACGACGAGGACGACGGCGCACGGGAACCCGAGCAACGCGAACGCGTACAACGGCGTAAAGATCAAACCCTGGAACGTCGACGTGTTGCGGAGCGAGGTCGGCCTGATGAACGCGTACAGCGACACGACGAAAAAGATGGTCGCGAGGAGCGAGAACGCCGTCGTAATCAATACGAGTGACTAAAGGGACGGTACACGCATAAAAGCCGAGAGGTTTTTGTCAGTTAGTATCCCAAGGACGATTAACGCTAGAACGGAAAAAGAAGGCGAGAAGAAAGAGAAGAAAGAGGTTTAAAAAACGCACGATCCAAGTATGCTGGATTTGCTTCTGCGAACGCGTCGTCGCAGTCGAGGTGAAAGACGTCTGGTGCAACTCTTTGCTCGTGCGTTTGATCGTCCTCCTCAAACTCGTGAGGTACAGGATCGAGATGGTCGCGATCGGGACGAGGACGACGACGGCCGTCACTGCGTAAAACATGAAGACGGCTTTCCAACCCTGCACGAGGTCGTTGATCTGTTCGACGAGGAGATCGAGGAGGGGTAGTCCCGGTGCGAGTTCTGCGATAGAGAACGCAGTTCCGGGAGTCCAATTGTCGGCTGCCTCGCGAAGGAGCGCTTTGATCGTCGATGCGGTGTGCTGACTCGCAGAGTAGTGCCGACCGGCGATGATGCCGAGTGGAAGTAGGACGGCGAGGTAGATGATGGGAGCGGCGATTCCTACGACGTTGCATGCGATAGAAGTCGCCCTCGAGAGAGGGATTCGGGACCCGCTCGAATGGAGATGGACGATAAACGAGGCTGCGAGTGACCACGTCGCGACGGCTCCTGCAACCCAGGCACTGCCCCTGTCGAATGAACGAGAGTCGAAGTCAGGCGCTAAAACCGAGAAAGCGCGCCGGGAAATTCGAAAACGACGGACCACACGAGCAGAAGCCAGTATCCAAAGTCCGCCTTCGAGTTTCCCTGGGCCAATTGTATAGTTCTGGCAATGAGCACCTCGAACACTGAGCGTCATGGCGTTAGTGAAGACCCGGGAAGGGGCCAAAGTGGATTTCCGAATCTTGGAAAACTCACGAATCACGACGACTACAGCAAGTGTGGACCACGACAGAGTCGCGTGTGGTCTTATTATATGATACTCGGATTGATACCGGTACAACCAAATGATCCCTTTCCTCGCACGTATCGCTTGCGAGACGAGGATGAGGATTCCAGCGCTGCACGTGCAGATAAGTGGAGGTCAGTCTCGCTACATCGACGGCCAGTGTCCAGAGAGGGAGGCCTCACAGTCCGAATAGCGACGCGAGGAAGTACAATTGACCGAGTGCCGAGGCGGGCAAGGTCGGCAAGAGACGCTCGTCAAGGGTGTCGGAGATGAAAGTATACGGATTCTCGTCGAGTGGGAGTTGTGACAGGGCGCCTAGCAGGGCGCTCGCCAGCGGGCTGAGCGCCATGAGCTACTAACGGACACGCCGCTGACCACGACCGAGGACGACGACGAAATGTGCGAGGCGATTCGAGGGCGAGAGGTTCAACCAACGAGGCTAAAAAATTGAATCGCCCGATTGCGACCTGTCGATAAAGTCACATTCGCGGCCCAAAGTGATCGACAAAGCTCTCGAACGGAAGCGCGTCGCGGAATGGAACAAACTCGAAAGGCACGGGCGAATGACAAAAGTTTGAAACACTGAGAAGTTCGGCTTCGACCGCTCGAAAGGGGCTCCTGCGAGTCGCAAGGGTACGACGAGTACCCTCGAGGTCGTCGTCCACGTCCTGCCAGCTTCTCGTCGGTCGCCGGTCGTCGCGAAGCAAGCGGAGGAAGAATGCGCCAATTTTGCGAAGGTCAAATTGAGCGTCGCCGGACGGAAGCAAGTCGGACTTTGCCGCTGCGCTACGGCGATTTCATTTCACTCCGTCGAATTGGGCAAAATCACAGGTTTAGGCAAGTACATCTTTCGGGTGCATACAAGCCCCTTATACAGTAGTACATACCACGTCCGGTCGCGCGACACGACATCGACAGACGGTTTCGTCAGAAGAGAGTCGAAACCCGACCGTAGAAAACCTTCGGCGAAGCGACAGGTGAGACTGTCGGAGTGATTCGGAAGCACGAGGAATCGCAATCGACCGCAGGTACAGACCCAAGAAGCGGGATCACAGCACGGGGCCCGAACTAGTTTACGCCACAACGACTTCGACTTCCGGCTTCTCCTCGTCCACCTGCACCTCCGATGCCTCGTCTCGACCTTCGCACGTTCCGTCCAATTCCGCTGCCTCAGATCCCCTCTCCTTTTCGTCCCGACCTTCGACATCCTCGGCGCAAGCATCTTCCGCGGTAGCCTGATCACGTGCCTCGGCGATTGTCGGCAACACCACCACGACGACCGATTTTTTCTCGTCCTCGACAGTGTCGATCGCCCGCGAGGAAGAGTTTGTCGTCGTCGTTGTCGTCGTCGTTATCGTCGACGCCGTTCCGATCATCGCACCTTTCGTTCCGCCTCCGACCGTCCCGACGAGGTTTCGTTGTTGCGAGTCGACGCCGCCGACCCGACGTTTTTTCAGGAGGAACCTCCGGACCAAAACGGTCTTCCACCCCTTTTCGGCGTCCTTG
Organism: Sporobolomyces phaffii; assembly: GCA_037042985.1. Taxonomy (NCBI): domain Eukaryota; kingdom Fungi; phylum Basidiomycota; class Microbotryomycetes; order Sporidiobolales; family Sporidiobolaceae; genus Sporobolomyces; species Sporobolomyces phaffii. The sequence continues at coordinate 1,215,751 of JAWNFN010000006.1, read as the reverse complement.
GAACTCGAGTGCGCCGCCGCGGCCGTGTACACGACGGCGATCGCGAACCCGAGTCCGGGCACGGACGCGAGGTACGAAGGGATGAACAGGAGCGCGGCCGAGGTTAGGCGCGAGCGGAGCGAGAACGGGCGCAGGTAGACGTAAAACTCGAGCGCGAGCGTGAGGGACGAAAAGAGGATGACGGTCACGAGTACGCCGAGCAAGAGCTGGGTTCGATGTGCGAAACGACGAGAGATAGAAGGGGCATGTGGTCAGCTGCGCGTCTAGTTTGCACAGGTACGAGGAAGGGGAGAGAAGGATGGAGGGCGAGGGTGAGATGGGGGATTGGGGATACGCACCGACCATGTCGCCTTGAGGTGCGGTTGACTTCCTTCAGAACGAGCATGCGCAGTCGGCTCGAGCGTTTGTCCCATCTTGACTACGTTTTTGCGCAGCGAGAAGAGGTACAGGACGGACACGACGACGACCGCGGCAGTGAGGACCGAACCGACGATCCCAGAGAACAGGAAATTAAGCCTCCACCACCGTTCGATCCCGTCGAGGTTCGATTCGAACTTGCGCACGAGCGTCCCAGGGGGCGGCACGAAGCGGTTCGTGAGGTTCGTCGCGGACCACGTCAGCGACTGTTCGATGAAAAAGGCGTTTAATTGGTCGTATGCGCCGACCGCGTTCGAGTACTTGAGCCCTCCGAGTATCGACAGGGTCAGGGCGGCGATCGTGGTGACGAGGGGTGTTGCGATACCAATCGCGTTGCAGGTGTAACTCCAGAACTTGAGCTGAGAGCCTTTGAGTTGACTCCGGATTACGGTCGAGGCCGTGAGCGACCAGATCACGGCTTCAGCGATGAGATGGCGGCTCGAGCTGTAGTCCCTCGTCCTCGTCAGTTAGTCATGAGCGATAATACTCGAAAGTTCCAGCGACTGACCCAGAGAAGAGAAGCCAGAAACCGTAATCTTTGTGAAGCCATCCCTCGAAGCTTTGAATCGACTGAGCAAGGGTTATCTCGAAGACTGCCCGGTCGAAATGGTCTGTTCGTTAGGATGAGACTGTTCCATTGTGCTCATGATCGAGGAGAGAAGATAACCTCACTCGTGATCAAGACGGTTGCGACGATAGCTCCAACGACGGGGAAATTGAGGACGAGCAGGGGGGACGGAGCTTGTCGCCGGATCAACCAGAACCGCGCCTTCCACCAGTTGATGACAAGGCTCGCTATCAGCAGTCCGATTGTACTGGATGGACAAATGAACAAGCAGAACTCGAGCTCATTAGCGAGCGTCCTAGCTTGCGAGTTCTTCCCTGAATGAAGCGGGGGCGCGGCAAAAAACAAAAAACGCACATGCCATGGATGATCGAGAGGGCGAAGAGTTGAGTGTTGGCCGAGCCGGGATGCTTGAGGATGAGTCGAGACTTGTAAGCTCCGTTGAGGTTGAGGTAAGGGTTGGCGTCGGCGGGGAGAATCGTGCTGAACCGAGCGGGCATCAGAGCAGCGTCGAAGCGGCTCCAAAAGTCGAAGTGGGGTTCGACAGAGGAGAGGGCAAAAGGATCGATGTCCTCGGGTAGGAGCAAGAGCGAGGGAGGCTGAGCTCGATCGACCGAAAGTGGTAGATTTGCCGAAAATGCTCGCGGAGCACTCCGAGTCATCATGGCCAAAGCCGGAAAAGTGCGCTTCGTTCGTTCGTTCGTTCGTTCGAATCAATCTCGCGAGATTCGATCCCTGTTGCGAAGATCGGAGGAGACGCTGGATGGGGAGCGAGACCCGCGTCGAGATGAGGCGGGATTACACGGCTTGGAGGGATCTACAGCGAGCGCGCCACGGTGCAATTGCCAGCACATTGTGTCGGTATCGGTCCGGGGCGAGCACGCGTGAGCTGAGCTGGACAGGTCGGACGGGCGTCGCGATGCGAAACGAGCGAAAAACGCGCCGCTTCATCTTCATCACGCTCTTCCTCTCACCCTCGCGCCGAGACACCATTTCCGACGTGTTTACTACACACGACAAGGCTCGCCCATCGCCCTCAAACCATTCGGGTTGGTCCCTCTAGAGGTTTCGGCGTGACCTTTCTCATCAAAACACACTCTCCTCTCGGCCCGTACCCGCTTCACCGGAGCCCTTCGAGATCAGCGCTCGGCGTGACTTGCCCGTGACCCCGCTCGCCGAACAGCTGCCCCGCGACTCGCGTCTCCCCTCGAGTATTCGACCGGCGCCTCGATGATCTGCACCTCATGCGGCGAAGACTCGGTCATGGAGATGGCAGACACCGCCCAGACGGTCTGTACGAAGTGCGGAACCGTCTTGACCGAAAACAACATCGTGTCCGAGGTTCAATTCGGAGAGACAGGTTCGGGCGCGGCCATGGTCCAGGGTAGCTTCGTCGGAGCAGACCAGAGTAAGCAGTCCCCCGTCTCTCTTTTCGCAGTCAAGCCTGGCGGGCTCTGCTCGAGTAGAGTCGACGAGGGAGCCCAGGTTGCTTAGCGAAATGTTTGGAAAAATGCTCACCATGCCCTCTTTACTCTCGACTTTGTCAATAGCTCGCGCCCGTGCTCCAGCTGGATACCGTCAAGGTCAGAGTCAAGAGTCTCGAGAACAAACTCTCGCGAATGGTAACAGACGACTCTCAATTTTCTCGACCGATGATCCGATTTTTTTATTAACCAGCTTCTCCGTGTGCCGCATGCCGCAGGTCGTCGTAGGATCCAAGAACTCGCCCATGGTCTCAACCTCGGAGAGCACATGCAGAACGTCGCGACGCGTTTCTTCAACCTCGCCGTCAACTTTGGCTTTACGAAAGGTCGACGCACCCAATACGTCGCGGGCGCGTGTCTCTACGCCGCCGTGAGGCAGAACAACGGGACCCAGATGTTGATCGATTTTTCCGATCTCCTTGAAGTGAGTAGTCTCCTTTCCCCTGCGGTCACCCCAGAACGTGCCGGTACGCGAAGAGCGAACCTACGAGCTGACCTCGATCACGCGCGCGACAGATCAACGTGTTCGTGCTCGGTTCGACGTTCCTCAAACTCAAAAAGACGCTCTCGATCAGCTGCAGCGTGATCGACCCCGCGATCTACATCACGCGGTTCGCGGCCCTGCTCGACTTTGGCGACGAGACGCAAAAAGTCGCGCTCGACGCGACGAGGCTCGTGCACCGCATGGGCAAGGACTGGATGCAGATCGGACGTCGGCCGTCGGGCATCTGCGGCGCGTGCCTCCTCCTCGCGGCGCGGATGAACAACTTTCGACGCACGATCGAAGAGGTCGTCCAGGTCGTCAAGATCGCCGACGTGACGCTCCGGAAACGCCTCGCCGAGTTCAAAGACACGGCGAGCGGGAGTTTAACGATCGAGGACTTTAGGAGCGTCTGGTTGGACGAGACGGCCGACCCGCCGGCGTTTGTCGACGGCTTGAAGAAGGACGACAAGAAGCGGAAACTCAAAGCGAGGCAGGAACGCGAGGACAGTACGATGACGGACGTGAGCGAGACGGACAGTGTCGCGGGTGCGAGAGCGTTCAAAGAGTTGGCGGATCACGACGTCGAAGGAGACGAGGGAGACGACCAAGACGAACCGGAGGGAGAAATGGCCCCACCTCCAAAGCCCTCTGCGAATGTGCTTGGGAAACGCAAGGCATCCGATGACCGCATCGCAACCGTTCGAGATCGCTCCCTGTCTCGACCTCCACGTCATCATCCGTCCTCAGATCAAGTCGAGGGAGAAACCGATGACGACGAAGAAGCCGGTAGCGACGACGCAGACGAGGAAGCCGATGATCCTCCCGAACTCGACGAGGCCGTTACGGCTGAGATCGCCGGACCCCTCTCGAAACTCGCCGACTTGACCACAGAACTCGACGCACGCGACGAGGAGAAGCTACAGAAAGCTCGCGCGTTGACCAACATTTCGAGCGGCATCGAGTTGGACCAGAGCGACCGGCTCGACGACCTCGACGAGGACGAGTTGGATTGCTTCATCTTGACCGAGGAAGAGGTCCAAATGAAGCGCAGGGTCTGGATGGAGACGAACAAGGACTATCTGAAGGAGTTGGCTGGTGAGCGTTCACCGCCGTCTTCTCCGCTACGTGTTCCTCGCTGACGTTTCTTTCATTGACAGACAAACAGACCGGTCCCGACGGAGAACTTCGACCGGTCAACAAACGACCTGTATGTCCCTCGCTCGGGAGCTTGCTCGTCAGACACTTAAGCTGACCGGCCTCACTGGAGAACGCAGCGAAAACGCAATCGACCAAAAGATGCCTCGACGGCGACCGGTGAGTCGGCCGCCGATTCGACCAAGCAAATGCTCGAGAAGAAAAAGTTTTCGAAAAAGATCAACTACGATGCGATAAAGAGCCTGTTCGACAAGAACGGTTCCGAAGCTGGGTCGACTTACGCCGGTTCGGACGGAGAAGACGGCTCGGACGGAGAGAACATGTTGATCGGGCAGAGCTACGGGTCGAAGCAGAAGAAGCGCAGAGGGTTATCGAAGCGAGGGACGCCGATCAACATCCCGGCACCGACGTTTGGCTCGCGCGCTTCGAGTCGAGCTCCAAGCGAGCTGCCACCTTCGAGCGTCGCTGGGACACCTCGGGGACGTCACCAAGAGCTCGAGGAGGAGGAACCTGAACCTGTCGAGGACGAAGGCACGGCTTGGAAATCGCAGTTCGTTCGAGAAGAGGAAGACGAGGACTATGGTTACGACGAGCTCTGAGCTTCCGTGGGGTAGTGGAAGTTGCGCAGTGATGTTTTTTCGACTTTCTTTGTTGCCATAGTCTCTTGCAGTGTCTCTCTCTGTATTTGGTTGTACACGTTACGTTGCTATTTGACGCTGATCCTCCCTCTTTCGTCGAAACCTTCCCATGCCCTGCCGCTGACAAGCCACCCTTTGAATGGCCCAGCGCGCACCGCCGCCTTGAGTTCTCTATACTCGGTAGCGGCCGTCTTCGCAGTTATGCAGCCGTGCTTCGCATTGTAGTAAGTGCCAAGGTCTGCTGGTGAACCTGACGAAAGCGCTCGCTCGACGTCGACATACCGCTGAAACAAGCTCAGTTTGCTCAGTCGAGATCTGCCGGACACGCTACGAGTCAGTCAAGCACGCATTTTCAGAGCATCGAAGTGACTCACCTCGCTTTCGGTCCGAGGGGTTCACCTGGCTTTCGCTTGGGCGAGGCACCTTGACGAATTCCGTTCGTGACGACTTCCGCTCCAACATGCTCAATCCAGGACAGAGCTATGACCAGCGACTTGGCGTTCACATTAGAAGGGAGATTCGATGGAACAAGAACGAGTACTCACTCTCTTGGCAACTGACGACGTCCTCTTCCTTCACTCCCGCCTCCTTCGCGACGACTTCCCTCGAATGCTCAAACTCGATCTCACTCGTCGTGATTCCAACCTCGGGCACCCTGACTCGCTCTTCTCGTGGTCCACTCCAGCCTTCGAGCCTCCCTCCGATCGCTCTTCGAATCTCGGCACGGACCGTCTCCCTCTCTTCCTGACTTCCCCCGACACCGCTGACTGCGACGAAGCTGAGCTCGACTTTGACGCCGAGCTTCGAGAGGAGACCCCCTTGAACTCCAACGAGGGACCACATCGCGATCTTGTCTGAACAAGAGTGACTCGTCGTCGGTGGGGAATCGGCCCTCCCAGGCTTTGTGCGCAGAGTCGAAAACGAGCCGTACGACACTCGACCGCGGTGAACGAGGGGAGTTGAGCTCGTGGTCGATGCGGAGGAAAGGGTCGGGGTGGACGAGGTGATAGAGGAGGAATGGGACAGCCAAAGAGAGGCGGTCCGGGTCGTGATGAGACCCAATGCTGCCGCCTCTTCTAGAGATGCGTGACTTGATTCGACGGTTCGATACTTGCGTGAAGCCGGACTTGGCAGTGGATTGCCGGCTTCGACAGGGTCGCGGGCAGAGGCCGACAGAGAAAGCGAATAAGTCGACGCATCTCCGCCTGAGCTCAGTCAATTTGCGCGATGTCAGTCGAGTATCCGTGAGCCGCAGACCCGAACGTTGACTCACACGGGAGAGTACTGATCCAGAGACCGAGGTTCCATCCGTCTCGCAATGTACATCCCGTTTCTCCTTTTCGCTCGAGGAAAGACTTGTCGTCGCCTCGACTCGCCGCTTCGAGCTGGTCGTACAGCCACAGCTTGAGCCCACGTCTCGCAATGACTTCGGCATGAGAATCGTGAAGCACGTCACCGTGAACGGGCAGTTTCGAATGCGGCAGAGCTTTCAGCCCGGTCCTGCGAGCGGTCATCGCAGGTTAGCAAGGAGTGACCGCGGATAGAGGGGACGATACTGACCCGATAGATACACAGAGCGGCGGTTCAGCGTCCGCCGTGTCGCGGAAGAGGGAGAACCCGGCGACGATCGTCCAGCTCGCAACGCCGTTCGTCCTCGCCCGAGGCTTGCCGTTCGGACCGAGCGACGCATACTGTCGAGTGACTGATCGGGCTAGGGTGTCGGCAAAGGCATCTCGAGTCATGCACAGAGGGTTCAGGTCGACTCGAGAGAAGCGCCAGAAAGAGTCGTCTCTCAGCTCGACCTCGCTCCCCTCTGACTCTCTTCAGATCGTACAGCGAGATACAGTCACCCGAACAGGTCGGTCTGGAGCGACAAGCGCATGGCGTCGGTTGCTGGCTGAACGTCGACCCGCTTCATCAGTCAACTCGCTCGCGTACGCGACCAGCAACCGCTGAACTGCGTGACGTTCCCATCCGACCCGATCCTCGGCGTATACCTTCTACCTGACGTCGCCGGTAACTTGAGCCCTTCCACCATGCAGCTTGTTCTCGTCAGCTCCGTCGAGCTCGATCAGGGCCGATCTTGGAAGTGCGTCGTCCTGCCTCAGGAGAACCGCGCCGAGGAGAAGGCGCAGGAAGTCAGCACATGTTTCAGTAGGCGAAGGGAAGTCATTCAAGTCGATTTTGCAGACGGTCTCGGTCCTCGTTGAGTAGCTCTACTTTCTTTCCGTGCACTGTCAGGCGCTATACTTGATGTGTGTCTCGCTCCTTTGCAAGGTCCTCCCACATTGCCTCAGCCTGACGAATGATGCGCCGTATCGGGGACAGGTTGTAACGTCGCTCAAGGCTCAGTCCGCCGGTCGCAATCCCAATTCTCGTTCCCGCCCTTTCTTCAGCCCGCCATCAGGGACGGGGCGACCGGCCACTCTTCGAGCCAGTCGACAAGATACTCCCTCGTACATGATACCGAGAGGAACTCTGGCCTGGGCGGGGCTTCTCCCTCGAATCGATGGTCATTGCGACAGACGACTTGCGGAACCAACTCGTCGAGTTCCTCGCATCACTTCCTCCAGACGTCAATCCGTACGTCGCATTATCGAGTCAAGTGCGAGGTCTCGTACTTCCCGCAGACGATCAGCACGCTCGCAATCAACTCTACGTTCTGTCCGGAGTTTTCGCCCTGTAAGTGCTTTTCCCCGGTCACTGTGTGAGCTCTAGCGCTTCTGCTTATCGTCACCGCTCAGGATCACACTCCTATCGATCCTGTCACTCGGGATCCGATGGCGAAAAGGCATCTTGTGGTTCGCCCGGAGAAGCTCGAACGGTCTTTTTCGGTTTCACTTTTCCGCGTCGTGGACCGTTCCTTGTCTCGTGTTTCTCGTTTGTGCGTGTCGGTAGTACCTTCCAGTACTCGGAATATACTAACGACTTTGACCGTGCGTAGTGTTGCAACCAACGATGGCCTTTGAGCGAGATCTCTTTACAGGCCGGGGCCGACGAGACTTTATGTATTGGCTCGCGCTTCCCTGGTACGTAAGATCCGTCTGAATCTCTCCAAGCGCACCTAGCATACTCATTGCATGCTACAATGTAGGCTCGCGCTCTCGTGGTCTGGGATTGTGGCCACTTGGGCGATTCTATCTTCGCACGTCGCTCAGCTGCAAGCTCGCGGCAAATGGACAAGCTCGAATTGCGTCTTCCTCGTCAACTCTTCGGGCATCGTATTCCTCTCCCTGTACACCCTCGTCCTAGTGCCGCCCGCCATCGTGGTCGGGCAACTTTACGACAAGCTTATCCGAGATCTCGACCAAGTCACGAGCATCTTGTCGAGTCTGTCGCAAGGCTGGAAAGGGGGTTTCCCAGACCTCGTCTCGGCGACTCCAGCTCTTCACTCGCTGGGCCAAGCTGCGATTGCGTATTTTCGCAACTTGCAGATACTATTTTCAATCTTCGCAGCTGCGAGCGTCCTTCTCGCTCTCGTAAGTTCTGCATTCCACGTTTCGCACAGAATCAATGTTGATCGACGCTTCTGACACGAAACGCACAGGCCATGACAACGGCGGGATATTTCTACCTCTCGCTCCTCCTTCAGGAGATCAAGTCAATCGGCGAACCGTTTTCGAGCAGTCAAGGTGTTTTTCTTCGCCCGACTTCGTCGCACGTCAAACTTCGTAGGGTATGGAGAGTGAGTTCCTTCCACTCAGATACAGAGCTCGTAACCGAAAGTGTCGGACTTGCTGACTCGAGTCCTTCTACTATCGAACCTCGCCCTGCGGGAAAAAAAAAACCCAGACGATACTCTTCACCGTGACGGTCAACGTCGTGATCGCAATCCTGCTCGCGATCAACTCGCTCGTGATCGCCGTCCGACCCGAGAAACTCGCCGAGCGGAACCACCTTCGGATCGCGTTGCTCATGCCGCTCTTCAGCGTCGGCGCGTTCGGACTCTTGTCGGCGACGATGCTCTTTGTCCGAGCGATCGAAGCCGCGCCGAGCGATGAACGGCTCACAAAGGCGGCGCAACAGGTTGTCGACGTCGTCGTCGTCGATGATCGAGGGTGCGAATCGCCGCCGCGAGGCCGTCGAGTCGCGCCACCAGAGTCGGAAGAAGCGACCATGGTCGGCACGATCGAGAGTTCGAAAGAGTTTGTCGTCGTTAAAGACTCGGGGGCCGCCGCAAGTCGGCGGTCGTCCTGGTTCGGCGGCGGCGGCGGCGGCGGCGGGTGGGGTCCGACGCGGTCGAGCAGCGCGACTATCCCACTCGAGACAAAGATTCTCGTCGAGGTTGAAATCCAAATTGACGAAGAACGGACCACGACCTCGCGAACTTCTCGCCCGGGTTAACGCGCGGTCTCCTCCAAAACTTTCCCGTTCTGTACCTCACCGACTTTGTTGTAACCGTTACTCCAATAAACTTTTTTTGGTTTCATGCTTGCAAGCGTCTCTGCAATTCAACGAAGTTGGCCCTACGCGTGCGTGCCCTCCGACCCGACTTGCCTAGTGCGCTCCCTCGGCGTACACCTGCTTGAAACTTTTCCTCTCGAACAAGTTTTCGACCCATCGTTCCGTCTTGGCGCCGACTTTGGCCCCGTCGGCAAAGTTCGACTCGAGTTGCTTGAGCGCTTTCGTGAGGTCGGAAAGGTCGGTCACTCCGGCGCACGCGAGGATGCGAGCGAACCAAGCTCCGACGTGTAGGCTGTTTTGTTCAGGCAAGTCCGGAACAGGTACTGGTCAGCACACGACGATTCGGACGGTTCCCCCCCACCACTCGCGAGAGAAAGGAAACTGACTCTGCGAGGGAAACTTGGTCACCGAGGAGGTAAGGCGCCGTCTCTTCGAGTTTTTGCTCGACGAGGGCGAGGGTTTTCGGGACCTGGGCCCACATCGTCTCGGACGCTTGTTGCCACGCTGCCGAATCAGCTTTACCCTCGTACATGGCGATCAAGCTGCCATTCTCCTGTTGGAAAACGAGCGAGGGCCATCCCACCGCACGGTCAGCCAAAGAAAGAAAAAGGAGAAGAAACCCCGCTCTCTCGAGGGAGAGCCAGACTAGGAAGGAACTTGCCAAGAGCTTCTTCTCGTAAAACGCCTTCAACTTGGCGTCCGAATCGCCCACCTCCTTTGCGTACCGTTCGAGCGCGCTTTGTCGACCCTTCAAGAAGCCTCCGACCAACCCGCTGAATTTCGTGTCCCTCTCTTGCTCGTTGCGGAACGAGAGCAGGAGCTTGTTGGGATCGGGAGCTTCCTCCTTGTGCACGTGAGCGATGAGTTCCTTCGAGTCGCCCGAACGCTGAACGGTCGCCGGCGAGAGGGCCGGAGCGTGGTGGGTCGCGGACCGAGTTGAAGAGAGGTCGAGGAAGTCGCAGATGTCCTTCGTGCCACTGAGCGCGCGAAACTTGGTCGGGATGGTGTCATCGAGCGTGTGTTCGTACGGCACGACGAGGACGGGGACGTGTCCCGTGGGAGAAACTGGCGACGAGCCGGTTTATCGTCATCGATCGGTTTGCGGCGAAAGAGAGAGAGGAGAGGAGAGGAGAAGGGGACGCACGTTTGAGGAACGCAGGGGAAAAGTTCTCTCCCTTACCTGTAGACGGCGGTGGAAACACAATTCAGCTTCGTGGGGGACGAGCGGGACCAAACGAAGGAGTCACCCCCACGCACCGAGGTCTACCGTCTTCTCGTCCAACTCTTCGTCCGTGTAGTTCTTCTCGAGAGCTACCAGTCGGGGAACGCTGGCCCATACGGAACCACCGAACGTGTCTGCGCGAGGTGGGCGAGCGAGAAAGGGTTTGATCAGTCGGACGACGTGCGTCACTCGGTTGCACCTGACGAGACACTTACAGAGGGTCGCTCGAGGTTGACGCGCAGATGTAGTTGCCATATTGTTCGTTCTCGGTTGGTAGGCGAGTGAAAGGAGTAGAGAACGACCGCGAAAGGGCGGCCCCCACTTCTCAGGTCAATTACCGCATCGATCAAATTCGAACGTTTGCGTAGGGCCTATAGCGTCGCCATCTATTCGATCACTCGTACAGTATGCGAAAGATCTGGCGGCAGAAAGAGACCGAAGAAAAGTAGAGAAAAAAAAATCCTGGGATTTCACGCACGTGCATTTTTGCACTTGACTGAATCTTTCGGGTCTCATCAGAGTCCTGGAAAAGCACACAGCAGCCCCCACCCCCCTCACCGTTTCTCAGCGGTAGCAAGCACCTCCGGGGCGGGGGACGGAGCCGAGAGACCTCAGATAGCCCGATGGCGCTCTGCCACGCTCGGACGTTTTCGCGTTCAAGTACTAGACTTGACCTCAGTCGAATACCTCAAGGGCCAGGCGGCACCGGAGAAACACCCTACGGCTCTCTGTGGTCTGATGCGGGAGATATCACGAAGATGGGGTACTAATTTTGAGATTCGCTAATTCGACAATCGGAAGCAACATAAAAAGGAGAGACAGAGAGAGAAAACCAGAGTGACCCCGAGGAGAACCTGTACCGATCGCTACAAGAGAGGAAGAGGGGGGCTAGGGGTGGAAAACGATCCTTAAGTAAAGTAACGGAAGAGAGGGTGACGATCTCCGAGCGCCTCGATCTCCTTGTCCGACATGCCGTCCAACCCGAGTTTCTTCTGGAGCACGGGGTCGGTCTGGCTCCTCGTCATGGCATCGATCTCGCCACCGTCCGAGTAGCTCTCGGGGTTGCCGTAGAGACGGTCGCGGCGAGCGTTCTCCCGGCGGTAGTCAAGGTGGAGCACGAGCGAAAGGATCACCGCCATGGCGGCGAATCCGAGTCCGACTCCGTGACCGGTATGGTATCGAGGTTTCTCGACGGCGCGGTAGACTAGTGAACTGACTGAGTGCAGCACGACGAGTCAAGCCACCGTTGTCAGCTCGGAGGCCGGGGTTCGAAAGCAAATTTTTCGAACGTACCAATTCCACCAGAATTACCGAGGGTGAACATCATACCGGAGGCAAGAGCCCTCTTGTACGAGGGGCCGCTATTTCGAGACAAGAATTTGGGTGATCAGAATCAAAATCGATGCGGGAGCCGGCGAGATGATATCGGGCCCAGCGGGCGAGAGAGAACTTACACGTTGACGGTGAGCCAAGAGATCGTGCAAGCAATCGAAGGCGCTACACCTCCGACGCAGAGGAAGAGAGCGAAGTACGCGACTCCGGGCTTTTGGAGCGGGTTGACCGCGAGGAGGATCGCGTATCCGATAACTACAATGCTCATCCAGAAGACGTTGAAAAGACCTCGCATCTTCTTGCGGTCGGAGTAGAACGCGGACGCGCTGTAAGACCCCCCAGTTCAACAAGAATTAGTTGCCGTCTTGAACGTGGTTTGCGAAATTAAATCCATGCTCACAGCGTGATGAAGAAAGCGAGGAAGTAAGGCGGAGTCGAAAGAAGTTGACTCTCGGCACGCGTGAACTTGCCGAGACCCGAAATGATGGTCGGAACGAAGAGTGCTGAGCGACCGAAATCGTAAGTGGGCGTTAGCTTTGAGAATGCGATGAGCATAGAAGCGGAGAGAGACGGACCCAGCGAGTAGAGCGGCTCGGCAACACCGATGTAGATGAACATGTAGCACCAAACCCGCCAGTCCTTGCACGCAGCAGCAAGGTGTCCCCAAGAGAAAGCCTGTTGATGACGTATGAGTGAGTCTTCAGAAAGAAAATCGGTACATTTTTAAGGCTATCCGACTCACGGCTTCTCCGGCGGCACCTTGGTCTTTCTTGAGTCGGGCAATAACGTACGTTTTCTCGCTGGGGGTGAGGAACTTGGCTTGCTCGGGGAAGTCGTCCATGAGGAACGGAGCCGCGCAGGCGACAACGAAAGTGAGGAGACCTTCGATGATGAAACTGCAGGGGAAAGGGCACAATATTCCACGGAAGGTGGAAAACGGGTCAGTGCGCCATCCTCGCTATCTCGGAACGGTAACGTACATCCAGGACCAACCGGGTCGACCTCCGATCCCATGCATTTGGGAGAGTCCGTAAGCGAGCAGTCCACCGAAGGCACCTGGTTTGTCGAGACGAAGTCAGCGGAAGCCGAAAAACTCGAGACCACCGTGTTCGGCTTACCCGAAAGAGTCGCCGACGAGAAGAAGATTGCGATACGCAGGTTGATCTCATCGCGCTTGTACCACAAACTGAGATACAAACAAATCTGGGCAGCGAGAATCGGGATCAACATGCGAACCCGCGGTAAAGAGGCGAACGTCGCTCAACGAGCAGGTTCAAAAATGTAACATCAGGGAGGAGGACTTACACCCGGGAACAGTCCAGACTCGGCCAAACCGAGGAAGAAGCGAGCGGCAGCGAGTCCGGCAAAGTTTTTCACAATCCCCCTGAAAACGACAGGGAAAGTCACGGATTAGTTCTGCGAGACGCTCCGCTTGTTCTTACAAAGAATGCGAGAAAGTGGTGTAGAACAAAGGAGCCGAGAAGGAACTCACATCAGGGTCATAACGATTCCCCAGGCGACCATCAAACACGGGATGTAGATACTGGGTCGCAGCCGCTTCAGCAGCACGTTGCTAGGGGCTTCGGTGATGACATAACCGACGAAGAAGAGCACGAGAGCAATGTTGTATTGCTGTCCCTTCAAGCCGAGGTCTTTCTCCAGGTTGTCCAGTTCTGTAACGCGGTTGGGAACACGGCTCGACGGTCATTAGTTTGCTTCACTCAGCAGTTAAAAACCTCGCAGAATTAACCAACGTACTTGCTTGGCCGATATTGACTCGGTCCAAGAAGGAGAGAAGGTACAGGAGCGAGAGGAACGGAACAAGCTGGAAATGTAAAACCGGCGATCAGTGACGCGTTCCCCCCTTCCCTCCTCTGTCTAACTCTCAACCACTGCTCACCTTGTAGTCGATCTTCCTGACGATGCGCTTCTCCTCCTCGGGCGCGACGGCGTTCGCCTGCTGAATTCGGTGATCGACGGCATACTCGCTTTGTGCGATCTGCCCTTTCTCCTTCTCTTCAGAAGAGTGCAATGATCCAGTCGACATGGTCCCGAGTTGTCGTGCGAGTGTGAAATGAGAAAGAAAGGGGACGCGGAGGGATGAACTATTTCGAAACGTCGGAGGGAGAGTGGGGGACACAAATGTCAAAGGGGGCTCTTCGTCGGAGGGGAATTACGATCACCTCGTTTTTAGGGCAAATTCCCCGTCACGCTAGTCCTCCCGATACTCGCGCTACACTTGCTCCGCCTCGCTTGCTAGAGTGCCTCGAATCGTACCAATTGTCGCCCGTCGAATCTTCTGCTCGGGAGAAACCCGCGGCGCTTCGCGGTGTTTCCTTTCGGCTCGCGATGATCCACGATTAAGCCCCCCCCCCGCATTTTTCGCGTCCGATAGAGAACTTCCCCACTCACACTGCGGTATCACCTGAACGCCAAGGGTTTGCGCGGGCAATAAATATTCATCCTGCAGCTGAGCGTTGTATAGTACAGTGGGTCCCTCTGCTGCTGTCGGTCAGGCTTACGCTCGACGATCGTTTCGTCAAGAGCGTGGACCGGAGTTGTCGGTATTCCGACTCCGCGAAAGTCTTGCGTACATACGAGAGCATCTTTGGCTTGAAGATCCCCATGAGCGTCACGCGTTTAGAGCGGAGGGCGAGCCGCGGTCGCGAGCGCTGGCGAGGCTCAAGAGACGATCGAACGCTGCCCGGGGTTGTTGTGCTCAAGCTCTGAGTCGGTTCAACGAGTTCAACCTCGTCCGCACGACAATCGAGGATCGTGCGTCAGCATTGCGATTTCGTTCTTCCTTGCTATGGAGATCGAATGGAAACTACTGTAGCTGGTTATCAGCTTGGACGTTGTAATGGTGCAATAGCTGAGCCTAGTATCCGAGCTCGGTCCTCCGATTGGATTCAAATTATTTTTGCGAAGGTCAGACGCGCTGAAGATGTCTCTCTCCTCTCCACTTCTCCAGCCACTTCCGAAAGCAGGCATGGTCTCGAACGCGACGGGCGCACTCTGCTGCGTTCCAGCCGGCACAAGTCTGCACGCTTCTTTGCTTCTTGTCGCCTCCTTGCTCGCCTCGCCCTCTCCTTCCTCAAAGCGAAGTCTAACACCAACGTCTCTGCAATGGTTCGCGCAACTCTGGCTCTTCTCGCTCTCGTCCCTTGCGGTTAGTCATTCTCGAGGCGTTGCTCCACTCCGAGCGGTTCAATTGACGCCTGGAATGCACGGCGACCTGCAGCACTCGCGTCGTCCTCGTTTGACGGACTTCGCTCGATCAAGAAGCGTCAAACTTTGTCCGGAGACGCGACCCAGCAGGTCCAGGGACTTCTCGCTCTCGCCCAGCAAGTAAGTTCTCGCGTTCTCTCGTCCTGCGCGACACGACGAAAATGGCGAACAATGCAACCGGGGGAAACGCGAGCGACTGAGCAAGCAAACTCGAGCTGACCTTTTTGGGGCATGCACAACTCGTTTGTCTAGGTGTTGAGCGACGCGCAAACTGGCAACATCACCTCGGCGTGTACGAGTTGGACCGGAAGCTTGTCTCAGTGTGAGACGACTGCCGGACAGAACCAGGTCGCACTCGTCAGTTGCGCTTGCGCTTCGTCGACGATCAGCCAACTCGACAGCTGCGCGACTTCTTACGGCACGACCGGTACAAATGCCGCTTCCGGTGAGCTGTTCGATTCCGCGCTCCGCCCCACCCAAAAAAACGCTCGAGAGGTAGAATTTGTCGCTCACGGTTCGGGTCGTGCGCCACGGTTTCTCACTCATTTATTTAGGCTTTGAATCGTTTTGCTCCAACACGCTGCCCTCGATTGCCCAGACCGGATTGACTTCGTTCGTCGGAGCTTCTTCCACCTCTGCCGCCGCTGCTGCCGGATCAGCATCGTCGTCTGGTACCGCTTCGGTCACGTCTGGGCTCGCGTCGTCAGTCCAATCGGCACTTTCCTCGTCGGCGTCGAGCATCCTCTCTGCCGCTTCCTCCGCCGCGAGCAGCGCCCAGTCCTCGACTCCTTCGACCGGCGGTTCGAGTGGTACCTCGGCGGCAGCGAAGACGAGTATCATCGGGGGAGGAGCTCTCGCCCTCGCCGCGAGTCTCGTCGCTGCCGCCGCGTTCGTCTAGTCTAGACCCACGGATCCTCCCTACCCCTTCCTCCTCGTTTTCTATAGACTAGCTCGCTAGATGTTCTTTCTATCTCTCTCTCTCTCTCTCTCTATCGTTACCTCCGCCCGCTCGCAATCTTCCTCGAAATCACTTGCAATCACTCTGGATCCAGTCGCAACGGATTCGCAATTCCTTCGCCTTCTGAGACGAGAAAATCGCCCGCCGCCCCTGAAACCCCTGCAGAGAACGATCTCGTGTCTCCTCAGTACCCCAAAGTGGATCTGTCACCTGTCGATCGGGTTTCTCTTTCTTTCTTCCTTTCCCATTCAACCTCGTTGCTACCAGACCAGCAACGTCAGTCGTTTACCGAGTGGGTCGGTATCCTGGGAGTACGGGCAGTAGCCCAAGGATAATCGAGTGCGGCAACGATGTCGCACTTTTTTCCTAACGACCCGAGATGTGGATGGGAGACAGGGCCTCGTTCTTCCTGGTCGGTCCGGTGATGAGAGATGAGGGAAGAGGCGGGGGGGTGGGGGAGGCGGGCGCCTTCACCCTGCTTCTGCACCGACCTCGGATAGTTCTTGATGGTCGTACGGACCAGATGCCTAGGATTCCCGTGTGAAAGAGAGCGAGGGGGGAGGGGGGAGAAGGAAGAAAGAGGGGATATCGTAAGGAGACAGAACCCGGGATCCTCGAGTCGAGAGAAGGAAAAACAGGAACAGGCCCCCCCCCTGGGATGGGATGGGGCAGAACTCACATCCATCGTGAACGCGACGTCGGTCTCCTCGGTTTCTACGGGTGCCTCGAGTAACCGAGCGAGCCTGTATAGAATACACGGTGCACGCAGAGGGACCCCACAGTCGCCCGACCTTTCACAGTCAACTCTGAACGCTCTTCTTCCAGGAGGGGTGGGCCAAAAAAAAAAACCTCGAGGCAAGGAAGGGAAACTGACCTCTCGCCACGGTCGTCGTAATAGAGCAAAACTTTCCACACGCCCGCGCCGACGCGGTCGAGTCCGGGGAGCCAGTCGGTCGAGGGACACGTCGGGACCATGATCGCCTCGGCGTCTCTCGACCACGATGAGGGTCGGTTGTCGGTCCCGAAGAGCTTGAGCGTCATTTTCGTCGTGAAGAGGAACTGTCCCCGCGCACACACACACAACGTAACGCACGCAACCCTCCGTCAGGAACACATTTCAGAGCATGGGTGGGTCATTTTTTCGGCGGGAACGATGAAAGCCGTGGAGGGAGGAGGGGTGGGAGGTTAGGAGGACCTCACCGATACTTTTCGGAAAGGACAGATCGACGAGAGAGTCGTCCGGATTACGTCGTGGAGCAATCTCTTGCTCTGTAGGTCGAGCGTCGGCCTCAAGTGCGCCGACAACGAATCAATGATGACGAGATTGACCTGAAGAAAAAACAAGCAAAGTCGTTGTTCAGCTTGTATTTTCCTTAGTTCTGGCTCGAGACTTTGACACCGTTCGCGCCTAGCCGTAGTACCCCGGAGGCCACCCAACAGGTTGGAACTTTCGATCGAGAGACTGGGGATTTTATCGAGACGCACCTCGGGGTTCTCTTCGAGCCACGGTTGGAGCCGGTTGAAAAAGGCGACCAGGAGCCATAACGAATCGATCCTTCGATGGAGCAAGCGTCGTGCGCACCTGAGCAGTTGAGCTTCGTCGTCTACCGATTTTTTTTTTGTCTCCGCCAACGGATTGATCTCGTCAGCTCGAGGAAATCGCATCGAAGGGGGAGGAGCTCCAAGTGGGGGTGGGGTTCAAACTCACATCCGTTGTGATTCGCAAAAAATGTCGCAGTCTCGTACAACAGACTCGGGTTGAGTGAACCTTCACAATCTGCACGTCCTCGGGCGGGGAGGGGGGGAAAACCCCGTCAGTTCGGAGAGGAACTGGCGGTTAGAGTCCCCAGACGAGGGAGGATCCTCACCCACGACGAGGACTGTACCTCCGGTCGGGTTGAACGCTTCTGCGAGCGCGAACGCCATCGCCGTCCTCGATTTCCCAATTCCGGGAGGTCCGACGATTTCGAGGACCGCGCCCCTCGGCAGTCCCACCTCGTCGTGGCTGTCGTCATCGTCGACGCGTCGAGGGTTCAAGAGCGAGTCGAGAGCGGGACAATTTGACGTGAAGCGATGAGACGAGAGCGACTCGAGCGACGCGAGGAGCGTCGCGGCAGAGACTGACGTCGGCGGTTCGTGCATTTCGAGCGAGGTAGGCGGGCCGCGAAGTCGCTCACTACATGCAGTAGACTGTGCGAGACGAGAGTAGATCCAAAGAAAACATGTCGACGCGCGCGCGGCGCGACGAATCACCTGCACCGACCCTTGAGCGAAACCCCACGAGTCGTCATAGTCCCATATGTAAAGACCTGCGTTCAAGCCTCATTTACAAGAATCGAAGACGATTGCCAGGTATCGATTATGTATATGTCAAGTTCCGACTTCTGATTCCACAAATTTCCTATTCAACCTTATATGACGTGCATTCATGGGGGGTAAGTGTACACTTTTGCGTTTATTCCTCCACTATACACCTTTACCGAGACCTTTGAGTACTTGACGCAATTCCCCTACCATCCTCTGTTGAGCCTCGAGACCCGCGACGGCTCGTCCTCCGTCGTCGTCGTCGTCGTCAAGAAGAGGTTCGTGCGCCTCTCCTCGCGCTCGGAGCGCTCGCGCCGCCGCGGTCGCTTTTTTGCCCGCGTCCAACGCTTCCCTCGCCTCCCTCATCCTCTTCACCCTCTCGTCCCTCGTGAGTTTTGTCGGTGGCCCAGAAGACGATGATGATAATGATCCAAGGTGGTCGACCCCGGCTACGGCCTCGAACACCTTCTCTTCCGTCTGGTCGTCGTCGAGACTTGTTCGGAACGACAACGACCACTCCTCGGTGGCATCGACGACCGCCTGCCTCGAATTCGACTCGTCGTCGTCTCTTGGGCCCCTTTGCTCGGTACCCCCGTCGTCCAAAGCGGCATCAATCGAACCTCGTTCGTCGTCTCCCGGGGCGAGTTCGGGAGGCGCGTCGTTTGCGTTCAATTCGTCTTCGACGACGACAACTCCTCTTCGTCCCACTGTAACCCCTCGACCGTTCGATAACGACGAGCGTTGTTGTTGTTGTTGTTGTTGTGGTGGTTGACCTTGATCTTGACCGACGGCGGTTCTCAACGCGATACGACTCGTCGTCCAATCGGTCGCGAGTCGGTGCAACAAGTCTTTGACGTGATCATGTCGTTCGAGTAAATCCGTGATCCGTTGTGCTCGTAGCGATGATGCGTTCAATTGTTCTTCTTCTTCTTCTTCTTTTTCGTCAACATGGTCAGCGACGATCATGGTCGGAGCGACGATTCTGACGCGTGACAAGACGTCGTCGAGCGAATGTTGAAGCGTTTCGATCGTGTCCGAGAGCGAACCGTGGAGCGACTCGTACTCTGCGAGAGCTTGACCTAGACGCTTCGCTCGAGGAGCGACGTCAGTCGGAGGTGCGAAATCGGGTTGGGGTGGATGACGATCCGGACGTCGAAAGGCGGGAGGAGCAGACGACGTCGACGAGGCGAGAAAGGGAGAACCCGGCGCCTCCGAGGCGCCGGTGCGTCGTCGAAGGGCAGCAGTAGCATGGTCGTCGTGCCCCTCAACTGAGGGAGGTTGGCGAAACGGACTTGGAGAGGAACAAGGAGACGTCGTCGCGGTCGCGCTCGCTCGCATGGGTTGTACGGACGTCGTTGGCCCCCTGATCGTCGTCCTCCGCGTGACCAATTGGATGCGATCCGAGAGCCGATCCAAGTCGTTTGTCAACTCGCCAACGACCCTGCGCGTTGCTGACCATTTCGAGTCTTGCCCCTCCTCCTCGTCGTCGTCGTCGTCGTCGATTGTTACGTCCGACGTCGATTCTTCAAACACGGCGATCAAGTTCCACAAGAAGCCTTTCCTGAAACTGTGCGCCGCCTCCCACACCCGCGTCAAAGCTTCGCTTCGGCGTCCTCCTCCTCCTCCTCGTGGCAACGTCGGACTCATTGGAGTCCCGACGAACGGCGACGACGACGACGACGATGACGGCAACGGCCACAACGGAGACGGAGACGACAATGTGCCGGGCGAATCTACCCACCCTCCCATACTTTTCGGCCTCGTCCTCGTCCTCCGGCTGACTTCGCGCAACAATGGACTGACCGCGTTTCCATTCGCATTCGCATTCGCGGAAGCGGCAGCGGCAGCAGTCCCAACTCCGAACGCTCCGACCGTTCCGACCGAAGGTCTCAACCGATGTCTCGTCGTCGTCGTCGTCGTGCCGAGTGTTTCCCCGGACAAAGACAAAGAAGAAGATGTTCGACCATGCGTCTTCAGAGCAACTCCACCACCACCTGAAGTCGAAGCCGAAGTCGAAGCGATCGACCTGGTCGAAGATTTGCGGTCCAACCCGCCAAAGAACGTTGCCGTCGGGTGAAACGGATCGACTACCGGCGATTGCAATTGTGATTGCGTTTGCGTTTGCGGTGACGACGAGGCGAGGAGGGGATCCTGATCCTTTTCGTTCGATTGTTCTTGCGCTCGTCGTCGTCGTCGTCGTTCCGCCTTCTCCTCGTCGTCGTCGCCGTCGTCGTCATCACTGCTGACGACAGATCCCTGACCGACGGCCGCCGTCTCGAACCGTTCGACTTCGTGGCGTTCTTCGATCGCGCGCGAGGCGTGACGGTGGAGTTCCGAGAGAGACGCCGTTGGATGGTGGTGGATAGTCCTCGACCTCGTCTTGATCGCGCGAGCAGGAGAATGAGGAGCCGGAACCTCCACGGAGGTGAGTTGCTGCGACGGAGGGAGGACGACGGGAACGGTTTGTGACGGGGAGGAGGAGGATGGCACGAGGAGGGAGGACACGCGCGACGTCGCACGACGGTAGAGATCGACGAGGTGCGCGAGCTCGGTTGAGAGGGACTCGTGCGCGTGGGCGCTTGCGTGCGTTGGCAGCGGCGAGGGGGGGCTAGGGCCACGACGTCTCGAAAACGACGTCGAGCCATGACGACTGTGCGGGGGAGTTGCGGGAGGGGAGGACAGCGACCGTACCATGTCGGTAGATCTGCTCAGAGACAGCATCAGATATTGCACCCACGACGAGGGAAAGAAAAACGAAAAACTGACGGTTCGTTCGATTCGAGGTGGTCCAGGGCCGCTTCGATGACGCGGTCGAGCTGTTGCGCCGCGTTGACGAATGCGTCGACCTTGAGCGACATGGAGGGGCGCCGGGTGGTCGTGGTGGCTGGGACAGCTGCCGGTTCGACGGCGAGGGTGGTGCGCTTGACGGCGTCGACGAGACGCAACAGGACGGCGCAAGTCGTGTTGAGCACGGTGCGATCTCGCCACGAGGTGCCAATCGAGTCCCATCTCGGGGGCCACGGAACGACCTGGGCGCGCGCAGGGGTCGTGGGGGAGTGCGGAGGGTACAGTTCGAGCGCGTCGAAGATGGTCGGACTGAGCAGGTGCGACGTCGCGAGCGCGTACTTGAGCCGTTCGACGTCTCGCGCGCTCCATTGTCGCGTCGGTTCTCGCTCGGCGACGGCGAGCTCGGGGTGGTCGAGGCCTGAACGAGGAGTCGAGTGAGTGAGTGAACACGACGCGTCGAGCGGGGGGAGTCCAGTACTCACCTCCGAGGTACTGCGCGAGCGGAGAGCCCTCGAACACGACGGGCTCGCTCATCCCCGAGTTGCGAGACACGTTCGAGAGATTGAGCGAGTCGATCGCAGTCAAACTCGAGATGAGAGTTGACATTCCACTCCTTCCCGCCTTCCCGCTACATCGGATGAACCACCACTTGTCACAGTCTACCGCCGGATCCCCTCCGCTCACCCCGATGCCGATATCCATGTCGAGCGACGCGCCGGGGGTCCACCATCGTCATCTTGATCTCGAACGCGACTCGACCACTCGGCCCCCGACGCCCGCCCCGAGCCCCCCACCATCCCACTCGCACTCGGAGGATGACTACGTCGAGTACCTGAGGAGACAAGTCAACGCGCTCGGGAGTCGGGAGCGCCAACTCCTCCTGACGCACCTCGTACTCGACTCGTCCCCCGCCGCCCTGTCGCCCTTGCTCCCGCTCATCACGCCCCGCCTCAAGCGCGACTTTCTCAAGACGCTCCCCGTCGAGCTCGCGTTCCATGTCCTCTCGTTCGTCGACGACGTCAAGGCGCTCGCCCGCGCCGCCGCCGTCAGTCGCTTCTGGCGCGCCCTCCTCGAGGACGAGGCGACGTGGAAGCGCATGTGCTGGCGCTCGGGCTTTGGCAACGCTCCCCAACCTCCCCAACAACCGCCGAAACCCGATGCATCGTCGCTCGAGGCGTACCAGTTTGGCCGGATGCGCACACTCGAGTTTGGCACCCCGAGCCACTCGGACCACGACGACAGCGACCTGTTCACGCCCGCCGGGAGGGAGCGCCGCGGTACGCTCGACCGCGTCGCGTTGAGCGAGTTTGCCGCTAGGGCCGAACTGTTCGACTTGCCCGTCGCGGCGAGGCGCAACAGTCACTCGACCACCACCACGGCCGCCGCCGCCGCCGTTGCCGCCGCCGCCGCCGCGCGCGAGTCGGACCGAGCGCGCGAACGAGAAGGGAGTTGGAGTGACGCACCCCTCCCTGCGCAGCCGCAACCCTCGCGTCGCGCGACCGTCGACGAGACGGCATCGTCGTCGTCGTCGCACACGGGACTCGGTTTCGCAACTTCGGTCATCTCGACCGCTCGAACGGGAGGAGGAGGAGGAGGGATCGCCGAGCGACGCGGAACGAGACCCGTTCAAGCCGTATCGACGTCGAACGAAGAGGACACGACCCACAGTCGTCCCCGCCGGAGGGCGTCGGCGCTCGAACCCCCGACGACCGCGCACGATAATGGACCCCTTTCGCGTTCGTCAGCGTCGTCGCAGCAGCAGCAACAACGACAGTCCTCGCTTCCGGCCTCGACTTCGACCCTCGTCTCGCCGCCAATGTTCTCGCTACCCAACGCGTCTCCGTCTCCCGCCGCTCGTGCTCTGAGAGCTCGAGCGGCGCAGGGCGACGACTTCGAACCCGCTTCGACATCCATGTACGCCCCGTTGCCGACGTCTTCAACCACGTTCTTTTCGACTCCAAGGGTTGCCGACGGCGGCGGCGGCCGCGACGATCAAAGTCCGACGGCGGACCCTACCCCTCGTCGTTCCGACTCGACCGGCCGTGCACCGGGAGGTCCTCCCGCACCCGTCCTGGACGCACCACCCGGTCGAAGGCAGGGAGGAGGAGGACCGGTCGTGAACCCATTCTCGTACAAGACGCACTTCAAGCGCGCGTACCTCACAGAGTCGAAGTGGTTGCGCGGTCCCGGTCGGTTGCTCTCGACTCAAATGTCGGCCGACGATGGCGTCGTGACGTCGCTCGGGTTCGACTCGGAGTGGATCGTCGTCGGGATGGCGACGAGCAAGGTGCACGTGTTTGATGCCAACGAGGGGAGGTACGTCAGGACGCTCGAGGGGCACGAGTTGGGAGTGTGGTGTCTCACGCTCGTGTCGAAAGGCGGCGGCCAGAGGCCTTCGTCTCCGTCTGCGTCTCCGTCTGCGTCTGGGTCTGCGTCTCTGGGCAAGAGTCGAACGGCCCCACAACGACGTCGACGACGACGACAACGGGGACGAGACGAGCCTCGTCGCGACCGGGACGACGATCGAGACGACGAAGAAGAAGACGATGACGACCAAAACGGTTACGAAGACGGGGAAGAGGTCGAAGACGGCGAGATGACGAGTCTCCACGCACGTGGCGGAGAGTTCTTTCCGGCGCACGGACGGAGCAGCACGACCCAGGACGATTCTCCCCGACCTTTGTCGTCTTCGGCAGCGGCAGCGGCGGCCGAGGCACGGGCCCACTCGCGCGGCGGGGGGATCCCGCGGAGACGTCGCTCGTTCCCTTCCGTCTCGGTACCGTCTTCGCCCCTGCCCTACTCTCCGTACTACGAACCTTCGTCGTCGTCGTCGGACAGTCGATCCAAAACGGGCGGGATGGGCCTCGGCGCGGGAGGTAGGACGGGAGACTCGGCGCAGCAGGCCGGAGTGTGCAGCACGGCGAGAGGGTGGGGAAGAAAAGGTGCCGTCGTCGTGAGTGGAGGGTGCGACCGCGACGTCCGAGTGTGGGACGTCGAGTCTGGGTACGTTTCCTCTAACTCCTTGGTGTTTCTCCCCACCCCTTCGGTTCCGGATTCTGGTATACTGATTTCTTTGTTTATTGTCTTGGTCCGGGGTGCTGATGTTTTTTTAGCGAATGCCTTCATACCCTTCGAGGTCACACTTCTACCGTGCGGTGCATGCGCGTGCTCGACGGTCGCCCGGTCGCCGTGTCGGGTTCGAGGGACTCGACGCTTAGGGTCTGGGATCTCGAGAAGGGCGAGTGCGTCCACTTGCTCAGCGGTCACGAACACTCGGTCCGGTGCATCGAAGTGAGCGGGAACAAGGTCGTGAGCGGGAGTTATGACGCCACGTGTCGAGTGCGTATCCTTCCTCTCTCTCTCGGCGGCTCGGCGACCGTTTGCCCGCCCCCCTCCTCCTGCTTCTCGCCGCACAGCTGACGCCTTCGCCCTCGATGCGAACGTGCGCCGAACCGCTAGCTCTGGGACGTCGACACGGGACAATGCCTTCACGTCTTCCGCGGCCACATTCACCAGATCTACGCCGTCGCGTTCGACGGGATCCGGGTCGTGACGGGTAGTTTAGATTCTACCGTCCGCATCTGGAGCGCCGAGACAGGGTACGTCGTCGAAAACCTTTGCCCCGCTCCTGTCCAACCCCTTCGTGTCACATGACTCGCCGTGTTCTCGTCTGTTTACCGTTCTCCACATCACCTCGCTCCGGTTCGAATCATAGAGAATTCCTCGCCCTCCTCCAGGGCCACACTTCGCTCGTCGGACAACTCATCCTCCTCCCCGGTTCCGATTCCGGTTCTTCGGCCGCGGCCACCGCGTCCGCAGGCGCGGGGGCGGGGGCGGGGGTGGCAATGGGTCAGACGCATCACCATCACCGGACCCCAGCCACGCTCGTCACGGGCGGGTCGGACGGACGCGTGATCGTGTTTGACCTCGAGACGTTCGACACGGTGCACCGCTTGTGCGCGCACGACAACTCGGTTACGTGTCTCCAAGTAGACGAGAGGTTCATCGTCACGGGCGGCAACGACGGTAGGATCAAACTATGGGGTAAAAGTTTTTTTTTTTTTCTCTCTCTCGTTCTCTCTCTCTTTTCCTCCTTCTCTTTCCCTCTCTGCTTTGTTCCTGACGTATCGAGGGGTTTTCCGTTTTTCTGCTTCTTTCTTCTACCAGATCTTCGGACGGGACTGTTCGTGAGGGAACTCATCGATCCGTGCGGTGCCGTGTGGCGCGTCGTGTTCCGCGACGACAAGTGCGTCACGCTGTGTCGGAGGGACGGCAAGACGTTGATGGACGTGCGCACGTTTCGACCGAGCGAGGAGGAACTCTTTGGCGACGGAGGGGGTCAGTCGTGAGAATATCCCTTTTCCCCAATTTAGTCCGGGTGAAAAACGTCAGTTTGCGCTTCTTGTTGCCCCCCCCCCCCCCCGCCACCCCCCTCGGTTTCCAATCCTCACCTATCGTTTCTTTGTGATCGGCTCGTCTGCGGTCATGCTTTGTTGTAGAATTCTGTTTCCCTCCCTCCTCTTCCCGTTTTTTGGTTTTTGTTGCATCTAGATTTATCCATCCTGAAAGGTTCCCCCCCCCCCCCCGGGCTCTCATTATCCCTGTGTACACTTGATGTTGAGACCTATCGTATTTCAGTGGGATTGTGAAGGCATAGACTGCTGATAGGCGTTACACCGCGCGACAAGCTCTAGCTCGCCGTCGGAAAAGTTGAATGAACGCCCGGCTCGCACGTGACTGTTTTGGGTTTGTCAAACGTGGGGTAGCGTTCGACACGCGCGATTGACGCAGATAGCACGCATCAAGGTGCTCTTGCGGTGACCTGTGCGTCAGTCATGCTGCGCCAGTCAGGGATGTCCGTTCGACGCAAGTTCGCGAGTACTGATATCAGCCTTTTTTTTCTTCCCTCTTCTTCTTTCCTCTTCACCGCCGGCCCCAGTTTGGAGCCGCTACTTCAATCCCGCATCGAATCTCTCATCTTGCCCGACATGTCTACCGTGGAAGCTCGACCCGCACCAACGCTCTCGGCTCTCCCAGCGACGTTGAAGAAGAGGATCGTCCGCTTCCTGCAAGAAATCGACGAGGAGGAGCAGCAGCACGCCGACGACGGCGACGACTCGTGCTGTGGTGGAGGGGATCACGGTGACCACGATGGTCACGAGCACGCTCAGAGCGGACACGGTCACGGCCGAGAGTTGACTCAACTCGAGAACGGCCTCGAAGGCGTGTCGCTCAACGACGCTTCCAACGTGTCGAACCTGTCGCTGACCAACAAGGAATGGCACGCGGCGTGCTGCGCTGTCATCTGGCAGGTACGCGCGTGTCCTCTTTTTAAAAAAAATCGTTTTCTTGTCGCACACCTGTGTGCGCCGTCTGCACTTGTCGCTGATTGCCCCGCTCTCTCTCTCTGTCTAGTCTCCCGACCTCGCTGAACGCAGCCTCGAGTCGCTTGTACACTTCTATCAGAACCTCTTGCCGAAATACGCCGAGCATGTCGAGGCCCTCTTCATGATGCAGAACTCGGAGTCCATCATCGACGACGACGACGCTGAGGGAGAGGACGACGTCGACGAGAAGCGTGTGAACGAGGTCCTCGACAAGGTCGAGAAGATCGCCAACGTGTCGAAACCGACCGACCTCGAGATTCGTCAAACTCGCGCGCGGTCGCTCATCCTCGCAGAGATCGTCCGGTCGTCGCCCAAGCTCGCCAAGGTCGAGTTTGACAGTCCCGAGCTCAACGTCGGGGACGACGACGACGAAGCACCGGACCTCGCCGGGGGAGAACTCGAGGACCACGTCCTCGCCGCCGTTAAAGCGCACGCCGCGACGCACGACACCATCTCGCACATTGGCTACTCGATGAACCCGATCAGCGCGACGACGTACGACGACTTGGCGTCGCTCGTATCGACGTACGCCGCGACGGTCCGGTCCCTCCGGCTCGACTGCAACTCGCCCCGGGGTGATCCGGACGCGCTGTTCGACGCGCTCCGGTCGGTAGAACGACTCGAGAGCCTCGACCTCGCCGACTCGGACTTTGCGTTCGACGTCGACGCGCTCTTCGCGAAAGGAGGCAAGGTCGCGTCGTGGCCCCTCCGCCGCCTCGTCCTCGGCGAGTTCCTCGAACTCTCGCCGCGCGACTTTGCCCGGCTCGTGAACCGCTTCTCGTCGACGCTCACGATCCTCGGACTCGACGGGTGCCCTTACCTCGACCCTGACGACGAAGATGACGAAGACGAAGATGATGACGCGAAAGACGAGAAGGACCAACCCCGTGCGCGCGAGTTTGACGCAGCAGGTCCGATCGACCTCTCCCACCTCGAGACGCTCGAAATCTCGACCAACGACTCGGTTTCGGTCCTCGAGTGGATCACAAAGTCTTCGACTCGACTCTCGAGAGTCCAGGTTGGGTTCTGTCCCAACTTTGACGTCGAACCGTTTGTCGAATTCGTCGAGCGCCGCCGCGACTCGCTCCGGGACCTCGAGGTCGACGTCGCGACGTTTTCGCATGAAGAGGTTGTCAAGGTCGGTACCGTGTGCGAAGAGCTCAAGATCGCGTTCGTGTTGGTGTCATCCGACTTTGACGACTACCTCGGGGGCGACTTTGAGGAAGACGACGGAGACGCCGAGTGGGAAGATGAAGAGTGAAACGAACAGCGATCCGGAGCTAGTCATCTTTTTTTATAACACGGATTTCTTATCAACATTTTCGATGAGATATGACACAGAGAGTGAGAGTGAGAGAGAGTCGGGAGGGAGGGAGGGAGTCGGGGGTCGACTGAGAGAAACAACAACAAAAAGAAACCGAGATAAGAGAGGGGGGTTTTTCGTACAAACACAAAAAAAGTCGGAGAGAAAACAACGGGAAAGAATTTCTCGTTCAGACCCGATAGGCGAACTTTTCCGTCCCTTCGAAATCCTCTTCGACGTGAACGTCGACGACGATCGTCACCATTGGAGAGGCGTTCGCGCCACCACCACCATCGTCTCTTCCTCTTCCTCCTCCTGACCCGCCACTACGTTTCGATCCCGCGAAGCCCGCACCTCCGAACGTTCGTTCCCTCCTCTCACGCTGCTCGGACGTCATCAAATCGGTCGCGCACGATTTTTGATCCGACCTCGGTTCGGCGTACCACGCTCCGTACACGAGGAGGCACGAGCACGCGAGTCCGAGCGTCGCAAAGAGGTAGAACGGGACGAACGTCAACGCCGTCGAGACGCGCGTCCGACTCAGCGAGAGTGGGTTCACGGCGCCGTAGAGTGACACGACGAAACATCCGACGTCGAGGAGCATGAACGCCGTCAAAGTCAGAACGAGCGTCTGAGCGCGGGAGGGAAGGGGGGGGTGGACGAGGAGAGGTAAGGTAAGGTAAGGTGTGTCAGCTATCCGGGTTTCTGGATCTCTGGCAGAGACCTGCGGAGAGAGCCAGGGAAAAAATAAACTCACGTTGAGAGACCGTTGGACTCGCTTGTGACCCTCGTCATTCGACTTGTCATTAAACATGGTACTCGACCGGTTGAGTACCCTACGAAGAGTGACGAGGAAGTATCCTCCGACTGCACCGAGCGCGATTCCGAGGATGACGGTGATGGCCGAGTAGAAAATGTAGGTCGCACGCGAAAAGGTCGCAACGCGGTTGATATTGTCGACGAGCGCTTCGAAATCGGGAATGAGGGGTACGAGCGCAGTCAGGTCGAACGCGTCGCCGGGAGACCACAGCGCGGCTTGTCTCGCAAAGCTGTCCTGGATCGCGAGGTAGTTCAGGACGAGCTTTCGGTAGTATCCTCCTCCAATGAGTCCGAGCGGGAGGGCGGCAGCAACGACGAGGAGTGGACCAGCGATTCCGGCAACGTTGACGAAGAGCGCATACCTGCCGACGTTGTGACCCGTCGTAGATAAATGAAGCACGAGCGAAGCCGCGATGGACCATATAGCGATTGATCCGACGATCCATACTGATCCCCTGTAGCATCAATAATTTCGTTCAGTACGGCCTGGTGCTCGGTAATGATTGGGAACAAATTTCGACGCACCACGAGAGAAAGAGAAAATAGCCAGAGTCTGGGTGAGGTTTGCCCTCGTACAGCGAGATGTAGCGTGCGGCCTGAACCTCGAGTACTGTTCAAGATCGTCACCGTGGTCAGTCAAGCGGTCACGGACGGTGAAATCCGAGCGAAACGAGCAAAATTCGAGAAACGCACAGGCAATCGCAGGCAGACAGCAAGCGGCCCACGAGACCGAACCGTGAGGTTGAATGAGCTGGAGGCCCGAGTCGTAACGAAACGCCCAACAAATACGCTTGTACAACCGCAGGCCTAGTGAAACGGTGGCGAGGATTGCGATTCTGAGCCACCGGAAAAACAGAGTACGCGAAAGACGTCGACGCTAATAATCAGTTTTTTTGGGTCGCTCGGACACCGCCTTCGAATGTTGAATGATTGCGAGCGACGTACAGTGCGAGTACAGCAACGATGAAGTACATTTGGTCGATAGCGGAACGTCCAACATTGGGTAGAATGGTCGTGCGGAGGCAGTCGGACAGGTACTGGTACGGGTTCGTCGTCGGAGGCAGACTCCTCACTTTGCCGAGCAGCGCCGCGAATGCGTCCATCTGCGTCGTTTCGTCGACTCGAGTCGGGTCGTTCGACCCTGGGCGGGAGGCGAGCAGGGAGGGGTGGAAGGAGGGACGAAATCGAAAGAATTCGAAGCGTCGATCGGACTTTTTTAGCTCGCTTCGTCGCCGACATCAGTCGTTTTGCGGACGGGACGCACACTTGCCCGAGTCGATCCCGTCTGTCGATCACAGGTCTCATGCCCGATGAGGTTATTGAAGGGTTTAGATTGACTGTGTCCCGCGTGTGAAATTCGAAACCTCGAACGGGAAAGATTTCGCACCTCCGTTTCGGGCAAGTCCATCTCCCGCGCCCGCGCGATCCCACGAGCCCCGGTGTCCGTGTCCGAAGTTGAATACTTTTCGGCGTTCGCCTGCGGGAGAAGCCCGTCGGATACAGCACACGACGTCCGTCACAAGCCGCCGCGTCTGTTCGAGGGACAACATGGTACGGCGAGGTACAGGCACAACTAACAAATTTTCTTTCTTTCTTTCTTATGGTTTCTCCCTTGATCAAAGCTTGAATCCAACTACGGCACCTTCCTTCCCTCTCCGATCGATCCTCGCGACTTGTTTACTCACCAATGCGTAGATCGCCGTCGTGCCCATCCCTTCGGTCCACCCTCGCTCGACTGCGAACGCGCCGAGATGAGCTTTGAGCGCGTTCATCGAGAGACAAGGCGTCTTGGTCATCCGGGTCGACAGAGTTGACGAAGCATCGACGGGAGGGTCTCTGAAAATGATTGGAAGCGCCGGGAGGGACGAAGAGAGAGGTGGCGGTCGCGCGAGCGAGAAGATGCTCAAGAGGAGGTGGAGGAGTTTGAACTCGACCAGAGTCGAGGGAGACGGGGGCGAAGGTTCGGCCGCGTCGTCGATAGCTTGTGAAGTAGCATAAGAGCTCATCGAGGCCGAAGACGGAGACATCGGGTCCCGGGAAAACTTGGATTCGAGAACCGACGCGAGCATTTGTCTGGAATCAACAAGGCGATTCCGGTTCAGTGTTAAAACATTAAAAGACAGTGAGGACAAACGTACATGGTGTCCTCGATTCCCAGCCCTTCCTCGTCACTGATAGACCGCTCGAGTGATTTTTCCCGCGCCCATTTTCGTCCCCACGGTCTCAGGCTTTCTCCCATCAACTTCCAAACACTCTTGCCGATCGCTTCGAGCTCCTCGGGTTCGACTCCGACAGGCAACTTTGGCGGCGGCGACGGGGCTGGCGGTCGCTTCGTTGCGAGAGAGGGCGAAGAAGATTTGCGCGCAGGTCGAACGCTCCCACCCGGTGCGGTCGATGCTGCCGTCTCAGAGGGCTCTATGAGAGACTTGCGCTTCGAAGCGACAGGCCGAGGAGTCGGCTGCGCGGACGGAATAGATGGTCGAACTTTTCGAGAAGGCACAGGCTTCTCGTCGGTCGTTTGCGACGTTCGAGGAGTCGAAGCTCGAGAGCGAGGTTGAGGTTGTTCGCTCGGTCCAGGCGACGACGACTCGGTGTCGGTGGCTTGAGGAGCAATACGAGCAGGTTTCGAGACAGGTCCCGACGAGGGGTTGTTCTGGGACCGAGCAACGACGGAAGGTACCTTGCGAGCGGCGATACCAGGTTTCTTGGCCGGGAGAGGTTTCAGCGCAGCCAGCTATTGTGCGCGAGGGAAGGAGAGTCAGCCCCGCACATGGTCGAGAAGGGATCAAAAGCTAAACACGCCTCAGCTTCGCGATCTTGTTTGAACTGTTGCAGCGCCAATAGTTCGAGTTCTTCGCGCTTGATCTCGTCTTCAAGGCTCAGCAATCGATAGTAGGACTCGTCGTGCTGTACTTCTGGACCGGTTCGAGGAAGAGGCTGCACCGCGGGAAATCGCATCAGCAAGCTAGCTGAATACGAGCTCGTACTGTCTAAACGCAGGACAACGAACCTTACGCAGCGCTTCTTCGAGCTCTGCAATCGAGTCGATGACGCCGAGCCATTGCGAGTGCAGAGCTTCGACATGTTCTGAGGCACGAGGGAGAGGACTGCGAAAGCGGTACCCGTCAGGATCGAGACCACGAGGTACATGAAAGAGGGGCAAGGAGCTGACTAGACCTCGAGAAGCTTCTGAGCCGCCCTGAGACAGCGTTCGGGGTCGTCTTGAGTTTGCGGAGCGGTCCCGAGCTTGTTTGGACGCGCCTTCAACGGCGAGGGTTTTTCCTTTGCGATCTCGACGCGTTTCGGGGCGCGCCGCTTGGTCGCGGTCCACTTGTCCTCGTCGATGAGGATGCCGTCGTCGTCCTGGGGGAGCCACGTGTCGATGCTCGGTCTGTTTGCGTGAAACAAGCCGTTCTCGTGGGGTTCGACTTCGCGCAGGGCGGTCGTCTCGAACTGTCCGACGCTCGCAAGGACGGTGCGAGGGAGTACAGCCGCATTCGGAAACGAGAGCGACGCGAGGACAGCGGCCGAGCGTTGAAGCGAGTCGAATGAGTGCGCGAGGGTCGACACTGTCGGGTTTCGCACGTGCGAGTCAGCGCCAGTACAGGAGGACTACACTTGATACTCACTGTCGACTCGGACGCGATTCAGGCGGGCGAGGTGTCGTTGTCGAGTCTGGACGCGTCGCGAGTTCGAGTTGAGTGAATGCAGACACTTGAGATTTGCCTTTTTCGAGCGTGTCGGTTTGCGAGGCGAAAAATTCTCTCCCTCTTTCTCTCTCTTCTTCCTACTCCCATCACCACCGCTCTCCCGACTCGACTGCTTTCCGTGTTCTTCTCCGGCCTCTACATCTGTGCTATGTGGTGAGTGTCTACTCTTTGCCTCCCTTCCTTCCCACGCTCGCTCTCGTTTCAACGGGCAAGCGGAATTATGATGTTTGTAATTACCGTCTCATCGGGCCTTGTCATGGCCTCTCTTGCTATCCCAAACGGGGGTCTGGACCCACTCGGAGCGAAGGGAGGAGGGGGCACGAGTCGCGACGAGTCGAGCATGGTTTACTCCTTCGTTCGGTTCGCCGTAGCTCTCGCCCTCTCCTTCTGGACCGGGTCGGGTCGAGGCTCTCGGGCTTGAAGAGGTTAGCCTGGTCTAAAGATGATGAAAACACGCGGCTCTTGTGTATCTACTGAATTCTACCGCTCTCAACCCCCTCGGTTCGTCGCGCGAGTACCCGTCGCTGACCATTGGCTTCCTTTGTCCTGTGCGTCTTAGCTAGGTTAGTTTGATCGCTTCTGTTCCGATTAGCTAGGACGACAACCATACGTATCATATTCAAACTAGAGTCTCCGAGACCGAGTGAGCCCAAGTTGGCAGCTCGGTTGAAGAAGAGACCTGTAATCTTCTCTCGGATGCCCCCTCGACAACAATCCCGCAACGACACCGCGACGAGGGCTGACTCGGCCCGTCACCATTCATCGTCGCAGCTTCTCTTCACCTGCTCGCTCCGTCCGATTTTGCCCTCTCCAAGGTTAGTCTTTTCCTTCCTTCGCCACTCCTTCGTTGGGAGACGATGAACCCCCTCAATTTTTTATCACGACGGTCTGCGTATGTCTCTTTGAAGAGACTGAAGCCGAAAACGGTCGCCATCTAAACAACTTTCGACCTAATCTGATCCCCCTTCACAACCTCGAGCATCCGATTTTTGAACGTCGGAGAATCATGTCACTGACGATCGGAACTTGTCTCCTCGTTCGTAGCTTCTGCGACCACCGACCTATGTTGTTTCGTAGTTTCTGCTCCGCTCTTGGGAATGTGAAAACGCTCTCAGTCTTTCAATGATGCCCCGATCTCCCGTCGTTTGAGAATGTGTCGATAGTCGTCTCGACGAGAATGATGTGGCCCGGGCCAGCACTGTCCTTTGGCAATGGTTATCGGATTGAGCCTTGTCGGCGGCGTTCCGGGCAAGAAGAAGGATTACAGCTACGTGATGTTACGTTATCGAGCCCAGAGCGGGACGCTACTAGGCGCGGGGGTCTCCTCGACCGGGCGCGCCACGTGCAACGTCCCGTCGCCCGGCAAACCTGCGTGGCGCTACCTAATGAATTGGTCGGCGCAGACGAATGTACAGTAGTGAACAACGGACATGATTTTCGGCGCGTTTGAGCTCTGAATCCACGACTCCGAAATTTTCGCTCGAGGGAAAGGTGGACAGCGGCGCATAACCCCGGTACGGGGGGGATTTGCGCGAAACCACAAGCATCACGCACCTCAAAATCTGGTAACAAGGTCTATTCAAGCGGGAACACGAGTTGTTTCCAAAAAGGATCAGGTCGGTTCGGTCGACGTCGACACGGTATAATACACTGGTAGGGTTGCCAAGTCGCACTCATACCATGCAAAGTACTTGGCCATGGCCAAGTGGAAGCTCTCCTTCCGGTCGGTCCCGCCATTTCGCCTCTGCATCTTCAGGGAGAGGGGGGCTTTTGGTATTACCCTCGACCGAGTGTTGATGAGCTGTGTCTAAAAGCCACATTTTTTGGAGCACCTGATTAGTGGTTCGGCCAGCAGTACTCACATCGGAGCAAAGGCGCAAAACATAGTCTTTCGTGAATGAGACTGGCATGTGTCGCCTCGACAAGGCGCGTCGCACTTTTTCAAATTTCGCAAGCGCAAGCAAGTCCCTGTATCGATCAGCTCTTTCATTTTGTTCACAATATATATCCTACATTAAAAGCAGCTTGACATCAACAAGCGCTTATAGCTCAGTGGTAGAGCGGTCGACTGCAGCGCTTGCGCTATCGTCAGGTCCCTGGTTCAAACCCGGGTGGGCGCTTCAATACAAAGTGTTCTCTTTTTGCCTCCTCACCATCCGGAGTCAAGGCATCCTTTTTGACTCGACCAGCCACACACAATGAACGCAGTTCAATCCCAGGCAGGCTGCTATTTTTTGCCCGCCAATTCCTCGCAAATCGAGCTGTCTTCTGCAACTCGAAAAGAAGGACGACTCAAACACGGCGTTAACGAAGATGCAAACGTAAATCAATGAGTTGCGACGACAAGAGAAGTACAACAACCATGGTTTTTTTTTGTGTGTGTCTTTGGGGGTGCCTCTAGTCTAGTAGAAAACAAAACCATCTCGACGTCGAACTCGACTCGTTTTTACGCGCCGTTCGATCCACCCCTACCTCTTCCTCCACGTCCTGCACCTCCCCTTCCCCTGCCTCCTCCTCCACCTCCACCGCGTCCACCTCCGCCGTTCGCTCCACCGCGACTACCACCTCTCGGGGCTCCCCCGCCGCGAGGAGCATTTCCACCTCTGAAGTTTCCACCACCACCTCCTCCTCCTCCTCCTCCTCCTTCGCCGTTCCCGAGTTCCTTGACGATACGGAGTCCCGGAGTTCCTTTGAGTCCCATCTTGCCGACCGTCTTGGCGAGCACTGCGCGGGCGGAGGACGAGAAAATCAGCTCGGGGCGCGGATTACGTGAGAGAGAGAAGAAAAAGAAAACTCACTACCGGGGACCTCACGACATCCGAGTCCATCGGGACTGGTAGCGAAATCGTTCCAAACTTTAACCATCTCTCCCGCGTTGCCCCCAAACGCGTCTCGCATGAACGCCTTGTAGAACCCTAAAGTAGCACCGTAAAACTGGTTCTTCTCGTCTTCTCCGACCTGTTCCATCGCCTTGTTCAACACGCGACGAGAGTCTTGGAGCGTCGCCGAGTTGGGGGCGAGCGTCGTCGACAAGAGTGGGTGCGGTTTGATCGGGAGGGAAGAGATGACGGGAGACTTGCGTAGGAAGAACGATTCGAACGGAGCGAGGATGATGATCCCTTGACCGGTCGCGTTCGATCCACGCGCGGTACGTCCGAGCCTTAAGAGCGAGATCGAATCGGGGAGGGGGAGGTGTGGAGGGGGGGGTGGGGGGGGCAAAACTCGAGTCAGCTCAGCATGCGGGGTGTCCGGGTCGGACTCGAAGGGTCGTGCAAGCTCACCGGTGAACGTATTGCTCGGGAGTCTGAGGGATGCCGACCTGAATCACGGCGGTGACGTTGGCTGCAAACGAGGGGAATTTGCGCATTCGTGTCAGCTCGGAGGGGACGAGAGGGGGCGTGTGAGCTATGGAAAAACGTACGGAAATCCATGCCTCGAGCGGTGACGTCACTCGAGAAGAGGACACCTCCCTTGACGTTCTTGAACGCTTCGGCAGCAGCGTTGCGTTGTCCCTGAGACTTGCGCGAATGGATTTCGAAAATCTCTTGCCCGTACGCTTGGAGGCCAGCTCGCTTGAAGAGAGCCGCGGCGAGTCCGGTCGCACGTGCGGTCGGGAAGAAGACCATCGTCTTGGCGGCGTCTCCGTGAGTCTTGATCTCGTCCTTTAGCACCGCGAGGGTCGTCGGGAAGAGGTCATAGATTGAAGGCGGAGTGATCGAGTATTGAGGGACGTGTTCGTGCGTGTTCTCTTCCTCGGGAGGGATCGTCGAAACGAACGCGTGGTTCGGGAGGAGCGCGAGGGAAGCGATTTGGTGGACTTGGTCAGGAATCGTAGCCGAGAAGAGGAGGGTCTGGCGGGGGACGCTAGCGCGGTTCGGAAGGAAGGCGATGATCTTCTCGATTTCTCGACGGAACCCTGCCTCGAGGAGCCGATCTGCCTCGTCGAGAATAAGGACTCGGAGGGAAGATAATTTCGCTTTGAGGTTCGAGTTTTCGAGGTGGTCTTGAAGACGTCCGGGAGTCGCAACGAGGATATCTGGCCATGTCGAAGCTTCGAATCAGGTCAAGGAAGTTATGGACTAGACGGAGTTTGGAGAAGACGCACCAGTTTGCTGCTTGTTCATTCGGTTAATTTCACTCTTCATATTCGTTCCTCCTACGACATGGTCGCACGAGTACGGGGTTCCAGCAAGGAGTACGTTGGCGCTGTCCTGAATCTGGATGGCGAGCTCGCGGGTCGGAGAGAGGATGAGAACACTAATTTGACCGCGTTGGGGCTGTTGGGGGGCGCGGATGAGGCGCTCGATGGACGGGATGAGGAACGCGAGGGTCTTTCCGGTACCAGTTCGTGCTTGCGCGAGGCTGGACGCGAGGTTGAGGCGTCAGCACTGCCACAACTCGAGACGGACCTTGCAGCAACTCACAGATCGACACCCGTGATGGCAACAGGCAGGGTCTGGGCCTGAACCTCTGTGCAGTTGACAAAGCCGCCCTTCTGAATCCCGACCGCCGTCGACGCCGAGATTTGCCCCGATTGAACAAAATCAATAAACTTGGTCTGACTGAACGTCTTGGACAAGGTGGGACTCGTCGCGCGGGGTGTGGCTGCTGGAGTGCTGTCGAAGCTGTTCAGGGCCGGCGTCGAGCTCCCAGAGGGCGGTGCGGCCGCGTTGGCTAGTTGAGCGACTTTTGGTCCCGCTCCCGGAGGCTTCGGCTTGCGGTTGTTGTGGTTCCGGGGGCGCTTGGCAGGCCTGGCAGAGGGTGACTGGTTCGTAGACATGATGGCTGACAATCGAAAAGTGAGATGTCGAGAACAGACCTCTGGGCAGTAATTTCTCAGCAAGATGGCAAAACATGGAGGAACGAGCTCTTTGGAAGATCTGAGCGTTTCAACGCGGTGTAATTCTTCGAGCGAGACGACTCCGATACGATCGGTCGAAATGGGCCTGCTGCGTCAACCTTCGTCCCGCCGTACAAGTTTTCATTTCGAAAAGACTACAAATGACTCCTAGAGTTCTCTCAGTGTGCCATACTTTGAATACTTCGAGAGGAAAGGATTGCTGGGTTGCACTATACTACAAGCAGAAGACTCGTGAAATCGAGAAGGAAAGAGTAGAGCACACAAAAGAAACGCGCAAAACGTGGTCGTGAATTTCAGTCCCCCCGTTCATTCAACCTCTGTCTCTGTCAGACTCTTTGTTCACTCGCTCACATCGACGTCCACAGAAGCTGCGAAGCGTCCGACAAAGTCGTTCATCTCGGCGCGCGCAGCTTGAGCGGGATCGAATCCGGGTTCTCTGAACGGAGTCGCGTCCCAATCTTGTCCGCCCCAACCGCCGTTGGCGTAAACGTACAGCAGGAACCTTCTAGCTAAGTATCATCATACGTCTCGTCTCAGTCGTCCATTCCAAGTCCGGCGAGAGCTCCAAACCTCGACGTGAGGTCATTCATCGCCGAACGAGCGCTCTGAACCGGATCGAAACTGGGGTCCTCGAACGGAGTCGGGTCCCAATCTTGTCCACGCCAGCCTCCATTTTTGTGCACATAGACGAGGAATCCTATCAAGGTGGGGCAACGAAAGTGGGTTCTGTTCAGCACTGCCGAGCGAGGCGGTTTTTTTTTTACGACGACGACGAGGAGAAAAAGAGAGAATACTTACGACGCCAGAGGGGGTCGAGGGTCAGAACGTCGGGATCACCAACGACGATTAGACCGGCTTGAGGACGCGTGACGGCGACGTTGAAACGCTTCTCGTTCCCGAGGAAACCAATCGCGAAGCGCTTGTCATGCTCGAGGTACTCCTTGTTCGACCGCACCGTCGACATGATGATGACTCTAAAATGGTCATGAGAATAGATCAGTCGAACGAACCGAATATGCCAGGTCTGGGGACACTCACGAGCGTTCGGAACCTTGGAATTGCTCGACACTTCCGATCGTAAGGTTCGGTCGATCGTGTTGATTGAGCGCGACGCGGAGTTTCGCGCACTGTGCCGAATACGGTGCAATGATTCCTGGTGTTTCGTACGAGCGGCGAGCGTGAGCACATACAGGGGGAGAACGTGAGTGGGGTCCGAACTGAGGTAAACGGACCGATATCGCTGTCCAAGACTTTGACCCTTTTCGACTTGCGGAGGCTTTGAACGTATTGACGGACCGTCGAGATTTCGGCAACGTTGAAGAAACTCGGGCTCGTTCCTTCGCGCTCGTCTCGACCTTTGACAGAATGGAAGAT
This sequence comes from Sporobolomyces phaffii, assembly GCA_037042985.1. Lineage (NCBI taxonomy): Eukaryota > Fungi > Basidiomycota > Microbotryomycetes > Sporidiobolales > Sporidiobolaceae > Sporobolomyces > Sporobolomyces phaffii. The sequence goes on along the minus strand of JAWNFN010000006.1, from coordinate 1,177,319 downwards.
GATTGGGAAGTCGCTGTTGCGCCAGCCTTCCCAGAGACGCAACGCCCCCGTGATGGAAGGGGGGGCGAAGACTCTGAGCTCGTTGGCGTAGAATTCCTGGTTCGATGTGGCGAGGATCGCGGGATGGTTGCGGTAGTTTTGGACGAGCTTTGAGTAGGTGATGCCGCGGTATCCGTGGCCGTTCTGATCATACTGAGGGCATTGCATGAGCCGTTCGAGGAGGGAGGTCTCGAGTCCGAGCGTCTTGACGACCGGAGATTGCACAATCTGTAGCGAGGGAGAATTCGATGCACGCTCGGGACGCGAACGAGAGAAGGATGACAGAACGTACGGGACCGAGTTGTTTTGGGTCTCCCGCGAGTACGACACTAGTCGCTTTCGCTGCGAGACTCAGTGGGAGGAAAGCTGTGGGAGGCAAGAGTCGAGTCAGGACACTCAAAACGAAACGTTGCGACGGGAGGGAACGCTTACCCTCGGGCTCAGTCGCTTGACCGGCCTACAGAGGAACGAATCAGATCAGTCAAATCGAGGAGCGTCGTCAAGGGTGGATACTAGGCCGCCGACACTCACCTCGTCGATAAAGATGTGCGAAAAGTGGCCCTCCTTCAAACCGATTTCCCGAAGAATGCTCGCCGAGATGCACGTCGTGACGACGACTCGATACTTGGAGATGATCGAGACGTCGGGGCACACAAAGCTTCCATCTTCAACGTTTGAGAACTCCATGACCGAAGACGGGACGTCGTCCCTCATGCGACTCGGCGCGTTGAGTCGGAAAACGGTGTCACAGGGCAAGTTGAGCCGCGTGCACAGGAGATCGGCCGCCGAGTTCGAGGGAGCCGCAAGGAGAATCGTCGCATCGAGGTATCTGACCAGTTGTTGACAAGCTTCAATGATCGTGACGGTCTTGCCTGGAGGGCGGAAACGAGCCAAGTCAGCCAGCGAACGATAAGCTGACGCAAGGGTCGGTCCGCACCAGTTCCCGGAGGCCCAAAGACGACGTAGGGTGCGTCGCCGCTCGTGTTGTTGAAGATGGACACGACCGCTTGCCTCTGCGCATAGTTCGTTGCGATCGCTTGCGAGGTAAACGCGACGTGATCGTACAAATCAGGCAGGGGATTGTACCGGGCGTCAAGAGTGGGGAACAGTAGCTGCGAGCGGGGAAGAGGAGACGCGAGGGCTTGAAGCTGTCGGCGCGTCGGGATACGAGAGCCCGAGAATTGCACATCAAATTTCGCGTTTCTAGCTCCCAGAACGAATGAGCTCGATCCCCCGCGCCATGGCGAGTGATTCGAGAGAGACTCACGCGTCAGGTGTGAACGACTTGGCAAACTTGAGAATCCCTCGAGACTCTTCGACAACCGTCACGATCCCTTCGTACCACTTCTTGTCGCTCGAGGTGCGAGTTTGGACTTTGATTTTGTCGGACCGAAGGACAGAAGGACGTTTCTCCGCGAGTCCTTCGACAGTCAGGCTGGTGCACGCGACGATCGAGGAGTCAGGGGTCACGTCTCGCGACGAGGTGAGAGAGATTACGAAACATACTAGTAGCATTGGTTTCCAGCCTTCTTGAGGGTCGTATTGGTGATATCATAGCGACGGACATCGATTCTGATGGTTGCACAGGCGTTAGCTTCTCAGATACGCTGCTGAGCTGGAACAAGGGAAGGAACAGGACATACTCTTCTTGGTGCATCTCGACGTGGAGGAGGTTGGACCAGAACTTCTGGTAATTCTGGTACGAGAGGGGTCCACAAGTTTGGCGAAGAGCCCTGACGACCTCGCCGATTGTCTTCGTCTCAACGAGCTGAACGATCCACGGCGGAGTTCGGAACCAAGGGAGTTTGCCGGTCCAAGGGATGTTCTGCTTAAAATCGTCCTTCGGAGCCGCGACCGTGTTCTTCTCATTGGCACGGGGACGGTTGTGAAGTTCGGGTTTGACGTAGGGCTTCTTCGCCGAGAACCGGGTGACGTCCTCCTTGATCCCGACGGAACCTCGAATCGTTCGCTGAACCGAGAACGTCTCTCGTCGCCCGCCTCCGTAAGATGCCACAAAGGTGAGTACGAGGACTTCCTCGTACGAGCCGATGTCGTTCCGAGGCTGGAAGTGCACCGACACCTTGAGGCAGCGACCCGGGTTGAGCTTGACTGGCTTCGGAAAGGATTGCACCGAGAAGCTTTACGACATATCGAGTCAGCGGTGTCCGGGGATGACAAGAGCGCACGATGAATGACTGGTGCGACAGGGTAGAATGCGGAACGTCTGGGAAAAACTCACTGGCGACGACCTGCTGATGGCTGCGAGGGGTCCTGGAACTTTGCACTCTCGAGCTTGATACCCGCCTCTGTCGTTTCGATCTCGAGGAACCTGGTCGGTTGTTGCACTGCCGTCTGCGCCGTCAACTCGTCGAATTCGAGCAACCCGAAATCGACGGCGCCTTCGGGCGAGACTTGGACGTTGAACTTGTCCGACTCGGCGGCTGCCTGCGCCACTCGTGCGTGTTGATATAAAAGCTTGTTGACGTGGTTGTCCGAGGAAACGTGTTGGGCCCATCGAGACTCGTTGACCTTGGTCTTGCAGAAGAGGCATTGGACTTTGCCGTCGGGAAGGGGAGCTGCTTCGATGTCGGCACGAGCGAGTTGGGCTCGATGAGGTCGACCTGCGACATGAATGCGATAGCTATTCTCCGAGACGAAATAGCGATTGCACGTCTGGCAGAAGGGCAACGAGTGGTTCCGGTCGCAGTCGTAGTCGTCGCACACGCCAAAGCAAGCCATCTCGGTACAGGCCAATAGGTTGGACGTCATCTGGATGGAGGAAAGAGAGCATAGGCATTAGCGAGCTTTCGCGTCTTGGCAGAGCAACAAAGGGAAAAGGATCGAACTGTGCGAAGTAGCGATTTCCGGTCGGTTGCTCGGTAGTGTCCGGAAGGGATACTCGAGAGCTTTCCGAGTCCCTATGCCCCGCTTTGAGCGGCTCGGAGGCTGTGATGAGGGGATAAGAGCTGATTGTTGATGGAGAGTCTGATCGAGCGAATTCAGCCAAGAGTGCGTAGGTCGGGCCTTATCAGAACGGTGCAGGGGTTTGACGCTGCCTTTGCGTCTCTCGGTTCTCGCAGAATGAATGTCCGATGGCGGTGGAGACGAGCACGAGTCCGAAACAATTAAAGCTTTTACAGCCGCGGGACGGCCCACTTCGAGGCTCTCAAGACGTTCTACGAGTATATTCAGTCTTATCTGGATCTATTCGAGGGCATCCGACAGAGTATTCGAGAGACCGAATGCCGTGACACTTGCGCCGGAAAAGGCGAAGCGCGACGTTCACTGTCACACCCTTTCCCCGGTATTGAGCATGAACAGGTAGACACTGATCCACTCTCTCTACAGGTACAAGAGAGAGGGGAAACAGCTGCCGTGCGAATTACGATAGCGTTACAAGCAAACCCAATTCGTCCGAAAGCTCAAAAACTCGTTGCGAAGATAAATAACCTCTAGCTCTAGCCGTCCATTCGACCTCGAATCGTTCACGTCCGCCCAGCCTTCGACACGTTCCAGGTCCAGCCCGGATGTGCGGAGGTACGGGGCGCGGGTCGGGGGTTCCGATGCCTATTCGGCGGCGTTTTGGAACGGAGTACGGTCCCACTCTTGTCCGGACCAGCCTCCGTTGTCGTGAACGTAGAGGAGGAAACCTATCAAGGTCGAACCCCCCAAGTACAGTCAAGGCATATGTCAGGCATGCTCCAAGGTCGAGTAGCTGAATGAGGGTCAGGGACGGGGCGAGAGCAATGCTCACGAAGCCAGAGAGGGTCGAGCGCGAGAATGTCGGGATCACCGACGATGACGAGACCGGCTTGAGGACGAGTGACGGCGACGTTGAACCGTTTCTCGTTCCCGAGGAACCCGATCGCGAAGCGCTTGTCGTGTTCGAGGTGCTGTTTGTTCGAACGGACAGTCGACATGATGATGACCCTGGGAGCATACTCGACCATTGCCCGAGGCAATGCGTCAACGTCTGCGAGATGGGTACGAACTGGCCGGATTCGCCGAGAGGGATGTACTGACGTGCGCTCAGACCCTTGGAAGTGTTCGACACTGCCAATCGAGAGTTGAGGACGATCGCGCTGATCGAGGGCTTTGCGGAGCTTTGCAACTTGAGCTTGGTACGGCGTGATTATACCTTCGCGAAGATACGAGAAATTGCTGAGCCAGAACGCGCGCACGGGTGAAAATCGAGAGTGAGACGCACCGATGTCGCTGTCGAGGACCCTGACGTTGCTCGAGTTTTGCAAGCTGTCGACAATGTTCCTGACGATCGAGATCTCGGCAACGTTGAAGAAACTCGGACTCTTGCCTTCACGCTCGTCGTTGCCTCGGACGGCATGGAACCTGATGGGGAAGTCTCGGTTTGGCCACCCCTCCCACTCCCTCAGACAACCGGTTACAGATTCGGGTGCGCAAGCCTCGAGTTCGCCCGAGTAGAACTTGTCGTTCGAGGTCTTGAGGATCGCAGGATGATTGCGAAAGTTTTGAAGGAGCTTCGTGTACGTGAGGCCCCGGTACTCGTGGTGATCTTGGTGGTACTCCGGAGTCGCCATGAGACGTTCAAGCATCGAAAATTCAAGCCCGAGGGCGCCCGCAATGGGAGAACGAATGATCTGCGCCGAACGAGAAGACTCAGCAAAGGCGCCCAAGTCCGATCAAAGAACGTGCTCACGGGACCGAGTTGTTTCGGATCTCCCGCGAGGACGACCCTCGTAGCCTGCGCAGCGAGGCTGAGCGGAAGGAAAGCTGTACGCAAGAGGGTGTCAGGTGAGGAGCCGAGGCTATCGACAACGATCCGAGCGACCTGCCTTCGGCTTCGTTCGCTTGACCAGCCTGCACCGGAACAACCGGTATTAACGATCGACTCAGGATAGAGACGACTGGGTCCAACTCACCTCGTCGACAAAGATGTGAGAGAAATGGCCTCGTTTGATGCCAACGCCGGGGAGAATACTTGATGAAGCGCAAGTCGAGACGACGACCCGGAATCGCGCCAGTACTTCGACGGCAGGACACGCGAAGCCATCATCTTGAATATACGAGACGTCCATGACGTTCGACGAGACAGTGATGAGCGCGCGGCTGGGCGCGTTGAGGCGGAAGATGACATCCTTCGGCAAGTCGAGACGAGAACAAAGGAGGTCGGCAGCCGAGTTCGAGGGGGCCGTAAGCAAGATCCTGGCGTCGGTGTTCTTGATGAGCTGCTTGCAAGTCTCGATGATCGTGACGGACTTTCCTGTGTAACATGGACAAGGCACGGCAAGCGAGTTGACGGACAAACTGCTCGCGTACTCGAAAAGGCGAGAACGTACCAGTTCCAGGTGGACCGAACAGCACGTACGGCGAATCGCCACTCGTCTTGTTCAAGATCGAAGTGACAGCTTGGCGTTGGGCTTGGTTCGTCTCGATCGCCCTCGCGAAGAAGTTGAACGGAGCGACACCTGGATCGGCTCGAACTTCCGGACCCAACGACGGGAAAAGGAGGTTGGAGTGGGGAAGGCCAGAGTCAAGAGCCAGGAGCTCACGGCGACACTGCACCCGCGAAACGGAGAATTGAACATCGACGACGTGTCTCCTGCATGGGAGGCAAACGGGCGAATCAGTATCACGAAATCAGAACACGGAGAGATCGACGCGGCGTACCCGCAAGGACTGAAGCCCTTTGCGAACTTGAGGAGGACACGAGCTTGCTCGACACTCGTGACGACACCCTCGAACCATCGGTCGTCGCTGGACCTGCAAATCTTGACCTTGATTTTGTCACCACGAAGGACGGAGGGGCGTTTCTCGGCAAGGCCTTCAACCTCGAGGCTGTCATAGACGGGAAAGGTCAGTTGAAGGATACCAGACGCGCTACGGAAACAGTGAGGACGTACTAGTAGCGGCCGGTGGCGGTTCTCTCGAGCTCCGTTGCGAAGAGGTCGTAACGTTGGGCGTCAACCCTAGAATTGGGTCGAGTGAAACGTCAGCCCTCCTTTGTCAAGAAGACGCCCCCAGCTTGTTGTACCCACTCTGCTTGATGAGATTCGACGTAGAGCAAAGTACTCCAGAACTTCGCATAGTTCTCGTACGAGAGAGGTCCTGCATGTTCGCGAACGATTTGCAACGCTTCATCGGTGCCTGCCGTGTCGAGGATTCGCGTGATCCAGGCGGGAGTCGGGAAGAAGGGAAGCTTTGCGATGTAGGGGACGTTCTGCTTGAAGCCATCCTGTGGCGCCGGGACGGTGCTTCCCGGATCCGCGCGAGGTCTGTTGCGACGGTCGGGCCTAGCGTCTGGGATGCAAGCCGAGTAGCGTTCGGCGTCTTCGTTGACGCTGACAGGACCCAGTGCCGCGATCCCAGGGGAGACGGGAACGAGCGAATCGGCGCCGGTCGCGCCACGAGAGCGAAATCCGTTCGGGTGTCTGAAGCTGAGGTGGTTCTTCCAGTACTTGGAGAACATCGTACTGCTGCAGTCTTGGCATTGTACGCGTCTGTTGGGCAGATCGATTAACTCGTTGTTCAGGCGGGACCTGTGAAGCTGCCCGCGATTGTGGATCTTGAGGTCGCGTTTGTAGGTGAAGGACACCGAGCAAGTCTTGCAATAGGGGGAATGCATCTGTGACATGGTGCGGGGGAAGAGAAAGCCGTCAGATCTGTCGCCAAGCGAGAAAAGAGAGAGAAAAAGGATTTCGACGAACCGTGCGACGGAACTCTTTCGAAAAAAGTAGGTCGTTTCGGCCAAAAGCGGTAGGGACTCGTCCAGAGCGACGCAACAGCAGCACGACGAGGTTTCGGCGCTAGCTAGGAGCTCTAGTATCGACCTGAAGGGCTCGGAGACGGGCCATGTTGAGAGACGCCGAAGCGAGATGGGAGTCGTCGCTATCAACCTCGACTTTCTCACGTGAGGTTCACATAGCCCAGACAGAGCCGTTCAAGCGCATACGCATTCGGGAGAGCGAGAAGATGAGCGAAAAGCGAAATCGCGAGATTCGGGAATTACCGTCTCGCACTCGTCTCTCGCTGAACTGGGGCAAGGCTAGACCGAGAGGTACTATCGAGTACTCGACTGGACTAAATTTGTCAGAGAGACTCGGAAGGAGCAGGAGAGATTTTGAAGGCGACACGCTGGCGCGGAAATTCCCCAATTCTGACTTTGCTCCCACCTTCGCTCTCCTCCTCTCCACCCCGCCACCATGCACCGCTCCCTCCGCCTTGCCAACCTCACCGCCAAGGTCGCTGTGAGTTGCACCAAGTCTCGTTGCGCCCCGAGGCGGCGCGGGCGAGAAATCGGACTGACCAGAAATCTCGCTGCCCCTTCGCCCTCCCACCCTCGACCCCCCGTAGCGCCCTACCGCGGTCCGATCCTACGCTACCGCCAAGCCCGGTGAGTCTCATACCTCCCACTCGCCCCTCGCTCGCTCGGAAACTGACCCGCTAGCGTCGGATTGCAGCCGCTTCGGAGGTCGCTTCGATCCTCGAGTCGCGCATCTCGGGCTCGACCGCCGGCGCTGACGTTCAAGAGACCGGACGTGTCCTCACCATCGGTGACGGTATCGCTCGGTGAGTTTCCACCGCGCGTTGGTACTGGGCCCCTCGGTTCGCCTTGTGGCCAATCACTGACGGTCACGCCCGGCCTCGCTTCTCTCTCCCGCAACAGTGTCTATGGACTCCGCAACGTTCAAGGTTAGTCCTGGATCACGTCGACACGGTAGTCGCTTGGCCCCGCGCAGGGAACGGGGGCCGGAATAGGGGACAGTTGGCTGATGCGTGTTCGTTCGTTCAGCCGAAGAGATGGTTGAGTTCTCCTCGGGAGTTCGCGGCATGTGCCTCAACTTGGAAGCCGGTACGTCGCATCTCTCGCACTCGTTAGTTCTGCTGTCCATGCATCGGAAGCTGAGACGGAATCGCTTCCCCTGCTTAAAGACAACGTCGGAGTAACCATCTTCGGTAACGATCGTCTCATGTACGTTCCCTCCCTCGTCGTTCACCCCCACATGCTTGTCTGTCCTTACTCACTCGCTTTCTGTTATCGCCGATTGATAGCAAGGAGGGCGACACCGTCAAGCGTACCGGAAACATTGTCGACATCCCCGTCGGCCCCGAGATGCTCGGTCGTGTCGTTGACGCGCTCGGAAACCCCATCGATGGAAAGGGTCCCATCAACACCAAGGAGCGTCGCCGTGCCCAAGTCAAGGCCCCCGGTGTCCTTCCCCGTGCCTCCGTCTCCGAGCCCATGTTGACTGGTCTCAAGTCGGTCGACGCCATGGTCCCCATCGGACGTGGCCAACGTGAGTTGATCATTGGTGACCGTCAAACCGGAAAGACCGCCGTTGCGATCGACACCATCCTCAACCAAAAGCGATGGAACGACGGACCCGACGACAACGCCAAGCTCTACTGCGTTTACGTCGCTGTCGGACAAAAGCGATCGACCGTCGCCCAACTCGTGCAAACCCTCGAGGAGAACGATGCGCTCAAGTACTCGATCATCGTTGCCGCCACCGCCTCCGAGGCCGCTCCCCTCCAATACCTCGCTCCCTTCGCCGGAACCGCGATCGGAGAGTGGTTCCGTGACAACGGAAAGCACGCGCTCATCATCTTCGACGATCTTTCCAAGCAAGCCGTCGCTTACCGTCAAATGTCTCTCCTCCTCCGTCGTCCTCCTGGACGTGAGGCCTACCCCGGAGATGTCTTCTACCTCCACTCGCGTCTCCTCGAACGTGCCGCCAAGCTCGGCAAGGCTCACGGTGGAGGATCCCTCACCGCTCTTCCCGTCATCGAGACCCAGGGAGGTGATGTCTCGGCTTACATTCCCACCAACGTTATTTCCATCACGTAAGAACGCTCGTTTCCTTTTCCGCGGGCTGGCTTTTGACTAATGGTTTCTCCTTTTGACAGCGATGGACAAATCTTCTTGGAGGCTGAGCTCTTCTTCAAGGGTGTCCGTCCCGCTATCAACGTCGGTCTCTCGGTCTCGCGTGTCGGATCGGCCGCCCAGACCAAGATCATGAAGGCCGTCGCCGGTTCGCTCAAGCTCTACCTCGCCCAATACCGTGATGTCGCCGCGTTCGCCCAATTCGGTTCCGACCTCGACGCGTCGACCCGTTTCCTTCTCGCGCGTGGATCGCGTCTCACCGAGCTCCTCAAGCAAGGTCAATAGTGAGTACTTTCTTTGTACTGCAGGTCTCGGCGGACAAGTCGGTCGAGTTCTCACCGTCGTCGAACGTGGTTTCACAGCCAACCCCTTTCCGTTGAGGTTCAAGTTCCCATCATCTACGCCGGAGTCAACGGTCTTCTCGACCGTGTCCCCGTTGACCAAATCGGAGCGTGGGAGAAGTCCTGTATGTCTTCATCATTCTTTCTCCTAGGTCAAAACCATGAAGTGGGAGGGGAGACTGACGAGACTTTGTTTTCAACCTTTGCGACTTGTAGTCAAGGACCACCTCGAGTCTTCGCAAAAGCAACTCCTCGCTGACGTTGGAAAGGGTAAGATGACCCCCGAGCTTGACGCTCAACTCAAGAAGACCGTTGTCGAGTAAGTCTTTGCTTTTCTCTCTGTCCTCTTTTTCCCCTCCGTTCGGGGTCGCTAACTCGCCAACTTCTTCCAATTCAACAGCCACGTCTCTTCGTTCGTCTCCGCCTAAACTATCCCCACTTCCGTCGCCGATAAAGTTGTGTGTGTGCCCCCCCGTGGCCCGTGTGTGTTAATCCCAAAAAAGAGGTCAAAGGTTTCACTTCTCTTTTGTTTCTCCCTCTCTCGAGTCGCGAAGCTTTCCTCTCTTTCCTTCCTCCTCCTACCTAGACGGCCTCTACCTTGGCATTACCTCCTCGGTGTTTTTGGCCCTCCCTCCGTCCAATCTTCCCTTTCCCCAAGCTTTCTCAATTCTCAACGTTCAAATATGTTTCTTACGTCTTTTCCGATTTTGCCCCGGTCGACATTGCGCCGAGAGTCGTTGAGAGCTTGCGCCTAGGAGATGACTGTGTTCGCTCGAGTTGAAAGTCGCGCGTTCAGCGACGACTTCGCTCGGCTCGGCTCGTCTTCGCATATCTGTGTCGGAAACACGAAAAGCCATGACGGGGGGTTCTGCCTGTTGCGGTACAAGCGACGAGGTCGTTCTAACAATTGTAACTTCCAGTGATGCGTGTATTTGAGAATCGGCCCGTGGACCAGCCGGAAAAAGCTCAGATTTTTTTAAGCTCGGGAGAAACCGAGGAGTGGGACCGCGAGCGAGCTCCGACAAGTATTTTTTCTCACGGTCCTCCTCGTTCGCGTCATCTCGTCTGTCTCTACAAATTCGCTGATCTCGAGCTAGAGGTTTTATTTTGGCTCCTGGCTACACACTCGACCCACGATGTCGTCGTAGTTCAGTTGGCCTCGAGAGGCGGGAAGAGTTTCGCTGTCTGTTAGTCCAAGTCACGTCAACTTTCGTCCGTTCTATGAGCAATCGTTGATTGAGAGGGTCTCAGCATGGAGCGGGGTGGGAGAGGGGGGGGGGGGCAAACGCGACGATTGAAGAACCACGTCCTCGTCGATCCAATGCTTTAAATCTACCCGTTTTTCTGTCAGATCGTTTTTGCTTACCAAATGTCTCCCATTTGTATCCTCGCCGTGACGGACACACGAAGCGTGTTGCTTCAGTACTGCAGAACGAGGACGCTCTCTTGCCCGTTGAGCTCGGAGTCCCGGTTCGGACGAAACCCGCCCGACATCCAAGCTCTCTCCACTCCGTCCGTCCCCGAACTTCGAGGCAGACTAGGCGAACTGATATTCTCGATTAGTTGGAGTATAGAGGGTGGGGTCGCACACGTTCACTCCTCTTTCAACACAATGGAGCGACTTTGGCTCTCAATTTGTGTGTTCACGTCCTCGCGGCACGTCTTTTGCGCCCCTCGGCTAACGGGATCGGACGCTCGGACCACAGCCTCATTAAATCCTCGATGCCAACGTGACATGGGATGTATGACGGCAGAGAATGACATAAATTGACATTCCGAAAAAGTGACCCAGATTCTCGGCGATAATTTGGGTCACTTTTCTTTTGGTCTTGCCGTTAACCTGCCACCAGCTCGCAGAGAGTGTGTCGCAAATTTGCGGCAGGCTAACAGCTATGAGTTAGATATGGGCGAGTAACCCGCAAATTGGGCAAAGCGTCTACCGCCGGCTGGCGAAAAGACACTGTACTCAGCTTCTCCATTCCCGCAATCGGTCTGATCCTGAGCTGCCTGACCCTAGTAGGATCGTTTTGGGGCCGAGAGAGGGAGACACATGGGTAGTCGAGATTGAGAAAACGGGCGGCGAGACCCGAGCTCAGTACCCATTGAAAGCGACCTCTTTTTCAACAACCGTTCAGGGGTCGGGCGCATACTTGGCACATGGTCCCCAATTGATTCAAGGTTTGCAATCGATGGATAAGGTTTTCAGATTGTTACAACAACATCGCAACAGAAAAGAGAGAGAGAGATTTTGTCTTCCCCATCGTTATGATCATATTCGTATTCGTGGGAAATCTAGAACGGCCAATCATGGGGTCTGATCGTAATACCCTCTCGTTCGAGTACCTCCCTCACGACGTTTTCAGCGCTCGTGACGCACCCTTCCAACAAGGGGATTCCCCTCTCGCACCAACTTCCCGTGAAATATACCCCACCGGTTCCGGTCCTCCTCCCTTCCTCCTCCTCAACCTCTTCTTGTCCTCCTCCTCCTCCTCCTCTTCCTACTCCTGAATCTGCTCCTAGGAAATGTCCTTGTAATCCTTCTCCTCCTCTTCCCGTCGTCGCCGATTCCGATCCCGCCCGCCCCTTCTTCTTCCTCCTCGGGCCGAGGAGGAACCTCGGCAAGACGTCTTTCGATTCGACCGTGACGAACGCGCGCGAGAACCAACTCGAAGACAGGACAAGTTCGGGTCGAACCGGTCGGAGCGGGTTGGTCGTTTGCAACACGTAACCCGACCCCCCCAACCCCAACCCCAACCCCGCGCCGCCCTCTTCTTCGCCTTGTTCTTCAACGCCGTTCTTCTTCTCCTGATTCTTCTTGGTCTCGATCTTCCTTCTCCCCTCGTGTTGTTGGACGACGACAAGGTTGGTGGTAGTTTTGTTCGACGAAGCGGAAAGAGGAGTAGATGACGATGACGACGACGAGACGAGCGTGGGATGAGACGATACGACGTGAGTCGTCTCGACCGAAGTCGAAGGGAGGTGAGTCGTCCAGACGCCACCTCCCTCTTCGTCGCAATCGTAGTCGTCGTCGTCATCGTCTTCGTCTTTGTCTTCGTTTTTGTCTCGCGGAGAAGCTTTTCGACGACGAGAACGACGACGAGACGGGAACGCCGCGAGGTTGAGGTCACGTCGGTCGGAAGCGTTGGGAGGGAGGAACGAACGATCGACGTGGTTCACGACGAGCGCCGAGACGTACCGGAACGCTTTCAACGCCGAGATCGTTTCCGACAAGACAGAAAGTCTTCGTCCTCGCCGCCTCGATCCTCGCGACGACGACGACGACGACGACGCCGAGGTCGAGGTGATGGTTGCAGTCGTCGTCGTTGACAGGGTCTCGAGGAGGGAAGCAGCTTGGTTCGCTTGGGTCGCAAAGATGATGTAGTCGACGTCTAGTTCTTCGAGCGTCGTCGAAGCCGAGTCTTCTCGGTCTCGCGTGCCTTCACTTCCGCTTCCGAGACGGTACCGTAGAGTATACGCCCTTTGTTCCGAACTCGGGTTGTACACGATTGCGTGGATGTGGGACGACAGGTAAATGTTGGAGACTTGAACGGGAGCGATCAACCTTCTGACGATTCCGCGGACTCCAAACGCCGGCGCAGTAGTGTAGTGAGCCGATATAAAAGTCGACGTGACGTACTCTGTCGAAAGAGAGTAGGAATCACCGGTGAGCGTTCATGGGGAGGGGCCGATTGGCGGCGGCGGGAAAAGTTGGACTAGAAGAGTCGACACGTACCGAGTGCCTCGCCGACTGGCATTTTCCTCGCCTCGTCGATACCGACTGTGCACACTGCCGCCATCAACGGAACGAGCACCTCTTCCCGCATGGCCTCGAGCACCCGATGGTTCCGACACCAGTCCTCGAGCGGCTCCTTGGCGACGTTTGCGATTTTGCCGACGACGGGCAAAGTGAGCGACGGGCGCGCGCGAGTGAGTCCCGACTTGACGTAGAAGAACGAGAGGACGAGCAGATGGAGGTACGCGACCGCGAGGAAGACGAGGTGCACGATGTAGGCGGACCGTCGCCAACTCGAGCGCACGAGCGCAGGGAGCGAGCTCGAGTCGGTCGAGAGGTGGGAAGGGATCGCTACCGGGGGCCAGCGGAGGCCCGAGGATCCCTCGTAGATGAGGGTCGCCGTCGGGGCAGGGAATGGCGGGGGAGGGGGAGAGGGAGACGGACTCGGCGACGACGGCGAGGGGTTAACCCGGTGGCGAAGACTCGATGTCGGGCCCTTGCTGTAGGGTGGTAACGGAGTCGAAGATCGCGTGTCTGTGCCGGTCGCGGTTTCGGGCGCTCGACGAGAGTGGGATCTCGCTGCGAGGCGCGAGAACGAGTACGAGAATTCGTTCTTGACGAGCGGGACTCTGAGGTAGTCGTAGAGCTTCTTTACTCGTCCATGAGAGCCTAGAGGTTGGGTGCGACAAACAAGTGAGCGGGGATCGAATCTTTCGCGAGTTGTAGAGAGTAGAGAGAGGGGACTGACCGGAGTTGATCGAGCGCATGGGGACGTCTATCCGGTACGACCCCTTGTCGCTCTTGATCGAGATGCTCGAGTTGTCCATCCCGAGCTCTTCACTCTGGACATGGGGATGAGCGAATTGAGCGAATGTTGATCGACGAAAGGGAGCGGATCGGAGTGAGCTCACCTTTTCGAACACGTGCACTTGGACGTGACTCGGGATGACCGATAGCAAGTGCGCGGCCGTGAGTCCGGCGAGGCTGTGAGAGACCCACCGCGACGGAGAGAGAAGAGAGAAGGCGCGAATTTCGAATTCAGCGATCGAACGACTCGGAGGGGGCGAGGCGAGGTCGGGAGCGCGTACCCAGACCCGATCACGGCAACCTTTGTACATCCATGCGTGTCGGGATCCATTCGAAGTTGAGGCGTGAGGTGTAGAAGGACTCTCCGCGGCGAGCGAGTCGACGTCGCTTTCATCTCCTTTGATCTCTCGATCGCTCTCTCGTCTCGGACATGTCTCGACCGCACCTCGCGAGCCAACTCACGCGCCTCGCACTCCCGCTCGTCGAGCGACACGGCTTCACGCGCGAGGCGATCCAACTTGCGTCGCTCAACCTCGACGGCGCGCGAGAACGACTCTCGGACCGCACGCTCGACGCCCTGTACCCCTCGCCGCCGCAATCCCTGCCCGACCCCACCGCCTTCTCGCTCTGGGGACTCGCGATCGGCAACGGCGGCAAGCGCTCGCTCTCGCGCCCAGAGCTGATCCACCTCGCAAGAGGCAACGGCATCGTGCCCGGCTCGGACGCCCACCGCCTCGAAAAGACGGGACCGGCGAGGGCCCTCCTCCTCGCGTGGCTCCAACAGGCACGCGTCGACATGGTCACCGCCGTGAGCGAATCCCGCCTCCAAGGCGAAGACGCCCTCCGCCACGGCATCCGCGCCAGGCTCGAGTACAATGAACCCGTACTCGACGCGCTACCACAAGTACGTCCAGATATCGCGTGCCTCGCCACGACCAGCAGACTGACCCTCGGCGCCACCGACCCTTCTTTTCGATTTCGCTCCCAGGCTCTCGCCCTCTTGTCTGCCCCGACCACAACCCCGCTCTCGGCGCCAACTTCAATCTTGCCTTCGCCATTACCTCACCTGGTCCATGTCGCTAATATTGCACAAGACCTCGCAAAGGCGTCTGGTTCCCAAGCGCAAGGCGTCAGTCTCTTTTTCGCTTTCTTCCTCCCCCCCCCCCTCGATCGACCGTTCGAGAGGCTCATTGGTCCTTTTCTGTCGCTGTGAATCTCCAGACGGCGTGGTACTCGATCCGGGCGCGACTCTCGCTCATCTACACCCTTTCCGAACTCCACCTCTTGTCTCCTCCTTCTCCTTCTCCTCCTTCGTACTCCTCCTCACCACCACCGATAGAAAGCCTTTCCTCCTCGACGATACCGACAACGGCAACGACAACAACGACGACAACAACGAGTCGACAAGAACGGATCGCCGCTTCGGTCCGGTACGCCGACCGGCTCTTTGACGAATCGCGCCACGTCGCCGACTCGGTCGAGGGCGCGTACGAATTTTCAAACTGGGTCTTCAAGAGTTGGAAAGGCATCGCTATGAGTAGGCTTGGACTGTGAAATATCGGACCCCCCATCACCCCCCTCCCCCCCCCTTTTCGCATTCCACGGCATTGCGCGATCTGTTCCACACGAAAAATAAACGTATTGCCGTCCCAAGTCTGGCAGTGAGGGGGGCATACGCAGAGAGAGAGGGAAAGAAAAGAGAGAGAGAGAGAGAGGGTGCGGGGCGGGAGAGGGAAGAGCGCTCGAAAAAAGGAAAACAAACCGTGGCCCAAGCCTCGATTGGGGATCGCGGGTTTCGAGCCCCTTCGCCCCCCCTCCCCCTCCCCCCGCACCGCTCCCGCTCTCACCACCTTGAAGGCATTTTGTCAGAGCAAAGAAGAAGAAAGCAGCAGTTTTTCGGTAAAGAAGCTAGCTATAAGGCCCGTTCAAAAAAAGGAATAAAACGGAAAACAAGACACAAAGAACCTTCCCCCCCCCCCCCCCCCCCCCTTCCCTCAAAAGACGAAAAATAATAACAAAACAAATTAGTAGGGAGCGGGGAGTGGGGGGGGGGGGGGGGGCTGGCTGATCTCTATTCAAGGTCGATCAAAAAGCGAGCCCGTTCAAGTGTTTGAGAAAAGAAACGAAAGTCGAGTCGCCAGGGGGGGGGGGGGGTGGAGGGGGTCGCAAACTACAAAATTAAACCAGTTCAAAGAGGGGGAAAATCCCGACAACAAGGTGGACCAGAGGGGAGGGGGGAAGGGGCTTGGGGGTTTGTACGATGAGTTAGAAGAATTGTCGCGGGCGGAGCGGGGTGGGTGGGGGTAAGGGGGGAAGAAACGAAGCGGAACCATAAGGTATATATTTAAACAACAATGGAAAAAGGCGTGGCGGGGTGTGTAGGGGCGATCGGGAGGGGGGGGGGGGGGGGGGGGGGAAGCAACGTTCCGAGCAACGAGGGTTTGTTCTCCCCTTTTTCTTTTTACTCCAAGCCGTCTTTTCGTCACGACGACGACTTCAAGGCTCGTAATTCTCCCATCAATTTCTGGTTGTTGATTTTATTAGAGCCGGTAGCGATTTGGAATCAGTTGAGGACGAGAGAGAGAGAGAGAGAGAGAGAGAGAAAAGGAGAAGGAAGAGAGGGGGACTGACTCTAGCTAGATCAGAGTTCTCGCCGGGGTGCCTCAAGAGTCGATCCATGGCCGATTGTCCACCGAGCATAAACGCGATCCGTTGGGTCAAGATTGCCATCTCGGATTCGTTGACCGTCGTCGCACCAGGGGGAACCGACGAGGAGGGATTCGCTGCGACTGCGACACAAGGAAAGATCAAGTTAAAAACCAACCTCGTTCAGCGAATCACGAACTTTGCGCGCCAATTGGCAATGGTCATGGGCAAACGTCACGAGGATTGGGACGGGGGGGGGGGCAAAGAAGGTTCTTTTTGAGGACGACTCACGAGGTTGTTCATCTCCCGAACGCCTCAGGAACGGTTGCTGAAGTAGTTCGGGGATCGTCGCGCGTTCCTTCGGGTAGTACCTCAAGCAACTCTGCATCGTCTGCAACAAGTCGGGTCCGACTTTGGTCTTGAGGTCGGCGAGTTCCTCTCCGCGCGGACCTTTCGGGACCGAAAACGCCGGGTAGTTGATCCGGTGGAGCGGGTTCTGAATCATGAGGATCTTGGACGACAGGTCGCGAATGTGCGCAAAAGGTTGTTGACCGTACACGAGTTGGTACAGGATACACCCGAGTTCCCACACGTCTGCCGGTCGTCCGAGCTAAACGGGAAAAAAAAAAACATTTCGCAACCGCGCGGCCGAAGGGGTTAGTCTCGTTCAAACTTTTCCTGATTGGGTTTCGCGCGTCCACAACCCGCGAGACACGGAAGCGAGGCGCGAAAGCTAGCGAACGGGTAAACAAAAAAACAAAGAACGAACCTTCATTAACCGTTTCCCGTCGTCTCCGAGACCCGTATCGAGCAACGCCTCGGGCGGCATGTAGTTGGCCGTCCCGATTTGTTGGTCCCGTCCAATGTTGGTCGTATCGGCCGCGATCGCCTTGGAGATGCCGAAATCGATGAGCTTGACTCGACCTTTGACGATTACAAAGTTGGCCGGTTTCAGGTCCGAATGGACGATCGATTCCTCGTGAATCACTTGCACCGCACACAGCATCTTCAGGTATCGAGAACGTCAATCAGCGTCGGGGTTCGTGCGCAAGACACTGGAAGCCGGGAGGGGAGAGAGCGCGAGGGGGAAAGGGGAGGGAGGCTCACTTGTTCCCAAATGTACCGAACGCGGTTCAAACTCAATTCCAACCCAGAGTACCCAGCCAGGAGACTGTTGAGATCTGTATCTCCCGCTTCCATGACCTAGATGTAGATGAAGGGTCAAATCAATCAGTACCGTGTAAAAACAACAACAACAAAAACAGGGATGTAGTTCTCGGCGGGGACAGAGACACAGAAGAGAAAGTACTGACCATGTATACGTAACGGTTCTGTACTTCTGCGTCGATCAACTGAATGATTTCTGGTTTCCCCGACAGTTTCTTGAGCAGCGTGATCTCGTTGATGAAACTCGCGCGCGACTCTGCGTCGTTGCGCGTGTCGACCTTTTTGAGCGCGCAAATCTCGTTGTTGTGCGCCGCGATGACACGGTACACTTTCGAACTCCCGCCGCGACCGAGGATGCCCGCTCGGTGGTACGCTTTGCCATTCACCTGTTTCGTCGAGGATGCGTTTTCGGCGGACCCGGGCGACAATAGAGGCGAAATGGAATCGTCAGCTGTTGGAACTACTCGGGGGGAGGGAGAGTACAACAGCCCCCGGGGGATCAAGTCGAGAAAAACTTGCCATGATGTTTTTAGGTAATCTTTTGATCGGTTCGCCATGACCTTGTTCGCTCATTGGGACTTGTTGCGGTATCGGGTACATCATTCCTCCGCCTTGTTGTTGTTGCTGTTGTTGTTGCTGCTGCTGCTGCTGATGATGCTGGTGGGCTTGCTGACTCTGGTAGTGGTGTTGCTGAGCCGTGTAGCTCGGCGTAGCTTCGGCAACCCCAGGAGATCGATCTCGGAGGGGTACTTGGAAATCGTGAGATTTGACCGGTGCTCCGTACCCTCGTTGATGTTGTTGAACCGTCAAAGGTGGTGGCGGCGGGACAGCTGCAGCGGCGGCGGGGTAGCCGCGGTTCACTTCTGCGAGTACTTGGCGACCGTTTGGGAGGGTCGAGGGCGCCGGGGCATGGTGAGAAGGCGGAACAGACGATGGAGGATACGGTGGAGCTTGGTTAGGATGCTGCGGAAGGAGGTGGGAATGCACGGAAGGCGGAGCAGCACGTGCATCGTAGGCATTCTCGTCGTGATATGGTCGGAAGGACGCGGGCGGCGCAGGCATCGAGTGAGAAGGCGGAAGGTGAGAGGGTGGAGGCTGATAGTGAGGTTCGACTGCGGGATCCGGCTGATCCGGTTCGTCTCGGTAGAGCCCCATACTCGAGCCAGGACGTCCAGCGGTCTGTTGCTGATGTGGATGAGACGAGGACGCAGATGACGACGTACTGCTCGCCATGAGCGTCTCACTGTTGCTCCGCTTGAGGCTCGTGCCGGACCCGACCAAGGTCGAACTGTAAGCGGATCCCGTCGCGGTGTCTTGAGAGTGTTGTTGCTGATGGTGAGAAACATACTGGTCGCCAGCCTCGTCTCGGCTGATCAAGGCACGGCGGACGGTTGATCCGGGTTCCTTGGGTTCTCCCGCTCGACTTTCCTCGATTGAAGCTCGAGCTTGAGCGATCTGAGCCGCAGCTCGTGAGCCGGACTCTGGCCGGTGAGGGTGGCGCGGATGCTGGATGGCCTTGTCGACGTTTTCGTCAAGCGATGACAGAAGCGAAATGGAAGTTTTGCGAGCGAGACCGGGTCCCATTGGGTTGAGTTTGATCGATGTCGGCGCAGAAACGGAGCGCGGTTGCGACGAGAGTGGTCGGAAGTTTGGATGTGTCGGCTGAGAGTCCTCGGTGGTGGAAGCGAGAGTGGAAGTTCGTAGAGGAGGGGAAGGATCCGACGCAGACGAAACAAACGAGGGAAGATCGGGCGAGTTGTTGGCAGAGGAAGAAGAGGAGGACATCGATGTGGATGATTCGCCGCGCAGGAAGCGGTTGCGGAAGGCTGTGCTGTTCGACGGAACTTGGGTGGCCCGCATCTGAGTGAACGTTGCCGATGCCGCCGCGGAGGCGGCACTCGTGCTGCTCGGCAGTCGTTCATGGTCCGAAAGAACCTCGTGCGAGTGATGGTCGAGAGCTGAACTGGATCGACCCGAATCGAGACCGTGCTTTCGTAGGTAAGACGACGAGTTGAGAGTCAAAGTAGCCGCACCTCGCTCGGCAGATTGAACAAGCTTCGGCGAGGAAGGGGGTAGTTCCGAACGAGATCGACCATGACCATTAGGTGACGCAGAAGGACGAGTGACGTGCGAAGGTTCAGCAGAAGGAGAGCGTTCGAGAGCTGTAGTTGATCCCCTCGAAAGTCAGCTACGATCTCAGGGAACACACCGAGAGCGAGATGACTGACACCTCCGGCGATCGACTTGAGAAGACGCTGGTTGCGATTCGGGAACGTCCAGTCCGAGTGCGTCCGAATCTGCCGCGACCGGTTCTAGAGGCCTCTGCACTACTCGTCGTGCCTTTCCAGTGACTCCGGCAGTCCCCCGACTCGCCAACCAGTTCTTGCGTCCGACCGAAGCTCCCGTGCCCGCGCCCGTCGTGGAAGGCGCCGCCATGGATCTCAACAGACCATGGCGAGGAAGCCCAGGGGTGACACCGTCGTCTAGACTAGTCGGGTGGGAAGCAGTTGAAGATCGTTCGGATGAAATTTGGCGAGTGAGGGGACCTCGATTCGAGGTCGCAGGCGGGAGTGGAGCACGAGCGAAGGCCTGTCGGAAACGATCGAAAACATTGCCACCGTCAGAACCCAATTTATTAGCCCAGACACACAGAGCAGGGCCGCTTACATCCGGAGATCTCGAAGATACTTTGTGAGTGAGACCGTCGTCGAGGTTCGCGTCATCTAGCATTGGCGCCGGGGCAGGCTCGCTCGCGTTCGTCGAAGTTCTTCCGAGACTCTTGGCCAGTTCTTTGCTCTTTGACCACGACCTCCCGATCGTGTTGCCCGTCCGTTCCGTACTGTTCTGCGCGCTCGACGTGCCGCCGCCGCCGCCGCTGGCGGCGCTCCGGCCCAACAGCGCAGTTTTCCACCCACTTCCTCCCGAACCTGAATTCGAACCCGTGACGGATCCGGACCTGCTCCGAGACGACATGGCAGTTCCGGGTCGAGACGGCGGGTGACGTGTATCGGTCGCGTGTCCATCTGCCCCTCCTGCAGCCGAGGCCAGGGAAACGAGGGACGAAGTTGAAGGAAGGTTCCGCGAATAAGGCGACGAGCTGCGGGGCGGGGGCGGACCCTGCGCGGCCGAAGTCGCGTACTTGTCGGATTCGAATTGAGGCAAGTCGAGACTGTCGTCGTCATCGAAATCGAAAGAGGCGTTACCGCCCTGGAGTGCGAGGGAAGAGGTCGAGGCCGAGCGGATCGAAGTCGCCGTGGACTTGGTCGTTCCGCCGAAAGAGGGGTGTCCTCCGAGTATCTTCGACGACGTCCTGCTCGAGGACCGCCGCGCCGAACCGTTCGCGGGCGAGGAGGAGCGTGAAGCGTTGTTGTTGTTGTTCGCCGAGTCTCCTCCTCCTGTCGGCGTACGAAGCTTGTTCATGACCTTGCCAAACAGGTTTGTAGACTTGCCGGACGAGCTTGGAGTAGACGGGAGGTCCGTCCGAGAGGGAGTGGCCGACATTTCCGCGACGAAGAGTTGTTGACTGAAACTCGCACTCGGGTCGGGGAAGGTGCACGCCCGCGCCTAGCACATGTACGACCTCCGGTACGCAGTAGATACGTCGGGCTGAGCGATTGTGTCGCTCGGCTCTGAGTCGAAGTCGGTCGCGTCAACGAGAGCGAACCCGCGCGCGATTTTACCTTGGCTCCTTTCACGAATCCGATGCCTTTCTCTCGCTGTACCGTCATACTACCAAGTACGACGCGTATACTAGCTTATCATGAATTTTCAGGCGTTGATTCCAATCAATATGAATGATTGCTAGTATCCTCGAGCGCTCGGCGACGCCACGCCAAACCTCTCGATCCGTGAACATGCACTGCTCGCACATCATCGTTAACGACGAGAGGATGTTCGTGATTCGACAGTTCGGGCTCATACAGTATTGAATAGTTTTGCGCTTGAGACTGCAAAGATGCGAATGATCACTATCCGTCCCGCTTACACCTGAAGCCGCAGCGAAGCCTGAAGAAAGGTTGCGAGGGTCAGATTGTTGATTCAAAAAAATTCAGGCAAAGCTAAGCGATTCAAGCCACATACCAGGAGGATTCATTTTGGTTTCGAAAACTCGAGCCAAACCGCGCCGTCCCGGTTCGTCGGTCTCCCCTTGAGGACACCATGTCCTTCCAACGACTGCTCGACTTGCTTGATGACCTGAGTCCGCACGTCGTGCGATACCTTGACCGCGCGCTTCTTGTCGGACAAGCCGACGAGCAACCGATAACCCTCTGCCAACAACTCTCGCCCCTTCTTGAGCTTGTGTTCGAGGTCGTGTCCGCTCACGCCCCACGTCAGGTGCACCTCTTTGATCTCGCCGCCCGCGTTTGCGACCTGCGTCGCAGCGCGCTCTGCATCTTTCGCCTTCTTGTCTTTCGCCTTTTGGTACGCCTCTTTCTTGTCGAGGATGCGGCAGATCGGAGGGTCGTTTGACGGGTCGACGAGTTGGATCGCGTACCGGTCGCGGTCGAGGGCGGCCAAGAGGGACGCGAGCGTCGAGGGCGGGAGCAGCGATTTCGTCGCGGGATCGACGAGCACGACAGTGCGGTGGGGAATGTCTTCGTCGCGGAGGACCTTTGACCCTTTCACGACGGGAGATTTCGCGGCCGCGAGCGGAGTGTTGGAGAATGGCCGGGACGGTCCTGCAACGGGAAATGCGAGATGGGCGGGGCGGCCAGCCCAGCGAGGCGAGCGAGCTGAGAGCCTGGACAAGTTTGTCGAAGCTATCCGCGTGCTGAACATGTCGGGCGCGTTGTCGACTGTGTATGGATCTAGGAACACGGGACGCGCGCTGCCGTCATTGGCAAAATTTTGTCACGTGTTCCGAGCGTCCTCGCTCGCTCACAAGTCCGAGGGAAAAGGGTGGACTCGTACACTGCTCGACTCAGCGAGCTGAATATCTAGAGTGTTCATTGCCTACCTGGAAGAGTATGGGTTTATGAGGTAAAGCTGCCGAATGTACCTCCACAAAAGCGGAGGCCGAACGCGGACGCGCGGGCGGCGATCCCAGACCGGCCGGCCGCCCTCAAGTCGCTGTCAGCATTTAATATTTCTCGCTCGGCCTGTCTCGCCTCGACCTACCCAACCCAACCCGCAGTGGATCCCGCGATGGCATCAGTGACTGCACCAGGACCTCCGGCACTCGCGCACCCCATCGAGGTGACCTCGGCCGGGCCAGGTCGCCAAACCCGCTCCGCATCGGAATCGAGTCAGGACGACACTCTCGCTGAACGCGCAACGTCGCGAGAGAACAAGGACAAGTCACTCGACAAGGAAGAGAAGGGTCACGACAAGGAGGCCGCTCCTCCGAAAGGCGACAAGGACAAGGAGAAGAAAGACAAAGATCCGTTCTTGGTCACCCTCGACGGGAGGGAACACCTGAACCCGCACACGTGGCCAGTGTGGTACAGGTGGTGGCTCACAGGCTTCGCAGGGCTCCTCGTCCTCAACGCTAGTGAGTCGCTTCACTCGATCGCCGCGGATTCCCCATTCAACTGACCTATTTTTCTGCTCGCAGCTTTCGCATCGTCTGCTCCGTCAAACTTGATCCCGTCCATCATTACTCACTATGGCGTATCGGAAGAAGTCGGCGTATTGACCATCTCGATCTTCGTCGCCGGATGTGAGTCGCCCTCGTTCTGAACCTCGTTCTCGTTCGTTTTGCTCAATCATGGAGCCCCTGGCGTCTCGCAACAGACTGTGTCGGACCGCTCCTCTGGGGTCCCCTGAGTGAACGATACGGTCGACGCCTCATCTTCCTCGGAGTGTGGGTGCCGTACTGCGCCTTCGTACTCGGATGCGCCCTCTCGCCCAACATCGGCTCCATGCTCGTCTTCCGTTTTCTCTCGGGTTGTTTCGCTGCGGCCCCGCTTACAAATTCAGGAGGTGTCATCTCGGATCTCTGGGACGCCGATCGTCGCGGTGACGCCCTCGCCATCTTCTCGTAAGTCTGACCGTCGTCCTGATGCTAGTACAGTGACAGCGTTGACCCTTGAGTTCGCAGCCTCATGCCTTTCGCCGGTCCCGCCTTGGCACCAATCATCTCCGGTTTCATGGAAGTCACACACACCAACTTCAGATGGATCTTCTGGGTGCTCCTCATTTTCGCTGGCGTTTGCGGAGTCGGCATCGTCTTCTTGTTGCCCGAAACCTACGTACCCTACATCCTTCACACGGAAGCGAAACGACTCCGAAAGGAAACTGGCGACGACCGGTGGCACTCGCCGATGGACAAGAAGGGAGACGAATCGATCGGCGCGATCCTGCATCGCACCGTACTCAAACCGTTCGGAATGCTCTTCCAAGAGCCTATGCTTCTCGTCGTGACTCTCTATATGTCGTTCATCTACGGAATCGTTTACTTGCTCTTCGTGCGTTACCTTTCCTCGGTTTTCTACCCGAACCGGCGCTCATGAGTCCGGATTCCCTGCACAGGAAGCTATCCCGATCGTCTTTGGCGTATGTCCGGTCTCTCTAAGGTATCTCGACGTTGGCTAATTGCGAATGTTCAAAACGTGCAGCAAGAGCACGGTCTCAACGCCGGCAAGACAGGACTCGGTAGGTGCCATTCGCACGTCTCCTAATCGCGGTCAACGCTCACCCGAATGGTTACATTGTCATAGTCTTCCTCGCCCTCTTGATGGGAGGAGTCACAGCGGTAGTCATCTACGTACTGTACTTCAATAAGCAGTACATGAAGAAGCATCGCGCAAGCGGCGGCAAGGGAGTCCCGCCTGAGCAACGACTTATTCCCGTCTTCTTCTCGGCCCCTCTTCTCGCCGTTGCGTTCTTCTGGTTCGCGTTCACCTCGTACCCATCCATTTCGATCTGGTCTCCAATCTTCGCCATCGTACTTTTGGGAATTTGTATTCTCTGTACGTCAATGCTCTCTCCGCTTGACCTACTCGATCGCCCGATACAGCTCCTGACTCATTGTACGATGATCAGACACCTTCCTCGCCGGGTTCAACTACATCATGTGAGTCTCTTGCCGCCGCGCGCCCTTTCAACGTCCAACTTCGTGCTGACTCTGTTCCTCCTCCCTTTTCAGCGATTGTTATCTGTGGAACGCCGCATCGGCCCTATCGGCTAACACAGTCGTGCGGAGTAGTTTCGGAGCTGGTGAGTACCCCAGCGCCCGGATAGCTCGGATCTGTCCTGACAATGTTTTCCCCGGCGCCAGGTTTCCCTCTTTTCGCAACCCAGATGTACAACAAGCTCGGCACTCCCGGTGCTTCCGCCCTTCTCGGTGGTCTCGCCGTCGTATTCATTCCGGTACCTTTCGTCTTGTTCAAGTACGGCAAGAAGATTCGGTCCATGTCGAAAAACGCGTACGCCTCTGTTGTCCGTCCCTCTTTCCTCTCGACGGCACGAACAACTGATGCATGCTCTCTTGATACTTGCTCAACAGTGTCGTTCTCGACAAGTAGTTGTCATCAGAGATAGAGAACACGAACTTGCCTGCATACCCTTTTGAACGATTTATAGCTCACCTAATTTTTACTGCTTATATCCGTTTTGTCCCCCCCCCCCCCGCCTTCACCCGGTCAGTTCGTGTATATACTTGCCTGTCAAACGTGCCGTTGCCGCGCAAAATAGTGCGATCGAGAGCGAGACGGTTGAGTCGAGACGATTCTGCCATTAACTGCACACCGACGTCATGGCCTCGCCGACACTGGAGCTCGAAGACGAGTTGGCGGCGTTCAGGCGCGAGTGGCAGGAAGAGACCAAACGTAGACAACCTCGACCCGACGCTCGGAACGCCGCAGCATCAACCTCGACCTCTGCTGGTTCAACCTCCACTCTGCGACCCCGACTGCAGCCCAATCCGGCGACGACTTCGCCCGAGACGAAGCGGAGATCCCTAGAGCCGATCCGAGACCTCGAACAGCGGCTCGCAGAGACCCACCTCGATGACACCGCCGAGCGAGTCGAACCGGCAAGGCCAAAATCGGCACTCGACCTGTACTCGGAAGCCGTCAGGAGTGAACAAGAGGGCAGGCTGAACGATGGTAAGTCGTTCAGGATTCCCTCCTCGAGTCGCCGTCGCATCGAGGCTGACCCGTCCGGGCTCGTTCCGTTTTATTCGAGCCAGCTCTGGTCAATTACCGTTCCGCGTTCCGACTCGACCCGGACGTCGACAAGGTATGGAACAGGGCGACGACGGCCGCCCAAGTTCGCGCGCTGCAGAGCGGTCACGACCCGAACCACGCATCGACTTCATCTTCGACCGATTTTCGATTCGCACGTACGGTGCAACTCGGGCCAGACTATGAACCCTCGAAAGAACACCGGAGTAAGGAAGAAGCTCACGAAGAGACTGGGGGCAAGACGGACAAGAGTTTGACGCACCCGAGCAGTACAAACTTCCTCCTGCACTCGCTCCTGAAATCGTTTGCCGAAAACCCTTACGTGCGCACACCTCGACCACTTGCGCACGACGTCCCCGCGGCGGCAATTCTCTCATCAGGTCATGGCAGTGAAAGTAAAGTCGAGTCACCGCCGATGACCGTGACGCCGGAACAAGCCCTCGCGAACCTCGGGTTCGTTCCGGCCGACGAAGACAAACCCGTCGCGCTCGCGGTCCTCCCTCACGAAGTGCTCCTCCTCGTACTCCGACACTTGGTGCTCTCGCCGATGCTCGCACCTCCGAAACCTCGCGACCACCACCTCCACCACGACGACGGAGCGCCCGCGTTCCGGAGCAAACGCCAGCCCAAGAAACGCACGCTCGCAGAAGAGATGCTGTTCCTCGAAGACGCCCTCGAACTCGAGCACGTCGAACGCGAATGGAAAACCGACGTCGAGTCGCTTGAACGGTTCGCTAGGACTTGCCGCGCCGCGAGAATCGTCACGTTGGATTCAGCGCTCTGGCGGTGATTTTTTGCTTTTGCTTTTTCAGCGATCCAAGTCGAGCTTTGAAAACTGACTCGCAGGGTTCCTGGTGGAAACAGAACACTCGGCCGGAGGACCTATGTCCCAGCACAACAAATCGCCCGAGAAGAAACAGCTGCAGAGCTCGTCAAGTCGCATGGGAATGACTGGAGGAGGTTTTATGTCGAGCAGTGAGTCGGCTCGGTCCTCGCGCGTGACGTCCTGTCGACCTTGGGGCTCACAATATTGAAAATCCCGCTTGCGCTTTCGAAGTCCTCGGATCCGGCTCGACGGTTGCTTCATCTCGGTCGTGACTTACCTGCGACGAGGAGAAGTCGTTTCGATTTATGCTCCAACTCACCTCATCACGTTCTATCGGTATTACCGTGAGTTGCCCCTCTCTCGGGAGTGCCCCGTTCTTAAGAGTTGGGAGCCGGACAACCTCGCTCAGCTCCCGGTTTTTTAACCACGTTGCGCGCCTTTCGATAGGGTTCTACCACCACGGACTCGTCATCTCGCTCCTTACGACCGATCCCCCGAACGCGGTCGTCCGTCGATTGAACCCTTGCCTCCGGACCCAAGGCCTCACGTTTGGTCGGTGGCGACTCCGCGGCGACCTCGTCGAGATGTGGGACCTCGAAGATCCGAGCGTACCCGCCGATTCGAGAAAGTACTCGTTCAACATGACTTGTCGCCTCAAGAGCTCTGCTCGTGGTCGCATGTAAGTAAGGGGGGGGGGGGGTTTCTATCTCTCGGGGCTTGTTTTCTGAAGCTTACTGCTGACGAGTCTTGCGCGCGCACACGGTGGTTTATTCTTCTTCTTTTCACCCGACGTTTTTAGGAACAAACTTGATCTCTTGTCCATGTCGACCCAGAGACGCGACACGCTCGAGGTCGAAACCCTCCCGTTAAGACCGAACAAACCTTACTATTTCTCAAAAGTTGCACAGTACGCTCACGAGTGATGTCGAAATTTTTGCCTAGTTTTTGTTCTTTCTCTTTCTCCTTGGTCTCTTCCCCTGTTGCGTGTCATAGTACCACATCTTTACAAAAAAGAAAAGGCCGTGTGTCTCTGTGAGCGGCGCGTTGTCGAGTTTTGACATTGACTGAGCAAAAGGTTGAATGCGGGATTCCTGGGGTTCGTTCAACTTTTCCCCTCCCTCTGACCGTTGAGGCCTCCAAGCGGTCCGGATTCCGCTCACCGTCTGCGTCATCTTCGTCAAGGGTCAGGGTCAGGGTCGCCGGGCATGGCTTCGAGCCGAGGCGAGCGACGACAATCGGACGACGATGAGACATCGACGCTCGCGATCCCTACAGCACTCGGGGGCGCAACGGGAGATTACCGGGACGGCCAAGAGTACCTCCCGACTGGGTTTGGAGAAATCGTGAGCGTCGATATCGAATCAACAACAACGGCGCGACGTCGGTGTGTTGACCGAACGGCGATCGACTTGTACAGGGGCAGTACCTGCGCAACAAGCGGAGGAAGCTCCAAGTACAGAACAGGGCACTGCTCGAGGACGGCACCGAGTATGCCCAGATCTTTCACGGACTGCACATCTACGTAAGGATCGTATTCGAGACCTTCCCTCGGAAGCGTCTGCTCTCGAGGCCCCAGAATCCTGATCCAAACACTCGTCCGTGTGACCAAACAGATCAATGGCTACACGGAATCGATCGGGTTGACCGAGTTGCAAGAATTGCTCATTCGGCACGGCGGAGTCTACGTTCCCTACCTCGACCGCAAAGCTCTCGTCACCCACATCGTCGCGACCAACCTCACTCCGACGAAACGCAAAGAGTTTGCTGCGTACAAAGTCGCCATCCCGGCCTGGCTCGTCGATTCGGCCCGCGAGGGCAAGCTCCTCGATTGGAGGATGTACTCTCTCCTCGCGCCGGACCAGCACGACTCCCCCAAGAAGACGGGGTGGGAAGAGGAGAGAGATCGTATGGGAACTCAGACGGGCCAGAAAAACTTGTTCAGCATGCTGTCGAGCGCGAACAAGAAGGAACCTCGGGCGGCAGCGGCACCGACCGTTCGGACCACGCGAACTTTGCCTCTTCTCGCTTCGACCTCGAAGCCCGTCGTCGAGACGATCGAATCCCTCTCGCAGCGAGGCGCTCGCTTGGCGCGCGCGGTCGTACTCGAGCAGCAACAAGCCGCGACGGGATCGATTCAATCCTTCCTGCAGCCGCCCCTTCAATCCCGCCGCAACCTCGCGCCTGCTCCGGCGTCAAACGCTGCCGGTCCCGTTCGTGAGGACCTGCCGAGCGAGCCTCCCGACACGAGCTCGACGACTACTAGCTCGGAGAACCTCGCCGCAACGACCGATTCTCCTCATGCACCCGGCCCGATCAAGCACAGTTGGCTACCTCAAAAGGAGAGGGACAGTCGGACGACGGCACTCGTCAACGATCCCGAGTGGCGGTCGAAGCACACGTCGGCGTCTGAAGACTTCCTCCAAGGCTACTTTGCCCAGTCTCGTCTCCACCACCTCAGTTCGTTCAAGGAGGAACTCAAAGTGTTGGTCGCTGCGAGACAAGCGGGGAACGAGTCTTTGCCCGCGCGGGCGAAAAAGTTGACGGGCACGGCCGTCGACGGGCGCACGATCTTTCACGTCGATTTCGACTGCTTCTTCGTTAGCGCCGGCCTGACGACGCGCGAGGAATTGCGCGGGAAACCGGTCGCAGTTTGTCATGCCCGTGGACTAGGAGACTCGCTCAGCAGCACTTCCGAGATCGCGTCCTGTTCGTATGAGGCGAGGAAATTTCAGGTCAAGAATGGCATGAGGTGAATCCACTCACCGGCTCCCCCCCCCCCCCTCCCGCCTCCCACTATCACCCCCTTTCCTTTCCCCCACTCGAACGGAGCTAATCGCGTCATGTGCAATAGCCTCGGTCGGGCGCGAGAACTGTGCCCCGAGATTCAAACGATGCCTTTCGAATTCGAGCGCTATCGAGAGTGAGTGCCTCCCGGCTGGCTATTCCCCTCTCCGTGGCAATTTTGGCTGACAGCGGAGTGTGCGCAGGTTTTCGCTCAAGTTTTACGACATCCTGCTTTCTCACGCCGATCTCCTCCAAGCGGTCTCGATGGACGAAGTCTTGTTCGAGGTCAAGTTGGGCCCGACCGTTTCTCGCGACAAGGATCCGGCGCTCGAACTCGCGCACCGGATCCGGGCCGAGATCTTTGAAGCGACGGGCTGCCCGGCCTCGATCGGCATCTCGCACAACATCCTCCTCGCGCGGTTGGCGACTCGGAGAGCGAAACCCGCTTCGGCGTACCACCTCCTGCCCGAAGAAGTCGAAAACTTCCTCGAACCGCTCCACGTCGATTCGCTCCCCGGGATCGGTTGGTCGCTCCGGAAGAAACTCGCCGACGAACTCGACGTTTCGACCGTCGGGCAACTGCGCCGGGTCCCTCCGAAACTCCTCAAGGCGGCGATCGGGGATGGCAACGGGAAAAAGTTTGGACTGTTTACGCGCGGGATCGACGATAGTGAACTCGAAGTCGACAAGGCGCGAAAGTCTGTCTCCGCCGAGGTCAACTACGGAATCCGGTTCGAAGAAGGTCGAATCGATCAAGTCGAGGTGAGTAGTTTTTTCTTTTTTACTTTTCTCCTTTGCTCCACTGTTGTTGAATATTTGAGTCGGATCAGCTGACCCGGGCGAATCACCCTTTTGTTGGTTTAGCGTTTTGTGCGAGAACTCGCGACCGAGGTCGCGAGGAGGTTGCGTCAAGAAGGCCTAAAAGCGGGTTCGCTCCTCCTCAAAGTCATGGTCCGACACCCGGACGCACCGGTCGACACTCCCAAGCTGCTCGGACACGGTTGGGTCGACACGCACAACCGCCAATCGGCCCTCCAGGGGGACCCTCGCAAACCTGGCCCGATCGACGACCCGACCCTGATCGCCGACGTCGCGTGGAAGTTGATGCACTCGCTCGACGCGCCTCCGCACGAGTTGAGAGGGATCGGCATCACGCTGCAAAAACTCGACAAGGACGGTCACTCGGTCGACATCGTGAGGGAGAAAGGCCAAGCCACACTTTCGTTCGCGTCGGCGTCGTCGCGAGGCGCGACTCGAGCCGACGTTTCGGACCGCAGCAAATCCGCCTCGTCTTCTCGCGAAGCATCAGTTTTACCCAAGGTCGCGGTTCCTTCCCGGGCGACGACGGTAGCTGCCGCTACGACCTCGACCTCGACCTCGACCTCGATTAGTCCCGAAGTGATCGTGCTCGACGATTCGGACTCGGAGCCCGAAACGAAACGAGTGGCCGCCAAGCCGCCACCAGCACCAGCACCGGTACGGTCGACCCGACTCCGGTCCCGATCTCGCAGACCCGACGCCGCCGCCGAAGTCTACATCCCACAATTGTTCTACGTTGCAAAGGCAAGAGGAGGAGGGAAAGGAGGGACTTGCGGCAGCGGCGGCGGCGGCGGTGGCGGTCCCCTCGCGACGGCGTCTCAAGTCTCGGACGCCGAACTCGTGCACTATGGGATCGACGTCGAAGTGTACCGCTCGATCGGTCCCGAAGACCAACGAGACGCGCTCGTCGACGCGCGCCGGCGCAAACCTCCTCGGTTCGTCGCGAGCGCGAACAAAGAGGACAAGAAGGAGAAGAAGAACCCCAACGAAGCATCCGACGTGGTCATACTCGATTCCACCCCACCCGGCGACGACGAAACCATAGCAGGAGGACGAGACGGCACCGCGGGCGAGTTTGAGCGACAGATGGACCACCTCCCGGCTGAAGTGCGCGCGGTCCTGCCGGCGCTCGGTGTGGCGAGCCAACGCGACCTCCTCCGTCGGTGCGTCGCCGGCAACATGTTTGCGACTAGTCGAAGACGAGAAGTCGGCCGTGCTGGTAGCCGTGACGGTGGTGGTGCTGGTGGCACAGCAGCGACGCGGGGGACGGTCCTCGACGTCGCGATCCGAACCGAACCGCGGTTTGCGAAACTCTCCGACGCGGGCGAGATCGAGGACCGAATCGAACGGTGGGTCCTCGACGGGCGCGAATCGCCACTCCACGAGGACGACGTCGATCGGTTCGGAACGTTCCTCGAGCGGTTGGTCTCGAGGGACAATGGGCACGCGTTGAGCAAGGCCGTCGAGCTCCTGAAGTGGTGGAGGACGCTCCTCGAAGACGAGTTTGGGCACAGACACGACGACGAAGGACAGGCGCAAACGCCTCAAGGTCGGGCGTGGTGGGAAGGGTTCGACAGGACGGTCCAACGCGTCGAGTACGTCGTCAAGAAAGAAACCCTCGGACGCTTAATATTGTAGCTATTATATATCTCGCTTATCTCTTTGCCTAGGGTTACACTCTGTACCTCTTGTTCCCTTGTTGCTTGTGACGATTATACACTGCCTCATCGCTCTCCTGCTCTCCTGGTGAAACTTGCGAGGAATCTTCTTTTTTCTTCAGGTCGAAAACGCCACTACGTCGCGAGGTGTTTACATCATGAGATTGGGGCCAACAGGAGACAGCAAACAACGAGCGGGAAAAAAAGAAGGCACGGAGATCAAGAGGAGAACAAAAAGACGGGATGCAACTTTTCTTTTCTTCGGTTACGGTATTTGCTATTTGAGGGACCCATCTTTGATCCGACTGAGGAACGAGGCGAGTTTTGGTAAATCTTGCGCCGAAGGATCGCTGCACAAAAACGCGAGGGGAGGGGTAAGGAGAGACCGAAAAGCCAAGGGGTTTGAGTTTCTTTGGGAATCGTGACGAGGACGACGAGGGGGGGTGAAGAAGGAAAAGGAAAAATGACTCACGCCTCGAGGGACCGCACCAAGTCTCCGACCATACCATCGACCTCTTCAACTGGAACTCCACAGCAATCGGCCAAGATCCTTCCGAGCTTGGCTTCGAGGTCGGCACTCCCGCCTTCGAGTCGACCGATCCGTTCCTTGAGCAATCCGTCGACGCGTTCGTACCAACTGTCTAACCTCGCGAGGTGCACGAGCGCCGTCGCGTCTTCTCCCATGGGCGCGGGCGGGTCCGTGTCAAATTCGATCGAGATGCCACTCGGGAGGTTCGTCAACGTGCTCTGCGGACCTCGGTACGTGAACCCGGGTCCGGCCTCGCTCCGAGCCGGCTCGCCCGAGACCTCGGTCCGACCCGTCCAGTCAAACTCGTCCTCTAGCTCGATCGCGCGTTCGAGGTTCGACACGCGGTGTCGCTTGTCTTCGACGTGGTCCTGCCCGAGGCGAGACCGAGTCACGTCGTGGCGAGACTGGGCGAGTTTCGCCGTCAACGTCGCGAGGTGCGTGCGTTTCTGAGACAAGACTTCGACCTTGGTCGCGAGTTCGGCCGCGAACGTTTCCGCGAGAGACTGGACCATGTCGGTGATCGACTCGAGCACTTGAGCAGACGTCTCTCGCGGCACGTCGTCCGACGACGACCCTCCGACAACTCTGTCTCTCGCGGCGAGGTCGTACAAGGCGAGTTCGGCCTCGGTCGCGACGAGGTCGGGTTCGTCGACGCCAAAGTCACTCGGACGCAACCCGAGCTTGTTCGGCGTCAACTTGTCGGCCCCGCAGTCGAGGAGCATGCGCACGAGCGCGCGGTTCCCGACCCTCGCGGCAATGTTGAGCGCCGTGTCGCCGTGCGAGTCGCGCGCGTCGATCAAGTCGCCGAACCGACCCGTCTCGTGCTGGGCGAGGTACACGAGGATCGTCTCGAGGTAGTACCGCGCGCTCGCGGCGCGCCCTTTGACCCCGGCGACGAGCGCGCAGTGGTGCAAGACGGACCTCCCAGCGTGGTCGACCGTCCGGAGCGACGCCGAGAGCGCTTCGAGCAACCGTCCAAACGTGTCTTGGTCCGAGTTGTTCGTGACGAGGATCGCGCGGATGAGCGGAGTCTCGCCGACGTTGTTCCCGAGGTGCAAGTCGGCGCCGTAATTGAGGAACGCCTGGACGACCGAGAGTCGCCCGAGGGCCGCGGCCCAATGCAGCGCCGTGTGGTAGTTCTCGTCGATCGGGAGATCCGCGGGCAGGTCGGGAGGGAGGTGGTGCGAGAGATCAGGTACGGGCGGCGGCGCGAGGCCGCTACCATCGGTACCCGAGCCTTCGTTCTCAAACGAAAAGACGGCCTTGAGAAGTGTGCGTTGGTTCTCGAGGACGTTTGGATCGACCGTCGCGAGGTCGACCGCGTTCTTGTTGGGCTTGCGCAGGCTCGTGCGGAAATTGGTAGACGGAACGACCGGACCCGGCGACAATCGAGGTTCAGGTTCGGGAGAATGAGGTCGAAAGCCGTTCGTGTACTCGGAGCGGAACCGCTTGACGTCTTCGTGGTCGAGCGAGTCGTGTGGCCGTTTCGTTGGTCCCGCGTGAGACGAGGTCGAAGCGATGGGTGAGTCGACGGGCGACGCTTCGGGGATCAACCCTTGCTGCCTCGCCTGCATGAGTACGTCCTGTGCGCTCTGCGGAGGGAGGTTCTGCGAGTAGTGCGGAGGGGGAGCGGTGTGATGCGGAGCGGGAGAAGGCCCGGGACCGGCGATCGGACCAGTAGCCCCACCATACGGGTTGACGATCGGAGGCGGAGGTGCGGCGCCGTTAAGGGCGACCGGGGGTGGCGGAGGCGTGTAGTCGAAGAGAGGCGCGAGGAGGTGAGCAACGCTGAACGCGTTTGCGAGTTCGACCGCTCGTTCAAACGGGATCCTAATCCGCCACCAGAGTTGGTTCAAATACTGCCGGGTACGACCTGGACGAAGAGAGAGAGAGAGAGACGGACCAAGTGCCTTGGTACCGACCGTACCCTCCCTGCACCTTTTCGTGCACGCCCTGGGCGATGTCCTTTTCGAGAAACTTTGTGCGTTTGCCCTTGTCGACTCCGGCCACCTTGAGGATCTGGGTCGCGTTGAGCCAGCTGTCCTCGCGTCGGCGCATGACTCCGATGCCTCTGACCATCATCTCGTACACCGGGATCGAGGAATACACCGCGAGACTTGAAGAAAACGCGGCAACGGTCAGCAGTTGAGGCTTCCCGAGGAAACGAGCGGAGTCGCACTGACTAGATGTACGGGTTCCCCTGGACACTGGCGACGCGAGGCGAGTCCGAGTCCGAGTCCGGAGTCCGAGGCGAACGAGCGGTGAGCGCGCGGCTTGTTGCCAGCAGATCGGGGGGCGAGCAACTCACTTTGGGTTGGGGTAACTCTCTTGCATTCTCTAGCTCGTGTCTCGGGGGGTGGTAGCAAGGGCGCGAGTGCGGTCGTCGGTGCCAAAGTTTGATCAAGAGAGTCACGTCCCTCGAGCGCGTCGGTCGCGTAACACGCGTGAGTAAGTCGGTCGAGGCGGTAGCGGTGAACGCTGTGTTGTTCAGGGGCGTGCGCGGATCCGAACGCGAGAGGCAAGATGGCGAGTTGAACGTCGCACGCGCGCGCGCCGCGTTGATACTTTCCCTCGCTCGCGGTGGCAGCCGGGTACACTGTTTTTTCTCTCTTTCCAAATCGAACTCGCAATGCTTTTTCCTTTGCACAAACGACAACGAGAGAACCAAATGCATATCGCCAAACTACTCGTTTTTCTTGTCCTTGTCGTCCTCGAGTTGCCACCTCAACTTTTGCTCAAACGATTCCCTCTTGCCCTCTCGCACGGCGAGGTACATTCCTACGCTCGACTGGATCCCGACGACCGGAGTCGCGAGTGCGACGAGGAGGACAATCTCGTACGGGACGACGAGTTCCGACTCTGATTCGGTCGCATTGTCGTACACGACGAACGCAAGCGCCGACACGGTCGCAAACACGACGTCGTACGAGATGGACGCCTGCGCCGGGTGCTCGTTCAACACGCGCCACTCGTCGCGGAACAACCTCGACAACTGTTGCGGGATCCGGCGCGGCGCCGTCGCGAACGATGCGACGTCGACGACCTGGGCGAGCGTGTCCCACCGGAGGCGGAGAGCGATGAACGCATAGTTGAAGTACAGGCGAGACGGAGGGAGGCGCACGGCGAGTTGCGGCAGAGAGTCGACGAGCGGCAACACGGCGAGGACGTGGATCGAGAGGAGGAGCGGGAGAAAGTAGTCGGTCGCGACGCGCGCCGGGACGAGCGCCGTGCCGATCGCGCCGAGGACGACCGACCCGAGGAGTGTCCACGTCTGTCCCGCGGGAGGACCGAGAGGTTGACCGCCGGCGGGGGCACGAGGCACGACTCGAGGCGAGAGCGCGAGCGCGGCGAAGAAGAGGGATTGCGCGAAAGAGATGGCGACGACCTGGCCGATGAGCATGTAGACCCACAAGAGCTTGACTCCCCTCCTTCGACCTGTCATCAACCTTTGCGTCAGACGAGAGCGGCGTGCACTGCGAGAAGCGACGAGGACCGAGAGAAAGAGAGTTTGGTTTTCGAAAACTCGCCTTCGACCGACATCAAGATGGCGAGAGGCCCCGTCGTCCAATACATGAGTTGCTCCGACCACCAGTACCTCGACGCCGTCGCACAGACGTAACCCCACGCCTCGTGAAAGAGCGAGACGTCGTCGAGCCATTCCCTCGTCGAGAACGGTTCGCCAAACTCGACGCCTCGCTCGCGCTTTGCATCGAGGAACGAGCGCCGAAAGTAGAGACCCATGTAGGTCCACGTCACGGCCAACGACACGGCGGCGAGCGCGAGGAACGCGACGGACCCGCGCGTCGGTTTCGCCCGGACGAGTCGAGGGACCACGAGCGACGCGAGGCCGGCGATCAGGCCAAAATAGCCGATCAACGGTAGGTGAATGAGCCCGATAGTCATTGGCGCTCGGGAGAATGGAGTGCGAGGGCGTTCGACGGAGTTGCTGCAACCCGAGTGGAGCTCGATGCGAGACTGTTGGGGCGACTGTTGAGCTGTCGGAGTAGACGCTGTAAGCAGTTGTGACCCTCGATATAGCAGTTAAATTGCGGGGTACCGACCAGTTCAACGCAAGACAACCTCAAAGAATGGTCTGATTGAACTTATCGCACGTGCGCTGTACATGCGCGCCACGCGATCAGCTCGTTTTCACAAAGTACTCGGTCGCTCTCAGTCATCCATACCGGTACGACTCTCCTCGCTAGCGTTATCGCAGTATCAATCGAGCGGTTTCCAAGCGCATCTTCTTGTTTCGTTTCCAACGACCGACGCAAAGAACGACGGGGAGAGCATATAAACAAGGGGTAGGTGGTAGGGTAGGTAGTCGACATGAGTGTACACTTCGAGAGACTTTCAGATGGGGGCAGACAGCAGTACGTGGGGGAGATTGAGAGGCAAGAAGTAGTATACACGCGCGTGAGAGAGAGCATAGACAAGGGACCGGAAGGAGAGGGGGGGGGGGGAGGCAAACGATAAATTGAGAAACGGAAAAAGAAGACCACATGATGTGTGTGTTTTCTTTCACTTCTTCTTGACTTTGCCGTTGTCCATCGCCGCTGTAACCAACACGACACCCATAATGCACGGCCCTCAACGTCAGCCATGGTAAAGCGCAATAAGACGGGCCAGGAGGGGCGGGGGTAAATAAGAAAGGAAAGCAATAACTCACGGATCTTGTGGTGACTGTGATCAGACTGTGCGCCCCGGTTCGAAATGCACGCGTCGAGGCTCGCGAGCCACTCGTCCTTGCGACGTTCGTCGACGTCGTCGCCTTCGCCTCCGCGCAAGAGGTCGGCAAACGTGCACCGGATCCCCGGTTCGACCGTGAGCATACGTGTGAGGCAACTGCGCGTCTCGCGCGGCAACAAGCGGAAGATCGAGTCGGCCGCGCCGCTCGTCCACGTCGCGTTGGACGCGACCGACGCCGAGCGGTTCCGCGCCGCTTCGGCGCGGAGCGTGTTCGACGAAGGAGGAGGAGGCGACTTGGTCTCGACGGCGGTCGTACGCATCGAGTCGGTCGACGCGGCCGAGGTTCCCGCGTTCGTGTGTGACGGCGAGACGTCCGAAGAAGACGAAGACGAAGCGACGACATGGGGGTCGTTCGGATCGTTGATCTTGAGCGAACCGACCGAGTTCGCGAGGTCGCCACCGCCCGTTGACGAGAGCGCGGGCGATTCCGCACCGCTTTGCGAGATCGAATTCGGCGACTCGGTCCGCTCGAGCGCCGTCACGAGCAAGTTTTGCTTGTCCCGCCTCCGGGTCGCGCCGTCAATCTGACCCGAAGCGTCCGATCCCGACGAGAGGTGGTGGTTCGTCGCGTAGCCCGAGTCGAACCCGGGAGAACTCGTGCCAGACTTGGTCGAGCTCCTCGAGAGGAGCGATTCGCCCGTCGTCGCTGCTCGCGACGGGAGAGGTTTGCCCGCGATGAGCGAGTCGGCAAGTTGGGGAACCGAGCAGAGCTCGGGGTGAGAAGAGACGTAGAGCCGGTACGAAGCGTCGTTCTTCGCGTCGGGAAGTTTCCACGGGAACCGACGGAGGATCATGCACATGAAGATGATCGCGACGCTCCACACGTCGGTGAGTCGCGGGTCGTAGTCCTTCTTGGCGATGACCTCGGGCGCGAGGTAAGGGTCGGAACCGACGACCCCGTTCGCCTTTGTCGTCTTTTGCCCCGGGTACTGGAACACGACGGCGGTGCCGAAATCGATCAGTTTGACCGTGTTGTCGCCCATCATGACGCAGTTGTCGAGTTTGAGGTCCCGGTGTGCGAGTCCCATCGAGTGGAGGTAGTCGACACCGCTGATGATTTGCTTAAACACGCAGTAGATCTCGGGCCGAGTCATCTTGCCCGACATGACGATCGAGAAGAGGTCAAACTCGGCATACTGCATGACTTCATAGTAGTGGCCATTGTCCGAGATAATGTCGAGCGTCTCGATAATGTTTGGGTGGTGGAGAGTCGAACCAATCTGCGCGCGTCAAAACATGAGATCGAGCCCTTCCCCCCTCTTCCGTAACTCTGACTCTAACGAGTGGAGCTAATTAACTCACGCAAAACTCGGCCGTCACCTTTTTGACGTACTCGCGCTCCGACTCTCCGACTCGCTTCGCCCTGAACTCCTTGACGGCGTACACGGTGTGGTCCTTGGACCGCTTGATCAGTCGGACCGTTCCTCCCGCTCCCGATCCCAAGATCTTTCCCCATTTGCCGTACTTCTTCTGGAGGTGGGCGTGGTCCTCTCCGAGCGGCGGGCTGTTGCGTCCCTCGGCCGTACTCGGGAGGAGTGCCGTGTCGGTGTAGTCCTTTTCGAGCGGAGTCCGCGCACCGCTCGGGGTGCCCGTGCTCGATCGCAACGGGCTCGACTTGCCGCTGCGCGGGGTCGAATAGTCGCTCCCTTCGCCCGTCTCGTGCCCTTCGCGTTTCCGGCCTTGCTTGTCGAGGTGTTTGCCCGACGCCGAGTGGTGGATGTGGTCGTTGAGGAACCGACGGAGGTCGTGCAGGGGACCGCTGTGGTGCGTCTTTGTCGACTGGCGAGACATGGTGACGAGGTTCGAGTGTGAAGCGGCGCGTTTGCGTTCACCGATTTTCGCGAAAATGAACTGGGGCGGGGTCGCCGTTTCCCCCGGGGTCGACAGTCCCGACGCGTGCGACGAGTTGGGAGAGTCGTGGATGACCGAATGCGGGTGGAGGTTGCTCGGGGGCCGGTGGAACGAGCTGTTGCGCTGGGGACCTGCGCGCGATGCGGCCGGAGGAGGGGCTCCGGGCAGGGCCGCCGCCGCCGCTCTCAGCTTTGAGTGGTCGGCGGGGCCAGCGTCGGGCGACTGCTCGCCGCCGTTGTAGTCGTCCATGCTGTGGTGGTGCGACGGGACGCGTTGGATGTGATGGGAATGGCGCAGGGCGGCGGGCGGGGCTCGGATCGAATCCGATCCCGAGTCGGTCCCACTCGCTTCAGCGCCGAGGAACCCGAGTCCGACCGAGGACGCCGCCCTCGACGGCGCGGCGGAAGAGAATTCGCTTCCCCCCACGTCAAATTCGTTCGAATCGGCCAAGGTCGATGCCGTGTCGCCGCGGGTCGGGTGGTAGTCCGAAGGCCGCCTCGAGAGGTTTGCCGAGGGCGGTAGGCTCGAATCGGGCGAGTCGAGCGCGAATTGGGGTCGGGAAGACGCCGAAGGGGAGAAGGCAGAGTGTGCGGGACCAGGCGAGCTCGCCGTCGTCGGTCGAGAGTCCGGCGTCGACATGGCCGTGGACAGGTCGGTACGGGTCGAGAAAGCCGAACGGGGACGAGACGAAGAGAAACCGGGAAGGGGGTTTGACAGGCAGCTGAGGTAATTGGCAGCGCGCGCAGATTTCGGCGGCCGGCTCGTCGGACAAATCCAAGGGCACGGATCTGCTTCTGCTTACTGATACTGTTCAGAGCGTTGGTACCGTCTCGGGGGAAACACAACTGAACTGTTGTCCGGCTGCACGTGGGGGTCGCCAAGGAGGACGACGACAATTTTCCTTCGAATGGCCTGCCTGATCAATTCCTCTGCCCGGTGCCGCGACCGGGTTCGGACCTCCGTCCGAGTCAGGTTTTTTTCCTCTTCTCTTTTTTTTTCCATATGACCCTCTTCCTGCACAGGGTTTAGACCGAATCCTTGCAACATCTAGCAACAAGCGCGGATGAGAAAGTCAAATCTGAAAGTCTCGCCGACTTGAGGGTCTGAGACTTTTGATGACGCTGCGAAACGTTTCATTCAGGAGTCAGGGGGTCGCGTCAGGAGACAGAGCACGGTTGCAACAAGTTCGGATGAGGTAATGGTCAATAATGAGCACGCGCATGAGGACGAGGATGAGGATGAAGATGAGGATAATGTGGTGATGACGGCAGGGTATGACTTGTGGGGGAGAGAGAGAGAGGGAGACACGAAAGTTTGGGGGGAAAAACAAAACAAAACAAAAAAGGATCGCGCAAAAGTCGAAAGTCGAAAAGGCAGCAGACAGAGGAGGATCTAGGATCAAGCGAGCATGGGTGATCGCGGTGCCAGGGATGGTGAAGGCATAGGCGAGGGAATGAGTCGAACTCCGGTCAGGCCATTCGGCATCTTGGGGTCGTCGAGTCTGTTTTCGCAAGGAACCATGTCAGCTGTTGGGGGCAATTCCGTCAGACCGTTGGACCTGCGACCTACTCCCAATTCTGTCGGAGACGGTTATACGTCGTCTTGAACGTCGAATGAGCGCCCTTCTCCATGACGAGGGTGACGACGGTTGGGTATTGACCGCGCAAGTCGGGAGAGTTGGCCGCGCTGCCAGACGACCCCATGCCGTTGCTCCCGAGCAGAGGCGAAGTCGAGAGCGTCGTGTGCGAACTAAACTCGACCCGAAACTTGACCGATTTAGCCGGGCCGGCCGAAGATGAATCTGGGTTACAGCGGCCGAAAGGCGAGTGAATTCGTGAGCAAAACTTTTCAGTCCGAAACGCGAAGCGCAAAAAAGGCTCACCTCTTCGTTCGCTTGCGCGACATTTCAAAAGGGCGAGGCCGTCGGCGTTCTGTACCACGACCGAGACGCCGATCGCCTCGAGCAAGCGCTTGCATTCGAGCCTCGTCGGATGCGCGTAATCGGTCGACATCAACGTGTAGCTCTGTCCGCGACGGAAGTGTCATTTTCGTCCGTCAGCTTTCTCCGTCGACTCGATCGAGGCTCGACGGAAGCGAGGGCGAGGAAGGAAATCGAGGAACTGACGAGAGATTTCCAGTTGAAGAGACCGGCGAACCAGCTCTGTTTCGGCGAGGCAGGATCGTTCGCCCCAGACCTCGAGGACGACAATGCGGGAGAGATCGGCGCAAAAGAAACCGTCGCTATCAAGAAGGGTATCATGAAGTGTGAGCGAGCGAGCGAGAGAGAAAGAGAGAGGAGGGAGAGACAGAGAGGAGATGGAAGGCGGCGCCTTACGCTTCTTCTTCTTGATCTTTGACTTGTCCATGTGCATCTGCATCTGTTCGTCCATGCTCGGACGTTCGACAAACTCGTAGTCGTTCCACCCGTGCGCCTGACCGCCGCCGACGCCGCCCGCTTGGTTGATCGCGAGTCCGAGCGTCTGCCGCGCGTGCGACTGTTGTTGTCCCGGTCTCGGCGCGAGCGGAGGAGGAAGTGCTGCTACGCCTCCCGCTGCGGCGCCGCGTGGGTATTGCAGTCCAAGTCCGGCGTTGCCGCCCATGCCCACAGGGGGCAACCGGACGTTCTCCTTGTCGCTGCTCGTCGTCGTCGACGACGAGGCATGGCCGGCCCACGAGTTTGCCTGTCGCGTCGTCGGGGGTCGCGCGGGAGACGACGTCGCTTCGGCGCGCGAAGACGCGCGCATGTTGATCCTCGGTCGCACGAGCGGAGGTCCGGCCGGCGTCGGCGTGCCATACGTCGCGTCGGCAGATCGGCGGTGCATCGAAGAACCACCACCACCACCACCACCGGTCGAGAGGATGGGCGACCCGGCGCGGTACGACCCGGCACTGCTCGCCGGGGTCCCGGCTCGGAACAGGTCGTACTCGCCGCTGTACGTGCCCGGCGAGAAACTCGACGCGCCGGCATCGCTCTCGTCGTCCTCGGCGTCTTCAAACTGGGTCATGTCGCCGTCCGTCGCGGGGGTCGTCGCGGCGGTCGAAGCTCCCGAGTCCATGAACGACGATCGGAACGTCGTCGCCGGGGACGACGCGGCGGTCGAAGAGCCAGGCGCGGTGAGCGAATTGCGAAGCGAGATGGTCGTGAGTTGACCGACAATGTCGTGAAAGAATTGCTGCATCGCGGCGTCCCCCGTCTGAGGAATGTGGATCGGAAGGACGGGAGCTCCCGTGTTCGACGTCGTCTCGAACATGGCGGCCGACGCCGGTGATGGCGAAGGTGGCACGCTCTCCCACCCGGCGTTCGCAGAGTCCATCGTCGGGGACAAGTTCGGGGGCGCGAGCGAAGGCCCGTTCTGGTCTGGGGTAGATTCCTGGAGGTGAATCATCGGAACTCGAGGGGGAATCGGCGTTGACGCTCCGCTCGCGGGGACGTTCGGGAGTGGTCGAGGGGCCCGACCGGAAGGCGAGCCTTGCGGGGTTGCCGACCCTGACACTGGCGGTCGAACGGTCGTCGAAGATGACGCCGTCGTTGAAGGGGGAGCGGGAGCTGGCCGGACCACAGTCGGAGGAGAAGCGGTCGATCTCGGTCGCTTCTGCGCAACGGCGGCGATGTTCGAAATCGATGTTCGGGATCTGCGGTTCCGTCCAGCGAGTGCTCCTTGGGTCACGACATGTTGTCGCTTGTCGACAGCTGGCAAAACGTCGGTAGGCAGCGAGAATCAGCTCGTGCTCACGTCGATATCAGAAGCGGGAGGAGCGGGGGGGGGGGAGCTTTACGAGGCGAAGCTTTGCGTTGTTTCGTCAATCGAATCTCCTCGTCGTCCATATTGAAGTTTTCGAGGTTGCGAGTCCTGTACCGGTATAGCAGACAGTAGAATACCTTCTCCCAAGTTTTCCTAGCGAGCGAAGGATGCAACGTATGCGTTAGAGCTGTGCGATCGAGTCGCGCGACAGGGGGGTAAGGCCTGCTCACTCTTTCGACAACAACTCTCGAACGATATCGTCTTCCTTGGCGCCCTGCCACAGAGTCTTGAGGTTCTGCAGGATTTCGGGGTCGACGTCTTCGCGAGAGCCAACGGGACGAGCGATCTGCTCAACGTTTGGAGGCGGAGGTGGCGCCGAACCGTAAATCGCTCGAGGCGGAACCCGTGTGACCCACGGATGCGCTTGAATCTCTTCCATCTGATCCGAACATGACGGGATGAGCTGGGGTGTATTGTTCGGCAAGACAGCCAAACGGTGCCGAGTCGGCAAGAGTGCGTACCGTGATTCGCTTCTCGGGGTCAACTTCGAGCATTCGTCGAATGAGGTCTTGGGCATCGGAAGGCAGCCATGCCGGCATGTTGTAGCGACCGAGTTTGACGCGTTGCAGGAGGCTTCGGACATCGGGATGATCGAACGGGAGAGTTCCGGTTAGGAGTGCGTAGAGGATGATCCCGCACGACCAAATGTCGGACGAAGAACCGTGATAGTTGAGACCCTGTCAATCGACAGGTGAGTACGCGCGCACTGGTGTAGGTGTGTATGTGCGGCATCAACCGGAAGAGAGAGGGAGAACCTACTGCAACGATTTCGGGACTCGCGTAGTGAGGGCTTCCGCAACTCGTTTCGAGCAACTGTCCTCCCCGCTCGAGCGCCGCCATGCCAAAGTCGGCAATCTTGATGTTCTTTTCCTTGTCGAGGAGCAAGTTTTCGGGCTTGAGGTCGCGGTGACAAATGTTGAACCGGTGGCAATAGTCGACGCCGGAAATGATTTGTTGAAAGTAGTGCAACGCCTCGTCGGCGTGGAGTTTGCCGCGTTTGACGAGGTAGTCAAACAGCTCACCACCTTCGACATACTCCATGATGAGGTACCTAATGTCGATAGTCACGAAAAAGTGCGTCAAGTCTCC
This sequence comes from Sporobolomyces phaffii, assembly GCA_037042985.1. Taxonomy (NCBI): domain Eukaryota; kingdom Fungi; phylum Basidiomycota; class Microbotryomycetes; order Sporidiobolales; family Sporidiobolaceae; genus Sporobolomyces; species Sporobolomyces phaffii. Next base: position 1,133,492 of record JAWNFN010000006.1, on the reverse strand, counting down.
GCCATGGTTGGACTCGAGGCGCTTTGTCGCAGACTTACAGCTCTTTTCCCGTCTCCCACACGTCCATGAGACGTAAAACGTTTGGATGCTCGATCAACTTCATGATGACAATCTCTTTCTCGATTCCCAATAGAACCTGTTCCCCTCGCCAGCGCGTCAGCTCATAAGGCTACCAGGGTGGGAAACCTTGTTGGAAACTGAGCGGGACTCACCTTGTCCGACTTCTCGGGACGGGTACGCTGAGCATGAGGTTTCGGAATGATCTTGACTGCCGCGTATTGTCCGGTATGTTTATGTTTGACCAATTTAACTCGACCTGAAAGAAGGGGGGGAAGGGGAGTCAGGTCACGATGACGATTACCCGTGCGTGGTACGAAACACGAGAGGGTGGAGCGGTAAGCGTACCGGAAGAGCCTTCACCGACGGTTTTACCGATCCTCCACGGACCGACTTGGGTCACTTCTTGTTCCGGTTTCCGATGCGAGCCCGATCCCGACCTCCCTTCCTTCTCGCGCCTCTGTTGCCTCGTCTGTGGTTCCCCTCCGCCGCCGGCGACTCCCGTCTGGCCGGGTCGCGGCGCGGCAGGCGGAGGTGGCCGAGTCGCGCGAGGTTGCGAAGGAGCTGCTGCTGCGGCAGACATGACTTGCAACGGCGAGTGTGTGGGACGTGCAACACGCGTAGTGCACCCGTCTAGTCACGTAGAGAAGTCGCGGGGCGCGGCGAGAGGTCGTTGCGAGACGAGACGATGGATTGTTGATTGACGGCGGGTCAAACAAGGTTCGGCCAAGACGCGTCGCCGATTTCGAGAATGCGGAAAACGATCGAAAGACGGCGGACCGGGGCAAGGGAAGACACGGAGAGACGGCAGTAAAGCGGGTGGGATGCGTAAACGAGTGTGGGTCGACCTGAACGGCGAGAAGAGAGAGACGCGCGAGTTGAACCTCCGAGGAATGAGTAAAACCGTTCGACTGAGACGCGGTCGGTCGAGGCGTGCCGTAGACGAGAGCGGGAGAGAGGTTCCCTGCTCTTCCGAGGTGATCGGTGGGTAGCGTCCGGCGAGCGCGAGGTGACGAGAGTGGGCAGGAACGTAGGCGAGGCGAGGGGAGGCGCGGTTTATTTGCCCCAAGTGAAATTATTCTCTCGCCGTGTACCTCTCGCGTGCTTCGAAAGCGATCTGATATACAGATTACGACCAATATACACGACCAAGCAAGCGAGTCGCGCGAAACAGGAAAAAGGAAAACCGAAAAACATGGCCCAGTCCAAAGTGCGATCCGTTTCGCTTTCCACGCGCCGCGTCGAGCTTCCGATCGAGCTTGCCCGGTTGACATCGGGTACACTCGAGCAGAAGCGAGGATTCCGACTCGAGGAAAGTAGTGTTGGGTTGCAAAGAACGATGACGAGAACCAGTCATGAGACAAAAACAAAACGACGCGAGAAAGCCGATACAGTAAATCACTGCTCGAGGAATTGCTGAGTGCCCTTGAGCCATTGAACGTATTCCCTGTCCGTAATTAAAAATGGGTTGCTGTCAGACTTCGTGCATCGTGGGTCTGCGACCGCAACGCGGCCGGGGGATGGGGGTCCAAGCCGTCAAACACCGACGTCGTTTGACAGGACTCCCGGCCGCTCCTGCTTCATAGTCAAAGTCCTCCACGCTTGAGCGAGAGAACGAACAAGAGGAGGGCCTCACTTTTGTTCTTTCCATTCGGCCAAATCGGGAATGATGAGCGCCAACGCCGAGTTGACCCCTCGCTCCTCGAGGAAGTTTTCAAACTCTGATTGTACTCCCTCGTCCAAGTTGTCAAACTAATCAGGCTCGCGTGCGATGCGAGAGCTCTGTCAGCGAATGATGCCAGCGGCCCAAGGGAGGAGGAGACGAGACTGACAGCGGGACCCATGTAGAGCCCTTGGCGTTTCCAATCGTCTTCGGCTTTCATGCCGAGTGCGACATCGCTGTCGGGGTAGAACGCGATGTTGTTGATCAAAAACGAACCAGCTAAGGGTTTCGATCAAAAGTCATCAGCTCGGTCCTCTTTCGGCAAGCGTCCGAATCAATACGGCCGCGATAGAGAGGAGGAAGGGAAAAGCAAGAAAAGGGGGGGCGCACCCTCTGCAACGGCGTCGATCGTGAGCGCGCCTCCCGATGACTTTGACACGACGATTTGAGTCTCGACCGCGACGGGACCGAGTTCGTCGGCGGGGACCTCGGCATCGGCCGTGGCGGATTCCTCTTCAGACGCGAGTTCATTCATGTCGGCTTCGGCGTCAATGTCAGAGATGGAGAAGATGAGCCGGATGCTGTTTTCCCACGATCGAGCGTCGTTTCATCAGTTGCGTCGGCAAGTGACGGTTGCCGCAGGATGGGGACGAACTTTTCATTTCCGAACGAGCGCGTGAGAGTAATCTCGTCGGATCCGGGCTCATCCGTGATCTGGTGACGAGAGAGTGAGCTTGTCTTTCATGGCTCGCGAACTCGAACACGACGGGGGGGAGGCTCACTTTCCATACGCCCTCGGACTTGAATTCGGTCAAAAAGTCGGGTTCGGATTGATCAGAGTTCTCAGTCTCGTACTTGATCTCCTCGGCGAGTTTGAGGCTCAGGGCGGCTACTCGGTGTCGAATGCGTCAGGTCGGACGGGCACGCGCGGTGTACGGGGCAGACTGACAGGGTTCAAAGCGCGGGAGAGATGAAGAGATGGAGCGGAATCGGGGCGCAGCGACGGCGGGCACGAGTCGAGGCACGACGCGGCTCGCAGGTCGGAGAGCGGCGGTGAGGGAGCGGGCTACGGAACGAGAGAGCATGGTTCGAACAGCGATGACGATGAGGGCGGAGAAAGGCGATCGGAGGAACGAACGTTCAACTTGCAACTTTGTCTCGCTCGATTCCATGGCGACCGAAGACATTGACTACTATGCCCTGCTCGGAGTCGAGCAGACGGCCACGCTCCAAGAGATAAAGTCGTCGTTCCGCAAACGGTCGCTCAAAGTCCATCCCGATCGAGTGAGTGAGACCCCCCGCCCCCGCCCCATCGTTCGGCTCTCTCTCTGACCGGAACCGTGAGCAGAACCCGGACAATCCAGAAGCGGCGCGGTTGTTTCACGAGCTGCGCGTCGCGGCAGACCTCTTGGCGGACCCGACCCAGCGCGCGTCGTTTGATGCGCTCCTCAACGCCCGCAACGCCCGCAAGCTGCGCTTCTCGGCCCTCGACTCGAAGCGCAAGGCCATGGCCCACGACCTCGAACAGCGCGAGCGCGATTTCAAGCGCGCCAAGGGCGACCAAGACGCCGCCGCGCGCGAGCGCCAAACCCAGCTCGACCGGCTCAAGGACCAATCGAGGCAGCTTCGGGAACAGCGCGAGAAACTCGTACAGGAGCAGACTGCCGACGAGCTAATGTCGAGGCGCGAGATGGAGCAGGCACGGAGAGACGACGAGCACAGACGCGAAAACGTCCGGCGCGGGATCGTCGAACTCGGCCCGCTCGACAAGACGCTCAAGGTCAAGTGGCTCAAAGCGGTCCACCCTCGTCTCACCTCGACCGACGCCATTAGCGAGTACCTCGAACGGTTGCTCCACCCTTCGAAACCCGACATTGAATCGATCGTCGTTTCGTCCAAGACGCTCCAGAACCCTTCGAAAGGCAAGTACGGCACGGGAGTGATCGCGTTTAAAAGCCTTTCCGCCGCCGTGAGGGTCGTGAAAGGGAAGCGGAGAGCGGCCGATGCAAACGCGGACCAAGACGCGTGGAACGGATTCGAGGTCGACTGGGCGTCCGGTGCCCCTCCAGCCGCATTGAGAGACGAGGCGGGAGTCGAGTTCCTCTCGAGCTCGAAGACAACAAAATCATCCCGACCTCCCTCGCCAGTCCCGACGGTGCCGACCTCGTCATCGTCCTTTCCCGCTGCTGTGAGCTTTTTTTCTTTTTTTTCTATCCCGTCTCATCTAGGCTAGGCAGTCGTGATCCCCCGTTTACTGACGGCCGCGTCTGGCTCTGATTGACGCAGTCGTTTCTCGCGTCGGACGAATCGACAATATTGGCACAGCTGAGGGAGCGCGAGCGGGAGAAACTGATAGAGCAAATGAGGCGGCAGGACGAGGAGGACGAACGGAACTTGGGGCCGTAGCGAACGGACACTTTGCATAACGAGCTGGTCGCCTGCGCTTGCTCAAACGTCTCGCTCTGTAACCTCGGGGCGCACAGAATTGCCGGATTCTCTGTCACGTGAGAGGGAATTCGCAGAGCAGCGTGACGTGCCGCTGTAATAAAGTTGCATCCCGATCAACAATAGATGGCCAGCGTCGCAGGCTGGCGTTTATCGAAAGGTTGAACCGTCAACGAGCGGGCCCTTTCTTCGTCGCGCACCTTCCCCCTCGCCTCTTTCGTTCGCACTCTCAAGCGATTCGCGCGCCAAACACGATCGAGACCGAGATCGTATCTGTGATCCCGATCTCAGCAACAAGGACGCGTGTCAGACAGCTCGAGGACCCGCCATGGCGAATGCCTCAACTTCCCGCGTCCCGACTTCCCGCCTCGACAGTCCGGTGCTCCATGTGTACGGGCTCGCGCAGGAAGTGCAAGATGAGGAGATCGTCAGCGTCCTGAGCGAGTGCCTCCGTCTCCGGCTCAACTTGGATCGTCGAGGTGAGCGCGACTCTCTTTTCGTCTCCCTTAAGCGCACCGGCCGCTCAATTGGTCAACGTGACAGGGAATGCATCGTTCGGCGGCACAATCGAGTTCGAGTCGTTGCACAATGCCGAGAAAGCCTACGCGACCACCAATGAGCAAGTTTTCGCTCAACATGCCGGCGCCTCGCTCTCGCTCTCGCTCTCGCCTCTAGGCCCCACTCACGACCCTCGACCACTAGCTCAGCCCCGACTCATCAAATCACTCCCGCGCTCGTTCAGCGCTGGCAGAGTGTTTGACCTCTGCCGCGAGTTTGGTCCGATTCACTCTGCCACGCTCCGACTCGCTCCCGCGTTCCCGCCCGGTTCCGGTCCCCCAACGTTCAAAGGTCAGGCCCTCGTCACGTTTTACGATGAAGATGACGCACAAAAGATGATGCACGGGTTGCAATACCTCGAAGTCGAAGGCGTCAACATTATCGTCACTCTGTGGGATCCGAAGCGGGCCGAACGGCCTCCTCGCCCGAGGAGGTCAGACGTCAGTGAAAGGTCTCTCCGTTCGAGTCCTAATTCGTCGTCACCGGTCCAGAACTCGGCGGACCGGACCTCGAGGTGGGCCAACTCGACGACCACCACCACGACGGGTTCGAAATACCCGTCTACGCTGAGCGCGTCGACCCCCGAGTTTGTCTCTCCGGCCATGTCGAGGAACGTTTCTGGCGCATCGCAGTGGTCGAACACGACGGGCGACACGTCTCACGGGGAAGGAGGTTCTCCAAAGGCATCGAAACGGAATGGGGGACCTTCCGCTGGAATGACGATCGATCCTTGTGAGCATTCTTGCTCTGGTCTCAACACGACCACCTGCTCTGACCTTGTTGCCGTTGAAATCGACCCGTGTTACTTCGTCGTCGTCGGGTCGCTTGTCTTAACACAAAAAAGGCAACCTATTTGTCAAATCTCTCGAGTCATCCTTGTCGTCCGAACACCTTCACGGCCTCTTCGCCCAGTACGGCGAGATCGTCTCGGCGCGCGTCATGTATGACCCCGTCACGTCGCGCTCGAAAGAGTTCGGCTTCGTGTCGTTCAAGCAAGCGGACCAAGCGGCGGCGGCGCAGAGAGCCATGGACGGTCAACTCGTCGGGACGAAACACATCACGGTCCGTTTGCATGAACCCAAGAAACTCCGGGAGTCTCGTGCATCTATGGCCGGTACGGGTCCAGTCAGCGCGACGAGCGAACGTCGAGCATCTGCAGCAGTCGAGCGAGTCGCGATCGATCTCGAGCAACTCTCGGTAAAGTCCCCCCTCCTCGTGTCTATAGTGTCTACCAAGGCTCGTATTCTCTGTAGGTTGTGCTGACTTTCGCATCGCGCAGACTGACGATCATCAACCTGTATGGCAACCTTCCAATCTTCCTGCCGGAACAGAGTCCGCCGATGCCTCGTCCGAACCTACTCGTGCTTCGCCGACGTCAGAACACGAGCGACTCCTTGTCGCGGTCAGGGAAATAGAGTCTGCGCGCGCTCTCGAAATCGTTACATTGATCGAAAGTGTGAGCCTTCGTCCCGTCTTTAGTTCGCGTTGTCGGCGCGAGTTCTGACATCTTCCAAACTTTCTTCCCTTCAGCTCCCAAGGAAGGAGCAGGTCATGTGCTTGTTCAATCCGGAAGTACTCGCGCGCAAGGTCGCAGATGCAGTCGTCGTCCTAGAGGCTTCGGAAGGAAGCGACCAGGAAGCCGCTACCTCTTCTACTCCTCACTCGTCGTCACTCGGTACGTTCGCTCTGAGACCCGGGTGGCGCGTCGTTTCCCTTCCCTGACAAAACGCCGCGAGATCAGCAAATTCGAACGGTGTCTCGCCCGAGCTTGCAGCGGCCCGCTCGCCCACCGCTATCGACGGCGTTCCGGCGACGATCTCACTTCTTGCGAAACTCCCCGCTGCAGAGATCGTGCCCGTCCTTCCCGAGGCGACTTTGGTCCTCGGCCTCTCGACTCCGACCGACGGCGAGCTCGAAGCGACGAAAGAGTTCATGGACAGTCTTGACGGGTCTCCGATCGGCCAAGTCAAGCAAAAACTTGGCGAGCGATTGTTCAAAGTCGTCAAGAAGACGGGAATCAAACGTTCAGTGAGTTGTTGTTTTTTTTGCCAAAAAAACCACCTGCTGTGAACCTCGCTCGCTCGTGACTGACTTTACAACCCGTTCCGCAAACTCCTTTTTTTTTTAATCGTCCTCCCCCTCGCGACTCGTGCTCTCCTATCGCCGCATCGCACGCGTCCCAAGCCAAAGACCACGATCGACCTTCTCGATTCCGAAGACTTGCGGTCTCTCTCGGTGCTATTACATTACCCCGAGATCCTCAAGGAGAAAGCGCTTCTCCTGTCGTCAAAACCCTGACCCCCCATCCACCCGTCACTTTTATTTCCCCCACTCCTCTCTCACCTTGGGAATGACGGGCAAACTCCCTCCATCCTCCGTTTCTGTTTGACATTTCGCCCTTTGCCGTGTTTGCCCTTTTCTGTCCCCCTCCTCTTCTCCCTTTCCCAACTCGTTTGTTCAGATTTATGAAAACCTCTTCTTGTGATTCCTCCCTTCAACACTTTCCCTCGAGTCGCTTTCTGCGCGGGAATGTGGAGGGGGGGGGGGGGATTCTTTCTCTTCTTTGTCCTTTTCTGCTACTCGTCGTTTTCTCTCTCACCTCCATCCCTTGCAAGCCCCTGCATCGCAGTCTTTCCTCTTTTTTTTTTTTTTCGCCCGCATACTTTTTTCAGGGAACGTTGACGCATCTCCCCCCATTCCACTGGAGACCGGGGTCAGTGCATGATGTGTGGCGGCCTTACCGTCAACGGTCCCTTCCGGCTGGCGGCTCGTGTTGAGGGGATTTTAAGTGCGCGTTGAGCAGTTCTTCGCTTTTAGGACGGCAAAGGACGGGAATCCATCAAGCGATGGAGGGAGGTCATCTCGCGATACGAGTTCCGGAGCGTTTTCGTTCTACAGGAGGAACCCCCCTTTCAGCTACCCGGTACAAGTCGTCTCTCGATCGAGGCCGTGCACGCTTGCATCGTCTTTTGTCTCTGAAAACGTTGCATGGACACCCACTTTCCGACTTTTTTTTGTTTTGTTTCGCTCGGTTCGGCGGACACGGCCGGGAGCCGTCCTTTTGCCCCCAAATTCGATTTATCGGCGCGAGCTGTGAGCGAAGCCGCGTTTGGGAGACCGGGAAAGACATGTGGATTCCTCTTACCTTACAACTGTCAAGCGTAAAGGGGTCCGGCGAGGCAAAGGACCTCTGCCCAGAGACCGAGGAAGTGAGTATGAGATGGTGCACAGTCTCAGGACTGCCCCCCCCCCCCCTGCTCACAACCCCACTCTGGAAGACCTAGTATCCCCGGTTGCAGGGTGGAGCCAGACGCACGGATCTTTCGCTCGCCCTCAATTTTTCTCCTTCCATCTGTCCGAGACTCCAGGGTCTCGACAAAACACACTCCACTGGAATATGTTTACAGGCGCAAGTCCGACAACAGGCTAAAGTGAGGGCCCGCCGCCATGCCCATCCTTTGTCGCTGGCCAGAAATTGGGAGAATGCATGAAATGCGAACGGGTCGTCGATCCTGCTTTTTGTCGCATTGCGGACTAGTGCCGATGGACTTAAATCTGGGAACAGAGCTCGAGAGCTAGGATGCATCTCATCGCCAAAAGAGAATGGAAGCCGTTTTGTTTGAGATATATGTGTGTTATTTTGTGCTGCATACGCATCTGAAATGCCTCCGTAACTCAATTGGAAGAGTGCCAGACTTTTACGGATACGTCGGAATCTGGACGTTGCGGGTTCGAGCCCCGCCGGAGGCTCCTTACAGTTTTGTAATTTTTTTGGGTCGACCCTACCTTTTCTTTTGATTAGGTCTTGGGGGGGCATATTCGCTTCAACCCACGGTGGTCTGGGTCGCCTTTTTCGTTGTTCCGTCCGGTCTGTTTTTACGAAAGTGATCGTCCCAGCTCGGGAGAGAGGACGCTACCATCGTACTCTCGAACGTACGGTCGATTGCGTGAGTAGGCAAAAAGGTCAAGCTAAATAGTGTGTTTATGTTATGTGCTTATATGACAGAGGATTACAACAAGCGCTTATAGCTCAGTGGTAGAGCGGTCGACTGCAGTTCATCCGCTTATCGTCAGGTCCCTGGTTCAAACCCGGGTGGGCGCTTATCTTTTTCCTTTGCTCGATTCGCGGTTCCGAGCAACTTTTTTTTTACGTTCTGTGCTTCCTTATCTATCTAGTTTCAGTGGCTTCTTCAAGTGCAGCCAGCACAAGTCACAAGCACAGTTTGCTCGGATCGGCTGTACATCCCCGGACGGTCTGATCAGTCTCTGATATGGGCGGAGACGACCCTTGCAAAGCGTGTGCCGTGAAGGCGAACGTGGGGGGGATAAGATAAACAACAAACTAGGTTGAAGAAAAGAAGTCTAGCAGGGAAGAGGATGGAGGGAGATGGGGAGGTCTAGGGTGAACAGTATAAAACGTTTTACTGAATCTCGATCTCCATTTCTTCCGGTAAGTTCAGCTCTTCGCCCCGGGCGACACTGTGAACAATCTCCCTTCGGATCTCGGGCGTGATTTGGAAGTGAGTTTTGGCGCGAAGGACGTCTAGAAGCGCTTCTTTCTGTTCGGCGGTCAAATCTTGTTTGTACCTGCGACCAAGGAAAGAGAGCGAAAGGTTCAGCGAGTGAACCGATAAGACGTCGAAAACCGCAAGTTAAAACTGACCGTTGAACAAAGACGAGGAAGGATTGATGCCAGAGGACGGGCATCGTTCGCGGGTCACGCTTGAACCGAATGAAATGGAACACGAGCGCGTCGACGACTTTGTAAGGGAGGGCATACTTCTTATCGAGGAGGACACGGATAAAGAGCGAGTTGGGACCGGTGTAATCCATCTCGGCGAGTTTGAGGAGGGCGGCACCAGAGTGGAGCACGGGGACACTGACTTTCGTCAAGACAGAACCGAGAATGGCAGCTTCACGGAGCGTGCAGGTTCCGCTCTGCATAAAGAAAACGTTCGAACGTCGTCGTGTCAGTATTGACACGAAGACCAGATCGAGCCCCCCAAAAAAAGGCCTTAGGAAAACTTACCTCGCAGAGAGGGAACAGGAGACCTTTGAAAAAGGCAGCAGGTTTGTAGATCGCCTTCTTGAGGGCCATGTACGTTTGTACCGACAGTTTACCGCTGGCGCCAATCTCTTCCCGGACCTTTTCGAGGAGAATCTCCTTGTAGAACTTTTGACTTTGTTTCGGGTCGAGGTTGGACGCGAAGATTCGGGTCGCGGCGTACGTAGCGTGAGGCGTCCATTGCTCCGGGTTTGTGATCATGACGAGGGTCGGCCACATCGAAAGGGTCGGGAGAATTTTGAAGGCTTTCGGAAGCGGTCCGGACTTGTAGCGACTGAGCAACTCTCCAACCCTGATGCAATTTTTTTTGTTTCTGATCAGCGCCAGGTTGCGACACGTGACGACTCGCAGCAATTCTCACTTGGTGTAGACCTCGACGACCTTGGGATTGAAACCTGGAGGAGGTTCACTGCGAACTTCTGTCGAGACGCAACGAAAACGAAACCGCGAGAGAGGTCAGATCTGTCGAAAATCTGCGGCTCGAGAGGACGAGAAAGGCAAAACTCGCCTGGTTCTTTGCCCTTTCCGCCATCCTCTGCTTGTCCAATCTTCTCCATGATGAGATCTGCGAGGGTTCGACCCGGTTGTAGCTGGCCTTGCGGGACGTACGCGTCGAGAAGTGCTTGATCGTCCTCGTCGACCTCCTGCCGACCCCGCGTTCAACCTCGTCAGGACCCGACTTTGCCCGAAAAGTCTGTCCACAACTCGTACTCACCAACTCTTCGTACTCTTCGTCGTCGTCGTCGTCGTCGTCGCTGAAATCGTCTTCCTCGTCTTCATCCCCGGATCCTTCACCCCTCATTCGGCGCTCAGTCGCGCTACCCGGCCGCCAAGAATAGACGGATATCAGCTCGTGCAGAGGCTCCACGAGAGTTGAGAAGCAACTCACTCGACGTCGAGTCCGAGTTCCCTCAGATCTTCCTCTGCGATTTCATCTTGTTGGTCCCGCGCCATGGACAAGACCTTGCGACTCGTCTTGGCATTGAGTGCTCCCTGTACACAAACCTCCTTCGTTAGTGGGGGAACCCCCCTCAAAACTCGCGTTGCAGGACTGACCTCTTCCTCTTGATGCTGCTTGCGGTGAGACTTCTGTCGCTTGCCCGGTTGCGACAGGACTCCGGCATCGCTCAGCTCTCCGACGTGCAGTTGCGTCGCGAGGGGGTCGTGCTTCGCCGTCGCGTTCTTGCGCGCAGAGACGGCTTTCGGCATGGTTGTTGAGTAACGGGTCGAAGGCGGAAAAAAAAAGTTTGAAAGCTTTCCCGAAATTGAACGATTACAAAACGGTAATTACAACGTAATTCCTCGCGTAAATACCGCGCACACAACGCACGCTGGATTCAGATCGGTCTCGAGAGAGTGAATCGAACGATATGATTTGTGCAATTGCGAACAGCAGAGGAAAAACGGCATATCAACGAGCATACAACATTCCTTTCATGAGATCAAACCTGTTTCCGTCCGGCTGCAAGTCAATGTACTGCGCCTGTCCAGCGAAGGTCGCTCCTCCTCCTCCTCCTCCAAACACCTCGTTGCCCATGCGATCGACGTTGATCGGTACCGTCCGGAGGAGACCGTGGTCGGGAGTGATCCCGACGATCCGAACCGGTTGCGAATTCGACTCGAGAGTCACCCGTTGGTCCCTGAAGCAGATTGAACGCCCACGAGAAAAAGATCCCAGAGGGGGGGGGGGCAAGGGTTAGCAACCGTGGTTAATCGAGAGGAAAAAGTAGAATGACAAAAGGACGGCTGTGCCCCGGCCGTACGTACGAGTGGATCCAGCGACGTAGGTAGGCGTCGACGAACGGCGCGAACCCTCGACTTTGAAAAGTTTGCCACATGGTTCCGAATTTGGCGAGGATGAGAGCGAGGAGGTTTTCGGGGCTGAAAGGAGCGAGCGTCGAACCCGTTCGACGGTTGCACAACTCGACGAGCTCGTTGAGCGAAGTCGTCGGTTTCGGATTACTCGTGTTGATTCCGCAACCTGTTGTTTCCCCACCGAGCGCGAAAAACACACAGCGTCAAAAGGCTGCACCCTTTCGAATCGCGCGATATAGAGAGAGAAAAGGCAGAGAGGGACCGTACCGGTGACGATGGTGAACTCGCCGTTGGCGAAACTGGAGTTGACGAGGATCCCCCCGATCTTTTTGTACCGCTCCATGCCCTCGCCGTGTTCGTCGCCCATGTCGGCGTAGATGTCGTTCGGCCATTTCAGGCACACTCCGACCTTTTCATACCCTGGCAGAGAGCGGACCGCCTCGACGACTGCCAGTCCAAACAGGTATTGAACAAAGACGATCCGAGACGATTCCGACAGCGCGATCCGAGTGACGAGAGAAAACTGGAGGCAGCCGGCGGGTGAGATCCACGAGTTGCCGCCTCGACCGCGACCGGCGACTTGGTGAGACGCGAGACAAACGAGTCCCGAAGGGATCGCAGAGAGGAACGTGTCGTTCCTGTGGGCGTAGGAGGCAAGCCGACGGATCAGTCGAGTCGGGGTTTCCATTTCGCCAAGAGCAGAGCGCTCACTCACTTGTCGAGCATAGTCTGAGTGCTCGTGACAACCTCTCCGTACAACAAAGCGTGACCGACACAAGGCGTGCCATTCGAAAGTTGCGCCAGGTTGGAAAAGTAAGCCGAGATGTTGAACAGAGGGGTCGAGTCGGCGCGAGGCAGGGTTTCGTCCGAGACGCAGATCAATTTGTGCTCGCGACGTAGTTCTTCGACGTCGACCGTTCCCTTGCGGGCACGAGCCGAACGCACGAGCGAGTCGAACGAGTCTGCGGGGTGCAGGACGAACGTGTCGTTGCGATCTGCGAGTTCGACCGTCGACTCTGACGTCGCTTCGCCGTGGGCAGCGATGCCGCGCGCGATCTCCTGGGCGAGGGAAGGGTCGGAAGCGGCGAGGACGAGGGGCAGGAGTTTTGGCAGGGGAGCAGGGCCATCAGACACGTCGAGACCGAGTTGGGCCAGCGTGCCTCGCACGAGGTTGAGTCGATCGAGTTCTTTCGCTTCGCGCGGGGGGCCGTCGACCGAGTCGAGACTCGGGTGTTCGGGATGGACCGCCCACAGGAGCGCTTGGCCCTGGCCGACCGAGCACAACACTCCCGCGACTTGCCTCGGCTCGGTCTCTTCGTACTCGGCGAGGACTCGGACGCCGCGAGGCGGTTCTGCCGGGTCGAGGACGAACGATCCCCCTCCGTTGTACCAGACGGTGCACTGATCGGGCGACTGAGACCAGTGGTCCCTCCACGCTTCCCGCTTGAGCGCGAGCGGCGTCTCTCGCGCGCCGGCCTCGGTCTCGTACTCGAAGCCGGGAAAGGTCGTGCCGCGACAGAGGCCGGGGAAGAAGCCGAGCTCGCGCGTGCCGACGACCTCCATCGCGGTGCCCTTTTCAAACTCGATGTCTTGACTCGCGTAGTACGCCCCGGCGCAGATGCCGAGGTACTTGCCACCGCGCTCGACGTACTCCTTGATCCGGCGGTTCGGCGTGCCCGCGAGGTCGAAGAGGTAGGGCAAGTCGCGCCCGCCGGGGAAGCACAGGAGGGCGCACGTGTCGGTCCACGGCTCGTCGCGGATCGTCTTGGGGCTCACGAGCTGGACGTCGTAGCGGTGCGCGAGGAACGTCCGGAGTGCGTGGACGAGCGAGTCGCGCGACGACTGCGACACGCCCGAACCGTCGTACACGAGCACCTGCCCTGGTGGGGTCGCCCCGGTCGTGAGTGCGAGGTCGAGGGTGTTGACGGTCCTGGGCGCGACTCACGTTGAGTTTCGACATGGCGTGGAAGCAGGAGGTGGAGGTAGTTGATCAGTTCGTTCGATCGCTCGGTTCGTCTCGTCTCGTCGCGACTTTGGCTCGCTCGTGCCGGTCGCTCGTTCTCGAACCTTCCGAACGGACGCTGGATGGTCGGGGCAGACGCAGCGCGCGCCAAATCGGAGCAGGAATGGCTCGACGACCTCGCCCAGCTGCGCCTCGACGCGAAGCAAACGTTTGGTGATGTCGCGTGGGTCTCTGAACCGACTCAACGGACAGTGTACGCCCACAAGTGTATCGTCTACGCGCGTGCGACCGGTCAGTCTACCGCCCCCCGCTCTCCCCGGGACTCGCCGACTCGAGACTGACGCCGGGTCACTCAGGCAACTGGCAGCAGCGGTTCATGGGACTCCCGCACTGCCTCGCTCCGTCGGCGTATGGCCAGTCACAGTCGACGACCTCGCTCAGGACTTGGACGCCGCAGTCGCAGTCGCACACCCTCGCCAGGCGCGACTCGACCGCGACCGTAGCTTCCCCCGTCCCTTCCGCCTCTCCCGCGCCATCCGACGCTTCCCACCCTTCGAGCACGTCCTCGTCGATCCGCCCCATCGTCCTCGAATCGACAGACCTCGACGTATTCGAGACCTCGCTCGAATACTTTTACACGGCCGGGCGGGAAGCGGAAGCATTCGCCGTCGTGCTCGAGGGGTTCGACGAAGGAGGTCCTCCTAGCGACGGAGAGCTGACCGGGGTCGCCAAGCTGCGACAGGTGAGCCCTCGATCCACGTCCTCGTGCTCGACCGTGCAACGCTCATGTCCCCACCTCCGACGCAATAGGACCTCCATTTCTGCTGGAGGAGCAAACTCTTTGCCGATGTCGACATCGTCCTCGAGGGCTCGGACGGCACGCTCTCGACCCCATTCTCGGCGCACCGCGCGATCCTCGCGTCCCGCTCTGCCTACTTCAAATCGCTCCTGATGGGCGACTATTCGGACTCTCGCCTCGAGCGGTTTACCCTCCCTTCACCACCCTTCGCTCCCCCTTCTCTCGTCTTCGTCCTCGGATACATGTACACCGGCACGCTCGACTTCTCGAACCGGACGTTCAACCTCGAAACCGTGTTCGAGACGTGGAGGTGTGCCGCTTTCCTCTCGATGTCGACCCTCCAGAACGAACTCGAGGTCAAGATCGAGGCAATGGTGACGCCGCAGCGAGCCCCTCGGATCTACCAGTTCTCTCATGCGCCCGACGTCAACAGCGCGCTCCTCGCGAGTAGAACCCTGCCCCTCGTGGTCGAGCACTTTGACGAGATGTGGGCAACTCCGTACATTGGTACCCTCGACTACGATCCACAGATGGAGCTCGTATCGAAACTGCGGACGCTCATCGACCCTCTCACAGTCGCCAAGATCTCGCGGCAAGCTCGACGGCTCAGGAAGAAGGTCGAACTCGAACGAGCGGCGTGGGCACAGAACGTCGAGTCGATGCTCGACGCCGTCGAGAAGAGGTTGATCTCGGTCATCGCGAACCGGTTGCCCGATATCGTCGTCTCGCCGGGCTTCGTCGATCTCGTCGACGGGGTCGGGTTCAGCTCGGACGTACTCGAGTGGCTCTTGCTGCAGGTCTTTGACAAGGACGAGCTACAAGAAAAGAACGCTCCGGCGGCATACCAGGCGCTCGTCGGTTCGGTGCTCATGAGAGAGCAGGGGATGATGGTCGATGTGAGTCATCCCTCCAGCAGAGTTCCTGTGACCTGGAATGGCGTTCTGAGCTTGCATGTTTGATAGGCTCGGATACATGTCGAAGATACTCGGAACGGTCTGCTGAGATTCATCAAGAATCGGTGGGCAAGTATCCGGGACGCCGGAGGATTTGATCGACTCGAGCCGTGGTGTCTGAAAGAGGTCGCCGAACGTGAGCAGCAATTGTCTTCGTCAAGGTCGGAGCACACCGTCTCACCTCTGGTCATCAAATTGCAGAACTTGAAGTGTCGCGAGCGGAACTCCTCGCCGGCGAGCGACTGAACCAGAATCGCAAATCTCCACCGAAGAGGCTCACAGAGAAACCAACGTCGCAGCTCCGCACCCAATCTGCGATGCCTAACCAACCTCGTCCAGCTTTACCGGGCATTCCTCGACCACAGCTTCTAGCTCGCCCTCCCCGGCTTCCGACAGCAAGCACAGTTGCAAGAACTCCCGTCACCACGGACGCGCGAACTTCGACGACTAGACCGACCGCTACAAGTTCCCCCGTTCACTCCCGTACATCCACTTCTCGATCGACAGGCCCTGTGGCTATTGCTCGTCCTCCCCTCGCCTCGACCACCCCTCGCCCGCCTGTTCGATCAACGACCAATTCTCAATCCTCTGTGCCACCTTCTACAGCTCCAAGTGTTAGACCACGTCAGCGGAGCGCTTCTGCAGCAGCTCTTGCGTCGTCAAGTCCGAAGGTCGCGACTTCCCCCGCGCCCTCGCCCTCGGTCCGAGCGGCCATTCGACCCGTCACGACTCGAACTCCGACAACTTCAACTCGCACGACCACTCCGCGAAGCACCTCTACGACGTCAGTCGCCTCACGAACCTCACGCATTCAGTCCACTCCTTCGTCCAATATCCGAACCCGGACGACTTCGAGTCCTGCTGCGTCAACCCAGGTTCGAAAGCAAGCCTCGTCGACTTCGCTCCGTTCGGCAGCCTCGACGAATCCCACCACGAGTCGCTCCCCGTCCGTCAATGAGGCTGTCGGTTCTTCGCGCAGTCGAGCTGGCTCGTCGACGTCGAATCGACGACCCTCAAACGCCTCGACGAAAGGGACTCTACCGACCTCTGCATCAAAGGCGTCGCTTCGTCAACCGGTTGGCACTCGATCGACTCCGCCCGTCCCTTCCCTTGCGTCTTCGCCGTCGGGAACGATCCGGGCGAAACCGCGACTAAAGTCGAAACCACCCGGAACGTCGCTTCTGTCCGGCATTCCGTGCATCGTCACGGTCAAGGGGACGAGGCCGATCCGGATGAGAGCGATGGTCCGGTACCTCGGCAGCCTCGTGGGAGAGACGGGACAATGGGTCGGAGTTGAAATTCCCGAAGAGAGTATTCCTCCCGAAGCCCGAAAACTGAGCTGGAACGACGGCAAGAAAGCAGATGGTGAGTAGAGGGCATCTCGTTCGAACGTACCGCCGACCCGCGAGAAGCGAGCTCGAACTGATGGGGGTTGCCGGTGCCGCTAGTCGAATATTTCACTTTGACCGTTCCAACCGTCACGACCTCGTCAGCTCCTTCGACTTTGCCCTCTTCGCCAACTCCCTTGAGCGCCTCGAGTCCTCGACCGGACTCGCTGCAACCGCCTGCGATCGCTCGTCAACCTCGGCGACGCTCGAGTTCGACTGAACCGACACTACCGACAGGCCCGACGAGAGGGCTCTTTGTCCGTCCGAGCCAAGTGAGCTGTCTCTGCCTCTTCCTCGTACATACTTGTACGCTGGTCAGTACTGAAACGAATGGGAACACTGACACCTTCTTGAACACTGGTGCAGATCGTTTATGTCCTCTAACGTGCGCGAAGGGATTGACGCTCGAGCCGCCAGATCTTCTTTGTCGTTTCCCCTATCGCTTCTCCTTTCGCATTCTCTGCATTCTCCTATGCCCGCTCGCGCCGCGCACGTGGCTTCCTCGCGTCCTTAGTCGTTTGATCCGTTGTTTTTTCCCTACCTTTCCTGTTTTTCGTATTCATCCCTCGCAAACCAAGTTTCTCGTCCTCCTCCGCACCCTGCCGCCGAGTGACTCGCGAAGAAACGGAGGAGGAAGCAAAAAAAAGTCCAAGTCGTGTGTTTTTGGAATCCGATTACATCCGAAAACATGGAGGAAATTTTTCATTAGGCGGGCGCGCGCCCGGGGCATGTCACCGTTTGACTCTCACCGCGCCGAGGTTGTTACCGACTCTCGTCCAGGGCACGATCATGGTGTTCAGCTTCTCGGATGCGTACGTCTCAGCCCACCCGTCTTACGACGGATGCGCCTGTCGCCCGGGAGCGCGACGGCTCTCCCCCACTATCTTCCCCCCCTTCGCGCTCTCGCCGTCGAGACTGACCCTGGCAAGCTCGGATCGACGGCTACAGGCTCAGGAGACAGATTGCGCACTATGCGACGTTCCCTCAGACTGGAGTCTCGTTGCGGCAGATGGTCATGTTTGGTTAGTTCTGAATCTCCCCCCCGTCGTCCCCGATCAACCCGGGCGTGCGAATTTCCCGCTCATCCTTCTCCTCCCCCTCCTCCCCCTCTTCGACTGCTGCGTCGAATACAGGTCAGAACCCTTCGCAGGTGGGGCTCGAAACCGCTCTCCCCCGCTTGCGAATCGCCCCCCGGGCCGAGTGTAGCGCGCTGACCCGCTACCGTCCCTCTTTGCCTTTGCACAGGGTACCCTCTTGCGAGCGTCTCAATTCCTCGCTGGTGAGCGCCCATTCTTCTCTGGACCCCCCGGGGGTTGCCGCTCACCCCGCCCGGGTCTCTAAACCGAATTTCCGTGGTGCCCTCCAGCCGAATTGCCGATCCGTCTCGCCCATCGCGTGAAAGAACTGGATGAATTGCCCCACAACCTGAACAAGATGCCTAGCATCGAAAAGGTCAAACGTTGGTACGCAGAGAGTTTCGAAGTAAGTACTCCCCCCTTTCCCCCTCTCTCCGCCTCTCGTCATGTCGCTCGACCATGCGAGTCTAATTTTCGAGTTTGCCGTGGGGTTTTCCCCAACAGGAACTCGTCAATTTTCCGAAACCCGAACTTCCCGGCGATATCGAAGATGCTCTCCGTCGCGCCTCGAACGACACTTTGGCCCTCCCCGAAGCGAAACCGAATCCTTCTCTCCCTGACCACATGAAGCCGAGACCGAATCAGCTCAAGAGTAAGCACGGGAGGACAAAACTCGCTTTGGCTCACCGGTAAGTCCTCTGCTCAGTAGTTCCGTCTTCCACTGTGACGATGCTCGTGACGGGGGCAAGAAAATTTCGCAGAGTGCTCACGGAGAGAGCTTCGGGCGGGTTAGATACTACACGAATCCGGATGGAAAGCTCGAGTGGCCACCCGAGGTTCACGATTACAACGAGCGGTTCACTCGCGTCTTGTCCAACATCAAGCGTCGACATGATCCCGTCGTGACGACGATGGCTCAGGGGATCCTCGAGTTCAAGAAGGAGATCAAAGCGCCGCATATCGACCGTTCGATACAGACTTTCCTCGATCGCTTCTACATGTCGCGGATAGGTACAGCTTAATCTCCCATGTTTTTTTTCTTTTCGTTCTTACGCGTCGTTGAGAGAAAATCGTTGTTGATGCTGTGTCAGGTATCCGAGTTTTGATCGGTCAACACATTGCCCTCAACAGACTGGAACCTCACGAGGTGAGTACATCTCTTCGATTGTGATACCGTCATCGCCACTCACGCAGTTGTGCTCACGTCGACAGGACTATGGTACATCTTCTCGGCCCCCCTGCCTCTCGGTGGGCATTTGATCGACCTCGAGCCTGACGCATTTCGAATGCGATCTTATCTAGTGGGAATAATTTGCACCAAGACGAACGTACACCAAATTGCCCGAGAAGCGATCGAGAATGCCACGTATGTCTGCGAAGAACACTACGGACTCTTCAAAGGTCCGCCGGTCCAACTCATCTGCCCGAAAGACCTCAACTTCATGTATGTTCCGAGCCATCTCGTGAGTTTTTGAGTTTTTTTTTTTTTCGTCTTTCGAGCGTTCACGTCTTCCCACTTTCCGCGGGCGTCTCCGGGGCGTTGACTCGTCGTACCTCCGAGTAGAACCACGTCCTCTTCGAAGTCCTCAAGAATTCTCTTCGTGCCGTGGTCGAAACACACGGAGTCGATTGCGAGAATTACCCACCGGTCAAAGTCATCGTCGCCGAGGGGAACGAAGACATTACGATCAAGATATCGGACGAGGGGGGTGGGATCCCTCGGTCTGCCTTGCCTCTCGTTTGGACCTTCATGTGTGTCCGGATCTCTCTCTTTTCCGCGCGGAACCCGTCCCAATGAAACCGATACTGAACCTAGGATTGTGCCGAATGCGTCGGCCCAGGTACACTACTGCGAATCCCGAGAACCTCGATCAAGACTTTCAAGGAACAGACTTCAAAGCTCCAATGGCGGGTTTCGGTACGCATTTCCCTCTCTCGCGCGCGCTTCGAAGACTCGATTCTGCTTGGCGCACATCGTTGCTCCCTCGAGTCTCACCCCCCATGCTTTTGCAGGTTACGGTTTACCGATCGCACGACTGTACGCGCAATATTTCGGAGGTAACCTCAAACTAATTTCGATGGAAGGGTAAGCTGGCGCCCAGGTTCTCCTGCCTCCTAGGATCGAGAACTCTCGGTCGTACTGATGTCTTGTCCGCGGATTTCGCTCGATTGCCCCCCCCTCCCCCCTTTCCAATACTAGGTATGGAACCGATTGTTATATCCACCTCAACCGCCTCAGTTCGAGTTCCGAGCCTCTTCAGTAGTTTTGAGTCGACTTTTAGTGCGGCCTCCTCTCCCAAGCAAAGTTCAGAGCGTCCCCCCTCCTCCTTCCTTCCTCCCTTCATTCCCTTGGCTCGCACCTCGCCCCAACCCTTCTCTTCCTACTACTGCGCCTGGCTCTCTCGCACTCTCTCTCTCTCTCTCTGTGTGTGTGTGTGTTGCGTTGTTACCCTCCTTTTCTTTTTTGCTGTAGTATGACCGCAAACGACTTGTAATCCCCCCCTGTGTTGTACGGACCCTGTTTTTCTTTCTTTCCCGTCCCCCCCCCCCCTCCCCCCCCCCCCCCCCTTCCCCGGTTGCTGCTGCTAGTATTTGCACCAACGACTCCTGCTCGGAGTTTTGTTTCCTTCGGTATGGTTCTTTCCTTTGATAGGCGCAGAACACGCAGAACAAACGAGCGCCGCCGTCGCCCGCGGCCTCGAGTTTTGAAAAACGTTTCACACAGCCAGCCTGCCCCCTCCCCCGACCCCGAGATTTTTCGGGAGAAAAGGCTTTCAAACCCGCGAGCTGTCCAGGCGTGGGGCCTGGGGAGGGGGGGCAGAAGGGAGGAAATCGATTACGAGTTGGGGATCTAGTTCGAAAAAAAAATCGCTCGGACCACCTGGTACCCCCAAAATTGCTCATGGCGTGTGCGCGATGTCTGACTTTTCTAGAAGTCAACGAAAAAGAAAGAAGAAACATTTATTAGTGTAAAGCAGTACAAGATAACCCAGGAATGCGAAAGTAGTGGGAGAAGGTGTCCGGAAAGAAGCAGCGGAAAAGAAAAAGAAAAGACCAGCCTCCGGCGGGGCTCGAACCCGCAACGTCCAGATTTCAACGATGTCCGTAAAAGTCTGGCACTCTTCCAATTGAGTTACGGAGGCCTTTTCAGATGCCCTTCTCTCTGGTTATGCGCAATATGAATCTTTTTTTTCTATTTGTTGAGCTTTTTTCTGTGACCGCGGTTAAAGCTTTGTTCCTAGCTCTTTCGAGCAAGCGAGCTCTCCTCCCTCTCCCATACGACGCTAGACTCTCGTATCTGTAGTCACTACTAGGTTAGCGGCGCGATAACAGTACTCGCTGCATTGCACAATTCGTGTGTGCCGTCAGCCGGGGTTTGAGCGCTAAAGCGCGCACCACGTACTGTACTCACATTGAACAAACAAGAGTCTAGGAGGGTTGAAGGTTATTTGCACAAAGAGACGGATGGGAAAAAGGGGGTTTTACAAAGTAGGGTTTTAGAGCTCAACAACGACAGACGAGAACGGAAAAAAGAAAACAAACGAGGCCACGAACGGTCAAAAAGGGTTGAAGAGGGGCAGGACAATAGGTTGGGTAGGCATAGTTGGTAACGTATGAGGGAAGAACTAGGGAAATTCAATGAACGACGCAAAGGGCACGGGAAAAGAGAGCAAAGAGGGAGGGGGGCGGGGGGACGGTGCTACGCCTAACGGGAATAACACAAGAAATACTCGAGAAAATTGATCAGGACTGCGGCGGGGGGCTAACGTGGCTGAGCGTGATCGACGTAACCGACGAGCTGGATCCCCGCGACGACTCCAGCGGTGAAGACGACGCCGAGTACGGCCATCGTCTGGAACCATGCGCGAGCGGTTCCGACCCTTGTCGTTGTCGTCGTCGGCGTCGTCACATCTCGCGCACGCATAGGTCGGTCTTTAACGCCTTCGCGACTGTTGTCGTCGTCGGATTCACTGCTCTCGCGTTCGGGTCCGACGGGACCAGAGGCGGTCGTTCGAAACAAGGCGAGTCGGAAGTTGAGACCGACGAGGTGAACGAGTGAAGGGAAATGGAACGGGTCACTCGTCTGGAAGAGGAGGAGTGACCTGGTGGGGCATGTCGACTCGGCAAGAGACGGATCGTCTGAAGCCAGCGATACTACGGAAGACGAGAGGATCGAAGCGGCGGGGAAAGGAGGGAAGTAGGAAGAAGGGGAGGGAGATCGCACGGTGGAACTCGACAGACTCGGCTTTCGACGGGGCTTGCTCGAACCCACCGCCGTGGAAGTGCGTGGGGCCGAACTTCCGGGTGAATCCGAGTGTACCGAGGTCCAGGTTGGACCTACGGAACGGGAAGACGACAACGGGAGGTTTTGGAAACAAGGCTTCGGAGTCGTCGGATCTCGCAGCGTCGAAAGGGAGGGCCTTCTTTCGTTCCCGGCGTCATCTTCGTCTGTATCCAAGATGTCGCCGTCGTCGCTGTCGGGGTCGTCCCGAGTCATCTCCGCGTCAGTTTGGGATGAGCATGTTCCGGCGGTTCCCCAGTCCTTCCTTCGTTCGGCCACTCGTTTCGAAAAGTCGACTTCCCAGCGGCCCCCTCGATGTGACTCTTCCGTTCTCAAGTCGACGAGTCTTTCGGCCCAGACTGGGTTCAACCGTTCGACGTTTTCCATCTCGTATCCCTTCGCGGCAACCTCGACCTCTCTCCACTCGAGGAATGTCAGAGCTCGGTTGTGCCGGAATCTTTGCCGAGTCGATTCAGAGTGAAGGATCCGGCGGAGACGGTGGAGGTCGTGCAACGTAAGGTGGTGGAGGTGCGCCGTATTGCGTCGATTCGCGGTCGCAAACGGGGACATACTCCGGGTCGAACTAGCACGAGACGACGTCGAACGGCGAGACGAAGACGCCGTAGTCACATCGGTGAACGTCGGCGAGAGGGGCGGAAGCTCTTGCGAGGCGTTGAGTGATGTCGGTTCAGACGTCGGGGAAGGGAACGTGGTCGTTGGTGTCGAAGAGAGACCATGGGTAGATAACGAGGGCGACGACCGTAGAGGGGAGTGCTGGACGAAGAGATCATGGGGGAGCATCGACAAGGGCCCCCCACAGAACTCGGACGACCTGGCAGAGCCATGGCGCGGAGGCGATCGCGACTCGCCACGGTCAAGAGAGGAGATTGACAACCACCGGACACCTGCCGAGTCGAGTTGCTCGATTACGGCTCGCGATAAAGCCGATGTCTTCTGCGGCTTCGAAGTTGGAGACGGAGGGAGTACGAGGATCGGGAGGATCGGGAGAAGACGAGAGATGGACCGCGCGAGCGAAATTTCGCTCGGGAGCGGTGCTAAGGCCGCAAACAACGGATCAGCGACAGTGGACAAGCCTTACGGGGACAAGTGAGCGGCACTCACGGGAAGAGAATAGGAACAGGGCAGCCTCATAAGTCCCGACTCCGGTGGATGCCAGGATCGCCGCGAGACTCTCGGTCGAGGGAAAGGTCGGTACAATCTTGGCTTCAAACTGCTCGAGGGGCCACAGCAGCGCTTTGCAAAGCTCGTCCTGGTCGTAAATGTCGCCGGGAGGATGAGAGAGGCTGACGCCAGAGCTACAGATTCCAATTCGAACGCAGTGCGACGTCGTCGAGACGGATTCGCTTGCTTCACTCGAGGACCTCGAGTGATGGCTCGGCGTGTTTGACAGGGCCGAGAACGAGAGGTCGTCGCTCGAGCTCGCGTGGTACCGCTCGAGGTCATCGTCGTTGGCGAGCAGAGCCGCCAGAGACCGTCGATCCTCGGCTGTTTTGCCGAGAACGAGGAGGTGAACGTCGGGGGTGTGACTCGAGCGAGAGCGAGAACGACGCCGACGAGTCGGAGGATGGTCCGAGTCGCCGAGGGTCAAGCTCGGCATGACGAGGCCGCCCTGCAACTGCGCTCGGTGCTCGGGGTCCTCTGCGCTACTCGCGCCGCTGTCATCTTCGCTGCTCGAGCGGGTCCGGGTCCGGGTCCTCGCGGTGGTGAACAGGGTCCGACCTCTCGGAGGTCGCGCTCGAGTGAAGGACGACGCTGAAGGAGCGGGGGACGGAGGCGCCGAGAGGTCCGAGAGGAGGATCGAGGTGAGGGGCGGATCGGGATCGCGTGGGGCGGACGACGTCGACGTCGAGGGGCCGAATCGACTAGGCGAACTCGCGCGCGTCCGAGGCGTATCGACGTTGACAACAGACTCGTCCCAAGTCCAAGACTCGTCCATTCGTCGGTTCGAGTCGAGGTGTATAGAGAGAGTCGTTCACTGCGCACGCGCGATCAACTGAGTCTGCCCGAATCAGATCCAAAATATCTAAATTGCACCCCAAGGAATGTGATAGTGTAGTAAAAGTATCGGTTGCACCCCCAGGTTCCTGCGTGTCGAAGAAGACTCGGACATGGGACGAGGGGGATAAATGCGAACGCAATTTGACTCGTTGGCGTTTCTTTCGACCCTCACTTTGTCCGACCCCGACAATGACGGAGCCTGGCAAGGTCCAGGTAGTACTAGGGGCCCAGTGGGGAGATGTACGCTATCGCCGTGCTTGTCGTCGCTTGCTGCTCGCGCGCTGACACCTCACCTCACCTCACCTCGTTAACAGGAAGGCAAGGGTAAACTTGTCGACATTCTCGCCGCCGAGGCCGACATTTGCGCTCGTTGCGCCGGAGGCAACAACGCCGGCCACACGATCGTCGCCAACGTAGACGGCAAGAAGACAAAGTTCGACTTCCACCTGCTCCCGTCGGGTCTGGTCAACCCCGAGTGCGTCGCGTTCATCGGCAACGGCGTCGTCGTGCACATCCCCGCCTTCTTCCAAGAGCTCGATAACCTCGTCGCCAAGGGACTCAACTGCGACGGTCGCCTGTTCGTCTCGGACCGCGCCCACATCGTGTTCGACTTCCACCAGATTGTCGACGGACTCAAAGAGGCCGAACTCGGAGGCTCGTCGATCGGAACGACCAAGAAAGGAATTGGACCAGCGTACTCGAGCAAGTCGAGCCGGTCGGGCTTGCGCATCCACCACCTGTTCGACGAAGAGGCGTTCGCGGCCAAGTTCCGTAAACTCGTCGAAGGCCGCATCAAGCGATACGGTCACTTTGAGTAAGTCGTCCCACCCTCAGTGCCCAGCGTTCTCGTTCTGACCTGGGCCTCTCTACCCTCCGTAGGTACGACACCGAGGCAGAGATCCAACGCTACAAGGAGTTGGCCCGTCGTCTCAAACCGTTCGTCGTCGACGGCCCGTCGTTCATCCACAACGCGCTCGCCGCGAACAAGCGCATCCTCGTCGAAGGCGCCAACGCCCTCATGCTCGACCTCGACTTTGGCACGTACCCGTTCGTCACGTCGTCGGCGACCGGGATCGGAGGCGTCTGTACCGGACTCGGACTCCCGCCGAGGTCGATCGGTGAGACGGTCGGAGTCGTCAAGGCGTACACGACCCGGGTCGGTGCTGGTCCTTTCCCTACCGAGCAACTCAACGTGAGTTTTTTTTCTTTCTTCCTGCCACACCAATCTCTCTCTCTCTCTCTCTCTTTCTCTCGAGTCGTTGATCCTCAATACCCGGCTCCCCCGCTCCCCCTTCTACCTCCTCCTTCGCTCGCTCGCTCGCCTTTTAGTCGATCGGAGAGCACCTCCAAGAAGTCGGGGCCGAATTCGGAGTCACGACGGGACGCCGCCGCCGGTGTGGATGGTTGGACCTCGTCGTCATGAAGTACTCGACGTTGATCAACGGCTACACGTCGCTCAACCTGACGAAACTCGACGTCCTCGACGACCTCGACTCGATCCGGATCGGAACCGAGTATTTCCTCGACGGGAAACCGCTCGACGCCTTGTTCCCGGCCGACCTCGACACGCTCGCTAGGTGCGAGGTTCAGTACGTCGAGTTGCCAGGGTGGAAACAATCGATCCAGGACGTGACGAGGTACGAAGATTTGCCTGACAACTGTCGCAAGTATGTCGAGTATATCGAAAAGTTCCTTGGAGTTCCGATCAAATGGATCGGAACTGGTCCCGCGCGGGAATCCATGGTGACGAAAAATTAAGGAAGGAAAAAAAAAAAAGGCAGAGGTTTTCATAGGAGGGAAGAGGCCCTTTAGAAATCTTATAGGTCATTTGAATCCGTTCTCTTCGAGGGAGAAAGCGGGAAACCAGGAACGAGTGAGAGAGACAGCCAGGCAAAGCGACAGTGGGAGGGAAAAAAAGATGGCGCGAAGAACCGATTGCACAGGACGTTTCGAGCACCAAAGAGAGAGAGAAGGGGGTAGGGGATACGACAAGAAATTGTGTGCTTTGTTCAAGATTGGAAAGTCTTGCTCACGCTCGCACTCTTTGGCGCATTGTTGACCCTCATCGGTCGCTTGAACTCGCTCGTGTCGATCGTTCGCTTCTTGCCACCGCCACCCTGAGCCAACTTGTCCTTCTTCTTTTGCTTCTTGTCGGCCTCGCGCCGTTCGAGTCCCGTCAAGACGGTCGGTCCGGCATCGAGGATCGAAGTCGAACCCGTGTAGTCGTGTGGTACGATCGGTCGCGCCGCAGCCGCCACAGCCGCCGCGTCGGGGTGCCCAGCAGCCGACTTCTTCTTCTTTTGCTTCTTGGCCAGAGGTTGAGGGGGAGGAGACACGGCGTCACTCGCGGTCGCGACGTTCGAGGAGGTGGAAGGCGAGGGCGCAGACGCAGACGCAGACGCAGACGCAGGCGCGGCATCGAGTTCGGTCCCGGCCCGTCGCCGTTTCTTGACCAAAAGTTGAGACGACCGCGAAGGTTTGTCTTTGAGCGAAGAAACGACAATCACGTCCGAGTCTTTCGCTTTTGATGATGATGCTGATGATGATGAAGGATCGGCGGCGGCATCGGTAGACTGTCCGTGCCCAGTTGAACCGATCGCCTTTGGGTTTGGGTTCGAGTCAAAAGGTACGAAGGAAGCGTCGTCGGGGAGTGGCAGGGGGACGGGCAAGATGGACGGGTCGACGAGTGCAGGGACTGCACTCTCTTTATAGTCATTCGACCCAACATTGACAGTCGGGATCGTGTGAGGCTGCAGCGACTGGCAAAATCGGACCCCAAGGGAAACGTGGTGAGCAGGGGAGGGGGGGAAAGACCTGAACCGAGGATCGAATTTGGGCCCGACTCACTTTAGCCAAACCGCCTCCGAGAGTCAACGATTCGTGTACCCTCTTGACTGCTGCGAGCCTGTCTTGCACCGAGAGACTAACAGCGACTTGTTTCCCTTTCCCGTTCTTGCCCTTCATCGTCTTGCCCTTGTTCGATAAAGTTGGGCTGGCTCCGAAGAAAGTGCTCGACGAAGCGGTCGACGTCGAAACTGAAGTGGGATGCATGGTCTTCGCCGTAGGACCAAAGAAGGAAGAAGCGACCGTCGAAGCGACTACGCCGAGGCGGTCAGACTCCCACACTCCGGCGATCGGTTTGACCGCCGGTTCAAACGACGGCAACCCGGTCGCGAACGCTCCTGGCATGGCCGTGCCCTCCGCCGTGCCGTCGTCGTCGTCGTCCGGTCCAGCGCGTCGTTGTCCTCCGACCTTGCGAATCGTGTCCCTCACGAGCTCGACCAACTCGTCCTTCCTCCTCCTCACGACTTCGCTCACGCCTCCCCTCGTCGCGCCGAGGATCCTCACGAGCTCGGCCTCGCCGCCAACGTCGACCCGATTCGCCTGTTCGACGAGTTGAACGACGCCCGCGATCGCGAGGACGTACCTCGTCGACTCGTCGAGCTCCCTCGCGACGTGTTCGCGCCACCGGAACACGGCGCGCAGGACTTCGAGTCGGACTTCGCCGGGACCCCACCCCGTCTTGATCGGGAGCGACGGGACCGCGACGGCCGTCGCGTACGCCTTGAGTTGTCCCGCCTTGGCGACCGCGACGAGGTACCCGCTGTCGCCGTGGCCCGTCTCGCCGTCGTACGGCGCGAGGGAGAACACGGTCTTTGCGACTTGGGTCGAGCGGTCAAACACGTCTTGGAGTGGAGAAGACGACGAAGACGACGACGCGCCGGACGAGATGGCCTTGTTCGCGAGCGCGATCCGGAGGTGGTCATATATCGTTAAAAGGTAGTGCGTGTCGGAACGCGCATAGTGTAACATCTCTTTCGGCAGTGGTCTGCGGTGCGATGCGGTACGTTGATAGAGCAGGTGGTCAGTACGATCGAGCCTCGCGTTGCCCCCCCTCCTGACGAGCGATTTCCGACTGACCGGATTCGCCAATCTGCCAATTGGTACCGCTTGTCGGGCACAAAGTCGGTGTACATGTCGAGAAGAGATGCCAAACTGTGTTGCGCGTAGCCTGTAGTTGGTCCAAACTTGATGATGAGCTCAATTCCCGAATAAGCTGGAGGGAGGGAGGGGGGAGACCTCTGTGGTTTGGTAGACTTGCCGAGAACGTGCGTTGCGTGGTACGTATCGAACAAACCGACGATGTACAGACCAAAGTCCCTCTGCAGCCAAACGATATCAGAGTTCGCGCCGTGGAGGACCTAGCACCACGCGGTAACGGACTATCAGAACCCATTCCGAAGAGAAATGCAGTAGAAACGCGGGCGACTAACCTTGACCCAGGAAGGGTCGGTGAAAAACTCGTTCAGGTCCTCGAGAGAGTCGCGTACTTCGGGATCGAGGGCGTCAATGACATAGTCCTTCTCGCGAGTGCTCAACTGTATAAAGGAACGAGACAGGCGCTTAGCTTGGAGTGCCGAGACTCGCCCCGCTGGACAGAACAGGACGTACCTGAATGAGGCAGGTGAACCCGGACCAACTCCTAAAGTCGTGGTGCTCGAGATCGATCGCCAACTCCTTCGCACCCGCTTGTCCAACTCTTCTGATATCGCTGACCATCTTGTCCAAATCCTCCTTACTCGCGACCCAGTTGAACGGGGTCTTTTCGAAAGAGTCGCTGGGAACCGGAGCCGGGGGAGTCGTAGGAACGTCGAGGAGGGCTCGCGGAGGTTCCAAGTTTTCGAGTTCGAGTTTGTAGGGGTGGACATATCTCGAGTAGGGGCGCGGGCTCGTGTCGGTGATGGCGGTGAATCGACTCGTAGGTTCGTACAGTTCTGTCTGCAGCCAGCCCTCGCCTCCGGCGGCAACGTCGGCGTTCGCGAGCGGGTTGACCTTGTTACGCAAAATGGGTTTCCACAGTGGGATGTCGCGTCCCGAGTCCTCCTCGTCGTCGAGGTTCACCGAAGCGTGGACGCGAGTGCGAGGTGTGAACAAGAGTTGGGGTTTGGCGAGGGTGCTGTCGTGCAGGAGGCGGGCGGGGAGACGTTCGATTTTCTGCCTCGACTTTTCTCGATCCTCCATCTCGTCGAAGCTCTTGGCGCCGAGCGCGCCGCGGGACTGGGACTTGTTGTGTTTTCCGAGTCCGAGGTGCTGCTCGATGCGTTCGTCGGCGTGCTCGAGGAGGTGTTCGACTGCGAGCGCGGCGGCCGAGTACTCGCCGTCCTTGACGAGGTCGGGGTCGAGCGGGGTCGGGGTGCCGGTCGCCCAGTCGAGGAGGGACTGAGCGAGGTGGAGGACCTTGGCCGACTCGGCGTCGAGCTGACGCGCGAGCGAGCGCGAGAGGGTGCGTTCGAACGAGAGATCCGACGGAGCCGCGAGTTGGGCCGCCGAACGCGTCGGAGGGATCAACGCCGCTTGCAGCGCGTCCAACAGCGGTGCGAGGGGCTCACAGTCGGTCATGGTGAGTCTAACCGGCCAGTGCGATGGCGGTAGCAAAGTCTCAAGATCAAAAAATCAACTTGAATTCTCACCTCTTCATCGCCTCGTTTCGACTGAGAGTGCGCCGACAATGGGGCTGTATAGGCTCGTGGCGCTGTCGACGCTCATGCTCGTCTCGACGCTGCTCGCATCGTTCGCGCCGCTCTGGCTCGACCTCTCGCGCGCCAAGGTCTCGCTCGTGTCGACCTACTCGACCGGGATCCTCGTCGGCGCGGCCCTGTCCATCATCGTGCCCGAGGGGGTCTCGGCCGTGCACCGCTCCGTCTCAGACGGCGGCGACGACGACGAATCGACGTCACAATGGATCGGTGCGAGTCTCGTCTGCGGCTTCATCCTCATGTGAGTTCCGGTCCCCCGCGTATTGTGGTGAACGCACCCGTCAACTCAACGCAGCTGTGTTCGACTACTCTGGCCAGGTTCGTGATCGATTCTTGGCACGGCCACGAACATGCGCCCCGTCGAACCGCCCGCGCTCGTGCAGGAGCAGCTCACCCCTCGCTCAGACACATGCCGTCTCACCTCTCGGAACTCGAACCTCTCTCGACTGCACCGCGCACGAGCGTCGACTCGGACTCGGACTGGACCATTCCGATCCCCAGCTCGTCTCCTCCTCCCGACGTCGTTTCTTCTTCATCTTCTTCATCATCTTCGGCCATGTCGACCCTGATCGGGCTCTTGCTCCACTCGCTCGCGGACGGCGTCTCACTCGGCGCGTCGTCCGTCTCGTCATCGTCGTCTTCGTCGTCTTCGAATATCGACTCGCACTCGCACTCGCACTCGACGGCGTCGTCTTCGCTCTCGGGCGTCATCTTCCTCGCCATCATGCTCCACAAGGCCCCGACCGCGTTCGCCCTCTCGAACCTCCTCACTTCGGCCTCGCCGCGTCCGTCCCACTCGTTCATCAAACGCAGCCTCGTCCTCTTCTCGCTTGCGGCGCCCGTCGGTGCCGTCGCGACTTACGTCGCCCTGAGCCTCGTGTGGGCGGGATCAGGATCAGGTGGAGGAGGAAGCGATTCTTCGCTCGAATGGTACACGGGCATTGCTCTCGTCTTTTCGGGTGGAACATTCTTGTTCGTCGCGACCCAGGCAGTCAGCGCCAACCCTACCGCTCACGACGACGAATCGACCGGACGACGAGACGACGACACGATGCAAGGGGGGGAGAGGGGGGAAGAGATGTCGCACAAGTTGAAAACAGGTCTAGTGCTCGCGGGAATGGTCACTCCAGGAATCCTGAGCAGCTTGGTCGGTCAC
Source organism: Sporobolomyces phaffii (assembly GCA_037042985.1). Taxonomy (NCBI): domain Eukaryota; kingdom Fungi; phylum Basidiomycota; class Microbotryomycetes; order Sporidiobolales; family Sporidiobolaceae; genus Sporobolomyces; species Sporobolomyces phaffii. The sequence goes on along the minus strand of JAWNFN010000006.1, from coordinate 1,102,716 downwards.
GGTCATTGATTCCCGAAAAATCTCAATAGCAGGGGAGGGGGCTCACTTCTCTCTCCCGCCCTCCCCCAGTGTCCCATCTTTTTTTGTGTTGTTGAAAAGCAGTCCTATAGAAATAATTTCAAAACTGTATATTATTCATCAAGTTGGTTTCTTGCATGCAGTTCAGTCTTGTTTCTTTTCAGAGGGTAGCCCCCATTTTCTGCATCTTCTTGTCGTTGCCTCGTTTCCTGCGATCGTGTTGTGCTCTACCTCCATCCCCTTTGCCCCGTTTGCTCGTCCCACCACCTTCTCCTCCACCACCTCTTCCTCCTCCTCGACCTCCTCGACCCCGACCTCCACCTCCACCTCCACCACCCCTCGCATTTCCCCCTCTCCCACCTCTCTGACTCGCCGCCAATAGTGTCTCGTCAGACGAAACAACAACATGATTCCCCCTCACTCCTCGATCCATCACCTTGTCCCTCAATTTTTGTACCTCTCGTTCCCCTTTGCGTTCGAGGAAACTCCTCCACCCTTCGAGTTGGTTGTCGTCGAGTCCGGTCAAGTCTCGTAACCGGATCCGGTCTCGGTTCGTACGTCGCGTGAGGGCGTCCGATGCGAACGTGAGGGGGTTGGAAGCGTACGCTTGTTCGAGGAGGTCGAGCGTCGAACGAGTGAATGGCTGTTGGGGGTCGGGGGGTCCGGGGCAGGAGGGGGGGAGAGAAGCTCGAAGTCAGTCCGAGTGAGAAAAAAGATTACGGGCAAAACGAAAGAAAAAAAACCGTGACGGAACGGAAGATGAAGGGATCTACACGAGAGAGAGAGAGAGAGATGAACTTACGTTGGAAGAACCGCGGTTCTGAACCTCTTGTTCTTCTTCTTCTTCTTCTTCTTCTTGGTCCGAATCGTCTTCGGCGGCATTGTCTCGCACTCCGATCCGGGGTCCACCTCGTCGAGTCTGACCCGCCGCCGCCGTCGCAGTCGAGTCGTTGTTCTCGTCGTCGATGAGGAACGCGTCACCACCGTCGTCGTCGTCTTCTTCATCAGACGACTCGCGCTCGGCGAGGGCTTGGATCTGCAGTTTCAGGCGTTCGTCGAGTTCTAGGGAACCTCCTCCTCGTCCTTGTCGCGCGACTTCGTCCCGCCCGTATTGTCCCTTCAAGATCAAGCGCCCCTTTGTAAAGTGGCGATCGTCTTCATACACGTTCCTCCGTTCTGAACCCGCACCTCGCGTCGTCGTCGTCGTCGTCGCGTCTCGTGCATGACCTTCCTTCTCTCGATCGTCTTTGACGTCGTTGTTTTCAAAGCTCGGCGGAGCAGTACCTGCGGCCGTACGTTCGTTGTTTGGTGATGATGATGATGATGCGAGAGACTTGGCCGCTTTGGCAGCCCGGAGCTCGTGCGGGAGATCGTCCTCCAACAGACTCGCGACGAGTCGTTCGCTCGCCTCGGCGAGGGAAACTCGCACTCCTCCTCCTCCTCCCGAAGGTAGTCTGAATGCCGGGTGTTCGAGCGCGAGCCGGACGAACGGCGTCGAGAGGTCGGGGAAGAGTTCTTGAATCGAAGACACGGTCTCGGCGAGCTCGACTCGATCTCGGTCCTCGTCCTCGTCCCCGTGCTCGTTCCCGTCCCCGTTCTCGTGTCCGTGGCCATGGCCGTTCGTTCTCCCCGAGTCGGTGTCGAGGTTCGTGCCGCTACCGAGCGCGCCGTTGCGGTACTTTTCCCTAATACGTTTGACCCACTCGTCATCGTCGTCAACGTCGTCGTCGTCGTCGTCGTTGTCACGAGACCGACCGAGTTTCCTCAGGTTCCCGATCGAATCCTTGACCCTCCTCGCGACGGGGCCAACCGTGCCGTGGACGCGCTCGGTCAACTCGTGCGAGACGTTCAAGTACCGCTCGGCGTCGCGCACGACGGCGAGACGCTGCTGACGGGGTTCGAGCGTGACGGCGGCAGAGAGCGTCTCGTCGAGTTGGTCGAGCGAGGCGGACGGGAGCGTCAGGATCGACGCCGTCGTCGAGACGATCAAGAGTCGGAGGTCGTCAAGACGGTCGTTGGCGAGGGGTAGCGTGTGGTACAGGTCGGCGAGGTCGGCGAGCAGGGTCCGAGTCGATTCGGCTCGGGGGGAACCGAGGTGGCCGTGCGCGGCGAGGTGGAGCGAGAGCAAGGCCGCGAGGGCGTCGTAATCGCAGTTATCGCGGTTGTCGCGCGTGTCTTGGAGTGCTCGCTCGAGGGCGGCGGGCACGACGGCGCAGTAGGTCTGCTGGAGCGCGAGAGAAGCGTGGAATGCGTCATCGACGACCTGTTGGACGAGGGCGCGGTTCTGGCGGTAGTACGACCGGACATATGTGACGACGAGGGCGAGGTCGGGCTTGAGTCTCGCGAGGCGCGCGACGACGAGGTGGATCAACTCGCGGTCGGTCGTCGACGTCGACGACTCGCTTGAACTCGAACTCGCGACGAGCGACACGAGGACCGGGTGCACAGTCGGGAGCGTGACCGAGTGCTGGAATGGCGCATCGGGCAGTCCGAGGAGTGCTTCGAGTAACGATGTCGAACTCATGACTGGCTGACCATTGACAAGAGAGAAGTTGGACGATCTTCATCATCTTGATCTCTCAGCTCTTCTCATCTCATCTCTCATCGACTGACTGTCGGCCATGTCGTCGTCGAGGGGGTTCTCGGCGCGCCAGTCCATGTATCCGACCGCGCCTTCGCCGTCGCACTGGTCCGCTCTGGAGCACTGTTCAGCACAACTCGGGCAGGCGTCCCTCCACGTGAGTTCTTCTCTCTCTCTGTCTCTGTCTCTGTTGACGCGCATTCTAATTCCTCGTCGACACTAGCTTCAATCCTCGATCGACACGCTCGATGAAGCCACTCGAGACTTCCCCCGCTTGGCCTCGGTCATCGAATCGAACCGCGTACGCCTGCTTTGTTTTGTTTTCTTTTCCTTTTTGTTTTTTGTCGCCTGATCCCGTCTTCCCTCCCTTCAGGTATACGACCTCGTACCTTCCCGCGAGATCCACTCGGCTCAGCTCGCGATCGATCAAGAGATGCGACCCCAGATCCACGCGCTCGTCTCGCTCGCGTCGTCCGGGCTCGAACGCCTCAAGCAGTCGGAACGCCGCTTACGCGACCGCGTCGACAAGCGTGAACTCGACCACGAACGTCACTTGTCGGTCGTCGGCAGCAAGAAACGGACCGGCGACCGCGAAGAACTCGACGCGTTAGAAACGAGGTTGCTGCAGTTGCGCGAGACGAAAGAAAGGTTGAGGACCGACGTCGACAGGCTCGAGCGCGAGGTCGAGACCAGGTTGGCCGGTAGACACTGAGGAGCGCAACGCCGGCGTGAACCCCTCCCTCCCCCCTCTTTCCCTCTATTCAGTTTCGAGAGGCTTCAGAGTCGGGACTCCCGGTGACCCCTGGACCCCGGCCGCTCGAGTGTCACTCGGGGTTCCCGTCTACACATCAGCAGACCTTCTTTGGAAAACAGCTTCGATATAATCCCCTACCTACCCCGTTGTTTCTCGCTCTCTCCTCTCGAGGTTTTTTTGTTTGTTTCTTCTTCCCTATTGTTGTTTCAATTCCCCCTTCCCCCCCATCTGGCCCGCGGCTTTAATGTTGTAAACAAGACAAGAATACGACTTTGCAACTCGTCCCTTCTGTTCTCCTTCCCAGTTCCCACCCTGCGTTGTTGTACAAGTGTTCGATTTTCGAATACGTTAAAGCAAAACTCTCATGAGCGAGAAAACCGGAAGAACCAAAACCCCCCTCCCCTCGTCTTTCCCCAAGCGCAAGATGAAACCGTAGATACAACGGTTATTGTCGAGACGAGACAATTTCGGTGCGGTAAAAGGCTTGCACACGAGGTATCAAAGAGGAATCGGAGGATCGAAAAGACGAGGAGGGAAAACCCCCCGGGGATGAGATGAGGGGGGGGGAAGGGGGGGGAAGGGTTGCAGAATTACGAGAGAGAGATTATGTTCGAAAAATGCGAGAGCTGGAGAAGGGGAGGAGATGGGGGTGGGCAATGTCGAGAGAAGAAAGAAAGAAAAGAAATGCGAAGGAGAGGGAAAAAAAGAAAAGAAAAGACTAGAAAGGAGGAAAGTAGGCGGGAGGGGGGGGGGGGAGGAGAAATGCATAAACAAAGAAGAACAAAATTGTTGCCCTCGAGGTTGGTTCCGATCGCCGGGCGCAGTGGGCGACCGAGAATGGGTATCGGGAGGGAAGGGGGGGGAGGAAAGATCGAAAAGAGAGAACCAGGGCCCGTTCGGTCCCTGTGTGGGGATCAGGGGGAACGACGGCAGGTGCAAAGAAGGCGATAGGGGAAAGAAGGCGGAGAGGGAGTAAGAACCACCCCCCAAGAAAGGGAAGAGGGAAAAAACCACCACGCGAGGGTCCTACTTGGTGCCTTCGAGTTCCTTCTCCTTCTCCTTCTCCTTGTCCTTGAGCGCCTGCTGGTTCGCTTTCCTCTGACTGAGCGTCTTGAGTACGTCCCGGCAGTACTCGATCTTGCCGAGCAGGTACCTCACCCGTTCCAGTCGATTATCCGTACCTTCTGCACTCGACGCCGACGACGAGGAATAGTGACCTAGTTGCGACGCGAGTGAGAAGAGTTGCGAAATCGAGTAGGTCGTAAGGGTGAAGGACGGGTCAATGAAGGTGAGGGTTTGGCCGAGCGAAGTGATGATCAATTTCGTGTGATCGTAAAAATTGAACTGTGTAAAGCATTCCATCAAACGGACGGCGTCAGCGAGGCAAGGAGCCCTCCTGTGCATCCAAAAGACGAGAGCAAAGAAAGGGGGGACAACTGACTTGGAGGACGTCGTTGGACATTTTGAACACGATCGCGTTCTTCATTCGGTAGTATTTCACGAGGAAATCCATGTTCTTCGTCCGCTCGACGTCTTCGAACGTCCACGGGACGTCTCGACGCAACGTCTTGGCCATGTAGTCTTCAAAGTACCGCAAGAGGTACGCTTTCCGATCGAGTTCGGCCGGGATCGACGTCAGGTTGTGGTGACGCCGCGTGTAGACGTTGCTCTTGCGCTGAGAGATGTAATCAAAGTGTCTACAATGCGTCGCAGAACGCTCAGAGGCGAGAGTCAGCGCTCGAGGACTCGACAGGTCAGGGCACGTGAACCGGTAGGGGAACTCACTCCTTGTCGGGACTGAGGACCATGGTCGTCGAATCGTTAAAGTACAACCCCGCCGTTCCGTCCGTCAGGCTGTACGCCGTACCGTACTTGTGGGTGTAATCGACCCAACTCGTGATGAATACCCTCGGCTCCTCGACCTGGAAATCCTGGTCCTCGTTGCGACGCGGCAAGTCGGCCGCGGTCGAAGCCGCGAGGTACGAGTCGAATTCGCGATAGATCGTTTCGTAGAGGGTTCGAGATGGGTGCGCCGAGACTTTTGGCACAGAGGGAGCGGCGTGACTTTGGGCGGTGGGGGGTGGCGCAAGATCGAGTTGAGCTTGCGCGGCTGCACGACGGTGGCGCGTCCGAGGCGTACCGGGATCTGTGACGGTCGTGACTGCGTTTTCCTTGCCTTTCTCGGTCGTTGTCGTTGTCGCAGGTGGGGTGATAGAACGAGACCGGGGAACCGGGTTCGAAGTGGACGACGAAGAAGACGTCGTTCGCATTCTGGAGGATTGGAAGGTGGGTTGCTGAGGGACTCCCATGGCGGAGCCAGAGTGTGTGATCCCTGCCGAAGAAGCCGACGCTGCAGCGAGGCGGCGTTGTAGGTTCTGCTCGGTCGAGTTTGTTCGTCGAGGGTTTTGAGCGGAAGCCGACGGTGACACCATGAGGGGTTTGCGAGCGGATCTAACGAAAAACTCGACGGTCAGCTGCTCATGCCTCATACAAGTACCTCAGTAGCGATGGACGGCGAACGTACCGGAGTAGCTCGCTGATGGGGCTCTCGGGCGCGGTCGCGGCCATAACCTCTTTCTCGACGCGACCTTTCGCCTCCCTTTCTTCCGCCGTACCTCCCCTGACCCTGACCATCCTGTGCCTCCGCTCTCTTTCTCTGTCCCGATCTTCCCGTGCGCGTTCCTTTTCTTCCTCGGCGCCCGATCCTGAGGCCGACCCCGCACGCTCGTCGACCGCTTCGGCAACCGCTTCTAAGGCCTGGCTGACCGGCGCCCTGACTCCTCCAGCGGCTTCCTCTCGCTGGTCAACCTCGACTTCGACGATACCGGCGTCCTTCTTGACTCGAGCGAAATTCTCGCGCGCCTGTCGCTTCGTCATATACCTCCATTCTTCGATGCAACTTTTCGCCCCTTCGGGCTCGGCGCAACGGGGCGAGATTCGAGACGGGAACGGACCAGTCACGAGGAATGGATGCGCCAAAATCTCGGCGAGAGTTGGACGCTCTGAAGGGATCGGGCGAAGGATCCAGGTGATGAGGTCTTCGGCTTCAGGCGAGAGTGGAACCTCCTTCGGGAACTCGTAGACGTTGTCGCGGATTTTTCTGAGAGAGTACACACATTGAACAGCGCGTAAGTACCTGACGGGCGGGCGAGAGGGCGAGGGGGTAAGAGGTGCTTGGAGGGGAACCGACTTGCCGGTAAATGTTTTTCACATCTTTGGTCTGAAACGGGGGCTTGCCGATGAGTAACGTGTAGAGGATGACTCCGACGCTCCAGATGTCAACCTCGAACGAATGTCCTCCTTTCGTATCGAACAGGATTTCCGGCGCGATGTAATTCGGCGTCCCACAGATAGTCCTGGGATGCGGTCACTCGTCAATGTGAGCAGGAGTGCGGATCAGTAAGCGGGACGGGTACCCACTTCTTGCGTTCTCCCGGAAATTTGACGAGTGCAGCCAAGCCAAAGTCTCCGACCCGGAGATCCATGTTGTCGTCGAGCATGAGGTTACCGAGTTTCAAATCTCGATGAATCACCGAGTTGCTGTGCATGTAGTCGCAGGCGCCGACAAGTTGTGTGAGGTAGTATCGCGCTTCGGGTTCAGAGTAGCGCCTCCTCCTTCGCAGAAGGTCCAACAGGGACTGCGGATAAAAACGAGATACTTAAAGCTCCAGACGATCTCGGACATCTGGGTAAGAAGGTGCATACTTACGCCTTGAGAGCATAGTTCAAGTTGCATGTAAACGTTGCCTTCGTCTTCGAAACAGTGCTCGAAAGCGATCACGTTCGGATGGTCCATCGATTGATGGATTTTGATTTCGGCGAACAACTGTTACGGCAAGTCGGTCGAACGAGGATCAGTTTTGGCTCGGTCTTTAACTCAGATGCGACAGCGCGGCGAGGTCCCTGGCTGTTCTCAAGTTTGCGTTGAAACAATGCGCACCTTTGCCTTGGTCTTGGTCGATTTGAGCTGCTGTTTGTCGATCACTTTGAGCGCCTTATTGGTGATTCCGTCGGGTTCGGTACAGAGGTAGACGCGAGCGAAGCCGCCCTGGATACACGCCACACACGATAGGACATCAGCGTCGAGAGAGCGAGACGCAGCACGCGCCGTGAGAGTCTCACCTCTCCCAAGAGTTGACCTCGCTGAAGCCATTCGTTGTCGCGCCTGATCTGGTCCGGAGGTGAGCCCCACTGTTCAGTCAACTTGGACCTGTCCTTCTTCTTCTCCTCCTTCGGTGGCTCTGCACGGTCGAGAGGTTCGGCTTGTTGTTGTCGATTCGAGTTGGTTGAAGGACGATGCACCTTGTCCTGGCCCGATGGAGGTCCGACAGGTTCTCGTGAGGCCTGAGGAGCTTGTATAGACTGGAGGGGTCGACTGGACGATGCCGATCGAGGGACGGGAGGTCGCGTGAGGCCGGTTGAAGACCGAGACAATGGTGCAACGCGTGAGGACGACGACGACGAGATGGCCGAGGACGAAGGGACCTGCGGGTGCGAAGGTGCTGCCAACATGTCGTCGGGTCGCGCCACCGTGTTCGATGCGTGTGAAGGATGCAGGGCGAGCGCCGAACGCGAGTTGCAAGTTGCCTCGACAGGTTGAGTGATTTTTCTCAACTTCTACCTGCGAGCTTGTGAGCGGTACTGGGCTCGATACGACCTCTTAGAACACGCTCCCTCGAGGTCAGGGAAAATTGCAGAATGAGTAAACACGCGAGAGGGTCGAATCGCACAGCCTTGGCCTTTCACCACACCTCGCCAGCTCGTCGAACTCGCTCGGAACAGCACGCCTTTGCCCGACAGCCGGTCCCGTACCCGAGTCGTTCGCAAAGCACTCTACAGGCTCGAATCGGCTCGACTCTTTGTGCAACGTCATTTCCCCTCGTTCCGCTCCCTCGCCCCGTGCCGACCGATGGACACCTGAATGACGAGTGCACCATCCGAGCAACCTTCGTCTGGCAGTCACTCGGGCCCGGCCTGGACGCGGAATCCGAAACATTCGCCCAAGAAACCGAAACAGAAACCTCGCACGACTCCGTACGCGACCGGGGCTACGTCTTCGACCTCGTCCATCTCGTTGGCGAACCCGTACGCGAGCACGTCGTCGCTCTCGCTGCCTCAGCCCCAGCCGCAACCGCTTCCGACCGCGCCGGCCGAGGCACCGTACCTCACGCACAAGCACCGCTATCACGGTCAGCTCACCCTCGTGGCCCCGGACAACCTCGGCGCGCGGAGGCAGCCGGGAACGCTCGATGCGCCTGACGCTAGAATCGACGCGAGAGGCGGATTTGGCGTCGCGGGAATCGACGCGAGCGCGCAAGGCGATGATCCTCGAGAGCCTGAAGGGGACGAAGAGGACGAGCGAGCAAGAAAGATCAAGAAGAAAGTCAAGAAGAAAAAACGGAAAGAGGAGGAACTGGCGAGACAAAGGCAGATCATGCAAGCTGTCAGCAACGCGGGACGAACTCCGAGTCCAAGTTCATCGGGTGGACCCCTCCCGGGTGAGCCGAGCGAGATGGCGAGGTCGTCGAGTGGACAAGCCATGCTCGAGGTACCGCCGAGTGCTCGAACACAGCCGAGAGAAAGGCGAAGTCGATCGAGGTCTCGGACCCGAGCCGTGACAAACGAACAGCAGACAGCACGTAGGTCCCTCCCGTCTCCCGAGAACATCAAGCATGCCGGTCGATCGTCTGACACTCTCGACGAAGCAGCTCAAGCGTCGAGCGCTCAAGCCTCGTCGCGACCGATACCGTCTACCCCTATCCCCGCTCATACCCGCCGCACTCGTGCTGCCCATTCCATCCCGACTTCGACCTCAACGCGCATACCAGGCTCTCACCGACGCTCACTTTCTCCCGGCTATCTTCCACCACCTGCGCTCGATGATCCCTCGATTGAATCTCAGATCTCTCTCGGCCTTCTCGACCCGAGTATTCTGCTCTCCCCTCCACCCCCGGCCTACGATCCACCACCTCCGATAGGGCAGATGCCGTCCGAGCCTCCTCCTCCGATATGTGCGCCCTCGGCTTCAGGAGCTCCGAGACGAACACTTTCGGGACCGTCATCAATCGATTCCGACGATGACGAGGAAGACGAGGCGGAAGACGATTCGGGGCCTCCAGATCCCCTCGTTCTCGCCTGGGAAGAAGATCGTTTAACCGGAATGTACTCGCTCGACGAACGGATCTCGCGAGATCTGGAACGACGGAGAGTCGCCGAGGAAGCGTTGTCGTCAGCGAATGAGGGTACTTTGGAGGCCCCTCTCACGACCTTGACGACGCATCCAGAAGAAGAGGATGGCGAGGAACTACCCGGGCAAGGCGAGGACGATTTGAACGAGATTAGACAGGCTGAAGCATCGCGAGACAACCGACGCCTGTCGAGGGCGCTGTCTCGCCACGCCAGCAGGAGGTACGGGGCCAACAGTCGAAGGAGTACTCTCCTGTTTGGTGGAGGCGTGGGAGGGGGAGGCTTGAGCCAAGTGAAGGAGAGTCAGACGGGCGAAGAATCGGAAACTCCCACAAGTCGATCCCTTTCGGCTGCGGCGACGCCGTCCCCCGCCAGCTCTCCCCTTCCTGAAGTACTTGTACCTCCTCCGACGATCTCAACCCTGCCTTCCCCTCCTCTCGTGCAAGACGAGACTTCTCTAACGCAGGCCCACGGCAACGACAGTCTGGCGTTTCCTCCGCCCCTCATGTCTCCCGCCGAATCTTCTGCGATTGCGGCTGACTTTCCATCCCCGTCTCCCTCTCAAGCATCGCCTTCCCTCTTCAACTCGCCGTATATCTCGGATACAGAGGACGGGGACACTGCGAGGACATCTGAGGAACAAATGGAACCGCGGTCGGCATCGTCCCCGGTAGGGGGCGAACAGCGTGGTCCGGAGCGGGAAGATGAGGAGGGGGAAACGGAGGAAGAGGAGGAAGAGGAGGAAGATGCGGCCGTGGAACCAGTACTGGCGAGAAAAGTGACGAGGAACGGTCGAGGGCTAGCGGCACTAGCGGCGGAGAGGAGGCTGAAAGCGGAGAGGGAACAAAGGGAACGCTCGAACGAAGAGACAGCGATCGAAGCTGTACAGGAAGAGGAAGAGGATGGGAGCGATCCGAGTGACGAGGCACCGCACGTCTCGGGTCCGCCGGCGACTAATGCCCCCTCGACCCAGCCCGACACATCGCCTCTCACTCCTGCTTCATCCCAAAACGCCACACAAGCTTGTCTTCCTCCGAATCCGAGTGTGATTTCCCCCTTGCCCCCGGTATCGAATCATCGACGAGATCCTAGTCCGCCCAATCCCGAATTCGCTTTCAGCCGACCTTCCTCTCGATCTTCCCTTCCTCGAGCGGCTCCTCCGCCGACTCTCGTGCCGCTAGAACCCCAATCGAGCTCTCCTTCGAGCCTGTCTCGAATTATATCGTCCCCATTGGCGAAACCTTCGCCTCCCCCTGTCCCCGCTCGGAGGTCCGTCGGACGACGAAGCTCAGAAGAACAGGAGCATCCCAGAGTCCCGGCTCCCATTACGACAGGGCTCAATCGCTCGACGAGTGGTCGAAGACTTCCTCCTCCTCCTCCCCCTCTGCGTGAGATCGCCAATCGGTCTTCTGTCCGAGCCATCGCCGCTGCGCTTGACGGTCGCGCAGTATCTTCCACTCCTGCACCTCCTTCGGGGTCGACAGATCGACCGGGATCCCTTGGATCTTCTTCGACCGTTTCAGCTTCGACAATACCCTCGACGGCGTCTGTCGCACATGCGTCGCCATCCACATCTTTCTCTGCAGAGACCGAACTCCAGGGCACCTCGCTTGCACCTTTGGCTTCTCCGCCAACATCGGCCGCTGACTCTGTTCAGCATCCTCGGCGTCGCCGTCCTCTCCCCGTGCCGCCGACTCCATTGTCCCAGGACAGAATCGATGCATTCACGGCTCTTCGTGCAGTCCAGGGCGTCCTCTCCCCTTCGGAGAATTCGCCGGCCTCGGCCGCCAGCCCCTCTGTCGTGGAACTTCCTCAGCTGGGTCCCACGTCAGCGGGGGAGACGGAACCACCGTTGCGACCGAGTCTCCGTACGCGACTATCGACATCGTCGAGCTCGTCATCGTTGGAGAACCCGGGTCCACCGCTCCCTCGTCGTCCGCCTCGGGCACCGGCCGAGCAATTGAGTGCGTACACGGACCTCGACCTCCTCCTCGCTCGACTCGAGGGGGACACGGCGGGAACGGGAGGTACAGAAACTCGGACGGAAGGTCAGGGAGCGTCTACGGGCGAAGACGGTCGGAACTACGACGTAAGCTCCCGTTTCTCCCCGATCCATGCTCCGGTGTCTCCGGCAATTTGGACTGAGACTTTGACCCACGTTTCCAGGACTTGTTGACGCTGGGAGAAATCATGGGAAACGTGGCGCCAGATGGTGCCAGTCCCGAAGAAATCGCAGAGGAGTTGACGGTAGCCCCAGTCGAGCTCGAACGGAGGAGAATCGACAAGCGCGGCAAAGTCAAAACCAAGTTGAGCGTTGTCGGGGTGAGATGCGTCGACTGTTCCGTAAGTACAGGTTTCGGGGAGTTCTGGTATCGCTTCGAGACCGGTGTGTCGTTAGCTAAAACTCGTCGAGACTTGATCAGATCTGCATGTCTCGGTTCAAAGTTGACGATTCGGCAGTGGTACTGTCCAACTGTCTACACATGTGAGAACATCAATTGTTATTCGTTTCGCGGGAGACGCGTCTCTTACGCCCGTTTGTCCCCCCCGCAGCTTTCACGAAAAGTGCATCAAGTCTTGGTTCCGTCGAAGCCGCCAGTGCCCCGTCTGCCGCGCCCAAGTCTTCCCTCCCCGACCTCTCGTTGATCTTGCAACGCCGTAGACTTTGCTGGCGCCGTCTCTCCCGTGCTGCACATGCGCATTTCCCCTTCCCGTCGTTCCTCTCTCTCTCTCTCTTTCTCTTTCTCTCTCTCTCTCTCGCATCTAAGCTTACATAACTTGCAACTCGATCTCGTGCCAACGACTGTCTCTCGCTGCGCAATCGCTTTATGGCTTCATGGGCCGGACTGTCATGCACTTAAATAGTAGCAGCGAGTTGGGTAGTTTACTTTCGGATCCCATCGCGTCGGGGCCTTGGAGCGCTGTCACTAGACATCCGGAGTCGATGTGTGATCTCGTTGTGAGCAAGACCGGGAAGCATATATCGCGATGCGGCCGAATTCTCTGAGAGAAACTTTCGAATCTGTGGATCAACTCGACAACCTACGACCCTCGATGGCCGCCAAATCACTCGCTGGTAAACAGCACAAGGTCAAGCGACCCGTCGCGACCACGAGTCAGGCCGAGTCGACCCTGACGAGGATCTCCGTCCTCTCTTCTTCGCTCCCTCCTTCCGCTCCCTCCTCGGCGTCGCTCAACCCGCTCGCCGACTTGATCGACCTTTACGCGAGCTTTGCGACGAGTCTCGCCGATACTGCAACCCCGAAAGAGCTCGAGCGCAACCGACAGGAGGTTCACACGGCGCTTCACTCGATCAAGGCCATCTTCGAGTCTCTCATCAACTCTGGACGCCTACACGGCGTGTTCAAGGGGGCCAAGAGGTCTAAATCCGACCGCGAGGGTGAACCCCAGACGCAGACCAAGGAGGAACAGATCGTTGAAAAAGTGAAAGCGTGGTTGAACCAAAGATGGCAAGACTACCTCGCCCAGACGGCGAAAGTAGCGAGTAGCCACTGGGACAGCACAGTTAGGGTGAGTGAAATCTCGTCCGTCGCGATCGCCGACTGGCCGCGCGGTAGCTGATCGTTCCTGTGTCGTCTAGATTTCCGCTCTCAACGCTCTCATGTCGCTCATTCGCACCGAATCACTCTTCCTCACTTCGCTCCACCCCGTCAAACAAGCCCAATTTGCGCGCAATTCCTTCGAGCACGTCGTGCGAGCCCTCCTCCTCCCGTCTGACAATGGAGGTGTACTCAAACCCGACGTTGCGGAGGAATGGAACAAATGGTGGGACAGGAATGACGATGTCCGCTATTTCTTCCTCCACAAAGGAGCGTAAGTATCAGACTCCCTTGTCGCCCACCCTCCTCTGTGACGATTTGACTGACCGATTGCCGGATCTTCGAACGATGTAGCGAGCTCCTCTCTTCATTCGCCAAGACTCCGACCAACGCTTCCCCGGCGCGACTCCCTCTGAGCCTGATCCCCAACGCGATCAGCATACTGGAATCGCTCACGACTATGCCGACATCGTCATCGGAACTGAACGACTTCTATTGCGCCACTCCGTCAGTCCGTAAAGCCGACAAGATCACCTCGAAGAAACGCAAGGCGGTCGATGAAAGGCCCCACGATGGCTCGACCGGGATTTTCGACTCGTCCGAGTCCGAGTCGGAATCCGAGCCAGAGCTGATCGCCCAACTCAATTCGCAACAACGCAAGAAACATCTTCCGACCCTCCTCTCGCTCGTCGCACACCGCCGCGCCTTCCAAGACTTTTGCCTCGCGATCCTTGCGCTGCCGATCAGGGAGGAGGACAGCAAACGACTGTTGATCATGCTGCATCGACAGATCCTCCCTCACATGACGGAACCCCGGCGGTTGATGGACTGGCTCGTCGACTGTGCGGACCGCGGAGGAACGATCGCAATTCTTGCTTTGAACGGTCTTTTCACCTTGATCCAGAAGCACGGCCTGTAAGTCCGCGAGGTCCCCGTCCTCCTCCTTCACGCAACCGCTCAAAAGAAACGCGACATTGACTCGTGTTCTCGATGTTGTAGCGAGTATCCCGACTTCTACAGCAAGCTGTACTCTTTGCTCGATCGCTCAGTGCTTCATGTTCGGTACCGGCCGCGCTTCTTCCGTCTCTTGGATATCTTCTTGTCCTCTTCGTAAGCCTTCATCTCCGTTCTCGTCTGCAGCGTATAAGCTTGTCTCATTGACCACGTGACCGTTTGACATCAGACACATTCCTTCGGCTCTTGTAGCTTCCTTTGTCAAGCGACTGGCGCGACTGGCGTTGTCGGCCTCGCCTGCCGCAATCGTTTCCGTCGTTCCCCTCGTTTACAACCTCCTCAAGCGGCACCCAAGCTGCATGGTCATGATTCACCGGCCACTTTCCGAAGATTTGGAACAAGAGCGATTCGACGGTTAGTCTCCAGCTGGTTTTACGTGACATCTCGCTTGCGATTGACGGCTCTCGCGATTCTTACAGATCCGTTCGATCCGCTCGAGTCGTCGCCGACTGAGACGGGCGCGATCGAGTCGTCCCTGTGGGAACTTGCAGCACTTCGAACCCACTACCTCGCGAGCGTGTCGGGGCTCGCGCAGGTATTCGGAGAAGTCATGAACAAGCAGAATTACACGATGGAAGATTTCCTCGACCATTCGTATGGGACCGTACGTTTTTTTGCTACCTCGCGATACCTCCTCCTCCCGACCTCTGAGCCCTGTTCCTGATTTCCCCCCCTCTCGTTCCGGTCGGCGTTTCCACCGCATGCAGATGCTCGAGACAGAGTTCTCGCGCAAGATCGTGAACCGGCCCCCGGCGCTCGCACCCGTGCCCGAACGCCAACCGATCGGAGACTCGTTCTTCCCCCTCGCCGATGGGTCGATGGACCACATCAAACCGCGCAAGCGCAAGAACCCGGACGAAGTCGAACCCCTCTTCACGGACGAAGGACTCCGGATCGACAGGGATCGAGACGGTGCTGCAGCAGGCGAGGAAGGGGAAGCGTTGGACCCGGTCGACATTGTCTCGAGGCTGTGGAGTTTCTAAACCGTCCCGACGTTTTTTTTTCGAATTCTGCCCGTGTTTTGGACATCCTCGTCGAATACTCGTGTCCTGGTCTGTTTTGTTGAGTCGGCAAACCAGAGAGAGAGAGAGAGAAAGGCAAAAGTACGCCCTCGCGCACAGAGAGAGGTGCCCTTCTATGGCTTGTGTCCGTCTTGACTCCCGTCACTAGCATGCGTCTTCGAGCTGAGCCGCCGTACGTCCAGGTGATGGGTTCGACGGTCTCCAATATCGAGTTGGAGGGACGGACAGTCGGTAATTCGCCGGCGCTCACGCCGTTACGAAAAAACCTCGAAATGAGCTTTCTTCGCTGTCTCCGGTACGATCCTCGATAGGCGAAGACGACGGCGAGCGGTTTTCCTTGGACTGACTCTGACGAATCTATGAAAAGCACGGCCTGTTACTCGGTCCAGAGGGCAGATTTCTCATCTTCGACCGAGCTCGGAACCCTTGCGGCGTGACTGCGTTTCTACGTCCCGGCTCGGGGGTGCATATATACTTGATTACACGGATTGCGCCCGGATCAATACGAGGTCGATGCGTCAGGTTTGCGAGCTGGGGTGACATTGTGCGCGGAAGCTCGGCCCCGGGTTCTTTCGGAGGCCAGGTCTGGCGTCAGTCAGTCGCCACCCGAGCAACCAAAAGTATCCGTTACGTCCCTGGCTCCCGAGGTGGGCCGCAGGTACAAGCTCGTTGTTCATGCACGACACCCTCGCCAAGATGGAAATGGGACAAGCGAAACGGTCGCGCGCAGCGAGACTGAGGGTACCGAGGGACAGAGTGACCGAGAGAACAAGGTTATGCTCCGATGGCAAGAGACAACGGTGCAAGCAGACAGATGCCGTAAGGGGATAGAAGGACCGGGTCGACTGAACACGCACGAGCAAGGCGACCGAACCGACTCGTTCAAAATCACGCCACGTCCTTTGACTGTTGACTATCGTTTGTGACGGTGTTCAGATGAAACATTGCACGACCAGGATACTGCGGCAGGCAGTAGAGAGTATACTTCTACCGAATAAGGCGACAACGGCACGGGTTCCTGGCACATCCCGGATCGCTCGCACAGCACAGGTTCCGATTACCTCGAACAACGAGAGCGATCAGGCTCACTTCTTCGAATCGGGAATTGCCATGTTCTATTACCTATGCTACGCCATGACGCTCCTTCGCAACGAGTTGACAAACTCTCTCGGGTTGCCATCGCTCCCGACCAACCTCTCGAGGAACTCTTGGTCGCCCAACCCTCTCCCTTCGCCGACGCGGACTCCTCGGATCGCCTTGAGTAGATCGACGACTCCGATGGCCTCTTTCGACGACAGCCGCGCCGGGACCGAGACCTTGTTTAGCGATTCGACGACGGTCGAATACAGAGAAGACGAAGGAGCAGAAGACGGAGGGGACACGGTCGAGGTAGGTGCGAGGAAGTGAGTGAAGGCGGGCGATTGGAAAGGAGAGAGCGAGCACGGCGAGAGGAGGACAGTGCCTGCGGCAAAGTGTCGTTGGCCCGAGACAAACTCGAGGAGGATGCGCGGCACGACGAGCGAGTGCGACTCGATCGGTTCGTAAGAAGGGTCGACATATTTCGTCGTCGCGAACAAGGATTGACAGTCGTCGATCGCGAGCAGCACCGGTCGGCTAGCGAACGAGAACAAGTCAGTCCTGGCCTGCGCAAGGGTACCGCTCGCTCGCTCACCTAGTTTGGATCGACAGTTCGTCGATCAAAGCCTCGAACACGCTCGTGACGATCTTGTCGTCCCCGCCTGCCGCCTTGGCCAACTCTTCAAAGCTCTTGCCTTGGTTGACCTTTTTCCCCGACGCGAACGTGTACTCTTTCGAGGTTTTCATCTCTTTAAACGCCGTCTTGTTGACCGCAGAGAGCTTGGAGAGGAGGGAAGAGGAAAGGACGGGCTGGTCGAAGAGTGCGCGAGGTTGAGAATAGAGGTGAGGCGTCGAGGAATTGACCAGGGGCGTCGCTAGAGACCCGGCATGCGATCCTCAGTTCGAGGCAAAGAGACAGCACGAGGGGAGCGAGGGGAACGTACCCGACGGTAGGTAGAACACGACGTGACCCTGAGATTGAGCGTACGAGACAGCTTGGAGAAGGAGAGTGCTCTTCCCTGTCCCTGCGCCTCCGACCAGAACGTGCCTCGACTGTTTACTGCTCGCCTTCTTGCCCTCGTCTAACAAGTCCTTGATCTCGACGGTCGCGCGCCTGATCACGGTCGCGGGCTTCGAGGCCGAGAAGGCGAATTCCCGTTGAATCGACGAGGGAATCGAAAGAGTTTTGAACGCTTCGAGGGTCGAAGCGGGGAACGCCTTGACGCGACCGACTGATGATTGCGTTAGACTCTCCTGTAGCCACGGCACCAAGGTCAGAACGGGGGCAGCGAGTCGAGGCAGGGTTGGACGAACCGGGTGCAGCGTCTCCAAATGCGAGAGATCGGGGGGAGAGAGCGTGACTTCCGAAAGCAGGTTGCCCGAACCGCTTCCCGATGCAGCGTCCTAGTCCGAGGGTGAGGGATCGCGTCAGTCCGGAGAGAACGCGCGCGAGGTCGAGGGCAGCGGCGGCCGGGGCGACTCACGTCTCCTTCCGCTGCCTGCTTCTTGTTGCGAGCATACAGTGCTGCCTTGCTACTCACTGCGTGTACCACGGGAGCGGCAGCGCGCGGGCGTCAGGGGCGGGTACAGCATTGCGGTGATCAAGGCGGGCGGAAAAACTCACGCTGCTTCGGGGGCAGTCGCGCCGTGCTCGTGGACGACAAGCTGCGGTGGCCGTTGACTGCCGATCGAGCGGCGCTCGTTGATGCGCGAACCGACATGTTGGGCGACACTGAGCGAAACCCGCAACTTCGCGCGAAATTCGGAAAGGTTTCCTCATCTCGTGACTTCCTCGCCCCTCTCAGACCGTCCCGCTCACAAGAGAGACGTCACTGGGGTAAATAAGAGGGTTGCAACAAAGAACAGATCAACACGGGAAAATAGCGCGAAAGTACCAGAGTCTGGAAGCGAGAGCGAGGGTACAGCGTTCTGCGAAAGGGCGAACGGGCCTCTAACGATTGTCTGAGCAAGGGATAAACGATAACAAGTCAGTAGACGTGTCGACAAGTTCGGAAGAGAGAGCAATCGCCATACGCCAGACGAGAGTTTTGAGATTGTTCCAAACTTCGGAATCGTTGTAGAGATACTGCACGCAGGAGAGTACGACATAAGAAGTCAGCTCAGGTAGCAAACACGAGCAAGAATCACTAGGGCATCGATTCAAGCTGCCTTTCAAACGGGACCCGAGGGCACAACTCGTAGAGCGGAATGAACGTCGACTGACCTGCATGCTGTGAACCATTCCGCCGTGCAACGTGTCCCTCCGCTCCCTGAACAGCCACATGACGACTCCCCATGCAACGGCCGCGTACACCTCGAACACTTTGGGGTTTGGAGGTCGAGATTTCGGGTAAGGGTAACCGGGAGGGAGCGGGAAACCGTCTGGTGCCGTCGTCGGACGCGCCGAGGCGGGAGCAGCTGGAGGAGCTGGAGGACCAGCGCGGGGTAAGAAAGAGGTGATAATCCGGGATACGACGTAGAGGACGATCTTCGCGAGTGCCGGACGAGAACGCAAAATTAGCATGGAAGTCTCTCCATCGAGTTTGAGAGGGAGGATGGGCCCGCTTACCTGCTCGTTGACGGCGTTTCTTTCACCAAACACGGTCCATCCTCCGATCAGTCCGGCGAAGAACGTGTCTAGACTCCTCTGTTTCCCTCCCGCGAGCGATTTCTGGAGCAGGAGGCAAGTTTTGTAGATTGCGACAAACTTGGCCAGGTTGAGCGAGTGCTGCTTGGTCGCTCGGTAGACGTAACGCAACCTCTGCTGTAAGCTGTTCCGAGAGAGCCGAACGGGAGGAGGCGGGGGGCGAAATCGGAGACCGGTGAGATGAGCGTGCGTGTTCAGCTTCGTATCGGGACGAGGACTGGGTCGGAAGGGGAACGTGGCAACGTACGATCCACTCTGAAAGATGAGACTCATGACCAGGGCGTGAGGCCCTCTGACCCTCGCTCCGTAGACCAACCCGTTCCGAGCGCCTTTCAAGATGGCGAGAATGTCATGGTACGCCGGGTTCCTGACGACTTGGTCCAGTGCGGCTTGCAGTCCAGACATTTCGAGAGGCGGAGTCGAGGCAAGCAAGGCGAAGCGCTGAAGAGAGCCTCAACCTCGGCAACCTCCGTAACCGGCGATTCGTCGAAACTGCCCTCTCTTCACGAGGTGCCTGCAAGCCGGGCGCATTCACTCGCGACTTGGACCACGTACCTGTCGCAGACTGCTCTCCATTTGCGTCGATTCGGCGGCAAGCGAATGATCTCTACTTGAGTTTGTATATATACGTTGTAACACAGGAGAACGTCATCAAGCACCTATAGCTCAGCGGTAGAGCGGTCGACTGCAGTCTTCGGCGCATCGTCAGGTCCCTGGTTCAAACCCGGGTGGGTGCTCATTCTTTTTTTGCCTGTCCCCCGTCCACCCTCGCAACGACGTCTGCACTTCACTCAGCTTATCACCAGCGTCTCTGGTCTGCTCAAGCAAGCGAGGTGAACGACCTTTTTGCCGTGCCCGCATGCCGACCCTTGGAAACATGCCCTCGTATTTGGTTCGTCTGCCGTCAAACATCCAAGTGCTTCATATACGCGCAAGAATTGCGCAGCTCTTGGATTATCTCTCGTAACTCAGTTGGCAGAGTGTTACTCTTATGCGACTATTTCGTAGAAAGGTCAAGTACTGGTCCCGGGTTCGAACCCCGGCGAGAGAATAACCCGTTTTTGATGCCCAACCGAATGAACTTTTTCCTTTTGGCTGCACCCGATTGCTCGCCCGGTAGGGATTCTTTTGCATCGCTCATGCTGTTTCTGTACACATGAGGGTCGCTCTCGTCGCCCACACGATTAGGAAGAAATGTTTTGAGATCCGAGGCGAAACAAATTCAAGGATTTATTTCGTAACGGCGAGCCGACCAAACAACAAAAGAAGAGGTTGGGGAGACAAGAGAGAGAGGCGTGAGGCAACTGCAGCGAGGCTCAACAAAGAGATGCTATCCATTGCTCCATTCCTTGGTTCCTTCGTGCCTATCCTTTTTTTTCCTTTGCGACCGCGGTATTGGAAACCGTTTAGTCGAAGAGACCGAAGCCCATGTCGTCGTCAGACTCCTCCTCGTCCTTGGCAGCCTCCTCCTTCTTCTCCTCGGCAGCGGGAGCGTCCGAAGCGGCGGGGGCAGCGACGGCGAACGCCTCGGGGTTGGCGAGGTAAGCCTTGGCCTTCTCGGCACCCTCGAAGGTGATCTCGGTGGCAAGAGCGACGGCGAGGAGGTTCTTGTACGAGTTGACGAGCGAGTGGGTGACCGAAGCGAGGGTGGGGTAGTTGATCGCGAGCGAGATCGAGGCGATGGCCTTGACTCCCGACATGAACTTCTCGAGGAGCTCGTCCTCCGAGACGTTGAGGACGTCCTCGGAGAAGAGTTGACCGTCGGAGAAGATTTGGATGATCTTCATTCCGTAGCTGTTTCACGTCGTACCGCCGGTCAGCTCGACGGTCACGCAACAATTGGAAGAGAACAAAGTAGAAACATACGTGAACGGAGAGATGTTGAGCATGTTGAGGAGGGTAGCTTGCGAAGCATCGACCTTTTGTCCGGCGGGGACAAGGTGGATGTCGGAGACAATCTCGATAGTACCACGGGCGATCTTGGTAGGGATGTTAAGAGCCTGGAAGAACGAGGTCTTTCCGGGTTCCATACCAGTGTTTCCAGCGGGGACGTAGACGTCGTTGGGGGCGATGGCACCGGCCTTGGCGGGAGCGGCAACCTTGTTCTCGAGGATGAGGTCGCGAACTTCCTTGAGGTCTCCCGAGGTGAAGACGAATCCGACGTTGCCACGGACGTGGGGAAGGAAACGCTCAAAGTCGGGGTTGTCGGCGAGGATGAGACGGATCGCGCGACGAACGAGGGTGTTCTTTCCCATGAGGATTTGACCCTTGCCACGGAGGGCTTGACGGATCTGGTGCATCTGGTTGGATCCGACATTGTCGACGTTGACGATGAAGATCGAGGCTGAACGCGGAAGAAGGACGATCGTGAATCTCGGTTCGGGTCGCGGAAACGCAAGGGCATGGTGAAGACTAACGGTAGGTCTCGATCAAGTCCTTGAGCTTGGCGAAGTAAGCCAACTTGTCATCGCGGGAGCGAACCATGGTGCTAGTCGAAAAGGAGGTTTAGGTGGAAGGTGAAGGAGGTGGAGTGCAAGTCTGCCCTTGAGTCTGCCGGCGCTCAAAGAATTTAAAGACTTGCTGTTGGTGCAAACACGACGGCGGCCAGTGATCAAGGTCGAGAGGAGAGGTCGAGGAGGGGTTTGTTAGGAGGATGGGAAAAAAGGGTCAGCACACCATTCTGCGACGCAAGGAGTGAGGCTAGTAGCATTGGGCGATCCTGACGCGCCATGCTACCGGCCTCGTACGTGCGCGTCGACTAACCTGGAAGCGAGTTGCGTACTGGGAGGGGAAGAGCGGAATCCGGTCGATTTTTTCACCTCGCTCTCGCATCCCAATCTGCCGACGCTCGTGCGCCCCCCCTGAGTGAGATCTCAATTTCTCGGTCATTTTCTCTTGTCACGCCTTAACAAACGGATCGCGACCTGAGTACAGTCCGGTCCGCCAAGGCTGGGTACAACGACCTTGAGAGTCCGTCGCTCGCGCCGGGCGAGTGACTATTTTCGCTCGTCGCGCGAACCCCGAGCGTTTATCCGGCGAGGCACAAATTCCGCCGTGCAAGCGTGAAAGAGAGGTGTGTCAAATCGCCACGTGTGCGACCTCGCAGTGATGATCGGGTTGTGATCGCGCGACGGAAACCCACTTTTTAAAACGGCGTCGAGGTTGACGTTGTTGTGAATGTATCATCAGTTGAGCTTGTCAGGCCTCGAGTGCATCGGAAGAGAGAGGACGGGCTTTTAGTAAATCAGAGGGAAAAGGGCAGCGGGTGCCTGAGTCGCGCAGAAGCAGAAGTTTCGCTCGGCGAGTCGGTCTTGACGAGTTGCAGCGGTTCTCCCTTCCGTGATCTTCGCCCTCGTCCCGTCTGCTGTCGATTTAGGGACCGCCACACCCTCGACCAAGACTCGTCCTCGTCCCGCTCGGCACCCCCGAGGACCCAGCAGCGTTCATCAATCCGATTGTTTGTTCACTCTCGGAATTCTCCTCCCCGAACTCGTCGATCCCCTCGTCCGTCGCCCATCTCGCCCGCAATCCCAGTCCTGAGTCTTCGACACCGCACATCCCACTAGTCATCTTCGATACCTTCCGGAGCCCGTGAAAACCTTCGTCACTTTCTTCACTCTCAACCGCTCCCCTCAACTTTGATTCGCGTCAGGCCTCTCCTGCCGCAGCCGGTCCACCTCTTGCACTACCTCGATCATCCGCCATGTCGTCCAAGGACGCGCAGATGCCTGAACACAAGGAAGAAACTTCCCTCCCACCGCCCGCAGTCGCGTTCGTTCCACCCGGTACTAGCAGCAAACTCAAAGTAAGGTGGGCGAAACTCAAGAGGCGGATAGGCAACGGGTCGGCGCCGAGTGAGAGCTTGGGAGACCCGACCAACACGACAGGGAGCGACTCGGGCTCTAGCTTTGGCAGGAACCGGCCCGCGAGTCAAAGGTGGAAGGAGGGAGAGGAGAAGCACGAGGAAGCGGACGAGGTCGACGAGGTCGTCGTGGAGCAGTCCGAGGAATACGACTGCTGGAAAAAGACGACCATCCCCTCAAACACGGCGAGTCACCGGGCGGGCGGAACGGGGACAAGTCCGGGCACGGGGATCATCGGCACGATGGGTAGCGAAGACGACTCGTTCAGGCAGACTGCGTACGAGGCGAACGGTCCCTTTCAGGTGGTGTACGGGTTCGTGCGGTATCGGATTTACCCACAAGTTTCTCGATTCTTCAACGTGAGTCGCATCCACGCGTTCAAACTACCGTCTTGTTTCTTCATTGCACGACACACACTGACTGTATACGAGACGAATCATGACAGCCTTCGTACCACGATACGTCCGTCGAAGAGGCGTACCAGAAGGAGGCGAGTCCACCTTCTCTTCGGACCTTCCTGACGTCTAATTTAGGCTGACCCGTCTTTTTGTTTTGTCCCTCACCAGTTTTGGTACACGAGCAAGAGTCGTCACATTTTCGGCACCCTCTACTTCATCCTGAACTGGGTACGCTCGGCCATCTCTATTTTTGCTACGAAAGTTTTGATCAAATTGACCCCCTCTCTGCTGCGCCGTCCAGATCCTCACAACCGCATTACTCCCCCGACCCTGGTCACACTGGAACGAAGCTCAACTCTACGCCGTCACGCCGTTCTTCACCGTGCCTCTCATCGTCTTCGCCGCGTTCGACATTCCCCGGCGAAAACCATGGATCTGGCAATTTTTCGTCTTCTCGAGCATCTGGGTCACGGGCGTCGCCTTTCTGATCGACATGCACCTCTGTGGATTCTACACGATGACGCCCAACTGCGGTCACAAGGACTACATGTCGTCAGTCATCTCATCTTTACGGCAGGTTTTCGCTTCATCGTGTCTCATGCTTTCGCCGCTACCTTGACTAGGACGATGTACTACGCCATCTCGGGACCGACGATAGCGCTCTTCGCGCTCAACATGAAGCGGATTCTCGCTGCGCTGTTTTCCGTCACCTGGTTGATCACGGTCGGAATTACGATCCTCCCCGACCGTCACGCCTGGTCTCGAAACGTCGTCATTGTCGTCTTGTTCCACGCCTTCATCATCTTCATCCACTACATGGCTGAATGCAGCGAGCGACGACTGTTCACCATGCGGGCGGAGCTCAAAGTCCAATATCGAGCGAAGCAACGCGCTCAGATCAACGAGCGGAAAACGATGGACGCTAAGAGAAGGTTTTCTTCGTACATCTTCCATGAAGTTCGGGTACCTCTCAACACGGCTTGTGAGCTCTCTCTCTCTCTCGTGTGGTCGTTACGTTTCGTTTGCGGCCTCTGATTCGCTTCGTGTCGTTCCTCCCTGCAGTACTCGCCGTGCAAAACTTGAAAGGACTGAACGTCTTCAACGCCAACTCGGACAACGCCATCGAGTACTCTGCCCTCGAAGGTTCTCTACAGATGATGTCGCAAGTACTGAACGTGAGTGTTCTTCCGCTCCGTCACAACCTCAATCAGTGGCCTCAGCTGACCAAACGGCGCATTCTCAGGACGTTCTCGATTTCTCCCGTATGGAGCGCGGCGGTTTCTCGTCCGTGTCGCGACCTTTCTCCCTCCACAACCTCATGCGCTCGATCTTCGTCCCTCTCCGACTCGATGCCGCTTCTCGTGGGCTCGACCTCGAGACCTCGCTCGATACGAGAGTAGACGAGCTCGCTAGGCTCGCCGCGTACCCTCACTCGTCGCTCGGAAGCATTCGTGAGGGAGATGGAATGGTCATGGGGGACGAGATGCGTCTGCGCCAAATCATCGGCAACCTCATCTCGAACGCGTGCAGTAAGTCATTTCCACACCCCTCGCTATTTTCTTCCTCGACGCCAAACTGACTTGCGACTCTCTGTGCTCGAAGAATTCACACCTTCGGGAGGAAAGTTGACGATCAACACGAAACTTATCTACCCGGTCGAGCAAGAACCTGTGCCTTCGACTCTTCCCACTGGCGTCGAGCTTGCCGGTAACGATTTCGATGTCTCCGATTCAACGTGCGAGACATACAGCCCTCGCCTTTCGGCTGGACGCCTCCAGCAACATGAATCTCAAATTTCCCCTCAAACGAAAGAGATGGTCGTCGTTCGGTTCGAGATCAAGGACACGGGAATCGGCATTCGGCCAGCAGAGATCGCCGAGCACCGGCTCTTCTCACCGTACGTTCAAACCGACGTCGGAAGGATGCAAGGAGGAAAGGGTACCGGTCTCGGGTTGAGTCTCGTGCGTCAGATCGTTATGCTGAGTGGCGGTCGTCTCGGAGTACAATCGAAAGTCGGACAAGGTGAGCCTGAATCGCGAGTTGCTTACGCCTCGGACTTTCTTTGTGGGCTGACACCGCTTGCCTGCGCTTCCCAGGGTCGACTTTCTGGGTCGAACTCCCGTTCGCTATCGGTCCTCAAACACGAGAAGGTACCGATACCATCGACCCGAACAAGAGAGTGAGCAAGGTACCGAGCGACGTGCCCTCGTCGAGCAAAGACAAGGACGTCACCCCTCTCAGCGACTCTTCAGCCTCCGATTACCGATTCGTCTCGTCCCTCCGAGATCCGACGGTCGTCAGCGTCGATGAATCTCCCGACCGAACTCGAACATCGTCCCTGTCGGCGCCAATCTCACCAGCGCCTTCGTCGCCGATCCGGAAATCATTCGAGAGTGGACCACAGACGTCTTCCGGCGAGTCGACGATACAAGGTCACGCAGCTCCTAACAACAACCACCCCGCCTTCACGTCTCTTGTCGGAGACCAGCCCTTCGACCTCGAACCTCCTCATCGACCAGAACCTCACTCGCATATATCGACGCAATCCGCCCCGGCTCACGTCACGCTTCCGCCTTCCCCTCTTTCGAGCGCCTCTGGCCCGGTCGTGACCTCTGTTCCGACGAAGCCGACGAAGCCCGCGCCGCCTCCCAAGCTCGAGTTTGCAGACGGACCGCTCCGCGTGCTCGTCGTCGACGACGACAACCTCACGCGTCGGTTGATGGGTCGCATGATGAGCCGCCTCGGATGCACGGTCGACATGGCCGAGAACGGCAAGATTGCGCTCGACATGATGCTCGCGCCGAAACCCGGAACCGAGCCGGCACCACCGCATCGAGGTGCCGCAGTGAGCGATCGAGACGACTTTGACGCCGAGGAGAAGGGAGAAATGTTGCCGATGCCGATTCGGAAGAAGACGGCGTTCGGAATCGATCCGCGATCAGGGGTCGACGCCCACAAAAACTTCGACATCGTCTTCCTCGACAACCAGGTGTGAAGCACTTTCTTCTCTTGTTCGCGGCCGTCAACGCCGTCGCTAACCAGACTGCACGTACAGATGCCGGTTATGTCGGGAGTTCAGCTCGTGACGAAACTGCGTGCTCTCGGACGAGATGATCTCGTCGTAGGCGTAACGGCGAATGCTCGTGAGTCTCTTCGTATGTTTCATGTTGCCGAGACTGAATCGCTGACTCCGCTTGTGGAACACAACAGTCCTCTCTGATCAAGAGCAATACCTTGAGCAAGGAGCCTCGTTCGTTTTGACCAAGCCAGTTTCCGAAGACAGCCTCAAGAAGTACCTCTTCGTCGCCGACCGGCGCCGGGCTGAAGCGTTACACCCGGGACTCAAAGAGCAACATGAAGCAGAAGTACTCGGCCCAAATCTATGAGACTCGTCCGATCGTCACCCCTTCTCGCCCCCGGTCTGATCTCAGCGTTTCTTCCGCCACCACTTTGTACCCAATATTCATTTCGTTAAATCTCTTGGCTCGGTCCTCGTTCACCCGCAAAAGCTCGCATTCACTACTCTCCCTTGTTCATAGTCCCAGCTCCCCCCCTTCCCTCGGTTTCGCGGTTCTAGCTTATACACGAAGCACTGGTTTTCCTTGTTGTCTCTATCTAGATTTGCTTTACTGTTCTCGTCGACCCAGCCGGCTGAAAACTGCAATTGGCCTCGAGTTTCTCTCAACGAGTGCTTACGCTCGACACCGCGCCGACTGAACTCTCTCAGTGTATGTGGTTTAAATACGGTCGTACATGTTACAAAGTGACAACTAGTATGTGGGCTTGTGTGGATGCGCGCGCACGGTAACAATTACGGACCATCTTACCATTCGCACATTTCCCTCTCGCTCTCGTCGCGCGCTTCTCTTCCATGCTCAATCTTCTTCTTCCTCGGAGCCCGACTCTTCCTCTTCGTCGCCACTCTCCTCTTCCTCCGTCGCGGGCACCGTGGCGGGAGCGGCGGCAGCCATGGCGGCTTGCTTCTTCTTCCATTCGGCGGCCAGTTGCAAGAACTTCAGCGACGCCGGGTTCGATGCCTGCTCGTCGTCGGCAAAAATCATGTCGTAATCTGTCAAGTAGCGTGCGTGTTAGTGATCGCTGCTTTTGGCTCGATTACGAGGCACCCATAGGAATCGCCAGGCGTGCTCACATTCTTCCATCATCGAAGAATCGTCGTCGACCTTGCGCATCTTCTTGACGACCCTCGGGAGCATGGCTTCGACCTTGTTGACGTGCTCGGCATCTCCGTGCGCAACTTCCATCTCCTTCCACGCGTTGAGGAGCACGACACGCTGCGAACGTCGATGCGCAGTCAGTCGGCTGAGGCTGCATGGTGGAAAAGCACACGGATCAGACGTACCTCGTCTTTGAGCGACTTGTTCTTGAGATCGGCGTATCCTCGCTCGTACACTTTGCGAGCTCGATCCAACCCGTCTTGCTTTGCTTTCTCAACCGCCTCGTGATCGATCTCTTTCGGTACCTTCTCGGCCTTTTCGCCTTCCTCCTCGGCGTCCTCGTCCTCGTCTTCGTCGTCTTCTCCGCTCAAAGTCCTCGCCTCGGCGAAGCCAGCGTTCGCCTCAAACTGGGCAAACGAGACCCACACCTTGACGTGACTCGTCCTCCTCAACAACCTCTCGTACAACTCGCGCGTCCGCTCGTACTCTTCCTCTTCGAATTCGAAGTCGATCCATGACTTCCAGATGAGTTCGGGCATGTCCATCGAAGGTTGGTCGACCGCCATCTCGTAGATCGCGCGGACCCGATCCACGTCTTGCAGGATTGTCTCGAGCTCGGTAAATTTGATCCACGCCGTTGCGTTCGAAGGGTCGTACTAGAGGTATGAGTCCGGAGCGTCAATTACGTTCGTGCACTGTTCGTAGCGAACATAGTCGAACTCACCTCGATCCATTTCTGGTACAGCATTCGGCATCGGTCGAATTCTCGCAGTTTTAGCTCGATGTCGATGTACTCCTTGAACAGCTGTCAGGAAGCTCGACGTGTTAGCAAATCGACGTGCGCACAAGCGGAGAATCGAGCTTGCCTTCTCCTTCGGTGCCATTCCGATTCCGGTTCCGAGGATCTTTCTCGCCGCGTCGAGCTCTTGTTGTCGGAGTTCGAACTCGGCAAACTGGATCCACACTTTGGCGAACGTGAACTGCTTGTGCGGTACGAGCTTGAGACATGCGCGGTAAATCTCGCGAGCTCGTTGGAGATCCTGGATCAGAAAACAGAAGAGTTAGTAACTCTACTAAACCTCTGGAGGGCGGGAAACGAGTCTACCTTGGTTTCGAGTTCTTCGAATAGCGCATAGTTAAGCCACAGGAAGATGTATCGTCTCCAATGGCGCTTCTCGTCCCTCGTCGGCGGCACCTGCGCGACGGCCCTCTCGTACACCTCCCTCACGCGCTTCACGGCATCTTCGCTGTTCTCATCGCCCCGACACGCGTCCTCCTCGAGGCGGGCATAATCGAACCACACGTCGTAGTTTCGAGATTCGTGCGAGAGCTCTTCTTCGTACTGCAGTCGTCGCTTGCCAAGGATCGTCACTTCGATCCCAGTCCTCGTGCCGTGTTGTTTTTCGAAATTCGAGTAGGCGGCGTAGAGTTGTGTCGACCGAGAACGGGGCAAGCGATCGAGAGCGAACTGTAAGCCGGGCGAGCGCAGACTGTCAGCTTCGTATCGAACGACGGAAGGTGTTCTGAGACGACACAGACCTTGTAGATGACACGTGCTCGGTCGTACTCTTTCAATCGAACTTCCATCTTCGCGAAACTCGAGTAAAGCGACTGCGACTTGTCGATTCCTTCCTCGTCTTGACCGAAAAATTCGAAACCCATCTGGTAGATCTCTCGGGAACGATCTTCGCAAGGTTTCCCGAGAAAGTGTCAATAAGGGCTTGATCACTCGCGCCGTACGGCAGATGAGACTGACCAAGCATGCCCCGTTCTTCCTCGAACTTGGCCCACTTGATGAACGACTTGGGTTCCGGGTGACAGTTGACCATCCTCTCGTAGATTTGACTCGCTCTGTCCAATTCGTTGTACCTTACTTCGAGCTTGATGTACGCGCTCCACGCCTTCTCGTCGGGTTCCCACGCCATCCACCGTTCGAATACTTGTCGCGCTCCGGCGACGTTGCCGAGCAACTCCTCGAGGAAGACATACTTGTACCAGATTTGGTCGATTCGGGGCAGGAGGGTAACAGCTCGATCGAAGAGGTTGCGAGCGTGCGAGATGTTGCGAGCTTTCAATTCCTGAGGTTTCCTCGGGCGGGCGATCGTGTCAGTGACCCGCGCATAGGCATGAACCGTGACGTATGGATTTACTCACCATTTCCGTGTAACCGAGCCAGACTTTGAGACTGCTAGGTTCGACATCGAGTGCTCGTTCGAAAACTGATCGAGACCTGCGAGGGAGAGAGGGGTGAGATACGCAGACGCGACGCGAGCCGGGGACGAGAGAGGAAGCAGGCATCCGACGTACCGAGGGAACTCGTTCTGACTCGCTTCCCAGTTGGCGTATTTGACCCATGCCGAGATCTAGTCACTCGACGCCTCGCCGGAGTCAGCATCGAACGACCTCGTGCCGGGAGCGCGCGTTGGCGACTCACGTTCTGTCGGGTCCTTCTGATGACCTCTTCAAACTCTTGGCGCTTCCGGCCCCGGTACTCGTGAAGTTCCTCGAAGTCCTCGACTCGCTGTTTCGGTTTCGGCGCGGTAGTCTCTTGGAAGTCGGCGGCTTCCCGCAGCAGTTGCTCCGCGGTGATCTGGCAACACGAAGTCGACCCGTGTCAGTAAGTGGTCGAGCGAGTCGAGTCGAGAGATGGTCCGGGAAGGGGGAGATGGACGAGACACGGCGACTGACTTGGATCGCCGCGGGCGCCCTGTTCTTGACTCGCCCAGATCCTTCTCGGCCTGACATGGTTCCGATCGAGAAGCCGAGTGAAGTGCCCGGTCGAGGAGGGCGAGGCGAGGTTCCTCCGCCGCGACGTCAAACTTGAACTCGCACGCTCTCTCCCGACACCGCTCGCTCGAGTCTGCTCTGACTCTCGGATCTCGTCCTCGTCCCCGGTGATCCGATCGCGTGAACTGAGGTGCGATTGCGCTCGTGACTTGCTCGCTCGCTCGGATCAATACTAACCTCCCAAGGCGGAGGGACCCCGACCGCTGTTGACGCAGCGGCAGCGGGAAGCGCGGGAGCAGCTGTCGGGCGCTGCTAGCTGCGCCTTCCTGCTTCTTCGCTTTCAGCTCGCATCTTCCAAGACATCCGATCTTAGCGTTCGTCTGTAGGCGCCGCCCAGTCTGCTACCGACTCCTTCTGGCCTGTCCATTTAGACGCTTCCGATCTATCATCCGCTCGTGCGGTCAATGACGCGCACGTCTTGAGCCGATGCGCGAAACGAAAACGAAAACTTCGCCCGCCCTCCTGTTCAAGCTCTATTGGCGTCTTGGTCGTATCCACGTTCGGTTGGCGATCGTGCGAGGACGATCGCTTCGCCTGGTGATCTTGAGCTTGCGCGCGGAGAATCGCGACGGCTGAGCACGATATTGGCGATCTTCGGCATGCGAAATTTTGACTTTCAGTAGTCAGCGTTATACGATACGATAGCTCTGTTCGATGCCTGTAACGCTGTGAAGTTGCACCGTAAGCGGAAGTATTGCTGAGAGTTGTGCGCTGAACCGGTTGCCGTCTTCGGCACACATGTCCGAGCCTTATCGACCACGCCGACCGACACGGGCCGAAAATGAAAAGCTTGAAGAGCAAAGGGTTACCAAGAAGAAGCGGCTTGCGGGAAAGAAGAAGCGGGAGAGGGAATACCGCGACAGGAGGTCAGTCTCGTTTGGACCCTCCCTCCAGCAGGCGAACCTGAGTTGAGGAGGTTAATGTTGCGACAGGTCGTCCAGGATGAACTACAGCGAGCTCAATGGCGTTGGATACAAGGTACGTCGTGTGGTTTGCGTATCGTCGTGCGCGTTCCGACGCGAGTAACGCGGCCTCCTTTCGCAGGACTTCACTCTGGGACCTTCAGCACCGACGAGGACTCGATCTCAGCTCGACAGACGCGCGTACGCCGAGTATCGATCTCGAATCCAACCCATCGAACGTCCCTTTCTCGCTCGCGTCCCCTCTCTCGCCGACCTGTGCCTCGATCTCGTCGTCGAGAACTACGCCGAGCCCCACCAGCTTGCTGCGCTCGACCCGTATCATCATCTCTCCCATGTCCGACCTCTCTTTGATGACGTGAGGACTGCGAGAAACGACGATGAGAACCAGCTCCCGTTTGAGTTTTGGCTCGACTTCGCCCTCAAATTTGGCTCCAACTTGCCGGATCGGTTCAAGACGTACCGGGGACTTGTCGCTGAAGGAGATGTGCAAGAACTCGACACGTTGAGAGAGTACAATCAAGAGGCAGCGCACGCCTGGGTCCGAGAACCCGCGTCAATTCCGCCTTTCTTCCTTGCGACGCTCGACCTTTCGAACGATCGGTCGTTCAGCGACTCGGACGTGTATAAACTTCGGAACCCGCTATCCTCCTTCCTGGCGGTACTCAAACTCGATGGAACCACGATCACCGACGGAGGGATCACGTGGATCTCACGAGCGGCAGCCGAAGGAGATTACAAACACTTGGCCGTCATATCGTTGAGAGGATTGTCGCGGGTCACGAACGATGGAGTCACGAAGCTGTCCAAGCTGACAAACTTGAGATCGCTAGGTGAGTTTGGCGCAACCCTGACCGCTCGAGGCCCTTTTTCGCGAGCTCACTGGCGCTGCTCCTGCCGGCTAGATCTTCGCAACACTGCGTGCACAGCACAAGTCGCAGCGATGCTCAACAACGTCGGCAGCTCCCCCTCCTGGGCTCCACCACGAGCACGCACGGATCTTCGACAGACTCTGATCGAGTTCCAGCTGTTTGGCGGATCTCTGTCTCCCTCGCGCACCCTCTCCATTGTGAACTACCTCGCCCAACTCCACCACGCTCCCATCGCGTCCCACGATGCGGTTCTCCATGCCCCACTCGACAAACACCTGTCGGTTCACCTATCCGCTATGACCCGTCGACCGGCCCCGAATCCCTCAAAGCCCAACGCGGACAAGACGGCGGAGGAGCTGTACCACGAACAGTTGACGCTTTCGGGGTACTCGGGATCAGCGATGGCGACTCATCACGCGTCGTTCGGGACTTTGACGAGCACGAAATCTCTCGCGCGCAAGTTGGTCGAGGACGACGGCCGAGCACTCGGGGAGAAAGGGGCGGCGTTCAGGACTGGAGCGGGAGACGGCGTCGCGCTTGGAGAATATGTTGGACCGGGTCGAACGGGAGGCCGGGCGAGCCTGTACGACCTCGGGACGAGGAAACTGTCGGTTCCTTCGCAGTCGCGGCAGAGGGAGCCCTTCTCGGACACGGAAGACGAAGCGGAGAAGGAGGCGAGTCTGAGGGAGCAAGAAGCGGAAGAGCTGAGGATCTGGGAGGACAAGACGAGCACCGGGTTTTCGTTTTACGCCGGGAGGAAACCGATGCCGAAACCCGACCGGGTCATAGTCGCGGCGGAACAGTCAAGGCTCACCCTTCTTCGCCATCTACCTTTCGTGCCACCGTACGAGCGACAGGCCCACGCGAATGCGGCTCAGGAGGAACAGGAGAAGGAGGTGGGTTTGGCGGTGCAAACCGCGCGGTCAGAGCGGAAAGCCGAAGAAGGAACAACGCTACTCAAGAAGAAGCGGAAAGCGGAGCTTCCTTTTGCGACCCCTCGTTCCTACGGCGTCGCCGTCGATCCATTCTCGTCTTCGCCCGGCGCATCATCCACTCCAAGAGCTCGACCTCCCTTCGCCTCATCCTCGTCCGCATCTTCGTCGAGCTTGGCTCGGACTCCTACATCCACTCCACCCTGCGCTCAGCCGTCTTCAACGCCCTCGAACCCCTTCTCGAAAAGAACCCTGAAGGCTTCGTCTTCGGGCCTCCGTACCGATCGCAAGAATATTGTTAAAGTCACTCCCACTCTCACGAAACGTAGTAGTCTCTCGGCTTTCAAGCGCTAGACCGTTCATGCCCGTTCCGCTAGTGTTGTTGTAACACTTCATCACTGAATGGCTTTCGCCGAGTTTGTGCTACGAGCTTTGAGCAGTATTCCGCGCAGCCGTTCGAACCACTCGTGACCGGCGTACCAGTACCACGCCCCGAACGCTGCCCCTGCGAGATGAGCTCCGTGGTCGAACATCCTCCACCCTCGAAACAACCCGACCAGGTCGACCAAGACCAACGCTCCGGTCGCGGCACCTAGCCGCGCGACGGATGACATAGGATGAGTACGGCACGCTGGCGCTAGAGCTCAAGTGGGGGGGAGAGAAAGGGACAACTCACCGATCGGGAGGGGGATGAAGGGGATGAAGATGAGAGAAACGTTCGACTCCGGGAACGAGAGGGCGGTCATAGTCAAGCACGAGTACACGGCCCCTGCATCGCGGTTGTGAGTACCCTTCTTGTAGCAGGACCGAGAAGTTACGGACGCGTACCGGAAGCACCAAGAGACGGTACGATCGATGTTCGAACTTGTTCAGCGGTAGCCGTTCGGAGTAACCGCCGCGCGACCACGCGCGAGAACCATACATGAGACGCAAACGAGGACACAAGGCCAGCTGGGTAGAGACTCGGATGCGTCAAGGCTTGACGGGTCTGAACGAGCTAGGAGAAGGGACTCACCCGTCACGAAGAAGGAAACAAACTCGTACCGAGAGGTACTCCGCGGAAGCAGCTCAGAGTAATCGAGGTAGGAGAAACAGGCAGTGCCGAATGAGTAGAGAGCCAGCGAGTTGAAAGCGAGATGCGGAAGAGTCTAGAGAGCAAGAGGCTGAGCTTGACGGGCAATTGACATAGACTCGATTCGGACGAGGAAGCTCACGCGATGTGAGAAGACGGACGTCAACTGCGTCACACTTCTACCGGAGAGCGGGTCGTGTGCGAGCCATTCGCCGAACCTCGCCGCTTGAGGGAGTCTCCAAGCGCAGCAGACGACGGCGAAGGAAGCGATCAACCCCGCCTGGGTCCGTCTCGCCTCGCCCATGGCGATCCACTTTTCCTGGACGATTATGACGAGTCTATTCCCAGGGAAGTAGTCGACTACGCGCTTGGCGCGAGTGTACGCCTCGTCGAACCTTGAGCGCGCGAGGTCCGGCTGGAGTCCCGTCCCCGCCCGTCGGCCCCAATTCGTCCATCCGCCTCGCTTGCGGTCCTCCGTGTCGCGGTTCGTCATCCACGCAGCGCCTCCGATAACGAGCGCCGAGCCTCCAGCGACGAACGCGAATTGACGACCGACGCCGCGACTGAGCACCACCTGCGACGGCCGAGGCGGCGGCCGACTCCGCTGAGCGATCCGGAGGGGACTCAGTAGCTTCGTTGTGGGTCTCGACATGACGAAGTGTGTCGGGTGCGATAGGCCTGCGCAAGAGATGCGGCATCCAACGCGGCATCGCCTTTCCGCCTCAACCGTTACCCCGAAGTCGACTGTCCCCCCCGTCCTTCGAGTACACACACCCACATGGCCGAGATTCACCAAATCAGTCACTCGCCGGTTACGGCCCACGCCTTCAACGCGGATCGAACGCGTGAGTCTGTCATCTCTCCCCACCTCGCATACGCAACTGACGTCCCCCCCCCCCCCGGCTGATCCACTGCACGCGATAGAGGTTGCCATCTCTCCCAACACTCACGAGGTACAGATCTTTCAGTCGACCGGATCGGGCTGGCAGCTCCTCCACACGTTGACCGAGGTGAGTCACTCGCCTCATCGTCGTCATCATCGTCACTCGCGGTCCAACTCACCCCCTCGCGCGACTCGACTCAGCACGACAAGCTCGTCACTTCGATCGACTGGGCTCCCCACACGAACCGCATCGTCACTTGCTCGCACGATCGCAATGCCTACGTGTGGAACCTCACTTCGGACCCTTCGACCGGCCAACAGACCTGGCAACCCACGCTCGTCCTCCTCCGTCTCACTCGCTCGGCGACGTTCGTCCGATGGTCTCCGAACGAAGAAAAGTTCGCCGTCGCTTCGGGAGCGAGGACCATCTCGGTTTGCCAGTTTGACGAAGAGTCCAACTGGTGGGTCGCGAAACACATCAAGAAACCGCTCAGGACGACCGTCCTCAGTCTCGACTGGCACCCGAACTCGGTCCTCTTGGCCGCCGGAGGAGCCGACGGCATCGCGAGGGTTTTCTCTGCCTTCATCAAGGGTGTCGATTCCAAGTTAGTTCTCCCTCTCAGCCGTTCGAGTTGGATCTAGCCCACATCCGTCCTCAATTGACACCGGCTTCAATAGGCCCTCTCCTTCGGTTTGGGGTGAGCGCTTGCCCTTCAACACGGTCTGCGCAGAGTTCAGCAGCCCCGCGGGAGGATGGGTGCACGGAGTAGCTTTTTCCCCTAGCGGAGACGCCCTCGCTTTCGTCGGTAAGCTGCGAGTCTTCAAGCTTGCTGAGGAGTCCACGTGCTCATGTCTTCGTACCGACAGGTCACGACTCTACTTTGACGGTCGTGTACCCCTCGGAGCCCGAGCAACCTCCCCAGGCATCCTACACGGTCAACCTCCCCTCGCTCCCGTGTCTCAGTCTCACGTTCACGACCGAGACTTCGATCATCGCCGCCGGTCACGACTGCCAACCCCTCACGTTCGAAGGTTCGCTCGAGCAAGGGTGGTCCGCGACGGGCTCGCTCGACCAACGCACGGGTTCGGGCGCGCGCAGTGCGTCGGGCGCGGGAGGAGCGGGCGGACCAGGTGGAGGAGTCGGACGGTTGAACCGCAGCGAGGCGTTCAACATGTTCCGAGCGGCCGATTCGCGAGGCGTTTCGTCGTCGTCGTCGTCGGCCGGCGCGGCGCCGTCGTCGGGCGGACTCGGAGCCGGACAAAAGTTGACCTCGAACGGGACCGAGTTGTTGACCGTGCACCAGAACACGATCACTTCGGTGCGACCCTACGAGGGCGGAGGGAACGGAGGACAAGACGTCACGCGCGTCAGTACGACCGGAGTCGACGGGAGGTTGGTCGTTTGGCCCGTCTCTACCGTTGGGGGAGTCACGAGGGGAATGGGAGGTTTGAACATGTAGATAGATGGCATAGTGACAACAACACAAACTGAAAGAGTACCCCTTTGTATTTCCGAACCCGGTCAATTCCGTGCTTCTTCTGCTTCTCCTTCTTCGTAGAGCTGTTGATCTTCCCTCTGTCGTAATATTGACCACACCGAGGCTGCAGTACAAGCGCAAACGTTGAATGCGAGAACGCAAACAGTCGGAGGGAGGAGAGGGGAAACTGACCTTTGAAGAGGGTAAACACGAGACCCAACTTGCGTTCGAGCGGCCTCAGCTCTCCGAGGAGGTGTGGCTGCACAGCCGACAAGCGTTGCACGACGGTCGAGAGCTGTGTAGACGCGACAAAAGTCGCGTTCAACGCGAGTCGCGCAGAGAGAGCGAGACAAGGTGGGCGGCTCACGTCGTCGAGGTTGCGGCTGATGAGCGAGTACTCGTCGAGGACCTGCTGTTCGAGCTTTGTGATCAAGATTTGTGAGGATGACATCGAGGTTGGCAACGGAGAGATGGATGGATACATGCGGCAGGCGGCGGCCAATTTCAACTCGAGGGCTCTCGCGAGCGGCTCGCCCTCGTCAAGTCCACGCTTCGATACCGCCGTCAGCCACCGGAGTGGGTTGCCATACCCTCCAGTGCATTCTCGCGCCCCTCCCTTCGACCCCGATCCGTCTTCGCGGCGAGCGACCCCGCCCGAGACAATCTCCCCGTGCCCCCCTTCGATCCCGCCTCATCTTTCGACCTCGCGGCCAGACTCCCAGCCGGAACGATGGGGGACGCAGTGCAAGACATGGAGTACATGTGCTACCCCGCGTTCGACTCGCTCGAGAACTCGCAGTCGCAGAACCCTTGCCAAGTCGCTCGCATTCTCTTCCGAGTGTGCGACTCGCCCTCGAGTTCGCGCGACGACTACTCGCTCGCCCCGCTCGACCCAAGCAAAGGCCAGCACCACTACCCGTCTCCAAACCAGTGGCAGGCGACAGAGTGCATCTGCAGCATGGCGGGCTACAACTTGGTCCAAGTGAGATCACATCCGTTTGATTCGGCCTCGACGGACCACGACGAGGCCATCGAAGCTGATCGATCCTCGTTCGCGTCATCTCCAGGCATGTGCAGCGTGTCAACAGACTATTCCGATATCCTCGACCTCGGTACGATACCATGACGATTCCTCGCGCCGACCTTCCTTTTTTGTGTCACTGACCTCCGATCTCTCGCGCGAGCGTAACAGTGGAACGACTGGGTTTCGAACTGCACGATGAGCAACATCAACTATGGCAAGACGTTCCCTTACGAGATCCCTGACACCACCTCGCTTCCGAATTGGGCGTATGCCAATAACGGGAAAGGATCTTTCAGCATGGGCGATGCGTGCGCCATTCTCTCTCTCTCCTTCTCTCGAGTCTCTCCTCTCGGTTCTCTTCACTGACGCACGTCTGCACGTCGACAGCTTTCAACGGATCAATAGCAACCCGTCTTACTGGCCTTTCAACCCTGCCAACTTTTCCATCAATACCAACCCGCCGTCGACGACTGCGACTTCTCGCTCGGCGTCGTCGACTGACGCACAAGGAGAGATGAATCAAGGTTCGACTTCGAGCGGTGTCAGCGACGGAGATGCCGACGACTCGAACAACCATTCGGCGAGGATCGTCGTAGGAATCGGTGAGTTTCTGGGCTGCCCGGCTCCTTAGCGCCGCGCTTCGCAATTGATCCGCTTCTCGTCATCTCAGTCATTCCGGTTGCCGTGATTGGTGGTCTTCTCCTTGCGGCCTTCCTGTACATCCGACGCAAGAAGCGCACGACTCGCCAGCGAGGTTTCCGACTAGGCTCCGACAGCGCGCTCCCGCCTCCCGATTTTGTCGTCCACGACCCCTCGACCAATGACCCGTTCTCCGACTTTGCCGCCGCCTCGAACCACCCCGTCATGACGCAACAGCCGCACAGCCAGAAGGTTTCGCCCGCGATCGCCTCCCTCTTCTTTCCCTCCGAGACCGTCTTTACTCGCTCTTCCCACTCTCGTTCGAGCTTCGCGACGAATTCCGTCTCGACGGGATCAATCGCTGCCGCGAGACCGTCTTCCCGACACGTCGGGCTCGGGCGAGATCCATACGGACCGCACGATTCGACTTCACTTTTCGCACCTTCGTCGACGGATTACGACTCGCGTTCCTCGGTCAGTTACGCGTACGATGATGACGACGACGACGAGTCAGTGTCGCCATTCTCCGACATTCGGCGGCCGCAACCGACCGTGTTCGCGAGCCGGAACAACATCCTCAACGCGTCGCGGTTCTCGTCTTATGCGCCGAGCGAATCGGCGTCCGAGACGGACTCGATGTTGAGCGAGCGGACGGGCGCGATCGATCCCGATGCGGAAAGCTTGATCACGCTCAGTTCGAGGCTGTCGAGGTTATCGAGGGCGGCGAGTAGTTCGGGCGCGACGTACGGGGGTGCGCACGACGATGGTGACGACGACTTTGAGGCAAGTGACGATGACGGGTTCGAGACGGAACAGGGAGACGGAGATCGGACGGAAGGAGGATACTCGACGGAAGGCGGCGATTCGGAAACTGAGCGGGAAGAAGACGATGCGATCTCTCTCAACACGGCCACGAGTCGCGGTGATCCATAGACGTTCGAAAACACTACTCCCCGCGACCCCCTCTTTCCAGTTTTTGTTGTTTGGTTGTTTTCTTTCTTCGTTCCTTTGTCTCTTTCTTTTCTCACTTGTTGTAGGCTCCGTGTATCCCTTCAGTCCCTTACTCGGTCAGACAAACATGCACATCCTCGTACTCTATGAAATCAGTGTCGTTGCAGTCGTCCGCTCCTGTCGGCGTCGAGATCTGTTTCGTGGTTTCGCTCGTTTCTCCGCTTATACCCGACGAGAAAGTGAGACAGAGTACCACGCGACGCCCAGTCTTCGCCTTCGCTCGCTCGTCGCCGCGGAGGGGCTTGTGGTGGAGCCGTACATCAGACTTCTCGAACGGACCGAGGGATATGAAATGTCGGGGAGGCCATCGCCGCCAGGAACCGTGCCACCGAGCGTAGTCTTGCCGAGGGTCTGATGATGCGGTCTGACTTCGTCGTCAGACTACCGGTACAGGGGGAGGACAACGAGAGAAGGGACAAAGGGCGAGACAGTTTCTCGATTCGACGTTTCATAGTCATGTTGCACGTGCGAGAGAGTGCGACTGTCCTGCGTTCCAGGGAGGCTTTGCAGGATTGATCCCACTCTCGAGAGTAAGCGTCTTGAGCAACGCTGTCGGGGTATCCATAGTGGCGCATGATGGCACTGGATAAGCTTTGACTTCGATATGTAGCAATTATTATATATATTACTACATGTTGCTTTGAGACATCAGCCCGTTTGGTCTAGTAGTATGATTCCCCCTTCGGGTGCCCAGCGCCAGCTCGATTTCGAGTGAATCTGGGGGAGGTCGTCGGTTCAACTCCGGCAACGGGCCTTTCTTTTTTTTCGTCCTCTCGACAATGTCCCTCTGATACGTCGAATCGGTGCACCCTGCGGTGTAAGTGTTGGTTGATGCGGTCATCGTCTGAGTGCTCGCGTGTGCATCGGGGTCTCTAGGTCGGCGATATTGAAGCTCGTATATCTTCTGGCAAATATATCCACATCAAGCTTGCTCTCGAAGGAGAAGCAGAAGCGAAGGGCATGGCGTCGGCGAGAACGGTCGACGCTCGGCGAATATGCATTCAGCGAGACCATCTGGGGAGAGAACACAGAGCGATAAGCCGGGCAGAGGCGTTACGCTCTGAACTCGGGACCGCGAGGGGCAGGGCAGATCCGCTCGATGCTCGACGAGTATCGCATCCGGGGCTGTTACATAATATCACAATGGTGCGCGGCACCGACGGCCGAGAAGTACCGGGCAGCGGGATCGAGAGCTCTGAAAAGGCAAAAACGGCGTTTTCACGTTCAACTTTGCGATGACTCGCCTGTCAAGATCCCCGAACGAGGATGAGGCGCAGCCACACGGTGAGGTTGAGCTACAAGCTGAAAGGATAACAAGCAAAGAAACAAAGGCAAAGGAGCGGCGAAACGTGGTGATTGTGCACGACTTTCCGAAGAGTTTCCCCCTTGTCCTCCTTCTCACCACCCGTCTCAGCTACCCCTTCGTGAGTTCGCTGTTTGCGCTCGAAACCGTAATCTCTGACCCAACTGAGACTGATACACGCACTCGCTCGTCGATCCGACTCTGTCAACGCCTCATCGCCTCGAATCAGTTTTCCCCTCCGACTCCGCCCGCAAGAACCCGCAAGAACCATGGAGCAGACCTTCCCCGCCACGAAAGAGACTTCTCTCCAACGCGTGAGTGGCTCGACGCACCTCGACGTTGTCTCCTCCGGACCGTCATCGTCATCATCGTGTCCCAATCACCTCGACTGACCCACTCTCCCTCATAGGCGTATGGTTATCCCGTCGTCAAGGACACACTCGATACTGCCCATAGCTACGTCGCAGCCAACTCGTACACGAATGCGATCTACGAACGTGCTACCGCCCTCGCCGCCTCGATCCTGCACCGCCTCGAACCGCTCCAGAAGCGTCTTCCCCTCGAGACGGTAGAGGGATACGCGAACGGCGCTCTTGACTTTGTCGAAGGCAAGTTCCCCGCGATCAAGTCGGACACACAAGATCTCGTTGGGAAACCGCGTCAAGCAGCCGATTTCGCCGTTGGTGCGTTTTACGCCCAGATTGGCAAGTCGCAAGAGACGCTTCACGGTCTTCAAGATCGCCTCGCCAAAACTGTCGCCAAGTGTGAGCTCCATCTACGCTTCCCCGAGCGACGCTGTCATTGAGCGTTCTGCGTTATCTCGCTTTTCCACCTCGATTCAGTCCCCCACGATCAAGCGTCCTTGAAGAAGACCTTGAACGAATTCTCCTCTGAGTTGGATTCGGTCGTCAAATCCGTCCCCTCCCTCGTAAGTACCGATATGCTTTGTGACGCTTTGTGCGACCGAAGCGGGACAGGCTCAAGCGGTTCAATCTGACTCATCGCTTGTACCGCCTCCAGCCTGCTCAAGCCCAGCCTTACCTCGACGGACTCGGAGACGCTGCTCAATACGTTAAGAAAGAGCTCACCCGCACCGACGTCCCCCTCTCCGAGAAGGCTAGCAACATCCTCACGTACTCGCAAGAGAAGCTCACTCCCATCCTCGAGTCTGTCAAGTCGTACGCGTTCAAGACGAAGAAACAGGCCGAGGAGAAGGGCGAAGAAGTAGCCAACTCTGACTAAATTTCTACGAGCCGCTTCTCTCGCGCGCCACCCGCACTTTTCAGCTTTCGATCGATACCCTTTGGACTGTTGCCATCAGTCTCTTCGCTTTCCTTCACTACCCAGTCCGGCCTTGTTTTCCTTCGCTCCAGATACAGTACTAGACAGATTTCCTACCCCTTTTGTAGCTCCGAAATTTCTCCTCCAAATGCAAGATAGTTCACATAGTGATATGAATCGCCGCGGCGTGGGCCTACCTAAGTACAAGCGAAATCGGTAATCCTCAGCGCGCGCGTCATCGGCTCCACATCGATATCGTACGTTTCCTCGATCGTCGCCAACCTACTGTACGATATGACACCCGCGCCCCGAATCGTCTGCAAAGCGGGCTCGTCTCTCTCCGACCTCCGGCCGGTTGCAATCAACGAATCGTCTGTCTCGATCTCCTCCTCGAACTTTGAGGGAAACGTCTTCGTCCGGTTGAAGGACTTCAAAGGCCCGAAAGGCCAAGATGGGAAGGCGCAACCCGGCGAAGATGCACCCTTCTCGGGCGACAAGGACACTTGGAGTATCGCGTTCGAAGGGAAATTCAAGGGAGACCTCTCCGTCGACGACATCGTGAGCTGCCTAACACGCTTTTCAGGTTCCCCGACCTGAACTGACAATGGTGTGCCGTGTAGCTTTTCGGAAACACGTGGGAAAAGCCGATCAAGGACTACCTCCCAGTACGAGCCAACCCTGTTCGGTTGTCGGTTTTGCCCAAAGAACCAACACTGACGTCTGTCCGCTTTCCCTCGTAGTATGGCACCTCGGCGGCGCTCCGCTTCGTCAAATACGTCGATCCGACACTGACTTGCGACCTGTACGCCGACAAACCTTGGGCGCTGAGTCCCCTCTTCAGCACCCTTCAGTACCTCTCGGTCAAACAAGAGTCGTCTCTCTCGTCCTCCTTCGTTCCCTCGCCGATGCCCGAAGACACCTCGGTTCTAGTCGAAGACCCCACTCTTGTCGACACTCCCGCGAAACGTCGCTCGCATTTCGCCAACGAAACCGTTCGTCAATCGACCCAGCTCTCCTCCGACGCGCTCGTCCGGGGCGATTTCTCCCACGGATTCCTCGACTTCTCGACTCTTTCGCTGTCTCTCCCAGGAGGACTGTCGTTCAGCCTCGCCAAATACTGGAACGGCGAGCCTGTGACGTTTGTTTGTCGCAGCAGGAAATCGGGAGAGTCGTTCTTCGTGGT
Source organism: Sporobolomyces phaffii (assembly GCA_037042985.1). Taxonomy (NCBI): domain Eukaryota; kingdom Fungi; phylum Basidiomycota; class Microbotryomycetes; order Sporidiobolales; family Sporidiobolaceae; genus Sporobolomyces; species Sporobolomyces phaffii. The sequence goes on along the minus strand of JAWNFN010000006.1, from coordinate 1,060,036 downwards.
TACCTTTGAGCTCCAGGCAGAAGACGGGGGACGTCTTGGACCGGTCAAGGGCGGCGAAGCGAAGGATCAAGAAGAAGTGGCTCAGTCTGACGACGTCGATTAGATCGAGCTATGTTCATTAATCAAAGTTTGACATGCTGTTGCTATTTCGCTTACGCCCGTGATCGGCATAAGGCTCGTGAACTGAATCATGCACGCGGGCGCCTGTGCAGGCTTCCCCTTTCGCTAATGTGAATATTGTCAAGAAACTCTCGACATGACCAAACCTTGTGAAGGTACTCTCAGATGTTCCAACAAAGTTGGGCGTGAAAAACTTGTGCGACGCCGCCCGTTCAGATTCTCGTTTCGGGAGCGCGAGAAAGTTTGCGCCTCCTCGAACTTTCACTTCAGGTGCGAAGCTCCCGTTCTTCCTAATATGTCGTTGAAGCAGGGAGATCTCCTCGTGAAAAACGGACCACTGGTGATACTGGTTTACACAGAAAACGAGAAAAGCCAACGTTCCGAGCACGGAATACGACCGAAAACCATTGCCGAATGTAACGTTCACGCCGACACGTTATCCTTTAAAACAGAGAGAACGATCGCCGCGTCGCTTTCTTGCGCCTGGCCCTTTTGATGGTGTTGGCGGGACGTCAGTCGAGTCTGTCGAAAAGAAAGAGGAATCGCGAGAAAGGACGCTCACTCCTTCGTCCCACGTCAACTTGGCTTTAAGACTGTTCTGACCAAAGGAAAGCGCGACAGAGAAGTCGATGGGCCTATATGAAACGCCTCCAAGTCCTGGACGAGCGGCCACGAAGTCCTTGAGCCGCGAGAGATTCGCGCGGATTGTGGCGACGCGAACAAAACCCGGTAACTGGTTGCCGTAGCGATCGAGCATCCACTCGGGCGGTACATCGTCGGAATCGTACGCCCAGAGATCGACCTCGTAGGCAGCAAACTGACTTTTGTTGGTCATGTAGGCCTGATAACCGAGAATCGTCGTCTCGTCAACACCGACCACGGTGTTCTACAAGAGCCATTTTCGTCAGTCAGCGTCAAATCAGTAAATTTTGCCGCATAGATTTACATACCTTCGCAATGATGGCCGAGAAGCCCCCGCTGACGACTTTCTTCCCTTCGACGTCAAGGTCATAACCACGGGACAGCTGCAGGCATTGAGCCGAGTCAGCGAGGACAATTCATCGAACGACGGATCACGAGACGCGAAAGGTCGAACGAGCACGTACGTGTTCTTCCGAGTCCGCATCATAACGATGCTCTACACCAATGCCGTAAGACAAGCGGACAGCGCGCGCGACCACGCTCTTCTTGAGGTAGTAGATGACGCCGCCTTCGCTAACCGCTTTCTTCCTGTGGTGAGCCAGACGAACAGTCAGTGTGAGGCTGGATCGAAAGCAAGCAGCGGAAAGTCCACGAACGTAGGCTCAGAAGTGATGACGACGTTGAGATCTTTGAAAAAGTCTCGGAGACGCGTTTTCAAGTACGGAGACTCCCCAAAGCCCTGCGGAATGTGCGAGATATGCGACGCGTGTGTTCAGCAGAGCGTCCCTAAAACTGAGGGAAAATTCTCAACCCACACCAACGAGCAAGATATGCTGGAATTTAAAAAGGTCATCAGCGACTCTTCGAACCTAAGTGCAGAAGAGGCGATTGCTCACAGTAGACGTCAAATTCGCGAAGCGTGTTTGCCTCTCGACGCTTTGCAGAATCTGCCCGGCAAAGTACTCGAAGCACCTCATCTCGACGTCACGACTGTCCACATACATCGAGACAGCGGATGAGTCGAGGTTCCTCGCATAAGCGGAAGATGTCAGAGCGTTTCACGCACGTGCTGAGCACGAGTCGACCTTTGCGGAGTCCAATCGAGGGTAGGGTTGCGTCGACGCCCAACTTGAGGATCAAGCTAGGTTCGTTCCCCGTAAACCGACGTTTGAGGGACGTCTCGAAGGTTCGCGTGGCCTCGTCGATGATTTCTTCGGTGTCGAAGCCGGACCCGAGCAACTTGGTCTGGACGAGCTTTCGCCCGGCTCTAGTGACAAACAGTCCTCCTGCTTGGATACCTGTTCCGCGGAAATCATGAGCGGAGGCTCAAACCTAGATGGTGCTAGATACACGCACAGTCCGAAGCCTTGACTTCGCGTAATTGGAGTTTCGGAGAGACCGTCTCGACTTGAAGCATCGAGGTGTCGACCGTTGAACCGCCGGCGTCGACTACCGTGAAAACCGCCCCAGGTTTGAGCACATCGGTTGAGTGCTGCATTGACAACACCCAATGGACCGAAGCTTCCGACTCGCGCACAAATTCGACCCGTTTCGAGTTTACCGACTCGGCCAGGCCGGCGGAGGCGAGTGCCTTCCGGAGGACCAATTGTTGTGCATCCCTCCAACTGTCGGGATGCGGTAGGACGAAGGTCGCAGCGCCGATGAGACGTTTCCATACCGCTGCGCCCCTGCACACGCGCGAGCACCATGAGGGAGAGACAACGTGCAGTATGAGGACCAGAAGAGGGAGCTTACCCCAGCGTTCTTTCGCAGAAGAACTCTTTGGTGTGTCTCACTAGATACTTGTACATGTCCATGTAAACTTGGACAAGTTGCAAGCAGTCGGGGAGTGCGGGAAGCTCGAATGCCGACGCAACGAGAGAGTCGGCGGCGGCAGCGACCGTTACATTCTGAAGGTTCGATGGATGTAAGAGTAGCTTGAAGTCCTTGACGAGCATCCACCCGCCTTTTTCAGCCTGTCGGAAGCGCGGGTTGTAGCGATCAGCGGGAATAACGAGGAGACGAAGAATCGCAACCTCACGTTGACCTGGACGACTTCATCCTCAGTTTCGGCGCAGAACGCAACAGGCTCGAATCGGGGTGATTGGCGAGCGGGCTTAAGCTTGTAGAAGATTGCGGAGGGTACCTTGAGTTCGTTGTCGGATGACGGCCATTTGAAGACGGTTTCGGGTTTCGGGTTCGCTCCAGGCACGAGGTGTGCGTACGATACGGCGCTGCAGGTACTACCTATGTGTCGTGGTAGTCGTGGTCAGCGAGGAACCAAGTAGACGCAACTTCATCTCTCTCCGCTTACCGACGTCGATACATATCACCTGTGCCCCGCAAAGCATTAGCATCCGGATCAAGACGCGGGGTTGTATCCCCCCAGTACTGTACCGACTCACTAATTTCTCCCGGTCGCCGAGGTAAGGTCCCGAGTCTTTCCCGACATTGAACGGCATGACAGATGCAGAGGAAACGAAGGATATCCCGGACTGTACGAATCCAGAGGCATCGAAGCACAGGCGCAATCACGCGGAAAGAATCCATGAGTCCTAGAGTCGCAGAACGCCAGAAAGTCTTTCATTGCTCCGTGAGTGTCTCGGCATGTCGGGACCTGAACCAGCCCCTTTGATCGGTTCTCGCCTACGACGAGGTATCTAAACCTCCCCTCGAACGATGCACCTCTGGGATAGAATCCACTCGTTCATCGACCAAGCCGCGAGAAATGTGCTCAAGAACTCCTCACCTGGCATGACCTCGTTAGTTCGGCTCCTCCCGGCCCACTGAGCAAAACTGAACACTGACACGATGAACTCCAGAACTGACTCCGCCGACCTCCTTCCCGAGGAGCCTTCGCGTGGTTGCAAGCGAACAAGACAGAACCAGTAAGTTGCCGAGAGTCGCACGAAGCCCCGCTTACCGTGCCAGCATCCTGATCATGTCGTACATATTGATTCGTAGATCGAATGCCTCCTTCGCTTCAAACCCATCTGCGGAGTCGCACGACGAGCCTCAATTCGCCCCGCGTAAAGAGAACCGGACCCTTAGCAATACCGCTCGCATCGAAAAAGATGTACACGTCTTGCCCGAAAACACCAAGAAGCTGGAGGCAGACTTGAAGAGCCAGCAAGTCGAGGTGAAGAGGTTACGTCGGGAGAAGCGTGGTCTCGCCACGGAAACAACGCAATTGAAGCGAGAGCGAGATGGATTCCGCAACGACCTACTCGCCAAAACGCAAGAGTGCGAATCGAAATGTCAAGAAGTTTCGATTCGCAGAGCCGAGTTGGATCGGCAAACTCGGGAGCTATCGAACCTGACCCGAGCGTACGAGCAACTGGAGAAGGGCAAGTCCGAATCTGACGCCGCCCTCGCCGAGATCCGACAATTCGTCGCGATACAAGATTGCGGAGACGGCAATCTCTTGGCGCAGAGGATCGACGACTTCAATACCAAGGTGGACGATTTCGCGTTCAACCTCAGCGATGGCCTCAGCCAACCTCTCACACGGCCTCGTCTTTACGACCTCGTACAATTTCTTCCTCCGCACCTCAGAGTTGCCGCGATCCAGGCGCTTGAAGCATGCCAAACTCAGCTTCTCACGCCGACTTCGGACGACGTTCTGATGGTATTCGCCAAGTCCGTGATCCATCTGGCTATCAACTCGCACGTGTGGAGCCGATTCTGCCCGTCGCTCGATTCGCAAGCCGAAAGTGTCTTGACTTCGCTGTACAGACATCTACAAGTCGCCCGTGAGTTGCACTCCAGCTCACTCTCTCGCGAATATCGTACCCGATTGACGGCGTTACCGCTCGTCTTCCGCTACACACAGAGCCGCAAGCCCTTCACTCCCGTTGGCGGTCCCTCACCTACGAGTCCGTTCTCGCCACCGTTCAGTCGGGGAGGCAATCGGTCAAATTGGCCGAGGAGATCTACCATGAGTTTGTACCGTTCAGCACCGCCATTCGTGACGTCTCGTCAGCGCCCCTTCAGCCAGGAACCGCAGGTGACCACCTCGTCGCGCTGGAGGACATCGTCAACGAAGCCTTCGAGCTGCACAAATTGATTGGACAAGGCTACCTCTCGTCAAACTACGAAATCTATGTCGCTCGTCCGTCCTCCGACTTCAACCCTGACGCCATGCACCAGGACATCAAGTACGTCGAACCCCACCCTCGAGCGACCGAATACGTCCTCGGGAGCGTCTCCATTGGGCTCCTGAAACGGCGGCTTGGAGACGATGGGAAAGGGGGCATTGTTGACACCTTCGAGACCGTCCGAAAAGCCGGAGTCGTAACGACGAGGTGGTTACAAGAAGAAGAAAAACAGGTCGAGCGCAGGCAGCTGGCAGTCTGATCTGTTCCTTATTGACTCCCTTTCCCTTTTTTGTCTTTGTTGAACCTTGCATGCTCTGTACAGTAAGTTGGAACTCTGTATCCGGTCCCCCTGTCCGTGACGATCATTCCCGCGAAACGGATGGAGACAGCGATGACGAGATCAAACGACTTCACACACCGGTTCGCAAGCACGAGAAGCATGGTAGAGTTAGCATCCAACGCAATCCGGGGGACGGGGGACGGGAGCCGTCTCAGACGCCTCGGTATGCCATGATGAGCTAGTCGCATCGCAAGTTTCCATCCCCGTCTGAAAATCGGAAGGCTAGAAACGAGATTTGACGTGCTCAAAGAGTCGTACCCGGGCCCGCCTTCGCGTATCGGCTCCACTTCGCTGACCATCGCCCAAGATTCGTTCGGCAGAGTATCCTCGTCGTCGAGACGAGCCCGAATTTGGATAAATGACCCGATTCCAACCAGTGGATAAACACGGCCGAGTTCTGCAGATCCTCACCACCCCCCCTTGCCTTCCTTTCACGATTCGTTCCTGCGTTCCGAGTCGCTGGCGCCGTTCCCGCTCAGAACAGGTCCAGCACTTTTTGCTCCCCCGGCCCCGTTGCCGATCCCAGGCGAAGGAAGAGCGATACTGATCGCGGGCTTGACAGGAGCGAGAGAAGATAACGTCGTCGGAGCCGTCGAAGGGGCGGTCGAAGGGCGACCAGTGTCTGTCGGAGGGGGCGGAACTGCGGTGGTCGAAGTCGTTGGGGTCGTCGGAGTTCCGTCCCCCTTGCTGGCTCTTCCACAGAACCTGCCAGAAGATCGCCGAGCTCGTACGTCAGCTCAAGAGGATGGATCCTGATGGAAGACAAAATCTCTCACCAACTCGGAACCCAACCCCTTCCTCCGTCTTCCTTGATTGCGTAGCTCCAGTGATTGTACCTCTTGAGGATCCGCAGAGGCTGTCCCTTCTTGACTTCGAGTTCCCCTGATGGAGAGCCACCTGCTCCTGCTCCTGCACCTGAACGGGGCGAGTAGTCCATGAGGGCGATACCCGGCGTCGAGACCGAGACGACATAACTAGGCAGGATTGGGATCGCTGCCGCGTTTGTGACTTCGCCCGACGATGACGAGGTGGAGAGAGACGAAGTGACGAGGGAGAGAGGCGGAACTGAAGTTTCCAAGAGACAACCAGCTGGCACCCATGCTGATCTGCGTGCTTGCCCAGGCTGGTCCGGATTCGAGGACGTCGACGACGAAAGCGAGGAGGAGGGCAAGACATCCCGATGGACGACCCACCATCCCTTCGTTTTCGAGAGAATGATGAACGCTGCGAGGTTACACGTCACGTCAGAACTTCGACCAGGATCGGCACACGGGGAGAAAACGAGCTCACTGTCTCCGACGGCAACGTCGAACTCGTCTTCCCGTTCGGCCAGATACGGGTAGATGGCGATGCAGTAGCCCTGGTTGACTCGCTTTGAATCGTCTCGATCTCGAGCCCCCGCGCCGACTTCCCTTTTCCCTCCATCTCCTCCTCCCGAGCCGTCCTCGTCTTCGCTTTTCGCCGCCGCTTCTCGCTCCTTGCCGACCGGGAGCAACACCGGAGGGTGATGGAGACGCGTCGGTCTCGCATTCCCGACGAGTCCGCTCGCGTTGACAACCGTCCCGTCTCGATTGACTCCCATCAAGCTCCTCTCGACTCCCGATCCGACTCCCGGCTGCCTCTTTTCCCTCCTCGCCGCGTGTTTTGCGCTGGCAACCGAGATTGGCGACTTGATATCCTTGATATGTCGCAGCATGAAGACCGGGTTGTCGTTTGATTCTTTCAATCGCTGGAACAGCAACAAGGGTTTCTCGTCGTATGCCAAACACCGCTCTACACATGCCTGTGTCAGTCATTACGAGCTCGGCACACGATAGAGAGAGGAGCTCACCGGTGTTTCCGTAGCAGATGAACAGCGCGTAGAGCCTCCAATCGTCGTTGATCTTGTACTTCTTGAGCGCGGCGGGCAGGACCTTGTAACAGGGATCTTCCAACGTCACCCTGAACGATCGGTACGGATTGTTGGGATCCGACGTCGACGTCGAATTCGCCGTAGAAGGTTCTCGCTCGCGACCTCCGCGAGACGCTGATCCGTTCGTCGGGTTCACTGACGTCGTTGAGCTCGAGGTCTCCCCGGTCGAGGCATTCGTGAGGGTGGAAGTCGTCGGTCGCGAAGAGGGGGTTGAGACCGCCTGCGACGGCGAATGGGCATTCGGTCCGAGAGAAGTCAGAGGTGGCTGAGCTTGCGCATCGGGGTGAATGAGCAGGGGAGCTGTCGGAGTTGTCGGCGTCTTGATTCCATCGATGCTAAACTCTCCAGATGAGCTCAAGTGTTCGCCGTTTCCGGCCCCGACCGTCAGGTGAGACTGGGATTGCTGCTGGAGGCCGGCTTGATAGTCGGTAACGACCATTCGGGGACTGTCGACTCCGGGCGAGTGAGGTGAGTCGGGTAAAGCAGAGTGAAGGGGCTGTAGCAGTTGCTGTTGCTGCTGAGCGGTCGCGGCAGACACAGAAAGGTTTGGGTTCGAAGGAACTGCTCGAGGACGCGGATGATGGTGATGTTGCTGTGACAATAGAGAAGAGGTCGGGGGGTTCGAGAGAGAGTTCGATCGCGAAAGGGTCGAAGCGTTCGAGAGGGGGTGTGGGAAATTGGTCGAAGTCGGGGAACGAAGTGACGGTCGAGGCTGCGTGGCTGAAGCGTCAGCGCGCTTCACTCGACACGGAGTTAGATCTAGCGTGCGACTAACCTTCGAGCTTGTAGCGGCGGCAGACCGAGCTATGTTGAGGGCTTCTTCCTTCAAGGCTTGCAGGGCAGCATGAAGATTGTGCACCTCGGTCTCGAGGTTGCGGATTCGGTCGTCTAAGCCGGAGGGGGAGAGCCAGCAGTCAGTCGAGCGGGGAGCGGGAGATTACGAAGCGGGACTGACCTCGTTCGGTCAAGAGAGCAATAATTTGGGAAGAAGGGATTTGGCCATCTTCTAGTTCTTCGGCTAAACACGATCAAGACGGGTCAGCTTGCGAGAGGGTCACGGGTACAAAGGTTCTCATCTACTCACAGGGCGGGACGTAGTGTCCTTCTTCGATCGGGATGTTGGCGAGGAGTTTGAGGATGTAGACCGTTTTGAGAATGTTGAGCCTCTGACCGACGGAATGTACGCCGACGTCTTTGAGCGCCGTGTGGTCCAAGTGAATGAGGACTTCGCCCGTTATGCCGTGCTCGATCAGGTTCGACGAGTACTGGGGAAACCCAAGCGAAGCGAACAAGGCGTCGACCCCGCTTTCGTCCAACTCGGGGAGGTTGAACTGGGTCAGGAGGTCGAGGTAGTAGTCTTGGTCATAGGCCTGCATCGGCCGCGTCCCGATGCGAGTCGAACCCGCGAGTAGACGACGAGCGATGAACGCGAAGAAGCGAAACGAGTCGCGGCGTCGGCGTCGACAGTCTCTCGCTGCCCCCCCCCCCGTTCGCCCCGTCTCTCCCGCCTCGCTTCATTCGACTCGATCCCAACCTCCCCACCAGACACGATGAAACTCGTCAGGTAAGACCCATCCGCCAACCAGATTAGGCCGGTGCGAGTCTCGGCTCAGCCCTGCGTCCAACCTCGTCCATCTCTTCACGGCACCTCTCGCCGGTCTCACACGCGCGGGACGCGGGAAACGCGAGACCCGTCGGAGGTGACAGATGGCTAGGCAGCGCGTGGGTCGGATCGCCAGAGACGCGCGCAGACTCCCAGTGGGAGAACGCGCGAGGAAATGATGTACTCCGCTCGCGGCCGGGCGGCGAGAGCTAGGGCAGTGCGTGCGTTCCAGGCTCTCAGAATTTGTACTGACTCGACACCTTGCCGTCTACCTCGCTGGTCACGTTGCCTCTTGTGTCGACTCGCTTAGATTCCTCGTAAATACCATTCCCTCTCTCTCTCCCTCCCGACTGGCTGTTGGCCTTGCTGACAGCGCACGCATGCTCACAGATGAAGTTGAACAACGAGTCGGTGACGATTGAGCTCAAGAACGGGACAACCGTCTCCGGAACGATCACGGGTAAGCGGCGATTCGGCTCTCCCTCCGTCCTCACAAGCCCGCCTCGGGGAGTGCATGCTTATCATGCTGTATCCTCCCTTTGTCATTAACCTGCCGCTACTGTCTCTTCGACCTCGCTCAACCAACTCGCGCAACCTATGCTTCGTGCGACTACTCGCTTTCTCCCGCCCGCTTGCCCTTGGTTGCAGGCGTCGATCCGTCAATGAACACCCATCTCAAGACGGTCAAGATGACGGTCCGAGGTCGGGAACCGACGACCCTCGAGACTTTGGCGATTCGAGGCAACAACGTTCGATACTACATCCTGCCTGACAGCCTGCCTCTGGATACTCTGCTCATCGATGACGCGCCGAAACCGAAGAAGAAGAAGGCCGACGTGAGTTCCCGAACCCTGCCCCTTGTGTCACGCTCGGTAGCTGTGTGCCGCCCGCGTGTCCAGTCACTCTTCATAGCTGATCGCCGTCAAACCCTTTCGACCTCTCCAGGGTGCTGCGAGGGGAGGAGCTGCGGGCAGAGGTGCGCGAGGTATGGACCGCGGGGGACGAGGAGGAGGACGGGGTATGGGCCGGGGCCGAGGAGGAGGAAGAGGTCGCGGAATCTAGCGAGTGCCGATCCCAAAATTTTCGTGACCACGAATTCGTTTCAGCTCTTCTGTGTAAAAACATACCCTTTACCGTCAGCGCTGGCCCTGTCGCAGTCGAGACCAGTTGGATACGACGAAAGAGCAACCGAACTCCTGACGCGTTCTTTCCGATTCTCCACACGGTCACGCGATCGCAAACGCGAGAGACACGCTCGCCACTACTCCCGCAAGACAGTCAGCGACACACCAAGTTACCGGACGAGCCGCGCAACTCTCTTCGGCGATCCCGCCACGCTCTCTCCTTCAACCCCTCCTTCCAATCCCGCCCTCCCCTCTTCACGCGACATGTCGGACGCAGAGCTAGATCTCAGCGACTTTGACGATGACCTCGACTTCGATTCGGAGCAAGACTTCGATCAGGACGAGGAGATGGCCCTCTCGTCCCCCCTCGCTTCCGACTCGCACGACCTGGGTGGCCACGCCGATTACGACCATGACCGAGACTCGGACTCGGGCTTCACGCCCTTTGGGAGTTCGACTCCAGTCTCGAACACCTACGCAGGTCCGAAAGGCAAAGGCAAGGGTCGAGCGAGCATCGGCGAAGACAAAGTGTACGGCCAGGTCGAGTACAGGGTCCTCAGTCTGAGAGAGATCGAGGCCGAACAGAAGCAGGGCACCGAGTATGTCGAAGACATGTTGAAGCTCAAGGTGAGTCGCCTGCCCCTCTCTTTGCGCTCGATCCAGTCCCTCCTTGCTCACTACGATCCTGCCTTTCGCAGCCCGAGTCTGCAGCTGTACTTCTGCGCCATTTCGGATGGAAGAAGGAAAAGCTGGTCGAAGTGAGCGGTCCTGCTGTCTTCGTTCCTCGCCTTCTCTGATCTGACCATTCTCGTTGTCCCCACAGGCCTACATGGAAGACGCTGAAGGCACTCTGGCGAAGGCCGGGATTCACGAGTCGAGCTCGCAACCCCGTTTGAAACGGGTTCGAGGATTCACGTGCGAAATTTGCTACGACGAAGAAACGAAGGAAACTCTCGCGTTGAACTGCGACCACCGGTGTAGGTGATGTCTTGTTCTCCACGCGTGTCATAGAATCGAACTGACTCTCGACACTCATCTTAGTCTGCAGAGAATGCTATTCGCAGTACCTGACTGCGAAGGTGACCGAGGAGGGAGAGAGTCGGAGGATCCAGTGCATGGCGAGCGATTGCAAGGTCATTGTCGACGAAAAGACGGTAGAGCTTCTCGTATCTCCTCAGGTCCTCGCGAGGTACGTCCTGCTGCCCTGTTTGGGATGTTTGCGTTTCGCTGAGCTGTTCTCGCGGCTAGGTACCGAACGCTTCTCAACCGCACTTACGTCGACGACAACTCGTCGATGTCTTGGTGTCCAGCTCCGAACTGCGAATACGCCATCCAGTGTTCGGTACCGCAACGCTCGCTCGACGTCGTGATCCCGAGTGTATCGTGCGCGTGTTCGCACGTTTTCTGTTTCGGATGCGGCCTCGACGGCGACCACCGCCCTTGTTGTTGTCCCATCGTCAAACGTTGGGTCAAGAAGTGCAAGGACGACTCGGAGACCAGCAACTGGATCTCGGCGAACACGAAAGAGTGCACGAAATGTCAAACGACGATCGAGAAAAACGGAGGCTGCAATGTAAGCTCGATTTCTCGCTCTACCTTTGCCTCCGTAGCGCTTGCTTTCGATCTGACACATCGCGTGTCACAGCATATGACGTGCAAGAAGTGTCACTGGGTGGGGCCATTCTTCGCAAATTGTCGCCCCCCCACCCTCCCGCCTTCCAGAGTCACGCTAACTTCTCTCTAATCGCTGCTATGAAGGAGTTCTGCTGGGTGTGCATGGGACCTTGGTCGGAGCACGGTACCTCGTGGTACAACTGTGCTCGCTATGAGGAAAAAGGCGACACTTCGAAAGATGCCCAGAGCAAGAGTCGCGCCTCGCTCGAACGCTACCTCCACGTGAGCGCCGTTTCCCGCCTCGCCCCAGAACTCTCGTCGGTGCTGATCAAGCGATCTTGCCTGTCTCCCGCAGTACTACAATCGATTCGCGAACCACGAACAATCAATCAAACTTGAAGCGGACCTATACGCTCGAACCGAGAAGAAGATGGAGGAACTTCAAGAGACTTCGAGTCTGTCTTGGATTGAGGTTCAGTTCTTGGCGAAAGCCGTAGAGACGCTCGGAAGGGTCCGAACGGTTTTGAAGTGGACCTACGCGATGACGTTCTACCTAGAGAAGAACAACCAGACCGAGATGTTCGAGGACAACCAGAAGTGAGTTCGGGTTCGCATCTTGCGCACTTCTTTGCGTTCCTCACTGACGCGTTGTACCGAATCGAACCAGCGATCTCGAACAAGCAGTCGAATCGCTCTCTGAACTGCTCGAACGACCGCTCGAGGAGGACAAGATAGCAGAGTTGCGACAGCAGACTACGGACAAGACGGTGTACGTCACGAAACGCTGCAAGGTTCTGATGGACGACACCTTGCGAGGGTACGACGAGGTAAGAGAGATCTCCATCGGTTCTAACTCGCTCCCCGGCTCGTAAGCTGACGATCAGACGTTGTGGCCGTTTTTTCGTCTCTCGTCCGGACACGTAGGATCGCTGGGTTTGGCAAGAACCAATCAAGCTTTGAGTCTGCTTTGCCTCGCGCCTTCTTCCGCAGTTCCAGTCGCGCTCGTACACAATCAACCTCGTTGTAATCTCACCCTACTACTTCCGATTTCAATCACGCTACAGCGTTGGCATTCTTCTGCGCCTGGAACCCCCTCTTCATCACAGCCAAAGTCCTCCTCAATTGATTTTCAGCAGCGTGCCCTCGTTCGACTTCGGAGTGCGTCAATTGTAGCGTAGCGAGCTTCATGAGGAAAGCGGCGTCGGCTTGCGCGGTGAGCGGAAGGGACTCGTTCGCTCGCTGTTGACGCTCTCGAGCTTTCGAAGTAGTCTCGAATTGCTTTGAGATCGCAATAGCTCGTTCGACGATCGTTCTGTCCGAGGAGGAGAAGCAGGGTAGTCAGCGAGAGCCTCCACCCCGATGCCCGGCGATATACAGAGAACACAACTTGCTCGCTCAATCCTGCCATCGATGCCACGTGAGGTCCGTAAGACTTGGGAGCGGCTCCATCGACCTGATTGGAAGAGCAAGCGGGACATCAGTAGGTGAAGAAGTAACTTGATAGCGGGCGGGAGGCTCACAAGCTTGTACAAGAACACAACTTCTCGAGTTTCGTCGTTGACGTGTGTTTGCATGTTGCAGCAGCGGATCCTGTATTGGACACGGCGGGAGCAGGGATCAGTCAGGCTAAGTCAGAGTGCGCCTAATGTCAACTCAAGTCGTACTCGGGATGGTACTGCGGGCGATAAGCGGAAACGATGAATCAGTGCTGTGGCTTCGATTGTCGGCTGAACTGGGCAAAGACGCACAGCGAAATCTTCTGTGAGCGAAGTGAAATGCGTGGCAAAGAATCCGATGCACCCGACATGAGTGGCGAGGCGGTGAAGGACCGAGTACGCAATCGCCATCCCGTCGTAAGTCGAAGTTCCGCGTCCGAGCTCGTCAAGAATGACGAGCGAGCGGGGAGAGGCCTTCACGGCGCAAAGGAAAACGTCAGAGGGCAATCGGTCTATAGAGCTCCGAGCATCGCTCAGCTCACCTTGGTCAAGATCTTGTTGCAGTCGTCCATCTCGACCTTGAAGGTCGAAGCGTTGGCAAAGATGAAGTCGTTTGCTCCCATGCGAGAGTAGATCGCGTCGACGGGAGCGATTCGTGCCTTGGAAGCGGGGACGTAACAGCCCACTGAAGACGGTACAGGAGCGTAAAAACGTCAGTTCACGCCGCCGGGTACAGCCCTGGCAGCGTTTAGACATACGTTGCGCCATGATGACAGCCGTACAAGTCATTCGCAGCATCGTCGATTTACCAGCCATCTGGGGTTCAAGGTAAAAGGGTCAATTAAGCGGGACATGAACGAGGCGAACCCCCAAAAGTGCCGAAGACGCACGTTCGGACCTGTGAGCAGCATAAGGTTCTGGGCATTGCCCCCGATAGCTACGTCGTTCGGAATGAAGTCGGTCGCGGCGCTGAAACGAGGCGCTTCGTCAGCGAAACAATATGGCGACGAAATTCAATACAACCTTACCTGAGGATGCAGGGGTGCCTCAACTCTTCGAATTCGAGGATTGCTTGATCACTTTCCACGATCTCGGGACGCACGCAAGGTTCGCCGAGGGCCGCCGAACTTTTTGACAAGCTCATGAGGCAATCGAGTTGGGCGACGGTGCGAACGACAGTCATCCAAGTTGAGTAGTCTTTGTCGAATTCGCCGTACAGCTAGGCCGAAGAGACAGAATGTCAGCTCGGATCTTCCGTGACCTGAGCTTCAGGCAAAAGACTCGATACCTTGAACTGGAAGTTGTTGACGACCATCCCTTTTCGCTCTCGAGCTTCCTTGAGCGCAGTGACCAGACGAGATACCTCCGGCGAATAGTAGCGGTTGACTTTCTGAGTACTCGTCATTTTCGTCCAATTATTCGGGACTTTGTGCTTCGCTGGCACTTCGATCTGAAACAAAGGCGCCGAGACCGTTACAGCGCGGCACAAGTGGCAAGAGACTGGACCACGCAGAGACTGGACTCGCCTGGAAGATATCTTTCGTCCCAATGTCTTTGAACTGAATCGAAGTGTCCTTGAATTGCTTTTGAGCGGCCTTGAGCTCGCTGTCAAGTTGCGCCTCGATGTCCTCGACGCGTTGGCGAATACGCTAGGACGTTCCGGAAGAGGAACGGCTGCGTCAAAGAGCGACCTGCAAAAGGGTGAACGCCGGACTTACCTCGTACTCCTCGTCTTTCCCGTCTACAGGCAGTAGTTCTGCGAAGATCGAGTAGATGAGATCGCTGATGCGTGCGGCGCGACCAGGACGACACACCTTCACCCTCGTACAGCTCTTGCAGGTCGTTGAGGTTCCGTCCGATGTCAGGACACTCTCGGATCAGAGTCGGGATCCCAGTAGACTTGAAGGGTTCGCAGAGATCGGCCAAGTTCTTCAGGCCCTCCGCGATCTTGTCGAAGGCCTGCAGGAACGACGACAGGGTCAGTCTCGACGTGTCTGTGGGCGCACAGCAGGACAGCGCGCGCAAGACCTACGGTAACAACTTCGATGCTGCGTAAGGATGGAAACGGCGGAAATTCGTGAGGATCTTTGCACTATGGATCGACACATCGGACAGACTCACAAATCACTCTTCCGACAGGTCTTTGCGTGAATCCGGCTGAGTTTCCGCTCGAGATCGGGTAACTTTCGGGCCATGTTGTCAAACGACGCGGCAAAGTTCGAATTCGAAAGGAGGTCGTCCACAGCGTCGAGACTAAGGGACGGCACATCCACGGTGATTCATGGTCAGTCGTATAAGCAAGACTTGGTGCGAGAGCGTCTGGATAGAGCTAGCGTACCGGTCGTTGATTCCGGCGACATCGCGGAGAGGCGCGCACAACCAAACTTTGAACAGTCGCTTTCCGAATGGCGTGATGCACCGACTGAGCAGCTGAAAGAGCGTTCCTTCCGTCCCTCCTTGTGAGTTTTGCAAGACTTCGATATGGGCCAGGGTTTGTCCGTCGAGAACGAGCGCGGTACCCCGGGAAAGAGGATCAAAGATGTTGAAATTGTTGGCCGTAACTAGCTCCGAGTCGAGATTAAGTTGACGAAGATACCTGCACCGATTATATAGGCCGGTTTATTGTCTTGGGACGCGTGGACTGGAAGAAATCGTCGACGTTGATAACGCCTTATGGAACTCACCAGATCATCCCGCCAAGAGCACTCATGGCGAGAGGTCTGTCGTACATCTTGCGGATGTCTTCCGGAACGAGGGCGTCATCAGTAGGATCTTCCTCGTAGACCGCCGTTGCTTCCCCTGTCTTCGCCGTCTTGAAAAGCTTGGTGACTTCCTGCCTCGCATCGTCGCCTCGGAGGAATTCTTTCCCCTCCTTAAGGGCTGTCCACTGACAGTCGATCCCTAGACAGTTTCGCAAGAGTCGGAGTGAAGGGACCGAGAGGTTCCCCTTCTGGTGAATGATCTCCTTGGGCTTGAGCTGACGAATGAGGGTTTCGAGTTGCGTGCGGGACACATCGTCCGCAAAGTGCGAGAGAGAAAACTCTGCGGTCGACGCGTCAAGGACGCAGACTCCGAACGACGGCAGTGTCGACGACCCGGACAACTCCTCCTGAGGAACAGGAACTGGGTGTTTAGCAAGGCTTCACACCAATCTGCCGGACACGGCCTTACCTTGATTGCGACACAGTGATTAGACATGTCGTCCGTTAACATCGTACCATCGACGATAGTCCCAGAAGTGAGAACACTCTTGAGTTCACGTCGAACTATGTCTTTGCCTCCCTTGGCCTTGGCCTTCCCTTTTCCTGCCGCGGCTTTGGCGTCCTTGTTGCGAATTTCGGCACCCAATGCCGTCTCGGACTGGTCGACTCGACCGACTTTGTATCCCTGGGCTAGGAACTAACGATGCGGAGAAGCATTAGTCGATCGCGGAACCCGTCGAAAAGGATCTTGGTGGCGCCTACTTTGGCGGCCCAGAAATCAAAGCTAGACTCCGGGACCCCGACCATCGCCATTTTTACACGGTCTGTGAGCTTGAGATCGAAAACGCTATGCCCGATGCGCTGTACAGGCGAAGGGATGAAGTGAGATCAGTTGCGCTTTCTAGCAGGATTACCAGAACTCCGGGCTCACAGCGTCGTCCTCGTACTACAAGTTTGTTGCATTCGATCAGCTCTCCCATTCTATCGAGCCTCGCGGACAGATGGGAGGGGACTACGCACGAGCTCGAAGAATTTTCCTTTCTGGAAAAACAGGACGGTATCGAAATGGTTCTGCTTGATCTCCCAGAACTGCTTCTCGAACGGCGTAAAAGTCGACCACGCGGCTGATGGTATTTGCAGAGTACGGGGATCGGCTCCGGGTTCCGAGTGCGGCACGCCGTCCGCCTAGTTCGAACCGAGTACGGCGATCGTTAGTCCAAGCGCAGAGCAATCGCTCGCAGACGTCACTCACGTCTTTCGGTTTGGCCAGGAAGCTGTACGCGGTTTCGTTCGCCTTCTTCTGTTGTTTCTCCTTCTGTCGGACAAGAAAGCACTCGAGTCGTTAGTGGATAAATCGCTGTGCCAGGGCGGAAGTGGGAGGGAGATATGGAGAGCTTGCCTCCTTCGAAATTTCGGCCGCCGTTTTGATCGCTCCGCTTCCGGAGGCAGAAGATTTGAGCAAGGGGCGAGCCGATTGACTATTGTTGGAAGGCTTTGCGGTCGTAGCACGAGCCTTGACCTGGCTTTTAGGTGCAGGCTTGATCTTTGAAGAGGAAGAGGAAGAAGTGACCGAGGCGGCGTCGTCTGACACGTTAGCAAGAGCTTCGTCGAGGTCGTCATCGAAATAATCTTCACCTGGGACAATTCGAACGTGGATCGGTCCGGTCAGGTAACTCGCTCGCACTAGGGCACTGACAAAGGTTTCCTCTGTCTCGACTTACTTTCGCTTCCGGATCCGTCCGCGCTGCCCATCGCGAAATCTTCGTCGTCTTTCGATTTGCTTTTTTTCCCTTTCCCCTTTCTTGAGGACTCCTTCTTCTGCTTCGATCCGCGCTGTTTCTCCTTCGATGACGATTTTCGACCTGTAAAGCGCCGCGTGTTCAGCTGGGTCCTTTGGGGGCCTGTAAGCCCGACAGCAGCAGGAGAGACGCGCTCACCTTCCTCTTCTTCGTCTTCCTCCTCGTCAGAGTCGGATTCAATGACGTAGCTCTTTGGTTTCTTCCCTCCTAGAGAGGTCCGCTTGCGAGGCTGGACCGGTTGTTCTTCGTCGTCGTCGTCGTCATTCTCCTCGATTTCTCGTTTCGACGGGACCTGGCGAGATAGGGAAGGAGCATACGGCCGCGGTTGCGTTCATCAGCATCGCTTAGACCTCGAGAAAGGCCTGCCTGCACTGCCGCTTCTTGTCCGTGCCGCCGAGGTAGGTACGACGAGGCGTTCAAACTTACCGTTCTTCCTCGCTCGGCTCTAGCCGTATTCGAGCCTGCTCGGATAACCGAGGAGGCTTCGGTTGCTGTCGACGATGCGTGGGCAGTCGAAGAGGTCGTTGCAGCAGAGGACGAGGTCGGCCTCGCGGAGGATGAGGAGGCGTCGCGTGGTTTGAAGAAGGACAGGAGAGTACGGTTGGACATGCTATGCCAGGTCCAGATGTGCGATGGTCCCCTTCGCTAGCGCGAGGTCGGGGAAAGAGCGGCAGAGCGAGAAAGTGCGCGCCGCGTGAGGCGAGAAATTACGACGCGCCGTTGCGCGTCACAATTTCCACTTTCTACGGCGTCGCTAGCACGCTGTTGCTTTGCTCAGGTCTTCCTGCGAGCAGAACTGCCGGGGTTGCAACTTTCGCCCACATACGGCAAAATGAAGATCCATCGAAAAAGAAAGAAAAAAAGCAAGCGAGCTTGTGAATTCCCCTGCCGGGAATTGAACCCGGGTCTCCTCGGTGAAAGCGAGATATCCTAACCATTGGACTACAGAGGAGTGCTAAAGGTGCGCTGTTTTCACATTTATATAACCAAGTCGCAAGCCATTACAGAGCGAGGAAGTTTTGCGTATCGGTTCAGCTCGGGTCAGACCTTCCGAGCTGCAGAACAATCGACTCGAGTCGGGGGCACACCTCGCAAGCGCTTCCACTGTTGGCAGTTTGGGCCATGATGAAGGCCTGTGCACGGTTGCGCGGTCAAGATGAGGAGGGAGGCGTCGGAAATGAAAGCCGCGGCGCTGTCGAGAAAGGCGACCCAGTAGAGACGATTGCGGCGACAGGGGAGTTCCACTGTGTCAGGGGCGTTAACAAGCTGTTAGACCCTTACCGACGAAGCAGGAGTGGTCGATTTGCTTCCGGCCAAGGATCCCTGCCCTTGAGACCGCTCGCAGCCGACGACGATCGCCAGCCAACGTGAAACAAAGGGTGAACGCCGCGCACGATGTGCGCCGTGAGCGGTTCCCGGCCACGCTAGCGGTGACAAAATCACAGACAAACGGAGATTTACCGAGCGGGAACTCGGGCGCACGATTTCGCGCGTCCTGAAACGTCTCGCCTGTCGCTCGGCGGAGGAGGACAGTGAACCTGCAAAGGTTGCGGGATCCGACGCATGGCCCGAACCTGTTCGAGAGAGAGAGTTGACAACGCAAAACCTCGGCAGTTACCGAGGCAAAGAGACGCAGTAGTAGACCCGCACACCAGACCGAGGAGCGAAGCTGGTGTCGCGCACCTTTGACGGGCAGGCGCAAGCGATCGAATGCCAATACGAGAGTGGCTCGAGGCGACTATGTCGGAAGGCGATCGGGAATTCAACAAGTTTGCGACACGACCAGCGCGACTTGAGAGTGTCCGACGAAGACGAGGGAGATGACAAGCTGCGACCGGATTGCGCCGCAGGCAAAAAGGGCAAAAAGATACTGATGTCTGTGAGATTCGAACTCACGCCCTTTCGGACTAGCGGATCATCAAGTGACAACCTTAAGCTAGCGCCTTAGACCGCTCGGCCAAAACACCTTTCGATGTGAGCCCAAGAAGCTAATGCATATACATTCGTGTTCTAATTTTGGTGTGCGAGCGAACGAGAACTTTTTCGACGTCCACGTCGGCGTGACTCGCTGCGGGGTCTGTAATTTGACAGAGTCGGGACAGCACATCTCAAGGTGAATACCGGTAAAGCGGGAGCTCGACAAGCCGAACAAAGCCGCAGGTCAAGACTGACAGCAAAAAAAATGGAAATATGGCATGCGGCGCCAAAAAGAAATGGAGACAAGGGGGATTGAACCCCTGACCTTTCGCAAATCACAACCTGATAGCTGCCAAGCAACAACCGAAATGCAAAGCGAACGCGCTGCCACTGCGCCATGACCCCATTATTGATTTGGCTTGCAAATTACAACTATATACTACGTAGTACATTATCGTTATCCATAGACTGGCAAGCACACTTCTCACACTTCACACTTCTCACACCTAATACTTCTAACACTTCTAACACTTCTAACACTTCTAACACTTCTAACACTTCTCACACTTCTCACACTGACAACACTTCTCACACTTCTCACACTGCTCACGTTAACAACACCTCTCACACTGACAACACTTCTCACTCTGACAACACTTCGCATCAATCTTGTGCATGCTACTTCTCACACTGACAACATTTCGCATCAATCTTGTGCATGCTCACCCAGATGTCGCGCAACACAATGCCCCGCCACAGCCCAAATGCATAGAAATACCCCTTTCGTCGCCAGTAATGCCAGTCAGACTTTACATCAGGAAACCACAGCTGTGTGAGATGTGAGCTCGTATACTCACACGTCTTTGCTCTTGTCTCGAAGCACACATATCCACCGAACTCTTCAGCCATATATCTTGACGATATCACACCTGACAGATACGCTCGTCCACTGAAACACGAGCGAGCAAATTTGGAACGTACAGAGAGCCATATCTCTACATTCACGTGCAGCTGACACCCTATATTTCTTGACTTCAAAGTGACAATTGGCGCATCTTCTTGCGACCCAGATTGGCGTAGAGTCTGTAACCCAAAGGACAGACTTTGCTTCAGCGCACGGGCTTGACCGATTGCGGTAATTTGGTCTTGCATTCTCTTCGCTCGCGTGCGCTCACGCAATTGTAGTTTTTGCTCTCTGCGCCTTCTCCAATCTTTGAGCGCCGGGACACCACATACACTCATTTTGTGCATCGCCTCAGCAAGATTGAGCATTGCCGAACGTTGCAAGATGAAGGGTACAGCAAACCTGACCTGAAAATTGCTCGACGTGTCAGGCATGTTCAGTCGGGCGCACAGCAAAAGTTTATGCAACAACTGTATAAGCGACGATGAGCACAAATGCGCAGTGCGTATCATCATGTCGAGACTTTGATCGTTTGGGGATTTGAGCAAGCAGAGCGGAACCATAGGTTACAGCGCGCACGAGCCAGGTTTTGTTGTTTTCTACTTCCCAGGCAGAGTGACGTCAAAGCCTGAAGAGAGACAAGGAGTGGGAGCGGGAAGCGAGCAAAGGAAAATTGGAATCTGCCGAGGGGGGGCGCTGACAAACAATGCAAGAGAGCTGGAACCTGCTAAAGGGATCGCTCACGGATCGCTCACGAAGCTCGCTCATGCGATTGCACAGACCTTTTGAAGGCGTTCGTTCGAAGGGACAAAAGGAGAGGAAGGCTGAGAGCGCCTAGAGCTGTGCATCTGCAGCAACAGTTTTTCCCGCGCGTATCAGTTTTCTTCGCGGCTCGACGAATATGCTCGGATTTTACACGGATGACGCCGACCTGACGTATCGTTCGACAACTTCGTCAGGAAAACCAGGTCGAATAAACCTCGTCAGTGTTTTTGAACACAACACACGAAGCTGCCTATGAGATGACCATCTGGGTAGTGTTGCAGCGTCATCGGCATGGTGCGCAACATTCTCAGTGGTTAGAGCACTGGCGTGATCACAGAACGACCTCGGGTTCGATTCCTGAGCATGTCAAGACTTTTGCCTAAAAAGTCTTGCTTCCCACTGACAAGTAGAGCAAAGGTGGCCGTGGCGCGAGCCGCCCACGTTCTTCTATGTCTGTTCATACCGGAAGATGGGCATAGTTTGTTTCTACCGGAAGCTTAGCATAAGTGACCCTGACCCCACCCAGTTCGGCAATCCGAACAGGGACGAAAACAGCTACAACTACTTGTAGCGTGGCGACGGACACAATCTTCTTTTCAGCCGGCCGACCGAAGTAGCTTGAAAGTGATAGAGAACCGATGATCATCAATTCATAGCGTTGATCAGGAAAGTGCCCTGTTGAATTTAAAAGTGATTTGATAGAGGTGAGCGCGGGAAAGGAGCACGAGTTTATCATGTGCACACAAGTGTGCCAATGACTTGCAGCGAAATGTACCACTGGCTGAGCTTCATGTTCAGAAACTATCTCACCAATCATAATGACGGCATGCGAAGCTGCACAGTAATTGTTCCAGTCGTGTCATTGCGCGATGGCCGACGTAATATGCATGACCTTCCATGTTTTGCATGCCAGGCCCGCATGTATGTGAGGTTATTTGCGCTGGTCAAGGTTCCGGGATGACAACGTACTGGAGGATGAACTTATGCGATGGAAGTGGCGGTAGCGTCACAGCATTTCTGATACAGTTGTCGAAGCGGAAACCATATGTAGCGAATCTACAACATCCGACGAAGGCAAGCAAAAGTAGCTGTATTCAGGGCGTCTGCCTCATATCTGTCTTCAGACTGACTGTTTTACCGAACACGCTTGACAAGTATCTAGCTTCCTTGCAAAAAACTGGCTCGTGCGCTCTGTGTCGTATGGATCCGCTCTGCTTGCACAAATTTCCGAAGCAGCAAAGTCTCGTGTACAATTTTTCAGTATCTGCCACCACTCCAATCTCACGTCTTTACAAGCAGTAGAGCATCTAGTCTGTACAGAAATGAATGGAAAGGGTACAGCTATAGGAAGGCTCAGCCGGTACAGTACTAGCACGGGAATGTGGCACATTTTGTTTTGTAGAGCGTGACAGAGTGAGCTGCTTGTACTTGGCATAGAGAACGCTTTACAAGTGATAGTAACACGTATGTCGCATTTTCGTTGGAACATGTGTAGCTGTTCGGACTGATTGTATTGCGGAAACAGACCGCTGAGACGAACAACTTGACAGCAGCGGAGTGACTTTTGTTCAGGTGAGCGTGCTACACAACACGATTGATGCTCGCCGTGCTGCGAGTAGTGTACAGGAACGCTGTCACGCAATAGATACTTCGAAGCAAGCTTATGCCGTGTCCATTCTTTGCGATCTCCTTGTGCTAATCGTCGCTTATGCAGTTGTTGCATAAACTTTTGCTGTGCGCCCGACTGAACATGCCTGACACGTCGAGCAATTTTCAGGTCAGGTTTGCTGTACCCTTCATCTTGCAACGTTCGGCAATGCTCAATCTTGCTGAGGCGATGCACAAAATGAGTGTATGTGGTGTCCCGGCGCTCAAAGATTGGAGAAGGCGCAGAGAGCAAAAACTACAATTGCGTGAGCGCACGCGAGCGAAGAGAATGCAAGACCAAATTACCGCAATCGGTCAAGCCCGTGCGCTGAAGCAAAGTCTGTCCTTTGGGTTACAGACTCTACGCCAATCTGGGTCGCAAGAAGATGCGCCAATTGTCACTTTGAAGTCAAGAAATATAGGGTGTCAGCTGCACGTGAATGTAGAGATATGGCTCTCTGTACGTTCCAAATTTGCTCGCTCGTGTTTCAGTGGACGAGCGTATCTGTCAGGTGTGATATCGTCAAGATATATGGCTGAAGAGTTCGGTGGATATGTGTGCTTCGAGACAAGAGCAAAGACGTGTGAGTATACGAGCTCACATCTCACACAGCTGTGGTTTCCTGATGTAAAGTCTGACTGGCATTACTGGCGACGAAAGGGGTATTTCTATGCATTTGGGCTGTGGCGGGGCATTGTGTTGCGCGACATCTGGGTGAGCATGCACAAGATTGATGCGAAATGTTGTCAGTGTGAGAAGTAGCATGCACAAGATTGATGCGAAGTGTTGTCAGAGTGAGAAGTGTTGTCAGTGTGAGAGGTGTTGTTAACGTGAGCAGTGTGAGAAGTGTGAGAAGTGTTGTCAGTGTGAGAAGTGTGAGAAGTGTTAGAAGTGTTAGAAGTGTTAGAAGTGTTAGAAGTGTTAGAAGTATTAGGTGTGAGAAGTGTGAAGTGTGAGAAGTGTGCTTGCCAGTCTATGGATAACGATAATGTACTACGTAGTATATAGTTGTAATTTGCAAGCCAAATCAATAATGGGGTCATGGCGCAGTGGCAGCGCGTTCGCTTTGCATTTCGGTTGTTGCTTGGCAGCTATCAGGTTGTGATTTGCGAAAGGTCAGGGGTTCAATCCCCCTTGTCTCCATTTCTTTTTGGCGCCGCATGCCATATTTCCATTTTTTTTGCTGTCAGTCTTGACCTGCGGCTTTGTTCGGCTTGTCGAGCTCCCGCTTTACCGGTATTCACCTTGAGATGTGCTGTCCCGACTCTGTCAAATTACAGACCCCGCAGCGAGTCACGCCGACGTGGACGTCGAAAAAGTTCTCGTTCGCTCGCACACCAAAATTAGAACACGAATGTATATGCATTAGCTTCTTGGGCTCACATCGAAAGGTGTTTTGGCCGAGCGGTCTAAGGCGCTAGCTTAAGGTTGTCACTTGATGATCCGCTAGTCCGAAAGGGCGTGAGTTCGAATCTCACAGACATCAGTATCTTTTTGCCCTTTTTGCCTGCGGCGCAATCCGGTCGCAGCTTGCCGTTCCCCTCCGACATACCGGGAAAGCCCGCCACTTGCACGGAGCGCCGGCAGGTTCTTCTTTGTTCCGCCGAATGTGACCAGTATGTTGTGCCGGACGAAAACTTGCGTTGCTGTTGACGTGCAGCAGCGCTTTTACTCTCTGTCTGTCTTCGCAGTCTCAGCCTGATTGACTTGTCGCGAAGTCTGCGAAGTCACTAGACGGGGTCCCTCGTCGACATCCGCTGGGGGATCGGCACTGCGTGTTCGTGCGGCAAGCGAGTCAGCAAACGGAGGGAGACGCAACGTATCGAGCGACGAACCGCAGCGCAGTATCGCTAGTAACAGCGCGGTGCGTGTACTCCACGAACTCCGCTCCCGATTTTGCGATCCTTGTGTCTCTTCCGCAGCCGTTCGTTGGAGTTGGGAGCGAAGGAAGAACGAGTGATGAGGAGAGCGGCAGTCGCGCCGTGAACGGATCAGCCGGGGAGAATGCAGGAGGATCCCGAGTCTTACCGGTGACAGTTCCAGTCTGAAGACGATCCCCTCGAATCCCCGGCCGAACGTTATACCAGCGCCGCATTGCATAAGACAAGGGTTCATCCAAAGAAGGTGGGCTAAACGGCTTCTACCCCGATCACATCTCCATCTTGAAACCCCCACCACGCAACTTCCCTCCCTTCCTCATCGGCCAGAATGTCCACGCGTACCCAAGGCGGTCTCGAATAAGCCTGCAAGCTACCGGTTCCCTCGACTGCAGTAACGTGCGATCGCAGCCATCCGACCAGACGAAAGTGGTGGGGTGGCAAAGTCTTCCGTAGAAGTCGAGAGAGCCGAGCTCGGAGGAGCACTGTTCTGAGAGTCGGTAGTACTGACAACTCGAGAGAAGAATCCAAAACCAGATCACCAACGTCGGTCTTCGAGGGAGATGCAGTGACGACGCGCAACCCTGACGTGAGGAACAACAGCAAAGTCAGTCTGCTAACCACAGCCGCACTCTTGTATGCATCGAGGACAGTGCGCACGAATGAGACGGGATCGCAGAGCGACAGAGGTTTCAGGAGTACGAGTGCGTGAAGGGTCGTTGGCGAGATTCTCTGCGACCTTGCGAACGTCAGCTTGACCGAGAGTGACCGGATTTCGCGGGCCATTGCATGAAGTGACGTACGTCGGACGAGTTCGTCCCTTCGCCCCCGGGCCCACGCGCTCAACTCCTCTGCGCCGCCTATACTAGGGGTTTCGATCCAAAACCTCTCCGCCTCATCCCGCTCAACCGCGGACACTGGTGTGCCCTCGAGCGTGGTAATTTGGGAGAGCCTGGCGATGATACCGAGTCGAGACTGGAGCCATGCTCGGTCGCGAAAAGACAGATCAGAGCCGAAAGAAGGCGAATGCGAAGACCGGATGTCTGCGAGAGGATTGTTCGCGACGTCGAGGGTTGTCAACAACGGAAAAGCCGACCGAATTGAGGCGCCGAGAGCATCGACTGTTGTCGACCAAGATGCCAGTAGATTGGTACGGAGATCCAGATGCCGCAGGTTGCGCAAAGCAATGGACGTCGGGTGCGAGATCGGCAGAACGAGATCGGCGAAGCAGTTTGAGCTGAGGACAAGGGTATCGAGGCTGAGCGAGAGATACACGGGGTCAATACGGACGTTCCAGTCAAAGCAGGTCGGAAAGAAGGCACACCTCGGTAAGTTGCTCAAAGCTCGAACAGTTCCTGACCAGTCGCTCAATCGATTCCCTTCGAGATTCAGGACCGCAAGCTTCGGATATAGCTTGCGGGTCTCAGAAGTCTCTGAGCTGCACGCGAGGGAGACAAGGCGATTGGATCCGACTTCGAGCGCAGTGACGTTTGGAAGAGAAGGACTGATCCGGACAATCTGGGCGGCTCGCGGTCAGACCATCACGCCACAACAGAGCAGAGCACGGTATTGAGAGTTAGAGAGAGCATTCTCACCTCGGGCCAAGTGAGCAGCGTGTTGTTTAGTCTGATCTTCGTCAAACGCTCGAATCCAGGTAATGAAAGCGAAGGACATATCGAGTCGAAACGGTTCGAGCTGCGCACCCAGTCTAAGAGTGAGCTGTGCCTCCCATGAAAGCAAGTAGACCGCGAAACAAGTTCTCACTTCAGCGACAGAATCGAAAGCCTCGGCAGCGAGAGTGCTATATGAGCGGCCTCCGTCAACGACGGAAGCATGGTATAGCTCAGATCGAGCGCTTCGAGCCCTGCGCGTGGCGATCAGAAATGGCTTACCGACGTCAGCGGTCACTTACAGGGTAGAAGTGCGAGAGACGCTGCTCTTGCCTGACAAGCTGGCCCCAAAGTCTGACAGACTAGCTCGTTCGTCTTCTTTTCCGACGCCATACGCGCTATCGAGGCAGGTCCACTCGAGCCCAGCTTCCCTCAGCCTACGCAAATGACGAAACTTCGCCGGGACGACTTCGACTTCGAAGTTGCTCAGCGTCTTGTGGAATTGGCTCGGTACGGTTTCGTCTTCGTTTCTACTCGGAGACGCCGCATGAACGCCATACCTGGCTTCGAAAGCTTCGCGGAACGATCTACCGTCAAGAACTAGGCCGGGGGCGTCGGGCCGGAGGAAGCTACCTGCGCCTTCAACCCTGTCTCTTGTCATCGCATCAGCTCGTCACAAGAAGCTGGACCGGCAGGCAGACGCGAGGTGTAACCGCCCTCACCTCGTTTCGAAGTAGCGAACTCCGGTCTTCTCGTGGGTCCCGCTGTGCTTGCCGCGAGACGCCTCGTCCCATTCGATTCCGAGCCACTCGCCTTTTGTCGGTGGTACTGCGCCGCGATACAAGAGGGTACCGAGTTGAGGCGGTGGGGCGAGGTTCTCTTGGTTCGTGGGAGGTTGGTATCGGATCCGCTGCGGCATGTCGAGGTGCCTCGTCGGGAACACGACTCGGTCAAGTCTCGCGGCGGCCCGGAACCAAGGGAGAGAGCTGTAGAGACGTGGAAGCGATCCGATTGGAGCGTGAAAGCTTGCAATTCGAGTCGTTCTGTTCTGTTCAAGCTCGAGATGTTACAACTATTGACAGGAGGTACACTAGTCGCAGATTCTACCCACCGAGGTATGTACGCCGCCAAGCCCCTGAAAGGGATAAAAAGGAAAAAAAAAACCCCCAATGATATAAACCGACCCCCCTCCTCCCTTGCTGAAAACCCCTCATGAGACCACAGACAGATGCCAGATTACGTATAGAAGAGTCGCCTTCTCATCCCCAGATCGAGGTCCCGAAAGCAGGTCTTGACCTCGCGGAGCCTTCGAAGCTTGCTCGCCGCGCAGTCGCCCCATTGTCTCCCGCCCCCAACTTACCCGGACTACCG
This sequence comes from Sporobolomyces phaffii, assembly GCA_037042985.1. NCBI lineage: Eukaryota > Fungi > Basidiomycota > Microbotryomycetes > Sporidiobolales > Sporidiobolaceae > Sporobolomyces > Sporobolomyces phaffii. Next base: position 1,032,555 of record JAWNFN010000006.1, on the reverse strand, counting down.
CCAGGCCCTCCCCCCTCGCGCGGGGCGGAAATTCCCTCAGCCGTGGGAGGTACGAATGACTTCCTCCGCTCTTGCTTCAAGCGTCTCTCTTCCCCTCGTTCGTCACTTTCCGCCGTCCTCGAGCCAGACGTCGCGGCATACTCGGCTCTCTCCAACTCGACGTCTTCCTCTGCCCATCCGGGCTGAGCGATCACTCCTCCGACAACGAGAGCAGACGAGTTTCGTCGGTGGTGAGCGCTCGTTTGCTTGCTTCCTCCTCCATCTTCCTCTTCCGACCTCATTCGTTGAGTCAGATCGATAGCCAGCGTGTCGGAAACGGAATGGCCTGTTAAACGGGGTCGGCCGTGGTCGGGCTCCTCTCCTCCTGCAAGATCGGTGGCTTCAACGGACGGAGCGTCACTCGTACTCGAACCGAGATGGACTCGGCCAGCCTCGTCTTCTTGACGCGCTGTCCCTTCTCGGGGCCTAGCATTATTTCGCTCGGGTGCGGACGCCGAGCTGTCGACGCGGGGAAAGTAGCTCGCATCTCCGATCGTGGTGTCGGGGGCTTGCGACGCGAGAGGCGTCGGTTGATCGCCTCCATCTCCGCTCCCGTCTCGGCTCCCGTTGATAGGGTATCCGTTGTGTTGCGTTTGTCCCGGTTGTTGCATCATTTGCTGAGAGGGGTGCACGCCGCTTGGAGTAGGTGGGAAAGCAGGGAACATAGGGTTGAACCCGAAACCCGGACTGGGCGCGCCTGTGAGTCGTGTGATCCGAAGCGTTCGTCAGTCTCGAGGCAGAAACAGCGGACCGACAGGGAAGGAGACTGGAAAGGTACCCGGTGCAACCGTTTGGAAATGATTCATCGATTGACCGGGTCCAAAGAACGGGGAGCCCATCTGAGGCGAGAAAGGTCCGATACCAGGCGAGAAGAGGGCGTGTGGGTGGACCGGAGGAGTAGGGGCGCTGAAACCACCGAATGTGAACGCCGGCATGGAAGGCGTCATTGGGGGAAGGTTGGCTCTCATGGGAGAAAACGGACCGCCGTTGACGCTCGAGAAGGGAAGAGGGGGTGGCATGGCGATGCGGGAAGGTGCAGCTGCGTGTTGTCGAAGGAGAGAAGGAGATGGTGAAAGCTTCTTAGGCTTGTCGCTAGGACCGTTTTCATCAAGCACCGTCTCCGCGACCGCGTTATACGATGTCGGAGATGGGTCGTTCTGCGAGGGTGTGTCGCGAGCCTGAACCCTTGGTGAAGGTGAGCCGATTGGAGCTTGAGCAGTTCCTGGCCGGCTCGAGTTCGAGCTCGGCTCTCGCTGCACCATTTCTCCGAAGCCGCGGAACGTCGGCGAATCGAAGAACTGGCTCGAAAGACCGTACTGCTGCTGCTGCTGCTGCGATGCTTCTTGTCGAGACACGGGATAATTCGATGGAGGAAGTGAAGACCTCGAATGATCTCGTGAAGGGATTTGACCAAGGTAGTGGTCGGAAGTCGGATGAGGAGCTTGACCTTGTCCGTAAGGGGGACGCTGAGGCCCATCGGGTCGATAGCCTGGACCTCCCCCTTGAAATCCGTTGCTGTGGGGTGCCCCTGAGGGGACATTCCCGTTGGGATAATTGGACCCCGGCTGACCGACTCCTGCTCCAGAGAATTTGTCGAAATGAACTTTGAGTGTTCGGCCTTGGAATTCGTGGCTGTGCTCGAACAACTTCTTCAGCTATGACGCTCGACAAACCAGAAGGTGGACAGGGCATTCCTCACCCGTTGAACAGTTGAACGGCCCGTTCAGCGTCTACCGAGGTTGCGAACAAAACCGAGCCGAACCCTCTGCTCCTCCCATCGGGACCTTGCGCAATGTCTGTTATCGAAGCAGGTCCACGTCAATATACAGTTCATCGCACGCAGGCGAGACTGACAGCTTGCAAAGGAGACTTACCTGCTCGCAAGACCGACCCTGCACCTCGCATCAAGTCCTTCAGTTCTTGCCACTGGCAGTTAAACGGTAGCTGTCCGTGCGTGCAAGTTCAGAGTCAGCTAATCCCTCCGATGCGACTTCTCAGCACAGAGGGAGGGACAATATCACGGCCAAAGACCCCTCAAAAAAAGAAGCAATGGAACTCACATTACCGATGAACAAGTGTCGATTGGTATAGCCGATCGTTCCGGGCCCTGATCCGAGACCCATCCCCATCCCCATCCCCATCCCCATCCCCATCCCCATCCCCATCCCCATCGCTCCTCCGCCATGTTGCTGCATAGAGTTCCGCAATGCTCCCCCCCCGCCGTTCATTCCATGCCCTGGCATCTGATTCCCGCCCATGTTGTTGTTGTTGGCGTTGTAAAAGTTCAACAACCCCCCTGGCATCATCATCAGCTGCCCCTGTATAGACACTGGCGGCGGGGGTGGTGGGGGTAGAATTGTGTGAGAATGATTTGAGTTGATGCGGTGTTGAGAGGCATTCGCCGTCGAAGTCGAAAACGTTGATGACGATGAAGTCATCGCCGACTCTTGTCGACCTTGATCACGGCTAGATGTGTCTGACCGATCGGGCGATAGGGAAAGATTGGCGAGGGCTGCAGCAGGAGAAGGCACGGCGGAAGTGGGAGAAGAGGACGTGAAGGATGTCGGAGGAGAGAGCGGCGTGGACGAGGTCGATTCATGGGACAGCAGTGACGGTGACGAGAAACCGTTCTGGTGCTGTTGGCGAGGAGTCCGAGACGAGGACGAGATAGATTCAGAGCTGTTCGGCCGAGTAGGCACAAGCGGTGAAGGGTTCGTCGTCGGATTCAGGAGGAGGGAAGCGCGAGGTTGGGGATCGCTATTCGATACAGGCGAGTGGGTCGAGGATTCTGGATGACTGTGTGGGTTGACTGGCGTTGCGGAATGGAGGAGCGGACTCGATTGATGCGCGAGAGGCGACGACGGCCCACGTGAATGCGAAGAGAGCTGCGTCGGCGCGAGGAACGGGGAGCTCTGCTGCTGCGAAGGTGGAGGTGGCGGAGGGGGTGGGTGTTGGTATCCCCCATTTGAAGTGTAGTGCGACAGAGGCTGGAGGATCGGCGGCGGCGGCGGAAGATTGAGCGGCGGAGCACCGGGGGGCAACCGGCTCGCGAGATTTTGGTACACTTCTCGTTGTTGCTGGATCGCCTGCTGCTGGTTCGCTTCCGCGAGCGCCAGTGCTCCCGTCGGATCTTGCGAATCGATACGGACGTCGAGAACTCGAGTTTGCCAGGTGTACCCGTGGTAGACTCCGATAGCTTTCGCAGCATCTTCAGCTCGTGCGAACAAGACCACACCGAAGCCTCTACTTCGCCTGCTCCATCAAACCCGGCGCGTCAGCGAGTGCGGAACGGCGAGGGAAACGTGATCCGACCGAACTGACCCATCGGTCGGCGACAAGGCGACATCGGCCCTCAAGACGGTGCCACACTTTCTCATCAAATCCTTGAGATCTTGCCACCGGACCCTGAACGGCAGGTTCGAGACGAAGAGCTGCGTGCGAGTGTCTTGAAGTTGTGCGACGCTGTAGGGACTGTGCGATCTCTGACCGCTCGACCTCTGGTGCAGCGGCGGCGGCGGCGGCGGCGGAATCAAATTCGAGGTATACTGCTGCATGTGGTCCGGGAAGGGCGAAGCGGATCTCGAACTCGGCCTCGTGTTGACAGAGTAGTGGGGAGGGGCAGGAAGAGGCTGGACGGGATGCTGAAGCGGAATCGGGAGCGGCAGCTGGTTCCGACTCGTCGGACGATCCAACTCTCCGGGCTGGAGCCGGTTCGTTGCCGAGACGAGATCGCAACGAGGCAGGTCAGTGAGCGAGTACGCGTGCGGGTGAGGCTCGGAGGGGGAAACTCACGGGTTCGGGAGTCTGGAACATGCGAGCACCCTGAGCCCTTCTACGAGAAGGCACGAGTCAAGGGCCGCGTGAGAAAAACACACGACGGACGGGACGCTTCGAGGCGATCTAGATGGGGACGCAACTTGACACACTTTGTCCGATCAAATCGGACCTCGCGCGCGCCAGACCTCCACTCACACGCCGACCATGTCGTGGAGGAGATCAGCAACCGCACTCGCACGGCAGCTCACGCCGTACCCCGCCTCGCGGTCTGCCGCGCGCTCGTTCGCTTCCTCCTGCCCTCCTTCCGCTCAATCTCCCGCGTCCTCTCCACCATCGACCTCGGCCGCTCCCCCGACGCCTGTCAGTCGTCCAGAGCTGCACGCAGAACACCTGCGGTACCTCAAATCTCTCTCCCAATCCGACCTCTCGGCGTTTGACCCCGTCCTCGACGTTCATCCTTCGAAACAATTTTCGCCCCGCCTGTCCGACTCGGCGAAACACCGCGTCGACGTGACCCTGCTCAACGATACTCCAAACAACCGAGGCTACGCGCAACCGAAACCTTCGCCCGACCTCCTCGATGGGCTTCCCGGCGAGGACGACTCTGTCTCGCACCTCGCTCAGTTGACCCACCTCTCGCCGGGAGAGATCAGGGGGCTGTACAGGTTCCCGTTGATCGTGAAACGCGTCGTGACGATGAAGAGTAAAGGAAAGATGCCGAGCATGTACAGTCTCGTCGTCGTCGGCAACGGTAAAGGGTTGGTCGGAGTCGGCGAGGGCAAGGACGACACGGCGAACAAGGCCGTGCAGAAGGCATTCAATCAGGCAGTGAGAAGTATGGATTACGTCGAGCGGTACGAAGACAGGACCGTGTCCGGCACGATGAAGAGCAATTTCGGTACTTGCAAAATCGAAATGAGGTCGAGACCGCCAGGTGAGCCCCACCTTCCGTCGTCTACAGTCGTGAGCGAGCGGTCACTGACCAGGCTTCGGGCTTGTCAGGCTTTGGACTTCGGGTCAACCCCTACATCCACCAAGTCGCCAAGGCGGCGGGGATCTCTGATCTTTCCGCCAAAGTTTACGGTTCGCGTAACGGTACCCGAGTTATCAAACTCGCGGTATCGATGTTGCACGGGGGTTCGAACCCGATCGGTGAGCAATTTCGGGTTTTCTCGCACACATTCACCCTTCGACGCGGTTTCCCCTAATGCGACGCATCTCGTCCCTTTGCAGACATGGGAGGTTTTGGTAAGGAAAAGGGGCAGAGACGTAACAAGAAGACGAGTGGTATGGAGACGGCTGAAGCGGTAGGCCGAGCAAGAGGTCGCCGCGCTGTTGATGTTTCGGCTTGAAAAAACTCTCTGACGCCCTAAGAGCATCGAGTATCCAGTTGCCCGAGAGTGAGCTTGTTTGTGAGTTTTGAAAGGCAGTCGCGGCGAAGGAACGCGTTGTTGCCAGTTCGCACGTGTCAGTTTCTGGCCCTCTTTCTGCTACAACTCACCGACATGGCTACGAAAGGCTCCATCACTCCCAAACGTGTCTTTGTACCCGCTCCTACGACGACGTATGTCACCTTCCCCCGCAAATATGCATCGCGTTGGATGACGACGTTCGTCCGCGGCGTGGTCACTTATACACCCATCCACCTTGCGCAGTCGAGGAGCGTCGACCAAACTGTATGCCACGCCAGATGGTCAAGCAATTGCTTACGGATCAGGTCGCACGGCCGTGATCCGTTCGATCGATCCGTCGGACCCTTCATCGCCCGCTCCCCTTCTCTTCTCCCACCCTTCCCCGATCACGGTTGTCAAGCCCCTTTCGGAATACTACTGCGCATCGGGAGACGCTGCTGGCAATGTCAAAGTTTGGGACGCGACCGGCAACTACTCGGTCAAATTTGAGGCGAAACCTCTCGCAAAGATCAACGACATCGCTGTCGATGGAGAAGGCAAGAGGTTCGTAGTCGTCGGAGAGGGTCGTAGCGGATTCGCAGCTTCATTCAACCTCGATACCGGAAGCTCGGTTGGAGAGATCTCCGGCCACTCTAAACCGGTCAATGCCGTTGCAATCCGACCGAGCCGGCCTTTCAAAGCTGTGTGAGTGCAGACTTCTCTTGACGAGATAGCGGGCACCGATCTGAAGAGTTTACGTTGGGTCGGAGGACAGTACCGGATCGGACGACTTTTCAACATGCTTCTTGCCGGGCGTCCCTTTCAAGTATCAATCCACATCCCGAAGGCACAGCCGCTTCGTTCAATCGATCGACTATGCGCCTGATGGATCCTTGTTCGTTTCGGCGGGGTCGGACGGCCAAGTCCTGCTCTACGACGGTCTGACGGGAGAAGAGAAGGGATCGTTGGTCGATGGCGCCCAAGGAGCCGCGCATGAGAAAGGAGTGTTTGCCGCGAGCTTTTCGCGGGACAGTAGGCTCATCGCGACGAGTTCAGCCGACGGGTCTACCAAGTTGTGGGACGTCGAAGCTCGGAAGCCGCTTCAGACGTGGACGTTCGCTGGAGACGATCTGCAGCGACAGCAAGTCGTAAGGTCCTGCCTTTGTACAAAGTATGTCTCGACGGTAGAGCTCACCGAAGTCTATGTCTTGAACAGGGGAACGTCTTCGTTGGGGAGCATCTCGTCTCGTTGAGCTTTTCCGGCGATCTCAACGTTCTCGACCCGCAATCGTCTACTCCTGTCCGGGTCATTCAAGGACATCAAAACCCTCTCACCGCCCTCGCTGTCTCTTCATCGCAAGATATCTTCATCAGCGGAGATTCGAGCGGTCGTCTCGTTGCGACTGACGCGAAGTCTGGAGAGATGAACCCGATCCTCGGCCCGGGACATAGCGGCTTGATCGTCGACCTCGTGAGGGTGGGCGACGGATTCGTCTCGACTGCGTACGACGACACGATCAAACGACTCTCTCCGACGCGGTTCGATGGCGCAAGTCTCCCGACTGGGACTCAACCGAAAGCGCTCGCAACTTCTTCCGCGAGCGGCGCGATCTACCTCATCAGCTCCAACTCCCTGGAGGTCCTTTCGCCTTCGTTCGAGAAGCTCTCTTCCCTCCCACTCAACTTCACCCCCGTCTGTGTCGCAGCGTCTCCGACCGAGCCACTCATCGCTATCGGAGGCGAGGACGCGTCTCTTACGATTCACGACGTTTCGGACCCTACAAAGCCGGTCAGGGTTCAAGCGATCGTCCTCCGAAGTGCGATCACGTCAGTGGCGTTCTCTCCGCGCAACAAACACGTTGCAGTGGGACTCTCGACCGGTCACATTCCGCTTTACTCGACGGACGGCTCAATCGTGTCTACGCGATGGAGCGGAGCCGCGAGGGTACAGGCCCTGAAGTGGAACGAGGAAGGCACGCACTGCGCGGCTGGTGACCTGGGAGAATCAATCTCGATTTACTCCGTCGCGAGACCCGGTACGGTCGTTAATTTACCCAATGTGTGAGCCACTACAGTTCCCTGCCTCCCCGAAAAGAAAAAAGCACACGCAACGCTGATACTTCACGTATGACCCAGGCACAAAGGAGGCGTGAAATCGGTGGAGTGGCTGGGATCGAACCAGATCGTGTCGGCAGGTCAAGACGGGATCATCCGGGTCTGCGACGTTCAGTTGTGAAGATAAGAAAGTAGCATAGTTGTGTGCGCTACCCTCCAAATCAGTACCCTCAGTGCCCCCAGTTCTCTGGTATTTCGCGCTTCAGTTGTACTTGCATTTGTTTCGACCGAGATAGGCAAGCGACCAGCGCGGCGCGTGAAACGTCTCGACACCCCACGAGAAGGTACGCGTCTCCGATACTCAGAGAAAGAGGATAGAATGCACAACAATGGACGAATGGGTTTACGAAAAGACCTGAAGCGGATCACGCAACAGTAGTTAGTGAACGATAAGGCAAAGTCTCAATCGAGTGCGGTGCTTGCACAGACTCACAGCAAGTAGTACAACGGTGAGTACGAGCAGGAAGACCAGCAGAAGACAAAACATTCTGCGACCAGCTTTGCGTTGGTACGCGTGAGCTTCTGTGAGTTGGGTCGAGGCGCCGTGTGTATCTCGCGCTACAGACAACACATTGGTCTCAATGTTGTCTGCGGATGTGTGGCATAAGTCTTCCGCTGCGTCGGATGTAGGTCAAGGCTGTCCACTCACCGATCATACTCTGTTGCTCTCCAACGATTTGACCGAGGTCTTTGAAAATCTGATTCAGTTCCGTGATACCTTGTTCGATCTGTTCAATCTCTCCCTCTCGCTCTTGGATGAGCTGCTCCTGGAATTCGAGGTCCGCGTCGCTGATTTGATCCGAGGTTGTTTGCCTGATTCCGATGCAAGTTGAGGTCAATACCTCATCAGGAATCGTTCCACTGCAGCAACGTACAATTCGAGAAGCTGGGCTGTGCCAGTCGAGCTTCGAGTGGGCGGAAGACCGCGAGTCAGCGTCAAATCGATTGGACGCCGTGAGGGGATTCTCGAGCGCTCGGACTCACTCGATTTCGCTCGGCGAGATGGCTCCCGAGTCGATTGCTTCAACAGTCCGTTTCGCTTTCTGCACGAACTGCCTCTGCTTTTCGGCACTCCTCCTCGACACAGACTGGAAAGCTTCAAGGGCTCTCTGGAAATCAGACGAGATCTTCTGCTGTTCTTGTTTGTGTTGCCGCTGACGTCGCACACAGCCCGTCAAATCCGGTACGCGAGTAGCTTGATGCTTTCCGGAGGACAGAACTCACGTTGGAAGACTCTAGCTTCCAGTCTGACAAACGTTTCACATCTGAAGTCGATCCCTTCAGCACCTCTCTCGTCGATTCCGTCAAGTCGTGCCTGATACAGTGCGCCTCTTACGTCAGCTGAGGGAACGGCCGCCGCGCAATACCCCACTTACAGTCGCGTCCTCAAGGTCGGGTTGTCTTTCAGGCCTCCGAGCAGCTCGACGAGTTTCGAGATGGCCGCAGTGTTTGCTGAAATCTTGTGCGTTTGGGTCGAAAGCAGACGAGCTAAGCGCTTGAAGTCTTCGTCTGCTTCTACGTTGTCGAGGCGAACGGAGACGGCGAAGGTCAGCCGAGATGAAGTCATCGCCGACGATCGGATGATCATAGACCTCACCATTAGATATAGCGGCACTGCTGGCTAGTGGCGCTCGCTCCCCTAGTCCTCGCTCGAGATCTTGGAAGCTCTGTTGCAGGGATCCGAGCCGGTGAGTCGATGTGGAGAAGGCACTTTCGGACCGCCGGGCGCGAGATTGCGTGCGTACCATAGCAAATGATTCGCTGTAAGCGTTACGGCCTCGGGTTGACCTATGCTTCGGGGCGGGAAGCAGAGCGCCGCCGAAATGGGGAAGGCTCGCCTCGCCGACTCGTCTCCGGTCTGTCCCAATTCTCTGTAGGCATCGCAAAAATACGTACGGTGACTCTGGACGTGTGATAGGCTTGTGGGAATAGCTCCACCATCTCGGTACAGAATTGTGTATTGTCGCATTACACGTATCTTTGACCGCCTCGTCTCGCCTCTGTTCATCACTTTCGACGCGCTCGAGACGTGTCTGTCGACGAGCAGCACGGCAATCGACACGGCCAGACATGGATCCGAACGTCGGCGGTCGACCTCCGTTCCCTCCTCACCCTCAGTCCTACTCGCATCCTCCTTCCGCTCACCCACGTGAACTTGGCCACGCTCCTCCCTTCCCTCATCAACCTGCGTCGTACAACGGTCACCCGATCGCTCAACCCGCTCACGCGAACCTGAACCCGAATCAGCTGAACCCCGCGCTCTCCGCTTCGCAAACTGGCGGCAGGCTATCCCCAGGGGTCCAACGCGGCATGTCGGCGCCGAGCACCGATCAGATGAACCAGGGGATGCAGAATCTGAACTTGCAACCACCGACTCCAGTAAGTTTCGCAGCAGGACTCGGCCCTTGACGCGACGGCGACTACGTCAAGCTGATCACCTCTTCCCACCCAGGGTGGCGGATCTGGCGTTTCGAGTCCCGGGGTGGCCCCGGCACGAGGAAAACGGTCGGCGCGGGCTTACCACGCGGAGGGAGCGAGTCCTGGTCCGACAGCATCTTCCCCGATGCCCCCCACCGATTCGCAACAACCTTCGGCTTCGTACTTCCCGCAACAAGGTCAACAGCAACCAATAGATCCTCGCGGTATGCAACAGCCTACGCCTCAGCAGAACATGGACCCGAACCAGTATCAACAACCGCAGCAAGTCGACCCTCGCTTCCACCAGGAACAACATCCTCCGCAAGGTCCCCCTCCCGCCGACTACCCTCCCCATCCGTCCCAGGCCCCCCCTGCTTCGTTCCAGCCTTCACAGCAACCACAGCCCATTTCTGGCATTCCTCAGCCGCCTCATACCGCTGGTCAAAGGATCCCACCGAAACAACGGATCCGCATCGACCCCGACCACATTCCTTCACCCGTCGCGGTTCAAGAAGCCGATCAGAGCTTGTACCGAGTTGAACCATACTTGACCTGCTCTCGAACCGCTGCGCCGTTGTCGAACACTGAATGCGTGGCCATCGACCAAGGCGAGTCCTTTTCTCCTACCTTGCCCTCTCGATTTTTGTTCGCGCGCTCAACCCTGGTGATCCAACGTGTCTCCAGGCAACTGCAATCCTCGCTTCCTCCGCATGTCGACCTACAACCTGCCGCTCTCGGACGATCTCGCCGTCGCATCGCAATTACCTCTCGGACTCGTCGTTCAACCTTTCGCTCAACTCCGACCTGAGGAAGGCACAATACCCGTAGTGGACTTTGGTGAGACAGGTCCACCACGTTGCGAGAGGTGTCGAGGATACGTCAACCCATGGTGCGTCTTCGTCGAGGGGGGACAAAAGTTCCTGTGCAACCTTTGCGGAGCTGCAACCGAAGGTGCGTTCCGGCTCGTGCTTTCGCACGTTCTTTAGCGACTGTGCTCCATGCTCATGCCAGCCGAATGATCCCAACACAGTTGTTCCCGAGTACTTTTCCCATCTCGACATGTCGCAGAGAAGGATGGATCTCGATCAGCGGCCGGAACTGCGACAGGGTTCGGTCGACTTTGCTGTCAACCGAGACTACTGGGTTCAAGATAACCCGACCCAACCCGGTTCTTCACCTCGAGAGCCCACCTCCCTACACTACATCTTCGCGATCGATGTGAGTTGGTCGAGCGTCAGGTGCGGAGTCGTACAGGAAGCGGTGGCGGGCTTGAGGGAAATCTTTTACGGAAAGAAGGTAGAAGGAACAGAAGGCGACGCGGGTGCCTTGTCACAAGGTGGATTACCTGAGGGCGCGAAGATCGCGATCATGACTTTTGACAAGAGCGTACAATTCTACAACTTGAAGGTGCGGAACGTCTCTGCCGACTCCACGCGCTCGATGTTCGTGCTGACGGTTCGAGTCTTGACGATGCTAGGCGGGCCTCGATCAAGCACAGATGCTCGTGGTGTCCGACATTGGCGACATGTTTGTACCGCTGCGAGAAGGGTTCCTCGTCGATCCGATCGAATCTCGGTAAAGTCCCGCTCACTTCCAATGTGACGAGTTCGATACCTGACGCGATGTTACACAGACCCGCAATCGAGAGTCTCCTCGACACGCTGCCGAAACTGGTTGAAGAAACTTCGGTTGTCGAAGCTGCCATCGTTGGACCACTCAAAGCTGCCATGCTGTCGCTCGTTCGTTCATCTCTTGAAGACAACCGCTCAATCTCACTATCCGTCTCAATTGGTCTGTTAATCGTTTTGCGTCCGCAGAAAAACCTCGGAGGCCAGCTCAACATCTTCCAGACCTCTCTGCCAACCGTCGGACCCGGCGCCTTGAAACACCGAGAGGATCCGAAACTGTACGGCACCGACAAGGAGAAAACATTGTTCACCATCCAAGATCCGTTCTACCGAGTAAGCGCCGAAGAGTGTGTCGAAGCCGGCATCGGGATCAACCTGTTCCTTTTCCCGTCGCAATACATCGACGCTGCGACTCTTGGTCAGTACCCTTGCCTGGCTGCGAGCTCCCGGTGTGGCCGATCCTGACAGTCGTGTTACGCTCAGGGGTTCTACCGGGATTGACGGGTGGCGATCTCTTCTTCCACCCTCGCTTCGACCCGATCCGAGATGGTCAGCTTTTGCGCGAAGAGATTGGCAGAGTCGTCAAACGGGAAACGGCTTACAGCGTTACAATGAGGATTCGTTGCTCGAACGGCGAGTACTGCTCCGAGAGCACGAGACCCAATGCCTAAACTGACGCGGTTTTCGCTCGACAGGTCTGCGCATTTCCGATCACTTTGGCAACTTCTTCCAGCGCAATATCACCGACCTCGAATTTGGTACACTCGACGCCGATAAAGCCATCGCAGCTCGAATCAAGCACGAGTCCAAACTCGACGAGAAGACCGATGCCTACTTCCAATGTGCCGCGCTATACACTTCGGCAAGCGGTCAACGACGTGTGCGGGTGCACAACATCGCAGTTCCCGTCACTTCTCTCGTGAACAATGTCTTCCGGTACGCAGACATGGACACCACGATCGCGCTCATCGCCAAAGAGTCGATCACGCAAACGAACAACAAAAGTTTGAGGATCGTGCGGGAGATCCTGACGGAAAGCTGCGTCAAGACTCTTCTCGCCTATCGCAAGCATTGCGCGTCCTCGACATCTCCCGCACAAGTACGCTTCGACGGTCTGAGCAGATACTGGAAACGCACTGATCTCCCGAGTCCGTTCGCAGCTCATCCTTCCCGAATCGTTCAAGCTATTCCCGCTCTACGCTCTTGCTCTCATGAAGACGAAAGCGCTCAAAGGTAGATCGTCGCGGCATGTTCATGCTTCCCTTCCGGATACGGTCCACTGACTGCTCGTTCTGATTCATTTCGCAGGAGGGGCTGTTGCTTCCGACGTTCGAACTTGGCATATGAGGCACGTCAAGGGCGCAGGAGTCGGCGCTACTGTCCGCATGTTGTATCCTCGTATGCTCGCAGTGCATCTGTTCCCAGACGAAGTCGGATTCCCGGACGAAACGGGTCGACTCGTCATGCCTCAAGCGATTCGATGCAGCTACGCGCGTATGGAACCTCACGGAGCGTATCTTGTCGGTACGTAGCCCTCAATCGTCTTCCGTGATGGCGAGGGAAGGAGCTGAATCAGTTTCGAACAGAAAATGGCGAAAAGGCCATTCTTTGGCTCGGACAAGCGGTGTCGCCTGCGATTCTGCAAGATCTCTATGCTGTCGAAAATCTCGACGAACTCGATACCCGCATGGTACGAATCTCCTGCTCTAGAGACACTGGCCCCTTTCCGAATACTAACCTTTTATCTACCCGGATGAAATAGACGACTTTGCCCGATCTTCCGACGCGTCTCTCGGCTCAAATGCGCAACATCCTCTCGTACTTCGAGGAGCGTACTGGCAGATCGCTGCCCGTCCTGATCGCCCGGCAGAATATCGACGGGACCGAGATCGAGTTCTCGAACATGCTCATCGAAGATTCCAATAACGAGCAAGTAAGTACAGTCTTTGAAGCCGATTCCACTTGCTCTGGTGCGCTGACGCATTCCATCACAGTTCTCGTACGTCGACTATCTCTGCTACGTGCACCAATCGATTCAATCGTCCTTGGTCGGTGAAAGCAAGAAGAGTGAATTCGATAGCTCGTCATGGACTAGTTGGTAAACCAGTTGCTGTCAGGTAATCAACACTGTGTCTATCTGCATTGCGTTCATCCCTAGCCAGAATCGTACTCCGCCGGCGCGTTTGACCAAGATGGACCTGTTCGGACATGCGGAGAATTGTGGAAACGCGGCTGAGAATTCCCTTTACCACAGTAGTGTCTTGTTCTACCGGGTTCCTGTTCTCGCTTTATGAATGGCGCACGACTTGTGCGACTTTGCATCGAGCCCGAAGTGAGTGAAGCCGTTTCCGCCAACTCAGGGTGAACAGTTCGCCTCTCTTCTCGGCACGCGTCTCTTACCCACAAACTCTCAGCTCACCAGCGTTATCCACCACCAAGCTGCGTAGAGGTATATACACGGTCGCTCGTGCTCCGGTTAGTACTGGTGTCTCACAGCATTACCGCTCATCAACAATCTGCCGAAACCGTTTAGAGCTGACACGCTCGCCTACTGCAGCGCTAGTCAAGACCGAAAACCGTGCAGTGTCGCTCATGCCTCGCTCACCGTCTCCTCGCGGTCGATCGCTCTCGCGTTCTCGGTACGTGTATCGCTTCTCGCTCACGCTTCTCGTCCCCCAGTGTCTCAGCGTTGACAGCGTATTCGCTTGCTGGAACAGCTCACCATCCCGCTCGCCGACTCCCGAAGGGGACACGATCAAAGTCTGCAAGTTGACAAAGAATGTCATGGCTGGTCACCTCGAAGAGATCTTCGACGTCTATGGCAAGATCGTAGATATTGATCTCCCGATTGATCAAAAGAGTGAGTCATCGCGCAGATGTGGCCGGCTCCGGATGCGTCAGACTGAGCCTCCGATCCGCTTCGCTTCCGTAGCTGGAACTCACAAAGGCACGGCATGGATTGGATTCGCTTCTTCCGCTGCGGCATCGAAAGCGGCTGCCTACATGGACGGAGGACAAATCGACGGCTCCGTCATCACGGCGACACTCGAGCTCTTGTCACCGGTTAGCGCGAGATCGACCGCGAAAAGGTCGTCACCGCCCCCACCTCCTAGGACAAGAGGACGCAGTAGGTCGAGGAGCGCGAGTTATGGCAGGAGCCGCTCGCGAAGTCCGGTACGAAAGATGAGCATCAGTCGTTCGAGGTCGAGGACCCCGCCACGAACGAGAAGTCCGCTCCCTGCGAAACGACGAGACGGAGGAGGAAAGGCTCGCGGCGTCAGTCGAAGCCGCAGTAGAAGCCGGAGCCCGGTCAACCGCGAGGTAGCGTCGTCATCGAGGAGGAGCCGAAGCCCAGTCGCGAGAAGAAGGAGGTCGCCCTCGCCAAGAGGCAGAGGCCCGTCGTCGTCGTCGAGGAGAGACAGAGATTAGTTTATACAGTTGCCCGCTTTGCAGTTCCGTCAGAGAAAAACGAAGGCAGTCGAGTGAATCGGTCGGCAGTCTCAGTATCAAAATAGAGAGAGAGAAAGAGAGAGAGAGAGAGAGGGGGAGATAACTCTCCCGCTGTTCCGAAGTGCCGTTCGTCCTCCACTTCCATCCCCCTCTCCTCCACATTTCCATGGCTGCGACTCCCGATTCTACGGACAAGGACAAGTCGTGAGTGCAACCCTGATGTATCTGTCCGCCCGCGACCTGGTTGCGACAGGACTGACTCGCTCGTGTTCGCGAGTTCCAGGCAAATGGCGAAAGCGAGCGACGCTACCGACAGCGCTCGTATCGGTTGGGCCTTCCTCTCGCAGGTGGGTTGCTCCTGTGTTGAACCGCGTGGACTGTCGCGCTGAATCGCCACACCCGTGTCCAGTACTATTCTTACCTCAACAAGGATCCGGCTCGTCTCCACTGCTTCTACACAAAGCGTTCAACCCTCATCCACTCGACTGAAGGTGAAGAGACCGTCGCTTGCTATGGCCAATCTGTATGCGCCTTCCCGACGACACGGTTTCGCCCTCGAGTCAGCCACTGACTCTCCGTCCACTCGTTGCAGGAGATTCACGACAAGATAATGTCGCTCGGGTTCGACGATTGCAAGGTTTACATCTCCAATGTGGACAGTCAATCCAGCGCCGAGCACGGAATCATCGTTCAAGTCATTGGGGAGATGTCCAACTCGAACGGTCCTTGGCGCAAGTTTGCCCAAACCTTCTTCCTCGCCGAACAGCCCAACGGTTACTTCGTACTGAACGATATCTGCCGCTACATCAAGGAGGAAGGAGACGAAGAACTCTCGACTCCCGCCCCGAACGCGCAAGGTCCCGACGTTCCCAGTCTCCCCGCCGGGTCGACGACCGATGCCCCACCTGCCAGCGTTGAGAGCGTCCTTTTCAACGACGCCAAGCCCGTGCCAGAGGTCGCCAAGCCCGTGCCAGAGGCCGCGATTGAGGCCGAAGACGAGAAGGAGGAAGCCGGTATGGCCGAGGATGCCGCACCCTCCGTAGAAGCTGAAGCGCCTGTTGTGACCGCCGAACCCGAGATCGCACAATCGCCCAATGGAGCCACAACGAGTCTCGCGAACGGAGACAATGAAGACTCCAAGGCGGTAGAATCTGTCGAAGTCGAACCCCTCTCGGCTGTCGAACACAAATCGAACCATGCCGTCGCGCCCACCAAGGAGTCGGAGCTCGAGTCTGCTGTGCCCGCTGTTGAGGATGTCAAGCAGGTTGAAAAGGAGGAAGCGACGAAGGCTGTCGAGGAAACTCCCGCACCTGCGGAACCCACCGAAACTCCGGCACAAGTCAGCCCTGCCGAACAGGCTTCGGTTCCGGCCATCTCCGCTCAATCACCCATCTCCACTCCCGCTACAACCCCAGCACCTGTCCCCGCCGCTCCCGCCGCTCCCGCCGCTCCCGCCGCTCCCGCCGCTCCCGCCGCTCCCGCCGCGCCGAAGTCCTGGGCGAGTCTTGCCGCGTCCAATTCGACGAAATGGGGATCCTTCAACAAGGCCGCCGCCGCTGCCGTCTCCGTGAGTCACTGACCCTTTCATTCGTCACGACGATAAATCTATTGACCCTCATTGTCTCAACCCTGTAAGCAGAAGCCGTCTGAGCCCGCTACCCCCGCCCCTTCGAACCTCGCATCCGCGTCTGCTCCTGCTTCAACTCCTTCGACGACCACGGCTCCTCAATTCCCAGACCAGGTTCAATCCGTTGGTCACTCGAGCTGTTTCGTCAAGGGAGTGCTTGAATACGTCACCGAAAAGCAATTGAGGGAAGTCCTGACTACCCGGTTCGGTCCGCTCAAGGAACTCGACATCATTCGCTCCGTACGCCCTGTTCCCGTTTGGTCTTGCCTCGCAATCTTACGGTCAGACAGCAGCTAGACTCACAAAGGGCTTTGAGAAAACAGAAAGCTTGCGCATTCGTCGAATTCGCGAATATCAACGACGCTCGCAAAGCGATCCAAGTTTCGCTCAGGATCCAGGACGGAGGCGAGAACGGCATCATGTTCGAGACTCCCACTGGCGACAAGGCCCGCCTCAACGTCGTCGAGAGGAAACCTCACAATGAGCGTCCTCCTCCGAAACCTAGAAATCCTGACGGCGCTGGAGGATCGTCGGCTGGAGGAGGAAAAGGTCAACAGAAGGATGGTCAGCAACAGAGGAACCAAGGACGAAGCCAAGGAGGCGCGAGAACCGGCGGTCGCACGGGAGGCGGACCGAGGACCGGTGGCGGCGGACGCCAAGCCAATGCGGCCGGCGGACAATCGAAACAGTAGGCTCGCTTTCGACCGAAAGCAACTCGGAGCGGCTTGAATCCAAACAATAGAATCATCGCCAACAAGCCCCTGAGGACGATGTTGATACCACGGATGACAGAGGGAAAAATTCAGTGCGGTGCTCCGAACTCTTCGTGTTCTTCGTTTTCTTTCTTTTCCTACTCGCCTGGGTCTGGTCACGCCGGTCGGTCGTTTCTTCCTTGGTGCCCCCGAATTTTCTTCGTTGTTCAAATTCTCTTTAGTACCTACCTCTCCCCCCCTCCCCCCAACTTTATTCCCCAGCCACTTGTTGCATTCTCACAAAGCTGCCCTCCCCCCCTTTCCCTGCCACCTCCCCCCTCTCCTTCTCTCTCTTCCCTCGCAAACTGTCCCCTGTTGTGTACACCGTTCTCTTTCGTTCCTCTCGTTGTTCCCTCTTTCCTCCCCCTCTCCCAGCCGCCTCCCCGCACCCCCTCCCCCGGCGCTTTTGTTCGCGTTCTTCCTAGCCTGACCTCACTCCCCTTCCGCCCTTCTGCAGCTCCACCCCTCTCTACTAGACCGCAGAAAAAAAAACACGTACTTTGTATGCGTGTCCGCAATCTCCAATTCGTGGCGAAACCGGCATGCCTCGCGCGGGTCAAGACAAGAGATGACGAGAGATGACGAGGGACGACAGGAGAATCAAAGAGAGGGGTCATTTGATGACCACGGGACCTCTAATCGAATCAGGCATTAACGAGAACGATTACAACTCGGACTGGAAACCAACAACGTTTGAACAAGGCAAAAGGGCTGAGGAGAGAAAGGACAGGAGTGACAGATTGAGGGGATGTATCAGGACAGACTTCAGGAGCTGAGAGCGCGGCATTTGTCAGATTTGAGGTGGGGGACCCGGGAAGATTTTGGGACGGCTCACACGGAGGTTCATCCTCGGATGGCCAGGTTGCGATGAGGCTCTGCCTTCACTTGCACGACCCTCTCCAATAGTTGATCAACAACGGTAGACTTGTTGGAATCGAACGAAGATTGGATCCTTTCCAACTGCTCTGAAGTGGACTTGTTGACCTTATCTTGCGATTCACTGCTGTCATTCGAGTGCTGTCGTGTGTGCAAGATGAGCCCTTCCGAGCATGGCGGGCGTTATCAGAGCTCGCAGCGACGAACCTGAGACTCAAAGTCTTTGAACTCGTTGTCCTTCTTGACCTTGAGCGCTTCGACCTCCTTGCTCGCTTCTTCCCTCGCGCCCTTTAATCGCTGCGTGCGGTCTGTCAAAAGTGTCACTCGGTCAGGGTCCGCTCGGCCCGGCAGGCGGGGGCGCGTGTAACGTACACTCTCGCGCCTTGGCCACGATTTGGGCAGCTTCTTTCTCTGCGTCGAGGAGAGTTGCGATACCTTGCGCTGTGTGGCAGAGTGGTCAGATTCCGAGTCGAGTAGAGGAAAGCGGACGTGGGCGAGGTCGATGATGACGCCGAATCGACGGGGAAGGCTCACAGTTGGCAGCCTAAGCAGCGATAGCGTGGGTCAGATTCAGTCGCAGCACACCGGACGTGAGTATTGTCGCTTACCATGTTGTTCTACAACGCGTAAAGTGGGGGAAGGGAAAGAGGACGAGCGACGCGGGTTGCACCTCTCCGCGTTCACGCAACACCGACGACACTCGATTGACCGAATCGCTACCGCGACGCCCGATGTCGTACTACCACGGCTCAGCGTCCTCGCCAGGGCCCGCTTCGGCCTCGAACGGGAGAGACTTGTCTTCTGACCTCTCTCTCATCTCGTCTCTCTCGTCTCCCTCGACTCAGCCCGCCCTGCGCGCATCTGGTGAGCTGCTGCGAATCTGATCCGAGAGCAACGCTTGTACGTGTACTGACACGGGACACGTTGTGCAGCCGCGCTTCAAGCCGTCGAACCGATCGCGAGACTCTTGCTGCCGTCTCCTCCCACGGATCCTGCTACGACAAAGCTCGCCTTGTCAGCGTTCGCAACTGCTTACCCTCACCTCTTCCGCTACGCGTACGTCTTCATCACGATTCAGGTTACCGATTCTTGCTCGGGAACGTCGCTGAACTCGGCGCTCGTCCGTTGCCTGCACGGCAGCTGTCAATCTGGAGACCAAGGCTGGTGGACCAGGGTCGTGCAACTTAAGACTGCCGTCCTTCAGGTGTGGAGACACGGGGGGGTCGGGCAGAAGGTCGCAGCGGTCAAAGTCATTCAAAGGATTATTCAGACGCAGACTATCGGCGGCGGCACCGCGGACCCTCGCGTGAGTACCTTCCACTTTCACCGCAGCAATATGACCAATTCTGACGCGACTGTGCTCTCTCTGCATCGTGGATTCATAGTTGGCTCGGACGCAAGAACCAAACCTTTCGCTGTGCCGGCCGAATCACCCGTTCCTCAAGATCGCGCTCCTCGAGGAGGAGGCGTCCAAATTACTCGAGGAATCGATAACGACCCTCTTCACTACGACGCATGCCGACCTAGTCTCGGCTTTGACAACAACGTTGACCGCGTTGGTTAAAGCACGAACCCAGTTCACCCAACTCGTTGTGACTGCCTTGACGAACTGGGCTCCGACGTCACTCGCCGGGCAGAGTTACTCTCAGATCAAGAGTGTCGAGAAGGTCATTCGGATCTCGTTGTCGCACCTGCTGAGGTACGTTCAATTGTTCTGATATTATCCCTCTGGATGGCGCTGAACTGGGAAACTTTCTTGTGCAGAACTTCCCACGCGACCGCGTACCAATCTCAAATCAATCAGTTCCTCTCCACCCAGGCTACCCGGCTTGAAGCCGCGTCTGTCGCTGAGCGACAAAGGCGAGAAGAAAATTCGCGAAAACGCCAACTCCCTCAGCCCTCGATCCCTGTTCCCACTGTGCCCTCGACCTTCTCTACTGCAGCAGTCACCGCCTCTTCATCCTCGCTGTCGTCTCCACCATTCGACATACCTTCTTCAGCGAAACGCCGCAAACTGAACCCGGGAGTCGACCTCCTCCGTGCGTTCGGAGCAGCAAACCTCGACTATGATGCGAACCTGGCTGCGACTCCCGTTGCAACAGATTTCTCAATTCAAGTCGTGGTCGACACCTTGATCAAGACGTTCGAGACGGTACCCGCAGCAGTGTTGGCGCGAGCTGTCGACATGGTCAAAATGCAGTTGCCCCCGAGCGAATTCACCAACGACCAAGCATCATCTGCGACCGTGGCAGCCTCAATAGACGCCAATTCGACCGACTTGGACATGACGACCGACTTGGACTTAGAGACGCGAGAAGACGGGGAACCTGTCAAGGTGGATCCGTTGAAACTAGATTTGGGAGAAGAAGAGTTGGACCTCAAGGCTGAAGTGCCTCCCGAACCCATCGTGCGTCTCTCTTCTCATGCAGTGCGGCGACGACTATGTCACTAACGGCGGCCAATATAGCCCGAACCTGAACCCGAAGAATCAACCGACGAAGCGACCCTCGCCCTTTCCGCGTCGCTCCTCGCAGATCCATCCGTAGAAGACTTCGACCTCGAGCCCGTCGATCTTTCCCTTTCGGCAAGACACGCTCTCATTTACTCAACGCTGAAACGGATCTGTTCCGCGGGAAGCGACGGAGGAGTCAACGAACGAATTTGGGTTCCCCTCGTCAGCCGATTGATCACGAGAGGTCTCGAAAGCACTTCCATTTTGCTCAAAACGGAGGAAGATTCGGAAGAGGCGCAAACCGAGCGGCGAACGCGGGGTGGAAAATTGCGGGAGGTACTGTTCACTTATGTGACGAGGGATTTACAAGGCCGGTACGTCAACGCGTCGTCTCGTACGCTATTTCCAGATCCCATGTGCTGAACAACAGTCTTCTTCGCCGCCAGCATGGAACTAGCTCGGTTGTGGCTCAACGAGGAATGGTACGCGTCTAAACGGCTGAATCAAACATCGGTGAGCGCGAAACCCCCATTACTCTGTTCCGTCGGCGGTTTGCGCTGACTTTTCGTTTTGTGCGTATAAGGATCGACCGTACGATCACTACCTTCGACGATTTTTGGCTCACATCTGCGAAACGTCGTCGAATCAAGACACTGCCCTATTCCAGTTCATGATCGACCTACCGGAAATTCCGGTGGCCGAGCTAGAGCGTCTTGAAGGGATGTGTCTCAATGTCGATCAGTCCGTTTGTCCTTTTCAACCTCAGTCCGAGCAATTTCTGACGACTTTGCCCCCCCCCCCCCCCAACCCCACGACCCCTTTTTTTCGCACAGGATGCAACTCGGTTTCTCGACTCTGAGGGAGCTGACAATACTCAGACCTTCGGTACGAAGGCCTGCATTGGACGTTCTGCTGGGTTTGACAACACACGCAGGTTCGCACCATTCCGATCTCCATCCCCCTTCCTTTGATAGACGGTTCTGACATCATCCTCGTCTGCGCGTCCTTCAGACAAACGTATCAGGAATGCAGCAATCATGAGCGTCAAGAAATGGGTACCAGACGTGAAAGAGCTCAGCAACGTCATCGTGACCTTTGCTCTTTCGCTCCTGGAACGGCTACGCGTAGAACCCGTCAAAGAGGAGGAAGTTGCCACTGTCGATGCCGAAGGGGAGGAAGAGATGGCAATGGAAGAGACCCCTCCGCCCGAGGAAGTCAAGCCGCCATTCGCGGTGGTTAAGGAGGGCAGGGTGGTGGCCCGGT
The DNA here is from genome assembly GCA_037042985.1 of Sporobolomyces phaffii. Classification (NCBI taxonomy): domain Eukaryota; kingdom Fungi; phylum Basidiomycota; class Microbotryomycetes; order Sporidiobolales; family Sporidiobolaceae; genus Sporobolomyces; species Sporobolomyces phaffii. The sequence goes on along the minus strand of JAWNFN010000006.1, from coordinate 1,010,767 downwards.
TCGAGCCACCGACCACGATCGGCGAGGTGACTCAGCATGTCGAGCTGCTGCTCGCACTCTGCGTCAAGGAACCCTCTCTGCTGGAACCGTGAGTCTTGTCTCAGACGGGCTGACACAATCGCTAATGCCTCAAGCTGACAACGACGCCATTGCGAACAGGCTGTTCGCTGAATACGCTCGGATGGCGCCTTTCGCCCGGAAGTCCGTGCTCGAGCTCATTTCACCCCTCATTCGGTCTCTCGGGATCAAACACCCCGGGATCGTGCATCTCTTTGGCCACTTCCCACCTGGAAGCGATGCCCTCCTCCTCAAGGTGATCGAAATCCTCGCCGACAAGCAAAAGCTTCCGACCAACATGGTTCAGCTCATCAAAAACGTCGCAGCGGAACGAGATTTGGATGCCAAGATCTACGCTCTCATCATGCCGGATTGCCACAAGGTACTTCGCAGACCTTTTCGCGCACTCTCCTCCGCCACATGCGGTTTCCTGACACGTATCGATCGCCTCCACAGGACGAGATCATTCGATACCTACCTCGCGTCGTCGCGCTCCTCGACAGTACGCCTCAACAGAAAGCCGCGATTCGCTCCATCTTCCTCTCGATCATCGCTCCCCCCGCCCACTTCTCGTCTATCAACTCGTTACGAACACGGAACGACTCTCTTTCGCCAGTGGAACTCATGACTTTCCTCCACAAGCACGACAAGGAGATTGGCATCAAGCAAACAATCGAAGGTAAGAACGAAGCTCGTCTCCCTTCAACACTGCCTTGCCGATCGTGATACTGACCGCGTATTGTACTGGACAGCGATCGCTATCTGCTTCTCGATGGCTGATGCGTTCCGGCCGGAAATTCTCGCTGCTTTCATGCAACAAGTCGTCGACGAGCCTCTTCTGCCGAACCTCTTCCTCCGGACGGTACGTCATACCTGCGCTCTGCGTTGTACTATTTAATTGACTCATCCCTTGTTTTCAGGTTATTCAATCCGTTACAACCTACAAATCGCTTCAACCCTTCGTCTCGACGACTCTGCTCTCGCGACTGATTGCGAAGAAGATCTGGGAGACTCCTGCCCTGTGGGAGGGTTTCATTCGATGTGCGAAAGCGATTGCGCCTGCAAGTTTCGCCGCTCTGCTGCAACTCCCTAAAGAGTGGCTCGAAGATTTGGTCAAGAAGCAACCGGGAATGCGGGCACCTTTGCGTGACTACGTCGTCAAAAGTGAGCCTCTGGCCTGAGTTCATCGACAATGCATGCATTAGCTCTTCTGCTGACGAAATTTTTCGAACGATCCCAGAGGGAGGAATCGCCAACGCTCGGACAACGGCGATCCTAGAGGCGCTCGAGGGTGGAGAGGGCGGTTTAACCCCTTCGTCGAGACCAGAAACCCCGTCGCTCCCACCTGCGGCACCAGGAGCGACCTCTTCGGTCGATGTGGTTGTAGTCTAATCCCCACTGCATTGTTCGCCCCTGTCTCTGCTGGCGGTTCCGGAGAGCTCTGTGAGATTACAACGAGGTCTCGCGCAAATCGTGAGCAGATAGTGTCACGACGCCAGGGCCCAGCTCTCGCGTCCGGGCGAGACACTGAAGGGGAAAACCTCTTTGAATTTCTTCACAAAAGAACTCGCCTCTTCTATCCGATAACTCGACTCAACCTCTGTACACTCGTCAACACTTGGTCCCCCGTTTTGATGACCTCGGCGTATCTTTGGTTCTTGACGCTAGGCCGCGTAGTCTCGACGACCCCTCCGACCTTGTCGATGGAGCAGTTTAGTCTGCCCGTCGAGATGAACCGTGCCAAATCCCTGTTCGTCCGGAGCAAAAGGTTCAGCAGTCGACCGAGGAATAGGGGGCGGCGCGAAGCAGTGCGAATGGGACATACGTGTCTAGCCACTCTTTGGAAACTCCGAACGCGGCCGAGAGGGAGGATAGCGTGACGGAACGGTAAGACTCGAGAAGTTGAGAGTAGGCTTTGAGTCGAAGTTCCCGAGTGTAGTATCGAGCGTGAGGGGAGAGCAAGAGGGAAGGGAGGAAATGTTCTTCTTCGACTGTCGCTAACGAACGGAAAAACGTCGAGTAGTCCGTCTTGTAGAGCGACTCCGTGAAGCCCTTCAGGGTCGGGACATTCGGGAGGACCGAGATGACTTCGGGTGATTCGATGATCTTCTTCTTGAGGTCTTTCCGGTCCAAAGCAAACACGCCCGCTAGGACGCACAGAGTGACGAAGTCGTCGTATTCGATGAGCTCCGTCGCGGTGAACGTCGGTAGCGCGTCGAGGAGGAGTTCCGAAGCCTTCTTGAATGATCGCGTCGCGAGCAATTGCAAACCCGAGTAGACTTTGAGTCGGTTACGTCGGTCCCAGTCGCCTCCTTCGTCCACCAATCTGGCGACAAACACACGAGATTCAGCTCAGAGAACGGTCGACAGGAGGGGGATAGCGACTAACTTTTGTGCGCGATCGATTTGAGCAGAAACAAGCGCAGGGTCGGCGTGGAAGAAACCGATTCGGATGATCGTCAAAACGAGATCAATCTTCGTGCCCTTCCCGGCCGTCTTCGTGAAAGCTTCTTCGTGAGCCTCGATTGCTTTCTCCTGCACGTCCCGTTAAGCGGTAAGGTGAGCAAGCGAGTTTCGCGCGAGAATGTGAACTTTCGCAAGACTCTAGCTCACCTTTGCGCCAATTCTTGCGAGGTAGCTCGCCTTTTCTCTCAGGGCATCCGAGACTTCAGTCTCGCCAAGGTTGTCCTTCGAATCTTGGAGTTTGTTATCGAGCTGCTCGAGATACTCCTTGTTCTTGTCTTCGAGCGTGGACAGCAGCTTGGTCGCCTCTGCCGTCGACGGGATGAGGTTGGCCGTCAGAAGGTGAGACAAGTAGGGTGCCATTTCTGTCCGGGGAGTACACAGTCGAGCGGAGCGTGAGCCGGTGAGTTGCTCGACCAAGTTGCGCGAGAAACGCGAGAGAGAAGGCGCGCACCATCCTGTTCGACGAGTCGGAGGACCTTGTCGAGGACGCCGTCGCGTTTCGACTCGGCCTTGGGTTCGTTGAGGACAAAGACGAGTTGAGGGAGCGCGAGGTTTGGGATCGGGAGAGGGATGTCCTGGTCGACCGCGGCGGCCGGGGCCTTCTTCGGAGGTTCGCTCGTGGATGCAGTCGCCGACATGGATGACGAGTTTGGGGAGAGTGAGTGAGCGAGAGGACGGATTCGAACGGGGCTTCAAAGTGCGGCGTCGTCATCTCTTGCCGCCGCCATCAACCTCGTCTCCCCTGCAATGTCGTCCACACTTCAGCAAGCACTCGCCGCGACCGATCTCCACGAGAAGGAGACGCTGTTGCGACAGGTCCTCGATCAACCTGCCGGTGAGAGCTCTCGCCCCGACTCGTCTCGTTCCGTCCGCGTACCGTGCCTCGTGACTGACCCGCGTCGAGGCCCGTCGCGGCAGGTCCGAGGGATGACGAGCGCCTCAAAGAGAAGGAGGCTGCCATCTTGGAGCTCGGCAAACTCTACCGGGATCTCAAGTGGGTCCAACCCTCGACTCTCGCTCTCGGCGCCAACAGTCGTATTAGTATGGCTGACACACGAAGTCGTAATCGCTCTTCAGGGACGCGACCAAGCTCGCCGCCGTCGTCAAAGACTCGAGACCGCTCGTCGAACATCTCGCAAAGGCAAAGACGGCAAAGATGATCCGGACACTGTTGGACTACTTCGACCAGATCCCTGAATCGACCGTCGTTCAGATCGACGCGACGAAGGAATCGGCAGAGTGGGCCAAGCAGGAGAAGCGCATTTTCTTGAAGCAAAACCTCGAAACTCGGCTGGTCGGACTCTACATTGCCAACGAGAACTACAAGGATGCGCTCGCCTTGATCAACTCGTTGCTGAGGGAGCTCAAGCGGTTGGACGACAAGATGATTCTCACGGAGGTACACTTGCTCGAATCCAAAGTCAACTACTCGCTTGCCAACATGCCGAAAGCCAAAGTCAGTGGCTTCCCCTGTTTCTGATCCGCTCGCGATTCGCGCTGACAACCTGGCGCGTGTCTTAGGCCGCATTGGTCAGTGCGAGAACTGCAGCTAACTCGATTTACTGCCCTCCGCAATTGCAAGCTCAACTCGATCTTCAATCGGGAGTTTTGCACGCTGAAGAGAAGGATTACAAGACTGCGTTCGTAGTGTCTCTCTCCGTCTCTTGACCTGCCTTGTTGCATGCTGACACGCTTTCCGTTCGTAATCGCGCTCCCAGCTACTCGTACTTCTTCGAAGCGTTCGAAGGTCTGTCGTCCCAGGAAGACTCGAAATCCGTTCTCGCTCTCAAGTACATGCTTCTGTGTAAAATCATGCTCGGACTCGTCAGTCGTCCGCTTTGGTTTCATCAATTCGTTCGAGCTCAACACTGATCAAAGTTGGCAATGCTCTCCTGGCGGAAAACAGTCGGACGACGTCAATTCGATTCTTGGTGGCAAACTCGCGCAAAAGTACGCTGGGCAGGATACGGAAGCGATGAAGCTTGTCGCCAAAGCCCATTCCGACCGTTCGCTGTCGGACTTCGAATCGCTGTTACAATTGCACAAGCGCGAACTGTCGGACGACCCGATCATCAGGAATCACTTGTCGGCCTTGTACGACACGCTGTTGGAGCAAAATTTGGTCAGGATCATTGAGCCCTTCTCGAGGGTCGAGATTTCGCACGTTGCAGAGCTCGTCAAGCAACCGGTGAGGGAAGTCGAGAACAAGCAAGTCCCTCTTCTCTCTCTCTCGCTCAGTCCCCAGGCCGGACGCTGACGTGTGAAGGTGCCTAATCTGTGGCAGGTTGAGTCAGATGATCTTGGACAAGGTCTTCCACGGCATTCTCGACCAAGGGGCAGGTTGCTTGATCGTGTTTGATGAACCTGAAGTCGATGTACGTCTTTCTTTTCCTTCCCTTTCTACTTCGAGGCGACCGAGGATTGACGGACGGGGAGGGACCTCTGAGGGCGTACAGAAAGCGTACGATACGAGTTTAGAAACGATCGGTCACGTCAGTCAAATCGTCGAGCAGTTGTTCCAGAGGACACGGACGGCTGTCATCTAGAAGGACACCAGTCTCTGCGAACGAAACGAAACACATGCAAGGGAAAGCGATGTTCCTCCCCACGATCCTGGCATGATAGGGTGTACGCAAAAGAGAGAGAGAGAGAGAGAAAGAGTAAAATTCGAAACCTCAGGAGGGAAGATCTTGCTCTCGCTGCGTAGCATCTCGTGTCTCCCAGATTCGCTCTCGACTGAAACTATTTGGGAGAATCACTTTGCCCAAGACGTTCTACTCCTTGATCGCTCGTTCGACCATGTCGCAATCCCTCGCACACACGAACTCCCCTCCAGATCCCCCTCTCACAGGACACTTTCTGTCGTACGCCGCGTACGGACACGGACAGTCCCTCGGCTTCTCAACGCACGTCAACGAGTCGTGACAGAGATACGTCGCGCACTTGGCTAAGAGTCAAGTTGGCGATTCGAGATGAGCCTCGCGGATCCGAACGCTAGATCAGGGACCGTTTCGTTTGCACTCACTCGATGCGAACTGTTCCTCCCAATTGATCGCCGGGGCGTGCTGTGAGCCTTGCTGTTGTTGTTGGTTGAACAGATGCTCGAAGAATGCGAGACAAGGCGTGAACAGGAGGAAGAGGAACGGGAGTGCCGACGCGACCGAGGGGAAGAGCATTCCGTGTGTCGTCGTCGGTAACGAGATGATGTTCGTGGGGAGAAGATAGACCACGGTGGAAGTTTGCCGACCCGAATGACCGTCTGTGGAGCTCACTCAACGTACGAAAATTACCGGTAGTCGCCCCGGTCGTATAACTCATGGAACAAAAAAGCCTAGTACGCCATCGGCGTGGTATCTGCTTCGACCAGAAGGCAAGGGGAATGATTTTCCAAGGGAACACGGGGTATCTAGTTTTCAAAGCGTCAGGCTGAACGGAACCCGGAGGGTAGATCATGCAAGGGCAAAGAAAGGGAAGGAGATGACGGTGACGCGCAAGACCTGAACTACATGCAGTGAGCGAGCGGGGCAAGGCTCGATAGGAGAGAGAGAGAAAGGGAAATCTATTCTGGAAGCATCCACGGACTCGTCTCATCGGTACCCAACCGGAATCGGCGGGCCTCCATGCGACTGCTGCAACGGTCCACGGGGCGAAAGTTGCTGGTGAGACAAATGATGCGTCGAAGGCGCCGACGCCGAAGCCGATCCGTTCGCCGCCGGTCCTCCATACGGGTTGTAGTGCCCGGCGTCTGCCGTAGGTAGACTTGTCTGGCGATTCCTTGACACTTGTGCGCCACCGCCGGTTGTTCCGTCGTTGACGTGCGTCGTAGCGCCAGAGGCGTGAGGAGGAGGAGGCGCCGGCGGAGGATGGTACGGATTGTACGGCTGTTCGTAAGATATCCGAGGGGGAGCCGACCGGTGGGTCGGGGATTGAGACCTCGGTGTATTGTGGTCGAGCGGGGAATCGGTACCGGACGACGAGTCCATGGCTTTCGCGTCTTCGAGACTGGTCGGGAGCTCGAGCCCGCGCTTCTTCTCGACCATGACGCGTTTCTTTTCCCCCTTTGCAACATCGCTCTTGCTCTGATTGTACATGTACAACCCGGCGAACGTCATCGTCATCCCGAAACCTTGAATCGGTTTCACTTTTTGCCCGAACCAGACGATCGCGATGCAGATGACGGCGATTCGCTTGACGAGCGACGCGATCGAGTAAGTGACGGGAGAAGTGCGGGCGAGGAGGGAGAAGGCGAGGAGGTTCTGGCCGAAATGAACGGTACCGTTCAGGAAGAAGTAGAAGACCAGCGAAGCGGTGGAAGCTGCCGAGTCTCCGTTAACGGCGGTAGATGGCGGGGTCGCTGGCGAGAAGAATAGGGAAGAGGCGTCCGAGTAGAGCCATATTGGAATCATGAGGAAGAACGCCATTCCCGACGAATAGAACAACAAGTTCATCTTGTCCAATTTTGCGTGTTGGCCGCTACCTCCTCCTCCTCCGGAAGAAGACGCCGCGCCTCCTTTCGAATCTTCGCCTCCTCCGCTCGATTCTTTCGGAAGCAGCTTTTTCGAAAAGATGTTTTGGGCGACGAAGATGAAGGTCGAACCCAGGGCACACAAGAAGCCGATCGCGTTGGCCCGAAGGTCGAACGAACACGCGAGCATGACGCCGATCGTCAAGGGGAAAAGCGAGACGTACGTCGGCGTCGAGTACCTCACGCCGAACAATGCGACATAAGAGAGTACGGTAAAAAGGGGGGAGAGGGCCTGCAGCGGGACGATCACCAGTGTGAGAATTGCGTGCACCCGGGGGGACAGATCGAAACGAGTCGGCTCACCTTGATCGTGTGGACGGTGCTGACGGGCACGCGTGCGATCGCCATACTCGAAAAGACATGTCCCGCGATTTGGAACAAGCTCATCATGAACGTGCCATGGAACATGTTCTTCGTGGGCCTCCTCACGCCCCATCCCTGGAGCGTGTTCATTCCCATGCTGCCTCTCCGCTTGCTCAGCCCGGTGCCGTTCGGTCCGCCTCCACCCCCTCCTCCAGTCCGGTGCAACCGGTTCCGCACAGCCAACACGAGGAGCGAGTACCCGGCGACGAAGGCGAATTGGACAAAGGTGAGGGTGACAGGGTACCGGAACCGAGTCAGGATCGACTTTCCCGTGTTTGAGCTGAGGGCCGAAGAGAGGTACCACAGGCAGCACAGGAGGATGAATCCGACGGTCGACGCCGAAGGAACGGTGAACCCCGGCCGCGGAGTCGACGAGGCGCTGCCGAGATGTGGCGAAGTGGGAGAAGGTCGCAGCTTGTTGAGGAGGGTGGCAGACGCCGAGGCACCGGATGCTGAGGAGACGTTTGCGAAAGGTTGAGAACTCGATGCAGCGGACGCAGGCGAGAAGGTCGAGAGAGCTGATCGATACAGTTGCGTCAACAGAGTCGACAAGGTGCCTTGTTCGTGGTGGTGGGACTGAGGGTGCGAGTGCGGGTGGGGCGAATACGGCGAAGGGGAACGAGGTCGATAAGACGCAGCTGACGGGGGACCGTAACCGCCGTTCATTCCTCCTCCCGAGGGTTGCACGTAGCCGTTTGCGTGCCCGTTCGAGTACGCACCGGGTTTGGAAGCTAGCGCAGCGAGACCGCGGGTGAGCCAAGTCGATCAACGGAAATGCGGAAAAGGGCTCCAGGACGCGTTTGCGGTCCGAGACTCGAGACTTACGCGCGTGGTAGCCGACTTCGGGCGTGAATGGGTTCGACTGCTGGACGTGTCGACGCGGAGCAGCTTCGGTCGCGGCGGGGAGGGATCTCGAGCGAGGTTGCGGCGACAAACTTCTCTCGATCCCGGTACTGCTGGACGGCATCCGGTGAGTCGCCTGGGTACCTCCTACCTCGATCCTGTGACCGTTCGGGGTGCAGAGACGGGCCGTCGAGCAGAGGCCGAGCGGAAGCTGACGCGAGCGAAAGAAGCGACTCGACGACGACGACGAATCGCTCCTCGCCTCATTCACGCACTCGTCATGTTCCATCCTACGCGGTGAGTGTCTGGCAAGGTTTGATCTACGTGTACGAGGCTTGCACTGACCTCGAACTCGTGTCACAGAGGCGGTACGCGGTGAGTCTCCCTCGTCCTTGTCCCCGGCCTTGCGCCCGGCTGTGCTGACGAGTCGATCGCGGCTGCTCCAGCGGTGGTCAAGGAGACTTCAAATGGACCGATGTCGCCGCTGTATGTCGTCCTGTCCCCCTACCGCAACCGCTTCCCCTCTCGCGCCTTCGTCGGGCCTTCCGCTCACCTCGCTCGGAATCCAACTAGGACAAGGACCGGGAATACTACCTCGGTCATTCCCTCAACGCGCCCGTCGGTCGCTGGCAGAACGGCAAAGATTTGACGTGGTACCAAAAGGACAAGGACCGCGACCTCGAAGAGGAGGAACGCCTGCGCAAGGAAGAGATTCGCAAGGTGAAAGAGGCCGAGGAAGACGCCCTCGCTGTCGCACTGTGAGTCACCGCCGTTAGCCACCCCGCCTCGCCCAAGTCCGTCGGCTACAGATCCGAAGAATCTGACCACTCGTGTTCTGTCTTCGACTCGGAACAGGGGATTCGAACCGACCGTTAGAAACCCGAATGAGATCCCGACCGGATCGGGATCGGGTCCTGGTCCAGCCAAGGACTCGAACGAATCCGTGCTCGAAAAGGCGAAACGCAAGGCCGACAAGGAGGCGAGGAAAGCAGAGCGCGACGAGAAACGGAGGCAACGCGACGCGAGGAAGAGCGAACGGAGGTCACACCGCGAGCGAAGCAGAAGCAGAGACCGGAGTCCAAGCCCGTGGCGGAGAAGAAGCGACGAACCAGATGGCCGACGGTCGAACGACGCAAGAGGTCCGAGTTACGACCGCCGCAGACCCGATCGCCGCGATGAGCGGGAGACGAGTTCGGGGTACCGCCGACGGGACGACCTGGAGGAGGCATCGAATCGGAGAGACGTAGACCGAAGCTCGCGGGCCTACGCGAGGGAAAGGAGTCGTTCACCGCCTTCTCGTTCAGCGAGACGCTGAACACGGCGAACTCGGAACCTACAGCGCTGCACAACGAGATCTTTCAGTAGCTACACTTTGTTGTATTGTCCTGTTCCCCTGCCAGTTTTCGCGAGCGTGCGAGGCCGGTCTCTTGTGCCGCTGACCGACGGGATGTTCTCGCATCGGTTCGAGAATCGCAAAACATTTTTGGCAAGAGGTAATTGCACAACCCAAATACTCTGTCCACGTAAACAAACAGAACCCAACAAGGACCAGTTTACTTGAGGGGGATCTGTGAGATGGGTCAAGGGTCAGACTCAGAGCGGCAAGGGATGATGCCAGCCAGGATGACTCACGAAACGGGAAGAGTGGGTAGCTCCGATACCGGGGCGACCGTGGCGAACGGGCTTGTACGTGATGGAGAATTCTCCAAGGTAGAAACCGACCATCTCGGGCTTGATCTCAACTTGGTCTGTTCGAGCGCGCACGAGCCGTTAGCGTCGTCACGGAGACAAACACGAGGGGGGCGGGGCGGCTTACTGAAGACCTTTCCGTTGTAGATACCGACAACGGAACCGATCATCTCGGGAACGATGATCATGTCGCGGAGGTGGGTCTTGACGACTTCGGGCTTCTCACCGGCGGGGGCCGAGGTCTTGGCCTTGCGGAGCTTCTTCATGAGTCCGAGAGGCTTGCGCTTGAGTCCACGTTGGAAACGACGACGGGCACGAGCGTGAACGAGCTCGGTGAAGGCAGCCGAGTCGAGGTCGAGGAGCTGCGAGAGCTACAGACATTCACAAAGCACAACCCAGAGACGGGGACACAGCGGATGAGTCAGTACGCGCCTCGAAAGAAACAAGGCAAGTTTTCGGAAAATGAGTGTATTTACCTCGACTCCACGGTAGGAGAACTTGCGGAAGGTGCGGGCACGGCGGCGCTCGGCAGCAGCTTCGTCGGCGTTCATATTGACCTAATCACATCACGGTGGTTGCGCGAGGTGCGAGGAGTACGAGGAAGGAAGTAGAGAAGGGAGGACGAGGAGACATTGAAGTCAGTCCTTTGGTATTCAAGCGACTATGCGACGAGAACCTTTTTGTTTGTAGGGAGGGAGGGAAGGAAGGGGGTGGGAGGAGGGGAGGAGGTGCAGAGGACGGTCGCGTAGGTCGGCTGGCGTTTTTTTCGCTGGTGAGTCGGAGGTCGTCCGGCACAGTCTCCCGCGTGCCTGCCTATCGACCCTTCTCCAGAGTTCACAGTCGATAACTGCTGCAAGATAGTCGAAGACTGATCTTTGGCGTGAGGGCGGGTTCGTCGGAGCGAATCGAAGTCGGCGGGCGGATCGAAGGCGCGAGTGAAGGGCCGGTCGATCGGGCGGCGAGAGTCGAGCGAGCAGGACTGTGTGCGTGAAGCCACGCGCGCGAGAGGAGGCGAGAACAAGACTTACTATCGGTGGAGTGAAGAGAGGGAAGAGAGAGGAGCGCGCGCGCGAGTGAACACCAGAGGCAGGCGAATCGAATGAGCCACGGTCGACGGCCCCAAATTTTTTGTGCGCGCCCAAGTCGAAACCCGCAACTTTTCCCGCTCCTTTTTTCCCCTTCTTCTCCAAGTTGTGACTCCCCTTCTTTGGTTAAAGGTTCAACCAGATCACAGTCAGTCTACGCCTTCCCTCCATGCGACACCCCGCTTCGCTCGTCCCCGAGGCACTGCGTCCCGGCCTCGACTCCCATCGACTCGTCCTCTCACCGCCGCGCTGGTCCACTATCAACCGCAACGGGCTCTATGGGAGACCACAGCCGGCGTGATGGAATCAAGGGCGTCTGTGGTGGCAGTACAGAACATAGGGAGCGGGCGAGACGGGGGATACACGAGAAACAGACGACCTCCGGGCGCGAGGTAACTTTTTTGAACTGACCGAGTATCGCCCAAACCGCGCAGATGAAGCACGTCGCCGCCTACCTCCTCCTCGTCTCCGGTGGAAACGCCTCCCCTTCGGCTGCTGATGTTACCGAGCTCCTCGCTTCGGTCGAGTGAGTCTCCCTTTCCGACTTCCTCCCACGACTATTCGTCGTGCCCCCGCTGAAACGTTTCCTCGTTGCGTAGCATCACCCCCGACCAAGCTCAACTCGAGAAGCTCATCTCCGAGTTGAACGGCAAGAACATCGACGAACTCATCGCTGAGGGTTCCTCGAAGCTCGCTTCCGTCCCCTCGGGAGGTGCCGCCCCCGCCGCTGCCGGAGGAGCCGCCGCTGGTGGAGCCGCCGCTGAGGAGAAGAAGGAAGAGAAGGTTGAGGAGAAGGAGGAGTCCGACGACGACAGTGAGTTTCTTTTTTTCCCTTTCCTACCGCGCTCCCCTCGCTCGTCCCTCGTATCGGAGCATGTCACTGACTCAATACCTCGTCCATGCGTACCTTTTGTCCGCGCGCGTAGTGGGTTTCGGACTCTTCGATTAAACAATTTAATTTTTTGTTTTCTCTCTCACCCCCAAATCAGTGCAACTTCGGCGTCGTTGTTGACCAAAGAACCCAATTACTACCAGCAGCGCCTTGCTGGAGATCAGAGAGAGCGTGGTCACGATCTGTCAGAGCGGGGTTTGCTGCGAGAAGGGGTTTCTCAAGAATTCAACGTGGTTGGGTGCCGGCCTGAGCGAGCAACAGTCGCACTCGCCAGTCGACAAGTGCAGACCCTATCCCCCACTTGCTGAACGAGCACGGCATGACCTGGCCATCCTCATTCGTTTAGTCGTTTTGGGAGGACGCTTGGTAGGGTCAAAGAAGGCGCTCCCCCTCTGAACGTCCCCGTCCTCCCGATCCTACCTTCCGAGACGGATCGCGCTCAGATCGTCACTGCCGGATCAACTCTTGTGACTTTGGTTTCGTTCTTTTTTTCATTTCAAGTACTTGATGGCGGAACCACTCCCTACGTAGCTCAAACCGGACCAAATTGTCGTTCCCGACACGATCCATCTGGACGCCGACATCGTTCAAAGAGGCGAAAAACAGGGTCAGCTCCGGCGCACGTGTACTCCGAGCTCTGACAGAACGAGGTGATGGGCGGGCCAGTAGAGGCAGGAGGGGGAAGGAGGGGGGGGGGGAAACAACTCACTGCATGGCAGTCAAAGGTGTCGAGATATCAAACGGCAGCAACGGACCGATGGTCGTCGTGCCGACGAGGACGAGCTGGAGGAACGTGTTGTATTTCGAGATGGTCGTCGGATGCACCGAAGCGGAAGGAATCGAAAAGTCCCAGTATCGCTTGAAAGTTTTCTGCAATCAGCGTGCGGGCAGCGCTCGGTGAGTGACAACGTCGAGGTGTGTCGAACCGTGAGCGACTTGGGTGAGAGAGAGAACAAAGCGTACGGGAGGAGGGAGGGAAGCATAGCGAAAGTAGAAAGCGGACAGGGTCAAGAGGACGTCTCGACCAAGGATCAATACCGCGAGGGGCACTGTCGTACAAAGCGCGGGGCAAGGTGTCCGTCAGCGCTGGACCCGACGTTGCAGAGTAGGCGGCCGTGTCGGAACTCACTCGGAAGCATTCCGTTGAGGGTCAGACTGACGACCATCGTCGTCATCAATAATTTGTCGGCGGCGGGGTCCATAATGCTCCCGAGGACGGTCCCCATGTTGTACTTTCGTGCGAGGTACCCATCTACGAGATCAGACACTCCCGCAACGAACAGAAGCGAAGTCGCGACGCCGAGTTCTCCCTTGACGACGTAGTACCCGATGACGGGACACGCGAGGATGCGCGCGAGGGTGAGTGCATTCGGGATCGTGTAGATGTTCTCGCGCTGCGTTGACGGTGGTGTGGGCGGGGTCGGAGCGGGAGCGGGATCGGATGGGGAAGGCGGGGCCGCAGAGTAGAACCGCGGCGATGGGACTACCGAGAGGATCCGTGGCCGCAGCGGCGAAAACGCAGGGGTGGACCGGAGAGCGACGAGCCGAGTCGAGCACGGCGCAAGGGCGAGGCGAGGGTCGAACGCGGTTCGGCGCAGCGTGTTCAAGTGTCGGACCGCGCGGAAGGATGACATCAGCGAGAGAGAGAGACAGTCACGATGCGAATGAGTGAGTGCACGCGCGTCGGTCAAGAAACGAAGGCGAAAGGCGAATTCGCGGAAGACGAGTCGACTCGTGTTTCACTCGTCCTCATCGGTGCCCCGTTCTGATCCGTCGATCGAGTTGGACGCGTCGAACTGGGATGCTCCAAGACACGACCAACCTGCCCAAGACGGAACCGTGTAGCCCTGGCGTGACGGCGACGCAGATCCCTCGTTCAACTTCGTCGCGCGTCGAGACCCCGTCCAAGCCCCGACCGGCAACGCCCAACAGCACCGCGACCACGATGAGCTGGAGGGAGGAAGAGTCGATCCTCAAGCACCAACTCCGATCCGCCAAGGCAGAGATCGCCCAGGTCAGTCCAACCTCGAGTCGACTCCGCGTCCCTCGCTCGCCTCGCGTTGGGCGTCGGCGGGTCCGCCCTCGCCTCGGCTCTCGCTCGCTCGTTCGCTGACAGGCCGTGTCACACAGCTTCAAGCGAAACTCGGGATCAAGCACAACGCCGTGCCTTTCAACTCGAGTTCGCCCTCGCGCAAACCTCTCCTCCCGACCGCGTCCTCGCCAGAGCTCGCCCACTCGCCCGCGTTCCCGTCCTCGGCCTCGGACCGTCAACTCTCGGTCTCGCCAGTCTCGTCCCGCACGAGGAGGGTCTCGTCTGTGTCTTCCGCGGCCTCGACCGAAGCCGGGCCCCCACCCAGCTCGCCGCTCCCACCTGTCCCCCCGATCCCTCAAACCATCGTCACGGCGAGTCCGACTCGGATACCCGTATCGACGTCGTCCATCTCGAATGGCTACGCCCCTGTCGGACCCGTCGCGCTGAACCGGGCGTTGCTCTCGAACGAAGGACAGACGAAATCGTCCCCTCCTTCCGCGGCGACGATTCCGCTCCCGTCCCGGTCGCCTTCTCCTGTCATTACGAACAGCCACAGCAACGACTCCTCGTCGATGAACACGGTGTCAGCGACGGACCCGCTCCCAGAGGAATTCGACCGTTCGCTGTCGCCGCCTCCGATCCTCCTCGCGGCGCGGCAGTCGCGCCTCTCGGATCCGACCTACACGCGACAGTCGCAGTACCTTGCCTCGACATCACGACCCGAGAACCCGTTCTTCTCGTCGGGAACGCCTGCCCGCGAGCGCTTGAGCAAGAGCGCGAGCAGTGCCATGAGCGGGAGCGGCAAAGTCATCAGCGGGTTGCAGAGCGACCTGTTGCTCGCCAAAAACGGCTTGGAGAGCACGCGCGGCCAGTTGAGGCTGAGTCAGCGGGCGGTCGATTTCCTGGGCCGGCAGAACGGTCAGTGATACCTTGAGTCTATTGCCCCTTTCGAATGCGCGAGGCTGATCCCTTCCTGGCGGCGCACTCTGGGTTGCGTTTTCCAGAGGATCTCAAGGAAACAAAAGAACGACTCAACATGGAAATCGAATCGTTGACTAGGCAATTGAACCGTCGCGAGCGAACGACTGAAGAAACCCTCTCGCGGGCGCGTCTCGCAGAGTCGTCCCTCGCATCGCTCCAGACCGAGCACAAGACGTACGTCTCGACACACAAGTCTCGCACGAAAGAGCTGGAGGAGAGCGAGAAGAGGTCGAGGGAAGAGCTCAAGCGGGTCGAGATGGAGTACGAAAACTTGCGCGATGGCATGAGAAGCATGCAAGGGGGATGGAAGAGGGACCTCGAATGGCTCAAAGAGAGCTTGGCGATCAAAGAGAAAGAACTAGACGCAAAATCGACCGCTCGTAAGAACCCTCCTTCTACTTCCAACCTCGGCGTGTTCGAAGACAATTGTAACGCCTGGTCGCTGATCTCCCAAACGCCGTACAATAGTTGAGAAGCTCTTGACGACGAGGTCGGAAGTAGCTGCTTCGCTATCCACGACCATGTCGTCCCTCTCGACTGCGACTACAAAATTCAATTCGACTTTCGCCTCCGAAACCACCTCGGCGCTGCGTTCCCTCGACTTGCTAACGACACGGCAGCGGGAAGACTCTGAAAAGGTCGAGGTGGTGAGGGGTGAGATGGGTCGGTTGAGGCGGAACATTGAAAGAGCCGAAAAGGGCGACAATACGAGGGAGCAGATCGAGCAATAGCTCGCGCTCGAGTGCCGTCCCATTCCCACCTCTGTGCCCCCACCTGGTCGTTATACCCATTTCGTTATTTCTCCCCCTCGACCGTTTGTTCTCCGGTTTCCATTCGTGCTTTTCTTACCCGTGCTCTCTCTGCGCGGTCCACCCCCCTTCGGCCCTCTTCCTCTTGCCTACACCTAGACTACGCTGCGAGCTTCTTTCACCTCTCGCTTTCTCTTGAAACCCATCGTTGCTTTACCGTCCTTGTGCGAGGGGATCCTTCGCGTTTGACGCGTGGTCTGACCAAGTTGCTACGAATCCTGGGTTCTATCGACCACTACGAACAAAACGAAAACGTCTTTGCTCGCGATGCAAGGGAGGAAAAAGGTGGGGGAAGCTCGGGAAGTAGCTTTGTGTGCGTCGCAAGAACAAACAAAAAAGAATGAAAGCATCCGAAGAAATACTTGTTATTCATTCCCCTGCCGGGAATTGAACCCGGGTCTCCTCGGTGAAAGCGAGATATCCTAACCATTGGACTACAGAGGAGTAACAGTGAGGTTGTAATTTGCTAACATATTGCGCTGACATAAAACGCTAGAAATTGAACGAGCACGGAAAGTCCGCTCGCAATGAGATAGTCGGCACGCCTGTCCTTTGTATCGCTGTATCGGAAACAGATCCATAGACGCTGGTAGCCCACGAAACCACGGCCGACGCTTAAAAAACAAGGAGCAAGTTACGTCTGAACCCCTAAGGGGAACAGAGGCGAGCGAGCTGCGTAAGACGCTGGCCAGGACAATTCGAAGGGCTACACAGGAGACGAAACCTGTTCCGGGCGCCACGTGAGAGACCGACGCTAGTAGATAGGTGGGATAGGCGAAAAGCCACGAGCTTTGACCAGTTTCCGGCTTCGCCCATAACGAGCTACAAGCCTGGCACGTTCCTGCGAAATATTATCTGAGTATCGTTTCGTAGAGCATCGAAAGGCGAGAGACGTCGCGATCAGGCCACACCACGCCGGACGAGAGTACAACCCTTTTTTGGGAGCTTCAATTGCGTGCCAACAATCGACCAGCGTGTTTACACTGGAAGGATTCTCGGCGTCCACGATTCCATCGAAGGTGTTGTCGTGGGCTGAACGACCGGCAGCCTCCAGCAAACAGTCTGAACGGCAAGGGTTTGCCCTCTCAGGTTCGTCTCCAAAGGTGCGCGTGTTCGTTTGGCACGATAGGCGACGTCAAGTTGGATCACAGATAAAATACAAACGATATCAAGCAAGCCTGTACCCTTCTCCCTTTGGTACGATCTCGCCCCACTTGTCGAGCACTTCCAACGTCTTCGTGACGACCTCTCCATACTTTGCGACGGCGCTCCAGCGATCGTCACGGTAGAGCACGAGTCGGACCTCGACTTCGGTGATACTGGGACGCGAAGATGCGAAAGAGGCGGCGGACGAGAGATCGCGGACGATTTCGAGAACGAGGGGAGCGAGCGAAACGGGCGTGACGAGTTGGAACCGTTGTCTCGGGACTTTTAGGCGGCGGGACCCCGCCGTTCGACCCAGTTTCGACGAAGCTCGAGGAGTGTCGTCGATCGGAAAGCTCGACACGTCTGTCGTTCCCGATCGACGAGGGGTCCTAGGTTGTTGACGTGCGACATGTCTGGGCTCATCCGGCAGAACCTCGTCGCAGTCGTAGCCGTGTCGCGGTCCGGTTGTTTGACCGAGACATATCTCTTCCTGCTCATCGTCTGACGATGCGGGGCCATCCACAGCCCGCACGTACTCGACGATCATGCCGTTCTTAGTCATGAGCCTGATCGCCTCTTCCCAACATCTCTTGATCGCCTTCTCGAGTTTCCTCCCCCCTATCTCCTTTGCCGCTGGTTCGTCCTCATCCTCGTCATCGTACGACCCTGTCCTGCACGGGTGTGACTCCGAGGAAGAAGAAGTCTGAGCGGTCGCGCGAGGCGGCGGGAGCATCAAATTGACGAGTTTCGCCGTTCCCGTCACGACACGGTTCCTGCTCTCCTTTGTCGGGCGGCCCTCCATGTCTCGTCTCTGTGCGATCCAGACGCCTTCTTCGCCGTCGTCCCCTCGAGAGTTTGTCGCGTCGAGGAGAGAGAGGTCCCCGTCCCTCCGTCGTCGTTTCCTCTGCTCGTTTGTCCTTTCTCGCTCTTTCCGGTCCTTCTCCAGGCTCAACCGCCTCGCGAACAATTCGAGATGTTTGTTCTCCCTCAATTGGTCGATGCTGAATGGGACGCAGTGCTCTACGTTTTGTACCGGTTCATCGTCGTCGAGGTCGGCCGAGAGGGAACCTTGGGAAGAAGGGGGAGGAACCGCGGTCGACACGACGTGTCGTTTGACGAGGTGATGCCGGATGTACACGACGAAATTCGTCAAGGTCACGTCTTGTGAACAGAGTTTCGAAGGTCGAGTGGGCCGATATCGAAACTACCGTTAGAGAACGAGGACAGAGTCGGAAGTTGAGGTCCGTCAGGGTCGCAGCCTCGAAATGGATCTGAGTGGACGTTCGGGAGGATTGACTCACTTTTGAACCCGGGCTCGCGACGCTGCAGGAACTGCCACTACTACTCACATCCCCGCTTGCGTAATCGCTCCCTGCCGTCGAAGTCGTCATGCTCCTGTCACGTTCGCGTTTGAATTCCTTTTCTTCCCTCTCGACCCGCTCCAACATTCCCCGTACGTCGACCGGTTGGGAGTAAACTTTGTCCCACAGCTTGTTGACAGTCGAGTGGTGTTCGAGCTCATGTTGGACCGACACGGCCTCGATCCGGTCCGCCGTGATGCGAAGTTCGGTCTGGTAGAAGTCGGGAACGGTGATCGAACCGACGACTCTAACCAGGGACTGAGCCGGGAATGCAGTTTCGTTCGATGTCGAGTTTGATTCTACAATCGAGTATGAGAGTGTTGTTGAATCGGCTCGGGTCGAGTCGGACGCGGACGAAGGTTTAGGGAGGCAATATTTCGGGATCCGAAGCTGAGGCTCAAGGACCGGTCGCATCGCGGAGCGAGATTCTGGCCGATGAGAAGAACTTGCTGCGTCGTCGACTGGGCAAATGACTTGCACCAGCGCGGTACCGTCATCGACTGAGGAACAGGAACACAAAGTTGTCAGGGTTTCCCGGCAACGAAGCTGCGGCTAAGACATCAAGCTCACGAGTATAGATCCACCGTTTTTGATCTCCCGACTCTCGCCATTCCCGATCGAGGATCCAGCCCGTCAGGACGACTTTCCTGCACGGGAACTCTCTGCCCAAGATCCAGCAGTCGAGCGGACCGAGCGTCGTCTTTCTCACGTTGCGCTCGAGGTCGTTTGCCGATACTAGCGGGATGAAATCTTCTCCGGTCCTGATCCCGTTTGGTTGCCGGGACAGTCGACGGGAGAGTTTCCTCAAGAGGAGGTCTTCCCATTCGACGCCGTCCCGAGTCTTGGCCCACGACGTCTCGAGGTCGTCGCCGGGTCCAAGCTGGGCGATCCTCACCGTGCGGTCGTCTCGGCGGACGCTGTCTCCGCCGAGGGCATCGAGCCGTTGGCGCTCCAACTGGTCCAACACTTTGCGGGCCTTGCGCTTCCTCGCCGGGTTGCGGTCCACCTTCGACTCGCCATACTTTGGTTCCTTTCCAGAGTTTTGTTGCCTCGTCACCTCGCCGAGTTCGAGGTGCGAGATCTGGAACAGGCGTGAGGACGATAGGAGGAACGCGTTGTCGGGATCGAGCAACGGCCACGGGGTGGCTGCGAGGGCGGCAGCGACCCGAGCCGAGGGAAGCCGACGCTGAGGACTATGCGGGGAAGAGGGAGGGGCAGGGGCAGAGGCAGAGGCAGGGAGGGAGGATGCGGAGGATTGTTGTTGACTTGGCCTCGGAGACGGTCGCGGCCTCTTGCTTTTACTCGACCGCTGTGAGGGAGGCGGGAGGAGGGTAAAAGTCGATAGGTATTTGTCCCTCGCGGTGGGCGTGGTTGGTTTCGACGAGGGGAAGGCGATCGATTCGAGCGATGAGACAGACGCGTGAGAACTCGACCTCGTCTCGCGGAGCATGGGCCGAGGGTATCCTGACGTGGCCATCGTTGTCTCGTGTGTCAGCGCAGACGCCTAGTCGTGAGGGCAGTGTCGGTCGAAGGCAAAAGAAAGGCGCGCTCAATTCTTCACTCAACTCTTCGGATTTCCAACCCTTTGTCACCCGACTCGGTTCAGTCGCACCCACGCCCAGTTCAGCATGACATCCCAGATCGACCTGTCCGACTTTGATCCGTACTCGCCGACACCCTCGACAAGCTCGCGCTTCGGCTCGTCATCGTCCACCGGGGACCCACCCTCGACGTCGACTGGAGCTCGTGGACCGACGACGAGTGTGCACAGGACAGACAATGATCCGCTGAGCTTGTTCAGCCAATTGGAGCTCGGTCCGCGGGGAGCACACTCCAACTCTCCCAACTCGGCTCGGAACGGCAACTCTCTCGACGCGCTGCCAGACCTCGCCCGGACGCGGTTCGATGTTCCCGTGGCGATTCCTCCCCGCGCCGATCCGCCGCGCCGAACGCCGTCGCGGTCCCACTCTGGCTTCTCCCCGCCGCGCCGACTCTCGTCCCTCATGGACCTCGGCGACGGCACTTACCCGCAGTTTCCCCAGTTCTCGCCGCCCATGTCGAGCTCGCCGACCCTCGAACCGTTTCACCCGGCCGCGCCCCCAGCCGAAGACTCGGACTCGGCCGCGCGCAGAATCCGGCAAGCTTCAGAAGATTGGACCGCCGGGTTTGAAGACCTTCGAACCCGGCCCGCAGCGACGCGAGAGAGGTCCGTCAGTGGCGATTGGGGAGACTTCCAAACTGCGACTCCACCAACTCCCTCGACCTCGACCTCGACCTCGTCCCCTGCCTCGTCTCGAGAACCCCTGCCCCTCCCCATTCCCTCGATCCCGAATACGACGTCTCGATCGAAGCCGTCTCCTCGGCGCTCGTCGACGACGCCGCTTGCGGCGGCTTCCTCCCCTCCGCCGCCGAAACTGCCTACTTCGGCGTCAACACTCTCTTCGTTCCACCTCAAGCACCTCCCGGCGCCCCCGGCCGCCCCGTCAGCGTTCGACCCGTTCGACCGACCCGTCACGCTGACTGGGCTCAAACCGGGCGTCGCGCCGATCCTGACGGAAACGATCGCCGAAGGGATCCGCCCGTGCCTCGCGCCGCGCCTGCGCATCTCGCCGCGGTGGACCCTCCTGTACTCGCTCGACCAGCACGGGACGTCACTCCTGACGCTATTCAGCCACGTCTCGAGCGGGCTCCGGTCGCGACCGGGAGGGTTCGTCTTTGTCGTCCGGACTGAACGAGGCCAAGTATTTGGAGGATACGTCAGCGAGGCGTTCAAGAGTGACGGCGAGACGGGACCGGGCTCGCGCGCGAGGTACGGGTCGAGTGGTGCGGGAGCAGCCGCGACGGGCAACAAAGTTTGGGGGGGAGATGGGACTTCGTTGGTTTTCTTTCTTTCTTTCTTTCTTTCTTTCTTTCTTTCTTTCTTTCTTTCTATTCGCCGCTTCACTTCGGGACCCGACGGCCGCCTCTTGTTCGTTTTCTTCACTGCTCTCAGGAAACTGATGTAGTATCCGTTGGGATGGGGAACAGGTTCTTGTTCACTACGCTCGCACTGCCCCCGACCGATCCACGACTTTCTCCGCTCATCAAAACGTATCCTCCGACCTATCGCAATACGTACTTTCAGCACGCTTCGTTGCACTCTGGGATCGCGCTCGGTGGCGGTAACGATGGCAAGTTTGGTCTCTGGATCGACGAGCGACTCGAGCGCGGATGGACGGGGAGAAGTGAGACGTTCGGGAACGAGCCGTTGACGGGAGGCACTCGAGCTGGGAATGGGAGTAATGGCCACGGAAATGGCAACGGTCACGCGCAGAAACTGGGAAAGGAAGACGAAGAAGTGGGCAAGTTTGACGTCGTCGGACTGGAATGTTGGGCTGTCGGTACCTAGCCACGCGTTACTGTTTCTGCATTGTACATGACCCATTATAGTGAAGCCGAGCCGTTACGAGGTCAGACGGTCACGGAATGGTCGGAGCTCGTGTCTCTCTCGTCTCGTCTCGTCTCGTCTCAACTTTCATCCACCGCAACGACTCGTCAGTATGGGCGACGCCTATCAGGATACAGATTCTCTAGCGCGCCTCCCCGTGGACGTCTTGGTCGACTCTGTCCTGCCTGCGTTCCCCACTTCGGACGTCATCCGCCTCGCTCGCACTTGCCGACACTGGCACGCGTTCCTGACCGAGACGGGACAAGACACTGAAGTGTTTTGGATGAGGAGGTGCATCGCCGAGTTCAACTTTCCCGTCCGGGCGAGCGGGAGGAGGACCGACTGGTTCCACCTCTACTCGAGACTCTCCCAGTCGGCCGCTTACGTGTGGGGTCCGTCCCCGATCCCTCGAACTCCTCTGACGACAAGAGCTGAATTCCTGTGTCGACCCCCGCAGGACAAAACGAGAACGGCCGGTTGGGCCTCCCCGACTCGACGTTCCGACTCGCGCCTCCGCTCCGCTCGCGGCTCCTCGAAGGAGGTCTCGTCCTTCCGACCCGGCTCGAACTTCCCGCTCCACCCGTCTCGATCGTCGCCGGTGGATGGTCCTTCCATGCGCTCACGGCAGACGGCAAGGTCGTATCGTGGGGCACGATGAACGGCGGTGCTTGGTCGAGGGACGACGCGCCCCTTCACCACGACGGGAGGGCCCTCAAACCGACGCTCCTCCCTCAGACCGACGTGCTCGGACCCGTGACTCAGCTCGAAGCGGGAAGGAGTCATGCCATCATGTTGGGTCAAAGCGGCGAGGTGGCCGAGATGAGGTCGTTCGGTCGCATCGTGCAAGTCCAAGATGAGAATCGCAGATGGGGCACGGGATCGACTACAAAAGTCGCGACCGTGCACGCGGGATGGGTATGTTTCTCGCTCACACCTCCGTCTCCACGACACGAGGTCTGACTCGACACTCGCTCGGACTGCAGGATTACTCTGCTGTTCTCACAGTCAGCGGCGATGTTTTCGTCTGGTGGGAGACAGGACTGGCGCGTCTCGACTGCGGTGCGCGCGCAGCTGGAGAAGACGCTTTGGAGTCGCCCTCAACCGAAGGCGTCGTTTTCCCCCTCGACATCGACACCCTTCAGCTTCCACCTCTGCCCGCGACCTCGACCTCGAGTCGGAGAACGGATGAAAAGATCAAGCTCTTGGCATGCGGGGACAACTTTGTCATTGCACTGACGGATCTGCACCGTCTCTTCTTCCTCTCGCTGTCGCCCGTTCCCGACCCAGCCCACCCTCACGCTCGACAGGGCGCGATGAACGATCCCGAGGACAGTCCAGTGAGATCGAGGGAGAGTATGGCACGCCTCGAGGCCGAACTGGTGTCAGGTAGGAGGCAATGGAGGTTGATGAGTAAATTCTGCGAAGAGGGGGAGATCGCGCAACTCGAGCCGTTCCGAGACACGCCGCTGTCGAAACCCGTCAAGATTACACACGTTTCGGCTCATTTCAATCACTTCGCTGCCTGTACGTCTCCTCGGGTCTCTACACTGTTCGAACGCCACGTGCTCATTCCTCAAGTCCCGAACAGATTCCGTTCCGTCGTCTTCTGACTTGACCGAGTCCCTTGTCCTACTCGGTGACTCTGACTGGCACGAGCAGAGTGAACCAGCTGTAGTCCCAGAGCTGCAAGGTCTCGGCGTCATCAAGTGCGTCTCGTCCACGACCTGCCTGCACAAGGATTTCGCTCACCCTTCGATATTTGTCTTTGGCGTTCTCGTTCAGGATCGCACAAGGAGATTACCACAACGTCGCATTGACGTCTTCTGGTCAGTTGATTTCTTCGCCGCTCCTCGAAAGCGAGGATTGACTTGCTCATATCGGCGAAACACCGCAAACCACAGGTCAACTTTACTCTTGGGGTGCATTCTCGGGAGGAGCTCTCGGTCTCGGCCACCCCGCATTGTCTGGCACACCTCTATCTGTTACTCCGGCTGCTCGTGCTGCGTCGCCTCGACCTGCAGCTGCCGCTCCGGTTCATCAACCCCATCCTCTCTTCCCAGGGTTCGCACCGAACCGACCTCGGGCGACGGATCGACCTCGAGCGCCCGAGAAGATTTCTCGTCCAACTCGGGTCAAGTTTGACGGCGACTCGAGAGGAGGAGGAGGAGGACCACGAGAACATCAGACGTTCGTATACGCCGTGACGGCGAGTGGGTGGCATTCCGGAGCGTTGGCGGTCAACCTCGACTCGCGCGCCAACGTCGGCGGCACGACGACGACGAGGTTGAGCGGGGTCGACGACGACGAGAACCGAGACGAGGGGTCGGGATTCGTCGAACCGATCATCAAGTTGCGCGACTCTGACGAGGAAGAGGTACGACACGGAGCGATCGAAGCGGCGAACGAAGGCAACGGGCTCGGACCGACCGGTGGAACGTGGATGGCGAGGCTCGGGAGACCGTTCAGAGTCGGATATCCCGGTAGAGGAGGTACAAACTTGGGTGGAGCTGGGGGAGCCGTCCGACCGCCTTCGAGGTGATGCTTTCTCTTTCTTCGCATCCGAATACCTTGTACATTCGGCATTCCCAGTCCCTCTGTTCCTCTGCCGTGGTGGTGTAGCTACCTAGCTTGTGTGTTACACAGTCCCTTGTCCAACTGTTTGACGCGCTCCCTGACTTGCGAGAAGTGCGCGTTGGGACCGAGCGCACCAAATTTGGGTCATCGAAGCTCGGCTGTCCATATGTGCATACTCGGTATGTTGCAAATGTGCGCACGAGATGAAACATCGACAGAGAGAGAGAGGGAGAGAGGGCCGAAATTAGAACCACGCCAGCGACCCTAGCGCGGCAACATAATTGATATCGACCCAACCTCTTGCCTCCAATTTGACCACCACCTCTCTCTCTCTGTCACGCGCGCAGGGAGGACGACTCGGGCGATCACAATCTTGTGGAATTTGCCAAGCCAATAAACCGACGCGAGCCTTTTGAGACGCCAGGGCCATCCATCTATTTTGATTCGGGTTTTTTTGTAGATCCGTGGCGACCGAATTTCCTCTCCCTCTTTGCGAAGGTGCATTCAATCGTCACACGCAGCGGTTATGTACGCCTTCAATCATTACGAACAGTTTCGGTGAGTACATTCGCCTGTCGAGCGAACCTGTCTCGAAAAAAAACGTCCGCAGTGCCGAGAGCGAGAGGCAGAGAACGAGAACAAGTTGCGAAAATTGCTAGTAACGAGGTATCGAGGGGGGAACAGGAAGAGAACGAGCTGCGAGTGTACAAGGGGTTGACAACGACGAAGGGATTTAAAAGCCGGAAGGAACGGGAGGGTACTAAGTGCGACGAAGAAAGAAGCGGAAGGAGACTATTCACAGGGACGACTGGTGAAGCTTTTCGGGTGGAGTGCGACGACGACGGAGCCAATGTCGGAGCGAGGCGAGGGAGAAGGACTATGTACGATTGAAGGATTACGACAGCGCGCAACGGTGGAGCGATGGATCGCTCAGGTGCGGCGTTTCGGAAGGCCCGTGGGAGGCATCGAGGTTCCTTCAGCTCGAGTCTTGCGTTCGAGGTCCGTCTTGAACGAAGCGAACCGGCTTGCGATGTACGAGTGCATTTGCTCTGCGGACGAGGGGAACGTGCAGTCGCTCGTCAGCACGAATCTCCAAGAAAAAAAGATGACGACGACGAAAGTCGCGAAAGAAGGTCTGACCCACCCTTGTACTTCCTCAAAGCCTCACTCTCCTCGTCGTGTTCCTCGTAAGCCTCCTCGTCGTCGACCGGAAGATCTGCCTCTGCTGCGCTGCTGTTCGAGCCGTACGAATGCTCACGCGAGTAGCCATTCGCCGCTGAGGAAGCGGGCAGGGCCGACGACATTCCGCTCATGCTCTGGAGAGGCGACGACGACAAGTTCGGGGAGGCACCCTCGTCCGAAGAAGTCGACGACTGGTGAAGGTGGGACATGGGTTGAGCGGTAGCGGGAGACCTGGTCGAACGATGATGGCGAATAGACAAGTTTTCGTCAGTTCGAGCACCTCGGATTGCTCGTTGGGGTGGGACTCACATATTGGAGTTGCAACGGCGTCAATCTAGTGTAGGGTGTGACGGCGAGGAAGGATTAGCGAGAGAAGGAGGTGCGAGGCAGGGCCGGAAAACTGTTGCGAAACGTCATCGGTCTTCGCGAAAGGCGGAGCCTGTGCCAGGAAAAAATTGTAACTGACCGGTTCGCCCTTTCCTATGAGCGAATTGTCAACTCCGCTAGTGCGGATAAGATACCGGGAGCTGCATCAAGCGAACGCGCGCGACTCGGGAAAATGAAAAAGGTCATCAATTCGCTCATTCGGTTGCTCAATGGTCATCGCGCTTCGTGCCAACTCGCCTCGCAGCGTGTGTCTCTCGGTTGCCACGCGCGCTGTACTATACAACCAATTGAACCCTGAACCCGATGCTGTGTAGACACTAGACGAGCGTTGCATGCTTCCGAGCAAACACAAAGTTTCGGAAATGAGGTCATTGATCGACGTCCGTGCGCCCCCACGACCGGAACTAGATTTCCCCTTCTTCAACTTCCCCCTCGTCTCCCTATTGAACCCCAGACATACCGAATGGTTAGCGTCGGGTAAACCGGGGCGTGGAAGGAGCACCAGTCGTGCCGAGAGTGTCTCGGTCATACCTTTTCTTTCGCACCGCGCGCCGTCGTCGACGATTCGAGCCTCGCAACCTTCCTTTCCCTCTTGTCAAAGTCTGCGTCACCATCACCGTTGTAGCCGACGCTCGTCCTCCGTTTGCGTTCGTCGCCGTAAGGCAAATCCCCGCCAGAGTCCCTGCGAGATCCCAACCTCCGTTCGCGGTCTCGCTCGCGTTCCATCTCGTACTCCATGTCGTTCTCGCGTTCTTTCGCGCGCCGTTCTGCTCGGATCCTATCGCGCTCCGCTCTCTCGGCTTCTTCCGCATCGCGGTCGGCTCGCTTCTCCTGTACCGAGCCAGACGCCGAATCGCGAGTTCTGTCAGCCCCCCAGTTCGCCCGAACGCGCGATGTTCAAGCCAACGGTCATACCTTTTGACGCTTGATAAACTTGTCGAACGCGGTCTTGCGGGCGTCGTCGTTGTCCTCGAGAGCGATGAACTCTGGAGTTTCTCGGATTCGATCCAGGTTCTACGAATCATGCCGGGCGCATGCGCGGGGGAGGGGGGTTAGTGCGGTTCTCTCTCGACGGCGTAAACGGACCAGACTCACGTCTTCATAGGACGAGTCGAGGTCGACGGGAGGATCGAGCTTCTTGTACGCGTATCGCAGATCGTCCACCATGATGCGCAATTTCTTCTCGGCTCGTCGACGTTCCTCTTTCGCAGCTCGAATGGAACGGTATTGGAGCTAGAAGTGGCGTACGTATGCATCAGTATCTATCAGTCACGCAAAGAGAAGAAGGCGATTCGCACCTTGTCGAAAGTGGAACGGATCGCTTTGAGATCCATCTTCTCGATCCTCTGGTCCCCTTTGAGGGCCTCGAGGAAGTCGTCCTCTTTCATTTGTTCGTCGACTTTGACCCCTTTCTCCTTGGCGACGAACTCGACGACTTGCTCGTCCTGTTCGGCGCGAACGTCGAGTTCGTCGACGACGTCCCAAAAGAGATCGAGCGGGGAAGAACCGGGAGTACCGAGGAGGTTGAGGTACCGAGGGTCAGAATCGATCAGGGGGTAGATTGATTTCCAGGTAGTTCCCGAAGTGATCTGATCGGCCGCGACGAGGTCGGCGAGGAGAGCCTGGTCATGGAAAAGAGGCTCGTAGATTCAGCGTTGGGACAAGGGAGACGAGGCTCGAAAGGTTGGCTCACGGCAAACTCTTCTCGGGCTTTCCTGGCTCGGCGGCGCTTGTCCTCTGCGACGCGTTGACGTTGTTCGGCGAGTTCCTTCTCGGCACGGCGAACTTCGTCCTCGACGACCGTGAGCATATCGATCGGTTCCATCCGTTGCAACTCGGGATCGCGATGCCACTCGGGAGTTCGAAACAAGGTCGCACGGACTTCTTGCCATCGGATCGGACCCGCGAGGTCGAGTTCGAGCGATTCGAGAATCTTGGTCAGTTTGTCCATGTTCTTCCCGCGCAGTTCTCGTTTGCGAGTCTGTCAGAGCACGGGAGAGTCAATGTCGGCAAATCCTGAGCAGGAAACGGAGAAGACCGGACGGACCTCTTCTTTCTGCCTCAGGTTTGACACAAACTCGTCAAACAAGATTTTGCGCTCTTCGTCGTTCCTCGGTCCCTTCCAGACTTCGGGACACTTCTCGCTCATGACCTTGCGCCCACGTTCCCAACTCCACCAGCTCTTGACGCCTTCCTCGTACATGATACCGCCTCCGAGCTTGTCCATCGCCTTGTTCCAGTCTTTGCGACACTTGTTCAGACTCTTTTCGCGCTCCTGTCTCTCCTCTTCGCGCGACTCCCTCAAGTACGACTCGAACGCATTTTTCCGCTCGGCGAGCGTCTTGAGCGCCTTGTACAGCGGGTCGGTAATGGCCTCCTTCATGACCATTTCCCAGGTCCACGTCGAGTCGACCTTGAGCGTCTTGAGCATGCCTTTGAACGCAGCCTCGGCTTCCTCGGCCGTGTCGAACACAACGGGAGCAGCCATGGCCGCGACGGACATGGCCGCTCCGACGGGGATCGCGGGGAGGCCGACAGGTCGAGGCGGGAGACCGGCACCGAACCCTCCGGGAGCGACGAGCGCACCCGACTGGGGCGTCATCGGAGACGCCGAGCCTGCGAGCGGGGAACCAGCCGCAGGAGCGACGAAGGAAGGGGCGCGAGGGAGAGAGGGAGAGGCGGCGAGTGCGGCGGGGCCGGTCGGGGGGTTACTGTCGATCAGGCGAGACGCGGGGTTAGCTCGAGCTTATGCTCTCTTCGAGAGGGAACACAGTGTAGTGAGAGAGGAGGAGGGAACGTGCTTGTATTTTGCGAGAATGTCTGCCGTGCGCGAACGCGAGAGGTTTTCAGCAAACGGTTTCGACGAGACGAGAGGCCCGGACGAGACTGACCGGCGATTTCCTTCGGGGGGTTCCAAGTCGTCTCTTTCGTCTTGTCGTGGACCCAGTACTTTCTGCCCCCGGTCTCGTACTCTTTCCACGGCGTGTTCTCCATTTCCTTTTCGGCGGGAGTTTTCAATTCCGAGGGTTTCTCCCACACGGACTGTCCATTTTTGGACCAGAAGGGACGCCCGTCGGGCGACGTGTGCTTAGTCCAGCCGTGGCTTGGAGCTGGTGATGCCGACTGAGCGAGAGCGACCCCGGCCGAGTGGAGAACGGATCAGCGAGGGCTCTCGAGCGGGGACCGGACGCGAGAACGCTCACCATCTGCGCAGAACTGTGACCGAGACGATACGGATTGATCGCAGGCGAGGACGAGGGAGAGAGTGAGCAGTCTTTCGGAGCCGCCGTCGTCGCCGTCGCCGTCGTCTCGACCTGAATCGTCGTGCTATTTCCCGCCCTTTCGACTACTACCTCCCGCCTCGCGTGTGCCTCCGACTCGAAATTCGAGCGTACGCTGCCCTTCGACGACCAGAATCCCTCCACGCGCTCGCCTTCGCTCCGCGCGTCAAGCCCTTTCTCTCGCTCTTCCCGCCTCGATCTCCGTCCTGAACACGCAACGTCGAGGGCATGGCTACCCCGACCGTGACTTCTGCAGATGACGCAGGCTGGAGGTTCGCCCAGTGCTTCGGCGACAAGGTACGTTCCCTCGCTCGCACTCCGCACTCCGCACTCGCTCGCACTCTGCTCGACCTCGCACTCACGCGCACCGACCCCGCGGTCCCGCTGTGGCGTGTAGGGCGAAGTAGAGGACATCACTGAAGCCGACATCATCTGTGAGTCTCGCCCCTGTGCCGGCTCTCAACTCTTGCCTCACCCCACCCGCGCTCTCCCTCGTCCGGACACCACCGCGTCGGACCGCCCGCGCGTCATTGTCGCACCGCTTCATGCGCTTGCACGAGCCAGACTGACCCGATTGTCGCTCCTTAGCCACGGTCGAGTTCGACCACACGGGTGACTACCTCGCAACCGGTGATAAAGGTGGCAGGGTCGTCCTGTTCGAACGCAACGAGACCAAGAAGGGCTGCGAGTACAAGTTCTACACAGAGTTCCAATCGCACGAACCCGAGTTCGACTACCTCAAGTCGCTCGAGATCGAGGAAAAGATCAACAAGATCAGGTGGTGCAAGCGACAGAACGCCGCTCACTTCCTCCTCTCGACCAACGGTCAGTTCCTCACTTCATTCGGACCCCTCGAGGCAAGGTTTGCCAAGGACGTGGCTGACACCGGGTCTTCTCGCCCTTTTTCTCCTCGCCTCTGCTTTCGGTTCCTTCCTCTACCGATGATAGACAAAACCATCAAACTGTGGAAGGTGTTTGAGAAGTCACTCAAGGTCGTTGCCGAGAACAACGGTTCCGCTGCCGCCACGAATGCTCCTCCACCTTCGCCTCCCGCTCTTACTCAATCCGTCCCCGGCCTCCCCTCCTCCCCCTTCTCCGGTCCTTCCGGTTCCGCGGTTTCGAACGGCTCGACCGATCCGACAACGGGACAGCCGATTCCGTACCTGCGATTACCGCGAATGACCTATCACGACACGATCGTCGCCGCCGTCCCGAGAAAGGTGTACGCCAACGCTCACGCGTATCACATCAACTCGATTTCAATCAACTCGGACGGAGAGACCTACATGAGTGCGGATGACTTGAGGATCAACCTCTGGAACTTGAACATTTCAGATCAATCTTTCAGTTCGTAGTCTCTCTACCCTCGTTTTCTCTGCGTCTTCTCCCGACGGCCCGCTGACTTTGGGACACTCGTACGTTATCCAGACATCCTCGACATCAAACCTGTCAACATGGAAGAGTTGACCGAAGTCATCACGGCTGCCGAGTTCCACCCCGTTTCGTGTAACCTGTTCTGTTACAGTTCCTCGAAAGGTACTGTCAAACTCGCCGACATGCGTGAACAAGCCCTCTGCGACAAGCACGCGAAACGTGAGACCTCGCCGAATTCCTCACGACCCGTGCACCGAGACCTAATCAGCTGTCGTGTTACAGTTTTCGAGGAAGAGGAAGACCCGTCAAACAAGTCATTCTTTTCCGAAATCATCTCTTCGGTTTCGGACGTCAAGTTCTCACGTGACGGCCGGTACATCTTGTCGCGAGATTACCTGACGCTCAAAATCTGGGACATCAACATGGAGTCGAAACCGGTGCAGACGATCAATGTGCACGACCACCTGAGGAGCAAGCTATGCGACCTGTACGAAAACGATTGCATTTTCGACAAGTTTGAGTGTACTTTCTCAGGGGATGGAAAGTGAGTGCTGCAGCTCGGTCCCTTCTTGCGTGACCTCATCGTTATACTGCGGTGCTCACCGGGCCTCTCGCTACACAGCAATGTCCTGTCGGGATCCTACAACAACTACTTCCACATCTACGACCAAAAGGCTGAGCAGGACATTGTGCTCCAAGCCGACAAATCTGCGTTCAAAGCCAAGAAGATCGGCGCGAACAAGGCCGGCAAGGGCGCAGGAAACTCGACGACAACGGGAGCCAATGGCAAGAAGGGTCAGGCCGGTGGGAAGCCCATCATCGACACCGAAAACATTGATTTCAACAAGAAGATCCTGCACGGTACGACCCAGATTCCTCTCCCTAGGGCATTCGAGTGTAGAACTGATCCGGCTTGAATCCTATGTACAGCTTCATGGCATCCTCGTGAGAACACGGTGAGTCTCTTCCCGCACTAACAAACGTCGATCCTAAAACTCACGCCACGTTCCCTCCTTCACAGATTGCGATTGCCGCGACGAACAATTTGTTCCTGTATTCTCAAGCGGGATCGTCTAGCTCAGCGGTCAACATCCCTTCAGTAGCGGGACCTTAGGGGCAAGGCTTTCCCTGCCTATCCCTCGCCCTCCTTCCGTAAATGTTGTTCTTGCGATTCGTTCGATGGACACTACCTACCTACGTCCCTACTTCGCTCCCTCCTGCATTCGATCTACCTTTGAGCGATCAATCACGTCGCATCTCTGAACCCATCCTCGCCTCCTTCCACACTATCCATACTCCGTCGACCGCCCTCACCCCCCCTCTCTCCTTTTGTGTGTGTGTATGTGTGTTCCCTGTAACATTCTCCTCTTTCTCGTCTTCACACTGTCGGCTCTCTCCCATGCCTTGTGCTTCTATCCCCTACTTCCCTCTATCCCCATCCCTCGGCCTCGGATCCTTTTTCTCGCACCGCACTCACTCACAGTCACTTACCATTTCGATACCTCCCGTCGCATCCCCTTTCCCCGCCGCCCCCCCCCCCGTCATCGGTAAACGACGCAAGCCGTAGATCCAACCCCTACTCTCCTCTCCTCTCCGATTTCTTTCCCCCCCCAGCTGTCAGCCTTGCTCGTCCGCTATATACAAAGACTCGGTCCTCGGTCCTCGGTCCCCCCTTCCTCCTCTCCCTCCTTCTGCAGAACCTTTTTTTTCACCTTTGAAACGAATGAACGAAAGAAAAAAACAAAGCCGTTCCACCAACCGATCATGATTTGACCGTTCTTTCGTCGCTGACCGAACACTTCTTTGTGTTCGAAAGCATGCATGGAAGCTCACGCTTGGAGCTCGAGAAAAAAAAAGGGGGGGATTTGATCACCACCAGGGGGATGAAAGCAGATGGGGAAAACAAAAAATTACTCGTGCTCGGGGAGAGGGGGAGAATGGGTCCTTACTACCGTCTCACCCACAACTGGTACTCGTACTCTACCATCTTTTCCGTCTCGCCTCCTTTGACCAACCGGTCTTTTTCTCGTTGAACCCCGCTCGGAACGTCCCACCCGGCCCAGTCTACCAACTCTTTGTGACTCGCTTGGCGCCACCGACGGACGCCCCCCTTCGCGGCTGCGTCGTCGTCGTCGTCGTCGTCGGTGAACGGCGCAAGGAACGTGTCGCAGTCTGGGTAGTCGGTTAGGACGCGAGTGAGGAGGACGCGGTCGACCGAGTAGGAGGCTCGAGGCGTCGGCGTCCGGAGCAAAGCTTCGTTGTACAGTTGGGCGCCTCCGATGAGGAACGTCCTTCGAGGTCGGAGCGGTGACGACGACGACGACGACGACGACGACGACGAGCGCAACAGTTCGACGGCCGACTCGAGCGAGTCGGCTAGGTAAGTCGAAGGAGAACCGTTCCTAAATGTTTCAATGTCAGGTTTTTCGCTTTCGAGGAGAGAGAGAGAGAGAGAGAGAGACGGAACAGATCATAGTTGGGTTGTCTCGAGATGACGACGTTGATCCGGTCCGCGAGCGGTCGGAATTTGGTCGGGATGCCTTCCCAGCTCTTGCGACCCATGATGACGGCGTTCCTCCTAGTCGCGTCGTCGTTGTCGTCGTCGAACGGCTCCTCGCCTTTGGTCATGCGGGCAAAGTAGGCCATCTCGCGCGAGAGTCGCCAAGGGAGGGACGAGTCGCGCCCGATCGCGTTTGAACGCGTCGCCGCGACGATGAGCGTCAACGAGAGCTGTTTCACGACCTCGTACGGGGATCAGCTATGTCCCCTGGTCTGGACTCGTAGTGCGGGCTTACCGCGTTCATTTCGGTCGACATTGCCGGGCCGCGCAGAGATCTCGAGAGGGAGAGAACAAGCCACGGAGCGCTTGTCGATGTCCTCCGCACCCTCCCAAACTCTCTGACCGTGTCGATGTGCTTAACCCGTGCTGCTCCTGTCCTCCCTGTCCCGCGTGACTCGCTCGAGCGCTTGCCCACTGCATCGACTGTTTCATCGCTTCTTCGCTCCTCTTTTCGTCACGTCGACCCGTTTTGCTCGACAACGCACACAAACACAGACTCCTCGTTGCCAACTGCTCTGCGAAGGGAAACACTACCAAATCGCGCAGACGAATTCAATCCCTGCCTCGAATTCCTTTTCCGACCTGGATTGGCCTACCACTTGGGCAAGTTACCCATCTTGGACGACGCGTCGGACTTGGCCTGTTCCGAAGCTTGGGGCTGCGAACGAAAGTCCGACGAAGGTGGGCAGCAGGGTAAACGCCGAGACAGAGAAAGCGAGAGAGAGAGGTGTCGACGGGGAATGCAAATCGAGCCTCACGTTCTGAGCGGTGCCGACATAGCCGTGATACGCGCTATGCGCCGCGTTCTCGAAGCTCGACATGACCTCGTGAGCATGCTGAGGACGCGGCGTGAAACCGGTCAGTCGAAGATCGAGGCGAACTGGGCCCGGGCCTCGGAGACGCTCGCAGCAGGGACTCACGCCTTTGGCCTCGGAGGACGTCTGAGGGTTCATCATGGCGCCACGATAGCCTTGGTAGACGTCCTGCAGGAGACATCGGGAAGAGCGAGTCAAGGGCGCCAGAGTGTCAGTGTCGGTCGAGGTCGGTCGCGGTCGGTCGCACGAACGGGTCAGCGACGTCGACGGGACTCACGTTCGCGTTCTTGCCCTGGTAAGTTCCCTGCTGGAAGTTGATCCCAGAGGATCCTTGGGAAGAGTGCTGACGAGCGGGGGACCCGAGCCAGAGAATACGAGAGAGAGAGAGCGGTCAGGGTCGGCAACTCGAGCCGGGACTCGCTCTTGTGCAGAGCTCACTCCTTTGGAACCTTTGGTCATCTTGAGCTTGTCGGTGTGAGCGAAGAAGACGTTGAGGGGAGTGGTGAGGTGGAAAGAGAGAGAGAGAGAGAGGGAGGAAGAGGGGAGGAGAAGAGCGAAAGATGTGCGCGCCGGCGTTCCTCGGTCTCTCTCGAAGCGGGAGTGGCCCGCTTGAGATCTGGTCCGCCCGTCTCAGCCTTGAGATCCCCTGTTGTAGCCTGGCCTTTTTTTGGCTACCGCGCTCTCCCGTTGCGAGGGTTAACCGCAACGTATTGGACCATGCGCGAGTTGCGCATGAGTCCTTCCTCTCTATCTCTGCTCCTTAGCTTAATCTGGAACGTGACCAGTCCTTCGTACAGAGAGTTCAATCGAACACAGCAGAAGGTTGACCGAATCAGATTGCGTCTGGCCGTCTGTGCCAAAAAAAAAAGGGAATGATACAACAGGGAGAGAGAGAGAGAGAGAGAGAGAGAGAGACGAGGGACGATGGCAGGCAAGGGCCCGATGATCGCCCGTGTTGTTCAGTGAGCGAACCTGTCACGAGACCGAAAGGTAATTGAAAGGTCAGCGAGGGGGAGGGAATTGGACGGGGACGAGGTCAAGGCCAAGGAGGTGGACGCAGCGGCTCACATGCGAAGGTAGGCGAGGAGCAGAGCCCCTGTACCCGACATGACAGCGAACGCGTACTGTAGAATGCTGTTCGAAAGCAAGAAACGAGAAATTAGTTCAGCTCTGCTATTGAGAGACGGGTGCAAACGAAAGAGAGCTCACTTGAACTTGACAGCTTCCATTCTGTGGGATGCTCACACGGCTCGAGACCTACGGTCAGTCTCTATCGTATGTGATCCAGGAGGGAAAGGGAGCGAGGGAAGCGCTGGAAGGAACTGCTTACGAGGCTCGCAACATTCCAATTTCGTTCTCTATCCGGGTGTCGACTTCAGTCAACTTTGACTCCCTCAGACTCATCTCGTCTCGAATCCTTCCCTGAGAGAGTCGTAGCGACCGCATTCAAAGTGTCAGTCTCAGGTTGGACGACAGCGAGAGGGAAACGCGAGGTTCTCCCATACCTTTTCCAGGTTCAGGTCCAACCGGACTCCGGCCTGAGTCCTCGAAATTTCCTCCCGCAGCTTCTGTTTGAGACGTTCGATGTCTCCCAACAGTCTCTCGTTCTCGGCTTTTAGGTTGACGAAATCTGTCCGTTCCGACAGTTCGAGGTTTTGTTTCAACGTTGAGAAGTCGATCTGGGGGCCACGACAGCAGTCGGTGAGTAGCGATTCGCTTCTTCGATAACGAGGGTGGAATGCTAACCTTTTGCCGATCATGATGCTGAAGGTTGGGCAGAGCGGTCGCGCAAGCGGCAGAGGGCAGAGAAAGGGTTAATTTTGTTCGTGAACCGTTTTCGCAACCGCGGTCGTTCGAGAAAGGCACGAGAGAACGTACCTTGTAATGTTCGGTCCTCGTGACCAAGTTGCCCTGCAAGTTGCTGATCGCTTCGCCGATGATGTCTTCGAGCGCGTCGACGACGCCTTCAGCCTGTTTCCGGTTCATGCCCTGGGTCTCGAGGCGGTGCACATAGTCGGCGGTATCGAAGAAGTCTAGACGCGCGGGGGGAGGGTCAAGAAGGGCGTTCGAACGAGGAGAGGCGAAGGGACTGACGTTGAGCGAACAGGGGTCGGCAAGAGTGGAACGACCGCAAGAGCGATGGAGCCTGTGCGTGGATCGCTCTGTTTGTACGCGTCAAGACTTGCATGTTCGGGATGTCTTCCGTCTGGTGGAGGCAGGGAGAGCACGAGGAGAAGTCTCGAGTCGGTCGCGCGTGTTTGATCTTGTCCTTCTCCTTTCGCGCCCTGTCGTCTCGTTCGTCGCATCTCCACCTCGCGAGTATAGTCCGAGCTTGCTACCGAGGGTATAGGCAGTGCTGCTTGCCTGTAGACGTCGTTAGTCTATTGACATCGCGTCATCGAACCAGTGCGCGTCTCTCGCGCGTGATGCCTTGCAAGGTGGTGTGGC
Organism: Sporobolomyces phaffii; assembly: GCA_037042985.1. NCBI lineage: Eukaryota > Fungi > Basidiomycota > Microbotryomycetes > Sporidiobolales > Sporidiobolaceae > Sporobolomyces > Sporobolomyces phaffii. Next base: position 974,470 of record JAWNFN010000006.1, on the reverse strand, counting down.
GGCGCGGAGAGCTCGTGAGGTGAGTAACGAGGATGCGATTGCGTTGGAACGAGCGAGCGACGCGGCGGGAGTGCGTTCGGAGCTCGTGCGTCTCGCGCGCTTTTCTCTTCTTTCTCGCTCTGTTGCCTTTCGGCGCCTCTGGTCCGCCGAGATCTGCCTCGTCGATGGAGAAGACCCTTTCGACCTCGCCGAGTGTCTCGCAGTCGTCGACCCCGAGGCCTCGATCAGCGCTCGGTGAAAGCCTCGCCGTCTCTCGCGCTTCGCCTCCGCTCGAGCCCGACCTCCTCTCGCCGCAGATCCCTTACGTCTCTTCCCGGTCCACCTTCTCGCTCACGTTTGATAATCCCACATCGACGCGCGAGCAAGACCCGATCACGGCATTGGCGGGACCGAGTCAGCCCTTCTTCATGAGCCAACCGTCGCACGACTTCAACCCGCCGCCTCCCACAACGGCAAGCCATCGAGACGATCCTGTTGAAGCCATCTCGTCACTGTGGGACACCGAGCAAGGAGCCCATGAGCCATGGGGCCGTACCGGGACGAGCGAGGGGTCTACGGGTCTGGCTCGAGGCTCACCTTCGACACTCGGCGAGGTTACCATTTCTCAATTGCAGGCGCCTTGCCTTTTCGTAGAGATATACTGACATCGACAGAGCTTTACACAGACGCACATCTACGACCTCGTCGCTTCGCTCGAAGACAAAGTGTCGCGATTGACGATAACGGTCCGAGATATGCAACACCGACTCGATTACGTTGAACAAGCAGCATTCGACCGGGAACGCCAAGTCGACTACCTTCACCGCGTCACGACCATGTTGACCCGACAACGCCCTCTCGACGACTTCGTTCACCCTCGTTACTTTGCTTCGCATGCCGGCGCTTATGCTTCGACGGCCGAGATGACTCCCCCCGAGAGTATCCGCGAATACACCCTCACGCCTTCGAGCTCTTCCACCTCGTTGCCTTTTGTCGATCTGTCCCCCACTCACCGCCGTACGATCTCGACCCCGATTCGGCCCAACGAATCAACCCAAGCTCGTTCTCTCGCCTACGCTGTTCCTTCACCAGAACACCCTCATGGATCCCTTTCGTCGCTGAACGCCTCACATTTTCGTCAAGCGACCCCGGTTCCGTCCGCCTCGACCTATATGCCAGAGCTTCCTACTCCCTTCTCTCTCCGCCGCAACCTCTCCGGAAGCTTTCCCCGCGCTCGTCCAGTACCCACCTCATCGCACAGTAGGACGACTAGTGCCTCCTCGTCGGGAGGAGGCGCAGGTTCGTCTGGCGGATTGAGATCGGACGAAGACCGAGTCTCGGTCGGTCCACCATCCACTCGATCTTTCCGCGAAGATGGTTACAACTACCGAGGTCTACTGGAGTGCGACAGCGAGATCGAAGAAGACGCGAGTCGTATAGCTCTTTCCATTTAGATAAATCCAGAGAAATGTCCAAGCTCATTCCGTTGATGTCGCGCGACAGATCTTTGTCCGCCGAGTCTTCCTCCAGAACGATCAACAGTGTTCGCTCTTCCTGCAACAGAGGGTAAAGTCGACGACGTCCCTCGAGAGGAGGCAACGCTTGTTGGAGTCAGTCGGACGACACTTGCTCGACCTCAGCGCGAGCAAATTCGGTCAGGCCAACTTCGCCGCCCGTCGCCAATTCTTTGACACGCTAACTCGGATGACAATCGACGTCTTGTATGATCCAGGCAATTTCCTCGTCAGTCGTTGTATCGAATCAGCGGATCAGAACGTGATCCAGCTCTACAGCGCTCGCTTTGTCGGACATTTCCTCGAGCTCTCGCTCGATCCGTTCGGTTGTCATGTAGTACAGAAGTTACTCGATCGTTGTGATTCCAACACGAAGGAACGGGTCATCGACGAGTGAGTACTTGTCCGCACAGAACGTTCAAGCACGCCCAAACGGAGGGTGAACAATCCGTGCGGTGGTTGAACCCCCTGCCCTCGACCATTCACAGGCTCGCTCCCTTCCCAAACACTTTGTTGCAGAAACCATCCCTTCACGTCTGGAATCGACTGCTGTCCCAACCCAACTCTTCGGCGTTCTATGCTCGACTCGCGAACCAAGTCGGGGCGGGAAGTTGGCGACAGATCGTCCTCGAGGAAGGCGGGAGTCTGATCGTCCAGCACCTGTTGGAGGACTGGAGTGGTGGAGAAGTCCACGCGAGCGTCGTCGCGCGAGAGTTATTGGACGGATTGGAACAGGTCGCGCAGACCGCGTGCGGGAGCTTGTCAGTCCATCTCTCCTCTCTCTGCTTCGCCCGGTCCCTGACGAGCTGCCCTCTATTTCGGCTGACAATGCCTCTCAGTGTCCTGGTTGCGTGAGTCGGGCACTCCATCATCGTGTCGGGTCGGAGCACTCACTCGGACATGCTCCAGGTTCGTTGATCGGAACTTTTTGCCGTTCCGCACGCGAGTCATGGAAATCGCGACGCAACTCTCGCTCGACACGTTCGGGGCAAAACTAGTCGAAAGGGTCATCAAGCTGTCGAAAGGCGGAGGGGGAGGAGGGTCGAATGGAGATCTGCTCACGAAGTTCATCGACGAAATCACGGCACCGCAAGGGTACGCTCCCTGCTCGCTCTCTCTGATTGACACGCGACGAGATGAATTCAAGTATAGAGCTCGCTGTGAACAGGAACGACCAGGAACCACCCCTCTTGCTCTCTATCGCCTCTCACGCTTCGGGTTCAAGCTTGCTTTCCTACCTCGTCTCGAGCTCGATCGCGCCCTACCCAGACAAAGCAAAACTTGTCCGATGCATCTCGATTAACCGTACCAAACTCGTCGAGGAAGGAGGCGTCCATGCGGCGAGATTGTCGGGTCTGGTCACCGCCGGAGGCTCTAAAGCTTGAAAAAATTCGAAAGGGTGCGTTCCTCGTTTCTGCTCGCACTGTCGTCTCCGACTTGTTTCCAGAAGGCTAACTCGAAAGTGCTCCTCTGACTCCATAGCCTACCACCCTACCTTATCCACGCTGCAAATCGGCGAATTAGCTTGTGCTGTTACTTCTCGCTACCTTCTGTGCTCGGCTCCTCAGAGTTATCTCGCTTGCTCGACTGTACTTGAGAAATTCAGCTCTATCGTACGTCAATTCCAGGAGAGAGGAACACCGCGGTCCGGAAGCTTAACGCAAAGGCTGCACCGCCTGCGACATTTCGTTCCCGTCCACGCGACACCGTCCAGCGCCGATCGACCACGAGGACGCGGAAGCGGAGGCATGGAGGTCAAGATTGAGGGCGGCCTACCCCTCAAACGTGCGTACTCGCTCGTGCCCTCACTCTCGCCGTATCTAGATCTAACTGTCCCTCTTCCAGACTTCACGCGGGCGCTGACGTGCCTGACGCGGTTCGGAGAGGACCTCGACTTCCTCGTCACGTCGACGCGGTGCTCGATCTCGACCGTCAACAGCTCGCGCACCGCGTTCGCCGTCATACACCTGTTACCAACCTTTTTCGACTCGTACGCGCTCCTCGTGCCCCCGACGCCTTCTCCCGCGTCTTCGACTGCGTCCGCAGCCCCACAGGAGACGCCGTACAAGTTTAGCGTGAGCGGGAAAGCGTTGTTGTCGCCTTTGAGACCCAAGAATGTCGGCACGATCGAGAGTTGCACCATCACGGTCGGGAGCGAGTCGGAAGATCCCAATTCGCGCAGGACGAGGTTGCAACCCGGTGTCGTCGATGCTGGCGAGTGTCGTATCGTCATTCGACTGAACTGTCAGCATGGTGCGTTTTCATCTATCTCGTCCTCTCTCTCTCTCCTCTTCTCTTACTGAGTTATGCATCGCTTCCGGCGAACGTAGGTCTAGTCAAGACTCACAGATTGACGTATTCGGGACCGAACGTGAACAATTGGGCGAGGTTCGATCGAGATCAATGCACCGCGAGTTGGAAAGCTTCGAGCAGGATCCTCAAGGAATGGATCGATCACTTCTACCTTCGAACTTATGGCAACTCGGCGGCGAGCGCGACCATGACGGACGAGATCACGTTCTATTGCAACGACACGAGCTGCCGGCTCAAGAGCTTTGTCGACACTTCTGCGGAACAAAGTCAGCCAGTATTCCCTCGGGTCTTGCTTCACCGAATTCCACGTGGCCTGACCCAGAATGCTGCTTCCTACCTGCGCGCGCGAACGGGGGAACAGACATGTCGGAGAACGACATCATGACTAGTCGACCCTTGACGACCGAGTTGTCGGTCGATACAGACGATTTCGACTTGTGGGACCTCCCCGAGAACGACACCGTCGCCATCACGTTCGCTCTCAAAGAGTTCAAGGTGAAAAAACTCCTCCCTCGTCCCTGCCCTGTGTGTTCCCTCGCTCAAAGTCACTTTGATGGCTCACTCCGGTTCCCGGGTTCTGCTTTTTTCAGGCCATCATCAACCTCTCGGAAGCGCTCGCGTTGCCGATTACCTGCCATTTCACCCGGGGAGGCCGACCCCTCATGATCGAAATCCAGGGAGACCACCTCGAGGCCAAGTTCGTGGTCGCCACGACCGATTACGACTCGGGCACACGAGACGATCACGTCAAGCAACAGAGCGCGAGCGGTCAAGCAATCAAAAGAGAAAAGGGCGTGGCGGTCGGTGCGGGCAATGGCACTACCGAGGGAGGAAGGGGAAGAGGGGGAGGGGGAGGAGCCGCCATGGCAGGCTCGAGTGACGGCGCGGCGAGACTGTTCAACCCGGCAACTCCGACGCCTGGGCCCCCCGAACTCGCGGGGACCCCACGAGACGACGAAGACGATTTCGATTGGGGTGGATTCGCCGATGCCGATGCCGCGTTTGCCGAGATTGATCACTTGTCGCAGGCGGCGACAGCGAGTGCGAGTCAGCAGCAGCAGTCGCAACAACCTCGAGTCGTCGGCACGAGGGTCTTGGTACCCGACACTTCGGAGCCGGTTGCATCGGATACTACTACGACCTCGGCGAGGAGGAGGAGGTTTGAGGAAGAAGAAGCATTCGGAGTCAGTCCCGAGCCTGAACCGGCACCGACTGACGAAACCATGCTGGGTCCGACACAAGGATACCCTCTACCGAGAAAGAAGGTGAGTCTCCCATCCTCCGCGCCTTTTGCCCAGCTTCGTGACGCTGACCCTGAGTGACAAAGTCGAAATGGAATATCCTCGATGATGAATAATAACCCTGGCTTGTATCTCCGATCATCTACCGGTTCTCTCTGTCTCCCTTCGTCCATGAAATGTTGTCCGCAAACTCGGTTGTAGCTCTGTTGTACTCATTTGCACCACCTAAACAAGAATGGACGGCACTGCGTCCTACGAGGTATACTTGCCCCCTTTCGTCATGAACAAGTCCCAGATCTTTGCTCCCAACTTTGCCTTGATGCCTCGCGTCCCGACGTCTTCGAGGTTAGAGACGACGAAATCCTCGACTTTCCGCCTCTTGACTTTGCCCCTCGGGTTCCCATTCACGTTGCCCCTCTCCTGCTCGTCGAGCCGCCTGTGCTCTTCTTCGATCTCACGTTCCCACGCTCTCGCCTCTTGCCAAAACTGTTGCAAGCTCGGCCACCGGTTGAGAAACTGAACGGCCTTTTCGGCGCTGACGCCGTGGATCCGCTGGACCATGCTCGCCCATGTGACACGCATCGTCAACGTCGCGTCGGCCTTGTTGAGCTCGGCAAAGTCGGGGTACGTCAACAGGTATCTGTGACGAGGGTAGGTCGCTCGGAGGTGCTGTTGCAACGCGAGGTACGAGCTCCGTTCGATCAACGCATCGGGCACGATTCGTATCTCTTCGTTCTGTCCGAAAGCACAGGTGAGCGTAGTGCGACAAGATGACAAAGGAAGAATAGGGGACGGAAGGACGAGAGCAAGCGATCCGCACCTCGTACAGTTCGGCCATGACTTGAGTCCTCTTCTCGAGGTAATTGATCGTGTCTTCGATGTTGGCACTCTCGTGGACGTAAAATCCATCGTTGACTTGCAGTTGCGACTTGCACGTCCACACCGCTTTGCCGAATGTGGTGTCTGCTCAGGTCGACTGCGTCAGGCCCCGACTTTCGCTTCGAGGCGTTTGGGCGAAACTGACGTGGATTCGTTTCTCCATACTTCTCGATCAAGTAGATCCGGTGAGAAATCCCCGAGTCTTTCAGTCGAAGCTTGTCAAGATTCGGACCGCCGAGACGATCAGTCCCACCGTCATCCCCTCTGCGCGAGAGAGAGTCGAAACCTCAGACTCACTTTTTGACCCAAGTACCTCCCATCCTGAATCGAGCTGATCAGGTCGTCCAACCTCTTCCTCTCGACGATCGCGTCGAGTACGACCTCCTCGACCATTCCCGCCCCCCGAGCGCTCTGATCGTCCGAGTTCCTCCGCGCGACCCAGATCATGTCGCCGAGGGGCAACATTTTGCGATCGACCCTCATCCCCCTCCGTTCCATCTTTTCGCACAACTCGATGCGCTTGCCCGCCTCGCGTGTCCCTTCGCGCGTGTCGCAGATCAGGTACACCTTGAACGACCCGGGCGGCCACACGGTCGCGTCGCGGTCGATCGAGCGCGGGAACGTGTACGGGACCGCGGGCACGAGGTCGCGGACGGGGTCGAGCGGGTGGCGGTTGACGATGAGGCCGGGCTCTGACACGGCGACGGGGTCGTACGTCGCGACGAGAGGGTTCTGCGACGTCGTGCGCGCGAGCGGAGCGACGTTTGACGCAGCGGCAAGCGTGGCCGAAGCGGAAGGCGCGAGTCGTTTCGTGGCAGGAGGAGAAACACGAGCGCGCGAGGAACCTGCGACGGGTCGAGCTGAAGACGGCTTGGATTGTCCTTCGCCGAACGTCGTGTCGTCATCTCCATCCTCCTCGTCAAGAAACACAGGGCGTTTTTGGACAGCCGAGGCAAGAGCGCGCGGTGGAAGGGCGTGAGAGATCGGACCGAATAGGTCGGGACCGAGTGTTGCTCCTGCTCCAAGACGTCGAACTTCGGGTGGAGGTTGATACATCGCATCTTTGCTTCTCCGAGGTCCAGAATCCTTGTACCCTGCCAAAAGGGCTGCGACGGGGTCATCAGAGGGTCTCTTCTCCTTCTCCGTGTGCGATGGAGTGGCGGTGCTGTCGTTGCCAAAGGCCGACTCGGGGAACCCAGGTGCGACCTCGTTCGAAACTCGCTCTTTGATGTAGGCACTCTTGGTGTTCTTCGGCGGTAACGGCACTCGACGAACGAGAGTCGAAGGCTTGTGCAGTCCTCGGACCATCTTGTGCAGGTCTTGCGCGGTTCGGTACTCGATCCGGTAATACGTTTCCGTCGCACCTTCTGGTTGACAGATCTCGGCTTCTTCTCGTTGACTCGTGCGACGATCGTCTGCAGTTTCAATTATCAAAAAAATCGCGTAAGCCATGGAATTCACGAAGGATGCAACAACGAGGAACTCACCCTCGTCCAGGTAGAAATATCCGAATGGTCCGTCTGAGGAGCAGAAAGGGATTAGCGAGCGACTTCAGCGGGACCGCTCTGCGAGGAGTGACTTGCCGACGTTTGCGATAGACGACGTTGGTGCCGGATTCGATTGTGCCGAAATAGTGGAGGCGTAGTTGCCAAGCGCTGCGCGTCTACCGTGGAGCGATCCCGTCGAAGACGTCGTACTCGCCGCCCTGAATGCCGAAGGTCCTCCCCCTCCAACACCTGTCCCTCTCGACGCAGCCTCTCGAGCGATTCTCGCGACGGGGTCTTCCCTCGCGGCGGCAGTCTCCCGTCTGCTCAACTCGATCGCTCGCATAGTGTCGGTTTGAAACGCCGACTCTTCGTCGTCGATGTCCCGGGCGCGCGAGGGTTCCGACTCGAGGAACAGAGGGGGCGTCGGAGACCTGCGCCTCAAAAAGTCGGGGTGGAGACTCGCGGGCCGACCTCCGAGCGTGTGACCTCTTCCGGTGAACGCATTCGTCGCACTCGTGCTCGAGGATGGATGTGCACCGACTGTTGCGCCGTTCGAAGGATTGAATCCGGAAGACGATGGGTGTCGACCAAGACTGGACGAAGGCCCTTCCCCTTGGGAAGACGACGGCACGTAGACATGCTTTGAGACTCCATCGACCGTTTCGACGAGCCTTTCAGCGAGTTGGTACCCTTCTTCAGTAAGGTGGAACCGAGGGGGTTTCCTCGGCTCAGCAACGACGAGGTTCTTCGCAGTCACTGGAAAGAGCAGCGGCGAGCGAGTCAATGACCGGGTCGAGCAGAGAGCGTAAAATCATCTTCAGGACCTACGAGTCGCCATTCCACTCCAGGCAGTATAGGTTGCCTTGTCGGATTCAATGGCCTGCCCACCTCGATTCGAGGTTGCCTTGTCGAAAGACGTGTTCGAGTACTGCCTCGCTTCGTCGACGATCTTGTTCTTGAGAGTCGAGACAGAGTGCTCATCGTATGATGCCAACTTGTACATGGCGATGAGAATGGCGTACGCCCCCGAGCGCTGTTTCGGGATGTACGCTTTCGCTTTCGCTTTTCCTTTTGTCGATCCCTTCCCCGTAGCGCCTCGGTCGTCGTCAGAGCCTTCGACATCTTGGGGGAGACCCGCAAACGCTCCGTCGGGATGGGCTTGGAAGGCGAGAGCTGCAGGGTGAGACGGTGGGGCGAGGCCCATGGTCTTCGCACGACGAGCCTCGCGAATCGCATCTTGTTCAGCTTCTTCCGCCTCCCGAGTCCGTTTCTTGTTCGCAGTAGCCTTTGGAAGCGGTCGGCGTTGTGGTGGGGACGCTGATCTCGCAGAAAGTCCCGTGCGATTAGGCGAGCAGGAGCGAGGAGGAAGCGAGGGGAGAAAGCGCACCTAAATCTGGCATCGGAAGTCCCAAAGCTTGCGCTTGCTTCTCCATTTCACGTCGGATATGCTTGACGATGTAGTCTCCGATTCCGACGAGCTGCCTCGCTTCGTCCGGGTTGTTCATGGGAATCGGGTTCGCCTTGAGCGCGTTTGCTGCCTATCGTCGCACGCTCGAGTCAGGTTGAGTCCGCACTAGCATCGAGCTACCGAGTGCTCACCTTTTTGAACGCTGCCGCCGACTTCTTGCCCTTGTCGTCGGCGTCTTGAGCGAGCTCCTCGACCCATTTCACCCACTCGGGATTGCCGGGAGGAGGCTTCCGGGCCGGCATGACGCGTCTCGTACTATCTCGAGGCTTTCTGCAAGGCGTAGACGGACGGGCAGCTGATGGAGAAGGGAGTCCGCGTCCGAAAGTTGGCCGCGCGCGCGTCGACTCAATGATCGGAGGGGCGCGGTAATTTCGGGCCTCTACGCGTGCGAGCTCGATATAGATAGTTTGGCATGCAGCGATATACACAGTAGAGCTGCCCTCAAACGCTCGGGAAAACTGGTGTCCATCGTCATGTTGATTTGCGCGTCACTCAACCTCGCGCTCTTCCTGTACCGTCCAATTGCCGTGCAGCGCTAGGTACTTCACTCGAAGATGTCTACAACGCAACTCGACTTCGCTGCGATCCACGCGTTCACCATCTCGCTCGCGCGACAAGCGGGCAAGATGATCCTCGACGGGTCGAACCGGAGGACGAAACAAGCCAGCACGCTCGGACCGACAGAAATCAAGAAGAACAGAGTTGATCGTGAGTACCCATCCGTACGACCCAACGCCAGGAGAAGCGCGACCGAGGTGGAGGTGGGGGGACGACGACACCGGCGGGTTCTCCTCGTGAGGGCGCCAACACCAAGACAGACCAGAGGATCGATCGCGCAAGCATAGAGCGTCGTTGAGCAGGTCAATCAAGCAATGACCCGTCGAGACTGACGAATTTGCTTGCACTGTCGCCAACAGTTGTTACCGAGGTCGACCAAGCGGTCGAAGCCTTCATCAAGTCCGAAATCTCTAGGGAGTACCCCTCGTTCAAGTTCATCGGAGAAGAGAGCTTCGCCGGGGGAGAGCGTGTCGACTTGACCGACGAACCGACCTTCATTTGCGATCCGATTGACGGAACTACCAACTTTGTTCACGCGATCGACTTTGTGAGCGCCCTTGCACTCCCGTCTTTCTACACTTCGAGATGTGGTCAGATTCAACAGAGTCATTGAATTGACCATCGATTCTGCCGTATCATGCAGGTTTGCTGCTCGATCGGATTCTGCTACGAACAAATTCCCGTCATCGGGTGCGCTCGTGCCCCGCTCCCCGAGCGAGTAGTTCACCGTTGGCTGACAACGTTTCGAATCGATCGCAGGGTCATTTACAACCCTTTCCTCGACAAGCTCTACTCTGCCCGCAAAGGCCACGGAGCCTACCTGAACGAGTCGATCCCGCTCCCGCTGTCGCACCCTTCGCCTCCGGCTCTCGCCTCTCTCGGAGACGCCGTTGTCGGAGTCGAATGGGGCTCCGATCGGAGCAAAGCGGTCGTCGAGAAGAAGGGGAGGACGTTCATGCGGTTGGCGGGAGACGGGAAAGAGATTGAAGGAGGCAAGATGGTCCACTCGCTGAGGAGCATCGGTTCGGCTGCGTTGAACTATGCCATGACGGCAGCTGGACAGCTTGACTTATACTGGGAGATCGGGTGTTGGTCGTGAGTTTCGTATTCGAATCCGCTTTTCTCGATTCGAGCGCGGGCAACTTATGCACTTTCGCTGCGTCATCTCCTGCCTGATGTTGTTCGATCCGACCACAGGTGGGACGTTTGCGCCGGAACGATCATTGCACGCGAAGCGGGCGCGAAAGTTTACGGTGAGCTTCTGCGGGTAAACTTTTTCAGCGGAGAAGCGCTGAACTCTGTCCTTTCTCTCCCGACAGGCCGTTCGGGCAAAGAATTCGAACCTCAAGACTTGATGGGTCACCACTTCTTCGTCGTCCGCGCCATGGAAGGAGGAGCCGAGAGCCAGGACCGCATTGCGAAGGCATTTTTCGAAACTTGCGAAGAGTACGACTGCTGAGCCTGTTGCAATTATTTTCGTCGAAATGGCTGGTCCTGGCGCGAGGGAATCATGCTCTCGGGGGAGCGTCGCGAGAGGAGCGAGGGAGAAAAATACAAAGGTCTATTTTTGCACCCACGCACGCGCACAATCAGGAAGCGAGACTTCCCACTTCTCACACCACGACGACCTGTGACCACCACTATCGCTATCCGGGACTCCGAGTGAGTTGACCCCACAGGCTGCACCTCGCCAGGCAGACACTGACAGACAGCGCTCGGTCGTACGAGTCAGATCCGGACCCTATCTCGCTTGCCAGTTCCGCCTCCCCCCGCGCCGCGTTCCCAGTATCGATACACGCCCCTCCTCTCGCGATCGCCCGCACTAGATGCATGATACCCGATGCGAGCGAGTCAGGCCGCCATCATCACGCCATCGCGCCCGTAGCGTGTCGTCGTCGGCGTCGCGAGAGGAGGTTCTCGATCGGTCATTCGCCGACAAATCAAATTACTCTTCGTGGAACATTCTCGACTCCGACGGCACCGACAGGGCTACAGACAGCCCCGTGCCAGACATGGAAAACCCTTACGGGTCGACGACAGACAAGAGAACGCGCACGAGGAGCGCCAGATCCGGATCGACCCTTCGAACGCCCACGCGGGGCCGTCCATCGACCTCGAGCCTCCTCGCAACGACGTCGATTCTCTTCGCCGCGACCGCTTCTAGCGCTCGAGCAGCACCCCCTCGAACTGAACCGCGGTCGGACCCGAACCTCACCCCTCGTCAGCTCGAAAAGTCCCGCGCGATCGAGCATTTAGATTCGGCCAGTACCTCAATCTATTCCCTCCCTCCATCGGCCACCTCGCTCCTGAACGAGCATCCCGCAACGACGCCTCGACTCGCTCCTGGACCCACCTTGCCGCCGTCAGTACCGAAAGTACGACGGCGGCAAGTTCTGCCCAAATACGAATTATCGGACGGAAGCTGGATCGTCGACACGGGCTGGACCCTGCGCGGTTCGATCCCGACTTCACAGCTCCTCCACACCCGGCACCGTGCGACCGCTCTCGCAGATACCGTCGAAACGGCGACCCTCTCCCTCTCCCCCTCCCCGACTCGGTCTCGCTCTTTCCCCTCTTCCCGCTCGCCTACTCCCACTTCCTCGATCCCTACGCACACACCGGTCTACATTCAGCATGCGTACGCGTCGGCATCCGAGGTCCCGATCCCGCGGGGCTGGCAGACCCGGCCACGTGAGACGGACTATTACGCCGTGCCGATCATCATTTCGATGTCGGTGCTCGTTGCGATCGCCGTCGTTGTCGCTATCCTGGGCAGCGTGTGTTGGAGGAAGAAGAAGCGGAGACGTCGTGACCCGGAGAAGGATTACGTACAGGAGAAAGGGTGGAAAGGGATCGTGCAACGGGCGACGCGAGGCGCGAGACGGCCGGTCAAGAGACGGAAGAGAAAGGGCAAGAAGGCGTTCGAGAACCGGGAACCCGTCGAGAGAGACGTCGTCGAGGTCGCGCGGGACGCGGACGGTCAGAGTCTGAGGGAAAGTGTCGGGAGTACCGGGAGCGGGAGCCGGACCCCGAGGATCGTCAGGACGACTGGCTTCGCTGCCACATCGGAACGATCGAGACCTAGATGGAGGAACCGGAGGAGGAGGGATAGCGAGGGAGAGAACGACGCGAGCGACAACGAAGCGACCGCGCTCACCCGGAGCGAGACCCGTTCGACGACATCATCGGCAGATCCGCGAGACGCGCTCACTGCTCGAATCGCGGCGCGTCTTCACGGCTCGTCGAATCGAGAGCGGTCCGGGCCATCGACGGTCTTTTCGCGATTGCCCGAACGGAATCGGTCTTCCTCCTCCCTGTCGAACCAGAATGATCCTTTCCCGCGCACCTCGACGCAAGATACTCACCTCACTCGCTCGACGTCTCGGTCTTCGCTTGCGCAACCATCCGCGTCGGTCGCTCTGTCCCCCCCTTCGATCCTATTCACTCCCGCAGACGATCCCACCTTGTCTCCCCGCCCTCCCGGCTCTCCCGCTTTCGAATCCCTATCTCTCTCGCGCGCCCCCTCTCGAACTGTGCCCCTACCCTCTCCAGCGCTCTCCGACGTTCACGGGCCGTCCGACCCCCTCCTGCCGGTCGATCCTCCCGCCGTTCCGACCTCGACCGCGTCGTCGTTCAACGCGCTCCTCTCCCACGACGCAGATCTCGGTCTCCCCCTCATGCCTGGTCCTCCTGCGTACCGTCCCGCTTCGTCGACGATCCAGACGACGAGACGGTACGGCGCAGGCGACACGTCCGGCGCCGGAACGACCCCGACACCGATGACGACGACGAGTTCGAGGCTCGCCAACCTCGCGCGACGCAGGAGAGGACGCAGAGTCGAGGAGGCTTTGGCGGTCGAAGCCGACGCGCGAGAGGAAGAGTGGCACTGGCCGGGGGAGAAAGGACTGGGTCGCGAGACAGGAGGAGGCGGGGCGTCCAGTCGGACTGGACCATCCACGACGGGCGCGTTCGTTCTCTCGAACTCAGAGGATTTCGGTGAACGAGGGGAACAGAGTGATGAGGAGCAGGAGGAAGAGGAAGAAGAGGAGGAGGATGCAGAGCCGCCGTTCGACCGATCGCTGTACCAAGCGCATTTGGCGACGGATGACAAGTCCGTCTTGAACCGCCTGAGAACTGCTTACCGGTTGCAGGACGGACAAGGGGGGGAGGAGGACGTCGACGGAGTCGGCGAATCGAGACCCATGGTCCCCGTGCCTAGTGCTCCAGCCGTCGAGGACGAAGTCGACGAGGATGGATTCGAACGGTTCGATCCGACGACTCGAGCAGAGCATGTCTCAGAAGACGTGGAACGTCAAGTCGGATTCTCGGCGTCGGAGAAAGCCAAACTGCGCGCCCCACGATCGCCCGTCCATGGATCGACCTCTACGCTCCTACCGGCCCCTCCCACACGCGGCGATTTCACCTACTCGTACCTCGCGCGGCGGGATCGATCCGGGTCTCCTGCCGTCGCGACGACGACGACGACCAGTCCCGAGGCTTCGACTTCGAAATCGGCACTCGCGGCCGAGTACGCCGCGATGGACCCGCCGCGGGGAGACGAGGACGAGGTCGACCTCCCAGCGTACCTCGCGCAAGAGCGGAGGAACCAGACTCTCGGACTCGCGAGCGCGCCTCCACCTCAGGACGATGACGGAGACGACGACGACGGGGAGGTCGCTACAGAGGAACGCGTTGACGGGGCAGGCATCACTTATGGAACGATTTGATCCCCCCTCCCCCTCCCCCTTCCGTCCCCCTTTCCGCTCAATGTGAACTTTCTCTTTTTCCCTCTCGCCCCTTGTCTTTCTTTCACTTGGCAGCATTTCTTATCCATTCATTCTCTCTCATACTCTCCGTTTTCATACGCTCGCGCATCGCAACAAGGAACTTGCATCATCGCAGAAGAGAAAGGCGAATCTTTTCATGATCGCAAGCAAAGAGAGATATAGAGAGAGAGAGAAAAGAGAGCGGTTATTTTAGGCTACTTTCCCCTTGACCCTGCTGCTGCCAGTGGTTGCGTCTTGTTCGAGCCTGCCGACGATCTTTGTCAACCTCGCGGCGAAATCGACGGCGATCGCGAGTGGGACGACCAAGAACGGGCCATAGCTCGCGACGAGCTTGACCAAGTGTTGAGGGGGCAGCGCCGCGACGCCGCTGCCACCGCGGGGCAGGGTGAGGACCGTCGCGAGGCATGCGTACGTCGTTGTCGCTGATGATGCGCCGTAGAGGGTGAGGAGAGGGTAGATCGATGTCGAGTCTGTTTCGTCCACGCCCCGTGCGTGAGGGAAGGAGGAAGGCCATCAGCGCGTTGAATGATAAACCACCGGGGGCCAGGGGGAGGGGGACAGAGAGAGATGGACGTACTTTGGTAGAGACCTCGAATACCGATGAAGAAGGTCGGGAGTTGAAAGATGACTTCGAGGATGATGAACGCTTGGAACCATGCGAACGCGGGCAAGTTGTTTGCGTTTTGGAGCAGCGGGTCGTCGCGCGCTGCGAAGACGACTGTTCTCAACGACGAACCCGCGACGTCAGCTCCGGCACTTGTCACCGGGGAAAAGGATGGTGTCGAGCGACGGACGGACAGGGAGTTCGGAGCCACGGCGGAGAAACTCGACTGGCGAAGAAGATCGCTTGCGAGTCTGGGGTATATCGCTCGAACGCGTCAGCACGGTTGCCGACGACGGGTTGGCCAGAGTGCACGTACCGACGAGAAGGGTCGCAGGGATGTGCACCGCAAGGAAGACGCTGAGGGAGCGCAGCAACCCGAACCAAGATCAGCCTCAGCCTCGACGGTTCAAGCTCGGTCTAGAGTTCGAAGTACATGTAGATCCAGTCTCTCGTTCTCTGTGCCAACATGATGACACGGGTACAAAGATGAAACGGGACGCGTCTCGCGAGGAAACTTTCCTCAACTCGGCCCGTTCGCTCCCAGTCACCCCCACTCCCCGATGCCTCCTCGCAAGCGTGTCTCTGCCAAGTCTTCTCGCGCCTCGAGCGCCGTCGCGATGGACAGCGACGCCGATCCCGCTCCCAACACGAGCACCAACTCGCCGGCAACTTCGCTCGAGGAAGAGGCCAAGGACGGCACCTACGATCCATCCAAGGAGGCCGAACCAGAGGCAGGAACCGCTCAAGGAGATCCGGACAAGTCAGCGGCACAGGTTCGCTCAACTTTTCGCTGCGATCCCTCCGGGGCAAACTGTGATCAAAGTGGCAGAGTGGCTGACCCCCTCGCATGACGGTAGACGAACGGCGCGAACAAGACTCTGAAAGACGCCTACAAGGCAATGGTCTCCAAGGTGAGCCTCTCGTGCAACTCGATTTCATTCTATCGAGTCGGTCAGGAGTGCCTAGTTGACCTTTTCTTTCCACACACACAGGCCGCCGTGTACATGAAGAGGATTGAAGAACACGTGTGTACCAAATGACGCGTCTCTCCGATCCTCAAGCCGGGCAGCGCTGACAGGTCGCCGACCGTTTCGCGAAACAGAAACAAAAAATGCGCGAAGCCCGTGGTGAAACGACGGAGGAGGGTGCAGACGATGTCGAGGTCGAGGACGTACCTGAAGGACAACTGGGCAAGAAGAGGAAGATCACTCCGACCGAGAAAGCGAAAGCGAACAAGAAGAAAAAGACCGCTACTCCCGCCAGCGCCGCGCCTCCTCGGTTGCCTCAGAGCCAGCTCATCACTGGTGGAACCCTCAAAGACTATCAACTCGATGGTATGAACTGGATTATTGAGCGTTACATCTTCGCATTGTTCGGTGCCATTGTAAGTTTCGATCCTTTTCAGCCGAAGAGCCGGTCCACGTGCTGTTGATGCTGATTTTCGCTCGAATCCGGTAGCTCGCCGACGAGATGGGGACTGGCAAGACTCTACAGACTATCTCATTCATCGCTTTCCTCCACGAGAACATTCATCATCCTGACCGGCCCGAAACCGACAAGCCCACGCTCATCATCCTCCCGAAAGCCGTTCTCCGCAACTGGGACGCCGAGTTCAAACGGCGAGTCATACACCCACGATCAGGACGGCCTTCACGCTCGAGGCTGACGTCGTGATATCTGACAACAGCTTTGCTCCGTCAATTCCAATCCTGACTTATTACGGCACACCTCCCGAACGCGCCGAGATACGTAAAGACTACTTGGGCCTCAGTGGTTTGAAGCGTGCGAAGCGTATCGCCCGCACCGAGCGCTACCCCGTCATTCTTACGACCTGTACGTCGCTCCATCTGTAGCCATCTCTCGGAGCTTGCTTTTGACCTTGTTCGGCACACAGACAACATCGCTATCAAAGATGTCGCTTTCCTCGAGCAACTGGACTACGATCTTATTGTCTGCGACGAAGCGCACAAGGCCAAGAACCTCAAAGGGAAGACATTAACCACGTTGAAACGCTACAGAGCCGACTTCCGTCTTCTTCTCACCGGTACCCCTCTTGTGCGCCCTCTCGTATCGTGGAATCATGCATGACGATTCCGCGCCATTGACACTCTATTTCGCACAGCAAAACAATCTCGAGGAACTCTACGCCCTCCTCACGTTCATCCTCCCCTCAATCTTCAATGACGCCGAAACATTCAACTCTATGTTCAACTTCTCTCAGATCACCAACTCTGACGGTTCGAAGCTCTCCGAGAGCGATGAGGTCACTCTCCTTATCGCGCAACTGCAAAACATTCTCAAGCCGTTCATGCTTCGTCGTTGCAAGAAGGACGTTGTCAAAGATCTCCCCCTCAAGAAAGAGTTAGTAAAGACCAATCGAGTCCGTATTGACCCGCGTTCTGACCAACGACATCATGTACAGATACGTTCTTACTGCTCCGCTCACCGCACGCCAGAAAGAGCTCACCGACGCGGCAGTCAAGTTCGTCGCTCCTTTTCTCTCTCCTGCTTGGCCTACCTATGCTAATTCATCGCCGTCAATGAACACAGGGGAGAGCTTCGAGAATTCTTGTCCGGCCCTCAAGCTTCGGCTGAAACCGAACACGACGACAACGAGTCGGTTGAATCGATCGACTTTGCGAACTCTGGCCGCGGAACTCGCCGGGCAGCGTCAAGGAAGAGCTACGTTGACAAGAGGGATGCCGTTGACGATGACGAGTTCGAGAACGACCTCATCGAAAAGGCTATCGTGGAGGACAAGGAGAGGGAAACGGCCGAACTGGCGAAACTGTCTTCGAAAGCTGGTACGGTTCCTTACGTCTCGGTTCCCACGCAAAGTCCCGAGTCTTGGCTGACACCAGTGTGCTTGCTATCAGTCAACGTCAACCATCAACAGGCCAAATTCACGTCGGTCATGACAAACCTTCGCCAAATCGCGAACCACCCTCTCGCGAAACTCGACGATCGCGCCACTAGTACCGAGGCCAAGTTCGAAGACGTCGTCAACCTCTCAGGGAAGATGATGTTGCTAGATCGCCTGCTTCCCGAACTGTTCAAGCGCGGTCACAAAGTCAGTCTCTCTTGTCTCCCTTCGCGCAGATCCGGTTCCGGGGGCCTGACGTAAATCGTTTGCGCTATAGGTACTCATCTTCTCCCAATTCGTGACGATGCTCGACTTGCTAGACGAGTACATCATCGACGTGAAGGGTTGGTCTCGATACCGTATCGATGGCCGTCAAGGCAACTCGGCAAACCAAGACGAAATCAACGAGTTCAACTCGACTCCGATCACGGAACAGTGTGAGCACTGGCCGGCTCCCCTCACTTCCTCCTCGGTTCCCATACTGATTCATCGGGCGATGGAAATCGGCTCAGCAACGAACGTCTTCCTCCTTTCTACTCGCGCTGGAGGAGTTGGAATCAACCTCGTCGGAGCCGACACCGTCATTCTCTTCGACAGCGACTGGTGAGCTTCTTCCTGAGACTTTCGCGCCGCGACCCCGACCCTTTGCGCTGACTTGCTGCGCGTCCGGTAGGAACCCTCAAAACGACCTGCAAGCCATGGATCGCGCGCACCGCATCGGTCAGACAAAGCCCGTCCTCGTGTTCCGACTCGCATCCGCCAACACGGTCGAACAGACGATCCTCGCGAACGCGACTCGCAAACGCAAACTCGAACGGGTCGTCCTCGGTACCGACAACCTCGCTGGCGATGCGGGAGACATTCTCAACAAGGCAAAGGGGAAGAAGCTCAGCAAGAATGACAATATGCGCATCCTCGCCGAGCAACTCGCCAACGCCGAAGGCGAGAAGATCACTCTCGTCGGAGCCGGCGCCGAGATTCTTTCCGACGCGCAATTAGATGCTCGTGGGTTCTCCTATTCGATTCCCTCCCCCTCCCCCCCCCCCCCCCCCCCCCCCCGCCGTCTTCTTCTTCGCCGAAGAACTCGCCCCACTGACAAAGCTCCGCTTTTTTGTTTCTTCCCGCTCGGGGGGTCGTCTTTCGTCGCGGTCGCAGTCCTCGACCGATCGGAAGAAGCCATGAGGAACGACACTTCGTCCGGTCACACTGAATCGACCAACGCCGCGTTCGAAGTGGTCGACACGATCGAAGAGTCGGAGGTTCAATCCAAGAACGTCCTAGACGATTTGCTCAAGAACGAAGACGAAGGCAACACTTCGGCTGCGACGAGCGACGCCGAGGAAGACTAGAATTACCCCTTTCGTTCGAAACGCTTTCACCCCTCCCCTTCCTCCGTCCACCCCTCCCCTCCTTCAGCCTATTTAATTTCCTAGATTGTTTCTCCCAGCCCATTCATCTCTGTGCCTCTCTCCGTAACCCTCTTTCGCCGAGCACGTTCTCGCTCACTAGACTCCTTCGTGTTGTTCCATCCTCTCTCTTTATTTCCCTCTCTCCATCTATTCCTCATTTAGCTTTATCAGCTTCCAGAGTGTCTTATCTCACTTCAACTGGCCTTACAGGCGCATTTTTGCTTTACATCGCAGAGAGAGAGAGAAAGGGATAAAGGGAGGAAAGGAAGAAAGGAGAGGATGTCCGAAAACGTATTTGTTCAAAGCAAAGAAAAAAGGAGCCGCACGAAAATGGGGAAGGGGGGGGGGGGGGGGGAAGATATTTGCAGGGGGAAAGGGGAAAAGAGATCAGAACTGGCGCGTTGTCGAAACCACGAGCGAGAGAGAGAGAGACGAAGGGACATCGAAACAACAGAAGTCAGAAACCGCAGGTTGCGTTGCTTTCCCTTTCGTGGTGGTCAGCCAGGTAAGAAAAATAACTCACTTGACGAGGGTATCCGTAACCTTGTTGTTGTTGTTGAGGGAAGCCGGTAGGTTGTGACATCATCATTTGTGGTTGTCCCATGAACCCAGTCGCTTGAGGTTGCATCGGTTGTTGTTGACCGAACCCTGCGAGAGAAACAACAAACGGTGCGGGTTTTCAGCTTTTCTGGTATTGCCAAGTTGGTGCATCTCGGAGCGGATGACGGCGGAGGAGAGAAGAGAGAGGGTATCGGGAGGGGGGAAACAGCAACGGATTACGTACCGAATCCGGTAGGCTGAGGACGGAGAGCGTCGTAACGGTCGGGGTTTTGGGGCGGGAGGTGAGTCGATCCTTTCGCGAACGTTCCGTCTTTCATCGCCGCGAAGACGTTCGTAGGAGCGTTGTGACTCGCACCAGTCGACGCGACCGTGTTGGACGACGTCGCAGCCGATTGACCGGTTTGCGAGGGGGGCATCGGGTTGAACTGGATCGGCTGCTGAGGAGGAGGCGCTTGCGACATGAATCCGGTCGGTTGGCTCGCGAACCCGGTTGGCTGAGGCGCGAACCCGGTTTGCTGAGGTTGCATGTACGACGGTTGCTGCGGCATGAAGCCGGTTTGCTGCATCGACATTGGCGAAACCATGCTGTTGAACCCGGTGGGTTCTGCGAGGCGGCGTTGTCAGTTTCGCCCCGCGCCACACGCGGCGAGGTTAGTATACGAGTACGTACGAGACATCATCGACGGGTAGCCAGTCATCATGGGTTGTTGCTGCATTCCTCCGCCGAATCCAGTCATTTGAGCGTTGATGCCAGGGACGGCGAAAGGATCTCCGAAGGGGTTCGCAGCTTGACCGAAACCAGTCGCCTGAGGCTGCATACCCATGCCGAACCCAGTTCTCATCGGCTGGAGGGGCGCGAGGAGGTTCTGGTTCGCTGCGGTGGGAGGGACGGGTCCTCGTGGGCCGTTCGGGTTGTAGCCAGTCGCTTGAGGGGTGAGGAACGAGCCTCCAGTCGTTTGCGAGTATTGCTGTTGCGCACCATTGGGTGCCGAAGAAGAACGGTTGATCGCGCTTCCGCCTTTCGCTGCGATTCCCATTCCGGCGAGGAGTCCATCGTTGTACGTGAGGCCTTGATTCGAATCCGCGCGCTTCGGCTCGGGGGGCGAAGGAGCGCTAGCTTGAGGCGCCGGAGCTGCCGGTGGTGTCGGAGCAGGAGGCGCAGGAGGAGGCGTCGGAACAGCCGCAACGGGCGAAGGGGCCCGAGGAGGAGAAGCCGGCTTCGGTGAAGGCTTCACGTCCCAGGCGTCATCGTCGAATCCACTCTGTTGAGGTTGAGTCGAGTTTGACCGCAGAGGAGCTTCCGAGATGGGGGGCGAGGCGACTCGGACTGCTGGTGACGAAGAACGATTCTTCTCGAGTTCCGATGCAGCCGAAGCCAAGGCCGAAGTGTTGACCGAGTTCGAACTCGCGGCAGTGTTGCGACGACCGCGACGAGGCTTGAGAGTACCGTCAGGTCCGGAGCTGAAGAGTTGAGGCGCGGGAGGGATCGGTTCTCCTCGAGAGAGTTTCTGGGCGAGGAGGGCGTCTGCCGCGATCTGCGCTTCTCGCTCGGCCGCTGCTTGACGGTCCTTGTCCTTGTTGGGGACGGCCGGTGCGTACTTCTCGCGGATGTACCGTTTGACTCGGACGACGTCTCCCTCCTTGAGTCCGAGACTCCGAAGGTTGCCTTCCTCGAAGTCTGGAATGAGGTCGGCATCGAACCCTTCTCCTTCCGCGTTGCGCGCGTACCGCGTGCAGTGGTCGACGTCGCACCCAGCGTTGAGGAAAAAGTCGAACCAGTCGAAATCGGATCGCTTTTTCGAGACCGTGACGACCGATCGAGACGCGTCGCGTGCAGTGGTCGACGACGAGTCGAGGCGAGAAGAGCGTACGTCGTCGCCACGGCGCGAAGCCCGCTTGTCTTCGCGCGAAGACGACGACTTGCGACCGGAAGTGATCTCTTTCAGGTAGTTGGTATCCTCGAGCGACATCTTCTCGACGGGTACTTCGATGATGACACCATTGATCTTGTGCAGTCGGATCTTGTTTGCGTTGAGGCCGAGGAATTCGGCTTCCACCTTGAACTGACCCGTCCGGTCTTTCCAAATGCGCGTCTTGTTCAAGTTCGGTTCTGTGCAGGTTTGTGTCAGAGATCAGCTTGCAGAGACCGGAAAGTGTACGGGCGAAGGAAATCGACTCACTCTTCATCTCCTTGCTCTTTCTGTCTTTCTCTCGTTCCCGAGGTCTCGCTGCGAGAGGAGGAGGCTCGTCGTCGTCGATCTCGTCCCGTCTCGCCGGAATCGGAATCGGTTGGGCTTTAGGAGCTTCTTTCAGCCTGTCCCTCCTTTCGCGCTCGGCCCGCCGTTCTTGCTTTGCCTTTTCCTCCAGCTTTCTCGCTTCCCTCCGCTTGACGGCTTCGGCATCGGCCTCGATCTGAGCTCGCAATGCTTCTTCGTCGGCCGCGGCTTGTCGATTCTCGTCCTGTTCGGCCGCGGCGCGCGAGATGGCGCTTCGGATTGGGGGAGGCGAAGCAATCGCAGGCATCGGGGGCGGGACCGGGGCGGCGGGCGGCGGCGGAGCAGAGGAGCCAGCAGTTTCCGCACCTTCATCAATCTGTTGTATGAACGAGATGGCTTTCGTCAGCCATCACGGTGCTCAAGTAGTTGTCGATGCGAAAGGAAATGAACTCGCCTCGATGTAGCTCGCCGGTACCACGCCTTCTTCGCCAGTTCCGATCCTCCTCACTTTCGCCCACTCTGTGTCGTCGCTTCCGCCTGGTATATACTCGACACGCTCCCCTTCAGTCAGACTGAGCTCGTCGTCCCCAGCCGATTCGAAATCGTACAGCGCGAGAGCGTTTCCTCGTTTCGATACCGAAAGCCCATTGAGGGCTGCCATAGGAGGAGCGGGAGGTGCGGGAGGGGGGGAAGGCGCAGCGAGGGGTGGAGAGGCTGCGGCAGATCGGATCGGGGGAGGAGGAATCGCGTTCGAAGAAGCGCTGCGGATTGGCGGCGGAGGAGGAATGTAAGACGAGGACGCGACAGGTGGGGGAGGAGGTGGCGGAGGCGGAGGCGGAGGTACAGCTCCATTAGAAGAAGTCGAGCCATTCGTCGGCGGAAGAGCCGGTGCGCCGTTCCCGTATGACTCGTCCACATCGTTCGATCCTCCTCGACCTTCCTCGATCTTTGCAACGATTTCTTCAAACTCGTGCTTGTCTGAGACGACAAAGTGGAGCTCGCCCGAAGTAGGGAATTCGAGGTGGAGATGCTTCGACTTTTCCGTGTTGAAAGACGACAACGTCGAGAGAGCGTATTGTTGAACCGGAGTCTACTCGTCGCGTGTTTTATATGAGTCGGCCTTCGAGAAACTGAGATCGTTGAGTCGGGCTTACCTTGTCGCTCTCGCTGGCAAAAAAGACTGCTCCATTGCCAACCCCCAAAGTACCCTTCTTCTTCTTCTTTTTCGCATCGAGTGACTGCGTCGACAACAGACACGAGTCAGCTACCTACCAACAGAGAAAAAGAGAAGCAGGAGTAGCTCACGGTGACGCTCCAAGTCTTGATGTCGCCGGCAACGGCCCCACTTCCCGCGGTCCGTTCGGCTGGACTGACATACGGCACAGCGGGCGCGGGGGCTGCATACGCTTCCTCGTCATCGTTGACCTGTAAAGCCCAATGCTTGTCAGTCACGCATTCGGAGCTGGATCGTTCGCAAGAGTGCCCGACTGACCTGAGCGTATTGATCCTCAGGCTCGGCTTCTTCCTCGTACGCCTCGGCAGCGTCTCCTCCCTGTCACTGTGTCAGCAAGATATTGACTGTGAGCAACCGAACGCGATGAACTCACTTCGAGGTAGTTTGCCGGAACGAAACCGACGGCTTTCGTGCCGTCAGTTTTGCGACAGAGGATCCAGTCTCCCTCCTCTTCGAGGATCTCGAGGTGGTCGCCTTCGACCGTCTCCATCTCTTCCTCGTTCTCCATCGTACCCGTCGATTCGTCCCGGGCCGGCACATAGTCGTAAAGCGCCTGGGTAGTTCGGAGAGCGGGACAGGGCGTGATGTAAGATGCTGGAACGAGTCCAATCTGAGGGACGGCGGCTAGATCGGCCGTCTTGATCTTTACTTTGTGCCAGCTGCCGAGCAAGGATTCGTTGGACCGGGTCCGGGCAAGGCGAGATCGGAGTCGACAGAGACTCACTCGTTGTCATCGTCTTCCAACACCCACACGATGTCGTCCTCCCTGACGGTCAGTTCCTCGTCCGTCTGGGCGTCATAGTCGAATTCGACTTTGGCGAGTGCGAGGTGGATCGACATGCTCGAGCCAACGCGAGTTGCAGGTCGAAGCGGGGCGGGCGAGCGGATGGCAGTGACGGCAGAGAGATTCCCAGGTTCGGCCGTCGAGGTGATAGTAGCCGGCGGGTCCAAGGAGGCGTCTGTCGATCAGCAGGGACTGCTCGCGTGTGTGTCTCGACGACTGAGTGAGCGAGGTGGGCAACAATGGACCTGGGCACCCTCCCGAGTCGCGGGTCGGCTCATTTAATTATCGATGTTTGCTTTGCAATTTCGGCTCTCTCTCTCCCTGGTCCTACTGAGTTTACAAGAGCTAAGTAGAGCCCGGTCTAATCTCGCGTAAATTTCAGGAAAAGGGAGGGTAGACAAAATTCGTCGCGCGCTCGGCCGCTCGGAGCTCTTCGATTCCACGGACGAACCGATCTACTTGCACTTCGGTGCTTTCGGATCGCAGGCTTGTCGGCGGCAGCTAAGCGACGTCAACGAATCGAGATCTGTCATCCGTCGGCCGGCCGGGAGCTAGGCGGCGTCTCCGAAGCCTCGCTTCGGACTGAGCCTGCTGTCGCTCTCTTGCTCTTGTCGACATTGTTCTGCTCTCATTTGCCCTTCTTGAGCATTAGCCTTCAGCACGATACCGTCATGGCATCCTCACTCCCGTCGACGATGAACGCTGTCGTCATCCAACACCCGCTGCGATCAGACTTCTCCAACCTCTCGATCGAGCAACGGCCCGTCCCGACGTCACTCAAGCCTACCCAAGTGCTCATCAAAGTCAGGGTACGCGTTGCTCTCGCTCTCTCGTGCGACGTTGCAAGTCGCTCACCGCTTCTTCTTCTCTTCAGGCCGTGTCGCTCAACGCACGAGATGCGCAAATCGCGTCCGGCCGCTACCCAGCCCCGATCCAAGTCGAAGCGGGAATCATCGCCGGTAGTGACGCCGCGGGAGACGTCGCAGCGGTCGGACCAGGTGTCTCGCGCGTCAAGGTCGGCGACCGCGTCACGCCCGTCTTTGCCCAGAGTTTCTTGCACGGGCAGTTCGACCCCGACTACCAGAAGAACGGACTCGGAGGCGGGATCGATGGAGTTCTTAGCGACTACTTCGTCTGTGACCGCAAGTTTTAACATTTTCCTTCTCCCTCCTCTCCGCGTCTCTTCCCGAGCTATCCGGAAAGCTGATGTCAAGCACTTGCGTGTCGTAGAGGAAGGAGTTGTGCCCATTCCGAAGCACCTCAACTACGTGCAAGCATGCACGAGTGTAATCACCGTAAGCCATGCAGCGACGACGCATCAACGACGAGAGCTGACCCCAGTCTTTGGAATCCCAGGGTGTCACTTCGTGGCACTGCCTCTACGGCCACCCTGGTGCGACCCTCGCGTCGGGTCAGACCGTCCTCGTACTCGGTACGGGGGGAGTGTCGATTTACGCGGCCCAGATCGCGCTCGCGGCCGGGTGCAAAGTGATCGCGACGTCTTCTTCGGACGACAAACTCGAGAGGATCAAGGCGCTCGGGGTACACGAGACGATCAATTACCGCACTCACCCAGAGTGGGAACACGAGGTCCTCGCCAAGAACGGGGGACGAGGAGTCGACCACGTGATCGAGAGTGAGGCTTCTGCCTTTAGTTCCCCTCCCTCCCCCTTGTCCCGATGAAGGTCAAAAGTCCTAACTGTTCTGTATTTTCTTCAGTCGGAGGTGCCGGAACTTTGGTTCACTCGATCCGCTCATGCGTGCCGGGTGGGAACGTCTGGATCGTCGGGTACGTTTTCATTTCGAGTCCCGAGCATCGCGAAAACTCGTTCACGAACGAAGGGCGTTCTGCAGGTACATGTCCGACTATGCCAACTCGAAGAGTTCTCCGGCTCCGCAGCAACCCGAGTACGCCAAGGAGATCCTGTACTCGCAATGCGTCGTGCGCGGGGTCGTCTGTGGTTCTCGCGACATGTTTGAGGATCTCATTCGTTGTGTCGAGATCAACAAGATTGTACCAGTCGTTGATAAGGCAAGCCTTCCCTCTTGTCCCCTCGTTCACTGGTCGAGACCTCGAGTAAGCTGACGTGTAAGAGCGGAAAACGTTTTTGGTCTCGGCAACGGGTTTGACAGGTCTTCTCCTTTGATCAGGCCCAAGAGGCGTACCGCTACCTCGACTCTGGCAAGCACTTTGGAAAGGTCTGCATCGAATTCCCTTGAGCTCGCTAGGAACGATACAACGGAAGGCCACCGAAACACCGCACGCCGATAGACTGCAAACCCGCAATTCATAGACCCATTCTCCTCCCCGTCACGCTCGTTCTCGTCTGCCACGTAGAGACGATCAAAGGCAGTCTATTGCGAGATTGGACTCTTCCTGCGAGTTGCTTTGCAACGTAAAAAAAAAAAAAAAAAGGTCATACAACACAACAAAGCGACGCTGTCGACGCTGTCCGCTATTCTTACTTTTTGAAAACTTCTTCTGTTCCGCGGATCAAAAGTTTCGTCAAGAGCGTGTTTGAATAAGAGTATTCTCCCTTGTGCGCTTTTTTGAGCGTCTCTTTCCACACGGGCGTCTTCTGGACGGCGATCCAGTCTTTGACGACGAGGTCGTGCACGATCGTGCAGTACTCCGGGAAGTGGAAGCATTCGTCCGAGAGCGATTCTTGAACTGGTTGGTGCATGACACCGTTACCCGTCAAAAGCGGCGAAAGGAGTGCGTGAGTGACGTCGATATGCGATCAGAGATGAGTTATAGGAAGAGAAACAACGGACTGGCACTATCGAGCGTGAACGATTCTTTGAGATGGGTGAGAGCGAGCTCTTGTAGCGCATCGATCTCGAAGCGGACGGCGAGACGGCTGTATCGGACGATTGGTCATGGGTCATCAGAGGATGAGAGAGATGAGAAAGACGACGCACTAAACGGATCGGGGCGAAACGGGCGTCGGTCTCTCGGGGTACTTCTTGCGGTATTCTCTGACGTACTCGTCGCGACCTTGAATGCTGAGAGGACTGCACGTAGGGATGGAAAGTAATCAGCATACGATGGCACCGGGAGAAGAGGGATTCAGCTGGATGAAGGAGAACTTACGCGAATTCGATTCGGCCACAGAGGAGGTACACAAGGATAGCTTCCAGGGTCTTTCGAGCCCCGTCGTCGACATGAATCTCGACGGGACCTCCCAAATTCTTGTCTTCTCCCTCCTCCCCGTTTCGGTCGCGTGGGCTCGACTTCGTCTTCTTCTTCTTGCTCGGACTCGACTCCTCCTCCTTGACGGCTTCTTCCTCTTGCGAACTCTTGCGTTTCTTCCGTCGCGTGCCGATTTCCTCCGGGGGAATGAGCATCTCCATGTCGTCGTCGTCGTCTCCTGACTGACTCTCTGCATCCGAGTCGTCAACGAACGACGGAGTCCTATTGACTGCTCCGGAAGCTCGTCTGGAGTGACCAGGACGATCGAAGCAGTACTGGAAGTAAGGAGAGGCGGCCGAGAGGATCGACTTGTTCGAATAGAGGGGTTTGAAAGGGGCACTGGCGAGAATGAACGTGACGTCGTTCGGACGCGGGGTACTGACGATGGTTGCGAGAGTGTCGAGGGGGTCGAGAGTGGGAGCTCGCCGATTCATCTGGGTGCGCGGTACCTCGTACCGGCACGTCAATTTGCACGAGACGACGATGTTTGCTACGACAGGTTCCTCCTCCCCGAAGAGGTCGATCACGGCCTCACGCAGGTACCCACTGGATATCCTTTTGGACCCTTTAACAACGGGCAGCACGATGGGGGCAGCGTAAGGCCAACGGTACCCTTCCTCGTCGAGACGTCCGTGTGGAAGGATGTGCATCGGCAAGATCGTTTGCTCAGAGTCGAATGAGGGATCGCCCGAGATGTTCTTCCGAGTCACCTCGAGCCCGACCTTGAGGACTTCTTTTCCGCGTGCCGCCGTTTCGGAACTCCAAACGAGGGTGAAAGCGAACGGTCCCTCCTCGACCGTGACTGCGTCCGGTAGGCGCTTCGCTTTCGCGCCCCTATTCGCACGAATAGGATCTTCGTCCTCCTCCCTCAGGTCGACTAAGAACGATAGCTCGCAGTGACGGGTAATGAGGCGAGATTCATCGGTGAACATTTCGGAGAGATCGGGTCGAGCAGTCGAGTCGAGGCAGCGCGGGAGGGTAGTATGGATATGCTCGAAGTGTGTTGGGCTCGCAAGGTCGCCTCCGTGCGGTGTCGACGAGTGAGCAAGCCTGAAAGAGTTTGATCAAAGTCTGCGAGTCTCGACCGGCTGAACGGCTGCAAGGGCAACTCGTGAACTGGAGTCGACTCCCAAGCTATCGTTTAGTCTTACCGGAGCTGCTTTGAAGGTTTCTGAAGTTGGCCCGGACGCTGACAAGGAAGAATGATTCGAATTAGCCCCTGCGCCGAAGACTGCTCGGGAGCAAAAAGATGTCGACCTCGCAGCGAGGTGTTCGCGACGATGGCAAGAAAGGCGGGAGCGGGCAGAGAGACGCGAACAAAGCAAAAAAGAGACCCAGTACCATTATCATTCTCGTCCAGTAATTCGGACCGGACCTCAGGTCGGACAGAATCAGGCGCGCCCGCCATAGCAGCACGGTAATAAGTAGAATTGATATCCGATGCAAAGGAGGCTTCCATGGCAAGAGCCCTCACACTACATTGGACGTTCAACCATCGTCTTCGCCCGCTCCGGCCCCCTCGTCATCACTCGGCGGAAGCGCAGCTTCGCCCTCTGACACGGCAGGTCCCGCACCCCTCGGTCGCTCCGGGTTCTCGCCCTTTTTGTACGTGGCCGAAGCCGGGATAACTCCTTTCGGATTGAGGTACCTGTTCCGAGTCCAAACAATTTCGGTCAGCATTTTTGCGCGCCTCCCCAGACAACGACGGTTACCAGACCGAGAGATTGAATAGCGAGACGCGGGAGACGAAGAGAGAGAGAGGAGAACTGACTCAAAGTCGCTTCCGATATGAACGTCGAGGTAGTTGAGCCATTTCGAAAACGTCAGTTCGTCCTCCTCGACCTGGCGCATCCTCTTATAGACGTGCTCGCGTTTGAACTCGTCAATCTTGTCCGTCAGTCCCAGCCCTTTCGAGTCGAGCGGTTCGCGCCGTTGGTCCGCGAGGTCCTTGTCCGACAGCCGGTCCGCCTTGTGCAGGTCTTCGAGTTTCGAGTTTGCCTCCGACACGCGTCGGTTGTACTCGACGTACTGAGGTTCGAGGAGGAGGAGGCCGAGGGCGGGAGCTTTCGGGATGTGGATCCGAGACGGGCCGAAAGTTTCGGGCACGAGGGATGCCGGAGTCGAAGAGCGTACGGCGAGGATCGTGAGACCAATCATCTTCCGCTGCAGTTTTGGACGACAAGTCTATCAATTCGGTTCCCATGCGACCTGCCGAGAAGCAAAGAGAGAAGGATGGACAATCGGCTCACGATTTGGTGGAGCATGAACGATTGACCGAGGAAGCTGACGGAAACGTATTCGGTATCATTCACCACGAATGGCTCAGAGATCTAGACCCAGGACGCGAAACGCAGGTGAATATCGACGGACGGCACTCGAATGACAGAGACCCAGAAAACGAGGACTCACTTCGAGTTTTCGCATGACTCGCTGACAACTCCGGTCTCGGAAGTCTTTTCCGACCGTGAAATTGTAAAAGTTGTGCGATCCCTCGTACGCCTTGACAAAGTCTCTCGCTTGCTCGAGAGCCTCTTTCGAAATCCTCCATTTTTTCTTCGCGATCACGTCGTCGGAGAATGCGCTCGACTCGGGTCGACTTGACCAAAACGCTGCCGAAGCTTCGATGATCGCCGAAGTGACGGGGGCCTGAGGTTCGACGCCTTCGGTCAGAGCGGCGGGAGCAGCCCGAGCCTTTTCGAGCATTTTGCCCATCTCTGACGAAGGTTTCGGTCCGAGGAAGACGTGGGTTGGCAGCGTGTACTCGTACTGGCGTTGATCGCACAGCTTGCGAGGATCGAAGGCTCCTTGCACTCGAACGGTCGTCCATAGGCGAATAGCGGGAGGGAGGAACTTGTTCACCCAGTCCTCGAAAGTTGAATCGGTAGGCATGTCGGGAGGATTAAGAATAAGTTTGAGCGAGAGAACGTTGAGTGCAGCGTGCACGCCAGCATCGGTCCGAGCGGCACGCGCGAGGGAGACCTGAGAATGGCAGCGATCGTGAGCCTGCGTAAGGAGGAGAAACGTAGGAAGAGACGAACCTTCTGGTGGTTTGTCGAGTTGTCCTCGCTGATAGCTCCCGCTTTGACAAGTCCTTTGAACACTTCTCCCTCGATTGTGTCTTGTCCGGGGTTGCTACAAGCGAGATGCAACAGAGTAAGGGGCCTTTGCAGATCGACATGAAGAAAAAGAGAAAACTCGACCAACACTTGGGAACCCTTGTAGTTGATCCCGTTGTACCCGATCAACGCGGCGACCTTTCTCTTCGGTAGCTTGTCCTTTTTGTCTTCGTCCGTCTTCGAGCCGTCTCCAGTGCCTTCGACGCCGTCTTCCCGCTTCCCCCACTGCCTCATATTGCCCTCGCCCTTGCCCGTGTTCCTCCCGCCCCAGCTCCTAGTGTCTCCTCCTCCTCCACGACCGCCTCGCCCGCCCTTGCCCCCTCGCTTCCCCCGACCGCCCTTCTTGCCGTCTCGACCGCCTCGCGCCGAAGGAGAATCTGTCTCTTTCGGGTTGCACGGGCTCGAAGGCGCGTCGCCGGAAGTGTTGTTTGGTTCGGACGCTGCCAGTTCGGTAGCGGCAGTCTTGGGTTTGCGGTCGTCCGCCGCCGACGAAGACGATTCGACGCGAGGTCGTTTCGAAGGAGTCGCAGCATCGCCGGCAGGGGCGGCAGATTCGGCTTCGCGTTTGCTCGAAGACATTTTCCCTGACGAGTTGTCGTCTGGTCGGGGCGGGGTTCGGAGAGCAGAGGGCCGGGCGACTGTACCAATCTGACCCGGCACCGCGCGCGCCGTTCAATATTCTCAAGTTTTTTTCATTTCGGGCGGGTCGATCCTCGTGATCAAACTCCGCCGAGTCTGTGGAGCGATGTCGAACGGTCGCTAGAAGACCAGTAAAGTATCACATGAAGTTCCGAAGGAACAGGAAAATTTGCAAAGAAAGAGCGATTCGCGTCTCTCTGAGTTTGTTCCTTCCAGACCCCGTTTCGGCTCGATGCTTCTCGCCGTACGCCGCTCGAGCCGATAGAGGATGAGCATAACGAGGGTTCACGACGTGTGTCTCGGAAGAAGCCGTGCATCTCGCGCTGGCAAGACTGCGAGAGTTTTCAAAACCTGACAGACTTCACGAAAGCGTCGCGGTCCGGTCTCGCCATTTCTTTCCCTCTGTAGCTCGCGTGTGACGACGTAGCCCTGTGTCCTGTCGCACTATCCCGTTGCAAATCTAGGTTTTCCGTCCGTCCTGGGGGGGTATACTCCTCGACTCGGCAGAACAGTCTCGACTTTCTAGTTGATCTTCTTCGCGCGTTGGCGTCTTCGCTTGGCCTGCGTAGCACGATATCGTGTCAGCAGGTCGTCGCGGGTGTCACACAATTCGATTTGCTCACCCGCCTCGCCGAATGCTTCCTCGCCGTCTTTCCAGCTCCCGAGTTCCTCGACACCGGACTCGACTTCTTCTTCATGCAACTCGGCATCTTGAACGTCCTCGTTTGTTGTTGTTGCACTGGTTCGGCCAGTCTCGTTGGTGGTAGAGGGAGCGAGGGACGCGTGAGAGACAGTTGGGAGAAGGATCGGACGAGGGGAGTGGGCGACCACGCGGGAACCGAGGCGCGCGCGAGGGGCCTAGATGCGCTGGTCAAGATGGACCGTGTGAACAGGTTGAGCATGTCGCAGGAGTGTGTGGGATGCGGAGGGGGAAAGGTGCTCGCGTGCGGCGTTCGCAACTTGTTCATCTCGACCAACTCGACTGCTCCTGCGGATATACTCGAGCAATAGCGCAATCGACTCGGAGTGCTCTACAAAGTCTAGATTTCACCTGCTCCGCGGATCCACGGCCCACAATGACCTCCGCCGCTCTCTTCGCGTTCGATCCGACTCTTGCCCTCTCGCATCTCGAGTACTCGTCGATCGAAGCAGAGCGCGACCTGATAATCTCACAAGAAGATACCGAACTCGAAGGTAGGCGCGATCTCACCCGTCTCGAGGCGTATCGGTAACCTCGCGCTCGCTGCAAGATGCATTGCGCGCACTCGCGACGCTGTACGAGACTTTCGCACGCTTCGTCACGCTACACTTGGAATCTTTCCATCGCCTCGAAAGCTCGGTCCTCGACTCGAATTGCGCAAGTCTTCGCATTCGCGAGCAAGGCCAAGGTATTCATTCATCACTTTCGCTCGGGTTCTTCGCGGCTCTGCCTTCTAGTGCCACAGCTCGACTCGCTCACTACGGCTTCCGAGGTCTCCCGGAATTGCTTAGCTACGGTCAAGGCCAATTTGAGGGCATTTCTCGGTCAGATCACAACGGCGGTTCAAGCGTTCGCAGGGCTAGCTACTTCGTCCCCAGCGTCATTTCCGGCCGACTCTGCTCTTGCACCTCTCTCGGACCCTCTCATGTCGATCTTCGTCGCCAAAGACATCGTACCCATCGACTCGGACGCGCTCCAAGCATCACTCGAAGCGGAACACGCGGCGGATCGAGTACAACTAGAGGGTGCGGCGGGCCAGTCGTCACTTGCAAGCTCGAACTATCCTCACCGGTACTTCACACCCGAGTCACAGGAGTCTTGCAAGAGATGCACCATCTCGTTCAAGATGTAGGCGTCGCGATCGTCCAGTCGAAACATCGTTTCGACTCGATCAACCACGAACAGGTTGCCGCTTCGAAACAAGCTCATCACACGCACGAGGAGAAGAACGGTGAGTATGAGGCGCAGGGCCGAGTCGTTCATCTCGTGTCCCGCAATGCCGCGTTGACGAGCGCTTTCCTGCACCGTTGTGACGCGGTCGGAGCACAGAACGTCATCGCCAATCTATCCTCGACTTCGTCACTGCGGTTCGAACGGCGCAACAAGCACTCGATGCTCAACGCAGTGACGCGATACACCGTATTCCAGTGTGAACGGTCTGGCGGTGTGGGTCCATGCCAAAAAAAAAATGCTGTTGAATTCCTCTCCCGCTTTTCCAATCTCTTCCGTACTTGCGAAAGCTAGAGGTGTGGGACAACTGTGAGACTAGAGAGCGTGAACAGAGTAAGAAGAATTGAGACGGCGCGAGAAGGTAAGCGAATTCTTCGGAAGTAGTGATCCGGGAGCTCTCGAGCCGCAGTCTCTCAGAGTGTTTCGCGACGTGCGAGCGGGCGGGGGGCATAATGATGAAGTGGGAGCTCAGTAAAATCGTCGTTACGTCTATATGGGCGGCATGAAATTGAGGATCTACACCGGGGGTCAATAAACACTCAACATGAACTGGGAGTGGCAAATCGTCGAGGTAGAGCAGGATGTCGTGACAACCTGCCGATCTTGAGCCGCAGGTCATCCTGTGCCGTACGTGAAAGTGTGCAAAGCAACGCAACCGTGTTTGAGGGAGGTTGTCGAGGGTGAGAGCGCGGTGAAGGTGAGGATCGACGAACTTTGCGCGAGTCCTCCGTTTCAAAGTTGTCAGCCGAACCCACACTCGAGAGCCTCAATTCCCGACCATACTCGCGATACGTACGCCGGGTCATACACTACCAGCAGCCACAGCAGTCACCCCCGCCTCGCCAGGCCACTCGCACGCGGTTTTCCCCCCTTCGCCGAGTTCTCTCGAGCATCCGGTGCCTCTCATCCCCAAGCCGCCTCCGATACCGTTAGGCGCACACCGCTAGAGGACAACTCGAACACCCTCGACCCGACAGACTAGGCTACACCTCCGTCTGCGTTTCCCTTGCGCGCCCTCCGGGTTCTCAACCCCTTCGTGAGTCCTCAGTTGATCAACGCCGCCGTGTCGTCCCTCCCCTCTTCCGGGCCTCGGACCTGCGCGGTACACCCTCGACAGGCTATCGCAACGTCCCGACTCAGTCGAGCTCTCCCCGCCACCGGGCTCGCCGCTGACTCTCGCTATTCCTCGCCTCTTCGACAGTTACCTCCACTCTCCCTCGAGCAAGTTTCGACCACCTTCGCTTCTCCCTTTCGACAAGGATAGCAGCAGGAGAGTCTTTGGGTTACTAGTCTTCCTACCTTTCGTTCCTTTACCTTCAGTGGATTAGAGTGCGTCCGATATCGCTGTGAGTTTTTTTTCCTGCCCGTCGCCTTCTCTATCCCCCTCCCTTCCCGATGATGATTCTCGGAACCGTCGGCTTACGACGCTTCGACCGCGCAGACGCCGAACATCCCCTTGAAGAATAAACGAGCACCGAAAGACAGGAGACCGACATAGTCCGACAGATCCAACCTGCCAACATCCTTTTCGAAATTCTCCAAGACAAGAAATACGCTTTCTTCGTACGTGCGCGTCCCGCGGCTCTCCCCCTGCCCTCGTTCGGGGTCGCGGTCAGATGCAAGCTGACATTTTGCACTCGATCAGACCGCTCCAATGTCGCACCGTTGGAACGATCTCGGTGGTTACACCGACCAATCGATCAACCCGTCGGCTTCGAGCAGCTTTGACGCGCTCGACGGATCGTACGGACCCTCTCTACTAGCTATTCAGCAACAACAACAACGACAGCAGCAGCAACATGAAGCATACAACGCTCTCGTCGACTCCGACTCGCATTCGGTCCACGACAGTCCCATGACGGCTTATTCGAATTCGGCCATGGACTACCCGTCGTCGTCCCTCTACGAGTCGATGGG
Source organism: Sporobolomyces phaffii (assembly GCA_037042985.1). NCBI lineage: Eukaryota > Fungi > Basidiomycota > Microbotryomycetes > Sporidiobolales > Sporidiobolaceae > Sporobolomyces > Sporobolomyces phaffii. The sequence goes on along the minus strand of JAWNFN010000006.1, from coordinate 939,778 downwards.
AGGAGGCGAGAGCGTCAACCCCGCGACGATGGACCTCGACTACGATCTGACGGGAGTCGGCAACGTGGTCGGGGGATCGTCTTCGGCGAGGAATTCGTTCGACGCGGGACCGGCGAGGGCGTCGAGTATGACAGGGATCGATGGGAGGATGGCTTCGACGAGTCGATATGGCACGACGAGTGCAGCCGAAGCTTTTGCACGGTTGCGCGCCGGGAGCATCTCGATCACACCATCGTCGACTCGTGGGGCGGGCCAAGCGGAGTACACGCGGGAGGGCGCGGGAGGTAGCGGGATGGGTGGAAACAAGGTGGCGCCAGTCGCGTCGGCGCTACCGCGCTCGACGAGGACTTCGTTCGCCGACACGCCGATGCGAGCCTTCTCGTACCCGGCTCGACTTCCCCTCGCGACCCAAGCTTCCCCGCGCCAATCGTTCACTTCGAACAGCGTCTTCCAGACGCAGCTCGCTTCCCCCGTTCCCACCTCGTTTCCGGCTTACCAGTCCAACCCCCCGTACGAAACGACGAGTGGGCCGACTTACGACATGTACGGCACGGCAGCCAACACGGCCTTCTCGCTCAACGAAGGTTCGCTGTCGGGCTTTAACAGCGGGATCGAGCCGCCTTCGTCTACGGCTACGCCAACTCCCGAGACGTACCACTCGCGGAACCGGTCAGTTGGCAAAGCGGCAGGAAGCTACACGCACCAGCCCGAGCCGCAGTCGCAGCCCGCACCGATCCAGTCGACGCCAGTCGGACAATCGTCGCTGTATTCCTCGTCGGGGTTCGACCTCATCGGAGTTCTCGCTCGCGTCGTTGGAAGGAAGGATCCCGTCATCAACCTCGGTTCGATCGACATGAGTTGCTCGTTCATCGTTTCGGACGCCAAGGATCCAGAGCTCTCATCGATCTACGTCAGCGAGTCGTTCTGCAAATTGACGGGCTACAACCAGGAAGAAATTCTCGGTCGAAGCTGTAAGTCCAGTATTCGATCTGGCGCGCTCGCTATGTCCCTTCACTGTGTGCTCCATGCTAACGCTCCCGAGCTCGTACCGCAGGTCGATTCTTGCAAGCACCCGGAGATCAAACCGTCGTACAAGGTCAGAAGCGTCGGTACACCGATTCGAGCGCGGCCCACCACCTCAAGGCGAACCTCGACAACTTGCACGAGTGCCAAGTTTCGCTGATCAACTACCAGAAAGGTGGCAAGCCGTTTATCAACCTCGTGACATGTATTCCAATCTCATGGAACAACACGGGCGACATCGACTTCATCGTTGGGTTCCAGGTCGACCTAGTCGATCAACCCGCCGCCATTCTCGACAAGACGAGTAACGGCGCGTACGTCGTCAACTACTCTGTCGTCCATGCCACGATCGCTCGGAACCCTTCCCTCTCGAGCGCCGACATTGCGAGCGCGATCGAACACCTCGAGGAAGCAGCGTTGCACGCGCCTTCGACTTCGCAACTCCAAATCGACAGCAAGCCCGACGCGAACTCTTCAATCCAGGCATTGCGGGAACAAGTCACAACGACGGACCCGGGAGAAGTCATCGACCTCGTATCGCGTCACGGTCTCGCCTCGGTTCCGAACGACGCCGTCAGAAAACAGTTCATGAGGCTCATGGTCGATCAAGTGAGTCACGAGCGCGGCAGATTCGGGGCTCTTACTCGACACTGACTTTTGCCTGCATCTTCCCCCTCTTCTCGCAGTCGGACGACCTCATCCACGTACTCTCGCTCAAAGGAGCTCTCCTTTACGTCTCTCCCGCCGCTCGCAATCTTCTCGAATACGAGCCGAGCGAACTACTCGGCAAGACGCTCGCGTCGTTCTGTCACCCGTCCGACATTGTCTCGGTCCAACGCGAGCTCAAAGACGCCGGAGTGTCGAACCATGCGAGCGTCAACCTCGTGTACCGGATTCGCCGCAAGCATTCGGGTTACATGTGGTTCGAGGCATCGGGACGCCTGCACCTTGAGCAGGGCAAGGGGCGCAAGTGTGTCATTTTGAGCGGACGACCGCGCGAAGTGTACAAGATGTCGTGGCAGGACCTCGAACGAGCGGGAGGGATGGGCGAGTCGGAATTCTGGGCCAAGGTATGCGTCGACGGCATCTTCCTCACGGCGACTCGGTCCGCCGCAACCGTCCTCGGGTCGGACCCGCTCTTCACCGTCGTCGGGAAATCGTTCGCCGACCTTTCGCCCAACAAGGACTCGCATGGAGTCATGCAGGCGCTCCTCAAGGCGGCCGGCGGGACGCCGTCCCAAGTGCAACACCAACTCGTCGGACCGAACGGGCCCGTCGACGTCGTGACGCACTTTTACCCGGCTAGGAGCGAGAACGAGGAACCGGCCGAACCGACCCTGACCGCCGTCGGGAACAAGAACGTGTCGGTCATCGCGCAGATCAACCTCCTCGCGAGCGAGATGAGCAAATCGCGCACGCCCTTGTCGATGGGTCGATCGGGTTCTCTGTCTGAAGCGACGGTCTCGGTCCCTCCAGGATCGGCGGTGGGTTCAATTGCGGGAGCCGGTGGAGGAGGAGGAGGAGCACCCGTCACGCTCGCTCTCCCAGCGTTTGGAGGACGGTCCGCCGGGACTGCGCCTTCGACGACTTCGGCCGGTTCGTCGTTCTCTGCCGTGCCGTCGACGTTCAAGGCGCTCGGGTCGCCCAACGCCCACTCGGACAACGTGTTTGACGAACTCAACGTGACGAGGGGTACGAGTTGGCAGTTTGAGCTGCACCAGATGCGGTTGACAAACAAGAAGCTGAGGGAGGAAAAGGACGCGCTCTCGGCGATGAAACGCAAGAGGGAAGAGTCGGTCAAGCCCGCTTCGTCGACAAAGGGTGGGAACGCGCCGCAAGCGTGCGCGAATTGTGGGAGGACGAGTTCGGCGGAATGGAGGTCTGGACGTGAGTTTTTTCCCGCTTGGTTTCTTCGTCGCCCTTCTCCGTCACTTCCCCCTGCGAGCGAGGATCTGACCCGACTTGTCGAGTTTGCGCAGCTACTGGACCAAAGACGCTCTGTAACGCTTGCGGTTTGCGATGGTCGAAAGCCCGTTCACAAGCCCAAGCGGCAGACGGCAAGAAGAAAGGTGAAGCTGCGGCATCTGCTGCCGCCGCTCCGTCCACCCTGGCACCGGCGTCCGCCAAGAAGCACGCCGGTATCAGCAGCAGCTCGGACGAATCACGGACAGGCTCGGGGTCTCGGACGAGCACGAACCCGACATCGAATTCGCCTGCGAGTCAAGGATACGCCAAGGGTTTCTCACCACATGATCACCATGCGCCGTCGCAACTGTTGCGTCCACCGCCACAGTTTACACCTGCGTATGGAGATTCAGTGGCACCGCCACCACCACACTTCTACCCTCCGCATTCCCCTTACTAGACCTCCCCCTGCATATTTTTCCATTCCCCCTGTCCTTATCAGCTTCTCGAGACTCTTCTCCCTTCGACTCATATACACGAATGTCGTCCTTACTATCCCTCCCTCAACCATCGCTGTACATGCTCCTTGCCGTCCTCGCCTCTTCATTTTTCCCCTTTTCGTCGTTCAAACCCCCGCCACCCGCATAGTTCCCATCTTTTTTTTTCCTCGTTCCTTTTACCAAACCTCACTCCTCTTCTCCTCCCTCTCTTCCGCTGCTTGCGTCCTCTCTTCACCGTCGTTCGTCTGTTTTCCGTTTTTTTAGCTGGTTTCTCACCTGAGGGTCCCTCTCGTCTCATACCGCTGGTTGTATTCAAAATTACTCACGTTCCTTACCCTGAACCACCCACCTCATGCCGCTTTCCGGGTCTCTCTCTCTCTCTCTCAGAGAGGACTCTGTTCTCTCGTCCTTGTCTTGCCGGTTTTCGATTTCAACTCGCGAGAGCCTTAGTTTTGTCGGATCCGGGTCTCACTAACTTCGTTGGGGGCTTTTGTTACTCTCTCGTATACCGCTCAGGTGTAACAACAGGGACGAGAGACAGCGAAAAGACGTATTTTGAACCCTAGGGGGAGAGTACAAAGGAATTCAACTAATGAACGGAGAGCGAGTAGAAACCCGAGTAATACTGAACGACAAAAAAGGTGGAGAAGCAGATAATTCTAAGGGAGGAAAACCGTTGCGAGCGAGTGATGAAGGACAATTGCGAGGAACGACACGGGGAAAGCGAGGGGGAGGAAGCAAGAAGGAGGAGGAGGAGGAGGATCGAGGGGTGGGGAAGGGGGGGGGGTTGGATGGAGGGAGGAGGGGAAAAGTGATGGAGGAAAAAAAAACTCGGAAGAAGAAAGAAAAAAAAAACTACGACGAGTTCTTCTTCCAGACCTTGACGTAGTTGACCTCCCAGAACGCCTGGTCAAAGTTTGAAGCCTTCTTGATCGCGTCTTGCCACGTACCCGAGTATCCCGCCTCGTTGTACGTCGCGCCGGCCCAGTCGCCACCGAGCGTAATGTCAAACACGAGGCTCTGGGGGCCGAAAAACTTTGCCATGTCGCACGAGGTGGCGTCCCATCGAGCTTTCGGCGTTCCCCATTTCGTCGGGTCCGGGTTACCCGCTGTGATATCGGCAGGGATCTCGTCGCGCTGTGAGGGGGGTGGGAGGGGGGTGGAGGGGGAAGGGGGGGGAGAGGAGAGAGATTGATGACGCAATAAGCACGAGCACCACCTCGAGTATTTTTTCGACCGAAACCGAGGAGAAAGAAAAAAACGCACGAGGAAACTCCACACGGATACACCAGTCTCGTCGAACTGGGTCGCAGACACTCCCCCTCCGTTCTCGTTCCATCCGGAGCCGTAGGATGATTTCGAGGTATCTTGAACGGCGCACCCAATGTTGAAGTTTTCGAAAGCGTTGCAGCTGTAAGGGGTCCGACGAGCAGAGTCAGTTGGTCTGAACTCGGGCGGAGGAGCCGGGTAGCGGGAGGGACTGACTCGGTAGAGAGAATAGCTCCCGAGGCTTGCATGGGCGTAGTGAGCGTACACCCGGGAGAAGTGTGGAGCGTAACCTGGTTTTGTACCGAGTCGTGCACGCCTTCGATCAGGTCGATCTCTCCCCCGTACGGCCAGTTGTCTCCGACCATCCAGAACGCCGGCCACACGGTCGGACCGTGCGGGATGTTTGAAATGTCGGCAATGACGATCGACCCGAGTTCGACTTTTTGCTTGGACGAGATCCGGACCGAGTTGCGCAACTTGCCGTACGAGAGGTTCGTCCACGAGTCGACGCGCATGACGGCCGTGTCGCGCCCCGGTTCGGGCACGTACACGAGGCCCTTGTCCCACGCGTCCTGCATCGCGTTGTAGTTGACCCACCCGTGCGTAGGGTCCGGGTAGTCGAACCAGTCCCAGTTGTCAAAGAAGCTGTATCCTCCGATCGATTCTTGTGCGAGCGTGTAACTCGACGACGGTGGGGACGGAGGAGTCGTGTCGCGTTTCGCAAACTTGGGGTTGACGGGAACTCGCCGGGGTTTCGGGTTGACCCACGTCCGCTTGTTGTTGCGCTGCTTCACCAGCGGTGTCGTCGTGTTGGATCGGGCTGCGGTCTCGGCATCAAGTGGAGGAGGGACCGATCGCCGACGTCGACGAGATGATTTCTTTTTCTGACGCGGAGCGTTTTGAGCTTGCGCAGCTGGGTCGGGTTTGGGCGATCGACGCGAGAGGGAGGAGGAGGAGGAGGAGCCAGCCTTGGCAGTGACCTGCACCGGTAACAGTGTGGCGAAAAAGGCGAGAGAAAGGACGGTCAACGTCGAGGGATGCATGTCGAATGGAGCTGAAAGTCGAAAAGAGGGCCGGCCTCGGGAGTCAAGGTGGGGAGGAAGGGGGGAGGGGGGAGCACGCAGTACTGCAGATCAAACACAGACGATCAGCACCGCCTCCGAAGTGGGACAAAGGGACAGAAGAGAAGGAGAGGAGGACCTTGCTCACGCACCTCGCAAAAACCAAGGGCAACACCGACAAAGTCTATCGGTCACGGCGCGGCGCAAGCGGTTCAGAGGGTGTCGATGATGAGTGAACGAGAAGGAACCGGCGAGCAAACATGGTGAAGGCGACTCGAAAATTCGACTGCTAGCCTCGTCCAGCCATCTTTCCTCGCACGTCGAAATTCGACAATGAGCCGTCTGAAATGGTTCAGATGGCTCGAAAACCCAAGCAGCAGATCCAAGCAATCAAACAAAGGACTGGCGCGTGCGATCGTGTCCGAGTTCCGCGTTCGGGCAGTGATCGTCGACCGTCGATGGAAGAAGCGAGCGCAGAAGCCTTTTTTGTGTCAAATTGTGCTCGGTTCGGAATCTCGCGCTGCTCGCAGTATCACTGCGCCAAGGTTCTCAAGTCTGCATCGACACCCTCGTAAGCCTCGAGCTTGGTCACTTCGGGACCGAGCGGCGTACAAAGCCCACCTCGGCCCGGCTCGTCAATGGGGTTTTCCCTTACTCCTCCGCCGGAGCCAAGCCGCAGTATGCTCGGTACGTCTCAATGCATCATCGATTATTCAGTGGGTTCACACGCGCTCGAAGTGTGCGCGACTATGTACCGGTCATGATCGAAAACCTTTAGTCACGTGACGACTGACGAGACCGAAAGCGAGCCGCCTTTTCGGGCTTACCCTGGGGAGTGACTCTGACAGGGCGAGGGCCTCAGAGCGAGTAACTTGCGAACAACGGGCCGACAAAAGGTACTGCCAAGAAAAATCGGGTTCGACGATCTTACCAGACAGCAGCGGTGGTGGTGCCCACTCCGTCCCTCGACCGACAACCTCTGCCGTACGAGATCGAGAACCCTCTCCTCCCGTAGCCGTCCGTAAACCAATTCGACTCGGTCAAGAGTTGGTCAAACAGGAGCCGGTTCGATTGCGCCCTGCGCTTCGTCACCTCGAGCTCAAACTCGTGCACGAGCTTGTCGAGTCTCGCGTCCCGGTCGTCCTGTCGCTCTGCCTCGACTGCTGCTTGGTGCTGCTTGGTTGAATCGGTACCATTCGGGACTGGCGCGGTCGACCGAACGGGGGGCCTTTGCGCTTGCACATCCGATGACAATGCGTCGAGCCGTTCAAGTGTCGGCGGTGCGAATCCCCCGACGGTCAATTCGAGCGAGGTCTATCCGTGTGCAAATACGAGGCTTCGTCGGTTTCCCGTGCCTGGAGGGGTGAGGGGCATGAAAAGCCGACGAGACGGGTGAGATAGACGACTCACAATGAGCGTTCCGAGTTTCCTCACGACTGGTGATACCGGTCGTGTAGAGAGTGGGATAGTGTGCAGACGGCGATCAGGATCTGCCGAGACGAAGGCTTCAGAGAGTACGCCTTCGTAGATCGTGCCCAATCCAGCGTCGACTATTCTTCTTCTTCTTGATTTGCGGGCGTGCATTGTTCGAGGGTGCAAAGTGTCGTTACGGTGCGAAGTTGCACCCCGTACGGATAGGCGTAGGACGGGAGGTGCAACGCAGCGGAACGTGATCCAGCAGTCCCAACGTATTCTCGGTGTCGGGTCTCAGTTCAGAGAAGGGTTCGGAAGGGCAGTGATCGACATGGTGACTCGAGAACATTGTACATCAGTTTTCGCCCGATCCGCTCGAGATCCGAATTACTGAAACACTCGCGAAATTGCGGGAGCTTTGTATCGAACGTGTCAATTTCAAGCCGTCGACCTCGGTACCAATGTTTCGCCCGACTTGAGCACAACTCTTGAGAAGTATTTCGGCTCGACTACTCCGTCGATTCCACTCGTGAGGACGACTTGATTCGTAGAAGTGAATATTTGAACTCCATCTACGATCAGTCGCGTCCGAGGTAGTGATCAAACCAGATCAGTCCAGAGCGGAACGCGAGTTCGGAGGGACCTCTTACCGGAGAGGAGAGCGGGAACATCCAGGTAGATGAACAAGTCGCAATTCGCTCGCATGCCTGCATGTTATAGCCGGATCGTTAGGTTACGCCGCAGGTGATACGGCTGGACGTAGTACAGACTAACCGCTCGTAACTCCGTCTTCGCCGTGCAACCCGATGGCGCAATGGATGTGATTTCGAGTCATGACCTTGAGGCCTTCCTTCTCTGCGAGACGACGATGATCTCTAAGGTCAAGCGGTACCACTTCCGGCTTCGTCAGGTCAGGAACATGGCGTACCGATTTGAGGCCACAGGCGATGGTAAGAACCGTGCACCATGGTCGGGACTTGATCCGGTTTCTCGACCGGTTTCAGCTCGAGCGCCTCGACCTGCTTGACCGAGATCAGCTTCGAGGTCCTGACCTTCCGAGGGAGCGAGTACCTACCTTGACACTGTGTCCTTGGTTCGCTCGGATCCACAGCTCATCTGCCCCGCCGTCACCTGTCGGTTCGGGCCTCATCGTAAACCTTTGCTTCGCGTTGTCACGGACGATCCTTTCCAGAGTCTCGAGATCGCAACCCTTGAGCTTCGGCCGTTTCAACTGCAGAACCGTCGAGCCGTGTTAGCAGCGAGAAGGACATAGGTTACGAGATCGTCAACGAGAGAGAGAGAGACTCGCGAGGTCTTGAACGCGCACGAAGCCGTCTTCCCGGAGCGCGAGCGATTCTTTCGCGGCTCCATGGCGCAAGATGTAGCTCAGAGTCTTGCTCCATCGAGTGTCCGGGTCGTCTGTCGGCCTACCCCGAGCAGCCTTGGAAGGTTTCGAAGAGTTGGCGGGAGGAGCGACAGGTGCGTCCGCAGCGACCAAAGTCGATCCAGCGACGTTCGAGGGGCTAGTTTCACTCGTCATGAATGGCTTGGGCGTGGTAGGTGACTGCACAGTGGGGACAGTCGAGGTCAGAAGGACCTCATCGCTCGTCAAGTTTTCCCGGCCTCGTTCCCTCGTCATCCCGCGTCATTCACATTCGCCGTGCACTCTCCAAGGCTCCGATAGACCCAGACTAATGCTGGAAGAGGTCTCACGATGCCCGACCTCGCTCTCCCGACCGAATTGTGCATCAAGATCGTTCAACTCGCCGCGGACCAAGACTCGCACTCTGACACGCGCACGCGGTTCCTAGCCTCGATCCGCCTCGTGTCTGTCACGTTCAATGAGATCGCTCAGCGAGAACTCTTCCGGACGATCGTCGTCAACTCGCCGCAGCAACTCGCCTCGCTCGCCGCGTTCTACCGAGACCACCGCGCGGGCCACTCTTCGCTCGTCGAAGAGCTCAAAGTTGGGTGGGACGATCACGCGAGGGCATACGGCAAGCGAGGCGGGGCGAAGGAATTTCGGAAAGCGATCCGGCGACTGTGCGCGCTCTGCCCAAACCTGAGACGCGTTACGATCGAGGGACCCGAGACGAACGCAGGAACCTTCTTCTGCGTCGACTGGCTAGAGGGTGCAGCAGGTAGGCGTCTCCTCGAAGACTCATTGCCGCCATGTCGAGCTCACTTGACGATTGTGTGTTCGCCCTTGTGACAGATACGCTCGAACATTTGACTCTGTCCCGCCTGTCGCTCGCGTCCTATCCCGGAGTCTCCGACATGCGGTTTCCTCACCTTCGATCCCTCTCTCTGGTCGACTGTTGCCCCTATGCCCGGTCCCAGCTCGGTTCGTTCTACTCGCACTTTCCTCACCTCGTTTCGCTCGAGATCGACAACGAACCGATCGTACAAGCCCTCGTTGAAGGGTAAACACCTGCTCTTCCTCCTATCTCTCTCTGTACCTCCCACCGCTAACATCTGAGCTTGCCCCGGTTTCCGTTCGCCGAAAACGAAATGAATCGTGCAGCGCTCTCGTCGGGTCTCCCCCGCCTCGATTCCTTTCAACGCTCCGACTACTCTCGATCCCCCAATCTCCGTTCCTTCGACTCTTTACCCCGTCCCGTCTCGTCGTCTCAAAAGACAATGACCCTCTTCCTCGAGATTCCAACGACGACGACAACGACAACTCCCTACCTTATCCTTCGCAAACGATCGCCCACTCTTCACCCTCTCCTTCTCCCTCGTCTTCCTCGGCGGTGTCAACCAGGTCCACCGCCACGTTCTCCTCTTCCAAAAACCCCATGCCCGCAACCCCCTCCTCCGTCCCTCTCCACATCCTCGGAGGACAAGGTTCGTCATCGTCGTCGTCATCGTCCGATGTCGTCGGCTTGACACTCTCAGTCCTCACGTTAACGTCGGTCACGTTCCCAATCCAACTCGAAATCCCATTCTCAAACTTTGTCAAAACCTACGCGACAAAGGGTCGACAAACGACGGTAGATCGTGTTCAACTCGTTCGGTCGTAAGAGGGTTTCAGTTTTCCCGTCGTTTCGAGTTCGGAGAGAAGAAACCGGGGGATTGAATACCCAGACGTGCAGTAGAACGAGTGAGGGAAGATGCCGGGGGGGGGGGGTGGGGGGGAGAGAGAAGGAGACGAGGGATCGGAGGCATGAGGAACTGGAAGTTTTTCCTCCGACCTGGATTCGGTTTGGCCCCGGAACAGATTCTGTCTTCGGTACCAGAGCGGAGATAGAACAAGGAATTGGAGAGCGAGAGAGAGAGAGCGAGAGTGAGAGGGACTGTGCGTGTCTTGTAAAAGAGTATCCTCTCCCCCACCGCCGATTTGGGGGCTTTTCAGTCCCGAGGTTCCCCCCGAGTCCGAGAAAAGAAAGAGGAAACGAAACTTATTGCTTTTACTACAACAAAAAAAGAGAGTTTGAAAAGAGCGAGAAAACGAGAAAAGAAAACTATTTCAAAGGGATGAGGGGATGGAGGGGGGGGGGGGGGGGGTTTCTTTTCCGTGGAGTCGACGAGGGAGGAGGAGGAAGAGAGAGAACGGAGGATCCGAGAGAGAGCAGCAGCTCAGACTTGGGGAAGAAAAAATATATAGTGTGGGTGGGGTGGAACGAAAATGACGGAATCATAAGACAGTCTTTCTTTTTTGAAGATCAAGGCACGAACGGGGAAGGAGAAGGGGGAGGGGGAGGGCGGAAAGACGGACGGTGTTGGGACAGTGGTGACAACAAGGGGTTGGAGGTGAGGTGGCCGTTTTTTTTTTCAAAGAGGGACGAAGGAGAAGAGGGGTAAGTCGGAAACTGTTTGGGGGTGTAGTAATAGAATCGGGAATCGAAAGGGTAGGGGAGAAGAGAGAGAGAGAGAAAGGGGAGGAGGGGGGGGGGTATTTTATGCGAGTTCGAATAGTGACCTTTCAAGGCGAGGACGGTCTTGGTGTACTGCAGGTTCAGAGTCGTTTTGGTGCGAGAGAGAGAAAAAAGATTCATATGTCAAGGGGAAACGTCGAAGAGGGGGGAAGAAGAGTCGAATCGATTCGAGGAAGGATGGAATCGTTTCGAAGGCAGCGAAGACGCGAGTTGGGCCGAGTGAGACGCTTCTTTACACCGAGTCGACTCGATCCGAAAGGTTGAGGAGGAGAGTTGCGAGACAGCGTTTCGTGACCATGTCGCCCTTGAGCAGCGGAGAGAAGGTAGCATCTCGAAGGGGTTCGGGGAGACAGGCTCGGAGGGCTTCTCGTGCACTGAGTTGCGCAAGTCGACGTTACACGAGATGGTCAGCAGACGCGACGGTAGGAAGGGCGAGGGCGAAAAGGAGAAAAAAAAAAAAGACGGACCGCAAGTTGTCGCTCAACCGTAAATAACATCTCACGACGTGCTTGAGTAGCCTGACAGCCTGCGTCTCGACCAACTGTTGAACCATGTTGCTCAACACGGTCCCGACGGCGTAGAACCGCTCGTACGTCTGACAAATGTAACCCAACCCCATTTCGTCCAACAAGATCTTTTGGACGATGAAGATGGCGACCGTTTTCGACAATTCCGACCCAGTCTCCATGATCCTCAGACACAGCGGGATGATCTCGGTCGAGAGGAGGAAGTTGATGACATCGGAATTGTCATTTTGCTTGACGAGCGCACCGATCACACCGAGCGACGTCAACCGAAGGTATTCGAATGGCCGCGTCTTCGAGGTCGTGTTGAGGAAAGGGTAGAGGAAGAGAGGGATGTGGGCCGAGAGGAAGAGGGAACGGGTGTCGTTGTGGGACGCGACGCATTGCAGGAGGGCGAGGGCGTTGCACACTCGGTTCGAGGCGTGAGCAGTGAGGGAAGGAGGGGCGAGGAGAGGGTACACGGAGACGATCTCTTGCAACAACGCCGACATGACGCCTGAATGCGAGGGAAAAAAGTCAACGATCCGCGACGCGACGAGGGAAAATCGAGTCGAGTAGAGAGAGACGGATCGCGTACCGAACGAATGCCACAGGACGAGCGCGAGGTCGTCCCACTGTTCACGTTTCTTGCTCAGTTCGAGGAGGGCGGCCTCGCGCGTGTTTGGGTTCATGAGGTCGACGATGAGGTAGTAGACCTTTTCGTTTTCGGACTGGGCGCCGGGGATGCTCCCGGGTTGGATCAACGAGCTCGTGATGAGGGGCGCGCTCTGGAGGAGGAGTTTTCCGCCTCCGGTCTGGCCGGTGCCGGTCGAGAGGCCGCCGGCGGCGCCGTTGGGCAGTCCCGGGGTCTCCGACCTCGAGAGGGGCGCGATCGAACTCGTGCGCTGGTGGGCGCCCTGCCCCTGCCCCTGCCCCTGCTCGCCGAGTCCGTTCATGGCGTTGACCGCGGCCGAGGACACGATCACGCCGGACGGGAGTCCCGGGTTGTTGATCGACTGCGAGATGGACAGCGGGAGATGCGACGACGACCCGCCGTGGTTCTGCGACGCGCCCGTCGCCCACGGGTCTGTCATCTGTTGGTGGTTGTGCCCGTGGTCGTGCGCGTGGAGCTGCGACTGCGGCGGCGGGCGACTGTTGAGCGCAGACAAGAGCGCCGAGGTGTTGCTCATCGTCGTCGTCGTCGTCGTTGTCACAAGTCGCCGAGTCCCGACACGCGAGGTTCAACGGTGTGTCTGGAGATGAGGTGTAAGCGGGTCGAGCCGACGCGAGGGCAGGGAATCGCGAGTTCGAGTTTGGCCGACGATTCAGAGAAAGCGAATTGGGATTCAATTGATGGAATCGCCGCGGGCGAATATTTCCCTCTTTTCCTCCACCTCTGGTCAACCCCCTCGCTTTCTTCCCCCCCCTCTTCCAACAGCTCGTAAGGCCACCCGTTCTACCGACTCGATCGAGTGCTCGTCCGCCGGCGAACGAGACACGCGAGCACCGCGCCGAGGAGAGGCGCAACTCGAGGGAGGAAATTTCGACCCTCGAAAGAAGAGAAAAACGGCACTCGCGCGGCACAGACGCCAGCACCCGCCACGGGGCACGCACGCACGAGGGACAGGGCAGGACGCATGGGAATGAGCGCAGCGAGAAGGAGGGAGGACGGCCCCTGCGAGGTGTAGTCAGCCTCGGACTCGACTCGATTCAATGCTGACCAACTCGACTCTCCCCATTCCCCCCCTTCCTCTCTCTCTCTCTCTCTCTCTCCCTCTCTCTCTTCCACCTGTACCACTATTCGTACATTAGACAATGGGTGAGTCCGCTTCGCTTTGTCGCCTCGTGGCTCTCTCCCATTCGACTCGCTGACTAACTTCGTCTCGACTATCCAGGACGCCGACCCGCTCGTTGCTACCGCTACTGCAAGAACAAGCCCTACCCCAAGAGTAGGTACAACCGTGGTGTCCCCGACGCCAAGATCCGAATCTTCGATCTCGTGCGTTCCTCGCGCCCCTTTCGAATCGCCTCTCTATATCTCTCTCGGCCATCCTCGCCGCGGTACTGACTGCCTTGGGTGTACTCGTAAACAGGGAAGGAAGAAGGCTGGTGTCGACGAGTTCCCCTTCTGGTGAGTCTGCCTCGTCCCGACTCGATCGAATTGCGCTCTCAACCTGACCACCCCATGTCCCCCGCCAGCGTCCACCTTGTCTCGAACGAGTACGAGCAAATCTCTTCCGAGGCGCTCGAGGCGTCGCGTATTTGCGCCAACAAGTACGTCGTCAAGACCTCCGGAAAGGATTCGTTCCATCTCCGTGTCCGTGCCCACCCCCACCACGTCATCCGTGCCCACAAGACGCTCTCGTGCGCCGGTGCCGATCGATTGTCGTCGGGTATGCGTGGTGCTTGGGGTAACGCCGTCGGAAGGGTCGCTCGTGTCAACATTGGACAAATCATCCTCTCGATCCGTTGCAAGGACTCGAACAAGGCCGTCGTCATGGAGGCTCTCCGTCGTGCCCAGTACAAGGTGCGTTTTCCTCTACTATCCAGCGTGCTCGAATCGGAAATTTGAAAACTGACGCGTACACGATTGCGATTACAACAGTTCCCCGGACGCCAAAAGATCATCGTCTCGAAGAAGTGGGGATTCACCAACCTTTCCCGCGCCGACTACCTCGAGAAGCGTTCGATCGCTCAAAAGGACGGAGCTTACCTTCAATTCGTCAAGCCCCACGGTCCCCTCGAGGAGAACCTTCGCCGTCTCGACCGCATCGGTGCCTAAACCCGCACCGACTTTCCCAAACCTTTCTTTGTGAAACGAGGCGTTGCTTTAAGTATCACATGTCGAGTTTCCACAAAAAATCGTTAGGGGGCGCGCGCGCAAGAGAGTGAGTGAGTGACAGGGAACGATCAGGGAGAGAGGGCAAGGTCTCCCGAGTGGTTTTTGGCCTCTAGTTTGTGTTGTTTTCTCAAGCGCCTGGCTAGAACGGAAGAAAGCGGTTGTTCCAGTCGAATCGAGACCTCAGAGAGAGCCGCGTCTCGCACGAAAAAGCAATCGTAATCGGGGAAACGATATCGATGCGCGAATTTCAGACAGAAGGGCGATCGTGAAATCAACTTTTTCCAGTCGCCACCACCGCCTCATCCCATCCCCCCGCCGGCTGCACCTCGACACGCGATCAAAAACATGAATTCGCGAGCGATCCAGTCTGCACTCAAGCAAGGAGCGACTCGACCGAGTACGCATCTTGTCGTCCGCCGCGCGTACTCGACCCCGACGACGACGGGAGGAACAACGGGCGAACGACCTCTCGAGTCGGCATCGCAGCAGCAGCAGCAGCAGCAGCACCGTCGTCCCGACCCCAAGCCGCAACCGACGAACTTGCCCGGTTCGAACCTCCCGGCGGCGCACCCGACGCGCTATTCGCCCCTCACCGTGTCGGTCGTGACCAAACTCGCAAAGCTGTTTGGGTACCACTCGCAGACTTCGACCGCGATTCGCACGACGAGTGATTACTACGATCGTTGCGCCGAACGAGGCGAGATTGAAGCTCCGTTTTGGTACGAAGGTGAGCAGCGAGCAACTCTTCTCTTCTCTCTCTCTCTCTCTCGTGTATCGTTCCGAGACTGACAAGTTGCCGTGCGCGGTGTGTGTGTGTGTGTGTGTAGAGTGCTCGCTGCCACCTTCGTTCCAGACGTGGTTCTCAATCACGACGTTGCACGTCTGGCTCCTCTCTGTCCGGTTCCGCTCCTTGCCGAGTCCACTCGGGCACACGTACGTGCAAGAGTTTATCAACCACATGTTTATCGACATGGAGTTGCGCATCCGAGGTCCGTACGCCGTCACGCAGTCGAGGTTGATCAAAGGGTACATGAAGGACATGCTCGAGCAGTACCACGGTTCGATCGCCGCGTACGACGAAGGACTCGTGAGAGGGGACGCGGTACTCGCTGCAGCGTTGTGGCGCAACTTGTTTGGAGGAGGGTGGGGAGGAGTAGGAGGCGTGAGGGGTAAACGTGCTCCGCGCGCGGGAGAGGCGCCGAAACTCGGTCCGAACCCACTCCAAGTCGAGGCTCAGCCGGTACAAGAGACTACCAACGTCGCTTCTCCTTCTTCGACGTCAACGACAACAACAACAACAACAACAACGACGCCACTCGAAGTTGACCCGATTCAAGCGAAACTTTTGAAAAAAGGTGCCGACGCTTCGACCTTGTTCAAGACGGACGAACCTTTGGTCGACCCCAAGACGGCCGAGGCGATCTCGGCCGCCGTGGGAGGAGGGGGTTTGTACCCAGACGACCCCGACCTCGAGTTTGTCGAGACGGTCGAAAAGATTGTCCGGTTCGTGCGCAAAGAGGTGCAACGGCTCGAACGGTTGCCCGATCAGGTCGTCATGCAGGGGTTGAAGGACGGGAAAGGACCGCTCGTCGATTTCACGAGGATCTGAGGAGAGACGACGTGAGGAGATTAACTCGAGTGGGAAGGATTCGAGGGCGCAAAGGAAAAAGGAAAGGGGAGGGGGGGGGGGTGAGTGGAAGGGGCCAAAGGAAGATGGACTGGTCGAATACGTGACTACAATTTGAGAAGACATTCCCGATCAATCCTATTCTCAAAAACAGAGAGAGCATGTCCTGCCCCAGGGTTTTCTAAGCGGGTTTCGCAGTTGGACGGAAGCTCGCTTGTAGGGTTTTACAATTTCTTCTCGGAAAAAGAGTAGTACGTTTCGCGGAACTCGGGCAGAAAAAAAGGCGTACATGGGGAGTAGGACGGGGGAAGGGAGGGAGGGGGCGAAAGATCCCCCAGACCCTGTCTTCTACAACAAAAAATACAAACTCCCCCCCCCCCCACCATACACCTCTCAAACCGCCGCGACAATCGCCACCCACACCCGCCTCCACGCGGTGCAAAGACAGTAGGTATCGAGCCAAACAATGCCCCCCGCGTTCGTCCTCTAGCGGTCTCTCGAGTTGAATCCCCCCTCCCCCCCTCCCCTCACCCCCCGCCGCCACCATTACGAGCGAGAGAGAGAGGGGGAAGCGATTCCCTCATTTTTTCCGTTGTTGCCATCGCAATGCCTCGTCGTGGTAATGACTTTTTTCATCGCTCTTCGTCGTTGCCCCAGACATCCATCAGGTTCTGCCAAAACAAAAAAAACAAAAGGAATCCACGATACTTTCTGTGTCAGTCCGGGTTTATACCTCGACAAAACAGAAGCGACAACAAGCGGGGTCGAGTGCGATCCTTCTTCGACTTACGGTAGGTTTGAAAGGCCAGTCCTCAAACGTGTCGGCAATTTTGATCCAGTCTTCGAGCGTCAATTGCGTGACGGTTTTCGTCAAGTCTGTCAACCCCTGCTCGACGAGTTGTGGGACCAAGTTTGAAGATCCGGGCGTGATGGCACTGTTTTTTGATTTTTTTACGATTTTCAATAGACGTGCCGTAGGGAAGGGGAGGGGGGGGGGAGGTCGTGTTGAGATGGCATCAGAATCGGAGACGATCGTGGGAGGGAGCGGGGGGGGGGGGGAAGGAAGGGGAAAAGAACTCACGCGACTGCTTTCGGCCACGGCATGGCTTTCCCAACAAACATGTGTTTCGCGACATATTCGAGCGCGTCATAGTTTGAGACGAGCGCGCGTTCGCGCGGCGTCACCTTGATCGCCTTGACGTGCGCCGGGTCGCCGCGCGGCTTGTGAAAGTTGGTCTCGATCGGTCGGAACCCGGACAAGGTATTGACGTACTCGAGGTGCGCGAGCGAAGGGAGGAGGACCGAGAGCTTGTGGTGCGCCGTTTCTCCCGGTTGGGCAAAGATTTTCTGTTTTTTGTCCCCGGAACGATGACGACGAAGAGATTACCAGTCGAAAATTATCAGCAATCCACGCGGACGACGGCGGTGGCAGGGAGAGGAGATTTTCCCCCTTCCGAATGAATCAGCGAAACAAAACGTTTAGACTCACCTTCCAGTAACTTTCGGCACCGACGAACCCCATCGAGAATCTCCCCCTCGTAAAATACCACATCCGGTTGTTGATGGCCGTCACGAGTTGAACAAACAACTGTTCGCCGTGTCGGTTGTTGGGTAGCTGTGCCGACAGAAACAAGTGATGATTCGCTAGAAAACCAGAAAGAGATAGCGATGGGATTAGTCTCCTCTGTCTCGAGCAACGGGCCACTGATCTTCAGGCTGAGGGGGGGGGAGTACAGGCAGTAAGAAACAGTGAGCGAATAGAAGGGCGTGTACGTACGTCCTTGATCCCAGGGTATTGTCGGGACGAGGTCGAGGTGTTTCGCCGCTTCCGAGTAACTCTCCCACGTAAAGCTGTCCATCTCGACAAGGTGCATCCTCCCAGGGTTTTTCGACTCTTCTTCCTCTTGTATAGACTGCGCACCGTGAAAGAGAGTACCCCAGAAGGGAACGCATTTGTCCACGCGCGTAACGAAACGATCAGCAAAAAAAAAAAAAAAACCCCAATGCTGAGAAAAAGCTTTGGCTCCTCACCCTCAAGTGCGCGTCGTACCGGAACGCGTCCTCGATCGAGATGACGCGCTTGACGTTGGGCAACTCGAGGAACGCTTTCGAGAGTCCTCCCGCTCCGGCGTACGTATCGACGACCGTCACGTTCGGACCCATGCGTTCGACTCCCCACGCGCGCACCAAATCTCGACAACTCTCCTCGTTGATCATCGTCGGACGGTTCCGGATCGCCGGTACTTTCGCGAGGAACCTCAACAGGTCCGACTCGGGGAGCGAAGGAGGGAACGGTTGTTGGTATTTGCGCATCGGAGGTCCAGAAGGGGGCGGCGTCTTGCGCGCCGGTCGATTGACTTTGCCGATCTGGCGCGAAGGCGAAGGAGGGTCGGTCAAGGCGGTCACGCGCGACGGACGACAGCCGCTCGAGGTGAACGATCGAGAGGTCGACAACGCCGAGGGTACGACGCTGCTGCAGAGCGACCGCGTAGACAATGTGCGCAGGTTGGCCATCTTGAGAGAGAGAGAGAGGGAGAGAGCGCGTCGTTGCGAGTCGTGGTCGAGTGAGAGCGCGCCTAGTGACAAGTTGTTGAAGGATGAAACTCTCTCCGGAGGAATCTACTAGCACGGGACAAACTTGGCGAGGGATAGTTCACAACAACACGAGAGAGCAAACGACTACCGATTATGTACCAATGACGCTCAGAAGACTCGCCCGGTCCCGAGGCACCTCGTACAAGTCACCTCGTCAAAGATGAAGGGACCCATCATGAGCCCGTCTCCGTCGCAAGCCCTGCACAACACTCCTCCTGGCCCACAGGAACAGACAGACGAAAATCAAGTCCCCCGCGAATCGACGAATATTTCGTCAGTATTTCCGAGACGGCGCATTTTTTCCTTTCCGCACGCGAATCTCTTGCCCACCAACCGAGGAAGAGAAAAAACAAGTGCTCACCTATTCGTGGGTCTCCGGGTCTGACGACCAAGCTGTTGCCCAACACGTTGACGTGCGGTCGCTGGTTCGTAAAGATGATGGGCGGTCGCGGTCCGACCGGCGCGGCACCGACGCGAGCACCTTGGCCGCCGGGTCCGAACCCACCAGACGTTGTCGGGGTCGACAAGAGTCGGAGAGGCTTTTGGTAATTCGCGGGCGCGTTCGGGTGGTGGGAATGCTTGAGGATCGACGTGTAGGGTTTGCCGAAATTCTTCCAGCACTGGTGGGGCTCGCGATCTCGAGGTGTCAGTTCCCCCTTTTAACCAAACGCGTATGGTTCAAAAATCGACGAATTTACCTTTCGACATGGATGACTCGGGTCGTCGCCTCTGTAACCGCCCGAAACGTACTCGTCGAAAGGTTTGTACCCCGTGTTGGAACACTTGTAGCAAGTCTGCTTCCCGACGGGGTACACGAGGAGTTGGTCCCGGTGCAGCAGAGGTTGGCCCGGGGTCGGGGTCGTCGTCGGCTCGTAGGACGCCGAGGGCGCGGGAGGTCGGGGCGGCGGCGGCGGTGGTGGCGACAGACTCGTCGGATTCGTACCAAAGGGAGCGAGTGAGGGACCTTGCTGGAAGCCAGTCTGAGCTGGGGTCAGACTCGGGCCGTTCCAGAACGGGAACGTCGGCGGGGGCAAGTGCCCGTTGGAATTGGCCGACACTTGGTAAGGTCGATCGGGTTCGGCGTAGGGCTGGTTTGCGGGTTGGTAGCGGTGGTTGCGCGATGCCCTCCGCTGGGGTGCGACGGAGGGGTGAGTCGGAGGGGGGAGCGGACGAGCGTGCGGCTGAGGCGGCGGCGGTGCAGGTGGAGGTTGGAACGGGCGCACGGGGCCGTATTCGAGCGTGTGCTCGTTGTGGTGGACTGACGGTGTCGGCTCGTACGCTGGCTGTTGCACGCCCGAGACCGAGAGAGGTGCGTCATTCAAGCCGAGCCGAGCGGAAGAGCTGAATGAAGAGCGCCGAGCGCGAGATGAGGCCAACTAGTACTCACGGGAGGTTCATCTGGGATCGGATCTGGATCAGGTACTGCGTGTCCAGTCTCGGGCATCGGCATTCCTCGTGAGCGAGTGAAATCAGAGTCTGGTCGTCGAGAAAGAGAGAGCGAGATCAACTCGCTGTCTCTCTCCATCCCGCTCTCGGTTCGAGCTGCCGGTTCGGCCATGGATACACCAGCAGAGGCGGGAGGATCGATCTGGTCAGAGCCCGACTCGGGTCACGCTGCAGTGTCTCGGGATGGGTACCGCCCCGCGTACGTCTCGCCGCCGCCGCCCGCCTCGACTTCGATAGACGAGTTCGACCCGTTCGCACCGAGTCGTTCCCCTCCCAAGCACGGGAACCTCCTCGGGTCGGGCATCCGCACAAACTCGAAACTCGTCCTCATCGACTCGTCCGACTCGGACGACGACCACGACCACCACGACCACCACGAACCCGCAACCCAACCCGCAGTGCCGTCGTCGTCGTTCAACTTTGTCGGCAGCATGTTCAAGACGCTCTCGTCCGCCGCGACGAGCCCCTCCACCTCGAGACCTTCGACCCCGCTCGCTTCTCCTCCTCCGACGACGACGACTCGAGCTTCCACTTCGTCTTCCCCTCTCCCGAAACCATTCGCTTCGATCGCATCCGTCTTCCGCTCTTCCCCCGTCCCCGCGGGCAAAGGAAAACAGAAACAAGACCATCTCGACAACGACAACGACGACGACAACGAGAAATCCGTTCCCCCTCCTGCCCCGGTCCGGTCCCGACCCCCTCACCGTCGTCGCCGCCGCCGTCGCCGACGCGCGCGACCTCGTCAGGTCCATCGCCGCCCGGACCCGACGTTCGACTTTACGCGGTTCCTCGAACAGATGCGGTCGCGCCAGGCCGACCCGATCGCCAAGTACCTCCGGTCGTTCTTGAAAGAGTTTAGCCGCCGGCCGCCCCAGAGCGCGACGGACCAGCAGCGCGTCGTCAATGACTTTTTGGCTTTCATCGGCGACAAGATGAGAAACGCCGACCCGTGGAAGACGATCTACCTCGAAGAGGTCGAGAGAGGAGGAGGAGGTTCGCTCGAGAATGATGACGACGACGAAGACGACAACGACGATGACGATCGAGACGACGTTCGAGAGGAGGACGATGACGAGGAACGGGACAGACGCGCCGAAGACGAGGACGAGGTCGAGAACGACGACGACGACAACGACGAAGGCGAAGGCGAGCGGGATCCAGAGTTGAGCGGGGTCGATCGCGCCGAAGTCGAATTCGAACTGAGTTTGGAAGCGATGGAGAAACTCGTCATGAACCGGCTGTGGCATTTGACGTTCACGCCGGCGGCCGTCCACGAGGGAGGACCGCTAGTCGCGTCGGGCGGCATGTCGTCTTCGGGAGACCTCGAGCGCGACCAGGTCGTGAGGCAGAGGATCAGGCTGTTTGGGTGGATCGAGCCAAAGCACCTCGATCTCCCGCCGAGCGTCGATCGACGTTCCGGGTCCTCGAGCGAGGACAGCAGCGACGGCGAACAAGGCAGCGGACAAGTAACGCCAGAGGCTGAGCAAGCTACGGCCACGGGAGACACGCGGGACGACAAGTCGAATCGACCAAAGACGAAGAAGGGGTCGGAGCGAGGGTTCATCGACTTTGCGGCGAGCGAGCTGCGCAAGATGAACCAGTACAAAGCTCCGAGGGACAAACTCATCTGCGTGCTCAACTGCTGCAAAGTGATCTTTGGTGAACACCCCCTTCCCCTCCTGGTCGTCTCCCCTACTCGTCGTTTCGGTCCAGGTAACTGAACGATCTCGTCACACTCGCGTACAGGGTTGATTCGACATGTCGCCAACTCTGTTCAAGATCAAGGAGCAGACACGTTCATCCCGTTCTTGATCTACGTCGTTTTGCAAGCGAATCCGGATCACCTCGTGTCCAACTTGCAGTACATCCAAAGGTTCCGGAACCCGGAGAAACTTGCGGGAGAGGGTGGATACTACCTATCGAGTCTCGTGCGTTGTTTCTTTTCTGTCTTTCTTTCTTTCTTTCTCGCCGTCTCTCTCTCTCTCTTTTTGTCCCTCCTTGCCGCATCACTGACCAAAAAAAAAAAAAAAAAAAAAAAAAAACCCTCGGACGTCGGTCTCTACAGAACGCGGCGATCTCGTTCATCGAGACGCTCGACGCGTCTGCATTGTCCAACATTGACCAAGCCGAGTTTGAGCAGAACGTCGCCGCGGCGGTCAAGCTCCTCGCGTCGGAAGAACCTCCCCCTCCACCTCCCCCTCGACCCGAGTCGTCCACAGCAGCACCAGCAATCGGCGGTGGTGGCGGCTCGTCGCCTTCACGGAGGCGACCTCCGATGGCTGCATCGTCCGACACGACGTCGTCGTCGTTGAACCTCGTCGACCCGATCGCTCCGACGGACGAAACCTCTTCGGCTTCGCTCCTCGACGTCGCCGCTCGTCGTTGTGAATCCCAAGCTTCGTCGTCGTCGTCGTCGTCGCGCAACTTGTTGCTGCGTGGGAGCGACTCGGTCGAGCGAGCCATGTCGAGGCCGATCGGAGCCCTCGCGAGAATCTTTGAACAACTCGAACTAACTGCGAACGAACTCACGGGTCAAACAACGACAACAACAACCTCGACGACGACGACAACCACGACGCCAACTCGAATGCCAACGTTCGATAATTCCGCTCCTGGTCAGGAAGCGGCGGCGTCGGCGGCTGCTCGACCTAGGAACCCTCCTCCTCCTCCACCTCACGGGCGCTCGTCATACGTCGTCGCACCACCTCGGTCTTTCTCTTCTTCTTCATCATCATCATCGCGTCGTCGTAAAGGAGGAGGAGCGGCGGGTGAACCTGCCAACCCGGACCCGGACCCGGCGCTGTACGCCGATCCGGACGTATCGGACGCAAAAATTTCAGAGGTGATTGAACGGCGCGAGCGCGACAGTCACGAAGCAAAGATGGAGACGTTGATGGAACTCTTTGCTGCCACGCCGTCGTCTCGCGAGGGTGGTGGTGGTGGTGGAGGGATCGAGAGGGAAGTCGTCGAGATGGTTCTGTGGGCCGAAGGTGGTGACGTTGGAAGGGCCGTCGAGAGGTTGTTGGAGATGGGCTAGGAGGGTACGCATTGCAGTGTTCGCAGGGTTTGGGGGGTTTTTTTTTTCCTTCACATGCTCAGGTTGTTTCGGGTTCTCTCTCTCTCTCTCTTTTGCTCTCGTGTTTGTTCCCCCCTCGTTAATCGCTCAGCATGACCATGTTTGCAGTTGTTTGTTGACACTTGTTTGCGCGAGCTCGAGGTGTTTTGAAAAGTCGCCGGGAGAATTCCGAAGATGGGGAAAATCGGCCGGGTTGACGCTTACGTCTCGAGCGCGTGTCGACTCACGAGTGCCCGTCGTGACACTCTGCGCGCGTCGCCATCGCCCCTCCGAGAATAGTCGACTTCCCGGGAACTTGACCGGGTTGGTGACGTACCTCGGGACCTCAACGAGAATTCACGCGAGTCGATTCCCTTCGACTCACACAGCTGGCGTCGTCTCACGTCGATCGGATTGCAGGATAGACACCCTCTGGACTGATCCGAGCCTGCGGGTGATCGCTGCCGCCATGAAGCCGCACCAGCAGTCCCCGCCTCTCTCCTCTTCCGCCTCGGCTTCGGCGAACACGACGACGTCGACATCGACATTGACGTCGAGCCGGGCAGGACTGCTCCCGTCGGCGTCCTCGAGCGCGTCGCCGCTCGTGTCGTCGACGACTCCGCCCGCAAGCGAAGACCCGTCCCCGACCGACCTCCTCCTCGCTACGCCGCCGAGCCTGCTCAAGCTGTTCGCCCTCTGCGCGCCGTTCGTCTCGAGTGCGACGACGCTGTGCCAGCTCGTGACGTGGCAGCACGACAACTTTTTCGCGTCGCTCCTCGTCCTCCTCGCGTGGTGGTGCGTGTGCCTGTTTGGGCGCGCGCTCGCAAAGTACGGCTTCAACGCCGCAGTACTCGTCTACATCCTCGCGCGCTACTTCTCGACCGCGTCGAGGCACGCCTCGTCGCCCGACGCCGCCGCTGCCGCCGCCGCCTTCTCGAGCTCGTCCCCGTACCGCCACGCGAGGCCTCCGACGTTGACCCCGGCGGCGTACGCCCAGCTCGTCCAGTCGTCCCACTTTCTCTTTTCACACCTCCACCAGTTCCGCACGAGCGTCGTCCACCCCGTCTCGCAACGGTTCTCGTTCACTCCGACGCGCCCTTCGCACCCCGCGCCGGCGTACGCGACCGCGCGCCTCGCCGTCACGTCGTACCCACTCTACCTCATCGTGACGTACCTCGTCCCCGTCCGGTACCTGTTCCTCGTCGCGGGTTCGGTCGCAATCCTGTGGCGCGCGCCGTTCTTCCGCACGCTCCGCGTCGTCTTGTGGCAGAGCGCCGCGATCCGGTGGGCGGTCCGGATCTTTGTCAGCATCGGGTTGAACGGCGCGCGCGGGTTCTCGACAGAGTGGAGCAGGACTTCGAGCGGGATCGGGGTCGCCGGACTCGTCGGGAAGAAAAAGTACGCGCCAGGCGGAGCGGGACCGGGAGCTCGAGGAGCTCGAGCTGCCAACGACGGCGCAATCGTCGTCGAAGAAAAAGTCGTCAAGACTTTGAAGATCAAGAAACCGGTCGACTCGACGGAATACGGGACGACGTTCGACCCGGTGAGAGACGCCGGTTCGACAAAGACCGTCGAGGAGGAAGAGAGTGAAGAAGACGTCCAGGTTCAGTTCACAACGTTCGAGAATCAACGGTGGTGGGTCGGACTTGATTGGACCCATGCTCTCTTGCCGGGAGAACGCGCAAGTTGGTACGTCCGATTGATTCGCTCCGTTTTTCTCGTCGATGTCGACTTTGACTGACTCGTTTGTCCATCTCGGTGTGAAAAACAGGACCGACCCATCATCGAACCCGTCGAACCCTCCTGCGTCGTTCAATTTGCCCCCGGCCCAAGTCACCTACTTTGCTTCGCCGACCGCGACCGATCCGCTCTCTCGTCTGAAGAAGACGACGTCGTGGAGGTGGCTCGATCCAGAGTGGCAAGTATTGCGCGAATCGGTGCCTTCCGTCGCGCTGCCCGTCTCGCCCGCGCTTGGCTCGGCGATGGCGACAGCGACGGCTACGACGACCTCTGGCGATTCTCCTCCGTCTCCGACCCAGGCTCCTTCGGCGTCGTCATCCATCTTTTCGTCGCTCCCTTCGCCACCCGCGAACCTCCTCCACTCGTCGGCGTCGGCATCGCCCGTCACCCCGACCGCGTTCTCGAGTCCGAGCGCGCTCATCGCCGACGCCCACTCGCGCATGTTTGAGCACTGGCACGTCGATGCCGAAGGGTGGCAGTACGGCGACAACCACTTTGAAAAGATGGGACCCAAGGGCGGACTCGGCAAGTACACGCGCAGGAGGGCGTGGGTCCGGCGCGCCGGGTTGGTCGAGACGACCGAGAGAGTCTCGGGCGGCGGCGGTCCTGTAGGACCCTCGTCGTCGTCGTCGTCGTTGGGATCTTCGACTCTGGTGGGAGGTGGAGATAGGGACGAACGGGCGGTTGCGAGAGCGAGGAGACTCGAGGGAGACAAGACGAGGAGGAAGAGCGATAGTAGGCACGATACTGGAAGTATGGGCGCCAAAGCGGCTGGCGGTGGCCCGTCGTCGGGCTCGGCGGCGTCGTCGATCAGGAAAAGGAAGAGTATGCCGCCGACCC
Source organism: Sporobolomyces phaffii (assembly GCA_037042985.1). NCBI lineage: Eukaryota > Fungi > Basidiomycota > Microbotryomycetes > Sporidiobolales > Sporidiobolaceae > Sporobolomyces > Sporobolomyces phaffii. The sequence continues at coordinate 914,081 of JAWNFN010000006.1, read as the reverse complement.
TCGGGAGCGAAATATCGATCAGTAAGGATGTCGATTGAAAAAGGCGAAATGTACATTGTTCGGTCCAGGTTCGCAGTTTTTGGTTGGACACGGGAAAACTCAATCGCAGGTTGTTCCCTCGAAACAGCCTGTGAGGAAGGCGTGAGACGCACAAGAGCTCGATCGGAAAGGAAAGATTGCAAACGCAGAAAGAGAGAGAGGCGCTTGTGCTCACAGCTGGCGGTTCCAAGGTCTCCCACAGACTCTGGAGGATAAGAGAGTCCGGCTGTACTATCCGTGGTCTTCTGACAAAGGCCCCTCGAGAGTCCCGGGAGAGGCTCATCAGAGTTTCCACGAGGCTTCAAGTGTCACAGAGAGTCCCGTCGCGAATCTCCCGGATTTTTGCAGACCTTGACAACGCTCAGACGGCACTGTATCGTTCGGAGAAGTTTGCTGTTCGTGTTTTCAGGACGTGTGACAGGTCCGTCAAGCTCTATCTGAGCGGAGAGAGTCAAATTCTTTCAAGCCGCGCGCGAAAAGCATCGAATCAGCCCTCAGATTTTGGCTCATTATCCCGCCCAAAACCCCTTTCAAAACTCTCTTGCCTGGTATCGCATGCGCGCGAATCCGCTCAAAGGGAACACTAGATCAGACACCGTCAGTTTTTCGGACGAGCTCGAGCCTCGAACAATTTCGCGGTTTCTAACTAGCTACAAAGACGGAACTGACGTTGGAGGGGAATCGCTTTCAATCCCTGACTGTATAGAGGTCCCAAAGGGATTGATGGTAGAAGCGGAATTGGTTCACGTCGCACCCAGACTTGGCGAGAATCTCAGGGGTTGTGTTTCCGCCCCTCCCCTCCCTCCTTTTACGTCTCAACTCTGCCTGCGCCCAACCTCGCCACGTGCACCGGGTACTTGCGTCAACGTCTTTTGAGTGTCTACCGGTACAGTCCCAGACATCCAGCCGTATAGACAGACCCGTCGGCGCCCAGTGGATAGCTAGAGCCGCAATCAAAAGACTATGACAACAACCGACGGGCGTCCATGATCACGATTGAGAACGTGCGGAGCACTCGACAGTCAGGCACGGACGTTGGGGAGAGAGAAACCTGGGAAACGACTGAACTGCAAAAAACTAAAAAAGGTATACAAAAAAGTTGCGGCGCGTTCCCCCTCCCTATAATGTTTGTTCTCTTTTCTAGTCGACTTCCTCCATGCTCGAAGGGGCGGCAGTCTCGAGGGGAGGAGGAGCATCGTTGTTCGACTCGGCCTCGACAGGGCTCGACGACTCCTCCTCAGTGTCGATCGACAAACCGAGCGAGATCATGTTGTGAATGCGGTTCGCAAACGAGACGGGTTCGTCGAGAGTGAAACCGGAAGTGAGGAGGGCGGTTTCGTAGAGGAGGTGGACGAGGTCGCGAACAGCTGAGAAAGAAAAAGGAGAAAAAACCCCAAATTAGTGCTGATTCGAAGGGGGCGAAGGAAAGTAGGAGGGAGGGGGGAACTCACTTCGGTCACCGGCATCAGCTTGAACCTTGGACTTGAGCTCCTTGACGATGGCGTTTTGAGGGTTGATCTCGAGGGTCTTCTTCGATTGCATGTACGACGACATGGAAGAGTCACGAAGGGCTTGGGCCTTCATGATTCGCTCCATGTTGGCGGACCAACCGAATTGACCCGTGACGAGGACGCAGGGCGAGGCGTCGATCCTGTTGGAAACCGAGACCTTCTCGACCTTGTCGCCGAGGATGTCCTTCATGGTGCGGGTGAGGTCCTCAAACTCCTTCGACTCTTGCTCGCGCGCGGCCTTCTCCTCGTCCGTCTCCTCGAGTTCGAGTCCGTCCTTGGTGACGCACACGAGCTTCTTGTCCTCGAACTCCTTGAGTTGGGTCGTCGCGTACTCGTCGATCGGGTCAACCATGAGGAGGACCTCAAAGTTCTTCCTCTTGAAGACCTCGAGGAAGGGAGAGTCGCGAACTTGCGAGAGCGATTCACCCGTGATGTAGTAAATGTTCTTTTGTTGTTCGGGCATGCGCGTGATGTAGTCCTTGAGCGAAGTCATCTCCTCTCCCGACTTGGTCGAGTGGAATCGGAGGAACTCGGCGAGCTTGGAACGGTTTTGGGCGTCCTCGTGGATACCGAGCTTGAGGTTCTTGCCGAACGCCTCGTAGAACTTGGTGAAGCTGACGAAACCAGAACGCGCGCGTCAGATAATCGAACGTCAACAACTCCTCAGAGCAGGCGATGAGAGACTCACTTGTCCTTGTCCTCGGCAATGTCAGAGATCATCTCCATGGCCTTCTTGACCAAGTTCTTGCGGATGACCTTGAGGATCTTGTTTTGTTGGAGGGTCTCACGCGAGATGTTGAGAGGGAGGTCCTCAGAGTCGACAATACCCTTGATGAAGTTGAGGTACTCGGGGATGAGGTCCTCGCAGTCGTCCATGATGAAGACTCGTCGGACGTAGAGCTTGATGTTGTTGCGCTTCTTCTTCGACTCGAAGAGGTCGAACGGCGCACGCTTGGGGATGAAGAGGATGGCCTTGAACTCGAGTTGTCCCTCGACCGAGAAGTGCTTGACAGCGAGGTGGTCCTCCCAGTCGTTGGTGAGCGACTTGTAGAACGCGCCGTACTCCTCTCCAGTGATCTCGGCGGGGTTGCGAGTCCAGAGGGGCTTGGTCTTGTTGAGTTCGACTTGCTCGGTAACGTTCTCCTTGACGGTCTAGGGTTCTCGGACAGTCAGAACGCTCCGCGACTAAATTTGATTTTATGGGTGCTCGCTCACCTTCTTCTTCTTGTCCTTCTTGTTCTCCTCGTCCTCGACTTCCTCGATCTTGGGAGCGTCCGACTTCTCCTCCTCGTCGTCCTCCTCGACCTCCTTCTCGACCTCCTTGGTGGTGACGAGTTGAATGGGGTAAGAGATGAACTCCGAGTGCTTCTTGACAATGTCCTTGATGCGCTTCTCCTCGAGGTACTCGAGTTGGTCCTCCTTCATGTGGAGGATCATTTGGGTACCGCGACCGAGCGAAGGGTTGACCGTGTCGGGGGTGATGGTGAAGGTTCCTCCGGCCGACGACTCCCAGATGTATTGCTCGTCATCGTTGTGCTTGGTGATGACAGTAACCTTGTCGGCAACGAGGTAGGCAGAGTAGAAACCGACACCCTGTTTGTCGGGAGAAACAGCATCAGTGATCGGCACTGATGGATGCGACAACCGAGCGAGCGAAAACTTGCGAATTGTCCAATCATCGAAATATCGGCACCGGAAGAGAGAGCCTCCATGAAGGCCTTGGTACCGGACTTGGCGATGGTACCGAGGTTGTTGACAAGGTCGGCCTTGGTCACTACGAGGGAGCGATAAAACGGAAAGTCAACAAATCTGAAAACTCGCTTTTGCGAGTCGATGGCTCAATGTTCGACGGCTTACTTCCGATACCCGAGTCTTGGATGGTGAGAGTTCCGGCCTCCTTGTTGGGGGTGATACGAACGAAGAGGTCCTTCTCGGTGTCGAGTTGGGTAGGGTCGGTGAGGGCGGCATAGCGGATCTTGTCGAGGGCATCGGAAGAGTTCGAGATGAGTTCACGAAGGAAGATTTCCTGTAAAAGAGAACGTCGGGTCAGCAACGGTGCGCGTGGGTAGACGAGAGATGGGGGTTCGTGTATCCGAATCCTTTCGCGATGCGGGTCCAACGTAGCACGGAGAGCTCACCTTGTTCGAGTAGAAAGTGTCTGAACAGCAACGGAACACGAATGGTCAGTACGGTGTTCGGCCAGAGTGTGGCGGTGGACGACGCAGCAGAAAAAGTTGGAGGACAATGGGCTCAGCGAAGCGGACGACGACGACTCACTGATGATGAGATCAAGGAGCTGGGTGATCTCAGCTTGGAATCCAAAGGTTTCCGCCATTTTGTATGAGAGTGTGGTGGAAAAGTGGAGAGAGGAGAGGGGAGGCGAGCCGAGGTGAACGTTCTCGCAAGTCTCGATCCGATGGAATTTCGTAGAACCTTCGCCTGTTTCCTCGAGTCGACCTTTCTACGAGGTTCTACCGCTCTCGACACGTCCATGGCTCTCGACAGGTCCATGGTAGTCTCGACATGATGCATAACGACGAAAGTGCAGACTACCGGCCCTGTATGCTCCGCTCCCCTCCGAGTGAAGCCCGGTCTCGAAGAAAGATGAAATACGCCGGCGCCGCTCGAGAGCGTGAAAAGTGTCAAATTGACTCTGCACGATTACTCTTTGCCTACTGAACGAGAAGAATGGCGAGTTTTGCGATGGAGCGAGAAATTGCTTGCGGGCGGATGGTGGGCAAAAAAGGAGGATTAACAAGCTCGAGTTCCGAGGAGAGAAGTTCTCATGATATAAGCAACAGAGGGACGAGGACCAGTAAGAAAGACGAATGGACAACAACCGGAACCGATACGAGACGACGAGCAGCAGAAGTCGTTTTGGAAATGATGGGCGCGAAGTTTGGCCCGCACGCGAGAGCGGCCACGCTCCGACCGGACGAGTAGGTTTTCGAAATGGGCAGAGTCGAGTTGATGGCATAACGCCTGCATTGGTGACCAAGCGAGTCAGGGCGAGGTGGGGGGGGGGGGGGGGTAGAGGCGCGGGTTATACCGACGAGATGAACGGCAGGTACTCACGAATAGCTCGCGAGCAAGTTTTGCAAGCAATAGTCGCACGATGCGACCGTTCCCGACGGCAGACTCGTTCCTTCGCCCTACACGAGCGACACACATCAGAACACGGCTGGCGGAGCGATGGGGTGGGGGTGGGGGAGGCGAAAGCGAACGGCGATGCTCACAAGGTAGTAGAAGTAGAGTGAATCTAGATCGGGATTCGCCGAGGCATCGACGAAGCAATAATTTGGATTCGTCGAATTGCTCTTCTGACACCCGACGTCTCGGTACAATCGGTAATTCTCGAAACCTTCGAGGGCTTCTTGCGCGAGCGAGTTGCCCTTTGCCAAATCTTGACCGCACGTGTTCTGGAGCTTGATTTGACGGGCGTACTTGTCCATGAGTGCCGAACATGCATCGGCCGAAGCTGAGCACGACGCGTTCAAAACGTAAGGGAGAAGAGACGAGGGAGATCGTTGCGCCTGGAAGAACCCGCTCGAAGTCCCGAGGAGGAGGGAGAAAGGCGCGCAAGAGATGCTACATGGAGGACAAGACTTTGTCAGGAGTTCCACTGGGAACGAGTAAGGCGATAGTAGCTAGGGGTGCACTCACAACTCTGGGTCTGCGAGGAAGGTCGCAAAGAACGATGGACATGCAGTTGAACTGAAATTCGTGCCGAGGGTCGAGCTGAACGAGCGCAAACGGTCTGTCAGTCGAGCCCGGCGTATCGAATACTCGAAAAGACGTACTCGAAGGGTTGGGGAAGCTCATAGCCGGCAGGTACTGCTGTACTCGTGGAAACTGGCGCCGAGGAGGTGGAAGAAGGGCTTGTCGACGATGTGGAAGAGGAATCGGTGGACGCGACAGACGTAGGCGCTGATATGGTCGACTCTGGTGCGATGCTAGAAGGTGTCGACGCGGGAGTGGTCGAGGTAGCGGTTCCAGTGACTTGGCGCGCGAACAATCCAACTGGGCGAGCCCTCCTATCGTCGTCTGTCCGGTCCAGCTCGGTCCTCTGTTCCACCGTTTCCCCGAATCCGTCTATACTGTCGGGTTTAATTCGTAGATATCCCGCTGACGAGCCGACTCGATTGAGATTCGGCCTTGTTGTTGAAGTAATTTCGTGGCACAGCCCTCTGGCCACCAGGAGACAGATCACGATGACTGTAGCGAGCCGTGGTCGGCGACGGGTGAACCCGGATGGACTCGGTATTGACTGGAGGAACATGGTCGCAGGCGGTGGGAGTCGCTGAGTTGGGCCCTCAGCTGTTGGGCGATCGATCAACTTTCTCCTTTTCGAGCGGTCTGAGGGTGCTGTTGCAGCGAGTGCGATCCCGGTAGAGTAGCCAAGTGCTGTGTTGGGCGATGTCGAGTCGGTAGGCGAGACGAAGTGGACGAGGAAAGCCCACGCAAGACTCGATCAAATTGTGGTAGCCGGGCAAGAGGCCGAATTCGGCATAGCGCTCCAAGTACGATAATTGCGCTTGGCTCGTACAGTCAGTCCAACAGCAGCATCGCTCCGTCATCTACAGCACGGCGTCGGTCTGCACGGCGATGTCGCGCAACATTCAACGAAGCCTTCTCGTTTCGCAATTTGTCACGTGCACTCCCTTTGTTCTTTTTGAACACCGCGCGCGGGATCTTTGCACACGATCAGGTAATGGACAGGAAGACAAACAACAGCTATGGATTGCACTCAGAGGGATTCGATAGGGGGAGTAGGGCCGACAGGCTGTCGCGAAATTATGTCGGAGCGTCAGCGAGACCATCCGATGAGAATAGCGAAGGCACAAAATCGAACTTACGACGATGCGAGTGGGATTGATCTCTACGGTTCGCGAATAAAGGTGAGGAGATCTCGGGTCAGTACACAGCCATCATAATAAGCGTACGAGCGAAGAAGAGAGAGAGAGAGGAAGACTCTGATAAAGACTGACGGGGATGACTGGTGAAGTAGTGCATCTAGAATCGTTCAGGATGCCACGGTTCGCCGACGTGAACGTCAGATTTGAACGAGGAGTGGAGCCAAGTGTGCCAAAGGACTCACCTTGATGTGCTCAAAGTTGGTAGTTTCCTTGAAGGCCGGGTAATTCCAGTACAGGTTCTTCATCCAGCGGTTCAGGTTTGGGTAATCGTGACGGATGCTGGTGAGAGTCGCAAAAGTAAGACAGTTAGCATTTGAATCTCATCATCACACTAAATTGGAGTAGGCCTTTGTGCGATCTGCGAATTTCAACTTGATCCCCCCCCCCCCTCACACTGCGAAGGGTTACTGGGGTCGCCAATTCTAGATACCACTCACGTTCCGAGGTTACATTTGAAGTGCGAGACGTATGTGCTGTAAAACGGGCAAGTTTGTAAGCGAGAAGAGCCCGGGGGAAGATGAAAGGGTACCGCCGCGACTTACCAATCGAAACGAATCTGCAACCACAGGATGACATGGTCAGCACGTGAAAAGTACAGACGAATCTCCGCCACGCGTGACGACACGTACAAGAGTCGTGAACAGCCGGACGTCGGCTTCGGTCAATTTGTCTCCTGCGACGAATTCTTTGCCTCCTTCGAGCATCTTCTCGAGACGATCGAGAGATTCAAACAAGGGCAAGACATTGTTCTCGTATGCCTTCTGAGTCGTAGCGAAGCCGGACTTGTAGACACCCTGTCGAAGAAGACGCAATCCGCGGCATGAGAAACGAGAAGAAGCGATCTCTTTAGTGGGATTCAAAGATAGCTCACGTTGTTGACCTGTTCGCGGTCGAAGCCAGATGTCAGCTGTGCTCATTGTGACTCGTGCAATGACAGGCATACGGTATTGTAGACCCAGTCGTTTTGATCATCAATTTCTTTCCTGACCGCCTCGTCTTGAGGGTAAAGGTCGACCTCGGCGAATTCCTTGTCCAAGACGTCGTTGAAGGCGGTGTTCATGAACCGGATAATCTCGGAAGATTCGTTGTTGACGATCGTCTCGGTTTTCTTGTCCCAGACGATGGGAACCGTGAAGCGCGCGTCGTAGTCAGGGTTGGCCTGCGATCAAGGTACCGAAGTCAGGCGGGGTTCCTTCTGGCCGGATCTATCGAGAGCGTAGCTACCTTGAAATAGAGCTCGCGAACAAACTTTGAATCGTAGAGAGGATCGCGAACGACTTCTTTCAAGCCGTCGTCCTCTCCGACCTCGCCGGTCGTCTTGAGGTACTCTCCGTCTTCTCCCCGGATCGGAGGGTAGAACGACCACCCGAGCGCGCCCATGTGCGCGTGAACGATCGAAACGTCGAAGTACTCTTCGAGTCCCTTGAGTTTGCGCACGATCAGAGTGCGGTGACTGTTCCAGACGCGAGCACGGGATCAGGTCTTACTCGGCGCACGCGCGTCACGGGGGTACGAAGCGGGAAGACTCACGCCCAGGGGCACGCGAGGGAAACGTAGAGGACGTAGCGACCTTTCTCGGGAGGGAACTGGCCGCCCTTCTCGATCGAGTCGCGGAAGGTCGACTGCTGGCGACGGAACTCGCCGTCCTTGGAGGCCCAGCTGGTAATGTCACCCTTGTGCTTGTGCTGATCGGTAGACATGGTGCGAGTCGGGGCGAAAGAGCGAGTCGAAGTGGAAGTCGAAGTGGGGAGTGCGCGAGGAGTCGGTCCAGCGAGACGAGCGATGGAAGAAGAGCGGGTCGAGGTTGAGACGAGTCTGGGCGTTCTCGGTGCTTGGTGACGGAGGAGGGACCGACTAAGCATGCAGCAAAGTCGAGTTCCCGAGATGGCAACGCGCTCGCGAGTCGCGAATCGCTTTCATCATCAACACGTGTCGTCATCGACTCGGGCATCTCACCTCGGTTACCGATCGAGGGACCACTCTGAGCTGCTGCGAGGAAATGATCGTCCCGCCGCCCGTACCTGCGCCGCTCGCGTTCCACCAGCTGCTCCAAGACCCGACCGACTCGCATACTCGGGACCTCGCCGAAGCCAACGCCCGTCGCGCTCGGGTCAGGACCGTACTCAAGGCTACCAAGAAGGATTCCGACTGGGCTGGCGCTGCTCGGGTGAGCGACCGCTTCTGGCGTGACCTTCTCTTGGTGCCGCCGCGACGAGGTCGAGCTGATACCGTTTCTGTCCCGCCGCGACAGGCCATTGCAGAGTACCTACCGTATCTGTACGCCATCCTGTCTAGCGTCGAAGCCGACGACTTGCTCTTGTCGAGCGATCCGAGTGCGTGTGCCCCACCCCGTCCTCAGCTCGACTCGCGACGCCCCACCCTGACTTGTCCTCACTTCTCGATCACTGCAGATTTCTCGTGGAAGTCTTCGCTATCGACTCGCTCCCTACCCAAGAAAGAACGGAGCAAGGTAGCGCTACCTTCGTTGTCGGTCCTTTCCCGTGACGTTTTTTCGCGAGCGACGGCTGCGAGACTGACCTCGAATCGGATCTCATCGGTAGTCACTTTGAGCTAACCGCGACACTGCTGTCGTACGGTATCTGTCTCGCAAACTCGGCAGCAGTGCTCGTTTCGTCTCTCGGGTCTTATGAGATTTCCTCCTCAGTCTCGTCCTCGGCCATTTCCGTTCACGACGAGACGATCAACCAAGCTGCAGAAACCCTGTGTCGCGCGAGCGGGATATTCTTGCACCTTGCCGAGAATGTCGTTCCGAGATGGGAGGCGGCCGTCGGAATTGAATCGCTCAGGTCGAGACCGATAGAATTCACACGAGATGCAGCTACGGCGCTTTCAAAGTGAGCATCTTTCCTCACTGTTTCCCTTTCGACGCGCGACTCGTCCGAAAAAAATTGATCCTGCTTCCCGGAACCGCAGGATGTGCCTCGCAGACGCGAACCTCCTCGCGATTCGAAGATTACTCTCGCGTTCGCTCTCGGTCGCGCACTCGACGACTACACCTGGACCACCACTACCACCCTCTCATCCATCTCCGTCACTCTTATCGAAACTCCATCTCCAGGTCTACGCGTACTACGACGAAGCTCGATCGCTACTAAAATCGAACTCCATATCCCCTACCGAAATTTCGCCTCTCCTCCGTCGGTACCTCTCGGATGGAAGGCAGCTCGCCCTTTCGCTCTCGTACAAGTGGCTCGGCGTCGACAGCGGCGAACGGTCCGAAACGGGCGAGGCGTTAGGTTGGCTGGCACTGTCGAGCAAAGCGTTGGACGACTTGAACGACAAGGACAAAGGGATCAACAAGTTCAAAATCGGTAAAGGGAAGAATGCCGCGAAGGGAAGGAAAGGGAAAGTTCAAGAAGAGATTGAAAGCGTCCAAGCGTTCTCCAAAGCGTACAAGAAGGTCAACGATACCGTGAGTGCGCGTCCGCCGGTGTCTACGAGCTTCACGGGAAGCAAGTTTGTTGACGAGTCCTTCGATGCTCGGTGAAACAGGTACATTTCCAACCGATTCCGAACGCCCAGTCGCTGCAAGCTCGTCTGCCGTCGGGTCGACCAGCATTGTCATTCAAGCCGTACTCTCCTCATCCGCCCGCCTTTCGTTCAACCGGCCCAGCAAATGGAACGGTTCTCCCTCCGAAGCGGGTTCCACCACCGCCGGACCTTGGAGGGCTGTCGTTGCACGAAGACGACAGCTCGGACGAGAGCGACGACGACAATGCGAATGGCAATTATGCTGGTGCTGGACAGTACTTCTGAGTAGCATTGCAAAGGACACTGGAGCGTTTTGCAAGGACCCAAGGGGGAGGGGGGAGGGAGAGGTCTGCGACCGAGCACCCAATAGAAAAGCCTTCTCTTCGCATCTGACGGAGATTCAGGTAGACCGAAACGGCAGAACGAGAGCCGCCAACCTCGGAAATCAACGAGTGCGCACGAGCAGCACTATGGGCCATGTCCTGCAAAACAGCCTTCTCCTCTCAAAAAAAAGTCGAAAACCTTGTCATTAAGCATTCTCCGTGCGCGCGAGAGTTCTTCCTGGCTTCTCACGGGGGGGATGCCGTAGTGCGGAGAATGTCGGATTCAGCCTGGTCGACACTGGAATCAGTCGCATAGGATTGCCATGCGGTAATATGAGCAGGATCTACACCATTTCCTTTTCTCGTGCGAAGAACGCACTTTGGCGGGCTGCGCGAGCGACATTGAAACGCGGGACGCATCGCGACGCGTCAATTTATCTTGCTTTCTTTTTTCCACGAGCTTGTTTCGTTCCGTATCCGATGAATAGACAGAGATAACTACGCAGTGAGACATGGGTCGCGCTCATTGTTTCGACGAATGTCTCGCTGAGCTTCGATTTCTCTCGCAAGTCTGCACGTGCGTCCCTTTCTTCCATCCGAACCAGCAACCGTAACCGTTCGTTCTTTTGTAGAACGCACAACAGCGGCAATGGGGACGTGCAGTACTTGGAGCAAAGAATAGGAGAGCCGTGGTAGTACGTATTAGCGACGTTTTCTGGCAGGAGACAGGAAATGCTCTCGCGGAAGGTAGCTCGCGTCGGCTTCGACAAGTGGGGGCACACGAGCTGCCGAGATAGTGAAATATGAAGGCCGCGAGGCACAGTCGCCAGGTCGGAATTTCCCTCCTCGGGGAAAGGCAGCAGAGGCTAAAAACTTTGGAGGGAAATTCCTGCGGCGGTCCCGGCTTGGAATTCCACCGGTTGCCCCTTTCTCCCAGTCGTCTCGCTTGGCAGAGACGTGAGTTTGATCGAATGCCCAATGCACGTAATCGACGCCCCTCGTCCGTGGTCCTGGCAGAACTCGTTCTTAAATTCGCTTCATTCTGCACGCAATCAGCTTTCTTGAACGCTTGCGTTGTGCAACTCTCTCCTCTCTTCTTCTCTCACTGCCTGGCGCTGCACCCATCCTTTCTTCTCCGACGGAACCGCAATCGAAACTATCTCGGACCCCCTCTCCCCGCATCCGAATTTCCCACTATCGCCTACGTACGAACAGAAAAAGAACAAAGCGACCCCTTTGTTCCATTGGAATCCCTCGTTCAGTCATCCACTCGCGTCATCTAGCATCTGTACGTACCTCTTCGATCTCTGCCTTTGTCCGCCGGGGCACACGCGTCGCAGTTGCTCATCTTTCGTTCGCCTCGTTCGCCTTCTCTTTTTCCCCTTTTCCATTCCTTTGCGCTTTTCCCCCCCTCCGTCCAGATCACAACCATGTCGACTCCTTCTCCCATGCACCTTCGTCCGGCGTCGTCAAGAGACGAGTACGAGCCTCCGGTTACTCCAGTTCGACCCACTCTCGAACTCCTTCCCCCTCCGCCGCCACACGTCGGACCGAACCCGCGGAAACGCGCACCTCCCTCTCCCATCGATGCCACGTTCGTCTCGAGTCGTCGCAGCCACCTCTTCACTCTCTCGACCGCGACCAACATCTCACTCGGATCCCCGTCGACCCCGACTGCGCCTCTGCTCCCCGCGGCCCCGATTTTCATGCCGATGCCCGTCACTCCGACGCCGTCAAAGCTGTCGTCGTCTCCGATGAGACGCTCTCCCGGGATTCGCAACTTTTCAAAGTTCACGTTCGACGCGTTCAACGAGGACCGCGACGCCGGAGTCGTCGACGAAAATTCGTGGCTCCCGTGCTCTGCCTCGCCGCGCGCCTCTTCGTCCCCTCGCCACTCGATGCCCAACTCGCTCGGCCTGTTCGACTTCTACCGCGAGGAGAGCTCACCCGAGTTCTCGTCACCGGAACTTCCCGGGTCCCCGAGCTCGTTCTCGGATCCGACCGGTTCGCTCTGGGAGGACGAGTCGGACGCGTCGTGTTCGTCCCCGGCGTCTCCCTCGGCGATCGTATTCGCTCGTCGTATCAGCCTCGACCTCGCGACTCCCTCTTCAAACCTGTCTCGCTCGATGCCTTCGCTTGCATCTCTTCCGACTTCGCACCGCGATCCTCTCGGGTCCCCCGTTCCCTCCCTCTCTTCATCCGTCTCGACTAGTTCATCATCCCCTTCGACTCGCTCGTCACCATGCGGTTCCGACTCGAGCTTGTCTCTCTCGTCGTTCGAGACGAACACTCCCTCGCCGACGACGGCGTGCCTCTCGACCTTCTCGTCGACTTCCTTCTTCGACTCTCCCCCTCCGTGTCCCCAGAGGCCCGTCCCTTCCTTTTCAAAGACGTCGCCCCTCGCCCAACGTCGCCTCGAGTCGCTCTCTCGTCGCAGGTTGCAAAAACTTCAAATCGATTCCACCGTCTTTTTGCCCTCAGCTCGTCACGCCACCGCGACTCCCACCTCGTCTCCGACTTCTTCTTCTTCCGGTCTCGGACTCTTTGCATGACTCCCTCTCCCTGCGCCGCTCGTGTTCTCATTTCTTCGTTTTTTTTTCATCGCAGTAGTACAGTACCTACCCATACCACAAAAGAGTCTTTGCCTTTTATATTCCCATTTGTACATACCCCTCGTTCTAGCGCTAGTCGCACCTGAATCACTTCCCCCCCCCTCTGCCTTTTTTATTACCCTCGTTGTACGCATGAGCTCTCGTTCTCCTTCAGCTCCTTTTCGGTGGATACCCCCTATCGTATGCTTCTCTTCTGTTTTTTCTCATATAGGTCGCAATATCCCTGTTTTCGCAAAGCGTCTTTCCCCGCATCGTTTGCACAAAGACAATAGATAAAGAAGCGAGATAGAGAGAGAAAGAAGGTTAGCCGCCGAAGAAAAAAGAAAAAACCTCGTCAGAAGAAAAAAGGAAAACTCTTTCCGAGGCTTTTGGGCCAACCCCCCTCCCCCTCCCCCCCCAGTTGAGAGCTGGGTTAATTCTCTCATTTCTTCTCTCTCTCTAAGAGGTCCCACCCCCCTTCGCCCCTGCCAGACGCTCTGAAGGCCCCTAGCCTCGAGCGCGCACTTTTCGCTCTCTTTTCCTTTCTCTCTCTCTCTATCGGACTTTTCTTCTGCGCTCTCTCTCTCTCGCTTTTCTTTTTTTGAAGTTCCTTTGCCACCATCGACCCGGAAAGAGGAAAAGAGGAGGGAGGAGAGAGAGGAGTGAGAGGGGGGATGTTGGCGCGGGAAGGGGGGGGGGGGGGCGCAAAGAGAGGTTTCGGAAAAAGAGATCGTGTTGAAGATCTCGAAAAGGGATGGGGGTGCAGGGAAGGGTGGATGGTGGGTGTTGATGGGTGTAGTGACTTCTGGTCCGTAATATGGGGACAGAGAGGGCACTCCAACATGGAAAAAAAAAAAAAGGTTTTCTGGGGGGTTTTCTTGACTTGCTTTCGACTAACTTGGGACTAGGGTGGGAGGGAAGGACGATCTGGGGGATTGAGAGAGCGAGCGAACGAGGAAGAAGGGGGAGGAACGAATACGGAGAGAGAGAGAGAGAGAGAGAGAGAGAGAGGGGAGAGAGGGCGGGAAAAAAGATGAGATGGTCCTCGTGCCGATCCTGCGACTTGCGAGCGAGCGCGTAGTGTGGGTTTGAACGATCTTCTAGAGTGTCCCGTTCCGAGTTGACTTTCGTGAGTGACCGACCGAGGGGGGTGAGGGGGGGTGGTCCGAGGGTTGGCGAGAGTGAATTGGAAAAAACGTTGGTTGACCTTCGTCTTCTAGGTGACCTTTTTTGTTGAACCCCGGTAAGAGTGGCAGACAGACACACACACAGAGAGAGAGAGAGAGCGGAGAATACGGAAAGTGCGATTTGGTGACTGGCCGAGAGGGTATATGGAGAGGGGATAGTGACAGATTTGCGAGACAGAATGTACAGGTCGGGGCGAAGTCGCCGGAGAGAGAGAAAGGTCGCAAGAAGTGAAAGGTCGGCTCGGGGTAGGTGTCGGCCGGCAAAGTGGTCGGCGCGCATAAGAGCGGGGGAAGAAGATCGTCAAGTGGCTCGAAATCGGCAGGGAGGGGAGGAGAAGGAGGGGGAGGGGGTGGAGTTTCGTTCGTCGTGTTCCGGGGGTTGTTTCGTTCGTCCGTGGCTCGTCTCGGTTGGGTTCGATCGCGTTGCGCCTTCCTCCTCCTGCGTCTCCGTCTTCCTCCTCCTCCTCCTCTTCCTTCTCGTCCTCATTCTTCATTCTTCATTGCTCCTCTTCTCCCCCTCGATCACACCGAGCAACGCATCGGGCGATTGCCCTATCGCTGCTGACCAGGACCCTGCTGCCTGCGTTGTTGCTGCAGGTACTGAGCCTGTTGCTGCTGTTGGTACTGGGCGAGGAGGTGCGGAGGGATCTGTTGCTGCGGGTATCCACCACCGTTTTGCTGCTGTTGGTTGGCAAACTTTTGCTGTCCCTGGTACCCTCCTTGCTGCTGTTGCTGCGGTGGCCGCTGCGCGTACTGTTGCTGAGGGGAAGGAGCGTATTGCTGCTGCTGCTGCTGTTGTTGGTAGTGGTTGCCGTTTGAGGCAGGAGCGGAAGGAGCGGGAGGAGCCGACGATTGTTGCTGTTGTTGCGCGGGAGCGACCTGTCGTTGTTGCGGGGCTTGCATACCGTGTCCTCCGACTCCGCTCGGTCGTTCAGATTGAGGCTGTTGTTGCACTGGTTGCTTCTGTTGGACTCCCTCGCCGTCTTCGGTTCCGGGCGCGACGTACAGGCTCCTGTCGATGACGGCCGGGATCGGTTGAATCTCGGTTCCGAGCTCCTGTTCGATCCGGTACAGGTTGAACCGGTCCTCGTAAGTGATGAGGTTGATGGCGAGTCCAAGGTGCCCGTAACGTCCCGAACGACCGATTCGGTGAAGATACGTCTCGGCATTCTTCGGGAAATCAAAGTTGATCACGACGTTGACGGCTTGGATATCAATACCGCGAGTGAGGAGATCTGAAAGTGACAAAGACATCCGAGCCCGAACCGTGAGCGATGAACAACTAGTCAAAATGGGTAAAGGTTCAACTCACCGGAACAGACCAAGTTGCGGCAGACACCGTTTCGGAAGTCGTGGAAGACTCGGTTACGGTGTTGTTGCAGCATCTTGGCGTGCGAGTAGAAGCACGAGTAGCCAAGTTCGGTAATCTTCTTCGCCAAGAGTTCGACTCGGTTCGTTGAGTTACAGAAGATGATCGATTGGTTGATTTGAAGCTGTCACGAGTCGAAAGGTAAGATAATTTTTCGTCGAGTTCGCGAAAGAGACAGAGAAGGAGTCGGGCGCGTACCTTGGAGAAAAGAGTGTTTAGGCAGTGGACTTTTTGACGTTCCTCAAGGAAGGCGTAGTATTGGGTGACACCGCGGAGCGTGAGCTCGTCCATCAAGTTGATCTCGTAGGGCTTGTTCATCCACTTGTCCTGTTAGAGTCGGGAAAAGAACGCAGCCGAGGATAAGTTCCTGGAGGGGTGCGGATACAATACCGGCGCGCAACTCGAGACGCACCTTGAAGTCTTTGACGATGAGAGGGAAAGTTGCTGAGAAGAGCATGACTTGGCGTTGGGTCGGCATGAACGCCAGCAGTTGTTCGATGACGGGGGTGAATTCGGGCGACAAGAGTTTGTCGGCCTCGTCCATGACGAACATTGGGCACGCGCTCAAGTCGGCAATCCCTTTGCCTGCGAGGTCGAGGATACGTCCGGGGGTACCGACCAAGATGTGTACCGTCTCGCCCAGTCGCATGATGTCGTCTCGCAGCGTCGTACCTCCCGTCGTAACCATGACTTGGGCACCCGTGTGTTTTCCGAGCGTCTTGCACACCTGCGAGGTCTGGAGGGCGAGCTCACGAGTCGGGACGAGGAGGAGGGCTTGGATTTTCGGGACCTTGGGGTTGACCCGTTCAAGCGTCGGGATGATGAACGCTGCGGTTTTACCGGTTCCGTTCTTGGCTCGTGCGAGAATGTCTCGACCGGTGAGGGCGATTGGGATGGCTTCTTCTTGAATCGGTGAAGGCTTCTCGAACTGTGTCGGGGCAATCGACCAGAGCGGAGAGCGGAGGTGAGCGATGAGAGGCAGATGCCGGGGGTAAGAGGAGCCGAGAGAGAGAGAGATGGACGTACGCCGGCTTCAAAGATGCCCATGAGGAGTTCGCGTTTGAGAAAGTAATCTTCGAACTCGTTGCCTTTGGTGTTTGTGACATCCTCGGTCTGGGGACGAGTGTCCCTCTGAGGGAGGTTGAGCTTGTCCTTCCAGTTCTCGGGTTGCGATGCAGCGGGGAGGGTCGCCCCTGTTGAAGACGGTGTTGACATGGCGGAGAGGGAGAGAGAGAGTGAGTGGGAGAGCGCGATGAGGTGGAACTAGGTTCGGGGCGAAGGGGCCTGGACGCGCGTGCGAGGATGCGAGTCTACTGCGAGACTATCGGGAGGGGTTGCTGAGATGCTTGAGCGGGCAGCGAGAGGTAGCCAGAGAGTCCGGGGAGTTTGCCGAGGAGTGAAGCGGTCGAAACGGCGAGACGGCGAGACGGCGCAGAGGCGAACGCGGAGGCAGTCGCAAGGGCTGTACGGTGTGATGAGACTTGCTCGACGATGCTAGAGTGCGTCAAGCGTGACGGGTCGACAGTGAGAGTTGGAAGCGGGAGTTGTTGGGAGCAAGGAGGTGCCGCGATTCTCGCAAGTCCGCAACTCGCAAAATTCTGAACCGCCCGCACTTCCGTCGTCTCCCTCGCCAACTCTCACCCTCTCTGTCCGCGCGCACCGTTCCACCTCTGACGCGATTCAAAACGACGAATGATGGAAACAATTTCGACACAAGACAAACACACAAAGCACAAAAGCGAAGATCAACTCCCGCTCCCTAATCCTTCTTCTCGGCTCGCCACGCCTTCTTGATCAATTCGGTGAGACCTACGTCATCGAACGTGTCAGCGTCTCGTGATCAGCCGTTGGTGAATTAAAAAGCAGAAAGGTGAAACGAACCAATGTCGTTCGTCTCGAACTGGTAAACTCCGACCAAGACGCCTCCAGTGCAGATCCTCAACAACCACTTGGTGATGTTTCCCATGATGGGGAACTTCCTCGTGTGGAGGTAGTCGGTCCAGATGTTGTCGAAACCCTGCAGTCGAGGCAAACGCTTTGTTGTCAGTCGTGGGCGCAACCCGACGGCGCAGCGTTGTACTAGAGGGAGGGAGAGAGAGCTGACCATGTGCGAGTGTGCTACGAGAGCGGTACAGAGGATACCGTCCAACACGGGGTTGACCGAGGTGACGGCGGTCGAGGCGATGAGGGGAACGAGGGCGGCCGACAAGAGTCGCTCGAACGTCCAGTGGTAACTTCCGTGTGCCTTGTTCGGGGTCGGGAAGGGTGTAGGGTCGTTGACGGTTCCCTCAACGTCTGGAGACCACATTAAAGGGCAAGCGCGTAGAGTAGGAGCCAGTGGAGGTCAGCGAAAGAATCTTTCGGCACGCGACGACAAGGAATCCGTCGTTGTGACCGGAAAGAGACGGAGCATCTAATTCCACGCACAGGCTGTTTGTGCAACCAAAGACCTGGGTCAGTCCAGTCTCGAAAGGCAAAGAGAGGTAGCAGAGAGCGGGGGAGGGGGGGGGAGACTCACGTTTGGCCGCGGCCGAGTTTGCGGCAAACGTTGGTCGCGCTGCAGGGATGCGAGCAGAGTCAGTACGCGGTCAATGCTAGCAGCCTGTTGCGAACAGGGCGGGGAGCTGCGCCCGGGGCCGAAGGCGAGTGCCGATCGGGATGAACCGCGGAGGTGAAGTTCCCGACGCGAGACTGACCGGCGTGGAACGCGCGACGACCGACGAGTTGCCTCAGGGCTGCTTGTTGGCGGAGGATAGGGAGCGACATGGACAAGGATCGGCACGGGGAACGGATGCGGGAGCGAGGCGAGCCAGCGCTTCAGAGTTGGCCAATCTCGTCGCCGCGGATTCTGACCGTCTCGCTCGAACCTCTCTCGGAAGTCTGTTCCATTGCGTTGGCATGTTAGTGACACTTTCATCGAATTTATCTCGGAGTCAACGGATTTTTCGCAAGAGAGCGCGAGGCAGCCTTGATGACGGTCGAGATCTGCTCCCTCGAGAGTCCCGACGTTCTTACTCTTCGGAGGGCACTCGTTCCTTCTAATCGACGGACGCAACCTCTCAACCCCGCTCGAGCGTCGTTCAAACCCCAGATCGCGAGCGTGCGGTCCCCAATGTCGAGTTCATCTTCTACGTTACTCAACAGCCCTCGCAGTGCCGCATCCTCGACCTCGTTCGCTCCCTCGACCGCTCCCTCCGTCTCTCCTCCTCCCAACCAAGATGACCTCTCGTGAGATTCCTCCCTGTTCCGTCCGCTCTCTCTTGCTTGCGGAACGCTGACTCTCGCCTGCCCGCCCGCCCCATGGCCTCCCCCGCCCGAGGCCATAACAGCCCCGTCGTCTGGAAACTCGGACTGTTCACACTCCTCATGATCGTCGGACCCATCGGCACCTATTTCCTTTCGCTCAACTACTACTTCCGTGAGCACATCCCTTGACCATCCCTCCCCCCACCTCCTCTCTCCCTCTCCCTCCTACCGTTCCTCTCCTCAAACCTCCCGCTGACTCGTGGTCGACCTGAGCAATAGACGACCCGACTCCGGCGGCGATCTCGGCCGCGTTCGTCGCAAACTTGGTCCTCGTCGGGTTCGTCGTCGTCGCGTTCCTCGAAGACAAGAATCCCGACCTTCCGACGCGCGTCTCGTCGGGTGGCGGAGGACGAGGAGTCGGGCTCGACGAGTTTACAAAGGAGAAGATCAGGGCTGGTAAGAAGGAGTAGTGGGTGGGAGGGGTTGTTGTTTCTGTATGTCGGAGGGGGGGTCGGGGGTCGGGTTCCGAAGAGTTCGAATGGTGTGAGACTACGTTTTTCGTCGCGCTCGTCGAGCGATGCCAGCTCAGAACGTCGATACCCTCGTTACCGCGGCGGGTCGAGCGCAGGTCAGGCGGATTTTTGTTTTGTTTTGTACTTCTGTTTCTCAACTACGCAACTCTTTCCTACAGTTTTTCGGTTTCGATCCCTTGTTCTCACCCCAGCTGAGAAGGCTGTCTCTCGATCGCGCGGGGACAAAGAAACTATAGACATCGGTTGGAGAAGTGAAGCATACAATTTGCACAAGCTTAAATCCCGATCTATCTATCGTACGCGCCCAGTCTCGGACGTCAAGAGGCGTCTAGCTACTCTGACAAATCCGAATCATGAGGGAAAACTCCTGACGACGAGGTCCAGGACCAAGCTTTGGCGTTGTGAGCGTAGAACGCAAAGTTGGGTCCGACTGCTCAGACACTCGCGGCATGGTCAGCTACTTTGCCGTCACGACCGCGTGCTCCCTCGAGTTGTTTCAAAGGGATGCGCCGACTGACCAGCCTTGTGTTTTGATGCACGTGAAACTACTTGGGAGTAGTGGTACAACGCTTTGATCTCGTCGACATCGACGGGCTGACCGGGGGAAACGAACCAAGAATGACAATAAAATAGCGGTCAACGTTATTGCCAACGCCATCGACAACAAGGATTTGGGTTACGACCTGAAGAGCTTACGATCTGTACCGGCGGAGGTAGACGCTTCAACTCGAAAGAGTTCACGAGATGCCAAAGGAGCCAGTTCACCCATCGAGTGTCCGTCCCGGCGATGTGCGAAAGAGCTTCGAGGCGTTCATTCGCTTCTCCCACGTACATCCTCAGGGGGGAATCGTGGTATTTGCTCATGACGGCGATGATGAGAAGACGGATGTCGTTGTGTTCAGCATTGGCGTCGCGAGCGTGAGTTTGTAAAACCGAGACGGGCTGTTGACGGGTTCCGACGTTGTAAGGGTCACCGTGAGCGTCCTGGGTATCACCAACGTATAGGTTAGTGACGACTCTCTTCGAATCTTCGTGACAGAGTGTCAAGGTACCGGAGCCTGAATATCGCAAAGCTGGGTGAACTCGTGATCGTTCGGCTAGGCGTAGACACAGCACGTCAGATATAGCTCATGGGCTTCGACTGGTTGGCGACACGATACTCACAAAGTACAACTTCCAAAGCTCGGGTCGGATACCAGGACGATCGCAAGCACGATCGATTACATCCTCACAAGCGCGGACCGCTGCAAGAACGCCTGACATCGCGTCGGAATGGAATCGGAGGAGGTCTCTGATTTGCTTGTTGAGAGTATACACGCATCGAACTCCCTCGAGTGAATCGACCTTTGTTCGCATTCGACCTACCGCGTTTGCGATCTCGACGCCGACGGGCCGAGCTGGAACGGCAGATCCCGCACGTTGACGGTGCGATCGCAGATAGTGTATCTGTTCCTCTACCGTGTGAGCCGTCTCGGGTACGTGTTTTCGACCGATGGAAACTCACGACTTGATTGTGAAGGAACGAAGAGGCTTGCGTTTCGAAATCGTGTTTCATCCGGTTGCCAGATGCGTAGAACCCTCGGAGACTCTCGAACGATGGCTGCCACAGACGTCTCATCAGTGACAGCGGAGATACTAAGAGGGAAGAGGGAGGAGTGGGTCCGGTCAACTCACGAAATCGCCAGAGAATATGTCGCCAGAACGGCGGTTTCTAAGGCCCATGAGAATGCGAAGGCGCACGTTGTTATCTTCGGCATTCCATACGTTCTCGGTGATCCGGTTGAGTAGGTCGGTTGCCCATGCTGCCGGGTCCCAGGCGTGGTCGGAAAGGCGACCAGAGTTCCAGATTCGCTCGACTCCGTCAACAGCTTCGAGGAAGCTGTTGTAGGGTACACCTGGCAGCATCTCAAGTGACGGCGAATAGGATCGTTCCGACGAAATAAAACGGGAGAGAGACAGAGAGAGAGAGAGAGAGAGAGAGAGAGAGAAGAGGAAAAAGGGCAGAACCCCATTTTTCTCTCGCTCAGGCCACCCGAACGCAGCCTTGACTTCCGGAACATCCGAGGATCTTGGCGGACCGGAGATGTCAGTCCGCCTGTGACTCGCCGATCGTCGGGGCAAGTGCTCGTGCGGGTTCCTCGTGCGTGCACGTCCCCAGCTCACGCGATCTAACCATCGCACAATCGCTCTCTCAGTGTCGCCGCGACCCGTATCCGGGTCTTGTGAAAAATTGGCGAGGTCGTTTCACATGTCTTCGGTAGAATAGGCGTGCGCGGCGGCATTGTACATCGACCTCGAATTCTGTTTCTGCATCCATTTCGCCTCGAAACCAGTCCCCTGCGCAGCAGCACGGCGTCAGCTATATCGAAACACCGGGGCGAAGGAAAAAAAGGATCTCCTGCGTACTCGATCGACACCATCCCATCGGTAGCCTGGTTTGATACCGAAACGATTCGGAGGCGGAGGCGGACCCTGATAGAGTGGGTATTTCGACTTGGACTTGCTCTTCTCCGATTTGCTCTTCTATAAGCAGGTCACAGATTCGGTGAGCGGGCGAACCAGCAGACGACAAAACGCGTGGAGGCAAGGTACGTACGGTGAGAAAGTTTGCGGCTGGATCATTCCACCTCTCGACTTCTTTCAGTTCGTCGTTCATCTCAGCATCGTCCGCGTATCTGTGTATTGTGATCGTCAGTTTGGGAACGACGTGAGAGAACCCAATATCGACGGATGACTTGCCTCGCGACGCCTTTCTTTGCAAGCTTCTCGGCCTCTCGTTTCGCGCGTTCCTTGTCTTCCCTCTGCACGAGTCCCTTGCCCCATTCCATCTTGGCCATTTCCCTCTCGAGCTCTTGCCGCTTCCGCTTCGCCTCTTCGGCTTTCTGCAACTTGAGGTCGATCTTCCTCCCGCTCGAATCTCGGTACACCGTGACATCTTGCCCCTCGCCGTCTTGCCCGTCGTCCTCGTCGTCGTCACCATTCCCGGTTCGCTGCTTCTCGCGTCGCTTGCGCTCGCGCTCCTTCTCGGCCGCTATCCGTTTCCGCTCCTTGTCTTGGTCCTGCCTCGCTTGCTCGGCGCGCAAATCGGCGGCAGATTGCAACCCTCCCCTCGGAGCCACGACGACCGGTTGTTCGTCTTCTGCCTCGGGAGGAGTAGGAGACTTTTCTTGTCGTTGTTCGAGAGTCGGGTCAGAGTCTCGGATGGTGGACCAAGTCGAGGCTGGGCCCGATTTCGCTTTAAAATGACCCCTCCTCTCCTCGACGACTGTTCAGGGCGAGATGAACGCGAGGCGGTGAGCAACGCTGTGGGTGGGGCAGCTTGAACACAGGAAAGAGACGGGAGAGAGACGGACCTGGTTTCGCATCGTCGTCATCGTCGTGGTCGTTCTGAGCCCACCCGAAATCGTCTTCGTCCGCGACTCGGAGTCCGGTCCCGCTCGAGCTCGCTACGGACGGCGCCGAGGAGTCGACCTTGCGCTTCTTGCGCTTCTTGGTCGTCGTCGAGTCGGACGAGCCGGATCGTTCGAGAATCGCGTCTGCCTTGGCGCCAGTCATGTATTTGGCTGCGAGGTACGCTTGGAGGTCCGAGTTTCCCATCTCGTGCTAGTCGACTTCGAACCGGAGAGTGAACGGTAGAAGCGAGAGCGGCAGCCGAAAGTAGTTGATCTCGAATTGAATCTTGATCTTGAACGATTCACCACGGACCGACGATGAGTCGAACTGCGAAAGCCTTCTTCCTCGGAACAGTCCTCTTCTCGGGTGTCTCGATCTGGGGAGTCCACATGATCCAAGTCCGCGAACGCGAGGTTCGTCCCTCTTCCCCCCCGCCCTCCCCCCGCCCCGATCGGGTTTCTCTCCCTCTTATGGCTTACTCTTCACGCGCAAACTTTGACAGACGATGTACGCCGGAGTGATCCGAGATGAAGCTCGCCTCGCCGCGAAAAAACTGCAGCGCGAGCGCGAACTCGAGTTTGAGGACCAGGCCAAGAAACGCGCCTACTTGGAATCGGTCCAACACGTCAGCAACCCCGTCGTCGAACCCGCAAAAGTCAAAGGCGACGTGCCGACGAGTGCAGACGGAATGGATTTCGGTTGCAAAACTTGTGACAGACCTTGATATATTTTTCTCTCTCTTTCTCTCTCTCTCTTCACCCTCCTTTTCCTCTCTTTTGGCTTTCACGGGGGTTTGCCCCCCTCTTGTTGTACTTAGTTCCCTCATTCCCCTCTCGCCTCGACTCACTGTAGCCCCCTCCCCTCCCCTTTTTCGTAACCCCATTCACCACTCGCAAACATCGCATTCTTTCCCTCGACCGGGTCACCGCCTCTAGCAACTGTCCTCGCTATGTCGTCTGTAGACCCGATCCGGATTCAGCACCAACATGGTGTGTAAACCGAGAGAGAGAGCATGCGAGAGTGACTTTTCGCTCAGCGGGCGCATTCGGAGAGAGTCGAGGAGATATAGTGTCTATGCGTTTCACGTTCGAGCGCGAGGGCTAGAAAGAGAGAGAGAGAGATTGTGTGTGTGTGTGTGTGTGTAGGTGTGGGCGCTCCTCGGTTTTTTCCCCAGTGTCAAGAAAAGATTGACAACTAGGAAAAGAGAAATCGAGGAGGTTCGGGGAATTGAGGGTGGGGTAAGAAGAACAACGCGTGATCTAGAGAACTAATAGACGTCGTTGTGGGGGGGAGGGGCCGAGAATAAAGAATCGAACAAAGACAAAGAGAGTGACAGACGAGAAAGACAAAGGAGCGTGTGGGGCTAATTCGGGGGAAAAGAGTGGTTCGAGGTAAATAAGAACAGGCGTCAAGTTGGGGAGTGAGTAAGGACAGGTTGGTAGTTGGTTCATGATCGGAACGAGTCGCGGGGAAAACAAGAGCGTGAGAGAGAAGGAACGGATAGAGTTGGAAACAGGGTTCGTTCGACGGAGGCGAGACGAGGTCGAGACTGGCGAGACGAGGTCGAGACTGGCGAGACGAGGTCGAGACTGGCGAGACGAGGATGACTCGGGTAAGGAGTAAAGGGAACAGGAGTTACTGATTAATCGAGAAGCAGAAAGAAGAAATGGTCGAAATGGGTATCCGCCAGGGACCGCCGACGTCGGACTGTGAGAAAAGGGGGGGAGGGTCTGTTGTGAAGCGTCGCAAGACGTCCGATCTGATGAAACGGGTACAAATGGAGGTGAGGGCCGTAGGCTGTAGCATGGAGATGGCTGCAATCGAGTCAATACTAGTCTGGTCGTAGGACCGGTGAAAATACTGTGACTCACGCAGATGCTGATCGCCGGCTAATCGCGATCTCGAGGGTCGTCATTGACAACGCTCAACCTCCACCTCTTGCCGTTGTCGCTCTCATCGTACCCTTGACCGAAAGTGTCGCCGACTTGCATCGGGGTTGGGCTGACCGGTCGAGCTCCGGCGCCGAGGGCAGCGAAATCGGGTTCGGGTTCTCCAGGGAAAGGCAACTGACTGCCTTCCTCGGTCGAGTGCCCCGCGTTCGAGTAGTCCTGGGGAGGGGAAGGAGTGTGACGCGAATGCGAGTTGTTGTACGCGAGTCCTCCGGCGCCGGCGAGCGCGCCCGCTCCAGCCGCACCAGTCACCAACGGTGCGTGCGAGTGTTGCGATCCAGGTGCCGAGTACCCGTTCGAATTGTAAGCAGACTGGTATCCAGTCGAAGAATCGGGAACAGATGGGGCGAGGTATCCTCCTCCGTCCGACGAGTAAGGGTATCCCGTTTGTTCCGAAGAGTAGACCGAAGGGGGAACTTGAGGGAGGGTGGGGTGGCGTCCGTAGCGAGAAGCGCCCGCTCCCGCCGCGCCAACTCCCGCTGCTCCAGCGCCCATCATCGCCGCTTCGCTCATCTCGTGCCCACCTGGTCCATCCAGATCATCGTCGTCTCCAACTCCGAACCCTGCTCCTCCAGTGTTGTGAACTTGTTCGGGGTACAACGTCGAAGAGTCGCCGACAGCGGGCCACAGAATGTTGTCGGCAGCGTTCTGCTTCTCTCGCTTTCGGCGGCGAACTCCGAGGCAAACAAAGAGCAAGAGTGCGAGGACTGCGAGACCTCCGACGGCTGATCCGACGGCGATACCAGCTTTGGCTCCAGTCGAGAGTTGCGAGCCGGAGGAGGCGGAAGAGTTGCCGCCCGAGACGGCGCGGGCGGTCGTCTGGGTGACGGGAGGGAGAGTCGAAGTGATCGAGGAAGTACCAATGACGATGACTACGCGTTCGACACGATTCAGAGAGTGAGTACACGGGGGGCGTTTCCAAGAAGTTCTGAGCAGGAAATGCCGGCACGAAAGGCTGATTTACCGGTCGTAGGGGTAATGACGCTCGTCACGGTGGTTTCAGCTGTGTCAGAGTGACAGCGAAGAGGTGATGAGCGTGAGAGGCACGGTGCAGGTACGGAGGTACGGAGGCGCTTACAAGGAGCGGCAGAGGTGGTCGTGCGGTCACGAGAAGCCGAACTCGATTCGGCGGCGGCGCTGCTACTGGCGGCGGCAGAAGACGAAGCGGCTGCTTCCGAGCTGGACGCAGCCGAACTGGCGGCGGCCGATGTGGAAGAAGGCCTGGAGAGAAAAACCCGCGTGCGCGTGCCAAAACGTCAGAAGGGGGCGAGGCGAGGGTCACGGAACAGCGGTCAACGGTGTCACGACAGGGACGTACTCTGCCGAGGTGGTCGTCGTGGTCGTGGTTCTCTCTGATGTGGTCGTGGTCGTGGACGACTCTGCTGCGTCGGTCGTCGTGCTCGAACTCGATCCTCCTCCGAGGGCCGACGTGAGGCTGTCTCCGAGGCCTTGACGACGCACGAGGCGCGGCTCATCTGCAAGCTGCACGATGTCGTTTTTCTTGATGATGCGTGCGAATTCCATGGGCGTCAGAGTCGCAGGTCGTGCGAGAGTGAAACAAGCGAAGTCGTCGCAGACGTGCCTGAAACCACTCTCTCTCTCCCTCATTCTCTCACTGCAGAAATTGGTCTATGGCAACAAATGGATTTACTATCGCTTCAGATTGCGGATGGGCAGCCTCGCAAGCTGTCATTGAGAGATGCGGCATGCCACAGTCAATTTCAACACGCGGAAAGATTCGAGACACAATCGATACAGTATCGCTCTGCATTCTCTTCACGAGCCTTGCTTGTGCATCTCGCCGCGAGGAGTGTACTCGAGCCAAGTGACGGCCCGTGAACGCCGTACAACTCCGGAGCGTTCTCGTATCGGAACCGGCAAATCGCCGTCTCGTTTGCGCCGTCTCATTCACCGACCGTCCTCGTCCTACCTTTGCCGGCGGTCCAGAGCGCACGTACAACGGTAGCGAATAAGGCCGACTGGACGACCACGGCACTCGAACTCGGTCCGGCGCCCCCTTCGCGACTCCTGTACCGGCAACGAAACACCGTCCCCCAGTTCCGCCGTATTCGGTCAAGTCAGAGATATAATGGAGGCAGGATCATCTCCGGCACCATCCCCTTCCGCCCTGAACTTTCCCTTCCACCAAGGAGACTTCAGTTCGTTCGGAGATCTCTTCTCGCAATCTCAGACTCCAAACCTCCAGAACAACGGCTACCCTCACCACCCCTCCCCGACCGCCCCCTCGAACGCTCTATCACCGGGACAGAATTTTGCCGACCTCCTCGCCGAGTTTACGCTCCCGGGAACCGTTCTGAGTCCCCAGACCGGCGAGCCTTCAACCGGTCCCGGCTCCGAAGGGCACGAACAGCACGATCTTGGAGGGGGAGAATATTCGAATGCTCCTAGTCCTCAGCAACACCAGACAAGCAATGGGGGCAGAGGAGGCGAAATCTCGAACGAAGTCAACTTGCAGTTTCAGCAATTCATAGCTGCCAGTCTGGCCAATGGACCGGGCGGCGCGCCGACTCCAGTCTCTCATCACTTCGACCCTCAGCCGATGTATCAACCTCAGAGTCACCCGCAACATTCGTCTCCGGCCGCTTCCCACTCCCAATCGCTCCCCGGTTCTCACGCTCCTTCGCCGATGCCTAATTACTCAAGCGCGCCTGCCTCTAACCCGGTCTACCCACACCAGAACCAGCAGCAGTCTGTCAGCCAGCCATCCTACGTCGTCGTTCCGAATCCCTTTTCAGTCGGTCCCCAGCAATATTCGATTCCGCCTCAGCAGGCCGCCCTCTACGCGCAGCAATTCGCGATGCTACAGAGCCAAGGCCAACAGCAGATGGCCAACGTTCTTGCCCAAGCGCAAGCGATCGTACAGGCGAATCAGATGGCTCAGCATCAGCATCAGCAACAGCAACAACAACAGCAACCGTACTCGGTCGGAAGTCAATCGACGAGTGCCGACGGAGAGTGGAGGGAGAACGAGGTGTGTGAGAGTCTCTCGGATCATTCGCGTCACACGTGCGAGTACTTATGCAGAGTTTACATCGCGCAGTTCCTGTTCAGCCCCCTCATGTCACCAGCGATGACCCCAGGTTCCGCTTTCACCGCCGCCTCATCGCTCCCTCCTTCGACTGGACCTCTTCCGCTTTCGACACCTTCCGACTACTTCCCTCCTCTCACTTCTCCCGCCCTCGGCCCCCAGATGTACTCGACAGATCAGCAGCAGCATCCCCTCTCGCACCGGAACAGTCTTCAAGGACTCGTCGACGGAGTTGGCGCACTTTCGACTCACCTCCCACCGGGATCCCCACTCGTCTACCCTTACCAGTCCCCTCGTATGCACGCACACGATGCAGGCTCGAACACGGCAGCTGGATCTGGTCGGAGAGGCGCGAGTACGACCAACAAGAAGGCTCGCCCTAGTCCGCTCATTAAAGCGAGCGATCCTGTGCTCGACCCGAACAGGAGGAAAAGGAGGACGACAACGTCAAACGGGAACAAGAGCGCGACGACGAGTCCATACATTGCTGCCTCGAACCCTAGCAGCAAGAATGGATCGACTCCCGGAGCGATCAGTACCGGTTCTAGTGCAGGAGGAGCGTCGCAGAAGACTTCACCTGCTGGACCGAACACGGGATTCGACACGCCGAGTCCGGTCGACCTCGCCTCGTCCTCGTTCTCGTTGAAAGGCGCCGGAATTGCGCTCGATGGCCTCCCGATTCCTCCTCCGAGCTTTTCGTCGTCGGACTCAACTCCTCAGCACTATCAGCTCGAACCGATGGGACCTCCTCCGCCACCTTCCCACTCGCACTCGCACTCGATCCCTTCGACGACGGCGCCGCACCTCCTCTCGACTTCGGCTTCTTCGTCAAGCTCGTCGTCATTCAACCCAATCACGCCCGCGACGATCATGAACTTCTCGTCCGACTTTGACATTTCGACCCTCTCGTCGTTGTCTCCTGCACTCGGTCCGATGGTCGAAGATCCAGTCGGGTCGGCGTACGCTTCGGTTCAGAACTCGCCGATCCTGTTGCCCGAACCTAGTTCCGCCGACGACACTTCTGCCGCCCCGACTCCGGCTCGGTCGGCTTCCTTCACCGGTCTCGATGCCGTCGGCGGCGAGCGAGAAGACCCGATCGCGCCTTTGACGGCTTCGGTGGCGGGCAAAGCGAAGAGCTCGAGGAAAACCGCGGCGGGTTCAGCGAAACCTTCTCCGGCCTTGAGAGCGGTCGACGCCAAAGGGAAAGGGAAAGCAGCGGCGGGCGAAGGAGGAGGAGGAGGAGGAGGAGGAGGGCGCAAGTCGACCTCGGCGACGAAACAGGCCAAGATCGCTCCGAGTCCGAAGATCGTTGCGAGCCCAAAGATCAAGTCTGTCATGGACGGTGAGCAACGACTCAATTGGAAGTCTGAGCATGCTGTTCCGCCTTGCTGATCCCGCCTCGGTTTTTTGGTCGCGCAGATATCGCTCCCGACACGCATTCACGGTTCGCGGGCACGACGGCAGGCGATCTCGACGTCGCGGGACCTCCTACGGTCGACAACCGGAGATCGACGCACAAAGTCGCCGAGCAGAAACGTCGCGATTCGCTCAAACTCTGTTTCGACGAACTTCGCAAGTTGCTCCCTCCGATCATGCCATTCGTCGATGACGGGAACCGGAGGCCGGGAGAAGGCAACGTCGGGGGACAGAGGAATGGCGAGATGGACCCGGAGAACCCGAACAAGGGTGTGAGCAAAGTCGCGCTCTTGCGCCGGAGCAACGAGTATTTGGAGATACTCAAGGAGAGGATCGAAAGGCGAGACCGCGCAATCACTGCGTTGAGGAGACAGAACGAGGATCTCAAATCGAGACAGAAGAGTCTTGGGGCGACTCCAGACGAGAGGGACGAAGAGGAAGAGGCCGAAGAAACGGACGATTTCGACGTCCCGGGACTCGACCTCGATCTCGACAACATTGACGGAGGAGAACGAGCTGCCGGCAATCTCGCGTTTTACGAGGACCTCGACTTTTACGCCCACGTCGCGGCCCTCCCCGTCCCTCCTCGCCGCGCCTCGAGTTCGTCGAGTCGTCGAAATTCCATCAACGCTGCTACCGGCTCGAAACCGACGACCCGTCGCTCGACGCGCAAATCGGCCTCGCAGCAGTCTGCCGCGACCGAAGCGATGGAGGTCGAAGCCTGAGTTACTTTCTGTTCCGTCGATTTGTTCCCCTCTTTGCCCCGAAACCCGCACCGATAGAGTATATTGTCCCTGTTGTGTAAAAGTTACAAGTCGAGACTAGCCTTTCGTCAACGTCGTCGTTGTCGACGTCGGTCCGCGGTTCGGGCCGGAGGCGCTCGCACCTTTTCGAAGAACCCGTCACCCGCGCGCCCTGTGCACGCACGTCCCTTTCCTCCTTGTCGTTCCTCGTCACGACTTGCTTTCAACTCTGCGCACCTCATGGGCAGACACACTTACCACACCCCTCGACGGCGGACGAGCGAAAGTGATTCCACCTCGTCTTCTAGCTCGTCGTCACAAAGCGCGACCGGGTCCGATTCCGACGACTCGTCTGACACTTCTTCTACCGATAGTCGCGAGGTCAGTCTCGAAGAGTGTCTCCCCTACCCATCCATCGCCTGCGAGACTGACTGAGTCCTCCAACGTTTCTGCAGCATCGTCTCGCGAAGGAACCGGCAAAGCATCGACAGAAACGACTGCGCCGGGCGAAAGCGAGACGTGACAAGCGTCAAAGACGGCTACTGTTCCTCGCCGTCGGAGGAATCATGCTCCTGATCCTCCTGTTAGCGTTGACGGTGAAACTCCGGGACGCTGGATCGTCAGTGGCTCCGGCGCCAGTTGCGACAGGCACGGCGACCAGATCGGTAAGGCTACAACTTGATCAGGGACAAGTCTCTTTCGAAGCTGAATCAGAAGCGTGCCTCTCCAGAAACCTGTATCCCCTTCGAGCGCCAAGTCGTCGAGTAACGACGCCTCACCACCAAAATCAAAATCAAGCGCTTCATCGAGCTCAAACGCAGCGAAGCCAACAACGGAGGTTTCGAACTCGGGACCGTACAAGCTCGTCCAAGATTGGAAAGGCGACAACTTCTTCGATGGCTGGGAGTTCTGGGATCAAGCAGATCCGACCCATGTAGGTCGTAGCTTACCCCCCCCCCCCCAAATCCTGCACACAAGTTGTTGACCTTGCCGCATCCCCGCTTACTACCCAGGGATCTGGCAAGTGGTGTTCCTCTCGGAAGCTCATGACGGAGATACTGCTCCTGACCGAGTGTCGCACGCGCACACAGTCAATTATTTATCACGCGACGCCGCTCAAGCCGCGAACCTCATTTCGACTACGGCCGATTCGATCTTCATGGTCAGTTCCCCCCCTCGTTAAAAGATGGGCTGAGATCTAGTCAGCCGATTCTATGCGTTTCGCGTAGAAAGTGGACAACACGACCAAACTCGATAGCGGCAAGTTTCGCGATTCCGTGAGGATTCACTCCAAGACGCCAATGAAGATCGGCTCAGTCCTCATCGCCGACATAATTGAGATGCCGTTTGGTTGCTCGACTTGGCCAGGTCCGTCCCCGGGTCCTTGCCCAAACGCCGCAAAAGACTGACGCATTCGTTTGGCATTCGACGGAGCAAAACAAAGCTTGGTGGAGCCATGGACCGAGTAAGCTCCGCTCTTGAAACATTGGCGCTTTTCCTTTTGGAAACTGAGAAGCTAAGATTGTGTCACATGGATAAGATTGGCCTAACGGAGGCGAGATGCAAGCTTTTCACGATTGGTTGGGGTTTATCGCTCGTCGCTCAACGATCTCTCCATCCCCGCAGTGACATCATCGAGGGGGTCAATAATCAACCCGAGAACGCTATAACGCTGCACGTATCAGATTCGGGCTGTAAACAAGATCCAAACGTCGAAGCCACGGGGAGTCCGATCCCTGAAAAGTGCGTGCCTCTCTCTCGTCTCGCGCGACCCCCTCGAACCGAGCTTACAACGCGGGGCGGGAACTCTCGTCTTTCAGTGACGATTGTAACGCCAATGTCAAATCGAATCAGGGATGTTCATACAAAGAAGCCGGAGACGCGAGCTATGGCGAGCCGTTCAACAAAGCCGGTAAGAAAGGCTTGTCGCTTTCCTTCCTCCGAGGAGTGTGTTTCAGCGGCTCGCATGCGCTGACGGGTCCGGTAACTTCTCGAGCGCTAGGCGGTGGCGTTCTCGCGACGTCTTTCACGAGCGAGTCAATCGACGTGTGGTTCTGGTCTCGTCCAGACGTGCCCGACAACATCAAAAACGGAAGCCCCGACAGTTCGAGCTGGGGTAAACCTTCGGCTAGGTGGCCCAAGAGTACTTGCGACATTGAAAAGTACTTTGGGGACCAGTGAGTGACACCGGGGTCTCGTCGATCGGGTCAGCGGGAAACTGAATCGGTTGAAACCTTGTATCGGTCCGCAGAACCATGATCTTTGGTACGCTGGCAGGTTCCCTCCTCCACTCTCTCTGTTCGTTACTGGTTGTACTGATGTCGAACGAAAGCGGCGCTCGTTGTTTTGCAGACACAACACTTTGGCGAGTTGTGCCTTCCGCTCGCCTCACCTCGAAGCTATGTTTCGCTGAACTGACCAGCGTCACCCGCCTCGGTCCCTCGTCATCGACAGTGGCGACTGGGCTGGGGCCGAAAGCGTGTGGTCGAGGGACTGCGGCGACAAAGCTAAATCGTGCCAAGAGTACTTGACGGATCCGAGCAATTTTGACAACGCTTACTGGCAGGTCGCTTACGTCAAGGTATACGAGATTGACTAGAATGCAAGCATTAGATAGAAACGTGACCTCTTTGCGGGCATGTCGGAGAGGAGGAGCGTCGAGCGAGATACAGAGAACCCGGTCGATGGGCGAGCTGCAGCCCTGCCCGCAGGCCAGTGCCAGGCAGAGGGTCGTTGAACACGGCTGGCCTGAGGCAAGGTCCGTCGAAGTGTAGAGAAGTGAGGTGCGGAAGGAGACCGGCGAGGGGTTCACCGCTTGATCAAGACTGATTCCGGACAACCTTCTCGCCGCCTTCGATAGTAGTCCCAATCGCTCGAGGACACGCACAAACAACTTTTTGTACCGACCAGCATGGGTAAAGTCAAGAAGGCGAAGAAGGAGAAGGACAACAAGGCAGAGGTCGGCTCTACTCGATCGCTCGCCCTGCGTCGACGACCGGGAGCTGACATTGTCGTGTACGTAGGCGAAAGCGTTGAAGAAAGCGAAGGCCGACAAGAAGTCGAACAAAAAGGGCAACAAGCAGGCCAAGAAGAGCAAAGATGCCGACGACATGGACGAAGACGACCTCATCAGGACCCTCGAGGAGTACAGGCAGGCATGGGCAGACGAGCACAAGGTCACAGGTGCGCACGGTTAACTCTGCGTGGCCGAGCCGTCGAGGGTACCCCGAGCTGACATTCGTCGTTTCGCAGAGGAAACGATCGGAGGCCCTCCGTCGAGACGTGCGAACGCAGTCTTGACTCCTTCCCCCGTGTCGGACCACCTCTACCTATTCGGTGGAGAGTACTACGATGGTCAGACCGTAGAGCTCTACGCTGATGTGAGTGATCGCAAGGCTTTCACCTGCGCGCGAACGAAAAAAAAAAAGTCGGCACTGACCGCTGTAGATCCCGGTTGTTCGATCGTAGCTGTATCGATACGACCCTGGGAAGAACGAATGGAGGAAGTTCACGTCACCTACTCAGCCTGGACCTCGCTCAGCTCATCAAATGGTCGCAACTCCAGCGGGAGGGGGAAAGTAAGTTTCCGCCATGGCGTTTCCGTCTCGTCTTAACCGCCTCTCGAGCTGCTGACACGTCTGAAAATCCGCGCTGTGTAGGATTTGGATCTTCGGAGGCGAGTTCTCAGCTCCAAATCAATCTTCGTTCCACCATTATCGAGACTTGTGGAGTTTCGACATTCCGACATCGACTTGGGAGCGATGGGATACAAAACTTCGACCTTCGGCTCGTTCCGGGCACCGCATGTGTGTTTGGAAGAACTACATCTTTCTGTTCGGAGTGAGCCTCGACCGCTCCTTGCACTATGAGAGAGTAAGAGCGTGAGCTAACAATGCGGCACTTTGCGTACAGGGTTTCCAAGACACGGGCATCCGGACAAGCTACCTCAATGACCTGTGGTGCTGGTCATTAACAGAGTGAGTCTTGGATCATACTCGCACACTAGGACGAGAAGCTGAACAAACCGCGTCGGGAGCGCAGCTACCGGTGGCATCAAATCGAAATGAAAGAAGTCGACCGCAAACCTCCGTAAGCAAAGCTTTCTCCGCATCGATGCACGTTTACCTCGCGAGCAGAATGCT
Organism: Sporobolomyces phaffii; assembly: GCA_037042985.1. Lineage (NCBI taxonomy): Eukaryota > Fungi > Basidiomycota > Microbotryomycetes > Sporidiobolales > Sporidiobolaceae > Sporobolomyces > Sporobolomyces phaffii. The sequence continues at coordinate 880,182 of JAWNFN010000006.1, read as the reverse complement.
CAACGTCTCGCCAGCGACCGCAAACAGCGCTCGGAGTGGTTTCTCTTTCCTTCCGACACCCGACGGTCTCGTGCTCTACGGAGGGTACACGAAAAAGTACGAGGGGAAGAAAGTCGAAGGGATCGCGCTCAACGACAACTGGCTGTTGAAGATGCCGCCCGTCGCAGAAGACGGAACGATGGACTTCACAAAGTTCAAGTGGGAGAAGCGAAAGAACCCGGGGTACGCGCCGAATCCGACGAGATCAGGTACGTCCACCGCCCCTCTTCCCCCCCAACCCGAGATCACTTCAGCTGAGATTCGTTGCGGTGACTGATCCATGACGGTACGCGCCAGGTTGCACGATGGCGTTCTGGGCAGCGCGCAACATGGGAGTACTGTTCGGCGGCGTTTCCGACACCGATCCCGACGAGGAAACTCTCGAATCCGTGTTCTACAACGAGCTGTCAGTCTGATCTCGTGGGCCCATCATGAAGACGTCAGACTGATGTCGAGTTCTTCCCTCCTCGTCGCCGTCAGTTTCGGTTACAACACGGGAGGCAACGGACGATGGATCTCGCTCCCGCTCAAGAAGAAGAAGAAAGCTGGAGGAGGGAACAAGAAGAAGAAGCTGAAGCAAGCCGCCGCCGCCGCTGCTGCTGCTGCCGAAGCCGAAGCCCGCCGTCGCCAAGAAGCGGGAGAAGACAGCGAAGACGAAGACGAGCGTGAGCAGCGCGAGGCAGAAGAGCGCGGGAGCGACGTCGACGAGGACATGGACGAGGAAGACGATGGTCCGAAACCATGGGAACTCGCAAAACTCAAAAAGGAGGAAGAGGTCGCCCAACTCGAGGAGGACGACCCGGACGACCCGGAGAAATCGTTGCCCGGTCCGCGATACAATGCCATGCTTGCAGTGCAACGCAACACACTGTACATCTACGGAGGCATCCTCGAAGCGGGAGACCGCGAGTACACTCTCGACGATTTCTTCACGCTCGACCTGACGAAACTCGACCGCTACCACTGTCTCAAGGAATGCATCATGTCCGTGTATTTCTTCCGTAGAGTAGGTGTTCACGATTCACTAACGCCTCGCGCCGATTCCAGTGAGACTGCCGAATGGCACGGTTCCGATTCGGAGAACGACTCGGATGACTCGGACGATGAGGATGGCTCAGACGGCCGAAGTGACGGTGAGGATGACGAAGACATGGAAGGAGACGATGGCAGAGCACCATCGGCGGAAGCGATCGAGGTCGAGAAGGAGCTGGAACAGTTGCAACTCACCGACGCCGAGATCGCTGCCATCGAAGCCGAGAAGGCGCGAATCGAGGTGAGCCCCGCCCTCTCGTCGCTCTACTTTGTCGTGACTAAATCCTATCGTCGCCTTCCGCGCAGCGCGAGGAACTCGACAAAAAGGCGCGTGCCTTCATGGGAGTTGCGACGTCGACGACCGAGCGCTCTGCCGAAGACCTTCTCTCGACCCCGGAACCGGGAGAGAGTCTCGCAGTGTTTTACGCTCGATCGAAGACGTACTGGGCTCAGAAAGCACACGATACGATCGCAGCCGGCAATCGAGGCAAAGAATTGCGAAAATCGGGATTCGAAATCGCGCAACAACGATACGGTGAGCGGCTCTTCTTGCCTCTGTACAAGCTTATCGAAAAGACTCATGGGACTATTGAAAAATATCAGAGGAGTATCGGCCAATGCTCGAACGGATCCAAGCGATTCAAGAGCAGGCAGGACTGGACGCTGCCGAGGCGAAAGCGACGGCTCGAGCGGGACTCGGAAGCGAATCAAGGAACAGGCGGTAGAGCGGTGGGCGCTTATCGTGTACTCATATACCGCCTACGTGACCGTGCACGTCGCGAAACTCGTCTTGCTGGATCCTCTGCGACAGCGAGAGTCTTTTCGCTTCTCGCTTCTGCCTCGTTCTTCCTCCTGGCCACTCTGATCGCGGTTGCTTTCGCGATACACCGAACACTGGACGCTCTCCGTCGACTGTCCGCCTTCGGTTCTGTGTCCATCTCTCACTGAAGTACCGCAGATCGCCCCGTCACTCGCTCCGCCGCGTCTTGCCGTTGTACCGCTCTCGGGCTTCACCAGGGCGCTCTTCGCGCCGATGGATGCGGACGATTCCGGGCGTGTGCTTACGCCCGAACAGCTGCCTACTCCCGCCGACTCGCCAAACTTCTTTCGAACCGACCCTGCCGCATTCCATCTACCGCAATCGCCCCAAATCCGAACTCATTCATTCGAGTACGACCATGCGACTCGGCAAAGGGATGGTTCGAGCGCGAACGGCGCAAGTGCCGGGTCGACAACTTCACTCGCCTCGAGCGTCGCGAGCACGAGCACCTCGGTTTGGTCGGCCGGAGACCGGTCAGCAGCGTGGTCCCCTGAGTACGTCGACTCTCGGACAATCAGACCTGATGCTTGCTCCTGCCTAGCTTCATTCCTCAGAGGCGACCTTCATCGCAAACTTCGTTCGACATCCTTTCGCCACCTCCGACCCTGCCGCGATCTCACTCGGTTCCGCTGCACGTCAGAACCTTTTCGGGATATTCTGCCCATCGAGGTGAGCTGTGCGGCTGGTTGAGCTCACCCCTGAGCAAGGAGTTGACGGCATTTGGCGCTTAGTTGCCACAACGAACGAGTTCGCCAGCCTCTTGCGCAGCGAGCTCCTCGGTCCGTCATTCGTGAACGAGACATCGATTCCTGAAACGCAGCCACGATACAGCACTCCGAAAGACCTCAAAAAGTCCCGCAGACAAGTCACCTCGACGACGTCCTCCCTTCTTCCCTACCCGAACTCTCCGCGTGCATCTCCTCCCGTCCTTTCCTTCTCCGCATCAAGCGCCCTCTCTCAAAGTCCCCCTCAAACTGCCGCGAGCGACTCTCCCCTCGGTAAGGCTTACCGGCTCAGTTCATTCAACTCGACGACCGAGCGGTTCCTTTCTTCCCCCCCGAACCTGCCACGCAAAATCTGTCTCACGCCCTGTCGCGTTCTAGACGCACCAAACCTCGGCGACAACTTCTACGAAAGCAGTCTCGACTGGTCAACTTCGAACTCGCTCCTCGCCGTCGCGCTCGGGACGCACGTTTTCACGTGGAAAGCCGATGGACAAGTCACGCGCGCCGCCAGCGTCGGAGGTTCAGTCTCTGCATCAAAGGTAACGAGCGTCAGGTGGATCGACAAGGCGCGTCAATTCGCACCCCAAGTCCAAGAGTCTGAAAAACCCAGGACTGACCGTGCGCGCTGTTGGGGGCTTTTCGCCCTTGTTCCCGGTGCTGTAGACGGATCACCTCGCCATTGGCAAGGGGAACGGAGAGGTCTCGATCTACGATGCCTACACGAGCCAGCAGTTGCGCCAGTTGACGCCACACCGGGGTCGGGTCGGGGTTCTCGCGCCGTTGACGCGGAGCGTCACGTCGGGATCGGCCGACCAGCTCATCATGCACCGGGATTTGAGGATGAAAGACGAAGTCGTGAGGGTCGTCAAGGGTTACAAGGCGGAAGTGACAGCGTTGGAGTGGAACTCGGACCACGAACTCGCGAGTGGAGGGAACGACAATAGCGTGAGGATCTTCACGGGTTTCGACGACGTAACGACGTTTTTCCTTTTTCCGAGGCTTGTTCAGCAGTGTCGCATGCACTGACTCGAGGTGGCTCTGTCGCAGAGACCGTTCTTGAGACTTCGCAAAGCTCATTCGGCGGCGATCAAAGCTCTCGCCTGGTCCCCGCACCAACGAGGGCTCCTCGCAACCGGGGGAGGAATCGAAGACCAAACGCTGAGGTTCTGGAACACTCGGACCGGGGCACTTTTGAGAGAGATAGAGACGGGCAGTCAAGTGAGCCTCACCTTGCCGCTTCCTTCCCATCTACATGTCGCTGACGGGTTTTCACTGCCAAAAAAAAAAAGGTGTGCCAAGTCGTGTGGTCGAGGACGACGAACGAAATCGTATCGACTCACGGCTACTCGTCCAAACCTGAGCACGATAATTGTGGTTCGAGTCTTAACCCTTTTTCAAGGATGCCTTGCGATTCGAGCGCTGGGCCGCACTACTGACTGCACGTCTCGAGCACACAGTACACGTTTGGAGGTATAGCAACTCTCCGTCGTACGTGCCTCCATACAACCCCATCGCCAGTCTCGCCAGCGGTCGGGGCCGAATGTTACATTGCGCACTGTCTCCTGATGTGAGCCGAACATCTCCTTCCTTCACCGTCCCCATCTCCCAACCCATGTCCTCTCACACTCTCTCACGCTCTCCTTCGACTCGGACATGTCTTACAGGGTCGCTACATTGTTTGCGGCTCGAGTGACGAAGTACTTCGGTCAGTTCCGGTCCCCCCCCCCTCCCCGCCCCGTCCGACCCGGCCTCCCGGACGACGACTCGAGCATTGAAACCGTCTCGTTTTCCAGCTTCTGGGACCTCTTTCCCCTCGCTCCTCCAACCGACAAAACTGGTCTCGGAACCATTCCGGCTCTCGATATGTCTGCGAGCATTCGATGAATTGCGCGAGCACAGACCAGCTTGGAAAAAACCTCCGGGGGGAGGAGGAGGAGGGGGAAGGCATCGAGATTTGCGGAAACGAAAAGACATTTTGCAAGGAAAAACGAATTCGTGGGGGGGGATGTACCGGGTTACAAACAACAGGAAAGGAGGGATCAACGGGAAAATGAATGCTGGGCTAAGATTCTGGCGCGTGCAACAAGGGTCGCCTAGTGAACGAGCGAGCGGAAGGCCGGGGACCGGATGCGCGAGTCTGTGCTTTGTTGTTGTTGCGTTTTTTTACTCGTTCAATCTCGCATAGACGTCCCAGTATGCCTGTCGAGACGAACGACGAATCAGTACAAGTCTCGGGGGCTGCGATTCGGAAAGATCTCGAGAGCTCACGCTGTACTCATCGGCGGTCTTTGAGGTTCGAGAGTCCGGGGTGGAAAAGCACAAGCCCGGGTCAGGTTCCGAGAAATGGTGGATCAGGAGCGGGAGAAAATGCGGACTAACCATGTCGCTCGTCATGTCTTCTGTAACTTGAGAGTAAGGCATCATGTTGCCATTGACGCTGATGAGTTGGTCTGGGTCCATGTTCTCTTCGCCTTCTCCATCAACCTCGTCGAACTCGCCCTCTTCTTCGTCGTCGTCGTCTCGTTCCGCCCCGGCCGCCGCGTCTTCGCCCGGTTCTCCTCCCGTCACGAGCGGAGAGTCTGACGCGACGGGCGAAGCTTGGGCCGACTTGAACTTTTTCGTCCCGTCGTCGCGCGGGTCGACTTCTGTCGATTCTTGCCTCGATCGTTTCCCCGAACCAGTCGTCGTCGGTGCACCACCGACGCCGTCGGGTGCGACACCATCGTCCTCTTGGCCAAAATATCCACCGCCTGGGGTTGCGCTTGTCCCACTCGCGCCTCCTCCACCTGCGATTCCCCCGGGCGAGTCGGTTTCGCGGCCGCCGAACCCGAAAGGATTTGGAGAGTCCAACGTGCTACTGTCGTCGGCCGTCGTCGAGTAGTTGGTCGTTTCGGTCCGTTCGAGGTTCCGAGCTTCGAGCGTCGCATAGTACGCGTCGAGGTCGTCGCCCCCTCCTCCGGGACCGTGCGGGTCGGGCTTGTCGTCTTCGTCGTCGTCATCGTCGTCGTCGCGTTGCTCGTAGAACGACATGGCCGCGCCGAACCCCCCAATGTCGACCGCACCGAGTCCCGCCATGGTCGATCCCCCCGCCACCGAGTCGTCGTCGTCGACTTGGGACGACGCTCGTCCGACGATCCCTTGATCGTCTCGACCATCTCGCACGCGTCCGTCCCCCTCAACTCGGTTCGCCCCAAGAAGACCCGCAGGCGTCGTGTCCGAGGGCGAAGCCGACCCAGCCGCCTGCGCCGAGGTAGGGTTCTTCTCGATCGTACTCTGCGCGATCCAACTCGGCAACATGTTTTGCGCGCGCTTCTCCTTCAACTCGAGTTCGCGCTTGGCCAACTCGATCGCCTCGTCGTCGTCGCCCGCGATCTGAACCTTGACCGACGGTGCGACCGCGATCGTCGTGCCCGCCGCGGCGGCCGCTGCCGCTGCCGTCGCTCCCAACGCTGGTCCGTGAATCGCCAAGTACTGCTCAATGTCGAACCTAGGGAGTTCGACCCGTTCGAGCTTTTTCAACAAGTCGACAATCTGTTTCGTCTGGCGGTTCAACCTTTGCATGCGGTCCTTGTTCCCCTTGACCTCTTCCTCGTTCTCGTTGTTGGTCACTTCGGTGTGGCACACGGAACACGCGAGGAGGTTCCGCCCCGGATCGTACAGCTGCGCCGCGTCGAGCGGGGTGTAGTGCGCTTTGCACAGCGGACACACGTACCCTTGAGCATCGAGTTCCTGCCAACGGGGGGTCGGGTATGAGCCCCGGGGTGGATAGACTGGACCCCCTTCATCATGGGAAAACAAAAAGGGGGAGGGGGGAACTCACGTTGCGAAGTTTGACGTCGATCGTTTGTTGTACTTTCCACATGCGCCACTTTATGACGTCGACCGACTTTGTCAGGTCGAGGTAGAAGTAGGTCCTGAGGGACGCCTTTGGCGCGCCCGGTTTCAGCTCGGAGCGGCGGTGGACCTGCACGAGCTGGTCCGTCACGAGGCGGTGCGCGATCTTGGTCACGTCGCGCGAGGCCATGCCGAGGCGTTTCCCGAGCTCCTCGTCGCGGTACCTAACGGGGGAGGGAGGGGAGGTCAACGAAAGGCGAGAACGAGAAGGAGAACGAGACGAGGGGAGGATAGGGACGTACGCTTGCTTGAGGATGAGCTGGTCGACGAGGATGGCGCCCTTTGCGCCATAGAAGGTGCGCGACACGCGCTGGAGCAACAGGCGCGCGACGTCGAGTCCCGAAGACTCGGCCGTCGCAGAATCGGACGCGGTCGCCATACCGAGCTGCGAGGAAGCGAGTACGAGATCAATCTAATGACTCGGGGTTCGAGGAGCGATCGAGGTGGGAGGAAGGAGGAAAAGTTGATGGAAACGTCTGACGTTTAACGTTCGTCTCTCTCGCTCTCTCGTCTCTCTCGTCTCGACTCAACATGACAGAATCACTCGCCTACTCAGACGCGCCGTACATCGTCTTCTCCGACTTTGACGGGACGATCAGTCAGTCGGCCTCGTCTCTCTCTCTCGTGCGCGTTGTCCCACTTCGGCTCACTCGCTCTCGCACGCACCCCTCCTGGTTGGTCAGCCACGCGCGACTCGAACGACTGCGCGACGGACGACCTCGGGTTCGGACTCGACAAGCGCCGCCAACTCAACGTCGACATCCTCAACGGCACAAAGACGTTCCGGGACGCGTTCCGCGAGATGCTCGACTCGGTCTGCGACAACGGCCACTCGTTCGACAAGGTCGTCGAGTACCTCCGCAACGAGATCCAGCTCGACCCCGGGTTCAAAACCTTCTTCGACTATTGCAAGCAAGCAAACATCCCCGTCGTGATCGTCTCGTCCGGCATGGTCCCCGTCATCCGCGCCATCCTCGAGAACCTCGTCGGTCCCGCCGACGCCGCCCAGATCGACATCATCGCCAACGACGTCGAGTTGCTCGACGACGGCAAGTGGACGATCAAGTACCGCCACCCAGAGTCGGGCTTTGGCCACGACAAGTCGAAAGCGACCGCGCCTTACCGCGACCTCGCGCACAAGCCGACCCTGTTCTTCTGCGGTGACGGCGTGAGTGACCTCAGCGCCGCCCGCGCCGCTGACCTCCTCTTTGTCAAAGTCATCCCCGGCGCAAGTTCCTTTCTCTCTCTCTCTCTCTCTCCCTCTCAAAGAGTGTCGCCGCCTGACTTTGAGCCGCTCTCCCCCGAATGTAGCACACGAATGATCTCCAAGTTCACTGCGATCGCGAGTCGATCCCCTACGTGCCCTTTTCTCACGTGAGCCCTTTGATTTCCCCAATCTCCCGTCCCACCCTTCGTCGCGCTCGCTCGCTCGAGTTCCCAGAAATATCGCAAAAACCTGCCGACTGACTGACTGACTGACTGACTGTTTCGAATACGACGAATGGACCATGGAAAACAGTTTGAGCAAGTCGGAGACGTGGTCAAATCGGTCGTAGACAAGAAGCAAACCGTCGAGCAACACCTCGCCGCCAAAAAGTAGACCCCCCCCCCCCCGCGCGTGCGCCGTTTGAATAGATCGCTCTCTACTCGCCCCCACCCCTCCCTCCCTCTGCCCCCCATCCTCCTGCCCACTGTCTATAGAAGTTATTCGATCCATAGCTCGCTCGAACAAGCCCCCTCCCTTAATTGTTGTCCCTCTCTCGTTCACCTCTTCCTAGTTGTCAAGACGAAAGGAGGGAAGGTGCGAAAAACGTGAAAAAAAGTGCACAACATCTCTTTGCAACAAACATGAAAGAAAATACTTATTAGAAAGAGAACCTCCCCGGGGAGAGAAAACCATTCCTCTCGAAATCGCTTTTGGGGGGTGGGAGTTTCGGGGGGTAACGTTTTTGTGTTCGTTTCTATTCCTGGATCCCTCGACCGTCGACTTTGAGGTCTGGCATCCTCCTCACTTGTTTACCTCGGTTCGCAGAGTGGTTCAACAAGTCGCCGAGGACCTCGCTCGACCGCCACGGTTCGGGCGCTTGGGCTTTTCCCGTCACGTAGTAGAAAATCGTCCAATCTGGTAAAGTCAGGAACTACACATAAACGCAACCCCTCCGTCAGTTTGAAGGTGGAGAGCGAGGTCCGGTGAAAAAAGAAAAAGAAATGTTTTCGTACTCGATCGTATTCCCTCAATTGTCGATCAGAGAGGTTTGCGAGACGTTGTTGAGCAAAAGTCGAGAGGATGAGGTCCATCTCGAGGATGCCACGCTTGCGCGACTCGTACACGAGGCGCTTTCGGAGCGTCTCTGTCGGTTCGTCGTCTCTCCCTTCCGGGTGGGGCGACCTGAGCAAGTCGTCCATCGTTTTGATGTGACTCGGGAGGGGAGGGTGGTCGGGCAAAGGAGGGGGGCGGAGCGGCCACGGGTCGGAAGCGGCCGAGGGATCCGCGACGGGAGGGTCCGCCACGAGAGCCGGGTGCGTCCGGTCTGATTCGAGCAAAGGTCGAGACGAGTGGAGACAGCGACGGGCCGTGATTCCAAGGCGGAGAGTGCGGAGCATGGTTGTCGGGGAGTAGTGGGGGTGAAAAGGAGAAACCCAAACCTTTCAGAGATCGGGAACCAACAATTTATGACTTCATCTAGTACAACTCGATCTCGACTCGGATCCGCACGAGTCACCCAGACGACATGTTCAAGTCTCTGACACGCTGTGTGACTACTACCTCGACCCGGAACGGCGTCGCCCGTTCGACTCGGTTCACCTCGACCTCGACTTCAACTGCAACTGCAACTCGTCCGAGTCGGACATGTCCCGCTTGTCAGGCCCAGCTTGCGACAGTCGCGCCACTGTGTCCGTCGTGCTCGCAACTCGTTCCGCCACCTCCGAGCTCGACGTCGCACTACTCTCTCCTGTCGCTCCCTCGAGACCCAAACCCCCCGTACAGGCTCGACCTCAAACAGGTCAAGCGCGAGTTCCTCCGCTTGCAGCAGCAAGTCCACCCCGACCGGTTCACGGGACAAGGCGACGACTCGGACCAGGACCAGTGGGCGAAACTGTGGAGCGCGAGGGTCAACGAAGCGTACAAGACGCTCTCGCACGACCGTGAACGCGCAGAGTACCTCTTGTCCTTGCACGGCGTCACGATCGGAGAAGCCGATCCCGTCACCGATCCCGAACTCCTCTTGTCCATCCTCGAAACCCGAGAAGCGCTCGAAGAAGCCCAAACTCGCGAACAAGTCGAGCTCATCCGCGATGAAAATTCACGTACGTCTCACGAGTTCTTCTCTTTCTCTCTCTCTCTCTCTCTCTCTCTCTCTCTCTCTCTCTCTCTCTCTCTTTCTCTTTTCTTTCTCCCTCTTTTTAACCCGCCCCCCGGCCACCTCACCTCTCTCTCTTTTTTTTTCAGGTACGATGAACGAAGCCGTTTCGAACCTCGTCAAGGCGTTTGACGAATCGGACCCGCCCGACTTGGACTGGGCGAAAAACTTGGTCATCCAGCTAAAGTACCTCGACAATGTCGAGACGGTCTGCCGCGAGTGGACTCCCGGATCGTCACTCGAGTTGTAGCATTAAACCCCCTCCCCCTTCCCTACTCGGGAAGCAAAAGGTTTATCGGGCGAGAAACGATACCCCCAGGGAAATGGCACTGGGGTTAGTGGTACAGGTTGTTTTGCATTTGAACGGGGGTTCGTTTTCAACTGCGTTTACCATAGTTGACTTTAGTAAGGCTCTAAGGGTGATGGTCTTGTCCACTCCAACACGACTTCGTCTCGCGTGCCTCCCCCTCTCGACTCGCTCACGGCGTGCGAAAACGTCTTGTCGTTAGGCCCGACAGGTCGTCGTCGTAGTCCACACTTTTCCTGAACGCGGATACTCGCGACGTTGTCGACAAAAGCCGAAGACCTGACGACGTGAGCGTCGAGGTAGTCGACGAAGACGCGTTGGAACAGGGAAGAGACGACTCGGGTCATGATACCCCGACCTTGATACTCTCTCGAGAGGTAGTCTGAGGAGAGGAAACCGATTCCAACGTCTTTGTCAGAGAGAGAGAGAGAGAGAGAAAAGAGAGAGAGAGAGAAAAGAGAACTGACAGCCAAAACTCCAGACCAAGTCGGGGTCACCGACTTTTCTCGCGTCGTTTTCAGATACGAGTCTTTTGCGCTCGACGAGGTCGTCGACGTCGCGGAACTCCCACCGACACACTCCTACCTCTCCGATCCACCGCCACTCGTCGTCTCCGTCTCCGTCTCCGTCTCGGTCGTCGTTGCCGTTGTCGTCTGCACCTTGTTCTGACCACTCCGCTTCTCCTCGTCCTCGTTGTTCCTTGTCGCCCGATTCCCTCGTCCTCCTCTTTTCCCTCCTCCTCCTCCTCCTCGTCCTAATACTCGCAAATGGTAAACCCGGTCCAAACTTTTCCAATTCGACCGCGTCCTCCGAATCCTCCCGGCCCGGGGCCGACTCAGAGTTGATCATCATGCCAGTCTTGTCCTGCTGCTCGGCCCAATGCCGCTCGAGTTGAACTCGCCACGTTTCAAACTGTTCGACCGTATCTCTCGACCTCATCTCGGACCACTCTAACCAATCTTGACGAGAGTAAGGGTACGGAGGACCGACGAGTTGAGTGCTGACGTGTTCGAAATCGTTGAGGCATTCGACTACGAGGTCGATGTCGGTCGAACGAGGTGGAGTTAGGATCAAGGACCACGTGCCACACTCTTCCGCTTTCGAATCATCTTGTTCCGAGTAGTAGTAGTCGTCGAGGGGTATGTAGGGTTCGACGACGACGAACGAAGATGAAGATGACGATTCGACGTCGGGATCCGGATGGGCGAGGAACCGATAAGGGGATTGGGCCGAGATCGAGCGTTGGACCGTAGGAGAGAGTGTGAGCGCCACGAATTCCTTCACGGGGGCCCGTCGTGACTCGGAGGCGGCGGCCTCTAGTGCTGCTGCACGCGGGAGGACTCCCGATTGGTTCGAACTTTGGGATGGATCCGCGAGTGGGGGAGTCGTCGTGGCCATATGCTAACGTCGTTTTTCGCTTGTAAAGCTCGAGAGGGCCGAAGTTTGACAAGCGCCCGAGAGAGAGTGTGTGTGTATTGGTGGACGGATTGCAAGCGGGTCAAGCGAGTGAGTCAACTGCCCAGATGAGAGTCTCCACGTGATTGATTACAACAGGGTTCCAAATGTCAAAAAAAAGACATGATGCAGGAACTCGAGCTTTGCGGTGTGGTATGGTGTGGCATAGTATAGTATGATAATCGTGACAAAGTGCTTGTGGCGATACAATGCGAGGTCGTACGGTTTGCGATACAGGTCCGATTATTCTGCAACGCGCCGATCACGAGAGCGAGAGTGAGGCCCGAGGCCCCAATCAGCTTCGAAACACGAACGCGACGCAAAGGGGATGGGGACACGTACGAGTAGGATACAGCGCTACACTCCAGATTCGAGCTTGACGCGCGCGCTCGAGCGGTCTGGGCCGACTCGACACTCCTCGAGCGCCTCCCAGTTGAGCCCGTGTCCGACCTCGTCCATCTGAACGCTCGCACCCCTCGTCCGCGGATCCCTCGGTCCGAACGGTGGTTCATGCAGTCTCGGGTTCGGGTTCGAGGTAGGGATTGGGACCGCCGGCACGATTCCCCATCCAGCGCAACTCTCCTCCTTCCACCCCTCATCGTCTTGGTCGTCTTGGTCGTCGCGATCGATGCCGATTCCGTATCCGAGGGACCCTTCGACGTAGTTCCGATCCGAGAACCGGTCGAGCCTGTCGACTCGCCGCCGCGGCCGAGTCGCGCGTTCCTCCGCATCCGGTTCGACGACGTCGGCCACGAGGACGACTCCGAGCCCCGTTCCCGCCACGGCCGCCGCCGCCGCCGGAATCGAGACCGAATTGGTCGCGCTCGCAAAGTCGCCGCGCCAATTCGAAGGATCATCCTCGGCGCTGACTTGACCCGCCTTGTCGTCGTTTTCGTCGTCGTCGCGTGAAACACCGTCTTGTCGCGTCTTGCCTTTGCCTTTGCCTCTGCCCTTGCCCTTGGCTTCGCCCTCGTCGACGCCGCACCCGCCTCGCAGAGCGTCTTCCTCGTTGCGTCGTCGATCCCGCCTGCGCTGTTGGTGCCGCTGTCGCTGCCGGTGGACGAGTTCGACCTTGCGTTGGTTGAGCGTGTACACGATCGAGTAGGTGCTCAGGCCGGGGAACAGGTTGAAGAAGAAGAAGGCGACGCACGCCGCCGCCTCGTTCGACGACGTCGAGAGCGACGCCGTGAACCCGATCGCAGACGCGACGTGGTTCAGCGTCACGAGCGAAAACGTCTGGATCGACAGCGACACGAGTTCAAACCCGTTCGAGAACAAGGTCGGAGCGCTGTGGGGATTCGGAAACGCGCCGAAGGAGGATAATTTTGGGGTGGACGGGTAAATTGTTTCAGCCCTCTGAGCGTTCTTAAAATAAGGAAGGGGGGGGGGGGGAAGGTCGAGAGGAACGAACTGGTCGGGTTTTGAAGAACGCAATCGGCGCAGACGCGCAAAGTAAACCAAACACACCGAGACGAACGCGGTGGCGCTCGCGAGTGCCTAGTCAAGCGATTGTCCGGCATCAGTCTCTTGATTCATCGCGACGAGGGAACGGAGGAGGAGGGGGGGGGGACAAATATGGACAGAGGCTCACCCAGAGGGAAGCCGCTCCCAGATTGTACTGTTTTCGAAGGCCCCAGTCTCGGATCAGCAAAAAATAGGGCTAGAACGAGACCCGGCGGCGAAGTCGTGACTCACTTTTCTTTCTCCGTTGAGATGGGGTCCATTGTGCAAGAGGTACTTGACGTTCCAAGCGACGAAGAGAGCGATCGACACGGCCCACAACGAGATCGAGGCGGCTCTCACTCCGACATTCTTCGTCGTCTGTTCCCTCTCCCCCATTTCAACCAAAGCAAAACCCGTCAGGGAGACTGTTGCTGTCGTAGGAGGGAGAGAAAGGAGAGACGTACGGCGAAGAGACGTTCAATGTAGAAACCCTGGCAGAGGATGGCGATCGCCGTCGTGCACACTTGGGTGCACGCGTTGATCACGCGCTGCTTGTCGAGGTCTTCTCGTCCCTCGGTGATGGTCGTGAGAATGTACCACGTCTCGGCCGTGATGCACGCGACCTGACCCGTCGTGAGCGCGAGCAGGAGCGCGACGAGCAGGCGAAACACGAGCGGGTCGACGCGGTGGAACAGCTGGTGGTACGAGAGCGAGACTCGAAGACAAGCCCCCTGTGGCATGCATCACGAAAAGAGGGAGAGTCCGTCAAACGGGGGGAGTTCAATGTAGAGAGGGAAACAACAACCCGACGCACGAAGATGGCCGACATGAGCGGCAGCGAGACGGCGAGCATGTGCAGCGCGGGTCGGACATCCCGCGGAGTAGGCAGGATCGTGTCCGATTCGGTCGCCATTCCCCCCCGCCTACTGTCGAGTCCGGCTCGCACGAGAGAGAGTTGACAGTGGGATTAAGATGAGACCTGGTCGCCGTCGAGGCGGGACCGTCGGGTGCAGCAGGTGACACGCTCGTAAATCAGTGCCGTAAAGTGTCGCTCCGGAGCATTTTGGCTGCAGCGTGCAGAGGGGGCGAACCGAGGCGAGCGCGGGAAGCGGGTTTCAGAGCCCGCAGTCAAGCCGCTGATTTTCAGGAACTGAACCCCCCACGATTGCTGCATGAAGAGCTCGCTTCATTTCTTCATGATCGGTTGGCAGGAAAAGGGTTCGTCACACTTTCTCTCTCGAGCACCATGAATTTACGGTCCAACAGCCGGGTTGCAATTTCACACACTCGGCGGAGAAGCGAACGGAATCAGAGGTCTGAGCGAGACGCAATAGACGAGTCAGCGCTCGATACTGCGAGCGTGAGTGAACAAGACGAAGACCGAGAAAAAGCTTACAAAGTCCCTCTGGTCCGGTGTCCTTCTTCGCGAACATGGTCTTTTCGCGCGCGCTTCTCAAGTCCGTCATCGTGACCCTCATCCTCCTCTCCCTCAACGCCAACAGCCCCGCTTCAGTGCACACGGCCTTGATATCTGCTCCCGAGAGCTCGTCCTTGGCGTGGACAAACTCTTCGAGATCGACGTCGTCCGCGAGGTTCATGCGCGCCGTGTGAATCTTGAAAATGAACCGCTTCGTCTTGATATCGGGCAAGCTACATGGTCATCAAGCGAATCAAGACTCTCGCCGGTCAGTTCGACGATTCGAGAGGGGACAGAGAGAGCGGGGTCTTCGCCCAAAGATGGGTAGACTTGCGGGAATTCAATCTTTCGATCGATACGTCCGGGCCGAATGAGTGCGGGATCGAGCGACTCGATCTTGTTCGTCGCCATGATGACCTTGATGTCACCTCGATCGTCGAATCCGTCCAACTGATTGAGCAATTCGAGCATGGTCCTTTGGATTTCCCGTTCTCCTCCAGAATTCGAGTCGTACCTGGTCCGCACGGAAACGACGAAGCCCCGTCGGTCAATTCTATGTCCGGACAACGATGCAAAAGAAGGGCGGGGGAAAGAAAGAGAGGCAGAAGTTTACCGTTTCGTGCCGACCGCGTCAATCTCGTCGATGAAGACGATACTCGGGGCCATCTCTCCCGCCGCCTTGAACAGCTCTCGGACCAACTTGGGTCCGTCTCCGAGGTACTTCTGGATCAATTCGGAACCGACGATGCGGAGGAACGTTGCCGAGGTTTGGTTCGCGACCGCCTTTGCGAGCAAAGTCTTACCCGTACCGGGCACTCCGTACAGGATGACACCTTTTGGCGGTTTGATGCCCATCTCTTCGTAGAGTTCGGGATGGGTGAGCGGCAACTCGACGGCTTCTTTGATCTCTTGAATCTGTTGTTCGAGACCTGACGTGTGTATCGGAAGTGAGAGCGCTCGTCAGTTTCGCGGTTTCGACAATCTCGAGAGAGAGATCCGGGAAGAGCGCGTACCCCCGATGTCGGCATAGCTCTCGGTCGGAGCCTTGTCGACCTTCATCATGTTCACCATCGGATCCGTGTCGTCGGCGAGCACTCCGACGATCGCATTCGTCTTGTGGTGCAAGAGGACCGAGCAACCGGGTTCGAGTTGATCCTTGTCGACGAAACTCATGATCGAGACGTAGTATTCGGGTCCCGAAGTCGACGAAACGAGCGCGTGGTCGTCGTCGATGATCTCTTCGAGCGTGCCGACCGACATGGGCGATCCACGCAAGTCGTCGACTCGGGTACGTTCCTCGACGTTCTTGTCCTCGGTCAAGGTCGGTTTCAGCGCTTCTTGATTCAAGACGAACTCTTCCTCGAGGAGGAGGTGATCTTTGATGCGGTCCATCTTGAGCAGTTTGAGCTTGCAGCGGGTCGTCGGGAACACGGCGGGGACTGAAACCGGTACAAGTGCATGGTCAGACCCAAGATCGACCAGCTCGAGACGGTCGAGGGGGAGGGAAGGGGAGGAGGGGGAGCTTACGTTTCTGCGTCGGATCAGGGCCACGCTTCTTCTTCTTGCCGACGCGCGTGGGCAGAGGCGGTTCCCATTTCTTCTGTGCGCGGGCGACAGCAGCAGTCGAGGATCGTGCAGCGACGAGAGGGCGAGATGGAACAAGTGCGTCAGTGGCAGCTCCTCGCGCCGGAATGGTGCCGGACGCCGAGAACGAGTCCGTACCTTCTCTGGTTTCTACAGACGCGCACAGGATCGGGGCATCAATGCTCATGTGCGACGGTCGAGGGAGGGAGGGGCAATCGACTGACCTTGTCCTTCTGACCTCCGGGAGGCCCTCCTGGTAGTGATGCACCTTGGCCCTGTAGACAGGCTCAAATGTGAGTCAACTAGTCGTCACTCGCTGTGGGGGGACGCACCATGTTTGTCGAGTGAGATGTTGAAAGTCGAACCGTGACTGGACTTGCGCGGACGCCGACGCAATCTTCCACGATCCCTATTTCGCAGCTCTTGAATCCCTCGTATCTGCCCCTGTACTGCTAATTTGAATTGGGAACACGCCAAAGGAAAAAGAAAAGAAACATAGTGCGACTCTGTGCGTCGAGTCGTGCGTCGCAAATCCGAAATCTCGTTGCGAAGCGGAAACCGCGGAAACGCTACCACCCAGAACTCATCAACTGGTCTGCCATGACTTCGGCCGCTCTCCGGTTCTCGCCTCCCGCTCCGAGGGTGTTCCACTCGTACCCGTGTGTTCCCCCTCCTCCTCCGTTGTCGCCGACAAAGTAATCTCCCGCCGCCGGTGGCTGTCCTGGTTGTTGCGCCGCAGAAGGTCCACCCGTCGAGGAATCGATTCCGTTTGCGCTCGACGACTGAGGCGTCGCCAAGTCCCAAAAATCAAACACGGAAGTGTTGTAATCGATCGGACCTCCTCCCATTCCAAGCGCGCCGTGACCGGTCGTCCCTCCCGCCGCCAACCCGGGGTGCACACCGGATCCAACTCCTCCAGCGCCACCACCGTACGTTCCGTCTCGGCCTGCAGGGTTCATCGACGACGACGAAGACGACAAGTCTACCCCGGCGCCACCACTTGCGAGTCCGAACCCGAGTCCGAGACCGTCCTTCCAAAAGTCCGACGACGACAGGGTCGATTCGTTCCCGACCATTCCCGGTAGTGCGTGGACCGCGCCGCCACCACCGCCGCCGCCATTCGCACCCCCGACGTGTGGCCACCCCCCGACGTCGAACGTCGAGTCGAGAGCGTGAGACCCGAGCGACGGCGGCGGGTAGGCGCCCGAGGCGTGCGATACCGACGACGTCGCGGACGAGTACGGGGCGAGGGACGAGTAGTCGACAGCGTGCGACGATGTCGCGGCGGTGGCGGGGAGGGGTCGAGAGGTGGCCGGAGCGGGAGAGGGCAGGACGGTCCGAGGGATGTCGAGTTCAAGCGTCAAGCGTTGCAAAACCTGCTCCGCGCAACGACAACCCCCCACCGCCGCGAGTCACGGTGAGTTGCGTCCGGTTCCGCAAGCCGAGAGAGGAGAGAGAGAGAGAGAGAGCGCGTCGGAAGTGACCCGACGACGTACCTGCGCGAAAGATTCTGGCGGGACGTTCGGTTTGCCTCCGTGGTGGGCGTTCGGAACGAGGGCGCTCGCAGCTCGGGTGACCCTCCGTTTTTCTTCGGCCATGAACAACCCACTGAGGATCTTGCTGCCAGTCTGGACAATGTGTCGCAGGTGAGGACTCGTAATTTCGTCGTGTTTCCCAAAGATCTCGAACGCGAGGACGAGGGTCTCCTTCTTTGCTTCGATCTCTCGTTCAGGTAGATCGTGATCGATAGCGCTAAGGTGCGCACAAGTCTCGATTAGTGAATCGAACTTCGGGTTCTTAACTAGGGGAAGAGGCCCACTCGAAAAGATCGGCAAAGAGGGCCGTTGCGGCCGCAAGCGAATGGGCATAAACGAACCAAATCTAAGCGTGCAAGTATCGTAAGATCAGTATGTTCCGCCAGGCGAACTAGGGAGAGAAACGCACCGAGTTGGTCCATTTTTGGATTTGCAACTGACTCTTGATGACGATCTGAGCGCTCTCCATGCAGCATTTCCTCGAAAAGTCCTTCTTGAGCAAGAACGGTCGATGCAGCCGTACGAGCCTCGAGTGGACGCCTTCGAGGCAGACCAGCCGTTTCCATTGCTGGGAGCGAGTCGTCGCGCCTTCGACCGGCAGAGCGTTGGAAACTTCTTCAATGACTTGACGGAACTTGGTGTCGAGTTCAATGACAGTGTCGTATGTAAAAGTCGAAGGTTGTAGCACGAGGCGCGAGAAGGCTTCTCGCGAGCTATCAACACGGGTCGAAAGTTTGAGCAGACTCGAGATGAGCTTTTCAATCGTTACCAGAGAGGATGAGATATCGACCACTGACGCTTGAGCGACTCTCCATTTTGCCCACTCGAACGAGCCGTCAGTATAAGTGCGTCTTGCTCGAGGCGAGATCCTCCAGTCCGTCGAAGAGAGTTCACTCAGATTGACGTTGCTGACAGGTGGGGTGGTACCTATCCATAGGTCCCCGCTCACACCTTTTTAGTGACCGAGATATCGCCTTCTCGCGATCGCGGTCGGACTCACACTGTAGCGGGTCGAGCAAGTAAGACTTGAAGCGAGTGGTCGCAGACATGTAATCTAGGAAGACCAAAAAGCCAAACAGTCGTATCGCGCCCTCTCGCTTGATACTGTTGGCATGAGGGGGCCAAGCTGGGTCGGGTGGAGGCATTTGAGAAGGGTCGTTTGACATTTGATGAAGACCGAGAATCTGCAAATCGAGGCAAGGGTCAGTCGCGAGCGAAAGGCGGAACTACCTCGACTGCAGGTCGATGCGTAGGGTTGCGTATCAGGCAGAGGGCGCACTTGGGCAGTTCTGACAGCGGTACCGAGAAGTGACAAGCAGCGACTGGCATGACCTGCAGTTGTCGAAAACGCAAGCCACTGCCCGACCAGAATGACCATCCTGAGCGAAACGAAAATCCGATCCGAGGGTCAGACATGTTCAAAGTCATGGCCCGTTCCATCGAGTAAGACTGCGGGAGGAAAAGAGAGACGAACTGGATGAATCGAATTTGCGGTCTCCCGGTCGCATCGCCCAGTTGTACCAGCCGCAGGGCGCAGCCATACCACCAAGCCGGTCGATACAAGCGCCTTTCCTCAAACGTTGGAGGATTCTTTGGACTTTCACATCGGAGGCCGTCGACGCCCAATGCGAGGACCTAGACCGAAAGTTGAGCCAAGTTAGCTGCGTTCAGACGCACCACAGGAAGGAGGGGGGGGGGTCCGGGAAGGGGGGGGGGGTCACCATGCAGTAACACGCCATCCACATCGGGTCAATCTCTTCGCCTCTTCCCGCTTCCCTCATCTCCCAATACCGCTCGTGTTCGGCTCGGAAAATGTGCTCGTACAAAATGTTGAGCAACCAATCGACCTGGACGAGAAGTGAGCGGTACATTGAGTATCCACTCTCGTGTACGGAAAGTCGCAACGACGTGAAGAAAATCGATTCACTTCTCTAAAGTAGCGCTCGATCAATTGGTGACTGAGGTCTTTGTCGGGCAAGATGTTGAATATTGCGTCCATTTCGCGTTTCTTGACGTCTCGCAACTCTTCGAGCGATCCGACGATCGGGAGCCCGAGAGACGGACCAGAGTAAGGTCCCTCGAACGAAAGCGGGAAGGCGATGATCGAGGTGCGTTCCGTCGTGAGTTCTTGCGCGTACGTGTCGGTTTCGGGCAGGGAAGCGACCGTCGACTTGGTGCGTCTGTGACTAGACGAAGGAACGTTGGTCGTCCCGAGTCGAGAATTCGGAATGTTGTCAAAGAACGGGAGGCTGTCGACAGGTCGATACCGAGAACCAGGCAGGCGTTGATCGAAAGCGACGGATTCCAGCTTGACGACTGCGTCTTCCGTCTGCCGACCGAGAACAAGTTCCGTCGATCAGCGTTACACGTTGGATAGAGATGTCGAAAGAGTGGATTGTTGCTAGGGCGTACATCTCCAAGTGGCAGACTCCGCCTCTCGTCTCGCTCGACGCTCATTTCCCTCGTCGGACTCTCGGTTCCCTCGCGCGTGGCTGTACCCGCAACTGAAGATCCTTGTCCGTCGTGATGGTAATGTTGTTGATACTCGGTCCCTCCTCCCATCGTCTTGGCCTTCTTCGTCTTGTTGCCGTAAAAGCTCGGAGTGAACGCTTTAACCTCAGGCGCAGTCTTGGCCATCTCGGCAGGTAACGACCTCGCCCACTTCTCGAGCGCCTGCACGCGGTCGGCGAGCAGGAGTAGGTCGGACGAGATCGCGAAGGGTTGAGTGTCTTCCTTTGGAGGCATCGATTCTTGATCCCAGCGACAAGCTTCAGGCTCGCCTCGCTTGCAGCAGGCAAGACACGGGTTCGTCCGAGAGCACTGCCACGTCGCGGTTCATTCGGGATCAGCCCGGCTAACCGACAGAGCTGGATCGGAGAGGGAAAAAGCAAAATTTGTGCTGGCTTACTTTGATCTTTCTCCTCTGCGACCATAGGATGTGCGGAGCGGGGACTGGGTCAGACTGTTGTCGAACCAGAGCGGGGTTCAAGGGGAAAAAAGCTGTCCATACCTTGCACTCTCCGCAGCTGACGACCTGTCGCTTCTTTGCGTCCTTGTCATCTTCCTTTGACCCGCCTGGTACGGCGTTCGCCCCGTGTGACGCCTTGCGCTTCTTTGCCGCTTTGCCAGAAGCCGAATTCGAGGCGTTCTGAGCGGTCGTTGCTGAAGGTGGGTTCGGACTCGGAATCGAACTCTCGGGGCTTTCGACGACAGCGGCCTTCAATGCGATGGCTGCATCCTCAGCTTGCTGATACAGCCGGAGCGCCGCGGTCACGCCGCGATGATCAGGAGGCACCGCCGGAGACGATGTCGACGAAATTGTTCGGTTGGGCCCGGTCGCTTTTGACGAAGGAGGATAGTTTGCGGCAGCCGCTGCAGCTGCAGACAGCGACGCCAAGGGATGCGGCTGATTCGGGTAGGACATCTCGTTGCCGAGAGAGTATGCGGAATTCAATCGGCAACTTGCTCCGTCCGATATCGCGCACATCACGAGATACCGAACCGCTTTTCAAAGGCACAAGTGATAGGTTTCGTATTTGCACAAACAAGATTTGAACGGTGAGAAGTACGCCGAGGCACGTAGAAATTGCCAAATCCGACCTGGGAGACCGTCTTTTTTTCTTCTTCTCTCCCTCTCTCAACGCTGTCGCATCGCTCTACTCGGCTGCCATGACGTCCGCAGCGGGAGCAGACGGAGCTCCAACTCCTCCAGATCCTTGGACGGCATTAAAGTCGCGGTAACGAGCGTTGTACTCGATGGCGAGAGGGCGACCTGCACCAAAAGACGCATGCATCAGCTTCAACGTCTGTCGGGAAGCGTACAAAGGTGTCGACGGGGTCTCACCTCCGTAAGAGTACCCCGAGAACTTTGAAATCGCAGTCTCGGCCTCCTCGACCGAAGCGAATTGAACGACACCCGATCCCTTTGACCGACCGTGTTCGTACAGCACTTCGGCTTGCTCGACGGTGCCCGTCGTTTGAAACAGTTCGACGAGATCCTCGTTCGAAGTAGACCAAGGGAGCTACATCGCGAGTCGAGAAGTGAACGTTCAGCTTGTGCTCGAGGGGCGTAATAGGAGTGAGAAAGAAGAGAGAACTCACGTTTCTGACAAAAATTTGTGTCGAAGGAGCGATGACCCTCGGCTCGTGGTGGAAACCAGGCCCGGCCGGGAACCCGGCGGCACCGGGGAACCCTCCAGCTCCAGCGAACGCACCAGGTCCGAACCCTCCGTACGCACCTCCAAATCCACCTCCAAACCCACCGCGTCCGCCGAACCCACCGAATCCACCTCGGCCGGCGAAACCGCCCCGTCCCATAAAACCTGCGCCGCCTCCCATGTGTCCGGTCGGGAAGCGGTCCTCGCGAACCTCGAGCAAGTTGCCTTGGAACTCGAATCCGTTATACATGGCTGTTGCGACCCTCAAAACGCCCCCGGTCAGCGAGTCAGCCGAATTCCGTCCGAAAAAAAACAAAACTAAAAAACAAGACGAGTAAAAGCAGCAAAACGACGTACCAATGGCGTTCTGAGCGTCTTGAGCAGTCTCATACACGACCGTACCCGTTCCCGAGTGGCTCCCGTCCGGACCAATCTTGACGTCGGCCCTGATGATGTTGCCCGCGGCGCGGAACAGGTCCTTGAGGTCCTGCCACCCGACCGTGAACGGCAACCCTTGAATGTACAAGTGTCGACCCTGACCCGCGGCCGCTGCGACCGGTCCGCCAAACCCAGCTGCGCCGCCGTGGTGGTGTCCGACCCCTCCAGCGAACCCGCCTCGGAACCCTCCGCCGAACCCTCCCCTACCTCCCATGTATCCACCGGGCGCGCCGCCGCCGGGGAACGCTCCGGGACCCATGTACCCAGCGCGACCCGAAATGGCGGCCGAACCGTACCGGGCGTCGTCTTCGCGGTCCTCGCGCACGAAGACTGGTCGACCGAGGAGTTGCTGGTCACTCAAGTCCCGGATCGCCTTTTGCGCTTCTTCCGGTTGCGAGAACTCGACGACCCTGCGTCAGTTGAGCAAGTGAGAGACGTCAGGTTTCCGTCCTGCGCGGCGCTTCGGCGAGAGGGCGAGAGAGATCAAACTTGCCCGCATCCCTTCGACATTCCGTTCGGGAGCATCATGATCTCCGAGAAGACAACGTTTCCAGCTGTTGACCGCCGAGAGATGTCATAGGAGGAGAGAGAAGGTTGGTGCGAGTTCCGCAGGAAGGAGAGGGTCGGCATGAGGAGGCAGTTAGGGTGGAACGAGCGAGGATCGGACCAAGGAGAAGGAAGGTAGTCGTGAGGTGGGTGAGCCCAAGGTGAGACGAGAGAGAGGGTGAGAAGCAGGTGTCCATCGAGATTGAGGCGAGACCGACCACCCATTGAGACGATCCATGCGTGAACAAGAAAAGAAAAACAACCGAGAACCGTCAATAACCATTCCGTCTCCAGTTCTATAGCTTGAACCAGCCATCGAGTCCAAGCCCGTCCTACGCCCCCAACCATCAGTGAGTAGGCGCCTCAATGTCCCCCTGGCCTTCAACTTGCAGCACTAGTTTCTCGCTCGCCCTCGAGCGACCTCTTGGCCGGGTTCGGGTTGGTGGTACACCAGCGAGAGCGCCTTATTCAATCGGATTTGATTGACCCACCCTCCCTCATGAAATCCTTGAGATCGTTCCACTTGACTCCGAACGCGAGGTTCCCGACGTAGACGCGACACTCTTTCCTCGACTTCTTGGCCGCCTCGGTCGCTGCGTACTCGCGGTTGATCGCCTTGCGCGCCGGGTCGAACGCCGGCCGGCTATCGCGGTCGCCGCGGTCGGCGTACCGGTCACTGGCGCGCGAGTCGCGGTGAGAATCCCTCGCGTCGCGCGAGTCGCGGTGGTCGCGGTGGTCGCGATCGGAACGAGAGTCTCGGGGTGCGTCCGTGTCCATCTTGCGCACAGGTGATCGGGAACGGCGAGGGGAGCGGGAACGGGAGCGTTCGCGGTGGTGGTGCGAGGAACGGGGAGCGGGAGAGCGAGTGCGAGATCGAGAGCGTTCTCGGTGGTGTCGCGAGCGTTCGCGAGGCTGGAATCGAGCGCCGCGTTGCCGAGTAAGTCAGTGAGGAACAGGACGGGCGGGACACCCCTCCGGGCAAGGGGAGAAGAGAGGACCGCTCGAGTGACCCCGGGTGTCCTCATCTGAGCGGTTCTCGCCCGCGGGGATTCCTAGTCTCGAGGAGGATGACTTACAGCCTCGTCGCGGTCATAGTCTGCTCGAGTAAGGAGCGAGATGGCATAGGTCCAGAGGGGGGTCAATCTCATCTCATCTCATCTCGCGCCTCGTCTCCAGGGTAGAATTGATCGACATACCTCTGTTGTCGCTCGAGCGTCTCGGTTCGTCGAATCTGTGACAGTCGAGAGCATGAGGGTTAGTGTCCGCGGCGAGGGGCGATTGATGAGGCGGGATTCCCTCACGAGTCAGCTGTCGGTTCGTGCAGCCGTCGAGAGCCGTCAGTCCCGTCCGTGTCTATTGTAACAAAGTGAACGAGGGAAGCCCACCCATGACGTGTCTTGTTAAGTGCGTCGAAGAATGAACAAGAGACGGCGAAGAGTCGTCGTCGCCTATTGCTTTCCCCCCCGCATTCTCACTCTCAGCGGTGGGCGACCTTCGCTACCGTTATCCGAAGCGCCAGGCCTGTACTTCCCCTACTGCTCTGTCGTTACTCACTCTCTCTCTCGTCTCCGCAAACCAGGTCCACGTGCATCTCGGCACGCTCAGGCTACACGCGACAGCGATGCATGTGTCGACCATCAGCCCAACAATGCCAGTCTCGGTGCCTTGCGCTTCGGAGCGTTCCGGCGGTTGCACGCTACACGGCGTACAGTAGCGAGACGAGTGAGATTTGCGGCAACTCTTCACCCTCCTCAACCGCCTCCTTACGACAAAGTAAAAGGACGGATCGAACCTCGAGTAGCACATCGCCGTGATGATCAACACGAAAAACGAACTCGCCGTCATCGAGGAGGAGGTATCCGACCACGTCTTCGTCGTGTACCTGCTTCACTCTCTCCCTCCCTCGTGGGACGTTCGCCCTCCTTGAGGATCTGAGCGATGACCTTGTCCGAGTCGAGCTTCTTGTCGCCCGAGACGAGTTCGAGGACAGAGGTAACGTTCTCCCACGAGAAAGGGAGAGAGTGAAGGAGGTAGACGACGAAAACATGGTCGGATACCTCCTCCTCGATCACGGCGAGTTCTTTCCTCGTGTTGATCATCAGAGCGATGTGCTCTTTGAGGTTCGATCCGTCCTTGTCCTTCGTCGCGAGGCGGTTGAGGAGGGTGAAGAGGGCAGCTTGTCCGTTTTTCTGGTGAACCTTCTCGATCGCCTTCCATGCCTCCGCGGCGTGCCTCTTCGAGGTGATGTGAATCATCTCGGACCGAGAGATCGACAGCGAGATGGCCATAAAGGCCGATGCGTCTCGTCGGTTCCAGTCGTCTACGTCCTCCTTCCACGAAGTGGTGGAGGGTGCGACGGCGGTTCCGGTTGGCTCCTCCGGCTTCTCCTCCTTTCCATCGACGATCGTCCAGAGGTTCTTCGACGTGAAGTACAGACGCATCGTGAACGCCTACTTGGCGTCAACGGCCGAGTCGGCGAGCTTGGGGAAAGAGGAGATTTCCTTTCCGAACGAGTTGTGCGAAGTCGACTGGTTCATAACCTACTGCTTTAATTGACTAGGGTTCACTTCTCTCCGAAGGTTAAGACTGATCAAGCGGATAGACCTCTAGTGGGTATTAGGCTAAGCTTTGATAGCGCAGCCAGAATTGATCAAACTTGAACTTGAATTACAATAGCGATGATTTTCCGAATCATGGCATAGAGTATTTCGCCCTCGTCGCTGAGAGTACTGTAACTGTAACGCAGAAAGAACAAGGAGGGGGGTGAGACTTGGGCGCTGTCCCTTTGTCCGGATTGACCTTTTGTTCAGCGAACCTCCTGTCTTTCCTGAGTCCATCAATTCTTTCATCGCTTCTCTCGCTCTCGCGCACCTCGAGGTCCCACGATTACGGACAACAGCGCTCGATCGTCTTATAGTCAATACCGCCTCCCGCTCGCTCTCGTCGCTCATCATGTCGGACGAGTCTGAACCTTACGTCCTCTGGCACAACCGACCGGGGTGGGAAGACGTTCCACCCGTCGCACAAGACGACGCGCCGAATTGCCTGGTTCCGATCGCCTACCACGAACAATGTCCGTCCGCTGCCCTCGCCCCCGAACCGATGACCTCGCACGATTGACCCCTCCCCTCCCCCCCCCCCCTTCCCGGTTTTGCTTGTGGTAGATCGAGATGCGATGGACACGTTCAGGTCACTCGTTCAGAAGGGCGAAAAGAGCGAGCGGACCCTCGAGGTCACGCGGGACATCATTCAGATGAACCCGGGCCATTACTCCGTCTGGTATCGCTCCTTCCTCCTCCCTAAACCCTGTCCCAGATGAGCGAGAAATGGTGGAGCTGAAGCCCGTCCGGCGCCGCCCGATAGGAAATACCGAGCCGATACGTTGCTGGAATTGAAAACCGAGTTGGTCCAAGAATTGGAACTGTTGGACGCCATGGTCAAATCCCACCTCAAGTCCTACCAAGTTTGGTAGGCCTCGCTCTCCCTCCTCAATTTACCCGCCTCCCCACCCGTGTTCCGGTCAGACGACGACAGCTGATCTAGAATCTGTGCGTTGCAGGCAACATCGACGAACGATCGTTCTCGCACTCGACGACCCCTCTCGCGAGCTCGACTTCACTGCGAAGGCATTGTCGTTTGACGCCAAGAATTATCACACGTGGGCGTACCGCCAGTTCATTCTGTGCCATTTCTACTCGGACGCCGAAGCCCCGACGGGTTCGTCGAGTTCGAAGGCTGAACGCGACAAGGTGTGGACCGACGAGCTCGAATACGTCGAGCGATTGCTCAAGGAGGACATCAGGAACAACTCGGCATGGAACCAGAGGTTCTTTGTCGCGTTCGAGAGCAAGATGGGCGCTCTGGGTGGAGACGTGACCGAACGAGAGATCCAGTGAGCATGTTTTTGGCTGTCCGAACCGAAGCAGTCACGACACTGACTCGTTAGTATGGTGACAGGTTCGCAAAGACGCAATTGGCCATCTCGCCCAACAATCCATCAGCGTGGAACTACCTCCGAGGGTCCGTTTGATCATTCTTCCGAAACAGTTCCATGTCCAAAATCCGCTTTCTGCCAAGTGCTGACCCGTGGGCTTAATCTCGTCCCCGCGACAACGACAGAATCCTGACTCGCGCTTCGACCCCACTATCGAGCGTCCTGCCGTTCGTCCTGCCACTCGCGCTCAACACGCCCGAATCGATGCCTCCGAACGAACCTCGAGTCAGTCACTTGGCGCAACTACCCGCGTGGCTAGCAATCGAGTTCCTCGCCGACGCCAAAAGTCAGGAAGCGCTCGCTAAGGACGCCAACAAGGAGGTTGGAGAAGAAGCTGCCCTCGTGAGTTGTTCTTCCCATCTTGGGTATCGTGTCGGACCCCCCCCCCCCCCAAAATGGTCCGAATCAAGACTGATGATTCTAGGAGTGGGGGAACACAGCTTTTCCGGTCTTTGGTCGAGTATGACCCGATCCGGCGCTTTTATTGGGAGTTCCGAGCGAAAGAAGCATTGGCGCCGTTCAACTCGGTTCCGTCTGCGTCTGCCGCTAGTAGCCCCGTATCTGTAGCGTAATTGGTTTGAATCGACATGACAGTTGTGACTGTGGCGAGAGAAAATTCGGAGGGCAGAGAGATTCCGACGGACCGCTATCCTCGGCCGCGAAATTGCGGCGCGTCGTGGGGCAGCTGTCTGCGGCTTCGGACCGGAACTTTTTGCTTTCTTTATCGCCTGCCGACGGTTTCGGGCGCTGGCTAATCTCGCGCTCTCGGTTCCCGATGCTGCTCTCGTCTATACGGTCGAACACACCACTTTCCAGCTCGCTCTCGCGCTGGATCAGTTCGTCGTCCACGAGATCAAGTACGACGATGCCGTCTCTCTCGTGCCACTCTCGGTTCGTCCACACGACTGGACGCCCTCGAGTACTCGTCATGGATCCTATACAACTCGCTCACGACGCCCGAGCTGCGTTGGCCGACAAATATGACCTTGTCGTTCGCTCGCCTTCCTCTCCCCCCCCACCCCTCCGACTCTCTTTCTCCGGGTTGATGGGTTTTTCTCTCCTTCGCCCTCGTCAGGACTTCGAGAGTAGGAGTCGAGACGAGTTTGTCGACGACTGCCGAGGCAAATACCGTGACGTGCGAGCGATTTACCGTCACTTTAAAGGAGCTTCGACCAAGGTTAGTTCCTTCTCGTCTCCATGGCTATTCTTTTCCCCCCCCCCTTCTCCTCGCACAACGACTGTGGCAGGGCCCTGAACGGCAACCGAGAAAAACGGGCAGGTGACAGGTCTGTTTGACCGCGAACTTGTCGAAGCTCTGCCCGATTCGATTCAGTTCATCTGTCACAACGGTGCTGGATACGATCAAAGTACGTATTACCAAATCTCTCCGCTTCCTCGTGCATTCTCGTATTTCTCCTCAAACTGGGCGCGCTCGACAACGCTGATGAGGTTTCTTCCGCTTGCCACCCCCCCCCTCCCCCACACCGTCGCTCCACAGTCGACATTCCATCGTGCACGTCTCGTCGGATTCAAGTCTCCAACGTCCCCGTCGCCGTGGACGATGCGGCTGCCGATACGGCGCTGTTCCTCCTCCTCGGGGCCGTCCGCCAATTTGGCCTCGCGCAACGCTCGCTCCGCCACGGCACGTTCAACGCCAACCTCTCACTCTCGCACGATCCGAAGGGCAAAGTCGTCGGGATCGTCGGCATGGGTGGGATCGGGAGGGCGTTTGCGAAACGGTGCGAGACACTCGGCATGTCGGTCCAGTACCACAACCGGAACCGGTTGTCGACTGTGCTCGAAGGCGAAGGCGGACACGCGAAGTACGTCGACTCGTTGGACCGACTGTTGGAGACTTCGGACGTTGTCAGTCTACACGTGCCGTTGAACGACGACACGAAGCGAATGATGGGCAAGCGCGAGTTTGAAAAGATGAAACGTTCGGCCGTGTTGATCAATACGGCGCGGGGAGGGGTCGTCGATGAACGAGCGCTAGTCGATGCGCTCGAACGGGGAGAGATTGCTGGGTGTGGTTTGGACGTGTACGAGGACGAACCCAAGATCAATGAGGGGTTGATCACGAGTGACAAAGCTTTCTTACTGCCACACGTCGGGTGAGTTCTTTCGCATCCCTCTGGAAGAAAAAAAATTCCACGAGATCTGTCAGTACTGATGGGTTCCAATCTCGGTGCGGTCAGAACTCTGACGGTCGAGACTCAGACTGAGATGGAGGCAGTCTGTCTGCGGAACATCGATCATGGGCTCGAGACGGGTAAACTCGAGTTCACAGTACCGGAACAGAAGGATCAGTTCTGAAACTGCATGTACATCGCGCTCGACAGTCCGGCTGCAGCTATGATGAAAATACAGTAGCACAGAACAGGGTCTGCAGGCGACGCATGTGTCGTTTTTGCGAGAGAGAGAGAAAAAATTTGTAACTTGCGACTCGTCAACCAACGCAAGCGGACCATGCTCGTGTTGGCCCGCTGGTGTCCCCTCCGAGCTTGCAAATGTCAGAGTAAAGCGAGTTAGCAAGGCCAGTTCGTTAACTTTGGGCATGTAGAGAAAGAGACCTGAGCGCTGTTTCCTCCGTCGCTTCTTGAATCGCTTCCATGCTCACATCGTCCCGCTCCTGCTATCATCATACAACTAGCCTGGACGAAGCGGCACCCGCCAAGAGTCAGCCGACACTAACCTTTGAGAGCAACGAAAAAGACACGTGACAATGAACGGAATCCTTCCGACTCGACACAGAAGAGCGTCGCACACGGCACGTGGCGGCATTCTACTGGGTGGCTCAGGCATACGAGAGACCTTTACGCGGGAGGCGATACTTGCCAAAAGAGGAAGGTGGAAGCCCAGGGGGGGACGCAACGCGGGCCTTGTGTTGAATGATTGCGTGTCAAAATTTGCATCTCGACGGTTCGGGCGGTCGAAAGCGGGTTGCACCCTCGGTCTCTGGTACTCTCCTCTCTCCTTATCATCGTCCGAACACCTTCGGTATACTCACGAAGCAAACCCGCGACTTCCGAACGCCTCAAACGAGCACCGACCTTTCGACCCCCTTTTGGCCCTTCCCCCCAGAACCGCGCGCTGTACCTCGTCCTTCTCTCCCTATCATCCCCCCTACCGCTTGGTGAGTACTATCGCATTCTCAGCTCTGTCTATGGTCTGGGTGGACGCATATCGGGTGGATCTCGTCGGATCTGCGTCCAGACAAGGTGAAACGAGTCGCTCAACTCGAATCCCGATGGCATCGACATCGGGACTCGAGGAGATCGATTCTTGACGGGGCAATCGGAACAGCACTGGGTGCTTTAGGGTAGGAAACGCGTGGCAAGTCGCTCAGGGACTCGAGATGCGCCGAGATCGCGTTCGAGAAAGGGAAAAGGTGGGAGGGGAGGGGTTCCCGCTCGATGGCACCTCGGATCGAGGCCCGACGTGCGCAGACGCGAAGCCAGAGTCGACGTTCACGGGTCGACGCTGGTCCGATGGCCTCGTGCGCTCCCCGAGCGTCTTGGAGACGCGAGGATTGAGCGGGAGGAACACTCCCGCATTCACGCACGCTCGATCCGTGCGACGAGGTTTGGGGTCCGGGAACGATCTGAACCATTCGCAGGATCCCAGGCCTGCACAGTCAAAGCTATTCGCACAGTTTGAAAGGGACCTTTGCTGACCACGTCCACACGCGTCTCTCGTTCCCGACAGATCTTCAGCTATCATGTACGTGCACGTCTATCTCTGCGACGGGCGACTTGACTGACAAGTAGCCCTTGATAGGTGCGGTATCTTCGCCTATGCTTCGTTCCTTTGCGAGCGGGTGAGTCTTTCGAAGCTCCGAAATCGCGCCTCGACTTTTCTCATACTCATCCCGATCGTGTCGTAGGACCGCCGCTTCGTTCTCGACACCCTTCTCGCTGGTCTCCAGCGGATGGAGTACCGCGGATACGATTCGGCAGGACTCGAAGTCGAGGGAGATGAGCCTGGTCAACCCCTCATCTACAAAGAAGTTGGCAAGGTCGCCGTCCTCAAGCAAAAGGTCGACAGTGCGGCTATCGACATGGGCAAGACGTTCCTCAGTCAAACTTCGATCGCACACACTCGGTAATTTCGATTCACCCTTTTTTTTTCCGCTTTCCTGGCCGATTTACTGACCCTTCTCGCGTGGATTTGCACAGTTGGGCCACTCACGGTGTTCCTTCGGCGACCAACTGCCACCCTCACATGAGTGATCCCTTGAAGGAGTTCACCGTCGTGCACAACGGTATCATCACCAACTGTGAGTCTCGGGTTTTTCCGATTAGTTCACGACAGTTAGAGCTCAGTCGACCATGGACGGATGGATAGACAAGGAACTGCGCCTCGTCCTCGAGAAGCGCGGGTACAAGTTCCAAACCGATACCGACACTGAAGTTGCCGCCGTTCTCGCCAAATACCTCTACGATTCTCAAAAGGGCAAGCAAATCTCCTTCACTTCCCTCATCAAGAGTGTCATCATGGAACTTGTAAGTCGGCGGGTACACCCTCTCCCTCTCTGTTTGGATATCTATCGACAAAACTTTTATGTGATTTGTAGGAGGGAGCGTTCGCTTTCGTCTTCAAGTCGATTCACTACCCCGACGAGGTCGTCATCGCTCGCCGTGGATCGCCTGT
Organism: Sporobolomyces phaffii; assembly: GCA_037042985.1. Lineage (NCBI taxonomy): Eukaryota > Fungi > Basidiomycota > Microbotryomycetes > Sporidiobolales > Sporidiobolaceae > Sporobolomyces > Sporobolomyces phaffii. The sequence goes on along the minus strand of JAWNFN010000006.1, from coordinate 848,781 downwards.
CCTCATCGGTGTCAAGACCGAGAGAAAGCTCAAAGTCGACTTCGTCGACGTCGAGTTCGCTGGAGCCGCCGATGAAGCTGTCGCCGACGCCCCCAACCCGCACGGCGCCGGATCTGGTCTTCTCAACGTTCCTTCTGCCGCCGCTCAAGGCAAACTCGTCCGAAGTCAATCCCGGGCCTTCTTGAGCGACGACGGAATGCCTCAACCTATCGAGTTCTTTATCGCTTCCGACGCTTCCGCTATCGTCGAGCACACCAAGCGTGTTCTCTACCTTGAAGACGACGATATCGCTCACATCGCCGAAGGAGGTGCGCAAACGTTCGCTCTTTTTGGTTCAGCGGCCTGGTCTCTAATTCTCCTTTTCTTGTTGCAGAGTTCCACATCCACCGTCTCCGCCGCGACGACGGAACCGTCTCGACTATCCGTGCCATTGAAACTCTCGAAATTGAACTCGCCGCCATCATGAAGGGACAATTCGATCACTTCATGCAGAAGGAGATTTACGAACAGCCCGAATCGGTCGTCAACACTATGCGAGGACGTGTCAACTTTGACACGCACGCCGTCACTCTCGGAGGACTCAAAGCGTACCTCAATGTCATCAGAAGGTGCCGTCGCATGGTTTTCGTCGCGTGCGGTACTTCTTACCACTCTTGCCTGGCCGTGAGTTTCCTACTGCTCGGGTTCTCCCCGCGTTCGTCGACATACGCTGACGCGCTCGTCGCGAATGAGTAGACTCGATCGATTTTCGAGGAGTTGACCGAGATCCCGGTCTCGGTTGAGCTCGCTTCCGACTTCCTCGACCGCAAGACTCCCATCTTCCGCGACGATGTGTGCGTGTTTGTCTCGCAGTCTGGAGAGACGGCCGACACGATCCTCGCTATGCGCTACTGCCTCGAACGCGGTGCGCTCAACGTCGGAGTCGTCAACGTGGTCGGTTCGACCATCTCGCGCGAGTCGCACTGCGGTATCCACGTCAACGCCGGACCCGAGATCGGAGTCGCTTCGACCAAGGCCTACACTTCGCAGTACATCGCCCTCGTCATGATGGCCGTCCAACTGTCCGAGGATCGTCTCTCGATGACGGCCCGTCGCAACGCCATCATTGACGGACTTCACGAGCTCCCCGGCCAAATCCGGCAGATCCTGCTCGCCGATCGCGAGTTCCAAGCTCTCGCACCAATGCTCGCTCAACAAACCTCGCTCCTCATTATGGGCCGCGGTTACCAGCACGCAACTTGCCTCGAAGCGGCCCTCAAGATCAAGGTGAGTAACTAACCCACCTTTTCCCTGTCCCGTCTCAACGATCTATACTGACTCTCGTACTCTCTATCTGATCTACAGGAACTCGTCTACCTTGCGGCTGAGGGTATTCTCGCCGGAGAATTGAAGCATGGACCGCTTGCTTTGATCGACGAAAGCACTCCAGTCATCCTCGTCATGACCCGTGATTCAGTTTACCCAAAGGTGAGTCTATTCTCTCCCTCTCTCGACGTCGACCCTTCCTTTCTTCCTTCCTTCTGCATGCTGACTCGTCGTCCTCGTCTAGGTTCGAACCGCTCTCGAACAAATTTCGGCTCGAGGTGGAACTCCTCTTGTTATCGCTCACGACGATGACACTTCCGTCGAAACCGCTCATCCGGTCATTCGCGTTCCTCGCACCATCGACTGTCTTCAGGGAATCTTGAACATCGTTCCCCTCCAGCTTCTTTCCTACCACATGGCTATCGCTCGCGGTACCAATGTCGACATGCCCCGCAACCTCGCCAAGAGTGTCACTGTCGAGTAAACATCCTAGATTCGATTTCGTCCTTCCCAAGGTTTTCCCTCCCCCGCGGTTCTCGATTTTTCCGTTCTTCGTGCTTTCTACCCTCTGGCTCGTTCTCGTTCTTTCCGTCTCGAAATTCGTCACCTCCTCTATACAGACACTACCTCCCTTGTTTTGCTTTACACCCATCTCGGTCTATGGTGTCAATTCCAACTTTGCCCTCTCCTCGCTCGCATCCCGCTCGAGCCCGCGACTCGTCGACACGAGAACTCCGGCTCCGTTCCGCGGTCTCTTCAATTTCTCTCCGCTCATTCTCACTCGTTCGCAATCGTCACTGATCTGTTCTGCTCATAGCCACGACTTGAATCAACGCGGAACGAATACAACGAGTCATACCTTCGCGACTCGCGCGCGCGCGGCTCCTCTCTTTTCCCCGCCCTGCGCGTCTTCTTCTTTCCCCCACTTCCCTCACAATGTCAAACTCACCGAGGGATCAACGCCGAGCTCAGCACCAGGACAAGCTACTTGCAGCGGTCTACTCGCTCCATCAGAAGAATCTGTCGACCGGGAGAGGAACCCGGATTGACTTTGCCAACACCTTGGGTCAGTCTCCAGTAACTTCCTTCTCCTCCCTTGAGCGTGCTGTGTTCACTTTTTTCTCGGCGGACTGACGCGTCGACTAGGGTTTGTACGTCCCGATCGCAGTGAAAGAGAGGCACAAGGAAATCCCCGTCACTCAACTCAGCGATGGCATCCTCAAGCTCGCCAAGCACGCCCTCATCGACACGGGCGACTTGATACCGGTCAACGGACCTGTCAACACCCTCTCGGATGAAGCAGTCCAGGGCATCAGGAGCTGGAAACAGCGACCTGTGCGTTGCTCATGCTCACGACATCTCACCCTCTCCCTACTCCGTCAAGCTGACGGCAAGGTCGAGAGACGTGCAGGAGATCGATGCGCAGGATGATGAACAAGCTGCCGCGCGATACCTCGAACGCGGTGCGAAAGCTGGCTTCGTCGCTCCGAAAGTCCCCAAACCCAAGAAGACGGTCTCGACCCCTCGTTCTCCACGCCGCACGTCCAAGACGAGGTCTACGAAAGGCAAGGAGAAGGCGGTGTCGTCCGACGAGGAATACGAGTCGAGCGAGGGAGAGGAGCTGGTTGAGAAAGGGAAGAAGCGAGGTCAGCAAGACGAGGCAAGTCGAGCCTCGAAAAAAGCCAAGGTTGTCGTCAAGGATCAGAAGGCCGACAAGGGAAAGAAATCAAAGAAAGACGGGGAGGCAAACGTCATCGAGATGCCTGACAAGACTGTCAAAGGCAAGGGCAAAGGCAAAGGCAAGTCTGGAACCCCGGAGGACTCTACTAAAATCGCCCCGAAACGAAAGACTGGCCCGGCCGGTCCGGGTATTCACTCTCTCAACAAGGCGGACCTAATCAAGAAGATCCGTGAACTCGAGGACGCGATTACTGTCAGCAAGAACGAAATGGAGGTCGATTCGCAAGGAGACGAAAACGAAAACGACGAGGACCGCAATCCAGATGACGGACAGAACGAGACGGGAGACCTGCCTCGAGGCCGAGACCGAGTCGAGGGAGACAACAGCGATGACGACGAACTGTCTGAACTCGAGGAGTCGGATCTCGAGGAGGAGACTCGCAACGACGCCAGGACCCGCGTCTCGCTACCGCTTTCTCAAGATCCTCTGCGCGTTACTTCCTCTTCTTCAACCGCACTTCAGCCGCACCGAGCTCAGTCTCTCGACAAACTCCCTCCGCTCCCTCTGCGTCAAGCTTCCGTCTCCGCTCTCGCGCCTCGAGACCAGTGGGGAGTCAGTGATCGTCAATCTCAGCTGGCGACTGGTGAGGTTGGTCGTATCCGTCAACCCCCAGAACACGCCAAGTCGATGGAGGAAGTGACGGCGGAGCACGAACGGACATTCCAAGAAGGGGTTCGTGTCGGAATGTCGTGAGCCCATATCCATACTCGATGCTCCCACTGGCTCGCGGGACCACTTATCCCATCGTCCTCGTGGTGTCAGAATTGGGCTCGGACCGAAGCCGATGAATGAGAACGGGAACAACGTGATCGAAGGCGTCGAAGGATCGGACGATCCAGCGGATTCAGATGATGGTGATACCTCGAGCATCGCGGACAAGACCCTAGTCGAGGGGGGACATATCGTCGAGGACGACGAGAAATCGTCTCTCAAAGCTTTCTTGGATGCCCAATGTTCTGGCTACGTCCAGAGTCGACCGGGACCGTCGAAGTACGACAAAGAGGAGAAAGAATCCGAACTGTCAGTCCAATGCTGGAAACCTATGCGAGAATGGATTATTGGCCTCCTACTGACATTGCTTGGACATTGCGGTTCTCCTCTCCGAGACAGTTCGTCGAGCGGCCGCACGTCCTCTCCGGATCAGGAAGTCCTCAAGCAACTCGAGGCGGCGACGGAAGAAATCGCCAAGCTCAAATCCATCCGCAACGAGCTAGTTCGGGAACGCAACGACGCCACCGAAGAGAAGGCCAACTTGCGCAGGAAATTTGAAGAACAGAACGTAAAGGTGCAGCGACTCGCTGCGATTTCGCAAGGCGCAAGCGAGTCGGAACGAGCTCAAGCCAGAAAGTCGAAAATCGAGATCGAGTAAATCTGGGTCACATCCTAAACTTCGGGGAGAAACCAGACCCTGACGTATACCTCGGTTGTCCCAGCGAGATGAACAAGAAGCTACAAGCCGATCAACAGACCATGTAAATCTCTCACGATCTCGGCCTCATCCCGCGTTCGCGAGGTCTGATTGAGCTTGCTCTCCTCTTGTAGTTCAGCACTCACAAAAGATCTCTCTGCGCTTGAATCTGAGAAAGAGGAGCTCGAGCGCAAGGTCGAACAGCAACAAGCCAATTTGGATCAAGTTGAAAGGGCTCTAATCGACACCGAGACGTGAGTCATCTCGCCTCCCTGCTGATCTCTTGCGAAAGGTACGTTGCTAATCATGATGGCTGCAACTGTCGCAGTAAGCTCGAAGAAGGGGTGGCATCGCTCGAACTTCGAGTCAAGGAGCGAGTTCAGGCGATCTTGCTCGAGACCAAGCGCCTCGAAGACGAGCTTCGTACCGCTCAAGAAGACTTGCGTCAGTCCGAGGAAGAGAGACAAAACGAAGTGGACGAAGTTTCGAAAGAGTACCGTGCGAAGCACGAGGAGCTGCAGAGTGCCAAATCGTGAGTCTCGAGCTCGGGGCAAAATCGAATTGCTTCAATTGATTTACATGCTTGGTTTGGAATACGTACAGTGCCTACTCTGCGTTACAACTCGACGTGATCAATCTAGCCGTCTCGTGCAGCCTCCGAGTCGACGACACCGCGTCTCCGAAATCGATCATCAACGACTTCAAAACTCGCCACCTCTCGCTCGTCCAGCAGCTCGCTGAGCAGCGAGCCAGGAGCTTGCAGATCTCTGAGCTCGCCCGTAGCTCGCTCCAACTCGTCTCCCCCGGCATCGATGTACCCCTCGAATCTACTTTGGAAGACCTCCTCAAGTCTCTCGCCGTTCGCGTAAACGACGTCGTTCGCCAAGCGCAACAAGGACCGGAGATCTCGTCGAACGCGTCGGGACTCGTCCAGGCGATCTCCGAGCTGGTCGTCGCGGGAGGAGGAGTCGAAGTTCCGACGTCGTTCGCAGAGGTTCCGAAAGCGATCCAAGGCATCCAGACGGCACTCATCGAAAAGAATACGACGATCCTTCGACTCGAAGCTCGACTCGAAGCGGCCGAGACGAACCTCGGCGAGGCAAACCTGTGAGAAAAAAAAACCGAGCTCTCTCCTCTTCCTTGCAACTCGTGCTGGTTTTTTTTTTCATCTTTCGCTGGGACCAACCATTGCATCCCCTGTTCGTCTCTCCACAGCGCACACAAGACTCTCGAGCGTTCTCTCGAACAAATTCAAGGAGAACTAGGCGACAAGTCTCGTCTGCTTGACCACGCTTGAAAAAAAAAAAAAAAAAAAACCCCGCTTGAAGAAGAAGAAAACAGTTGGAAAAATCGTGCCTTTAATGAAACCCGTCTTTCCAGACTTTTGCGAGAACGAAACGCGCGAGCCGGGGTTTCTTGATCACAGCGTCCCCGCGACCGACCCCGAAGGGACTGAGAGACTCGAGGGAGTTTCTTGAGAGTTTAAATAATACAACAAGAGAACATGGTGCAGAACGATGATACGAAGACAGTTTGAGTTCAAGGGATTCGATCGCCGGGGCTGAAGGGCGAGAATATGTAGTACAAGAAGCGGGCGAAGTCGAGGTACTGCTATTGTGAAAAGTGCGATTTGCGAAATCAAGAAAAAGGGGACGCGAATCGGGGATGGTTTGTCGTTTGCTGATTCGGGATTTGAGGGGGGCCGAAGGGGTTTGGATCGTGCAGGTAGGCTGGAAACGCAAGGAAGCTTTGATATCGGTATTTCGTGAACAATTGGGAAGAGAATGCCGAGACACGCGAGAAGAGCGAGGACCTGAAGGGACTGGAGGGTAACGCGATCGGTTTACTTTCGCTTCTTCTTCTTGCCACTTCCCGAAGAGGACGTGTTCGAGCTGAGGGATGAGGGCGATGAAGAGAGGGGAGTAGCGGAAGACGGTTTGAGAACTTCGAGGAGCGGATTACTAGGGCGCGGGGAGGAAGGTCCGGACGACGGTTCAAGTATGCCCGACGAAATCGAAACTGGAGGTGCGAGGTTCCTACTGGACGGCGAGGAGGTCGACGGCGAGAGCTCGACAGCGACAACTGGGGGAGGGCTCAGGCTGTCGACAGTCGGAGCGTGAGGTGCCGAAAGCTCGAGCTCAAAGTTGTCGAAATCGTCATCGAACAAAGGTCTAGACATGGCATCGTCGACGGGGGAAGGAGCGGGAGATGGTTTCGCGGCGGGGGAATCGACCGTGTCGTCCGGTTCATCCCAGCCCCACTCCTCGACTTCGTCTTGAAGTTGAACTTGACCCTTGGCGATATCCCGCTCTTCCGCCTCGCTCGTACAAGCTGTACTCGCGCTGCCCATCTCGGCGACCGATAGTCGGTCGGCAAAGACGGCCTCATCGTCATCAAACGAGATCGAACTCGAGTAGTTCGCCTGCGCTGCGCCCGACGACGACCCGATCAACGTCGCCGCGACCGAACTCCTCCTCCTCCTCCGCGCCGCGTCGACGAGCTCGCCCGCGTTCGGGAGCTTGACCCGTCCGAGTCCTTGGCGGACCCTCCCGATTCCTTCGATCGCGGCGGGACCGACGGCCCGGATCAGGATCGAGTCCCTCCAGCTCCCTTGTTTCGCGGCGACTCCGACGGGGAACGACGGCGCGGGAGGTCTCGGCGAACCGGGCGCGAGCATCGCTTCTTGATCGAGAACGGTCTGCATCGCCGTGCGGATCGGCTGGTCAAACGACGCCGGTTCGAACAAATCGTCGTTCGCGGGGTCGGACGCCGCGTTGACTGCTGCGGCGGTGTTTTGCCCTTGTCGGACGACGACTTGTGAGCGAGTCTCGAGACGACGGGACTCGAGCAAGTTGAAAAAGCCACGAGCGATCGACGAAGAGTAGTCGACAGGGAGAGCGTAGAATGTGAACTGCTGAGACTCGTAGACCGATCGAGGCAAGACTCTCGACGACCGGCTGAACGTCTCAATCTCGGCGTACGCCGAGTACCTACGACGAAAAAGTACAAGTCGCTTCGTCAGTCTGGCAAAGAGCGAAGAAAGAACATGCGGGACAGACTAAAAACCCGGTCGACATACCGAATGCCGGCGAAGCTGTGGCGATCCTGCTCCAAGCCCTCGGTCGTCAAGTCCTCCGCGAGGTCGTCGTCCCCGGAATCCCTCGTCAACCTCCACTCGGCTTTCGGAGTGCAGCTCGGGACCCACTCCTTTCTCTGTCCTCCTTCGGACCCCGGCACGGCGCCGCCAGATCCAACGCCGACGCCACCGCCGGCCCCTCCGAACCCACCTCGCTGTTTCATGAGTTGCGTCAAACCACTGACGGCCGTCGTCGCGAGGGACCCGACATCTCCGCGGCTCGCTGCGGCGACGGCGGAACCCGTCGAAGCGATCGTCTCCGAGACGGCGAGCCGGTGCAGTTGGGCACTCGAAGACGACGGGTCAAACACGACGACGTCTTGCACGCGAGCCGACTTTGCTGCACCCGACGATGATGACGAGCGGCCGATCCCACCCGGAGATGGATCCGTTCTCAGAGTCGTCGTGGGCCGGAACGACGAAGCGAACGAATCGGATTTCGAGACGAACGCGAGCGAGGGGAACGCAGAGGAGGATGCGGTGCCGTCGTCACTTGGCGAAGGCAAGGAAGGTCGGATCCTTGCGATCGTCGAGAGGGTGACCGAGAGCGGCGGAAGCTCGTGCAAGTTGCTGACCTTGGGATCGAAATGGTTTTCATAGTTGGGCGGTCCACCCATCGGTTGGATCGCGTACACGTGGTTCGTTCCTTTCCCGGTTCCGACTGTAACGAACCTGCCGTCGTCTGACCAAGTCGCGGTGGTCGCTCGAGCCGAGGTGTAGCCCCTTTGTAGTCGGTACCGGTGCCACACCTTGCCGCTGTTGGTATCGTCCGCCGAAGGGACAGACTGAAGGGCGGAAACGCCAATCGAAGACTGAGGGCGAAGCTCGAAGACGTCGAAAGAGTGAGAGGCGGCAGAAGCCGTCAGGATCGCGGTTGAGGCCGGCGAGAACGAGACAAGAGCGATCGGAAGGTGGTACGGCCGAAAATGCGCGACCGTCTTGAGCGAAGAGGAGGACGGAGTCGAAGAGGCACGTGGAGGCCGAACTTGACGAGATGGAAGCGAAGACTTGGCGAGATCGACCACCACGACAGTTCCAGCTACTGCTGATTGCGCCGAATTATTGGAAAGAGGCGTGGTCGGCGTTGAGGGCCTCGACAGCGAACCGGGCACAGACAACCTCCTGCCGAAGCCGGAGACGATGTTTGCGGGTGCGGATTTCGAGAGGGATGGATCTCGGACCGGCGGGTCGTGAGATCTAGCATTCGTACTCCTCGCAAGCCAGTAGCTCATACCGACTTCGCCGATTGCCTTGACTCCGCTCAGAACCCCCTCGCTAACTTTTCTCGCAACCTGTTCCCCCACTTGTCCGGCTTCACTCATGAGCGTGCTCCCGGGGCTGCCCCCAGCCCTCGGAAAGAACTCGGACGTCGATTGGGTTGGACTCGCAGGTTCCGAATCGAAGAGTCCCGCATGGGCCAAAAGCCCAGCTCCGGGTTTCGCCGGGGATCGATCGAGTCGTGAAGAAGGGATGGCTCGGTCCGTTGCGTAAGCGAGAAGTCGCCCTCCCGATCCGAGGGAAAAGACCGGTGCGCCATCGAAGGGAGAAGGGGCGAGGTCGGTAATGGGAGAAAACGGAGTTGGCTGCAGATCGTTGACGCGGAGGACGTGCAATGCGAGAGGCGCTGAGCACGAGATGACGAGGAAGCGCGGATTGACCGCAAGTCGATGAGCGGTCCCGGGAAGGTCGTGGACAGTAATGATGCGATGAGAGAGGAGAGAGTAAAGTAGAACGTGGGAAGAAGAGGATCTCGCTCGATGAGAGAGGAGAGCGATCGTCGTAGGCGTGACGACGGCAAAGTCGATGATTGGTCCAATTCCTTGTCCCAAGCGGTCCGACAGCTCGACGTCGAGAGCGGTGTCAAGGGATCGCAGCCTGACGATCTCGAACCACGCGTCGAGGTTTGAGCAGTCCCAGATCGAGAGCGCACCGCTCTTGTAGGCGGCCATCAGAACCCTCCTACCATTTGCGACAGTGTCAGCTACGATGCGTGCAACGAGCGGGACGTGCTCGAGAGCTCACCTCGCTGCACCGCCTCGGTCCGGCAATGTCGCCCATTTCGCACAGTTTACGCGATCTGCCCCGTTCGCACCGATGTCTAGACAACGGGCGTCGAGCATTGACTGACCCTGTCCGACCGGAAACGGATCCCCGGGATCGATGTCGTCCTCGGGACCTGCCCCCCCTTCGAACGGCGCGACCTGGCCATCTCTCGCAGCTGCTGTCGCGTGCGCGCCGTGCCGCTGGTCGATCGCGCGGCCGTCTGGAGACTCGATCGTGCCAGTCCACGTCTTGCGAATGTTGGCGAGGAGCGACGGGCTCCTGCGGTAACAACACCGGACCGAACCATCGCGATGCCGTCAGCTCTGCCTCGTGCAACGAGTCTAAGGTCGCGGGCACGAAAGAGACTCACTTGACCGCCTGGGGCTGTACTACTCTGCCGCGTCTGTCCGGAGACGGAGGGGCGGCCCCGGACGCGAACGGGGTCGGATCGGATGAATGGGATCGAGACTCGGGAACGGCATGGTGCAGCGGTTCGGGGTCGAAGGGCATACGCAGGATCGTCCAACCAGACGATCTAGGGGTCCAGAGGCTGGGGAGCGAGACGAGTCGGGGTGACGATAAGCGCAAGTGGGGGTTTCGGATCTCGGTCGAAACGAGGCGTGATGGGCGAGGCCGTAACTATGTAGAGGTAACGACAGAGGTTCGGGTCAAGTCGCGGGTGTGGAGGATCGTGGAGCGAAACAAAGGGTCGCGGCGAGTGTACTCCGCACAGCCCGACGTCGCGCGAAATATACTATACTTTCGCTCGGTAACCTCGTACAGGTCAGCAACATTTAGTAATTAACACGGGGAAATCGAATATGTCTGAATCTCGTCGCGACGAGAGGTCGTCGCCGAAACTCTGCCGATTTTTGCGGGTTGACGTTCTCAGCACCTCGCGATGCGTGGTAAAGACGTACAAACGCCTCGTCGCAAGCAGTAACTACTATGACCATCAGTCTGCCTCCAGCGGCCGCAAAGGGATCGCGTAAACGAGGCGAGGGCCGCTCTCCGAGAGCTTTTTGCGAAAATGCAAAACTGGCTTTCGCTCGAGTCTGTCGGGAAAGATCGGTCCTATTTTTCGGTTCGATCGTTACTCAAAAGCGCTTGAGCGTGCATAGACACAGTCGAAGGGTCTGTCATGACTACCTCGCGGCCCTTGTCCACCGCAAGAGCAGCTGCAGCGGAATTCCGGAAGAGGTCTGATTCGGTACGCGGAGACGGTCTGAGCAGTTACGACCCATGTTGAGACCACTTGAGCAGCGAAGTGATTACACACGAAGTAGGCGATGGTGCGCAGACGCTGACGCGGCACTTGTGGAGTGCTGCCGAGGGAGAAGACGAATCGGAAAGTTCGAGAAGTCGTTTGCCGCTTTCATCAACTACCCGATCGTCCTCCACCTTTCAGAGTCACAAGTTCCCCCTACAATATGCCTCGCCAGACCCGATCCTCCGCGCGACCTGCCGCTCGTCCTTCCGCTCCTGCTCCCCAACAGCAGTCCCGAGGCGCACACACTCAGTCAGTCACACTCGCTGCGGCCACTTGCGCACCTCGCTCGCTCAAGACCGAATCGCTCACGACTGTGCTCGCTCTCGTAGGGCCGCGCCTCCTCCCGCTTACGCCCAACAGGCTCACCCTCCCGCACATGCTCCCGCCGCCCCTTCTGCCGGCGGAGGAATGTTTGCCAACGTGAGTATCAACGCCTTCGCCTGTTAGCAGACGACGTTGCTCCAAGGAACACCCCCAGAGGTCGAGGCCAGACTCGAGGTGGCGATTCGATCGACTCGGGGAACAGTGGAACATCGCAGCGTCAAGACTACTCGAGTCAGCGCACACGATCACGAACTTCTATAGCTCACTCGAGACGCGAACGGGACACGCGTGGGGTCTCGGTCAACGCTGAAACAAGAGGCATGTTCACGCAACGCTGTCGACTGACCCGATTTTCCTCTCGCTTTTCGCTATGTAGATGGCCTCGACCGCTGCCGGTGTCGCCGTAGGATCCACAATGGGTCACGGTCTCTCAAACATGCTCTTCGGCGGAGGAGGATCGTCGCAGCAAGAAGTTGCCGCGCCCGTCACTCCCCAAGAGCAATCGCAATTCGTCCAAGCGACCAACGTTGGAGGAAAGTGTGACATCCAAGCCAAGGGTACGTCTCTGGCTGAGGGACCTGGACCTGCGTCGAGACTTTTGGCTGCAACTGACCCCCCGCACGCGTCTCGCAGACTTTGTCTCGTGCTTGAACGCCACTGGAAACGACACCCAGTCGTGCTCTTACTACCTCGACATGCTCAAGCAATGCCAATCCGCCGCCGCCCCTTACTAGATCATCGTGGGGAAGGATTGATATTGGGGTCGGGGTTTCGAGAGGGTTGTTCAGTCTGGAGTCTGGGTTCTTTCGTTTTCTCTTTTTGAATTTAAATTCGCAACGCATAGTATCTACCTCGTGTCGTTTGAGCCGGTTGTCTTGGCGCGGTTCGGACTGCGCGGATGCTCGAGAGAAATTCGGGAGATTTTCGGGCCCGCGGGCCAAAAAAAGTTGAACGACATTGTCGACGACTTTGACCCGACTCAGTCAAACCCCACATGTCGACGGGAACGGCGCTGCTGACGACGCTCGAAGCGATCCTCAAAGCGTGGGACACGCGGCACTCGCTCCTGAACGAGCTCGAATCGGCACTCGAGTCATTCCTGACCTCGACTCCGATCTCGCTCTCCAACCCAGTCGACCTCCTCACTCCTTCTCCCCGTACCGATTCCGATTCTGATGGGACTTCTCCTCGCACTGGATCGAGCTGTCTGACCGAGTCGCAGTCGCCGCTGCACGTGCGACCGCCGAACGAGCAAGAGTTGCAACAGTTGCTCTCGATCAGTTTCGCCGGCCTGTTGGAAGTCAAGCACGAAGTTCAAGAGCTCGGTAAACGACTCGGGGACGAACTCGACGCGGACCAGCTCGCCCATGTCGTCGCGAACGTCGAGGAATGGGAATCAAAGAGGATCACACTCGTAGGTCGTCGTCCTCTCTCAAAACGTTTCACTTTTTGACTAGGGTTGACGGGTCGATCGTGACGCTTCTTGTGGATTCCTGCTGGAAAATAGACGCTCGAGAGGGATCAACTGAGAAGATTGTCGAGCTTGCAACCCGAACTCGAATTTTCGCAATCGATCCAGGATAAGGATCAATCGTACGTCGCATACCCAATGCTCTCTGTCGCTTCGCCACACTCCCCCCTCCTCCTCCCTTCTCCCCCTCCTCCCTGGAACGCTCGTCTAAAAACGGATTGTGTTTCATTTTGTTTGCGACTTTTTCCTTAGTCGGAGAGAGCTGCTCGGTCAGATCGAGGAAGAGAAGCGGGAAATACATGCCGAAGTCGTCGACCTCAAAGCCGCGGCGGCGGCGGTCGAAGACAGCGACTGAAACCCCCCGACGCAGGATCCCTCGACCCCCGCCTTCCGGCCGGAGGCAGTGTAGCGCTTTCTCCTCTTCCGCCCCCTCCCCCCCCCTCTCCCCCACCGCCCTCGTGTCCTCCACGACCAGACGTTCCCTTCGAAGCACGCCGACTTCGTCTCGAAGGAGGAGGAGGAGGCGCGAAAGCGTCAAGTGTGTCGGGGATCGAGGGGTTCCCATAGAGTCCCTCTCTCAATCTCTCTCTTTTAGAGGTGATGAGCACGTCGACCCGGGAATCGATTACATCGTCCTCCCCCTCCCCGAATTACGCCAGTCATCCCGCGATTTCCACCATCTACCGAGCTTTTGTGTCTCTCGGGGGCGAACCTGGTTTTCAGGATCTTTCTTCCCCCCCCCCTCCCCATCTCCCTACTCTCAAATCCCATCGGCTTTTTTCTTTTCAGCCAGGTCGAGGTAGTAAGCATCCCGAATCTTGACTGTTTTGGACCCACAAAGAAAAACAATGCAAAAAGTAAGAATCGAACCGGACGCGTGTGTCGGCGTCGCGCGCGCGCGTCACAGGGGGTCGCAGCGAGGATATTCGTTTGGGGAGAGAAAAGTTCAGAGAGAGAGAGCGGGGGGGGGGAAGAAAGAAAGAAATAAAAGATTCATTCCGTCCGACTTGCCATTCTTTTCGTGCCACCCATACCTGTGTACACACCCAAGAGGCATTTTTCCCCCGAGTTCCTTTGGGTCAACCGGTCGGTACGTACACACCGGGGGGGGGGGCGGATCCGGGAATTTCGGGGGCAAACAAACTCACCAGAAAGCGTAACCTCCTACTAGTCCCGACCCAAGTCCGATTCCAATGTTCAACAAGATCTGAAAACCCGGTTCGGGGGGTTCTTTTTCTGAGTTGGGGGGAGTGAACTCGAGGGAGAGAGGGGGGAAAGACGTATGGGCAAACGCACCGAGCGACGAAGGGTTCCCTGGATTGGAGCGATTGCCATAGTTCTTTTGAATAGAAATCCGTGCGCGCCCCGAAAGCGTAAAACCGATGACAGAGCGTTTTTGGTCACAAGAAGGAAAGAGACCCTCGAGGTGTGGGCTCGAGGGCGGAGTGAGGGGATCAAAAGCAGTTTTCTGGCGGGAATTGAGCGAGGGGAAGGTCTGCGAAGACGTCCGAAGCCACTGGGCTTTTTTTTTTTTTCGCTCGTTCCGACTCTCGGTCCTCCTTTCCCCTTTCCCCCTCGCTCGCGGCCCCCCTTTTTTGTCACCCTGCTCTCTCTCTCTCTCTCTCTCCCTCCCTCTCTCTCTCTCGGTCGGTTGTCTTCGTTCAAGGCGAGCCCGATATTATTTCGACCTCTCTTTGTTTTCATTCGAAACCAGAATCCATCCCCTCCTCCGAGTCTAGCGAGCGACCAATGGCTGCGAACAGAGTTCCGTCGCGCTCGAGTCAGCCCCAAGGCCTCGGGGAGCGCCGCCCGGTGAGGGGCGAGATGAAACCATACCCAATCTATTGCTTGGCGGCTTGTTGCTCGAGGTACCAGTTATCACGGGCTTGAGTCTTGGGGAGGTGGAGGGTGTACCTGTCGAGGGCACGTGAGTAGGAGGGGGTTTCAGTACGGTACGAGTCGGGCCCGAGGGCCGGGAAGAAGGGGGGGAGAGAGTCACGGGCTCACCAGTATGCGTATCCGAAGACGAGACCTCCTCCCATACCGACCGAGAGGTGGGTGAGGAGCTGCGGTTCCGGATCCTTCTGAGTCAGCCATGTTTGCCCTCGCGGCGGGGCATACGAGGTGGAATGCGGCGGTTTCTCATCGCTTCATCTCGAGAGCGCCTAGACGAGCGCGAGGGCGGACGAGCGACTCACGTGCTTGCGCAACATGCCAGAGATGGGAGCGATGGCCATTGCGAGTGTAGGTCGTGCGGGCGCGGGGTAGAGGCGAGAGAGGGTACCGGTCGGCGGTCGGCGGTCACGACCAATCGCCAATCGGTTCGATTCGCTGTCTCTTTCCCACTCCCTTGGCGCCTCGCGCCAGCTCGTATGTTCTCGCAGGGGCACCTCTCTCACGTTTTGGTAAGGCTTCACATCAGCGGCGCGACAAACCGCCGTCCGGTACCCGAGGATCCCTCTGCTCGGCTCGCTCGGTGCTTATTCTTGTCCTGCTTCGTCCGCGTCATCTACCCATTCTTGATCCGACTGCATAGCGCTCGAATACTTTCGATGTCACTCCCGTCGGGTACTCCGGGTGATTGTCGCTCGAGCAGAAGAAAAACAGCTCAGAACGAGAATCAGATGGGCTGGAGGGCCTCATCCTGCCACACGGTGCCGTTATTCGATCTTGCGCAGATGTGCAGCTGTTTCAGCGGTCCAGATACGGGCTTTCAAAGCAGGCGGGCGCGGACGGAATGAGCAGGGACGGCTTTTCTCCAACAAGCGATCGGTGCGTCGGTCGGGCAGCGCTTGTACACGTACAAAGGCTTCGCGACGTCTTCAAATTGCGCGAGTCGACAGCTGCTTGTCGCGAAACTCCTCTTGCACAGAGGGTAACCCGTAGGACCACCCACAGCGCTCGCGAGGGCCGCCCAAAAGAAAAAAATCAACACCCCGACAGGCGTCGCGATTCGGTGATTCGAGTCACGACGCTTCCCGCGCGCTCGATGGCAGGCGGATCCTGCACTTGACTCAGCGGTGAGTCGTGCCCCGTATTCGCGCGAGATGCCTTCATGTCCGAAAATTGTGGCCCGGGGAAAACGCCGAAAACTGCGCGGTCGACGTTGCGAAGGCCGCGTGCTCGTCTCACGTTCGATGATGCTGTCTTGTTTTGAGGACTGTATGCGTGTGAGCTCCGGAGACCCCTGGACGTACTGTATTCGCAACAGAGCAGCCATGAAGCACCGTATCGAGGCGGGTGCGCGAAAATAGCTCAACGGTCGCGCGAAAACTTTTTTTTTTCTTTGCGCGCGTTTCCCCGGTTTCTCGTGATCGAGGGTTCTCAAGGATATGATCTAGATCTTGTCTGATCAGGAAAGCGCGCTAGCGGGATATCTGATGGAAGGGGATCTTTGATCAATCTCCTCTCTGTCTTTTTTTCCCTCTTTCCAGGTTTCTTCTGCAGCAGACCCTCCTCGCCTACGTTCCTCGACATCCGATGGATTCGATTGCTCCCCACGTCGTGTCCCTGGCGGGCAAGCAGTCTCCAGCTGTCAAGGCAGAGAAGACCAGGCAGAAAGAAGCTTCTCTTCGTTCGTCCCCCGGGTTTTTCTGTCTTCCTCCATATGCTCGCTCATAGTGATCGCTGACCTACTGATTGGACGAGAAAATTACAGATGTCGCCAATATCTACATCTTCGTGATGGCTGGAGTCCTCGGCTTTTTCGTCCTGCGAAACGTCCTCCTCGCCGTGCAGCGCTTCTTCATCCGTCGCCAGCGCCGAACTTCGGTCGCCTCGTCCGATGAGAAATCTTCGACGCTAAACGGACCCAAGCCTTTCTTCCTCCGACTGTCCGACCACGTGGATGCCATCGCTCTGCGACCCGTCAACCTCTGGATCGTTCCCCGCGACTGGACCTACCTCCGGTTGCTCCTCACGATTCTCATCTCCGCTGCCAATGTCGCTTGTTGTCTCGTAAGTACCCGCAGCTACGTTCGTTGAGTCGGTCGGAACTGAAACTCGCTCGAACAGGTCATTGCGGTCACTTCTCCCATTCCCAATCAAGCGGGAAGCAGCGTCGCGCGTGCGTTTGCTCGTCGATGTGGACGGATCGCTGTTGCAAATTTCCCGATGCTATACTGTTTCGCTGGAAGAAACAACATCGTGGCCACGCTCACCGGTGCGTCTCGCAGTCGTCGTCTCAACTTGGTCTCGTCGACTAATGTGCACCACTTTGGCTCCCTCAGGCATCTCCTACCAGGTTGGTCACCGCGTATACGTGCGCTATGCTAGCGAGGACCTGACTCGCTCTCGCGAATGTTGCACAGGAACTCCGATTCTACCACATCTTGATCGGAACCTGGACCTTCCTCGAGAGTTTCGTTCACACCTTCGCGTACCTCGGTCACGTGAGTTCATTTCCTCTCTCCATTTCTACTTGAAGTTCTTCCCACTAAGCGGGACCCGGCTTCGTCTTCAGTACTGGAGGTACCAACCGGCTGAAGCTTTGCGCGAAGAATACTCGTGGGTGGTTTTCGTTTTCTCGTTTTCTTTCTCGGCGCGATCATTCCGCTCACGAAAGCGCATGACGTATAGCGAACTATACTTCAAGATGGGCATCGTCGTAAGTGCTCGCTTCGGTACGATGGCGTGCTCGCGAAGTACTGACGTCTTCCTCGCCGACCGCGCAGGCCTTGGTGTTCATGATGGCAAACTGCGTCTTCGGCCTCAAATGGATTCGTCGTCGTTCCTACGAGATTTTTCTCACCTTGCACATCATCGGAGGTGCCCTCGTTCTCGCGGGCGCGTGGTACCGTAAGTTTGTTCCGTTGATACGGTCCGAGCGAGACTTTGCGCTGACTTCGAAGCCACGTGCGTTAGACCGACCGATCATTGTCAACTGGGTCTACGCTGCTGCTGCCGTCTGGGCCTTCGAGCGTCTCGTTCGGCTCGTGTGGCACGTTTCGAGTATCGTGAACACGCGTCTCGTCATTCGCAAGCCACTCATCGAGGCGCGAGCATCGGTCGTCGCGGGTGCGATCAAGCTCACCGTTCCTTTCCCGGGTGGAACCTGGGAGGCGGGCCAACACGCTTACGTCACGTTTTGGTACGCTCACGATCGTCTCGATCATACCATTCGAACCCGAGGCTGACGGTTCCCCGCGCGCACGGCAGGGGAACTCAACTCTTGCGCTCACCGTGGTACATTGGTCAACCCCATCCCTTCTCTATCTCCAACGTGCCCAACCCTTCAACTGGAGACTCTCAAGAGCTCCGCTTTGTCGCCCGGATCCATCGGGGAATCACAAAGACAATCGCGGCTCACGTCGAACAACAGTGTAAAGCGACGGGCAAGGAAGAAGTATCGATCACGGTCGGCATCGAGGGACCTCACGGTGCGTCTGAATTTAATTGACGTGCGCACCGGATCTGACGGCTTTACTCCTCAGGCTGGGCGACCGAGACGGACGATTTCGATTCGATTCTCCTCATCGCTGGAGGCTCTGGCAGGTCTCATCATCCCATCGAGCCCGATTTCTTGACGCTTACAAGTTCGTGTTATCGGAGCAGGCATTACGCACCCCTTGAGCATACTCTCCGACCTCTGCACGCGTGCTTCGCAAGGATCACCGAGCCGAACTTCGTCCGTCAAACTCGTTTGGGCTCTTCACCACCTGAGTGAGTTTTTTTCATGCTCCAGCTACTCTGATAGACTCAAGTTGACGATGTAGTCTCTCTCTGCGGTAGCTCAAATCGAATGGATCCGGGAAACGCTCGAAACGGCAAATTCGCTCGCCAAGGAGAGCAACCTCAAACTCTCGACCGAGCTCTACGTCACTCGCTCCCTCTCGTCAGAAGACAACAGTGGCGCATCGACCCCGTGCGACTCGCCGTCACTGGCTTCGATCGACGACGAGAAGAAGGACGATTTCGGTCGAGCGCTCGGAGCGTCGTTTGTCGATGCCCGTCAATTCTCTGGACGACCTGCCATCGCAGATGCGATCTCGCAAGTCGTATCCGAGTGCCCGGGAACTGCGCTCGTCGTTGGTGAGCCAATCTTTCGCCCTCGTGTGGCTCAAGCCCGCGTGCTGCGACCCAGCTCAACTCGTTTGCGCCTGTTCTCTTCGTTGTTTTTGACGCAGCCTGCGGACCTTCGAGTCTCGCGAACGAAGTACGACACGTCTCTCGGGGATACTCGTCGTCGGTGCTTCGAGTCGACATCGCTTCGTTCGAGTGCTAGTCGAACCCGTTGAAGTGAAGGGTTGGGAGAAGAAAAAAGAAAAGAACTGAAAATCGGTTTTGCACTTTTGGGCTGGTCGTTCGGTTCGGGGCTGCCTTGTAGAATATTTGAATGGGTTCGTCGGGATAGGGACGATGTGAATACCTTTAGCTTACGTAATGAAACGATAGAAACGGATGAACGCATATGTACTGTTTTTTCAGCGAGCAAGACCCCCGGGTTTTTCCTTTTCGAGGGGGTCCGAAATGACGGCGCTAGCCAAGGATTTTCGCGCTAGTTATCTGATCACTTCCCACCCAGATCTCGTCTGTTCGAGAGGGTGGGAATCCGACTTTTTTCTGTCCCAAAATCACGTTAATCACGAGAAGCAGCGAGGCGACGAATGCTCGCAGCTAGTTACCCCACCTCGTCGCTCCCTGGTTCACCCCGACACGAATCTCCGCCGTTCGAATACCGTTCAAACTCGGCTTCGAGGACTCCGACTCTCCGCCGCAAAAGCAGCAGCCCTCCCTCTCACACACCGAAACGAGCGTCGAGCGTCACTCGATCAACTCGCGTCTCTCGGTAGGTTCGCGAGCCAGCGGTCCTCGAGTCCGGCAAAAGACCCACGTGCTGACTCTCGCGCGCGCGCCAGGCCTCCGCTCTCCTCCGTTCAATCGGCCCCTCCACCTCAATTCATCAACCTGGCTTCGTTCAACGACGACAACGGATTCGGCGACCTTCTGCACCCGTCGAGATCCGCGTTCAACGATGACTCGAGTTACAGCGCGTTCCCGGCTCCGCAAGATGACGACTTAGCCTCGAACCCCTTCGCCGACATGGCGTCGTCGACCGTATCGTACCCTTCCGCGACGCAGCAGCAGTCGTACTACGATGAGCCGACGTCACCAGTACTCGCGCATCTGCCGACGCCCTCGACTCCCGCCCACCAAGTCAGCGAAGACGTGTCGTTCCGCCGCGAGAGTGCTCCGGAACCCGAGACTCCGCTGCCACCTCCGTCTTCTGCGTACCCCTACTCGGGCTACGACAGCGACCCGTACACTCCTGCGTCTCCCCTCGCGTCCACCACACCGACCCTCACCGTCCCCCGATCGGAGCAAACTCCCTTCGGCTCCCCCCCGGCTTCCCCTCCCGTGTCAGCATTCGAGACGCCTCTGCCTCCCCCGTTCCCTCCCTCTACCTCGTTTTCGGCCGAGTCAGCCTCGCCCGTTCGGCCCGCGAACAAGGCTGACCTTTCGGCACTGCTCGGCGAGGAGAAACCCGCGCTGCCGAGTTTCTCGAAACCGAAACGGAAAGAGAGGAGCGAGGGAGTCGCAGGTCCGCTCGGAAGCAAGATTGCAGTGCTTCCCGTCGGTTCGGTCGGAAGGAAGCCGGTCGGAGGCGCTCTCGCAGCGTTGTTGGGGTTGGAGGTCGAAGAGGATGGCCAGAAGCAACCGGTACAATCTCCGCATCGAGCGCAGGAGAAGCTAGAGGACAAGGAACCGTCAGATCGAGAAGACGTCCCGACAGAGACCAGGGTTGTGCCAGTGCCCGCGGAAGAGCCGTTCGGGGAGGGAAAATCAGTCGTAAAGGAAAACCTTGAGAAGGCGGAGGAGGTCGAGACATCACCGGAGGACGCCCCGCTACCGCCAGAAGATGTCTCGACGTCTGCGGGAGACATCGATCCGCCGGCATTGGAAACGCCCTTGCCCCCGTCGCCATCCTCGACGGATCTCGAAGCGAGCGATGCCTCGCTTCCAGAAATGACTCCGGCTCTCTCTCGCAAGCCTTCCGAAGCCCCTTCCACATTCTCTGCCGTCTCTTCTGTCGCCGAAAATATCCCTTACGATTCGATGGTCAGTCCTCTCGATACGAGTGTCGACGAAAACGGGGCACGCAAAGAAGCTGCGTGGCCGGCCAACAAGGAAGTCGCCGGCCTCGAGAGCAAGTTTGCGTCTGTGCGAATTGCGGATGAAAACGAAACCTCTTCCTCGCCCGGATCGACTCCGACCGCCTCCTTCACCTCTCCTCCGGCGCGCCCTTCGGATGCGTCTCAAGATACACCTGTTCCCTCGACTTCGACGGCCGCCGACCCTACTTACTCGCAGTACATCTTTACCGACACAACTTCGAACCCAAAGGCCGAACCTCTGACGGCACCCTCGAGGGGATTCCGTGCATTCAACGGTTCGGGAGATGAGGGCGGATTCGGCGGAACAGACGATGGAGACAGCTTGAGGGGGGCGTACAGTCGAAGTCTCGAAGTCGGAGACGCCGAAGAGAACGACTACGAGTCAGGAACGAACCCGGTCGTACAGGACGAGCCGGTCGAACCGAATGGATCAGTTCGAAGCGAGAAAGAGGTGAGCTCGCTTGCGGCGGTTCCAGGTCAACCTGTCTAGTGGCTGACCATGTTCGTTGCCACCGCCAGGGCTCAGCACCTCTGCCTCCTTTACCTTCTACGACGATCCAAGGATCCCCGAGAAGCAAAGATCTCGGAGGTTCGCTTGGTCCTTCTTTCATCATCACGGTCGCAGATCCACAAACGGTCGGCAAGAACCCTGCTTCGCAGCACACAGTGTTTACTGTCCGAACAAGAGTGCGTCGCCCTCCTCGGAGACTGACCCTTCAGCCCAAGACTGACAGCAACCTTCTACTCGGATTCTCAGACGACCTCCGCCGCGTTCCGTAAAACCGATTTTTCGGTCCTCCGGCGCTACAGTCACTTCGTGTGGCTTTACGACGCGCTCATGCAGAATAACCCGGGTGTGATCGTCCCAGGCATGCCTGAAAAGCATGTCATCGGTAAGTTGGCTTGGCGTCCTTTCTGCTTCGCGCCTTCCTCGCTCCTGGTTGACCTCGCGAATCATCGTTTCCAGGTCGGTTTGGATCCGACTTTATCGAGAATCGTCGACTGGGTTTGCAAGCGGCGCTCACGAAAATCGTTGCGCACCCAATGCTCGTCGGTGACCCCGACTTGCGCCTGTTCCTCGAAAGCGATACCTTCCACATTGATGTCAGTCTCGCCTTTGCGGATCAGAGTGTCTCTTTACGCCACAGCTCACCCCTAGCGCTTCAATACTAGATCAAGCAACGCAAGATCGACACCACTCACGAGAATAAGGGTTTCCTCGCTAATTTGAGCAGCAGTATTTCAGGACCCAAATTCGTCGAGTTTGATGAGGTGAGATCGTTCCGCGCATCGGGTATGTGCTTCTCCCTCTTTGCTGACGGACCCTCGCTGTCAGTACTTCGAGAACCGCCGCCACGTCCTCGAGACCTTTGAAACCCAACTCCGAGCTCTCCTCACTTCCCTCTCCGCCGCCGCCAAAGCGCGTTCCGTACTACACGTTTCCCTCGCCGAACTACAGTCGGCTTTCCTTGCGTTGGCCGAGTCCGACCTCTCTACACAACTCCGTAAACTGTTCGCCGAAGCCGCGGCACTGCAGAAGAAGCTCCACGACCTCCACGAGGCACAAGCGGTCAGCGATGAGCAAATTGGTGGCCTTGTCAGTGTCGCAGAGTCGTATGCAAGGATGTGCGCTAGTGCCAGGGTGAGAACGTCTTCTCTCTTTTTCGTGGGATTTGAGCCTTTCATGCTTACGCCATTGGTTCCGCCGCTTCGTTAGGGCGTATTCGGCGCCCGAATCAAAGCGTACCACAGTTGGCAGACTGCAGAATCACGTCTGAGGAAAGCGCAAGTCGAGCACGAAAAGGGGAAGCGCTCGGGTCGAACGCATTCAGAATTGTTGCCAGATTCCGTCGCCATGCTCGCCGACGTGAGTCAATCTCGCGAACGGGGCCCCTCCGTCTTGTACCGCGCAATGCTGACTGATCGAGCGGGGTCCGACAGGCCGAGCGGAGAATGCTCGACGCTCGACATGATTTCGAGGACGTCAGCAAGCTCACAAAAGCCGAGATGGCCAGGTTCGACAAGGAGAAAGTCGACGATTTCAAGAAAGCACTTGAGGAGTACGCCGACTCCTTGGCACTTCGTCAACGCGAGGTGAGAAGACCACCTCCAATTTATCGTGCATCTTGGCGGTGCTCGGGTGAGCCGAAAGCTTACGTCGCGAATTCGGAAAAACCCGCTCTTCCGGTCCAGGTCGTCGCTGGTTGGCAAGGGTATCACGATCTGCTCGTCAAGACCGCCGAAGCTAACGATGACTCGACTAGCACGTCTTCGAGGGTGTGAAACTACTGAAATGAGCGCACGTTGCACTTTTTCTCCACTTTTCTGACTCTGTGACTCGCTAAGGCTCGGTCGATAGCGATTAAAGAAGTGTCACCTCGCGGTGCAGTGCTGTCCATACAGTATACGTACAATGAAAAGACTATTGCGGTCCTCGCAGACCAAGTTTAGACCTTCTCCTTGCCCTGCAAGGATCGACGGTCGTCGGGTTTTGCCTCGATTTGGCAAGGTTTCATTCGACAGTGAGAGCTGGCGGCGGTGCAAGCGATGATCTCCCATTCGCGTCGCTTGACCTGCAGCTGTGCTATCTTCGGTCGTAGGCGTTCACGCAGCGATACCTCCCGCTTGTTATCTTGATCGAGCTCGGCTACGAAGTTGGGTCAAAATTTTCGTGCGTCGCAACTCTGACCGCGTGTCGAGCGAGCGAAGTTTTCATTCGCGGGTCAACGGATCGCCGGTTCACAAATCGGATCCGCGGTGCCTGAAAGACGAAAAGACGTGACCCCTTCGAGACTCGGGTCGCGATCGAACCCCACACGGAAAACCTATTTTCGTTTCCAGTGCTTTTTTCTCTGTCGCTGGCCCGACACGCGCACCGCTTCGTCTCGACCGCAAACCCTTCCCCCTCCTCGTCATTCGTTCGTCGATCCTCAGCTCGTATGGGCAAGCGCTCCCGTCGCTCGACCGCAGACGATGAATGGGACCCGGCCGCGAGTTCTCGCCCGAAAGTCAACAAGCGACCCACTCTTAAGGATCTGAGCAGCGACAGCGATTCGAGTACTGTGACCAAGGCCTCTTCGTCGACGCCGGCTCCGGCTCCGCGGAAAGGGGGCAGGACAAGGGTCGCGTGCGACCAGTGTTCACGGAGGAGGTCTCGCTGCTCGCTCGAAGGACCGGCGTGTGAAGGTTGTGTCGAGCGGGGCGACCCCGAGTCGTGTTCGTATCAGTCCCTGATTTGGATGTGAGTCGACTCGACGCTCTGTGCCCCTCCGCGCCGAAGAGCTGACCTCTCGTCTCGCGCAAACGAAAGAGACAACGTCGAGGATTTGCCTTCGCGACAGCTCCGGCGCAAGCTGGATGCATTGGAGGCGTTGTTCCAGTCCCTCGCAAAGCCACCAGCGGTCTCGCCTTCGCCTCCCAAGCGAAGTCCAATTCAGCTACCCGTGCAACTTCCTCCCGCTACCCCTCCATCGGAATTCGCGTTCAACTCCGTATCGACGTCTCTCGCTTCCGCTCGCGACTGCCTCGCCCGCTCTCTTTTCGTCAACGGAACATTGAACAAGAATTTATTGCCTGAGGGGGTCGACATCGCTGAACTCGACTACGAAGTGAGCCTGACTCGATTCTTTGCGTCATTCTTCACCTCGACCTGACGCCAAACGACCTCGTCAACTCGTCAACAGCTACGAACCATCGACAACAACTATCTACTAAAGACTGCACGTTTACCTCCATCAGTCCCAACAACGCTCCCATCTCCGCCGCAGGCTCACCTCGCCATCTGTTTCTTCTCCTCGACGGTCAACCCCACGTTTCGCCTCGTATACGAACCCATCTTCTTTCGACAATGTCAAGAATTCTGGGCGAGCGGAATGGTGCCGTCACCTGCGTGGTTGGCGTTGTATCTGGCAGTATGCAGCTCCGGATTCAAGGTCATCTTGGGGGACAAGGAAGCAGTTCTGCAATCCGGGCTGCTCGAGGACGAGATCGCGCAATTGGCAGAGAAATGCTGGAGCGAGTCTCGGGATACCTTGGAACTCGAAGGTACGTCCTCGCGCGGTGACCCGGGCCGGATCCAGCTCAAATCCAGGACTCGTTCACAGGCTTCCCTCTCGCCAGTTCTGTCGAGGCGGTTCAAGTTGCGCTCACGCTCGCTCTATCGACCCTGTATGGAGACTCGAGCAACATCTCCCGGGCGTCGTCGCTTCTCAGCCTGGCTGCGAACGCTGCTCTCGACCTTGGCCTCGATCTCGATCCCCGCGAAGGGTTGTTGGACACGACTCCCTTGGACGTCGAGATGCGACGAAGGACTTTTTGGGCACTCTACGTAGGCTTCCGTCTTCCTTTCCTGCGAGTTCTCGGGCGCCCACTGACCACCTGCTTTTCTTCCTCGCGTCCTCAGGCTTGCGAAGCGTGCGCTCCCTTCTGCCGAGAACTTCTGGCCGCACGCAACCTTTACTGACATGCTTCAATGGAACCCGTAGCGCGTTCGATCTCATTCTCGGCAAAGAACCGACGGAACTGTGTTCGGCGAATCCCTCCGTTCGGCGACCTCTGTTCCTCTCGAACGACTGCTTTCTGGTGTCGGGACACTTGTCGCCAGTTGGAGTCGACGCTACGACGAAGGCGATCGTGATTTCGCCCACCTCGTCGCTCTTCACCGTCTCCGCCCTCGCGGTCAAAGCTTCCCGAGTCGTCAAAACGCGAGCTGGAGACACGGAACTGGTTCGCCTGCTCGAAGAGCTCAACTCGTATGACGGTGCATTTCGTTCGTCTCCGGCGGCGGAGTCGATGTTTCGGGCCGCTTACGTGCGCCTGCACCAAGCCTCGCGAGAGCTGAACCTGTCGACCGCCGAACGTGACACTATCGCTGCAAAGCATCTCGGTGAGTTGCCCGCCGCATACGAGGGATCACACGCGATTGACGATGAGTTTCTTTCAGATGCCCTGCTACGTTCAGCGGTCGCTATGCCTTCCAACATTGCCCCCGATCTGTTGTTCTTGTCGACGACGTTGGCATTCAGTTCGGCCTTGCGGTCCTGCCTCGTCCTCTATGGTCAGTCCATTGCAATACTCTACCGTCACGCTCGGAAGCTGACATCGATTTCCCACAGACGGGCAAATCGCATTCGAGCGAAACCGGCCCGACCTTCGCAACTTTGCGGTTGCCCTCAGTAACTCCTTCCGAGCAAATGCTCTACGGTTACCAGCAGCCCGTTGCGCTTCGATCATCGAACACGTCGGTGACCGGTACCGGAGACCGTCGTATGAGGCGACGCCGTCCCTCATCGGCTCCTCTCTCGCGACTCCAAACAGCGAAATCACGCTCCCTTCGCCAGCCGCGAGTGCTCCGATCAGCGCGCTTGAGCCTCCAGCTCGCTACCAGGTACTTTCTCACAGTCGGACAGGCCTGCCCGCGAACTCAGTCGCTGACTGTGTCGCTTTGTCGACAGCTTCCTAATCCAGTTCTCTCGGTTGACTATCAAGACGAGCCTTCGACTTTCCTCCCTCTCGCGACATCACATGCGCCCCAACACCAACAAGACCCTGTCGAAAATGTATCCTACGCATCTCCAGCTTCAATTTCACGCCCGGCTCTCACTCGGCCCCTTCTCAGCCTTCGTACGGCCGTCGCTTCAAACGGCTCGAAACCTTTGACCCCGACTCTCTCGCCTTGGCAAGACGCCTCGCAGACACCTTCTCGTTATATCGGATACGCCTGGAACCCGCCAAACCTATTTTAATTCCGCAAGCCGGCGACCTGAGCGCCATCACTTGCATCGACAAAGCTGTACACATACCCGTTCCCCATTCCCCGTATCGCAAAAGTGACGCTTTAGATATACCTCCCGTCATGTACTCAACTATACGCCTGCTGTTCACTCCATCACAGACACTCCGACCATCATACGCTCTTTGACAGATGTTTCCTAATTTACTTTTGTAGTTGTCCCATCTCCCCTTTCCCCCCTCTCAACAGACACTGATTTCTCCATAGACACTCAAACGTTTAAACGCATAGCGTGATCCTGCAACAACCAAACAGACACTTCCCGCCGTCGTAGTCATGCTTTTCGCAGGAATATCTCGAGGATGAAAGTTCTCATTCAGGCTTTTTTTTTGGCTTGCATAAACGCCTCAATGAATCGATTGCACGAATCTTGTCGAACGGTGAAAGACCGCTGATGGAGGAGAAATTGTCTCGCGGCGCCGCCTCTCTCGGAAGTTCGTCGGGTTAATCGCGAGTTGTTTGCGAGCCTTGCCATCACCCCTCGCCGATGACGACGCCCACACGGGCAGAGTTCGATCCATTGAATCCACCAACTCACGCAACACCGACTTCGAACCGAACGCTCTCACTCGATCCTCCCCTGACGCCGAACTCGACGACGACACCGCTGTCTTTCAAGCGAAGAACGCCGTCAAAGAGCACGGGAACGTCCAAGATTAGCAACTTGATCAACAACCTGTCGAGCAGCAATGCCGAACGCGATCTCGTGCCATCCGGGACCCTGAACCGACCGTCTCAGGTCAACCTACACGACCCCCGGTTTCGCGCCGCATCGGAATCAAACTTCTCTCAGGCACTTGATGATGACGACGAGGACGAGGACGACGAGATCGGCAGTGGCGATGATCGGCTAGGCGGACAAACCTGGAAACGTCGTCAGGCGGGTGTGGGGGGAGGGCACAGGCTGTCGTTCGCACAGGGCACCACCTCGGCGCGGCTCGTACCGCCATACACTCGGGCTATGGGCTCGCCCTCGAAAGGACCC
Organism: Sporobolomyces phaffii; assembly: GCA_037042985.1. NCBI lineage: Eukaryota > Fungi > Basidiomycota > Microbotryomycetes > Sporidiobolales > Sporidiobolaceae > Sporobolomyces > Sporobolomyces phaffii. The sequence continues at coordinate 821,193 of JAWNFN010000006.1, read as the reverse complement.
GGAGACGGGGCAGGACGGGACGAAGAAGACGAAGTTTTCCCTTTTGCCGTCACCCCGTTGCCAAAGATCCCCATGATTGTGCTGTCAGTTCAGGCGGTCTTCTTTCCGAACGATGCTTCGCGTCATATAGTCCCTGACAGACCTTCCTGTTCCGCAGATGTGTCGCTCTCTTTGGAGAATTCCTCTCAGCAAGTATCTCTTCGCCTTTCCTGTTTTTGTTCGTTCGCTCTTCGCTTTCCCTCTTTCGAGCTTGTCTGTCTGCAGACTGAGTTTAGATTGGAATTCCCTTCTACAGTATGGTCGAATCGTTCGGTGTCGGGAAAGACGGCGGGGGAGAATCTGCCGTCTCGCTGTGGTCCGGAGTCGTCGCCGCGGCTTTCTTCCTCGCCCAATTTCTCACGGCGCTCCTCTGGGTCTCGGTCGCGAACAAGCACGGCCGGAGAGTCGTACTTTTCGCGTCTCTGGTCGGGAACGGGTTGACAGTCATTCTCTTCGGAGCTTCTAAGAACCTCGGGAGCGCAATCACGACGAGGCTTGCGCTCGGTCTCTTTAACGGTGCGTGACTCGCTCGAGAAACGCGATCGACGGCATGTTCCTTCTGACCTCGTATCCCACGCAGGCGCGGTGGGAGTCGCCCGGAGCGCGGTGACGGACGTTACGGACGATTCGAACCGACCGCTCGCGTACACTCTCGTCGGTATGCTTTGTTCCCTTCCACCCCATGGTTTACAGCAGCAGACGTGCCTGATGCCGGTCCTTTGAATTGTAGGCCTCTTGTGGGGACTCGGAGGTATCGTCGGAAGTGTTCTAGGAGGAGTTCTCGAAAGTCCTGTAAGTTGGTCGACTGCCTCTTTCCGCCCGCGAGGTCCCGAAGCACCTGATGTCTGATTTGACCTCGCGACGATTGCAGACCCAGAAATACGAGTTCTTCGCCGACTCGAAGCTCTTTGCAGAATATCCCTACCTTCTCCCGTGCCTTGTCGCCGGCTCCGTTACCCTCTTTGGAGGATTCCTCTCCCTTTTCTTGAATCGAGACGGAGGGCAACGCACCGGAGGCATCAGTTTGCCGACCGAGAAGGACATCGAAGCGGCAGCCGGTATCCTGTCCCGATTGCGGAACTGGGTCACGACCCGCCTCGGCCACGCCTGGAGCGCCGCTACTGGCCGTCAAGCCATACAACTCGACTCGAACGCCGACCTCTTGCACCCGTCTTCGGCAGGCCCAGACGAGTCTCCCGCCGTTTCGCCGTCGATTCTCGAATCTGAACGCAATCCTTTCGCCGATCGCCGGAGGGCTTCGAAACAATACGGGTCTGCTTACGGCTATGGAAGGAGGGCGAGTGGAGTAGGTTCGACTCTGGCGGGCGAATCAGGTCTGCGGATACCTTCTCAAATGAGGAGAAGAACGGCTCGATCGGTCTCGGTCGCGACCTCGAACCGCTATGACCCGGACAACGAAATGGTGCACTCCTTCGCTGAACGGTGAGCAATTCTGCCCGACGCCGTTGTTTGCTTTCGCTGACTCGAGTGGTTCTTAATCCAGATTATTACTCGCCAACAATCAAGCAGTGTTCAATTTGAGCGACGTCTTCCTCGCAAAGGCTGCTGCGGACGATCTCGTCAGTCAACGAGATTACGAAGACTCGATCTATGAGCACCCAGAGGAGGACGACGACGAAGCGGCAGATGACGCCAACTCTGAATACGGCGACATCGGTTTCGGTACCGCTCCCCCTTCGATGGACGATCTTCGAGGGGCCGCGGAACGACAAGATCTGCAGCGCTTGCGTGATGAGGAGGGAAATGGGACACGAGCGACTTCTCCCGCGCCTTCTCTGCAACCGCCGCAACCTCGAGGCATGCGCTCACCGGTGCGCGAGATCATGCCCTCGTTCGGTCAACACATGAACCGCCACAGCGTCCAGCGACTCCGTCGTGGGTCGGCGGCGAGCTCCGTCCGACCAGTGTCGATCTTCAGCAACGCCAACACAGGACTCGACCCCGACACTCTCGCTTCCGCCATCTCGCAGCGCGCCGACGAGTCTGGGTTTGCGCCGATGGCTGCGATCCCGGAAACCCGACCAGCGAGCATTATCGAACACGGGCAAGAGGAAGCGGAAAAGGTGTCGCCGATCTCGCAACTCCCGAAGTTCCTCATCTTCCAATACAGTCTCCTGGCCCTTCACGGAACGACCAACGATCAACTCTTCACCGCTTTCCTCGTCGCGCCTATCGCTAGCGGAGGACTCGGTCTCGAAGCTTCGCACTACGCTGGGCTCATCGCGACCATGTTCTTTTTCTCTCTCGTTTGGTATGTACCCTGTTCAGCAGCGGTCTCTCTCGTCACTGCGAATACGCTGGATTGACATGTTGTGACTTCGCAGGCAATTCCGATTCTACCCCTCGGTTGGCCCGCCAGGAGGTCCCCTGTCCCACCTCGCAATGTCAGCGTGCCTTTTTGTTCCTCATGGGCATCAATCGCTGAAGCCGATATTCCACCCTTACAGGTTCCGATTGGGTCTTTTCCTCTACGTACCTGTATACGTCCTCGTGCCCGAACTTCGCGCCTTGATCAAGCACGAGGGCGAAACGAAACTGGTCATGCTCGGCATGATCGTGCTCACGTCGATCCGTTACCTCGCCAACGCGTGCGCCTACACCGCCGTTATGGTTCTCATCAATGTCCTCACTCCTCCCGAATACGTGCCACTCGCGAACGGACTGGCCCAATCTTGCGTTTCGTTCGCTCGGTTCCTCGGTGCGTCGTTCTTTTCTCGTGTCTCATCATCATCAAGCCAGTGCCTACAGAGCCTGACTTATGTGATATGACCAGGTCCCCTCATCGGCGGATACGTCTTTGCGGCTTCAATCGCGGACAAATCCAACCCGTCCCCTCAATACGGCTTCTGGCTCATCGCCGTTTTGTGCTTTGGCGGGTTCCTCGCGAGTTGGAGGATTCGCTAAGCTTTCCTATCGCTTTTCCCCCTTTTCTTTTACTCGCTTAATTCTCGACTTCGCTGTCCACATTTCGCTCTGCTTGTTCACGTTTAGACCCCCCTCCATTTTTTTTTCGTTCAGCTTTTCGCAATCCAGCTGTCGTCGCATCTCGCTCTGCATTCCTGGCATGTCCGATGAGACTCTCGGGATAGGGGACTCCGGAGGAGGCTGGCCGAGCCGCTCGCTGACGAGCATGAAGGTGAACACGAATTCGAGCTCGAAGATTTCATTGTCAAGGGGAAGGGGGGGGGGGGGGAGATCCAGAATCCAGAAAAAAGAAAAAAACTCCCGTTTCCGCGCGATCCCATTCGCGACCCAAAGTACATGGTCCCTCGAGCGGGATGCACTCTCGTTTCGTTTCAAAAATCGGCCTCGTCATAGCTTCTCGTCAACTCGTGAAAGAACCTAGTCCTCGGGGCACGATCGCGCCCTCTTGTGAGTATACTATTTTCTTTTCCCACCTTCGGCAGGCAGGCCAGGGGGAAAGGAACAATGAAAAAAAACTTACCAGATTGCGTCAATGTGGTCGTCGAAAAAGAGTCTCTCGTCGACCGTGTGGAGGTTGACACTCTTGAGGCGGTCGATCGGCGTGAATCGGTAAATATTGTCGGTCAAGTTCCAGTAGTACCTGTAGGGAAAAGAGAAAAGAGGGGGTGGGGGGGAAAGGGGCACAGCCAAAAAAAAACGAAACAAAAAACGTTCGAGAGTCAGTCAGGGTGTTTCCGAAATCGCGCCTCTTCCCAGGAACCCAAATACCGGGGGGGGACTGAGGAGGCGAAGCATCGTTTTACGAACCGAGTGTCGGTGTTGCCGAGCATGGCACCGGGTGAGACGACGAGGTTGTTTGATCGGTCGAGAGTGTGCAGGATCGTTCCGGCGAGAACGTCCCACGCGGTCGAGTCGATCGTGGGCGAGACGGGCGCGGGTGGCAATTCGCTGTTCACGTTCCCCCCGTCGCATCAGCTAAAGAGTGCAAAGAGTATTGGGGGGGAAGGGATTTGGCGGCGGTTGACAGGAGTTCCATGTAATCGCAGGCTCACTTGATGCTGACGACCTGGAGGTGTCCACTAGAGGTTTTTTCGACGCCCGTAGCAGAAGCGATGCCAAAGACGTCCGTGGACAGATTGAATCGCTCTGCAACTTGCGTAATCAAGGCCGAGATGTGATCTTTGACGTCCTGCGAAAGTCCGAGAGAAAGGTTTAAAAAAAAAAAAAAAACACGATCGAGCTCGGGCGAGACAGAGATTGGTAGCTCACCTGAATCTCCGAACCGATGGCGACTCGGTAGTTTGCGACGAGCTCGACAGACTCGGGAAGGGCATTGACCTTGACTCCAGCTCGGATGATGTCGATCGCTTGAGAAGTCGAGACGAGGTACCGGGGTCCGCCTCCGAGTTTCGCAAGGCCGTTTGCGGCGTCTTGTCGAGCCTGATACCCCTTCTCGCCAGTGCTCGCGCCGCGCCTGACGCTTTGCCTGAGAGCGGGAGGGAGTTGGCCGTGCTCGGCGGCGCACGTCAGGAGGGAGAAAACGGGCGATTCGAGGGGGAGAAGAGGTTTGAAAGGGTTCGCTTCGAGCGAGGTGACGAGCTGAGATACGATACCGATCGAGGTGTGGTCAGGCGGAATCGAAGAGTGTCCTCCCGGAGCTGTGAGGGTAAACTCGACGTCGACGTAGCCCTTCTCTCCGACCGCGGGAACCGCAGCTTGCATGCCAAACTGTTCTCCGATACCCAATCCCCCTTCGTCGACGATGACGGCGACACCACCTTGTCCGTATTTCGCCTCGAGGTGTCTCTGGATGTGACCGGCGCCGTTCCGACCTTTCGACTCTTCGTCAAACCCGAACGCCAAGCACAACGTCCGGCGCGGGGCGAACCCTTTGTCGATCAAGAGGGTGACGGCTTCGAGGATGGCCGACACGGCGTGCTTGTCATCGACCGAGCCTCGTCCCCACAGGTACTCGCCGTCGTAGACGCCTTTCCACGGCGGGTGAGTCCACTTGTCGAGGGTCGAGGGGTCGACTGGGACGACGTCGACGTGCCCAGCCAAGAGGGTCGGCTTGAGAGTAGCGTCTGACCCTTGCCACGTCAAGACGATGCCGTGCGTGTTGACCTTTTCGAGCGACAGCGTGGCGTAGACGGACGGGAAGGTGCGGTTCAGGTACTCCGAGACTTCGACTGAGGGCGAGCAGCATGATCAGTCGTACTACCCATGTCGCTGATAATCCCCGGGGAGCGGAGGAAGAGCTTACAGAAAGTATCCCAGCGCTTGTCACCTTTGTCGCCCCCGATTTTGCCCAAATCGTCGAAACTTGGACTCCTGCGCAACGATGACCGATCTAGTCAGAAGTCCCGGCCTTACGTCCTGCAGAGGAGGCGACCTACTGCACTTGAACGAAGCCTGACAGCACCGCCGCGCTCGCTTCCCGATACTCTGCCGAGTAAATCTCGTCCCGGTTCCGGTCGAGCGGTCCCGACCGCGGGAGGTATGGCGAGGCTCGCGGACAGTGGTGAGTCTCGGTCGACGAATAGGTCGCGGCGATCTGGGCGTAGGCAAACAGGCACAGAGCGAGACTCGGCAACGCGACGGCGGCGAGAGCGGACCGGCGGGAGGAACGCCGCGGCGACTTGGTCTGCTCGAGCAGAGGCAGCTTTTCTGCATCTTCCGTCATTGGTATCGCGGCAGTCGGACGAGGGGTTGGTAGACTGTAGAGAGTTGAGCGAAGATCAAGCTCCACTTTTTTCGCGCGAGTTGCCGACTACTCCGCATGGTGTAATTCCAATTCCTGGTTAGGTCATCGCCGGCTCCAGGCGCGAGTCGGACGCATCAGCGTCAAGTTGATTACACAACCATCGCTCGAACGAAACCGGACTCGCACTCGCGTACGGATACTGCTTGATTTCAGACTTTGGAAAAGTATCAGACTGGGGAAGACGATCAGGTCGAACAGATGGATGTGGGGAGTACTGCAGCAGAGACAGAGAACCAGGGAGCCAAAGAAGAAGAAGCAGAGTGACAGAGGAAGGGGTTGGGGCTTGAAAGCACGATCCTGGAAATCAAAGCCTTGAGTTTCGAACTCGATTCGCTTAGAGAGGGTTGGGCATCGACAGGTTGATGTTGATGGTTTTGCAACTAGTATAATTTTTTAGCGCGTATTCCCCCAGTTCCCTGTAGAACATGGAAGGAAGCAGTCAGAAGTTGCGACGAAAGAAGAAGAGCGAGAATCAATGCTTACCTTCCGATACCGGACTGCTTGAACCCTCCGAACGGAGCTTGGCTGTGGAGCATGTTGTAGTTGTTCTGCAGCAGGCGGGAGAGTAGCGGGCGGGAGAGTAGCCGACAAGCAGGGAGAAGTAGAAAGGGGAAGGGGTCAGTTTTGACAATCGACCGACAACGACGGAGGCACATCCCTGAACCCGGCAGGTAGTGGGATAGTACAGAGAGAATTTGACGTACGACCCAGACGGTACCGGCTTGGACGCGAGTCGCGGTGCGGAGGGCGCGCGAAATGTTTTGCGAGAAGATGGCGGCCGCGAGACCGTACATCGTGTCGTTTGCTTGCGCGACGACGTCGTCCTCGTCCTTGAACTTGCACACGACGATGACGGGGCCGAAAATTTCCTCCTTTGCGATTTTGGCGTTGGCGGGAACACTTTGTTTTGAAGAATCGAAATATCGTCAGTAGTGCTGGCCACTCAACACGAACGAGGTTGGGGACCTACTCGGTAAAGATAGTGGGCTGAATGAAGTAACCCTCGCTGCCGTGACGTTCACCTCCAAGATGCTTGGTGGCTCCCTCGTCGACACCGGATTGGATGTGAGCCGTGACTCGGTCGTATTGGAGCTGCGAGGTGGCAGGACCTTGGAACGAGTCTGCGTCGAAGGGGCTACCGACCTTGATCGACTTGACCTTGGCCGTGAGCTTCTCGAGGAACTTGTCGTAGATCGTGTCTTGGACAAAGACCCTCGATCCAGCGCAGCAGCATTGTCCGGCGTTGAAGCTAGAGACGGGAATCGACCGAGTAGTCAGCACGGATCAATCTTGACGAGGTAAAGGGGAACCAAGCTTACTAGAGTCCGAACGCGGCCCACGAAACGGCTTGTTCGAGATCTGCGTCGTCGTAGATGATGTTGGGCGACTTTCCTCCGAGCTCGAGGGTGACGCTCTTCAAGTTCGACTTGGCGGCTGCGGCCATGATTTGACGACCGACAGCGGTCGAACCAGTGAAGGCGACCTTGAGAATCTTCTGGTGAGTCGAGATTGCGGCTCCGACCGTGTTGCCGTATCCGGTGACGACGTTGACAACACCAGGAGGAAGGACTTGGGCAATGAGGGAACAAGCGAAAGCGGCCGAAAGAGGAGTAGTCTCGGCGGTCTACACATCCGCTCAGTGTCAGCTTTTGAATCGGCTGCCGCTGAACGGGTAGTCGATTGCCTACCTTCATGACGATGGTGTTACCCATGGCGAGAGCAGGACCAAGCTTCCAAGCAAACATGAGAAGAGGGAAGTTCCCTTTTGTTCGCGCGAAACAGCGGTGTCAGCTCGGGTATCGCGAAAGGGTCGCGAGGGACACCAAACGTACAGGGAATGATTTGCCCAACAACTCCGATAGGCTCATGTCTCGTCATAACCATCTTGGTGTTGTCTACTTCGATAACCTGATGAGCGAAGCAGCAGAGTTAGCGTCGTGCGGGCGAGCCGATCCCGGCAGTGGCAGACGCACCTTGCCATGTTCCTTGTCGGCCCATCCACCATAGTAGCGAAGGCACTTGGCGGCCTCGGCAACGTCGAAACCGCGAGCAAACGTGTAGGCCTATAGAAAACGAAAACCGCTGTCAAGTTGGTGGGAGATCGCAGAGGTAAAACAAGGTCAAGACTAACCTTTCCATTGTCCATCGACTCGATCGAGGCGAGCTTGTCGGCGTTTTCCTCAAAGAGATCAGCGAGCTTCATGAGGAGGCTGCGGGCGAAAGGTACCGGGATTAGCCCGGAGGAGGAGGGGGGGAGAGAAACTGGCAACCGAGACGCCCGCCGAAACTTACCGACCACGCTCGTGTCCGGGGCAACGTTCACCCCAAACCGTATCGTAAGCCTTCTGGGCGACCTCACTACGAGAACGAGAGACGTTTCAATGACCCTGGCGAGTCAAGCGGGGAAGTTTGGCGAGAAAGGTGGGGGAGGGACTTACACGGCCTCGTCGATATCGTCGGGGGTACCCTCGGCGACGGAAGCGATGGTCTTGCCGGTGGAAGGGTCGACGACCTGTTTGTGGCGAAGAAAAGAGTCGCGGTCAGGTGACGCTGCGCGAGGCAAGGAGTGTAGAGTTGGCGGCGAAAAGCTCACATCGATAGTCTTGCCGGTCTTTCCAGCCTTGAACTCGTTGTTGATGAAGATACCGACGTCGAATTCAACCTGTAGCGAGTTGGGCGGGACGAGGTCGAATCAGTTTAGTGGCAGGGTGGGGACGATGATTCACTGGCAGCTCGAGGCAGCAACTCACGTCCTTGACAATGTGGTGCGAGGGGAAGGTGAGTTTTGCAGTGTGTCCAGACCTGTCGAGCACACCAGCGGGTGTAGCACGGGACAAGCGAGTTCAGGTGACAGGGTCGAGACGAAAACGTGGAGACGAAGCGAAGGCAGGAACGGCGACGGACACGGTCAGCCATGTATGCCAGGGGTGTCTGCTCGAGACATGAGTGAGCTCACATTTGTTTACTTCGAGTCGGGCTTTGGGTGAGGAGGGAAAGGAGACAAGAGTCGGAGGGCGGAAGTTTTTAGATTTGCGGAGGGGAATTTAGTCCGCTCGTCCTCCCCCACACTGTTCGAGAACCTCCACTTCGGGACCGGGCGCCGGCGCTTCCCTCGCAAGTGTCTCTCGTCTCGGACAAGGGGTTCGAGGCCTCTTCCTTTAGTGTATCACCTGATCCTCGCATCCGGTGCCTTTTTTCTTCTCCGCACTTTGCACAGATAAATCGCTCCCGATAGTCTCGCTCCCGCAGTCTCGCGGCTGCGCTGCCGCGGTCAGGTGCGATTCTCGAGAGAGAGACGAGTGGCAAAAGGCCCAGTGTCTGTTTCATATTGCCGAAGAATAAACTTAAGATATCGCTCGCTACTCGTTCGGCATGCCTAGTCGCAAGTTTGCCCACTTGCTTCCCCGGTATTCCAACCAGTTCTCTCTAGTATCCATCCCGGCCTGAGAGAGTTTGTCCCGGACGATACCAACGATACCGCCTTGATCCCTAGGCTTGTCCCCGCTCAACTCCCAATACATCGCCCCGGCGAGTTGGTTCACGTTGACAAACTCGGCTTTGGCGAGTGCCGAAGACGGTCCGTCGTACGTGACCCACTCGGAATTCGGCGTCAGGCACGACGTCGTCACCCTGTGAGGGTCGAATTGCTCAGGCGACGAGGCGAGCGGTAGAGCTTTGTAGTCGTAAGATCCGGCTTCCCACGACCCTGGACCCACACCTTGAAAAGGTTCTCCGGGTCCTTTGCAGTTTGTAAACGAGCGGCCATACAGCGGGATACCTGATAAAGGTGGCAGACAATCAGTTTAGTGTACGCGAATTCTACGTGCCGAGAGACTCGACGTGGAGTTTTACCGAGCACGAGTTTCTGTACTGGAACCCCTTGAGAGGTGTAGTGTCGGATGGCGCGATCCGACGAGAGCGAATCGGGTCCGGAACCGAACAGCGCTGCTTGATCGTTCGCGGTCGAATCCCAAGATCCGGCGTAATCGTACCTAGGCGCCGAACGACCCAAGATCAGTCCGCCAAGCTCTAGACCAGATTCTATGAGTAGGTGCATACGCCATGAGGTTCCAAAAGCTCAAGAACGGATCCATCTCACGGATCATGAGCTTCTCGTACGTGCTAGGTCCGCAAGGCTGTTTCACGCAATTCAGTCTTTAGCGTGCGATCCCCATCGTGCAAAAGGAGGTCGTCCGAACGGCTGAACACGTGACTCACGGCCGCCACGGTCAACTCGAACCCTTGCGGCAGTTGCACGCCTTTCTCGCTCGCGAGACGATCGAGGCCTTGACGCAGGTCCCGGAGCAACAAGACGTAATCCCTCGCTTCTTTCTCGTTTTGAGGGTATTCCCTTGAACACACGAAATCGGGGGATTCAGTCGGATAAATAGTGGACAGTACTGCTGTAACGGAAAGATAGAGAGACTAGAGGGCATACCAATCGATGTCGAGGCCATCCAACCCAAAGTCCTCGACCAGTTTCACGGCACTGTTGACGAACACGGCGCGCTTCTGATCGTCCCCGACTCCTCTCGCGAACCTCCCGTTTTCGGAATAGGTCCACCCTCCGATCGAGAGCAAAACTTTGAGGGCTCGGTTCCGCTTCTTGAGGAGGTACAACTGCTTGAGGTTGCCGTACAAGTTCGACGAGGCGTTGTCATCGTTCCAAGAATCGTTCTCGTAGTGAATCTTGGGCGGCCGCGAGGGTTTACCAAACGACGCACACGAACGATCAGTCTTTGTGAGACGACGGGATCGAAATATTGAGCGATAGCGAGTTGGGGGGGACTCACCTCTTGGTCGGCCCAGCTGTCAGTCAGGTGTACCTCTCCCGTGTCTTCCTTGAGACTGGCGAAACTGTACAGGATGTGGGTCAGGTCGCGAGCCGGGATCTGCTGAGGTTTGTAATTCCGGCCGTAAATGCTGCACAACGTGGGAATCATTCCATCGTCAGTTGCGCGAGCGAGGTTCACTGCATCAGACACGGCTCGAGAATTTTTGTCAACGTGCCCCCAGTTGGTGAAGTAGCCGACACTGTCCGATGGGCGGAACGATGTCTGTCAACGGGGAAGCCGACGAGGGTTGCACGGTGAGCGTCGCAGACTCACTTGACTTTGCCATTCGGCCTGGGAATGTTGTGGCTCATCGAATCGTTTGAAACCGGCGCCGGGTGGTGAGAGGGTCGAAAGCGGTGCAAGTTGAAGTTGAACAAGCCCAGCGTGAGCAAGACCGTACAGGCGACGAGGGCGTGGCAAGTCCAGGAGTAAGGTCGAGATGAAGACTGGACGAGAGTAGACCCGCGCAATCGCATGCGACGACGAGCGAGAGATGAGATGAGATGAGATGACGAACGCGGCTTTCGCTCATCCCGCACCGACGCTCGGCTTCAATGAACTGCGCAGATGACTTGACTTCGGTCGACCTCGACGCCCAGAACGCTCACACGCTCTCGATCGCGTCGGCTTCGACGTCCGCGACCGCGTCGCTCTACCCGTTCATCCTCCACTCGGGCTCGTACGCCCTCAACGCAGACGACACGGCCCACTTGCAGCGCGTCCTCCGACCCCTAGATTCCAAGGACGTCGCCAAGACGAACGAAGAAATTCAAGGAACTCCCGAGGGCGAAGCGAGAGACGGCAACTGGTCCGCGGGCTCGCTCGACAGCCAAGACGGCGACGACGAACTCATCGTACATGTGTGTACATCTCCAAGTACCTGACCCGCCCCCCTCCCGTGCTGCGAGCTCACCCCCCGTTCGTAACCTCGACAGGTCCGATTTTCTGAACTCGTCCGGATAAAGTTCGTCCCGTGCCTGACCGCCATTCTCCCCGACTGAACGCTAAGGCGAGCGAATCTCTTCCTCAGGTCAATCTTGATCGGAACTGGAGGTGGCAGATTACCGACATCACCTCGCCTCGCCCGCGTGTGGGTGAACCGGTCCACCGGGATTTCGTTCGACGAGACATCGGCGGTTCCAGGTGCGCAGGAATGGGAACTGCTCGAGAACGAGAACGGGTCAAGAGGAAGCGTCGAGTATCCCGTCAGGATCAGCAAGTTTGCAAACGTGTCAGAGCTCGACCTCTTTTTCGTCAGCCCCCTTTTCCCGAATCTCTCAAGTTCATTTCGACGACGACTGACCGCGGCTCGTGTTGGTTCACGGAATAGGCAAACACGCGCTCGGAACAGACGAGGCTATTCTACTTGGGATTCATGGGAGAATCGAGGCAGCTCAAGAAGGAACCGGGCGAGCCCATGACGGGTCAGTCAAACTGTGAAGTATGAACGGACTGTCGGGCTGACGTGTTTCCGATTCTTTACAGTCGGAGCGGAGAATGCCCCCCCAAGTCTCCTCGACGGAATGAAAGAGGAAAAGAGAGGAGCGTCGCAAACTTCTGCTCGTTAAAGCATTCTCTTTTCGCCCTCGCGCTCTGCTCTGTACCGACTCGCTCTCTGTTGATACTACTACCACTGTTCCATTGACGAGACCGGAACGAGTGACGGTGTGATCGAGGCTGCACGAACCTCTGATCCAATCAAACTCGCGCTCAGTTCGCGCGCGCGCGTTGAAAAGCCTTTGACCCTTTTCGCTTCCCGACTTGTCGCACTTGGCAGCTTAACCAGGCAGTACAGACCCATTCCGCCCATGCCATTCCGAATGCCACCTCCAACCTCGTCATCCTCTATCGCACCGACTGGTCGCTCGAGTCCTGCGCGTCCGGTCGTTCCGGCCCCACCTTCTGCTCGCGCCCCTTCGATCGCTCCATCGACGTCGACGTCGACTACGACTTTACGTCTCCCGGGTCCACCTCTGCCACCAAAGCCTTTGCACCTCACGATCCGAAACCAGTCGACCTCGTCTCGAGCAACCACCGCTCCTTCGACGCAAACGCGGGGCCGTCCTGTCGCAGCCAAGGGTTCGAAGCGAGCTGAACTACCGAGATGGAGCAGGCTCGGAACGAAACAAGGATCCCGAGACGACAACGACGACGAGGAGGCTGAGGAACCGACGATGCAACAACTCGTGGCAACTTCAATCTCAACCGATAACTCGCCTTCGAAGAGGAGTACGGCCAGCACGAGCGGCGTCACTTTTAATAGCGCTGTCGAGACCCTTCGTATCGCGCGCGACGCAGAGGGAGACTCGACAATCAGGAGGAAATCAATTTATTTCGACCCGAGCGAGACGAACCCATTCTTGCCTCCTGCACCATCCTCGCCGACTACCCGAACCTCTTCCCCCAGGAGAGAACGCGATGACATACCAGCTGACGACGGAGCCGCGCGCATAAAAGTCGAAGCAGACGATTTGTCACGCGTCGAGATCCTCCACCTTTCCGCCTCGCCCAGCTCCGAATCACCCGGACCCGCCTCCCTCTCGCCGAAAACCTCGCACTACCCTCCGCCTCCGCTCGAACTTCCCGACTCCCCGTCCCTCGCGGTCTCGCTACATCCGTTCTCTGGCGAGCCCGATTTCGGCGAGTTGTCGTTCGGCCAAGGGATCGAGTTGTGCATCGAAGTCGAAGATCTCGGAGGTGGTTGGAGTCTAGGATATCTCAAGGCTGCCGGAGAGAACGCGAGAGGGCTAATCCCGAGAGGGTGGTACGCCGTAAGTCGCTCTCAAAAGCGGGGAAACAAAAACAGCCGAGCATGGCATGGCGGAACGCTGATACTGTTCGAGTCCTGCTGCAGTACGTTGATGTATCTATCGAGTCTGTTCCGAGTCGAGACTTGACAAGCGATCCGGACAAATCGACAGAAGCGACCCGAGGCGAGCTCGACTCGACGGGTCTACGTTCAGAGCGTGGTCGAATCGACACCTCCTCTGACACCTGTGGCCCACACGTACATCGTTCTTTCGACCCTACCCCTTCGAATCCTCCGCTCTCAACAGCTCCTCAAGAACGTCGCGTCCTCGAATCGACCGAGCGTCCACATCTGTCACGCTCTACAATTACATCGGCCGAAGCTCAGGAAGGTTTCGAGATCGTACAAAAGCCGAACTCCTGTGCTACGGGATCGATCGGTCGGAACCTGGTCGTCAGCGGAGCAGAGTTCGAACCAATCGAACTCGAACGCGAAACCGTCTCGGGGCTGGGGGGATCTCCTAGGACGGTGACCTCGTGGGACGAGGAGTTTGCGGCCACGGCACCGAAAGTCGAGGAATATGGTTGTGTAGACGACACAGTGACAGGCGCGCTCGGACAGGGATCGAACGAAGGACCGGAGGAAACTGCCACTGGAGGACCGCTCCACGTATCCCGGGACGTGGTGCGGATGGCTACGATCGACAGATCTACATCGCCGTCATTACCAGTTACGCTACCAGCCAACGCAGCGAGCACGAACGTGTCGGTTCCTTCACACGCCGCGGGTCCAGACTTGGACAGAGTCGTCAATCCTACGCAAAGCAATTTCCTGTACCGTCTCGGGATCGTCGCTTCGCCGTCATCGGCAATCTCTCGGTCGTACATACTCGGAGGACTCTCGATCCCCGGTGCCTCTGTTCTTGCTCATTCTCACCCGCGCCGTCCCCCCTCGCCGCCTCTCGAGCCCAAGAAACCGAGACTGAGTCGATCTCTCGGCACCATGAAGGGACGAGGGTACGTGTTGGATTGGATCGAGCGAGGAGACGAGTTTGACGAGGACGTGACGGAATATACCCAAATTTGGGACATTGACGTGAGCTTGCCGTTTCTTCTTCGTCGAATTTGCGCCTCGTGGAGTCGATATGACGGTACCGAGCTTTTCTGACGTTCCGGGCGAGGGGGGTATAATTCTCGACTAGAACGACAACGGTCCGATTTGGAGGTGCGTCTCGGAGCTTCCTTTCAGGGTTCAAGTTCATTCACCTCGCAAGCTGTCGCCTCTCGGAGAAACCCCCTACACCGCGTTTCAAGTGACGACGCGTTTCTCCTCTTCGTCCCCTCCCGGGGAAAACCCCGCGACGCCATTGACCGTCTTGCGCCGGTACTCGCACTTTGTCGGGCTCCACGAACTCGTCTCGGCTCGGTACTCGCCCGTCACGATCCCGAGTTTGCCCCCGCAAGGAGGAGTGGTGTTCGGCCAGTCGAGGTTCTCGCCAGAGTTTGTCGAGGAACGGAGGTGCGACCTCGAGCGCTGGATCGGAACCGTCACGAGACATCCAGTTTTGAGCGACTGCGAAGAAGTGAGGGGTTTCCTCGCGATCCAAGGCGAAGAGGTGAGTTGGTGGATCCACCTCGAACACTCACAGTATGGTTCGAAAAACTCAAACCTGCGAGGGGGGCCCCCGTACGAGTCTAGGAACTCGGCGCCTTGCTCTCGAGGACCTCGACGACCTCGAACTGTCCCCCTCCGCTCTTTTTTGCGAGGGTGTTTCATTCAGAGTTCAACGTCGACCTGGACGAGGCGGTCGAAATCGGACAGCGGTTCGAGCGACACGCGAGAGCCATCGAGCTCGGACGCGGGGTACGCAACGTCGAGACGAGCGTCCAAGGGTTACGACAATCGTTGAGAGGTTCGCTAACCCCCCCCCCCCCTTACTCGGGAGATTCGACAGAGGTGGATGGACTGACGAAGCGTCGGGTTTGCGCGTCGAGGGAATAGGGACCGCCAATTCGTTCCAAAATCTCTCGTCCTCTCTCGTGCACCTCGTAGCAGGTCTCAATCTGCCTCCGGCAAGCTACGATGCTGCTCCGGTCGCCGCAGGAATCGAAACTCACTTTGACGAGTCTGAAACGCTCAGATCGTCGCGAAGAGCGCGGGAGTGGAACGTACAGAACGAACACGGAGCGATGACCTGGAAAGATTCCGATGCAGGTACGTACCCTAGTCGCTCTCGAGGTCTGTCCGGTACGCGGTCTTACGTACCTGCGGACTATCTAGATGCCCTAGCCGTTAGTAAAGCGGTGCAGGCGACCGGAGAAGCCCTCGACGAAGTGTCAGAGGTGACTTACGCATCGGTGAGTTTCCAATTGATCTCGATCGAGAGATATACTACCTCACCAGACTTCCCTCCACCTTGCTTAGGCGAGGTATGAGCTCTCGACGGCTCAACTTGGCCTGCAGGAGTTGGCGCAGCCTGCGACTCAGTATTCCGTGAGTTGGACACCCCTCTCGTTTCGAATCTGATCTCCACCGACAAGGTAACTGAGACGAGACCTTTCCATGCTCTCCATAGAACCTCATAGAGATGCATAACGAGGCGATTGCCGCGTACCGTCGCCTTACGCGCACGGGGACATCCGAGCCAGCGGATCAAGCCGAGAAGGTTGCTCGCTGCGAGACGATCCTCAACATCACCTGCGCCGAGATGGACTTTATCCGATCTGACAGAGTCCGTAGCCTCGGATCTGTCGTCAAGTCGTTGCTCGACGTCCAGATCGAAGCGACGAAGAAAGTGAGGCCAATGCGATTCGGTTCAAACCCACGCCTCTTGTCCTTGATGGTTACTGACGCTCCCGAGATCTCTCTTTTCAACGTGTGTGCGCGGTCCTGGCAGTCACTCGAGCAATTCGAGTTCGCGCGCGGTCATTTCGACGACGAAGCGCTCCAAGCTCTCGCATTGACCGGACCGCGCGTCGGTTCGCCCCTCGAGCGACGCGAGGCGAACGCGCGTCGGTATTACGATCCCCTGCCGACTGTGAGATCCTTCATGGCGCCCCGCTCGGCGGCGAGTGCGGTTCGAGGTGCGATCGAGAGTACGCTGTTGAGGAGGACGTCGACGCAGGACCGTCGCAGCGCGAGTTCAGTTCTCGGACGATCACGAGAAGGCGCTGGAGGGGCTGAGGACGGAGATGGGACTCTCGGAGAGGCGGAGAGCTGGCGCGAGGGCGTGTTTGAGGACACGCAATAATCTCGTCTAGTTGAGATAACCCGGTCAGATTGCAATCATCGTCGAGAACGCGAGAACTGGGAAGCGCGAATTCTCTCTCAGTCTTCTTCGCTCTCTCTTTCCTGGCATCTTTCCCCCGCCTCCCGCCTCCCGTTTCAACCCCGAAGCCTCACTCGCCAATTCCTTTGAGCCATGTCCTCGGGAGGAAAATCAAAGTCTCAAGCGCAAGCGACCCAACCCAGTCAGGGCAATCTCAGCGCTCGTGGGTTTCTCCTCCCTCGGCTCTCTCCGCAGCCTGTCCTGATTCGAGTACTTGACCCTTCGCAGGCAAGGCTGGTCTAGTCGTGAGTCGCGGAACCCCAGGAAGGATGGCACATGGGGGAGGAGGTTCGTGCGCTGAGATTCGCTTCTCGTCGCGTCGCCCCTTCCCCCTTACCTCCTAGTTTCCTCCGTCGCGCATGCGTCGCTTCCTCAAGGCGGGCCGCTTCGCAGATCGCATCGGCACAGGTGCACCCGGTGAGCCCCTCCCAACTTCGAAATGACTCGAGACGTTTTCGACTGATTCGTGCCCCCCCCCCTCACGCGTGCCCGGGAGCAAGTCTACCTCGCTGCGGTGTGCGAGTACCTCGTTGCCGAGATACTCGAGCTCGGCAGCAACGCCGCTCTCGACAACAAGAAGCAGAGGATCTCGCCGCGCCACATTCAACTCGCCGTCCGCAACGACGACGAGTTGAACAGGCTCTTGGGCAACGTCACCATCTCGCAAGGCAAGTTTGGTCTCGAGCATCGTCAAGGCACCTCGTCGCTCCCTGTTTCTCATGCTTCCTCTCCCGTCATCTTCTTCGGTCTCGTTCAGGAGGCGTTTTGCCCACGATCCAGCCTCAACTACTTCCCCAGTTCAAGGCGAAACAGAAACAGGAATCCGAACGTCGCAAAGCCAAAAAGGCCGGTCTCGCCGTCTCGGACGACGGAGACGACGCAGGTCAGGAGTCGACCGTACACTGACTGACCTGGTCCAAAAGAAGATGGAAAAAAGTAGTCGCTTGTCTCCCTCTGTTCCCGTGTGTGCTTGTACCCTCGCTCGCGTTCTCAATCGCTCCGCTACCTCTGTCTCCCCGTTGTTTGTGTTCCCTTTTTCGTACCCTCTTTCTGTTCGATTCCATTGAAGAAGCGGAGAAACGAAGAAAAATGATAATAAATCATGTTGCCCGAAACCCGCGTGCCGGCGTTGCCCTTACCAACCTCCTTCGAGTCCGAGATTGTGAAGACTCCAGTCACCTCCCGCCGCCGCCGCCTGAGGGCGCGTCCAATCGAACGTTGCCTGCTGTCCAAACGTCCCGACCGGCGGACCTCCTCCCGTCGATCCGTCTGCGGCGGATTCTGCCGCCCTAGACCCGGCTCCCCAAAACGCCGCCGCATCGGCAACTGCATTGTTCCCTCCCCCATCACCCGCACCTCCGATTCCACCTCCGAACTGCTGCTGCTGCTGCTGTTGCTGCTGGGGAGCGAACCCGAGGTTGTAATCGAGTTGCGGAAGTGGGAGTCCGACGTCGAGTTCGTGAAAAAACTGAAACGAGACGGGGTCGACAACCGCGTTGAGGTGGTGGTGGGTCGGTCGCGGGAACGGCCACGTCTGACCATCGTCGCAGTCGTCGTCGTCGTGCCCGTACCCTCCTCGTCCTCCCGCGTCGTAGGATGTCATTCCTCCTCCTCCTCCTCCACCTACGCGTTCGGAGCGTCCGTTTCTAGTAGTTCCCGCGATGGTAGAGTCGCCACCGTGAGTGGGAGAGGAAGGTCCGCGATAGTTAGTCGTCCCCCCGAAGGCTTGATCGGGTCGTCGGACGCCGTGCTCGTCAGACGGTTCGAGAGTCAAAGGGTGCTGCTGCGCGTTCGAACCAGACGAGGACGACGGGAACGTGGTGGCTGAGGTAAACCGAGCCGATGAAGCCTTGGACGGGATGTTGCGCGTCGGAGGGGGAGTGCCGCGGTGCGGCGCCGCGTCAGAGTTGAGGCTCCTCGCGATGCGCTGCAACACTTCGGCGAACGTCTCGGTCTCGTCGTCCGGGTCTCGTCCTCCTCCTTCCCCCGCCTCCGTAGTCGTCGTCGTCTCGTCGATCCCTCCCGACGAGGCGAGCATGAGGGCTCGCGCAGCCCGCGCCGTTCGTCGACGTTCTTCCTCGCGGAACAAGCCGGCGAGGATCCGCTGGCCTTGTTGAACGACAGCCCCGAGTGAGGGAGACGTCGGTTTCGAGGAGAAAATCTCGAGCGCAAGCTGGAGAGTGTCGATCTTGGAATCGATCTCGGGAGCAGAAAGATCGTGGTCGATGGCTTGAAAAAGGCTAGAGCGGATATTGACACCGTCAGCTGCGAGCTCGAATGACACCGAATCGAACTCACTCGTTGAAGAGGACGAGGCTGGCACCGAGACAGTGTGAGAAGGTGTAAGGAACGTCGAGTACGGCTTCGCGGATATTGTGCGTCGAAACGACAACGGCTCGAGCAGACTTGAGACACGCGTCCTGTAGATATTGCCAGGTTATACATGAGTCAAGACATTCTCGTGAGAGAAAGCGAGTAGGATGCGCCACGGACAGCCGAAAATTTGTACTTTGGATTCCTCGAGGCTTTCGAAAGCAACGGTCGGTGAAGGCGGAAGATCTATACGGCACAAGAGTGTCAACTCGGCCCGTCGAACAGTCGATACATACGAGAGCCTCACCCGGTTGTGCAATCCTTCAAGCACGAAGTGCCTCTGAAACTTGACCATTGGGGGCTCAGTCTCGTCGACGGCGAGGGTCCATGACTCTGGCAGGCTCTCGAGAATGTCGCGGAATCCCCTATCGAGTTCGACAATCGTTTCGACGCTCGAGTCATGAGCGAGGACGACGCGATCGAAAACTGCTCGAACCTGTCGAGCGGTCGCGATTCGGACACGGTCTGCCGTAGAGTCCGTCAGAACGGTCGACGGGGCAGAGAGGGAAGTCGTTTGTGAAGGAGAAAGATCAGAGTCATTGAGGTTGAGAGGATCGTCGGTATCGACTACGAGCGGGGAAACGACAGGAGGAGGGTTAGGCCGGTCCGGTGTTTAACGAGACGAAGCAAGATCGCGCACAGTGTAACGGCGAGATGAGGTAGCACCGGTTCCTCGAATTGGCTCCGAGCCACTGTTTGACGCACCGCAAGATTGTGAGTCTTTCGCTACCTCATAATATCAGGCGGTACTCACGTCTTGATAGACCAGTACCGCCCACAACCGCTTTGCCATTTCTCTCTTGACCGAGCTTCTGCCAGGCGGAAAGGCGATGTCTTCAGGTGGCATCCTGTGAGTCAAAAATGTGAGCGATACGTCGATCTCGTCGGATGTTCAGAGTCGAGGAGAGCTCTCACGTTTCTGGGTTCGAACCCAGGAGATGCAGTCCGAGCACTTGAGCGAGGCGAATTGCGCCGGCGAGCCAGACGACAAGCTGCGAGGGTTGACCTCGCGAGCTAGAACTCAACTGCAGGTACTGCGTAAACAGAATGATTGTCTGAAATTGGCGAGGAGGAGGTGAGCAACAGATCTGTATGTCGAGGCAACTCGACGAGAGGGAACACGGCATACCTGGATCGAGCGGATTCTCGGGATCGTTTCCCATTCTCCTAGTCGCATCGCCCGCATCGCGATTCCGTACCACCTCTCTGGAAGAGCCTCTAGCTGAGATGGAGAGTACATGCTGAGAGGATTCGATTCGGGAAAGTCATGGGGCGTCGCGGCGGGATTGCTTGCACGAGTTGGGTCGAGAGCGAGCGGGGAGCGCGAGAAATGGGTCGAGTCGACCGCAAGGCAGAGAACCTGGAATGAGACAAAGCTCGACACAAATAAGCTAACATCGGCTAACTCGAAGGAGAAGACGTACCATGAAGAGCAATGAAAGCCAATAAATGTCGACGTCTGCCTGTCTTCCCTCGTCGCAAAGCTTGTGGAAGGCTTCGACCTCGGCCCGAAAACTTGGAGCATGCACGACTCGGAACAGCCAAGCGACGCTCGTAAAGTAACGATCAACGAGATAACCTGTCGCTTCCCGTCCCGGCAGACTCCGAATCATTCGGTCGATCTCATTGCGGAACACTTCATGAGCCGTCGCGGGAGTCGCCTCGAACTCGAGATTGAGATGTGCGCGGAGAGAAGTCGAGGTAAAGAAGGCCGCCATCGGAGAAAGGTTGGAAACGATCGAAGTCAAGGCAGAAGTCAGTTCGAGTGGGGCGCCGAATCTCTGAGGAGGTCGAGCGCCAACGGGGAACGATGCTGGAGCGTGCGCCATGAACGGTCTGGACGGGTTTGGAGCTGGAGGCTGAGACGTGGGCGGGTATGGCGGCTTGGAAGAGCCGTCGAGAGCGAGTCGACCATTGAAAACACCGTTCTCGAGGGTGACTGCCGCGTCTTCCGTCTGCACGAGACTTGACCATAAGCTCACGAAGCTTATAGAACAGACGGAGAAGACGTACGTCCGAATAGCCATCTTCCGCTTCCTTTTCTGGCTTCACAACGGTTGGTTGCGTCGGAAGATCGGCGGGAGTAGTGCCAGAGTTCGGCACGAGAGGTCGGAAGAGGGCAAAGTTCGGAGGGAGTGTCTTGAGATACGCTTCGACGTGAGCAAGTCTCTCCGCCAGCTGTTCGAGTTCGCTTGTGCGGGCGATCGTCGCAGGGAGAAAGGCATCGTTTGCCGGCTGGAAGACGTCCCAGGTACAGTCGCCGGGTCGACCACGTTTCGAGCAGTGCCCGCAGACGGGCATGATTCGATCACACTGCGAGAGGGACAAATAAACATGAGTTCGGGTGAACTAGATCAGGAATCGAAAATCCCCACCTTGATTTTGCGGCGCTGTCGGTAGATTCCGCTCACGTCAGCCAGCTTCCGGCCGCACAGTTGTGGGCAGGATAGCTCACCTTGCATTCCTTGCAACTGAGGGCCATTCTGTTGCGCTTCTTCTTCTTGCTATCGTCGTCTGTGTCTTCTTCGCTCGGGTCGAGTTGATCTCTTTCCTCCTTGCCTTTGCCCTTGCGTTTCTTGTGAAGCTTCGGTCCATCTTCCGGGTGGTTCGACTTGCGCTTGGAAGAGGAGCTGAGAGCTGGCGAATGAAGTGAACTTTGGACGCCCGTCGGAGATTGAGTCATCGAGTGCGTCGGATGTGTCGCTGAACCAGCCGGATACCCTTCGCGGTGGTGTAGAGCAGACGGCAGCATTGTCTCGAGGCGGGTCAAGCCGAGCGGAGCAGGAACTCAGTCATTTAAGATCAAGATTGATTGCAGTATCTCGCCTTCGCGTCTCATTTTTTGACGCGCTCTGACGAGGTCCAAGAGTATACTGTACTATCAGAGGCTGTATTCTGGGTGGCTCGTGATTTTCGAGAGCCGAAGTGTGAGATCATCAGCAACTTCGGCCTCCTCCTTTTCGCACTCGTCACGTACCATGGTCGCCTCTATCTAGTGCTCAAATCAATCAGTAGCTATCTCCTGCCCGACGCCGCTCCTCCCTCCCGTCGGACTCAAGCATCTAAGGATCGCCGACTTCGGATCATCTCGTTCGGCGCACGATGGGCCTCATCGACTCGCTCGGCTTCGGCAAGCACTCGACGTTCGCTGCAGAGATCAAGATTCACGAGCTCCTTCAAGGTCCGTCAGGCTCTCGCTCGAGCTTGTCTCGCCAATTTCGTCTCCCTGACCGAGTCTGTTTATTCGCCGCGCCAAAGTGCCCCTCCGCGATGCCAAGTTCAGGCTCAAATGGCACTTCAAGGATGCGACAACCCACGGGGTCGCCGTCACACAGTACGCCGAAACCCTCGTCAACAGGTCGGACGAATCCCATCACATCTCCACCCAATTCGCCGAGGCAGGTCGACGCCTTCTGCAACCGGTCAATGCCCTAGTAGACAGCGCCCTCGGAGATCACAACAAGCTAGAAGCGTCACGGTCGCAATCACCTGGAGGGGGAGCCGGGAGCAGCAGCGGCAATGAAGGTTATCGAACGCCGAACATCCTCAGTCCGATCATGTCGCCCCAGCTCGACTCGACCACTCCGAATCCAAACAAGACTCCCATGCCTCAATCGATTCAATTCAGCTCGCCCTTCTCCCGCGCCGGCACGCAGAATCCCGACGACTCTTCGAACCATTCCCGTCCGACTCGCACGAGGACCGGGGACAGTCAAGCACACTCGTTCGGCTCGGGCCCGTCACAGAACGAGGAAGGATCCCTGAATCGGAGAAGAGGGGGTGGAGACTTGATGCACTCGCCTCCGACTGAAACCGGTTCTCACCACCGCCTGGAACCGAAAGGCACGACAAATTTCGTCCCGCTGCGCTCTCACACGGCGACGTTCGAACGCACAATCGTTTGCCCTGTGCAGATTTCGGCCAGACAGAACCCTCAGAACCACCGCTACCTCCTCCAACCTTCCTCTTTCAAAATCTCCATCAAGCAAGACGGGATTGATCACAGTGGTCACCACCAGGCCGAGGAGAAGATCGGCGAAGTCAACCTCGACTTGAGTCAATTCGTCGGAAAAGAGGTCAAATCGAGACGGTTCTTGCTGGCGAACTGCAAGACGAATTCAATCCTCAGGATCACAGTCAAGATGCAATTCTTAGAGGGAGAGAACCATTACGTCGCGTACGACTCACGACCTCGAGTACTGTCTTGTAAAATACGTGACTTACTCCTGGCCTCTTCACAGCCCTCCGCTCGTCAACGGACGAATCACATCGACATCGAAATCCAGTTCGTCGAGCACGCGCAATTCGCCTGCCAACCGTTCAACTGCATCCCGTGAGCCAGAGTTTTCTTTCTCCCGTGACGGACACGAGGACTGATCGATCGACGTCCTGTTCAAAGTCGGTTCTTCGCCTCGCAAAACTCCTTCTTCGCTCAATCATGGATTCAGCCCCTCTATCCAGATGTCGAGATCGGCTTCCACCGCATCCTCCATCAACAGTAGTACCAACTCACTCAATGAACGCTCGCGATCGAGCTCCAAGAACGACTCGCTCAACAACCTGACAGAACAAGAACTGAGGAAACACCAAAAGTCTCGCGGTCACAACAGAGTCGTCGGTCCGAACGGGAGGCGGGAAGGCTGGCACCCTCCGACCTCTTCTGATTACAGCGGGTGTCAGCTAGGAGAGCGGAACGCGACAGACATCATCGAATCAATCTTTAACCGACAACCCGAAACGCCGATGACCGGGAAAGCTGCGTGGCACACTCACAGTGGAGCGAACGGCAAACCGAACATTACGCCTCGGCCGAGCTATGTAGGTCCCGCGAGGGGAGCTAAGGAGAATGGAAGCCTGCAAGTCGAAAAGGCAAGCCAGTCGAAAAAGGCGGCATGGTCGATCCGGTCGTTGACGAGAACCCGGAACAAGGCTCCACCGCAGCGACAATCTTCGCTCGATACTCCTTCGATCGCTCCCTCTGTCTCGACCACTTCTTCAATCCCGAATGGCAACAATCCCTCCGTCTCGGTTCATCCCCCGACCCCCTCGGACTACGAGTCCCCTCGGCGGCCTTATGAGCGAGCTGGCGAATCCTTCGCCTCTTCGACAGCCTCAACTCAACGAGCTTCTTCCCCAATCCGGTCCCCGCGCCTCGGCGCCTCGACGACCTCGAGTTCTTCTCAGCAGCAGACTCCGCGGCCTCGATCGTCGTCCCATCGCACTACCTCGTACAGCTCTTTCTCTTCCCTCGCCCCCGCACTCTCATCGTCGCAGTCGAGTTCCACCTCGTCGAGACCTCTGTCGGTCCGGTTCGACGACACGGAGAACGATTCTCCCCAGTCGCTGCGGTCGCGCACCTCGACCGACAACCTCTCGCAGCGCAGCGACCGGTCATCGGTCCAGGGACTGGGTCTCTCCGACTCGACCCTCGCCACGGCGGGCCAAGCAGGCGGGTTCATCACGCCGAGGTCGAGCCTCGACCTTCACCGCACCCGATCAAACGGTTCCTTCGCGAGCGTCGTCACGCCGCCATCTCCCGAGCGCACACCGATGAGACAGAGGACAAGCTCGAGCAACTCGTGGAAGCGCTGACGACGCGGTAGGTACCGAATCGCTTGGCTCTAGAATTGAGGCTCTCGTTTCTGTTCCCCCTTTTTCTTCCTTTTATCATATTCTTTTTCTCTTGTAGCGAGTCGAGTCACCCCAATACTTGTATCACTTTCGTTTCTCTCTGAGTACTGTCCAGACGAAACGTGTGCGAATTCATTACGACAAACACAGAAGCAGAGAGGGGTCGAGGAGCGAGAGAGGGGTACAGAAAAAAGGGCCAAGAACCACGGCCACGACTCGGATCGCAGCCCTTAGTCGCGAGACACGTCATGACCTCCTCGAGTGACGAGATACACGGGCGGGTCGTCGAGCGCGTTCGAAACGGGTCTGCCCAACCTCGCTCGCGCGGTCGGCTCGAGGTACTGCGCAGATTGGAGAGTCGTCCGAAGCGACGAATCTTGTTGCGGCACCTTGACCTTTTTGGAGAAGTCTGGAAGCCGGGGGTACGATTTTGGGTCAGCTCGGGAGGGGAGACGGTCGCGAGCGAAAAAACACCGAGTGAGGGGTGTCGCAATCCGGAACAGGGGGAGAAGATCGCACGGACCTTCGGGCGCGATCTGAGCTCGTCGTTTGAAGAGGGCGTCTTCGTAAGTATCCTTGACGATGAGGATCTCGAGCTCGACCGGTTTCGTTTGTCTGCAGTCAAAGGCGTCAGGGTTGAATCAAAGGGCTCCGATGTGCAGGTGAAGAACTGACCCGAGCCGATGAGCACGTTTGGTCGCTTGCAGTTCGAGATCTGTTCGGACAAAGGTGTGAGGCGTTCGCGTCAGGGAAATATCCTCGGGTTGTCTATTTTCGCAAGAACTTTTCGACGGACCAGGCTTCCAAATCGGTTCGAGCATGATGACTCGAGAAGCAGCAGTCAAACCGACTCCACGTCCTCCGACCTCCACATCAACGAGGATGACTTGGTTCTCCCGCGCGGTCGTCGTATTGAACCGTTGGGCCTTGAGTCCGCGATCTTGTCCTTTCCGTGACGATGAACCGGCAAAGATGATGTGCGAGATCCCGAACAAGTCGAGCGCTTCAGACAGATTGGCAAAGAGGAGATCGATGTTTGACGAACTGAAGACGATGAATTTGTCGTCGGGGTGCGATCGGAATTGATCGAGCAGGTAGTTGATCTTCGCCGACGAGGTGCGCAGGAACTGTACGTTCCTAAACATGGAGTCGGGCGGGAGCGAAACCAACGGCGTCGTGTCCTTTTTCGAGCGCTTCTTAAAGACGGGCACGACCTCATCTTCCTCTTTCGATTTCCGGCTCGCGATCTCAAAGTCGTAACGTTTCCTTCTCGCCTCGAACGTGATGAGTTCCTCGACGAGCTCCTCGTCGTCGTTCCACCCTTTGACATCGGCGTGTTGAAGCTCCTTGAGGTCCTGACGGAGTCGGGTGAGTTGGTGCAGCGACACCAAGGCCCGATTGAGCGGATTCTTCGCCGCCGTGAGTCCTCCGAACGCCTCGATGATTTCGTCGTTGAGACCGCGCGCCTCGATCGCGACCGACACTTCCCTCGTGATCAACTTCCACTCCTCGTCTTCGTACGCCTCTTTCATCACTCGGATCGCCTTGACCAAACCTTGGCGATCTTCCTCGGTCCACTTGACCGCCTTTTCGCTTTCAAGTCGCTCCTGGGCCCACGTCGCTCCTTCCCTCAACCTCGGCCCGATCTCGCTCGACGCAAAGAACGTAGAAGCCGTCGACAAGTTGGAACACAGGCTCTTGAGCGGACCGGCGTTGGCCTTGTGAAAGAAATAATCTTGGTCCTTCCTCTGAGATTGGATTGCGTTCGAGGCAAAGATGGCGGTGAGGGCGTTGTACATCTTGCGCTCCGCTTCCTCCATTTCGACGAACGTGACTCTGACCGAGAGTGGGGGGATCGAAAGGACAGCTTTCACGAGGGTAGTTCGATGACGGATGATCGAGCGGTTGAAGACGTCGGCGAGTCGGCTCGGGTGATCTCCGACGAGTTCTCGCAGGGAGGACGGTCTCAAGAAGGCCGGATGCCGAAGGAAGCGAGAGTACAGTTGGCCGAGTTTATCGAGGTCTTCTCGAGTGCCGCCAATGATGTTGCCGGCCGCGGCGAGTTTACCGTCGACAGACGCGCCTCGCAAGTTTGTCGAAGGCGTCCCAGACACCGCCCAGCGGCACTCGCAACGGAGCTGCAGGCATGAAGTAGCCGAGGCGCAGTCAGAATCAACACTGGCACGTGCGCGAGCGAGAGTCGTACCTCTTCGGCGAGTTTCCTTGTCAAATTTGCGGAAGACAGAACGTGTCCCTCGTCGACGACGAGTCGCTTCCAATGCACTCCTCGGAGCGAGCGCTCGTCGGCTTCCGCCGCATCCGTGAACCTTGCTGCCGACATGAGCACGACATCGAACGTGGCCATCTCTTCAGGAGTGCGGAATCGGTCTTTCGAGGTTCGAAGCGAGAGGACCCGGAGCGACCCTGGCTCAGTGTGCTTCTGGATCTCGTCGTTCCATTGCCGAACGAGGTCGGTCGGTACCACCAAGAGAGTCGTCGCGGCGACGATGATTTCCAGAGGTTTGAGCTTGCCGCGGCGCCCTTCACGAGAGTTGAGCTGTTCATGGCTCGGGTAGAGACGGTAGAACGGGGGCGAGGTCTGAAGAGTGTCAAACAGGTCTCCGTAGATAAGGAGTGGGTCATCGTGAGGGTACCGGATCGGCCCGGGATCCGTCTTGACCATGTTGATCATGAGACTGCGGAGAGACGGGAGCGGCGGACGGCGACCCTCGTCCTCTTGATCGGCTTTTCGCTGGTTTTGTAGTTTCGCTTCGTACTCCTCAATCTCGACGACCGACATGATCTGCAAAGCGCCCTCGAGAAGATCCGGAACTCGAGGCCGAAGTCGCACGCGCTCTTGTCGTTCACGCTCGAAGGGGAAGTCAATCGATTGACGGGTGAGAAGTACGGGATTGGGAGACGGCGTCGAGTTGTCGAGCCATGTCGAGACCCCGGCGATCGATGGAAGCTCGGAACGAGTCGCCATGATGAGAGCGAGCACCATCAGACTTTTGCCAACTCCCATGTCTTCTGCGAGAATCCCGGACTTCGATTCGAGGTAGCGGGGAGGAGAGAGAGCGACATCACCGTCGGGCGAGACGAAAAGCGCCTTTGAGGGATCGAGGAACGAGGTTCTTGCGAGGTAGAGGGGAGAGATCGCGTTTGCGGGCGCAAGCTCGCGACTCAGCATCTTCGCGACGGAGGCCTGGAGCGCAAAAATTTCAGTACGCGACGCGTGCGAAAACCCGACTCGGAACTGACCTGTTGGTAAGGGTAGAGATCGGTTCTGATATCCTCTGGCTGCTCTGTCAAAGTGAGCCAGAGTCGATCTTTGATCTCCTGCGGTGCCTCGAGGTTCTCGAAGCCGCCATCTCCCGGTACCTCGATGCCGTGGAACATCTCGAGCAATGACCGTCCATCCTTCTCGTCCATAAACATCTCGACCTCTCCGGTCGCGACTTCGCCTACCCATTCGACCGGGTCACATCGTATCGACTTGAATACGGAGCGCACGATCGAAGGCGGCGATCGCTTGAGTCGCCGTTTCGAGTCGAGTTGGGCGAGATCTGGCAAGTCCTCGGGAATGAGATAAATCCTGAGGATGACGTCGTCGCCGATGGCTCGAGCAGTGGCTTGCAAAACGAGCGATTGGGCACAAGCGACGAGGTCGTCGAGCAATTTGTCGTGCACGATCTTGGGCTTCTTCTTCGCCGGGGACGAAGTGATGCCACCTCGCGTACGGCCCCTCTTCTTGCCTCTTGTTGGTGTTTGTGACGGTTCGTCGAGGTCGGCAGCTTCTGGGACCACCGTCCTCGAGACGAGGGTGTCTTTCGAGAATCTGATCCATGTGTCGTCTTCAGGATCGGTTTCAATGTCGCTCAGAATGCGATAATTGGGAAGGAGAATGGTTCCAGCGGGGAAGAGTCGACCGAGAGGCAATGTGGGAGGTTTCCGTGGAGAGGGCGGTTTCTTAGGGGAAGGCGAGGTAGGGAAGGCGGGTAGATGGCGTATGGGCGGCGGAGTTTCTGGTTTCACTCGGTTTCCGGACGCGAAGCTGTGAGGCGGGACTGGAAGGGGGGGAAGAGGCAGGGGAGGAAGAGTGCACGAGGAGAGGAATATCGGAGTCGCTGCCGGTGTAGGAAGAGTCGTGGCGAATTCCTCCTTCGAGTCGACGTCGCCAACGAGCTTGTCGTCAACCTAGAGGAACGCAGTATCGGCCATGGTGCACAGAAAGGTATCCGCAATAAGGGGCAGGCTCACCTGCTCCGCATCGGTGGCTTTCCTCTTGCCCAGCGCTCTTGCACTCCCTATGTAGCTCTCGGCCTCGAACTTGACCAGTCCCTCGATTGGAGATGCCCGCTCCCTCGTCTCGCCGAGGACCATCTTCGAATCAAACTTGGTCGCTCCGTCGACGCTGCCCATCTCGTACGAAGGCAGCTCGAGGAGCCCACTGTAGCTACCTGTTGATCAAACTGGTGCACCACGATAGCGACGGCTTGGCGAGAGGTGAGCGCGAGATAGGGCGATTGGCAGATCAAGGTCGTCTCGGCTCTCACGGGGACCGCCGTAGACTGATAGAGTCTTGGTTCCTGTCTATGCACTGGTCTTGCGCCGTTCGGGAGTGGCGCGGGGCTATGCACGGAGAGCCCGGAGTACAGCGGTGCCAGTTCAACCAACCTCCACTCGCTCGCGGCCGCGAAACCCATTTTCAACGTTTCGGCAGTAGATAAAAATGCGAATGATTTCAGGCAAAAGGGAACTTAGTGTCTACCGTCAAAGAGATTCTCGAGTCGAAAAAACGAAAGAGTGAGGGGAAGGGGGGGGGGTGTCCCAAAAGGAGAGGGGGAGTGGAAAGAGGAGCTCTCGACTTTATTCGGCGAGCTAAACGGGCGTTTCTACATTAGAAGGGTCACGAGCACGCTAGCGAAAGCGAGGACTCCAGAGGCGGCGACGGCGACGGCTCCGTTCTGCGTCGTAGTACCCGACGATCCCCCGCTGGCTTTCGCTCCCGACGCCGTTGCGGTCACGCCAGAAGTCGAACCCGTACGAGCTGCTCCAGTCGACTTCGAGTCCTTCGAGGTTGAAGTTGCGCTCGCCGAAGTTGAGAGAGCCGAGGTCTGTGCGAATTGCGCAGCAAGTCAGCGAACTGTGTAACGAGCACGACCCGAATATTCATGCGCTTGCGCACCTGGTAGCCCAAGAGAGAGGTGGGGAAGATATCGGTAGATTGGTACGTCTTGCAGTTTGACGAGGCGGGGATCGTGGGAGTCCACGGCAGAGTCGAGTCGGCGGGAAGAGACGAAGGCTGCGACCACGTGAGCGTTTGACCTCCGCTGACGTACGTCCCGACGACTTGTTGCAGATCACTGTCACAGTCCAGGAAGACATTGTCCTCGTACGCGGCGGGCATGTCTGCCGGGCAGGCGCCGCACGTCAGCGTTTTTTGCGAAGCGGTGAGCGTGAGGGAGAAAGCTCACTGTAAGCGCAGCCGAGCAAGTCAAACTTGTTCTCGCAGTAATTGGGGCTCGTGACGGAGGGGTCACAGAGCTTCAAGCAGAATTCTGACGACCCAATGACTGTCACACCTCTGAGGAGTCAGCCCAGTTCCTCGCGCTGCGAACCTTCGAGCGGGAGCTTACATTGGTTCCACGAGATGACCTGTGCGAGAGTCTTGTTGTTACCCGAGGGGAGACCAGAAGAGTACACGAGGCCCCCAAGCGGGTTTCCGAGCTCATCGGCTCCGTGAGGATCGCTGGTAGACGAACCGTGCGTCTCAGTTGATGCTGCGTACGGACCGGTATAGACTAAAGGAACTCACAGCTCTCCTCCCGTGTCGTCGGCTTGCAGATTGACGGCCGTGAGGTTCAAATGACCGGTCCACTGAGTGTAGGCCGAGGTTCGGAGAACTTGAAGACCAGTAATCGCGCCGGGGGGGATGACGCGAGCACCGTGTTGATCGTTCGTGCAGTAAGCAACGACCGCGGCCTCGTCTTCTCCGATGGTACCGTTCGGAGAAGTGGTAGGAGACGACCAAATGCAGAAGTCTCCGATCGAGTTTGCGATCAGCGTCTGGCATTGCGAATCGGGTCCCGAAGTTGTCGAGTTGCAAATGTTGTAACCTGATTGCGGTCCTCGTCCGACACTGCGATTGACCGAAAAGGTCGTTAGCACGTAGCTCGGAAGGTTGACTGATAGATCTCGCGATGATTTGACAATTCAAAACGGGGAGAAGAGCAAAAGTGGCGAGGTACTCACGCGTAGGGGTTCACTTGGTAAGGAATCGCACTGTAAGCGTAGGTGTAATCGGTGAGGGGACTGGGAGAGGATGCGGCGCGTTTGGCGACCTCGATCTGCGTCGGGGACGGCGCAGTCGTGATCGTCGCTGATCGTGCAACCGCAGCGAGAGCGAGGGTACTGAGAAAGGCCTGCATCTGGGATAGGGAGTCGGCGGAACTTTGGAGGGGAAAGGAAGAGGCGAGAAAGGGAAAAAGAAACAACTCGCGATTCGAAACGAGGATCGGCCTTCGCAGTCTGATCCAAATTTAGCCCGCGCGATGGGAATTTGTCGTCGTCGGGTCGTCGAGAACGCGTAAACAATGCAGGGCCATGTGAATGCACTGTACCCAGATTCGAGAAGACACTGCCTGGACTACCGGAGCATCGAAAGGGACCGAACCAGAAGCAGCTTACAACGGACTTCAGGAAAATTTCGAGCGCGCTTCTGTCGACCCAAATCCGACGACGGAGTTCGAGCAGGGCGATGAACCAAAGTAAGGACAGAAGAGGAGAGCTCGACGCTTGAACCTCTGTCCGGATCCCCGTAGTTCCGCGCTGCCAAGCCTTTCGACTTGAAAGAGGGGAAGATAGCGGAAATGAAGAAAGACAGGGGGACGACGATGTACTGCATTTCTTTACTTGAGCGCAATGTACAGTATGGGTAGAGGCGCACTGCGAAACCCGCGCATATCACCGATAGGCCAAGCTCCGAGAGGGATAAGTTTCAACCTCGTCTCTTGCTCGCCGGACTCCCTTCTCCTTCTTGGGTCGCTTTTCTCTTCGAAGAAACCGAGATCGGAGCAAATTTGGGAGTGTCTTGTCCTCCTCCTCCTCCGGTTTGTTCTCCGGAGGCGGAGGAGAAACTTCGCACGGGCGCGAAACCCTTGCGCTGGGGCGGTGCCGCTGCGGCCGACGACGAAGAAGATTCTGGCGTGGCGCTCATGTCTCGAGATGCGGTCGGGAGGGGTAATGGTCGCATCGGGATGTCGTCAAACACTGGTGTCGCGCCGGAGTGACCACCGTTCGCAGATATTTTCCCCTTGCCTTTCGCCACAGACTTCTTGGACAGCGAGAGCGACTCGTCGGATTTCTGCATTGGTGCCGAGCTGTTGAGACACGGCAGGTCGAGGGAAAGTCAGAATGATCTCTCGAATCGACCGCGAGAGAGAGAGAGAGAGCGGAAAAGTAGAAAAAAGAAGGAAAGAAAAGGGGGCGCACTTGTTGTTGCCGACGCCGAGGATCATAGTGGCTGAACCAGTCGCTTGCGCCCGAGCGGCGAA
Source organism: Sporobolomyces phaffii (assembly GCA_037042985.1). Taxonomy (NCBI): domain Eukaryota; kingdom Fungi; phylum Basidiomycota; class Microbotryomycetes; order Sporidiobolales; family Sporidiobolaceae; genus Sporobolomyces; species Sporobolomyces phaffii. The sequence goes on along the minus strand of JAWNFN010000006.1, from coordinate 788,972 downwards.
CGCCGCCGCGGTCGAGTTTGGCGTATCCCCCGCTGCCATCGCTTCCGCTTTGCGTTCATTCTCAATCTTCTGTAGCCGTTTCTCCGTTTTCTTCGATCCGTGCCCGTGACCGTGGAAAGAATGCGAGAGGTGTTTCCACGCCTAGACGTTCCGGAATACAAGTCAGCGAAGGACCGAGTGGGAGCACCAGACAGGGGCAAGCAAGGTCACTGACCTCTTTCGGAGTCATGTCACGTCCGAATTCGTCATGGTATTTGAGTTCGACGACGGGCTTGTAATTCTTGTAAGCCTCCATCGCCGCCTGAGCGTCCCTCTGGTCCCTCAACTTGTTCTCGTACTCCCGCTGTCTCTGGTCCTTTTTGTCTCCCGCGTTTCGGCTCTCGATCCTCTCCCTCTCACGTTCCTCGTCCCTCTTCCGCTGCATCACTAGCCACGCTTCGCGCTCCTTGAACTCTTTCTCTTTCTTGATCTCTTCCGCCGTGCGAGGTTTCATGAGGCCCTGGTGTCGCAGGATGGACAGAGTCGACGCGAGTCCTTTCGAGACGAGCTTTTCGCCACCCGTCGTCCCAAACTCTTCGTCGTCATCTCCGCCGCCACCGGCCGCAACGTTCGGTTTCGTCTCGTCCTCCTCGCCCTCTTCAATCGCACCATCGTCAAAGTTCCTCATCATTGCGTCTTCGTCTGGGTCGTCGCGCATCGAAGCGGCGTCCCAGCCCTCAACCGCAACTTCACTCAGCGGCACCGCGTCGTCGTCATCTCGATCCTCCTGTTTGATCCTCGGCTGGACCGATTCGAGGCCTCTCAAGTCGAGCTTGGTCGATCCGCTCGGTTCACCGGCCTGTTGGACCGCCTTCTTCTTCTCCTTCGCGGCCGCGGCGGCGAGACCCGTCGCCGCTGCCTCTTCGGCCGCGACCCTGATGTTGCGCACAAACTCGCTCGTATCGTCCAACACGAGGACGTCGTCCGCGCCGCCGGCTTCGACCTCGTCCTGTTCCTCCTTCTTGACAGACCCAGACCCGCCGCCAACCCCTCGGTCGAGTCGAACGTCGTCGTGTGCGTCGTTGTCGTCGTCATCGTCGTCCTCCTTTTTGATCGCGATCGTGCTCTGTCGCTCGACTTGTGCCCGCGCGCGGTCCTGCATCTCTTTGATCTGGCGCTTGGCCGCCTGGCGCCGTTGCCGCGCGAGCGACACGGCGAGGTCGTCGTCATCGATCAAGTTTGTCGCATCGAGCGACGTGCGTTCAATCTGACGCGGTGGCACGGCGCCTTCGACGTCCATGTCGCCTGACCCTGATGCCTCGGCGGGGGCGGCGGCGGCGTCGTCGCCGAGCGAGGAAGAGATGGTCGTCGTGCGAGCGGGTCGTTTCTTCTTCTTCATCTGCAGACGCACGCGAAACCAGTGTCATTAGTGAGCAAAGAGAACTGTCAAAGGCGATATATAGAATGTGCACCGGGGGCGTGGGTCCGCAGGGGCGTCAAAAATAGAGTACTCGCCTTGGGCTTTTTAAATCCTGCGTCGCCTTCTTGGAGGTAATCAGTGCTGAAAGACTCTGTTCACGACGAGAATCAGATTAGTAGCCGCAATTTCTCGTCGGAAGAAGGAAGGGAGGGGGAGAGAAGGGTCAGCGTGGGTAGGAAGATTTAAACCCACTCGTGTAGTCCATCGACAATTTGACCTTTTCCCGCTCCCCGTTCGCGCCGCCTTGATCCGCGCTTTGGCCATCGGTAGAATTCTTCTTCTTTGAAATCGCTTGGGTCTCGTCGCCGAGTTTGAACCCGTCCTCTTTGACCCCTTCGAACCCTTCGTCGTACTTGCTCAAAACGCCCTTCTTGGCCCCGACTGCACCATCTTGGCCAAATTCTTCGTCGTCGTACCCAGTGTACTGACCGGCTTGCCGACCCTTCTTCTTGAGATCGAGCGCGGCGGCGTGTTTTGCATTCTCGGTCAAATTGAGGTTGTGCAATTCATCGTCTAACGGCGAGCACACGCGGCGCGTGGGGGAGAGAGGTCAGTCACCCGCGCAGGGACAAATTCAGGCGCGCCTAGAAGTGTCGTGGGTGGGGTGGGGCGAAGGAGGGGACCAACCTTCGTCGTCGAGGATTCTCGAATCTTTCAACGTGAGGACGTGTTCCTCGCCTTCGTCGAACGCGTCGGCGCCGTGCGAGACCTTGATTCCCTTGAGGTCCTTCTCCCCATAGCGGTCACCTCGGACGCGTTCAATCTCTTGCTCCTCGGCGAGGCGGTCGGCCTCTTCCTGTTCCTTTGCGCGTTTCTGCGCGAGTTCCTTTGCGCGCTTCTTCTGCTTCTTGATCCAGGTCTTGGTGTCTGCAACGTCGTCGTCTTGTTCGGCGGCGTCTCGGTCCGTTGCACCGGTACTCCCGAGCGAGAGGCCGACGAGTTTCTTTGCGCGTTCCTTCGAGTTGCGCGCCTTGTCGAGGCGGAGTTGGAGCTCGCGCTCGTCGTGGAGGCGGCGTTCGTGTTCCTGACGTTTGCGATAGTTGTGCTCGGCGAGCTCGTCGCCCTCGAGGACGCGCTCCTCATCGGTCGGGCCCTTGTCGGCGTTGGGGTCCTTGAGCGGCTTGAGGCCGAGGCTGACCCGGACCTTGTTGGTCTCTTCGAGCGTGAGCGACTCTTTCCATTGCCCCGTCGGATTGACTTGCGACATGGCCCTGAAGAGAGAGACGAGAGAAAGAGTCGACTCGGAGTGGCGCGGTTACTCGCTCGACTCCACCCTACTCGCATCCCGACTGAGCCGATGGACCAGTCCATCTCGATCTCGACTGCGGCCCTGACTCAGCCTCCACCGGCGATCCAGGATTTCCCCCTGATGCAGCAAGCCCAACTCTCGCTCGACCGCGCTGCTCCTCCCGCCGACGCAGCCGCCCCGAGCGAGAACGCCAAGCTCCAAGTCGGTGAGCCTGTCCCCCCTTCCCCACACCCGCCTCAGTTTCCCCCCGTCCCCGTCGAGAGCTAGACTGAACCCCCCCACGTCACCGTGTATCCGATCCCCTCCCAGTCGATGAGAACCAGACATTCACGTGCGGCCTCCATACACCCATTCCCCTGCATGTCGCTCGCGCGGACTGAGATGCGTGTTTGACTCGGGCGCAGATCTTCACTCAACTCTCACCTCTCGCAATGGCGTCTCCTCGACGCCGGGTTTGCGTACAACCTCGTCGCCGTGTTCGGTTCCCAGTCGACGGGCAAGTCGACCCTGCTCAACCGCCTGTTCGGCACCAGGTTCGACGTCATGGACGAAACCGAACGCCGCCAGACGACCAAAGGCATCTGGATGAGCAAGGCCCAAACCGCCAACATGCCCGTCCTCGTCATGGACGTCGAAGGCACCGACGGTCGCGAACGCGGCGAAGACCAGGACTTTGAGCGCAAGTCGGCCCTGTTCTCGATCGCGGTAGCCGAGGTGTTGCTCGTCAACATTTGGGAACACCAAGTCGGCCTGTACCAGGGTGCCAACATGGGGTTGCTCAAGACCGTGTTCGAGGTCAATTTGGGCCTGTTCCTCGCGGCCAAGGAGAAGGGCAAGACGCTCGCAACGTCGCAAGACAAAACGCTCCTCCTCTTCGTCATCCGCGACCACATTGGCGCGACGCCGCTGTCGAACCTGCGCAACACGCTCACGGCCGACCTGAACCGCCTGTGGGACTCGCTCGCGAAACCTCCTGGGCTCGAACAGTCGCAAATCTCGACTTTTTTCGACCTCGAGTTTGTCACGCTCGCGCACAAGCTCCTCCAACCGGAAAAGTTCGACCAAGACGTCGTCGAACTGAGGTCAAAGTTTGTCAAGGGAAACGAGGGTTGCGTGTTCCGCGACGAGTACCACAAGCGGATCCCGGCCGACGGCATCAGTCAGTACATGAGTTCGATCTGGGTCAGTTTTTTTCCCTCTGCTTTGAAAGCTTGTCCCCACTGAACACCGCCACCCTTGGTCGTGGTTCGCAGGAAGCGGTCGTCTCGAACAAAGATCTCGATCTGCCGACCCAGCAAGAGTTGCTTGCTCAGTTCCGGTGTGACGAGATCGCTTCGACCGCGTTCTCCCTCTTCTCGGAATCGATCAAGAAGCTACCCGTCAGTCAAGGAACGGGCAAGATCGTTCCAGGGCTGGGCGTTATGATGAAGGAAGCGATTCAAGTCGCGATCGGTACGTCCGTTCTTTCGTGAAGCGAGAGAGAGAGGTCCGAATCGAGGGGGGGGCTGATCTGGATCCCGTCTCGCGCCTTTTCCACATCGTCGCGCCCGTTTCGATTGGCGGGGATGTATAGCGAGCTACGACACCGCGGCGTCTCGGTACCACGCATCGGTCTACCAACGCAAACGGTCCGAACTGTCGTCAAAGTTGTTCGCGACGCTCCACCCGTACTTCCAATCGCAACTCAAGAACCTCCACAAGGCGGTGTTGAGGTCGTACCGCGTGTCGATCGAACAGGCGCTGAAGCAGGAAGGGTACGATTTCGCGGCCGTGGTCGACCAGGCGCGCCGCGACGCCGAGTCCGAGTTTGACCGCGAGGCGGACGAGGTCGAACTCGCGTCGGACGCGAGCGGGTGGTCGAGGCGCGAACAGCAAGGGTTGTTCCGCGAGGACCTCGAAAGCGTGGCAGAGTTGTTGCGCAAGGACGAGACGCGCAAGATGATTGCCATCATCGAGCGCAACATCAAGAAGCAGATTGCCGACGTGGTCGAAGTTAGCTTGAACGAACCGAGGCCCGATATGTGGGACCAGATCCTCGGAGAGTTCAAGCAATCACTCGACAAGGCTGAACAGGCTTACCTCCGCAAGGCAACGAGTGAGTAAACAGGTCCCCCCCCCCAATCGTCCGGGTACTTCGTCGGGCTTGAGCTGTCGTCTCTGATCAGCCGATCGAGCCGCCCCCTTTCTTCGAATTGTAATAGGTTTCAACTGCACGGAGGAAGAAAACGCCCAAGCTCTCGCGCTGTTGCGTCGTCGGTCTTGGCTCGCGCTCCGGGCCAAGATTGACGAACACGCGTCGGAAACGGCTCTCTTGTCGAAACTCAAGCGCGTTTTTGAAGACAAGTTTCGGTACGACGCCGACGGAGTTCCGAGGGTGTGGAAACCCGAGGACGACATTGACGGCGTGTTCAAAAAGGCGCGCGAGTCGGTCCTCGACTTGATCCCGCTCTACAGCGAGATCAAACCCGTCGACCCGAACAACGCGTTTGTCCTGTCGGAAGAGTCGTCTTCGCACGCGGCCGATTCGAACCCGACGTCGTCGAGCGACGTCGAACCGTTCGATTTCACCCAGTCGCTCTCGATCCTGTCTTCGGCTCAGCGGTCGGCCTTGGCGAACCGGTTCAAGCGCGAGTCGGACGCGTACTACCTCGAGGCGAAACGGTCCATGGTCGCGTCGAAAGCGCAGATCCCCGTGTGGATCTATGGAGTCCTCGTCGTGTTGGGTTGGAACGAGTTTGTCGCCGTCATCAGGAGTCCCATCTACTTCACGTTCTTGTTGCTCGCCGGTGCGGCAGCTTACATTACTTGGTCCCTCAATATGGTCCGAAAAAAAAACCCGCTACCTTCCCCTCCCCCCCGCGATGATCCGTGCACCCGAGTCGAGCTGTTGACTGACTGATCTCCCCGTCATATTACTCGCCGCGAACATCGGGTTTCACTTTTGCAGACCGGTCCCGTGCTCGCTGTTACAAAAGGAGTTACGAACGAAGTGATCCGGACCGTAAACGACCAACTACACAGTCAGTATATTCCCTGGCCCCGCATTATCGTCCGAATCCCCTAAGAAGTTCCATGCGCAAACACACACACTGACGATGACAGAGAGAGAAAAAAACAAAACAGATTATTTCAACGCTCAAACTCCCGAAGCTCACGTTCAGAGATCGTCATCGCAACGACGTCAATCCGTAGCGGCGGTACCCGCAACTAATTCTTCTCGCGACTCGAGTGATACGACCTCGAACCTTGCAGCAAGCGATTCCCACGATTCGTCCCACGTCAAGTCAAAGGCTGAATGAGTCAAGGAAAACCAAATACTCCCGACACGCTGCCGCGCTCGAGAGATAGGAAAAAGGAGTGGTCCGAGGATAGTCGGGGGGGGGCGAAAAAGGGAGCACAAAGAGGAAAGGGGGGGGAGGAGAGGAAGTCACCTGTAGTTTTTCGCCTTCGTGTCCACCCCACCCCCCTCCTTCAGACTGCCCTTCTTGTCGTCCGTATCCTCCTCTCTCATGTCTCTTTTCCTGTATAAATATATTCTTTTTCAGTTTCAATCGGATTTGTCCGTCAATCCCCATCGTTTTCCCTTTCTCGTGTACAACCGAGATATCAGGAAATTCGGGAACAACGAACAACAAAGTTGTCAACGTCGGGCCCAGCGCTTACCATAGACGCCCCACCCACAACCCGGTTTTTTCTTCTCGTGAACGTGGCAGCGCCAAGTGTGGTTTTTGCTATACAGGTTCCCCCCTCGACGCACAGAACTAGGAAAGAGAGAGAAAAACCCCCATTTTTCGTACATCGCGCGCAAAGACTAACAACTTTTCGAGAAAAAAAGCCCGGGATCGCGGTTTTTTTTTTTCTTCACTGTTCCTTCTTGTTCTTGCTGGATTCTCCCTCGTCGTCGTCGTCGTGGCCGTCCGTCAAGTTTGGAGGTTGAAATTCGTTGGCGTGGGAACCTCCTCGACCAATCATTTCGAGGTACTCGCGGTGTAAATCGGCACAGTACCTCGCGACGGGCAAGTCGTTCGCTAAAAAAAAAAAAAGGAAAAAACCACAGGACAATGCTTTTTTCAGAGTCGCGTACAGGGATGGGGGGCCAGAGGGCGCGGGGCGGGCAAAAAAAAAAAAAAACTCACGTTCGGTACCGAAGGGGTCGCTGAGTTCTTCCGACGCTCGGTCGAGACCGAAAAAGACGGCTGCGGCAACTCCAGTAGCTGGGATCGAGACCCACCCGAGAGTGTTGACGAGTTGAAGTGGTACAGCGGCGACGTAGACAAACAGGAGCAGTTGAAGGTGAATGTTGAGGATCAAGGGGATCGGAGCTGTTTCGTCCGGGCGTCCAAACAACCGAGAGATGCGTAGGTCAGGTTCTGCCCAAATCTAACGGCATACCGGTCAAGGGGGGATGGAGGCGAAGAAGTTAGGTCTGCTCACTGTCGCGGATCCTTTCAAGGGAAGTCAACTGGTCTGAAAATTCTTTGAGATACCCGACGCAAGTGCCGTAAGTGACGGCGTCGAGAGCGGGACTCGACGCGCTCGGTTGGCCTTTGGTCGACATGGGCGTCGAATGGTACGCGTTGAGGTACGCATGAGTCGCTCGGACCAACGAGAGGGGCAAGTTGGACGGCTCTCCTCCCGCGAGTGCGAACGGGACGGACCGAGACGACGACGGCGGAGCGTTGAGGTCCGAGATGGCGCGCTCTTCTTCCGTCGCCGTCGAGTGCTCGACAAACGAAGTTGAATCCGTGCTCCCGATCGAGGGCCGGCGTTCTCTCGAGGGAGTCGATCGAAAAGCTTGCAGGAGTGGCTCGGGCAGGAGTTGACCAAGTTCGGGGTGCGAGACGCCGGGCTGATCGCGGAGTCGGTACATGCATGCGAAGGGGAAAGCGCAGACGAGGGAGCACAGCTCTTGCACCGTCTTGCTCTGTTGCGACAGCGAGTCGTCGGCGTTCGCGAGGGGCGAAGCAGACGGAGGCGGTAGAGCAAAGATGAGCACGCGGAGCATGTTGCGAGTGGTCGCCTGAATCGAGGCCCATGTACGGCGTCCCTCGTACCACCTGGGATCCATGAGCGCCAAGGCCTGTCAGCGATTCTCTTTCAGCTGAGGGCTTGCGAGACGGGTACATACCTATCGTACGATGTCGAACATCTGAACGACACCAAAAGTCCGGTGACCATCGAGAGGATCCCGACGAGACTCCCCGCCGAGGACACGCCCGGCATCAAGCCGACGAGATTCGCTAGGTATACTGCGAGGGCCCAAAGCGAGTATGCCACGGCACGAGGTTTCACCGCGTGCCAGGCAGAAAAGTCTGCGAAGGGGCCGAGGGGTCGAGCGAGCATCAGTACTTCGACCGCGTCGTGACGAGGCGACCAAGTCCGAAACGCGACGACGCACGCAAGAGCGAGAGCTTCTCGAGGCCGCGACTACGTTTGATACGAGCGGCTAGAGGTGACGACATTGAGTGCGCGTGCGTTGGGTCCAGAGCCAAGTCGAGACGAGAGGGCAACGCGAATCGAAGTTGCTGTAACTTCGTCATCAAACTTTGACATAAGTCGCACTTACCTCGGCGCGACGAGTCTCTCCCTTCGCGCCCCTGAGGCATCTGCAGACCTTGCTTCAAGATAATGCATGCAGAGGTGGTTCCAGGGATGTTGGGATAAAGCTGAATTGCACGCCAGATCGACATGGCAGAGATACGCCGCGACGCTTGCATCCAACAGAGTATAGCCTTGACGCAAGCCGTGACATGTTGAGAACTGATGGGGGAAAGGACCACGAATAACCTTGAGTAGAGCCGGTGCGACGCGTTGAATTGATCTTGATCTTTGTTTGCGCCTCTTCCGACTCGCCCCGCCAGCTCCGGCACCTAGCACCGAGTCGCGCCAGGCGGCCAACTTGCGCCTCGGACCCCGGAACCCGGCCCGCCCGCGCTCTCTCACTCGATCACGCGGCCCCTTCATTTTTTTCTGCACCCTGCCGCCCGACCCCTCGCCCGTTCCGTGCGTCATGGTCAAGCCCAACGATCGTCAAGTCCCCGCCGCGATTCGCAAACTCGCGACGACGCTCGTCGACACGGAACCCGTCGGCCTGCATCGCACGCGCCGACCCCCTCCAACGTTCTCGTCCGTCTCGCCGTCTATCACCTCGTCGCCGAAACCTGCATCGAAACTCATACACAAGCGCAAACAGCAGCAGCAGCAGCAAGAAGCCGCCGATGATGCAGGAGGCGAGTCGGATGACTTGACCGACCTGGACGAACTCGCGTCCAACGCGGCGACGACGACGACGACGACGACGACGGGTCGTCGGTCCAACAAGAAGGGTACAACGAACAACCGGAGGCAGACCGCTCGGGTCGGCGTCGAGGGGCCCGCAGGGCAGGAGGAGGACGAGGAGGAGGGCGACAACGACGACGAACAACTGTGGACGCCAGAACTCGACCGAGAGTTGCGCGCCGGGATGGCCAAAGTTCCTCGGATGGGCAGGCGATCCATCATGATGTACGACGCGACGTACGGCCGGGTCGGACTCTTGTCAGAGTACCTCCGGAGGCGGACGGGTAAACACCGCGATCGGAACAAGGTCAGCAGCCATCTCGGGATTGAACGGAAACGTGCCGTCAAGGCAAACGACAAGAAGCGTGTGTACACGTTCCTTTGCCCCCCGTTGTCTCCATCTTGGGGCTCTCTACCTAACCGGCTAAAAACAAATTGACGTTTTTCTCCAGTACTCGAGCTGATCGATGGACGCCCGCTCGGTCTCAACGAAGAACTGTACACCCTCGACTTTGATCAGATCCTCGGTCCCGACCTCTTTCCAGAGACGCTCCAAAACTCGCTCGAGCAAAACGCCCAAGTCAGGGCATCAAAGTCGGCCCTCAACGCGAGGCGCAAGTCGATGTTGCCAGACTCGGCCTCGGCACCGAGCGAGAAGAGTCCGGCCAAGAAGAGCAGCAGCAAGAGGAAACGGGTCGAAACGGACGACGACGATCAGGACGAGGGTAACAACAACAACGAGAACGACGAGTCGAGCCAAGCCGACGAAGACGAAGAGGAAGAAGAGCAGCGACCACGGAAGAAGAAGCAGAAACGCAAGTCGACGATGACTAGGACGACGAAGACGACGAAGACGACGACGAACGAGGTCACAGCGTCTCCCGCCGCCTCCGCGAAACGACCCGTCGGTCGACCTAGGAAACATCCTCTCGTCGGTCCTCCTCCTCCGTCTTCTCCCGCCGACAACAACAACAAGGCCTCTCCTACGAAAAAGCTCCCCACTTCGTCGGCCTCGTCGAGTAGGAGCAACAGCAGCAGCCCGCGACGACAGAACTCTCGAGCCCCGCGGGACAGCGGGACGAGGTCGATGATGCGGAAAACGTCAAACTTGCGGAAATCTACCGTCGCGGCTCAAGCGGCGACCGGGGCGGCGGGCGATGACGATGATGATGATGACGACGACGAGTCTTCAGACTTGAGTTCGGCAGAAGAGAGCGAGCGGAACGAAGACGACGCCGACGACGATCACGAAGTGGGGGTGTCGAATGGGAAAGAACAACCGGAAGAGCAGCAACACGAGCGAGAGGTCGAACCGGATCGAGCAGCGGAAGCTCACGGAAGGAGGAGGACGGATGATGAGGGCGAAATGGACGTTGACGATGACGTCGACGACGGAGGGGTCGTCGCGGAGGGCGAGGTGCGCGAGGCGCAAGACGCGGCGTCATCATCGTGGCTGGTCGGAGGGTTGAAGTCAGTCTTTTCGTGGTTTGGTTAAGCGGGAAGGGGGGGGGGGGGGTTCGCGATTCGTCCCTCGCGTGTCGTTCAGTTGCGCCCATCGTATTTTTGTCGGTATCCGCCATTCATTCAGTCATTCATTCATTCGTCACTTGCGAATCGCAATCATAATTCTCAATCTCGCATCCTAAAGCACGGGGGGGGGTAATCACAGCTCGGTTACAATACATTCACTACGAGAGATTCTTTTTTCAGCTACAGTTACTCGGGTTCGTCCTCACCGCGACCCCTGCTTGCGACTCGTCGTCTCTTGAGATCGCAGTTTGTGATCGTCGCCGGCCTCATCCTCGTCTTCGTCTTCGTCGTCTTCTTCTTCCCCTCCGACCTCGAAAACCGTCTCACTACTCTCGCCGACGTGGTGCTGTTGCTGCTCGTCCACCCCTCCTCCTCCTCCTCGTCTTCCTCCTCCTCCTCCTCCTCCTCTCGCCGGTCGCCCGAGTTGCAACAACAAACTGTCCGGTCCCGCGACTCCAGGATCTTTCGCGAGCAGTATTGATGATGATGGTCGGTTCGTGTTCGTGGTCGTACTACTATGCTTCTTGCCACCACCAGCTGCTCGACCGCCGCCGTCCTCGTGACCTCGCTCCTCGTCGTCGTCTTCGTCGAGATCGCCGACTCCGCCACGACGACGACCGTTCTCGTTCTCGTCATCGGCGAGGAGGACTCGAGCGCGCGTTTCGAGGTCGAGGCGGGTTTGGTGACGGTACCAGAACGTCTGGACCAACAACATGCAATCGACCTATTATTTTGAAACAGCGTCCAAAATTCAAGTTAGTGAACGAGAGAGAGAGAGAGGGAGAGAGAAAAAGAGATCAAGAGCGAGTGAGAGAAGGAGAAGAAGAAGAAGAAAAGGAAGAAAGAAAGGGGGAGGGGGTGATGGGAGGAAAAGGACGTACAGAGAGTTGAAAGACGGCGCAAGCTTTGAACGCGATGCCATTGTCGGGCGTGCTAAAGTAGTAGATCGTTTTGAACGCGTCGCCGAGGAACCACCCGGCGAGGACCGTGTGCCGGAACCCGGCCGTCGACTTGTTTTGGTAGTTGACGACGAGTTGCGGGATCGGTAACTAGGTGAAGCAAGGGCAAGGACAGGGTTTTTAAGTCTACGGGGGTGGAGATGAAAGCGAGAGAGAGAGCGAAGAGGAAGAACTCACGGTCGCTTCGAGGCCAAGAGCGATAAAGCCGAGGAGTTGAACGTAGAAATTGACCCGGTGGAGGAAGAGGAATACAACGCAGTGCATCAACAGCAACAAAGCCGTAAACTCCAAATAGCTGTGTATTACACCAAGCGATACACCAACAGTGGACGCGGGGAATATGAGCGAGCGAGCGAGAGAGCGAGAGAGAGAGAGAGAGGAGAAAGCAAAACTGACGGAGGAAACGTTTCCCACTGCCACAGGTTTGCCGGTCTCTTGCGCGTCGAGAGGGTCGAGTTTGGGTCGCGGTACAAGAGACAGACGTAGAGGATGCCGAACTGGGCGGCGATCATGAGGACGCTCTGGACGAGGAGGTAGACCTGGAACCTCGCGCCGAGCCAGTAGATGCACCTCGTCACGTTGGCGACGATCAACAGGCCGGGGATATCGATCGAGAAGCCGGCCGAAGTTCGCTTGCGACAGATCGAGATGTATTGACTGAAACGAGAAGGAGACGAGGGGGAGAGAAGGCGGGTTGAGGGAGTCAGCATTAATTTGGAGAACTTGGGGCGAACCGACGGAGGGATGAACGCTCACTCCGAGTAGGCGAGGGGCGGGAACAAGGCCATGCAGATTCCCCCGATGACGGTGAGCCATTGCGCAACCATGCTCGACGCGGGGAGTGCACCGAGAGAGAGACGAAGGCGGTGCACGCTGAGTGAAGTGCCGACTCGGGGATGGAGATGCGAGCACGTTCCGGGGACGAGGTCGAGTGGATCACCTTTCGACTGTACAGATCCGAGCGAGTCGATGGTCGAAGCAGGCCGGAAGCGATCCGCGCGAATGAATGATGAGGAATTTCGATCGACGGGCGAAACGAAAAACGACAAGTCTCGTCCTGCTCCCTGTCTCTCTCTTCGACATCACACCATGGGAGCGTCACAGTCTACTCCGGCGCCTGCTCCTGCCGCGGTCCCGCCCCCCGGGTGCCCGATGCACGAGTCGCAGCAGCCACCGCAACCACCGAAACCCACGACGACGACGACGACGGGAGAGTGCCCGATCGACCATTCCCAGTTCTCCCACGCCCCCCGCGGCGACGTCAACAAGCTCAACAACATCCCCGACCTCAAGCAGCAGCCCGCGCCGGGACAGACGATCGACTTGCCCCTCGAGCGTACCATCTCTTCCATCCCTCGCGCCTCGTCGTCCTCGTCCGAAACATCACCTCCTTCGCAATGCCCCGTCAACCATTCAAAAGGAGCAGGAGGAGGAGGAGGAGGAGTCGACCAGTGGGAGTACCCCTCACCGCAACAGTTTTACAACGCGCTCGTGCGCAAAGGGTGGGACACGCCCGAAGAGTCGGTCGAGATGATGGTCAACATCCACAACTGGTTGAACGAGGAGGCGTGGGCCCAGGTCCGGAGGTGGGAGGAGCGCCACGACGCCGGTGACCGCTCGTCGCTCGCGAGTTTCCAGGGTCGACCGCAGGACCTCTCGCCAAAGGCGCGATACCACTTGTTCATGGGCAAACTCTTGCCGAATTACTACGCGTCCGTGAGGCCGTTTGACCGACACGATTGGATCGTACACCGCCCGACCGCCACCCAACGAGACGGCACTTCCTACATGTCGCCACAAGGCGCGACCGCTCCTTATACGGCGCATCGCTGTACGTCCTCGTCTTTCCTTTGCATCGTCGTCTCCTCCCCGTCTCTCCTCGCTTTCCACCGTCCCTCGGCCCCCTTTTTTTTTCCCTTTTTTTTTTTTTTTTTTTTTTTTTTCGGTTTCCGCGAAGTGACTGACGTGCCGCGGCCTGTCCTTTCTTCTTTTTTCCCCTTTCCAACCGAAAAAAAACCACAGACGTGATCGATTACTACCACTTGGCCGACGACCAAGACGGCAACCCCGTGTTCAGCCTCGACGTGAGGCCAGCCGTTGACGACTTTGGCGCCGTGCGCGAGCGCGTCGGCGAGTGGTGGAAACTAAAGAAGGAGTCGGTGTTCGGTACGACAACGCCGACGCAACGGGGGAGTGGGGATGGGACTCCGGGCGTGAGGGTTCAAGAGAACTGAACAGGAGACGAGAGCATTTGCCAGACTGCCCCTAGTGCTTAATCTCTCTAGTCTCGGGGCGGAAGCATGTACATATAGTCGATGACACTCCCTTCACTTCATTTTCTTACAACATGGTTGAGAGTCGCTGTTACCAGTGCGAGACGGAAATGAGGACGTCGCTAGAGAGAGAGGAAAGGTCGACAACGAATTTTCGAAACCCTCACCAGAGAGAGAGGGGCACAAGTTTGCTACTTGGAGTCGTCGTCAGGGGTGGACAACGCTGCGGATAGTTGAGCGTCCCAATCGTCGTTGGTCGCGTCGGTCGTCAGAGGAGGAGCTCGGCGTTGATCGAGTTTCCACCTGACGAGTCCCGCAAGAGAGTCGTCCGGCGTGCGACCGAGTTTCTTCTCGTAGAGGTAGTACGCGAACACGCCCGTCGAGAGTCCGAGTGCGACGTCTCCCCATCTGAAAGACAGAGAGAGAGAGAGAGAGATCAACGCCGCGCGACGGGGGAATAGTCGGAGAACGCACTTTGAAATGAGGTAGATCCTCGAGGGGACCGTAGACGCCATTTGAGGGGAAAACAGTCAGCTGCAGCACCCCGTCGAGACGTCGAGTCGCGACTTGCTTCAACTTGTTGATTCTTTTTGCATCAACCCAACTTCGCGTCACACACTCTCTCGCTCGGCGAGTTCGCGGATGCCGACATGTCGCAACTCGTCGTCTCGCGGTGCTTCTGCTACTCGAGCCGGAGCGAGACGGACGGCTCGTCCCAACTCGTCGCCATCATCCCGTGCGGTCACGTACACCACAAGACGTGCTTAGCGACGTGGTGGCAGAGGAATCGCACGTGCCCGTCGTGCAACCAGACCGTGACTCACCGCCCGGGCACGGTCGACCTCTTTGGCCTCGCGCCCCACTCTTCGACGGCAGCACCGAGTTCCGACGCTGCTCTCGTCCCTTCGTCCCCTCGAGACACGACCAACGCACTCGCCGATAAGTACAACCGCACGACGACCAAGACGAACAAGCGCAAGAGGGTCGTTCACGACGATGAAGACGAAGACGACGATCAAGACGGGGATGGCGCTCGCGACAAAGATCTCGAGAGACGGTTGACCGCCGCGGTGAGGGACGCCGAGGCGTACCGGAGGCACGGCACCGACCTCGAAGACCGCCTGACCGAGTTCGAGTCAGAGGTGGACGCGCTCCGGAACGAGAACGACGCGCTCAAGGACGAGCTCGCCCGGCTCGACGCCGACGTGTTGGAAGACCTCGAGGAACTCAACGCGCGCGTCGAAGAGGACAATCGACTCAAGGCGCGCGAGATTGACAAGTTGAAGGTCAAACTCGACCAGCGCGACCGCAAGTCGTTCGAGCACAAGAATCGGATCCGCACCCTCGAGGCCCAACTCGCCAACGAAGGCGATTCGGGTCGTCGCAGGATCGACGCGTTGGAGCACGAGATCGACGAGGGCGAGCGCAAGCTCATGCAGTAAGACCGTCTCGTCCTATCGTCGATCGCGATCCCGAAGCTGAATTTTCCCCCCGCAGCGTCCGAGCCGAAAAAGACAAGCTCGAACTCGAGATCGAAAACCTCAAAGGCGAGATACAGAACGTCAAGGAACGAGCCGAAAAGAAGATCGACGCCTGCAAGTCCGAAGCCAAGGAGAGGTTGCACAAGGCTGAAGTACTCACCAAGCATGCCATCGAAGATCTTAAGAAAGAGCAGGACCATTCTGCGGCGATCAAATCGGGACTCAGAAGCTTTGAGCAAAAGGTGAGCCTAGTGGCACGTGCTGCAGGGGAAGAGCGGGGGGGGGAGGCGAAATTACTCAAGGTTGATCCGGAACCGTTCTCCGTTCTGGGGTGTTATCACAGTACAAAAAGTTGCAGAAAAAGTTCAAGCTGCTTCAAGACAAGAGGCAAAAAGTCGTCGTCGAGTCGGACAGCGATTCCGACGACCTTGATCCGACAATGGCATCCCCTCGACGTCTGCAGCGGGGCCCCGACCGTAAACCTCTCGACCCGCTTCCCCTCGGCGCTTCCAACAACCTCGACATGCGCTTTGGCTCGTCTCCGCCCGCGTACGCCAACGCGTTCAAAATCAAGAACAACGCCGCGTTGCGATCTCCGAGCAAGACGATGACCATACGAGGTTTCTTGACTGATCTCGGAAAGCAGCAGTCTGACCTCTACGGCGAGAACGCGATACTACTACCTGAACGAGGAGATGACGACGACGAGGAGAAGGAGAAGGAGGAGGACGACACGAAGGAGGAGAACTCTGATGACGATATCGAGATTATCGAACCGCCGACAACAACTGCACGATCCCACAACTCGACCTCTTCAGGTTCGCGCGAAGCCCGAACTGCTGCGACGCGTCGTCAGCGTCGCCAACCCCTCGAATTCGTCCCCGACCACCACCACGACGATGATCCTCTCCCGCAGCCGCCGCCGTCGTCGTCGCGAGAGGAGGGTGTAACAGTCGCTTCGAAATACTTTGCCTCGTCCACCGGGTCGTCGGCCGCACGACTACGACTCGTTGACCAAAACCCTTCTTTCCCTAGCCTCTTCGCTAGTGCCAACTCGGTCGATGGCATGAGAAACTACCACGACAACAATAGTTGCCACCGTCGTCGCCGCCGCGAAGGCGAAGACGACGACGACGTTGGGAACGACGACGACGTTGACAATAGGGGGTTGACGATTGGACGACGGACTGGTAACAAGAGCGACAAGCACTTGCCTGATTTCGCGAGGGGCACACTCGTTCAGACGGGTCCGAAAGTCAAGATTAGGAGAAGAGGATGAAACAAGGTGGTAGAGGAGGATGTGTGTGGGGGGGGGGGGCGGCATGGGGAACGAATACCTCGAGAGGTTAGAGGGGAATCGCTTCGGGGCAGTTGTGTGGCCCAGTATTCAGTTGGGGTCATGCGCCCTCCACGAATTCCCCCCCCCCCCCCCCCCTTTCCCGTCCGTCTCGTTGTTTTCTTCTTGCTGTATTCGGTCGGCTTTTTTGTATTTTGCGCGCGCGCCTGGGCGGTACCCCCCTTCGTTGTTGTCATTCTACCAGCGACTTTTCGATACGTTCCTGGGGCCGGCGTGCGAGAAAGAACGAGAGAACCCCTCTGTGTCGCATGTCGCTCGAGCTCGAGCCCAAGCCCTTTTTTTTCTCTTCTTCCTCCCTCCCGATACGACGGAACGTACGGCAAAAAGCTTCAATACGGGATTATTTGTTTCAATACACATACAAAGACGAAAAAACAGAAAAAGGATGTTTTGGTCGTCCGGAGCTCACGCTTCAAACATGGTACCGACCGACAGCAGCAGCAGCAGCAATAGCAGCGCTACACGTCGCGGGTTCGTTCAACCGCCTCTGTAAAGCTCTTCGTGCAACAGTGCATCGAAATCGAGCGTCTCGTCGTCGTGCTCACGACCGCCATCGACGCTTGTCCCTCGTCCTCCTACTCCTCCCGCTCCTGGGTGCCCATACCCATGCCCGTACGAATGCTGTTGAGCTCGAGGGGTTCCAGCTTCGCTCGTCGTCGTCGTCGTCGTAGTAGAGGTCGCGAGAGGCTGGCGAACGTCTTCGACCGGTGGTGATCCCCCCGTCGTAGTCGTTCGAGCCGCTCCTCCTCCTCCTCCTAACGTCGCACTCGGACCCGGAGTGGTAGTAGTAGTAGTAGGAGTAGTAGTCGAGACGGGTTGACCTCCGATCGAGACTTGGTGACCGTACGTGTTCCACAGGTTGGCGATATCGAGCGTACCCATGAGGAAGCTCGAAGTGAGCGACGTCACGTCGAGCTCGGGCGGGAGGACGAGCGTCCCGGCGAGGTAGGCGTTGATGATGGTCGAGAGGTCGGGAGGGGGACCGAGCGGGCTCGGTTCTGGGCCGGGTTGGGCGGCGGGAGGAGGAGGTTGAACGCATGGAGCAAGCGTCGGGAGGGGGTGGGGCGTCGAGACGGATACGGGAGGGGGAGGAGCTGACGAGACATGCGCGTGAGGGACGGCGCTGTGAAGGGGAGGATGGGGTTGCTGCGGCTGACTCGGATGACTCGGTGGTGAATAGGGAGATTGTGTCGGTGGCGGGGTCGCGACAAAGAACGAAGCGAGGTTCGAAAGGTCCGGCATCGCAAGGGAAGCTGGCGAGGGCGCAGTCGACGGTCGTAGCAGCGTCGAATAGTCGAAACCGTCCGACGAAGCGGGAGAGACGTCACCCTGCGAGTTGTGCACCGAGTTTCGGCTGAAGTGAGGAGGCGGGTTCGGGAGACCTTCGACAATCGGAGGCGAGCCTTGGAGAATCTCTCGCATTTTCTCGTCTTGTTCCATGATGTTGTTCCGAAGGTGCTGCATGCCGTAGATCGATCGATCGGCGTCGAGTGCTCGCTCAATTTCGTGAAGGAGGACCGCAGTCGGTTCGTCGGCCCAGGACCAGCCCATAGTGAGTAGTCCGTCTCGGATGCTAAGTGTTCGCAAGCGACGAATGTCAGCTGTCACGCTCGAAATACCCTGACCTCGACGACAGCTCCGGTCACACATCCGACTTACTCGATCAAATCGCTTCGCCTCTCCATCCGCGTGATGCCTTGTCCGCCGTCTTCGATTACCCTCGTCTCGATCAGCAGCTCACACCACTTGTCGAGGTTCTCACTCTGGAGATGCGTCAAGAATGCGAGACTGGGTGCTTCTCGGACCGTTTGTGCGACCATGCGCGCCGCTTTCAGCGTCGTGGATCTGACTTGCTCGAGGAGGAGTCGCAGTCTCGAGAGAGTCCTTTGCTGCGACGGAAAAGAGTGGAGCGCAGGAGGATCGTTCGGAGGGCGTTCGAGGGCTCGTACGCGGCGTTTGAGGTCGACATAGAGCGGGAGTGACAGGCCGCACCAAGCGAGGGACAATGTGTAGAGACATGCTCGCACTGGGAAGAGTCCGCCTCGAGAGTTTAGAGTCTGTCTCGGTCATGACGGAAGAACGAGGGGCGGGGCTCACTAATAAACTGGCGCTCGGCTTCAAAAGGCGCCGGGAGAGCGTGAGCTGACGTCGCTGCTGGCGAGAGGACCATGGCAATCCTCGATTCGAGTACCGCGAAGAGATGAAGTAGGTGATCGAGATGCGTCATGTATTTCGTCACGAAGAGCTCGTCGAGAGGTTGCTTGCGCGCGAAAGCTGTCAAACAACGAGGGTAAGCGATCTGAGTTCAGGCAAGAGAACACGAGATAGACTGACTACCGGTGACATTGTCCGAGAGAGCTCGGGCAAGTGACGCGCAGTGGTAGGTGTAAGGACGGAAAGGTCGAAAGAAAAGTGTGACCGTGTCGCGCAGATCGACGTCGTCGACTGTCTCGAGGAGAGAAGCTTCAATCGACGCAGGCGGGTCTCCGCACAGAAGGCGATCATCGGTCGCCGTACTACGGAATAGGAGAGAAGGCAGTCGAAGTCAGCTAGTGGAGCCGTGTCGGGAGCGAGAAACTCCAACGAACAAATGCGAGGTTCTGCCCGCGCTCGCGGCAAAGATGGCTTCGCGCATTATGAGCGCGCTCCAACCGAGACTCATGTTCATAACTTTCGGTGCCCCTGGATCGTCCGTATCGAGGAGGCTCCGCAGATGCGAGACAAACGCGCTGCCGTAAGGCTTTCCAGCCTTCGGGTCGTTCCCTGTTGTGATGCCGGGAATCAGTCATGTGACGACGTTTGAAAGGAACGGGTGGCAGAAGAACATACGCCCTTCGAGCATCTCGAGAAGATAGCAACTCGCCATCGACTCCTCCGAAGTCTCGACAAGAGTCCCTCGTTCCCAGGCGAGTTTGACCGCTCGCTTCCTTAGCCTCTCGCAATTCTCGTCACGTCGCCTCCCGAACTCGCGAAGATCTCGATGCTGAGCGAAGGTAGCAGGCGTGAGAGACTCGAATGCGGGAACGTGGCCACCGGGGCTGAAGAGAGCCGAGTGCGAGGAAAGTCGAGATGTCAGGGCGATCATAGCGTGAGCGAGCACCTGCACGGGCGATTGTTTGAGTCCACCAACGTCATAACTCCGTAAGCCAGAACACGACTGACCTCGGCTTGAGGCGGAAGAGCATCTAGTCGTCGTCCTGCAGATTCGAAAAGTAGGGACATTTTACCGCGCACGCCTATCGGAAGCCAACTGTGTTCGAGGCCAAGCATGAGTCGATGAGCACTCGAGGCACGGTCGCGAAGCATTTACCTTTGCGGTAGAGCTTGGTAAACTGTATCGAGTGCCAAATTAGTTTAATGACCCGCTTCTTCGGCTCATCGGAAATACACCGCGACTTACGTTCCAGAAGGTGAGCTACGAGCGCGCCGTTGAGTGCATCGAAGCCCAATTGCGCATCCGCGTCGTCCTCGCTCAGTTTCGGAGCTCGAACAGCCGTCGCGAGCGTTTCGATCGGGGCTCCAGCTGTTCCGTGAGATCGTTGCAGTCTCGGTTGTATCCAGGGGGTATTTGAAGCGCCCATCAGATCCGGCGCACTCGGGTCTGCAGTGCCAAACATGGCTCGCGCTTCCTCGATACGTTTGCCGCTCCGACCGACGGCTTTCTTGCGTATCGTCGGAGTTGTCGTGCATCTGCCCATGGTTCACGATCAGTACATGCCTTCGGTTATCACCTGTCCAAATCGTCTCGGTGATCCCGGGACGATACACGGATACCGAATGCCTCCTCTCCTTAGAAGAGCGAGTCCGAGCACCTTTTTGGCATCTTTCCCAATTTTCCCTTTCCCCGAGGACCTGTGGAAGGGCCACTCACACAATGCCTTTGTCTTTGCATCGGGGACAGGATATTCCGATAGGCTGTGGTTTACACAGGACGCGCCGGAGCTTGCATGCGTCGCACCTGCAGATGCGGGAAAGAGAGGGGCATTTCGTGAAGGTACGCTGAGATCAGCTTGCCCCTTCAGACCGGGTACAACGTCACGCGACGAGTACTCACGCAGGAAGCTTCTTGCGTTTCTTGCCTACCCCTGGCCCGTCCGCGCCGTCGCTCGGCGGCTTGTCTTGGTCGGGATTGTTTGTTGACGAGCCGAGAGCCGAAGTAGAAGCGAACGGGGGTTGGTCTGAGGTCGAAGAGGCTGTAGATGCAGCTGTACGGGTAGCGCGCGGGGGCATGATGAACCGGAGGCGATGCGTCGAGGAAGGAAGACTAGTGGGACGATTGGGGGGGTCCCCTCGGTAAACAGGGGAGACGATGGGTCCGCGCCGCGGGTTGATCGGTACCAGGTCGCTGCAGGGTCTAGTCTTAGCCTACACGGGGTTGGCAGGTGTCAAGGATCGGCGAGGTGAACGAGAGGGGTCGAGGTAGGGGAAAGAGAGGCGCGAAAAAAACCTTGGATCCAGCTGATCTTAATCTGATTGTCAGCGCCTACTCTCATCAGCCCTCGAGACTCGGATCTGTCTAGCCCTACCGATAGAGTTACACTTCATGAATCTCCTGGTCCCAAGGATCAGTCGTCCCGTGAAGAGCGATAATTGACGCCTTCTTGACTCTCGCCGGCCGCGCGGTCTCTCGAAATTCCGGATCACGCCGAGCGACTTCTCGAGTTACTTTCTGACGTCCGGCGCGATCTGAAGGTGCAGACGGGTCAGTCTGCGGTTCAACTCGTTCAAGAATCACAAGCCGACTCGACTGATTCCAAGTTGAGTACGTGGGCGAGTGCACCCGTTGCCCGGACGGAAACGTGCAATGTGTAAATACGTACGAGAGAGCGAGAGCAAGTCTCAGAATTCGACGGGGTCCGCCTCGCAACACGACCGACAAGCCTCATCCTGCTTCCTATCGCACGCGAGACCGCATGTGCCGTCGTCGTGGAGGGGTGTCGAGCTTTACAGGAGGGAGCGTTGACCAGGCAGCAGACGAAATTCGCCTATTTCATCCCATGGTGGTGTTCTCCAGAGTCGGTCAGTGTTACAGCATACAGGGTCAATAGGGCGTCGAGTTGAATGACTGAGACGACTAGTGTGAGACGACTAGTGCCCGTTCCGAGGGGAAGTAAATGTCGCAAAGCTGAATCGTGGCGACAGAGTCCGAGCGGGGTTCATGCGGTCGACTCCAGCTCGCTCGCGCGCGCATCCCACAGCTTTCCCGGCTCTTGCACACCATTGAGCAATGTTCCGGACTCATCAGATGTCGAGCAGACAGACTCAAGGCGAGAGAACCTGGTCGGGAGCGTGCCTCCTGAAAATTCCTGAAAGTGTCTGCAATTGCAGACGTCCGATTCACGGTCTCAGGAATTTCCGAGAGGCTGCCTCGTGCGCTCGAGCAGCATCACCAAAGACTGCGGGGGCAGGGCGACGCATTCAAGACGAGCCTCTAGACGATTCAGGATCGTCGGAAGTCCCTTCAAGGTCAAGTACTGCTGGACAGAAGCAGAGCCAACTTCCAGCACAGTTAACCAAGGCTACTTCTGGTCGATAATTTCCTTGGACGGATGTCGATAATTTGAACGACGGAAGACGATAATTTGGACGACGGATTTCGATTAAACTGAACGACGGATTTCGAAGGATGGAAATTCCGTCGACGAATGTCGAGAATGGGAAAAATAATGGTCGACCGCCTCCGATGGCGTTCTCGGCGCTTCGAGCTCGCAAAGCTCACGTGAACCGGTGACTGTGGCGCTGCACAGTAGGGGGTGGTCTCTCAGGTGACACTCATGCGCACGAGCTCTGCCCTGCAGCACCGCCTCGGCGGGACTGCTCGTGCCGCTTCACGTGCGGGTTTGCTCGTCGAATGCGCCGGTCCACTCTGACGCTGTCGCTCTCACCATTACGTTCGTAGTGACTCATGCTGATGCTCACGGCCATAGGGAGCTCAACGGATGGATCCATGTCCTGCTTCGATTGTGCGCTCCTTTTTCATATCGTTCGCGGGACCGTACACGGATGGTCTTGCTCCTCGCTCCGGAAGTAGACGTGATACTCGCTTACAATCTATATGAAGGCGCGCCAAGGTGGGCGGATGCGTAGCTGGGCGGGAATAGGTAAAAGCTTGCTTTTTCCCGATTCATTCCGTTGCCTGCGCGAGCAGACCTGAAAGCTCCCATGAGTATGCGAAGCGCGGCTCCAGACTAGGCAGAGCGATCAGCTTTCAGTTTTCTTGATAACGAGTTGAGTTGATTACAGACGAAAGCTCACAAGCCTGACTTGAGAATCACGAAATCGTAAAAAGGTTCCAAAGGGTGGCACTGGCTACTCCTGCTGCGACAGAATACACCCCAAGCAACTAAAACCGCCTCGATAAAACAGGAGGGAGAGAAGAAAAAAAAGGAGAGAGCGAGAGAAGGAGAGGGAGGTGGGAAAGAGAATCCGAATCGAGTCCCCCGCTACACACGGGTACGCAACTTCTTCGAAACGGAAACTCAGCTCAGTCACCCGGCGATCCGGCGGATACATAGAGTTGCAAACGAGGAGGGAGAGGGAGAGGAGGAGGTCGGGTCCAGAGTTCAAATCCTTGCGTACCGAGCGCCGTGAAGGGTTTGGAGAACGAAGGCGACGACAGCTCGAAGGCGAGGCCGAATGTCCTTGTCGACGAGGGAGTGGAGAAAGGGGACCGTTGGAATTGGGTTGAGAGAGGAGGTGGGGGTATTATCAAGAGTGCCGTTGGAGAAGGTGAGAGCGGGAGTAGCGACAGGGAGAGGACGGGAGAGGAGTTTTCGGGTAGGAGAGACGGGGCCGGAGAGTTAGGTTTTCTTTTTGGGAGATGGGTGGGTAGAGGAGATGACTCTGTGGGCCACGGTGGAGGGAGTCGATTCGTGAGCGCGCTTGTTGGTCACAGGAGGGGGAGATTTCGGGGAAGTTTCAGACGGGGTGGTCTCGGCTTTTGGGGCGCCGTCTTCGACTTCTTCGGCGTTCGTTTGGGCGGCGAGGGCGGCTAAAGGGTTCGTCGAGACATGGGCAGGGGGAGGGGGAACGGTCGGTGAAGTCTTCGCGGCCTTTGACGGTCCAACCGATTTCCAGGTTGCCTCGATTCTCTTTTCCTTCTCCTTCGTTCCCTCGTGCGTTACCCGTTTGATCGCTTTGCGACCAGTAGGGTCGGATCAGTCCCTTGCTACGTGTCCTCGGTGGGAGCAGGACGAGCAAGGGAGGCGAGGGCAGTCGCTGGCCGAGTGGCCAGCGAAGCGACACCTCGGGCAGAAAGAAAGCTCGAAAGAGTGGCGGACCGGGATTTCCTTCCCATCCAAAACAATCCTGCTCGGGAGCTTCTCAGAGATTCGCTTTGCTCGTTCCGGAACCGGCAGATCCGAGTGAGTCGAGTCAAGTTGGAGGAAAACTTGGATTTGACCCGACGTCGAGATCACCTCGCGGTTGTCGAGCTTCTCGGTTTCGTAGAGCTGAGTGATCTGGAGGATCTTGGTGCCGTCGAAATGGTCGATGGCGTCTTTAATCGATTGGAGGAGGGTGTCGGGGGAGACGTCGAGGTCGACGAGCGAAAATCGAATGTCGACGACGTTTTTGAAAGGGGAAGCAAACGAGCTTTGGACCGCTTTTCCTCGGTGTACAAACTTCCGCACTATGGCTGCATCGAATGCAGCCCTAGTAGCAAAAGCGACATCAAAGAACAAGAGCGAGTCGTCTGCACCTCGCTTCGAAAAGACTGAGGAGAGACGAACTCCGCTAACGGGATTGAGCATCGAAGCGTACGCTGCGTTTACAGGAACTTCGAATCCGGGCAACATGGGTAGAGGAGAGCTACCACCGTAGAAAGCGAGCAGATCCTGACGGATCTGTCGAGTGTGAGAACTCTTCGCTCCCCGGGCAGCCTGGGTGGTGGGGACTTGCACAGCTAGACGGATCGTACGAGCTGGGATATCATCGGCACGATTCAAAGTAGCTACAGACGCACTACGGATGAGATCGGCCTGATCCCAGTCAATAGATTCATCACTGAACAAGACCTTAACCCAGGCCCCCAGAGCCGCTCCGCGAACGAAGCGCCCGGCTAGTAGATCCTCCTCCATTGCTACTATCTTTTCCGCTCTTTCCTGAGCCCCAGTAGCGCCCCAGGCGGCCGGTGTCGAAATCGATTTCTGGGTCGTTTTCGAGCTCGTCTCAGGAGGGTCGGGGGAACGGCGGGTCGCTTGGGGTAAGACTTGTTGCCCTTCCTGGGTGTTTGGTGCTTCTATAGGCGGCATTGTTCGACTCGGATGATGAATGTGTATGTGCGCTGCAAATTTGTGAGAGAGCGAGTGAGTGAGTCTCAGAATTCGACGGGGTCCGCCTCGCAACACGACCGAGAAGTCTCATCCTGCTTTCTATCGCAAGTAAGAACGCATGTGCCGTCGTCATGAAGGGGTGTCGATTTGCAGGAAGGAGCTTTGACAGGGCAGCAGACGAAATTCGCGAAGTTTACTATTTCATCCCATGGTAGTTTCACCAGCGTCGGTCAGTGCTGCAGGATACAGGGTAAATAGGGCGTCGAGCTGAATGTCTGAGACGACTAGTGCGCGTTCCGAGGGGAACCAAATGTCGCAAAGCTGCATCGTGGCGACGAGAGTCGGAGCGGGGTTCATGCGGTCGACTCCAGCTCGCTCGCGCGCGCATATCACAGCTTTCACGGATCTTGCACATCATTCAGCAGTGGTCCGGACTCATCAGATGTCGGGCAGACAGGCGCAAGGCGAGAGAACCTGGTTCGGAGCTTGCCTCCTGCTGGAAATTCCTGAAAGTGTCTGCAATTGCAGACGACCGATTCACGGTCTCCGAAAATTCTGAGAGGCTCCTACGTGCGCTCGAGCAGCATCACCCGAGACTGCGACGGCAGAGGCGACGCTTTCGGGATGAACCTCTTGACCATTCAAACTTGTCCAGAGTCCACTGGACGTGAAGTAGTGCCAGAGGGTGGACTTGTGCCTGTCGGTCGTCTGGACCTTGAGGAGGGAGGCGAACGACTGCCTAGCAATGCGACGATACGAGCTGGTACTTCCAGTCTGTCGAGGAGCATCGCGAAACTCTTTGAAAGAGGTGGGACCGTGAGCGTACACAGGCGGGCGGCATTGAATGGCGAACGAAGATTTCCTCGAATTTCGGTGCGGTCGAAAGCGCAAACGCTCCGACCGACTCGAGTCTCCGGAAGACATCGAGAGCGGAATCCAGGATACTCAGCTTTTCGCTCCCGCCGGAAATAATGCGAGCGGCGGGGCGCATCGCTAAGATATCTGAAGACGACGGATCGGCGAGGAGAGCTGTGCACCTGTGCCTGCCTGCCACCACACGGAGAGGTATCCGATGTCTGAACGGATCTCACTGATCGATTCGTCTCGAACGCACTGGATCGCGCAAGCTATCCGACTTTGATCGCTCGAGCTTCTGGGGAGGAATCAACATTTTTAACTCTTGTTAGTGTGGTCCCCTGAGTTTATCGCCAATCGTGACTATGCGATGCTGGTAAGGGACTCGACTACTAGGCCGTCTTATCGAGCAAAGCGCAGGATCCAGCTTGGCCGAGATTTCGAGCACGAATGACAGCTACTGTACAGTCTTATGATGCTTTTTTGCGCAAATACAGTACACGTAATCACCTCGGTGGGTGACCATGGTAGCTCCTTCGCAAGGAATCGATCCGACAAAAGACGCTTCCAGGCCAAACTGAACGAGGGAGTCAATAAGGCGGTACTGGATTCTGGATTTACGGGCCCGGGCGCCCACTGTGACAGCTTACAACGCGTCATTTTGTTGTACCTACTTTCTGGTCTATCAGTGACACAAAGTCCCGTACGAGTATTCAATGCGCAGCCTCGCGGAGCGGAGCCATGTAGCCGGGGGCAAGCAGCTTTCAAGGCTGGAAAGGCTGGAAAACCCGAAAAAAAAAAATGCCAACAACCACGAGCTAGTGCAACGTACAAATCTGGCTTTACGTAAATCGGACCAACGCGGTCCACCAAAATATCGTGCAGAGCCATGCTCTCTTCAGAAATTCACAACACGCCTTTTACTTGTCGTGACTCGGGAACATCGCTAAGCCTGCACTGATTACTCTTTGGATTCACACCTCTCATGGTCGATTCTTTTTTTTTTTCCTCTTCCTCTTTGCTGTTTGTCACAGGCCACTCTCAGCTGCTCAATCTGAAGGCTCTAATTTTGCCGGCCCCTTCGTAGTGACTTCTACTGGACCGTATTTTACCGTCTGTCGAGGTGCCAAGTGGCACGCGAGATCTGCGCTCGAGTCGGAGAGTGAGTAATGACTTGCAACAATTATTGTGGTCCCCCAACTCGTCACACGCTTCTGCCTCTCGCTCACACGCAGCAGCGTGTTCATCTCAGCGTGCCTGGCGAGTACCTCCGAAGGCGCAACCGTTGAACCTTGCTCGCCGTACCTCCTCTCTGCACGTGACTCTCGTGGGCGAATAAGAAAAGAAACCGGCGCGGCTGTATCGCCGCAAGCGTTGCCCTCTTGCGTAGTCGTCGACTTCCATGGCGACCAGCGCGATTCGAGGCGGCCGCACCAAAAATCGAGATCCGCTAAAAATTACACCAGTTTTACACACGTGTGTCACTCGTGTAATTTTTACACATGCGTGCGTAATTTTCCATGGTTCCGAAGTTTTCTCGAGGGCACCTCTCGCTCAGGGTGCTCGAGTCGAGTCAATCCGATTCGAGTCACTCTGATCGCGGCCGCCGCAAGGACGCCGCTTCGAAATTCCCAAAGTTCAACCGCCCCGGACCGACTTCTCACCGATTCTCGACGATTCTCACTGATTCTCGTCGAAGTTCCAGATTTTCCCCCGAGGCGACGCTCCTGCTCGGCGGCGGCCGCGATCAGAGTACGACAGTGGCACCCGGACGGGACGAGCGGCGCGCGGCATGTGGGAGGGAGAAGCGACGAAAAGAGACCGGTTCGCAAAAGTCAGGTCTGAGCGTTGCCGCGCTTCCCGGCACTTCTCGAGCTCGAAACACGAAAGTCGCGCAGCGTGTCCGTCTCAACGGATGTACCATACGCTGATCCTCGCTGACTCTCACTGCTTCAACGTACAAATCTGGCTTTACGTAAATCGGACCAACGCGGTCCACCAAAATATCGTGCAGAGCCATGCTCTCTTCAGAAATTCACAACACGCCTTTTACTTGTCGTGACTCGGGAACATCGCTAAGCCTGCACTGATTACTCTTTGGATTCACACCTCTCATGGTCGATTCTTTTTTTTTTTCCTCTTCCTCTTTGCTGTTTGTCACAGGCCACTCTCAGCTGCTCAATCTGAAGGCTCTAATTTTGCCGGCCCCTTCGTAGTGACTTCTACTGGACCGTATTTTACCGTCTGTCGAGGTGCCAAGTGGCACGCGAGATCTGCGCTCGAGTCGGAGAGTGAGTAATGACTTGCAACAATTGTTGTGGTCCCCCAACTCGTCACACGTTTCTGCCTACCTCTCACACGCATCGGACCTCGGCGCCTCCATCTCGACGTCAGGCTTTCCGAGTTCTCATCCGACGCACAGCTAATACCGCACGCACGTCACAAACGCTATGGACATCGACGACGAACTTCTCGGACTCGCAGAAGGCGGCGCCTCGAAGCGCAAGGGCAAGAAGTCCAACAAACGCAGGCGACCCGCCGAGTCAGAGTGCGCCCTCGCGTTCGCTGCGACTTGAGATCGTAGGGGCCGACCGCTGACACGCTCTCGCGCGCTCCTTGTTGATCTCACAGCGATGGTTCCGAGTCGGACATGGACATGAGCGCGAGTGACTCGGACGGCGCAGCGGCCGCGACCTCGTCGAGGGCGAGGAAGCAAGTCAAGAGCGCGGCCGAGGTGATCGACTCGGACGAGGAAGCGGGAGGCGACGACGGCGAGTTGTACCCCCTCGAAGGCATCTACAAAGACGCGGCAGATCGGAGGCAGTATGTCAAACCTCTCCTCTCGCTGAATGCCCCCCTGCCCCCCTCCCCCGGGAACCTTGATTCGCGTTGTTCACTTCACCTGACTCGGCTCGGTTCTCAACTCGATCAGCATCTTGAACCTGCCAGAATTTGAGCGGGAAGACATCATTGCGACTCGTAAAGACCAGATGCACGAACGCGAGACGAGGATCCAAGTTGCGAAGATGGCTTCGAGAAGTGGGGGACCGAAAGGGGGAGTAAATTCGGACGAGGAAGGAGGGGAAGACGACGACGACGACGACGAATATGCAAGCAGGGGTACGAGATCAAGGAAAGCTACCGGTGCGACGTCGACCAAGAACGAGGGGTTGGAAAAGCTGAAGAAGAGCCGGGCAGAGAAAGGAAAGAAGAAGGAGAAGAAATTGGTCAGTCGTACATATCTTTCTCTTTCTGCGGACGAGCGCGACTCACGTTGCGGCATACTCGTAGGATTCGGATTCGGACGAAGACTATGACGAAGGCGGCAAATCGTCTCGCAAGCGCAAAGATTATGAATCGGAATCAGACCCGGAACTCTCGGATGCCGAAGAAGAGCAAACCTCAAAGTCGAAGAGAAAGGACGCACCCAGAGCCAATCCGGCAGACTTCAAAGCTGTTACGGTACCAAGAGCCAAACTCGCCGAATTTTGCAGCGCTCCTTGGTTTGAAGAATGGGTCAAGGGTAAGTTTCGTTGCCCTCCCAATCGACCTCTCGAGTTGGCACTCAATGCTCGCTTTTTGCAGGTGCCTGGGTTCGCTTGGGCGTCGGTTACGACGACAAGAGAGAAATGGCGTATCGTCTCTGTCGTGTCGAAGGTAAATACAAAGCGCTCTCTCTCGCCCGCACGCGGAGTTTGAAACCCTGACGAATTACCTGCGCAGGCGTTCGATCTGGAAGAGCTCCCCCGTACAAAGTCGAACAAAGCTCGACATCAAGTACTGATCTAGAGCTGAACCTTCGGCACGGCAATCTCGTCCGGCATTTCACGATGGAGATCGTCTCCAACTCGGAATTCACCGATGTGAGATCACGTTCACGCGGCGCACTCGTTCGTGAAAGGAGCTGACACATAATTACAGCGTGAATTCAATCGCTTGGTCAAAACGTGCATAGGAGAAAAGATCGATCTGCCGGGCCCGAAAGAGCTAGCAAAAGTCAAAGATCAACTTTCCAAGCACAAGGAGTACATCATGACCGAGGTGAGCCACAATGCGGGATTTCGTTGATGTCGCTGCGACTGATGCCGCCATTGCCGTACTTGACAGCAAGATCTTGCCGCACAACTCGCCAAGAAAGGCCGACGACCCGTCGGTGCCGCTGCGAAAGCTCGACTCCTCGTACAGCGAGACCACGCGTTTTCCTCTGGCGACACCGCGTCGTACGAACGGATTGTCAAAGAACTCGCCGAACTTGAAGCGGGAACGCCGACGAAGGAGAACGAGCAAGAACGTATGCGACGAGTCAATGAGCGGAACCGAGCGAGCAATCGAGAAGAAATTCAAAAGGCCGAGGCGAGGAGTCAGGAGGAAAGGAGACGACAGGCTGCGTCGCTGGCGAAGGGAGAGAGCGTCCGAGTTGATCCTTCGGCTCGAGTCAAGACGATGACGAGGTTGACCTACGATAGGTAAGCTCTCCGTACCTAACCCTCGAACCACGTTCCGACATGTTGGTGACCTTGATCCTGCCGACAGTCGGGGAGGTACTCCCGGGAACGGAACTCCGACCGGTGCGACGACTCCGACGAAGAACGGCGCACAGACGCCTGCCGCTGCCACCGTACGAACGAAGGGAAACAAGATCGAGTCTGCAGTCGCGAGTAGCGTGCAACTTGACCTCGACCTTGACTTCTAGTTTAAAAAAATCTGCAGTTAGGATCTTCCCACCCTCAACCTGTTCCCGCTAGATGTCTTGGAAAGAGAAGCCTAGTCGTGACGGTCAATGCGACTTGGTTGCGACTTATGAAGAGGAAAGTGTTTTACCAGCGCGCGAAATATTCGGAGAAAGCGCAACGCCTGCACCAGTTCCTCCTCACCACTCGGCAGAGACGACATGGCCAACTTGCTGCGGAAACCTCCACCTCTGCTCGTCCCGGGCTCGTCGGCGTCGTCGCTGCGACTCGTCGCGCAAACTTCGTTCGATCCGACTTCATCTACCTCGCCTCCCTACGTCCTCCACGCCGTCCCGTTCAACCAGGGTTACCTTTTTGCAGGCTCGGATGACTCCATTCGTGCCTTTTCGCCGACGCTCGCCCCGCTCGGCACGCTCAAGAGCACGCAGAAGGGAATCACGAGTCTCGCCGCTGGCGCGACAAAGGACAGCAACGTGGCGTTCGTGACTGCGCGCGACGGTACTGTAGCGGGATGGGACCTCCGCGACCTGACCCGCGAGGCGTTCAAGGTCAAGGGTTCGTCGAGCGTTTTCTCTCTCGCTCGATCACTCAACTCGGAACTCGAGCTCATGTTGCCCCGACTCCAGGCAGAAGTGGCGCACCGTACCTCTGTGCCTCGCAAAACAGTGACGCGTCGTGTCTCGCAGTAGGGACCGAGGTGTTCCATTACGAAGCGATGATCGACATCTGGTACGTTTCGCCGTATCGAGCGTTCTTGCGCCTCCGTGAAAGACCTTTGTGGTTGATCCATTCTCGAGAGCGGTGTACCATCCTCGCAGGGATCTCCGAACGATGCAGCTCCAGCACACGTACACCGAGTCGCACTCCGACGACATTACGGCCCTCGCGTTCCACCCTTCTCCCGCGCTCCCGCACGTGCTCCTCTCCGGCTCGGTCGATGGCGTGCTCAACACGTACGACGTTCGGATAGCTGACGAAGACGATGCTGTTCAAAGCACCCTCCAAGTGGGAGCGAGTATCTCCGGGGCAGGGTGGATGCAACTCGCCGGTCAAGCTGAGATGAAGGGCGTGTGGGGGACGACGACGATCGAGACGCTCCAACTTTGGGATGCCGACGAGGTGAGTGGCGACGAGACTGCCTCGAACGACGAGGGTCGCTAGTGGAGAAACGATTCCTTGACGCGTCCCTTCCCCCTCCTTTCCCTCGGCGGCCGCCTGCGCCTCACCCTCTCTTCGTAGCAAAACCTCGTCAACGATGTCGGCGACATTCGAGACGTCGCGCTTCAACCTTGGCGATCCGAGTACCTGATAGGGGCACATTTCAACCCTGCGCTCAAAGGCGTCTGCCTCCTCGCCGGCACGAATGGGTACGCCCTTCCTCCCCGAAAGTACCTACATTGGGGTGGCATGCCCTTGCTTGCGCTCGATTAACGCTTCGTGGTGTCCGTGTCGCTCTTCAGCGGCGACGTTGCAGTCTTGAACGCTTCGGATCCTCAAACTTGGGTGTTGGAACAAGTACTGTCAGGTGCGGGAGGCCGTACCTTGGCGACGAACCGCGGTCACACCGACATTGTCCGCTGCGCTCATCTCGATACCGAGGTAAGTTTTTATGGTTCTTCTCCCCTTCCGCCCCTTTCCTTCTTCCCTGCAACGGGAACCTTTGACTCGTCCGCTGATCACTTGAATGTCTGTGTCGTTGTGTTTCAAGACTTCAACGGTCGTTACGGGCGGGGAAGATGGTCAAATTTGTCTGTGGTCGGTGTGAAGGGAGGCACACACGTACGAAAACTGTGGGGATCATTCGTTGTCTGCGAGGAAATTGCCTCTCGAAATCGTACTCGGGCTACCACTCCAACCACGACACGAAAAGGGAAGGAAGGGGCGAGAAGCCTTTACCCCATGTCATAGCGACGGGTACGGGAGGGGGGAGTTCCGCTGTCGTCGGAGGTACTCGTTGGGTACTGGGAGACGGATTCGCTGCGCGACTTTCGCGTTTCGAGCACGAGAAGTGCCGGGGAGCGCGGCAACGCTCAGACCTGACTTTTGCGAACCGGTCTCTTTTCGTCGCTTCTCCCTCCCACATGCCGCGCGCCGTTCGTTCCGTCCGTATGCCACTGTCGTACTCTGCTCGCGGACGCCGCCGAGCAGGAGCGTCGCCTCGGGGCCAAATCTGGAAATTCGAGTCGAATCGGTGAGAAGTCGGTCCGGGTCGGTTGAACTTTGGGAATTTCGAAGCGGTGTCCTCGCACCGGGTGCACCTCGGCTCGACTCGAATCGGATCGACTCGACGCGAGCACCATGTGCGAGAGGTTCCCTCGAGAAAACTTCGGAACCATGGAAAATTACGCACGCGTGTGTAAAAATTACACGAGTGACGCACGTGTGTAAAATTGGTGTAATTTTTGGCGGATCTCGATTTTTGGTGCGGCCGCCTCGAATCGCGCTGGTCGCCTTGGAAGTCGACGAGCACGCAAGAGAGCAACGCCTGCGACCATCAAAGTCGAGAGTGCGACGCGCGGCAGCCGCGCCGTTTTCTTTTTTCTTTCGCCGACGAGAGTCACGTGCCGAGAGGAGCTACAGCGAGCAAGGTTCAACGGTTGCGCTGTTCGAGGCACTCGTCAGGCACGTTGGAACGGGACACGCTGTGCAAGTCTAGTCTCGCCTTCCCGCAAACGCGGCGAGCGCATTTGGCACATAGTTGTTTTTTTCCTTCTGTTCTTTCAGGTATCCTTGTTCGGTACTGGTGGGGGCATCGTCATCGGTGGTTCAGAAGTCCCTTCTGCGTTCCTCGCAGCCGACGAATTTCCCGACGCCAAATTCATCGTCACGGTCGCTTCTCGATCTCTCCCGCCGGCGCCGCCGCCGCCGCCGGCCGTAGTGCCGTTGAACAAAGCTCCCTCACCCGACCTATCCCGTTCTTGTTCCCGATCTCGCTCGTACAGGCGCTGCTGCTGCTGCTCGTAGAGTCGTTCGAGCGAAAGTCGGTTGTACGCCGAACGATGAAACGCATTGAGAGACGACAAGAATTTCTTGCCAGTCTGTAATAGAGAGTGCAAAGAAGGCAGGGATTTTCAGTACGTTCGTCCAATACGTTACCTTGTCGTGGGATGAAGTGTCCAGCGCCGATGGGAGTGTGGGTTGAGGAAGTGCCTCGGGGATGATGAGGCGGGAAGACAGGCGAAAAGTGGAAAGAAGGCTCACGGGGTTTGTTCCGATCTGGTCAAAGAGGTCAAGAGTGTGGGCGCGGACGACGGGCGAGGGATGGAAGAGACCGAACGACAAGGGTAGTACTCCTCCAAAGTGCGAAGGTAGGTGCGCCAACAACTACCCACGACGTCGACAGATTTTTCAAGTCAGTGAATTGTCGCTCGGAACCCTGCGAAAAGGAGGCACAGGGAGTGAAGAGGGGGGCGGGGGAGGGGGGGGGGGAGAAAAACGCACGGCAAGGATTTCTCGGTCTGTCTTGACGCTTCGAGCGAGGGTCTGGTAGATCAGGATGACCTCGGCGGGAGATAGTTGTCGACCTTGCCGAAGCCTCGACAGCTGGTGGTACAGATCGAATTGCCGGAGGGGTGCATGTTCGAGGCTGTTTCGGAAAGACTACCGCGATACGAATGCCAGGACATGAGCGGGGTTCAAAGAGACGTGTTCGAGGACAGGACACGTACTTGTTGGTAGAGGAGGTACCCTTTGGTCGCCATCCACCCCTCGATCCTCGGAGCGTCTCTCTGTAGTTCCCGCATGCCATGCTGTTCGTCTCCAAATACCACTCCGCTCCCGAGCCTGCCTTCTCGGTACGGTGCCCAGGGGAATCCAATTGAGGTGCTCGACGAGGTTTCTTCCTCCCACCGCGACGCTAGTCGGACGAACCTCGCGACGTATTCGGTGAATCGAGCTCGAATGATTGATTCGCCGTAGTGCGCTTGGATCGCGTGCAAGATCTTGGCGGTTCCAAAACGTCCAAAGCGTCAACCCCAAACACGCTTTGATGCAGCGCATAAAAAATGAAGAGAGCTCAAGATGGGCACGGGACTGACCTCTTCCATAAACACGTTGTCAGCGTTTTCCCCTTTGTCTCCCTTCTCCTTCTCCTTCTCCCTCTCCCTCTCCTTCGGGTTCGTCTCGTCGCCTCGGTCACTTCCATCGAGCCTGAGTCCTTTGATACCTCTCTGCAAATTTGCAGGAGGGGGTCTCAGGTCTTTCGAGACTGTGATTTTCCCAGTCTCGATGTTGCACAAGACGTCCCACCAGGACGGTCGGTCAGCGAACGCGGGGTTGCAGACGCCCGCGATGTACCCTGGACTGTGAACCCCTCCACAAAGAACCAGAGGAAAAAATTGCAGTGGTTAGCGTCAAAAAAAAACGCGACACGGGGGCGAAAAAGAGAGAAGAGAGGAGAGGGAGAGGAAAAAAGAGAGGAGAGGTAAACTGGGTAAAACACTGACACGTTTTCGAGGTTGTCCAGATTGCTCAGGTTCGTATAGGGAAAGCACCGTTCTTCAAACCCGCCGAGTACGGATCCACACCCGCTCGCGAGCGCGCACGCGGCGAGCACGAGGTCGGCCACTTTTCCAGCGGGTTGACCGTGACCGAGGAACACGACCCGGTGCGAAGTTACGAGGGCGTTGAAGAGGAGGATGATCGGAGGGGTCGACGACCCCGAGGTGTGGAGAGCAGGGTGCAGCGTCGGAGACGGGACGAGCGAGTTCGGTGCCGAGAAGGTTTGGATCAGGTTGATGAGCGAGTACTGCGAGACGCCAAAAACGTGGCGTCAGCTAGCTGCAAACCATCTCGAGCCGAAACAAGGCCAACGGTGGGAATCGACTGACGTCGCCCACTTCTGATGGAAACGTCCCGAGAGGTATCCGGATTGGTAGATTGATGCCCCCGTACGCAACCTTGGTTTCGAACCAATGCGTGTCTTTTGGTTTTCCAGCTGACGGTCCCGGGGGCGGGAGAGATGTCCGGCCCATCGCCGTTGGGGCGTCTGTCGCAGTTGCCGAGGCCGGGAGAGGGTGGTTCGCAGCCGCAGAATACATAAAGTCGCGTTGAAGGTTCGCGTAACTGTCGCCGCCTTCGGACGAAGTGATCGTGTTGGCTCTCGAACGCGATTGGGAGCCATATGAAGTTGAAGTCGTGAGGTCTTCCATAGAGGTGTTCGTCAGGGCTGCGGAAGAAGGCGGTCGAGAAGGTAATTTCGAAATCGACGCGAGCGAGCTGATACTGCCGGATGAGCGCGAGCGCGAGTTTTGCGAAGACGCAGGGGGGAACATGTTGCTGTGAGATGTCGAAGTCGAAGCTGGACTGAGAACCTCGGCGATAGATGAATCGTCGTCCGCGAGAATCGGGTGGTTTGTTGAGTACCTCGCTCCTTCGACGATCTCTACGCTGTCTGCACCATTATCCTTGAGCGAGAAGCTCGTATTCGAGTGCGTCCTCCTCATTTGATTCGATCCTCCTCCTCCTCCTCCGCCTCCGGGACCACCTGCGACCAAGCCGAATTTCTCTTCAAACATGTCCTTCCGATCCGAAGTGCGGAAGATGCTTCGCTCGTCGAGGCTGAGAAAGGGAAGCGTCGCGGTATCGATCGAGTTGATGGCATTGTACAGCCGAGCCAAGACGGAAACAGAAGGAGTCGAAAAGTAGTCTTCGAGTGCGAGGAGGAGGATCGGTTTGTAGATTTGAATGTAAGGGTTCCGCGTCGCGACGGCCAAAGCCTTGACGAGAGCACCTCTGTCAACTCGGCCGGTTTACGCTCGGCGGGGTCAGCGCTCGGAAGGCCACCAAGAATCAGCGGGGAATTT
The DNA here is from genome assembly GCA_037042985.1 of Sporobolomyces phaffii. NCBI lineage: Eukaryota > Fungi > Basidiomycota > Microbotryomycetes > Sporidiobolales > Sporidiobolaceae > Sporobolomyces > Sporobolomyces phaffii. The sequence continues at coordinate 752,762 of JAWNFN010000006.1, read as the reverse complement.
GAAAGGGGCGGGCGGACCTTCGCACGGTTGCATCTTTCTTTGTCCTCACGAGACTGAGGACGTACAACAGCCCTCCCTGGCCGGCATGCGGGTCGTGCTTGGGCTCGGTTGTCGCGTTCGCGTGCGACGCGTCGTCGAGGCTCTCGGACGAGGGGGAGACGAGAGTGCGATCGACGGTGAGCGGGGCGATCTGGTTCAAGTAGAACACGGTCCAGTCCTCGGTGCGGTCATGTGCGCCGTCCGGGAGCATGTGCTCGGCGAGCAAGTGCTGGTCGGTGCCGGTCGGGGCGGGGTACTCGTGCCGGAGGACCGATCCTTCGTCAATGTCGAACTCGGCGAGGAGGACGTAGTCGACCTGGGGAGCGTTCCCGTTCCCATTCACGCTCACGTTCGCGCGGGGGCCCGACGCGACCGACGAGAGGGACGAGTGTGAGGGGTGAGTCGGAAGCGGGAGCGGTGCCGACATTGTACCAGGTGCGAGAACCGACTCGGCTCGACTCGACTCGAGGGGCTGTACGTCGGGTCGGGCGCCTTGACTGGTGGAGCGTGAATCGTCGAGTTAGTGCGAAGTCTCGAGTTGATCAGAACGCGTCGACGCGAGTTTGATCTCTCTCTCTCTCTCTCGCGTCCCTTGCGCAGGATGCCGACCGCAACGAGGCCGCCTCCGGCACCAACAAAGACTCGGACGGTTCCGACGCGGAGCGCACGCACGACCCGGGCTACCTCTCCGCGCTCGAACGCCGCGAATGTTGATGTTGACCCATCGCCGCTCGTCCCCGACCTCGCCCAACTCTCGCTCGGCTCGGCGTCTACACTACGCACGACTAGTACGAGACGCGCTCCGGTCACGGCCCCGAGCGCACGTGCGAAAGCGAACTCGAAAGCTTCCGCTCTCGCAACCGTCGCAAACAGATCCATCCCGCCCTCTGCATCTTCGCGCGCGCCGCCACCTCCAAGGCCGGCGTCTCCACAGCCTACACTGACCGCCGATGAACGCGCGAAGCAAGCTTCGACGACCATCAGTGCCTCTCTCGCGACACTCGCTCAACTCGCCAAAGCGGGCTTCCGAGCGGAGCAAGCGCCAATCCCTCCAACCACCGCAACGACTCCCACACCTTCCTCGAGATCCTCCTCGGCAGCGAGATCGCTCGGCTCAAAACCGCTAGGAGGACAGACATCGGGCAAGGACAAGGACAAGGAAAAAGCAGAATCTGCCGCGCGCGAGGCAGGGAAAGCGTTTCAGACTCTGCGAGAGCTCGGGAGAGACAATTTGAGGTTGGCGAACAAGAGGGTAGCGATTGAAGGAATGGCGGGGCGGCTCATCGCAGAACTTATCCAAACTCAGCTGGTCCGTCAACCTGATCCTCGCCGTGCCGACTGACGATCTCGCTCAACGTACCTCGATCCCCCAGTATCGTTATGCACTTGTCGAATTATCGGCCATGCGGCTTTCCGTCCTGTCATGGTACACCGATGTGAACGGCCTTACGACTCCGTCACCGCCACCAACTTCTCCGCTTCTCTCGCACGCCTCCTCCTTCTTGGTCCCACTCCCGCCGACCACGTACTTCGCCCCTCCTACTCTCAGTGAGACTCTTGCGACCTCCGTCCGGCGACCGACCCTTTCGGAGATCGTCCCACTCGTTTTGGCCCTCCAGCAGTCCCTCCTCTCCGTCTTTTTTCGAGCTGCCGCCGTCTCTTCAAGCCCGGAAGCCCAGCGGACTCGAGTCGAGAGACTGGAAGAAGTGATGATGAAGGACGCGCCAGGAGGAGGACCTCTCGCTTGGACCAGACTATGGCAAAGTTCGCGGGAGGCGGAGACGTCTGACTCGAAAGAGTCAAGCATTACGGATCAGAAAGTCGACGCGACTTTATTGAGCATGTTCCAGACGATAACGACCGGCACGAGCGCTGCCGAGGACAAAGCTCGCAAGTTCTGTCTCTGCTCGATTTGCGCCAATCGTCGCTCATTCGTATCCTTCCGCCTACAGCCCCCGATCTCGTGCTAAACCTTCGGATCCAAGCTTTACTGTACTACTGCGCTGCTTCAACATTTCCTTCGACCCCGACACAGCTCCCCGCTTTCTACACACAGCTCCGCAAAATACTCTTGCGTTACGGTCGATCGGCCCAATCTCCGCCTTCCTCTTACCCGCCGACAAGAATATCAAGCGAAGCTGGATCAGCTTTCGTACGGGTTATGGGAGCACTCGAAGAACGAAAAACAACGACCTCGTCCCAAGGCAGCGAATGGACAGAACTCTGCCAAGTCGTCTTGCATCTGGCCAGAAAAGTCCGTTCACCGAGTCGCTCAACAGATCCATGAGCCCAGGCTGACAGTTTGTTCCCCGGATTGTCGTAGGCCAACGATGCGGCTCTAGTCTCGAGCGTTTCGACTTATCTCGGAACGAACGATCCCCCGCGGCCGCCGTCTCCGCCGTCGACCACCCCCAAAGATGTCACGCTCGTTTCGGATCAGTCCCCCTCTATGCAAGCATCGCAACTGATCAACTCCCTGTATCGCCTTCTCGCTCTTTTCGACCTCTTTACGAAATCAACCTCACAAGCAGAGGCGGAAGGATTCCCAACCCTACTCGACGCTCTTCGACGAGCGCCCCGAGACTTTGATCGAGCTGCAGGACTCCTAGCACTGTCACCTTCGACAGCAGATGCAGACAAGACCGCCGTCCCGCTCGCACGCATAGTCGAACTCGATCACGTCCTCCACCAGGTCCGCTCGACTTTCAATCGATACATTCGGACTCGCCCGGGCTCGACTAGCACGCAGCTACGCTCCGACGAACTCGTCACGCTCGCAGAATCACCACGCCCAATTCCGATGCCAACCGAACCCAAACTTGCCGAACTACACAAGCACGTTCGAGAGTCCCTCAATGCGTTCGCCATCGTCGCCGAACGTTCGATGTCGACTCAGGTTCCGCCGCAAGACCAGGACGCGAAGGATCGTGATCGCTTGACCCGAGTCAAAGGGGTCGAAACGCTCATACTTCTCGCCCACGACGTCCTGTCAATCTCGGATCGCTCGACTCATTCGACCGCTTTCACGTTTCTCTCGCGAGCGCTCCCCCTCACAAGATGTCGTGCCAACCTTTCCGATTCAACCACTCTCGAACCTTCCGATGATTCGACAATCAAAACGACGAAACCGGCCGTTGATCTCGACCTGTATTACGCGATCCATTCCCTCGCCTCCGTATTCTACAACGTCGGAGCGAGAATGTTCTCGGCAAATTTAGGAGCGAGCGCCGTCAGGTTCGCGCGTCAAGCTTGTCTCGTGACTAGCGAAATGTTGCAACGTTTCGCAGAGGAGGAAGCTCTCGGACGGGACGAGCTCGTACGGTCCTTGGAACGCCTTGACGTCGCCGAGACGTCATCGAGCGTAAGAGACGATGAGAAACTGTCGGAAGCCGCGAAACGGAAGCTGGAAACGTGGGAGGATCGGGAGAAGATCAGGCGAGATCTCGAGAAGAATGCGGGCAAACGCTGGGAGTTGCTCGGGCTCGCTCAACACGTCGTCGGAGACCGAAGGGTATGCTACTGTCGAAGCTTTGTCGATGTGATCAATGCTGACGAACTCCTTTGTGACAGGCGGCTCACGAGGCGTACTTGGCCGCGATTCTCGCACAAGCACCTCCACTCGTTGCGAAACTTCGGAGCGACACCGCGCAACAGCCTCTTTCAGCTCTTGTCGACGCTTACCGTCCACTATATAGACTCGTCGAGCGTGCGACGCGGATTGCGACGTTTGACCTCCTCCTCCCGCCGCGCGAGGTCTCCTTCGACCATCACTTCTCGTCCTCGCCCAATCCCGTGCCCGTCGAGCTACGAGGTTTTCTCCTCGAGTTACAGCTCCACTCCCTCGATCAAGTTCTCGAACAAACGGCATCGCAACAAGCAGCCGGTGCCGTACTGGCCTCGCTCGATCGATGCTACACGGCGAAGGAGTTCCCAATCAGGCGAGCGCGGATACTTGCGAGAATGATGCAGCAGTCGTGCATCGGCACCAACGTCGCTCAAGATCTCAAACCTGCGGCGCTCGCAACTGAGATTGAAGAGCTCTGTTCCGCTCCGCCAGAGGTGTGCCTCCTTCCCTGCGTATCCAACTGTGCTATAACACTCATTCGTCCCTGCGCATCTCGTCGAACTTTGCAGACCGGACTCGACGAATCGCTTTCGGTTTTCGCGGCTCAATACGTCGCGCTCTCCCACCTCTACCTCGGTTTCCACGCCCAGCATGCGCGCATCGATTCTGCGTCTGTCATTGTCGAGTCAGAGGCGAAGCAAGCGCTCCTGGTCCTACGCAAGGCAATCGACGACGACCTGCCCGCATCGCCATCGGTCCCCCCGGCCGTCCCTGCCAAGGTCACCTTCCAAGCCAGTCCCGCGAGATCGCCGACGGCGGCAATCTCTGCTCAGCCTGTCGTGAATACGAGGAGACGGACCACGAGGGCAGTAGCGACTCCTTCCAAACCGAAAACGGCTGCCAAGACTCCTCGCACGACTCGGACGCTCGCGACAAACCGGAGGACCGGACCAGTTGCCGAGAGTCGAGTGACGCCCCCGAAGAAAACCCTGCTCGACAGCGTCTCTCAGCACATCACAACGTCTGCGGAAGCCTTCGGGGAAAACAAACTCAAGGTGGATGGACCCGCGAAAGTCTACCGGATCCTCGGTCCGTGTCGTCTGCTTCTGCTCGTCGATATTGTTACGTGTGACTTACAGTTCGTGTTGATCAGAGACGATGGCACAGCTCCTTGGGACGCTGGGGTACCCCCTCGCGAGAATGTCGTACCTCAAATTCCTGAGAAGACTTTCGGCAAAGCTCCCAGTCAATGACAGCGATGCCGGTGAGCCTTGATGCTGAACTACTTGTCATAGAGGCTTCGCTGATTCTTGCCTCCGCGACTTTCAGCATTCGTCACATCGTCGTGCCTGCTCGCGCAGGAGTATCTTTCGCTCGGAAAGACGATGCGAGCCGGAACGGTGCTCGCACAAGCCGAGCATCGTGTGCAGATGTCTCCGAGCAACGATATCGCTGGTTCTGCCCCGGTCGAGGTTCTCCGCCTGCTCACCTACGCCGAGTATTTCGCCTCCATCGCAAATCACGACCGAGCGTACGTACACTTCGAACCCGAGTCATCAGGTCCCGCGAAAGCTCAGAGACTCACACTGCAGAACGAGGTCATACGAGAGCGCTCTGCAAGTCGCCAACCAAGTTTCGTCCATCGACAAATCGGCGCCGGCAACCGCCAAGATTGTCGATATGACTTTGATACTCCAACGAGCCGGTATAGCGTCCCGTACCTTATCCGTCATGCTTCAGAGAAAGGTACGCCATCTTCGCTGTGTGTGTGTGTGCCGGGTTCGATCTCGTCTCACCCCTGTTCTGTCTGTCCAAACGCTGTCAGGGAGATCTCGCCCGTTCGCTAGCCCCCGCGCTACAGGCGATGAGACTGTGCGATAGGGCTCTAAACAATATCTCTCGCCTCGAAGTCACCACAAAGCCAGCGAACGCCGCGCACGCATTCGATGCCCCTCCGAACGATCACGTCACGCCACTGAACGATCTCGCGTCGCCGGTAAGAAACCCGTACAAGATTGCTTCAGGGAGCCGTCAAGCAGGGTTAGCGTGGGAGCTTGCCGGGGTACGTCCCCTACCTCATATCACGACACGGACAACCTATTGCGGTGCTGAGCGTTGTTCTTCGAAATCGGGCAAAAATAGCAACTCGCGCAAGCGATTCTGAGAGTTTCCGCACTGCATTTCGTCCGGGGTTCCCCAAAAGACGCCGAGTTTTACGCGACGCAAGCGATCGACCTCGCCAGGAACCTCGGATCTGAGCGGCTGGCTGCGCGCGCGTTCTCGCTGCGGGCCGAAGTCGAGATTCTCCTCGGTCGCTTGGAAGACGCCGGTAAGGATCTGGAGCAGGCTGAAGCTCTGGTAGGAAATGTGAGTGGATTCCGAGGCCCTGACAAGATGCGGAGGACCAGTGACACTGATTGCTCGTCTTTACGGGGATACCAGACGATCTGTCCCGAAGCGATCGAAGTCCGGCGTCTCGGAGCCGAGCTCCTCCTTCGCAACAGTCTACAGCAAGATGCTCATGATGCGATCCTGCAAGCTCAGAACGCTCTCGAGATGTTCGCTCGCTGCGCTTCCGAAGCGGAAGCTTCTCAACCGCAAGTTTCCCGCGCGGACCGATCCCCTGGTGCTACCGTGCGCTAATGCCGTCGCGATGTACACAGCCTCGTAAGAAGGAGCATCTCCACCAAGTCGTTGTCTCCGGCCAAGCCGCGATCAGCTTCGAAGACGCTCTCTCCCTTCGCCGCTTTCTCATCTCCGAATTGGGCGAGCTGTAGCAATACGGATTGGATTCTGCCTGCCTCACACACATACATCCTACACACTCTAGGTAAGTCCCATCCCCCGGTGTGAAAAGGGCGCTCGCGAGCGGATGACTCTGACCGTCGCTCGTTTTTGGTTTCGAATCAGTCGCGATTCTTCGCCTTCAGAACAAGACGGACGAAAGCCGAGCATTGCTGCGACAAATCTCAAAGTTATCGCTACTCGAGGAAGACAAGGCGGACGAGCTGCGACTACTTGCGTCGATCCACCTTCAAGACATGCTTTCGCGCTGTACCTCGGATCCGGTCCTCGGCATGCTCCCCGACTCCGGTCAGTCGCTACACAATCCTTCCTTTCGCAGGCGTCTTCTGATTATACTGTGCCCACAGTCCTCTCGATCCCTGCCATGGGTTCCTCGGTATCGGCCACGATCAAAATCGGGACGCCGCGGACGGGACCGACGATCCTCAACTCTCTCAAGGACGTCGACGGCTTGCTCACTCGTGCCGCAGCGTATAGCGCGTCTCGCTCGCAACCGAGCAAGCTCCGCGAGCTTGCTCTGATTACGGGAACGATGAGGACATTCCATACCAATGTCGGAAAACCGAGCCGTCGCGCCGCGGTTACCGTAGCTCACCTCCTCGGTACGTTCTCCCTTCCTGCAACACTTGCAGTCGACTTCGACTGACCCCGGACTTCGACTGACCCCGGACCTCGCTAGACCTCGGAACCGCTGTCACGCTCCGACGCGAGATGCTCGACGCGGTCGACTGGAAACTCGCCCAGTCTGGTCGACCGGACGATCTCCTGTGGCCTTCGGTCCTCGTCGAAGCCGAGGAAGACGAGGAAGTAGAGCCAGCCCAAGACCGTCGACTCTTGCTCACGATGCGTGATCGCTATCGTCTCGAGACTCCCGAACCCGCCCTCACCGAGTCGTCAATGTCGACGCTCCTCCCCGCGAAATGGTCGACGATTTCGCTTCACCTGACTCCAGACTTTGACAACATGATCATTGTCCGTTACAGACGAGGCGCGGAACCGATCGTGTTCAAGCTCCCTCTCGACCGACTCGCGAGGCGTGAGGGCGAAGACGAATCGTTCGCGTACGCCGACGCGAAGAACGAGCTCGCCGAGATCATCGCTTCGACCAAAGTCAACGCCGCGAATGCGAAATATGTCAAGACGAGGGACGAGCGCGAGTCGTGGTGGCAAGAGAGGCAAGAGCTCGACACCCGGTTGAAGGAGCTCCTGCAGACGATCGAAGACGTGTGGCTCGGTGCTTTCAAGGTGCGCTTTCGTCTCCGACGCCCCTTCTCGTCTTTGACTGCTGACGTCTTGCTCCTGATTTCGAATCGACCACCAGAGCATCTTTTACGACGCCCGATGTTATCCTGCCGAAGCTTTCGTCTCGTTTCGATCTCGCATCGAGCGGATCCTCAAACGTGGGATCGTTCGGGCTGCGAACGACAAAAAGTCTGCTCGGATCAAGCTCAACGACGCAGTCATCGAATGCGTGGCCGCCCTCCCGGCAACCAGTCGCGAGGAGGACCTCGAAGACTTGTTCTTCTTCATGACCGAAGCGTTTCAATTTGGTGGCGTTCCCGTCTCTTGTGACGAAACAGACGTTGACCAAGTGCGTCTCGATTCTGGTTACCTCGCGTTCGGCAGACAAACTCACCGAAACGCGTTTTCCGCTAGGTCGTGGTGGATTTGCGAGAGGCGTTGGAAGAACTGCACGGAACAAAGTCTGCTCCGAAGGGGCGGGTCGATCCGGACGAGCACACGATACTCGTACTCGACAAGACTCTTGCCGCGTTCCCGTGGGAATCGCTTCCATGCCTCCTCGGTCGATCCGTCAGCCGTCTCCCCTCGCTCTCGTTTCTCCGCGATCGACTCGACCTCGCTTCGACGCCCGACACTCCGGAAGACCCGGCTTGCGCGGTGACGGCCGATGCAACCCGTGCCGCGTTCGTACTGAACCCGGGAGGAGATCTCGCCGCGACGCAAAAAACGTTCGAACCCTGGCTGCAACGGCAGGCGGCAGAGTCGAACTGGCAGGGCATTGTCGGACGGGCCCCCCAAGAGGAGGAGCTCAGAGGAGCCCTCGCGTCAAAAGACCTGCTCCTGTAAGTTTGTCATGGGGGTCACCATCGCGTGGCGAATCGTTTTCAAAGAGCTGACAGAACCCGCTTGTTTGCCCGGTGTTTCGCAGCTACTTCGGACACGGCGGAGCGGAGCAGTATATACAACGACGAGTGATTCGTCACCTGCCTCGGTGCGCCGTCACGATGCTCTGGGGCTGCTCCTCTGGCATCCTGAAAGACCAAGGCGATTTCGATCCGGTTGGAACTCCTTACAATTACATGGTTGCCGGCTGGTGAGCATACTCTCCCCGGTTCTGTCGCGCGCGTAGAGCGCCTCGAAGCTCATGTGGGGATCCCACGAAACAGTCCGGCCCTCGTCGCGAATCTCTGGGACGTGACGGACAAGGACATTGACAAGTTTGCCCAGTCCGTCTTTGACAAGACGGGCATCGTTGCTTCGTCGTCTGGCACGACTCTGGTCTCGCTCACCTCTGCAGTCGCGCAATCTCGCGAGGTGTGCAACCTCCGGTACCTCAATGGGGCAGCTCCCGTCGTCTATGGGATCCCTGTTCGCTTCACGCATTGAAAATAGCACGGCAGCGGGTTCGGCTCGATGGACCCGGAAAACCCCGTAGTACTTGTTGTCATCATTACGCACACAATTGGCCGCCCGACAAAAGAAAAATGTGCCGAGAGACTCGGGAGCGCCGGGAGCGAGCGGCGCGCGCGCTACTGCAATTTGTTTAGGGTTTCGGGACGCCATCGACTCTATTCACCGCGTTCGCGCTCCGATCCGCCTGCAGCTCCAGCACATTTCGCACAAGACTGGACTCTCCCGGGCGAACGAACGAACGCGAATAAGAGCGCCGATTACGATGCGGCCCCTCCTCTCGCTGTCGGTCTTGGTCCTCCTCGGCCTCTCGCAGCTGTCGAACGCGCTCTACTTTTACTTGAACGCGGGGGAGAACCGGTGCTTCCTCGAAGAGTTGCCGAAAGACACGATCGTCGTGGGTACGTCGCTGGCCGACTCGCGTCCTACGTGGTGTTCAACGACCGACCCATTGACCCCCCTCGCTACGCGTCTGATCCAGGTCACTACAAGGCCGAGGAGTGGCAGGAGTCGAGCAAGAACTGGATCGTGAATGACCAACTCGGGATCCAGATCGTAGTATCGGCAAGCTCCCTCTCTCCCTCCTCTCCCTCGTGCTGTTCCGATTCGAGCGACCTCCTGACTCGCCGGCGCCTTCTCTGTACATGTACAGGAGGTCGACACGGGAGACAAGGTGGTCAACACGCGAGGGTTGCCCGAAGGCAAATTCACCTTCACGTCGCACGAAGCGGGAGACCACACCATCTGCCTCCGGTCCAACTACACCGGGGGTTGGTTCTCGACCCCGTCGGTAAGGATGCACCTCGACATCGCCGTCGGCGAGGCCAAGGTGGACGAGGACGGCGAGCGCGAACACGTCAAGGACCTCGCGTCAAAAGTGCGAGACCTCAACAGCCGCTTGGCCGACATTCGCCGCGAGCAGCAGTTTCAGCGCGAGCGCGAGGCCGAGTTTCGCGCGCTGAGCGAAAAGACAAACTCGCGCGCCGTGTGGTGGAGCTTGTTCCAGCTCGTGACGCTCGGCGCGACGTGCTTCTGGCAACTGCGGCATCTCCGGCTCTTTTTCGAATCGAAAAAATTGTACGTCCTTTTTCCCTTCGTGTAGTCCTCTCCACCTGACTGGGCTCCAAAAAAACTGATGTTTTTGCCTTGTCTCTCTTCCTTTCTTTCCGCCTGTTTTTTCTTTTCTTTTCTTTCTTCCTCTTACCCGCGACCCCGCGGCCCCCCTTCTTCCAGACGGTGATTGTTGGTCGATGTCAAGGTAGATGGCACAAGAAAGCTGAAAGAAAGTAACCCTTGGACGTGTTGTGGTGTCGGCCGGCGAGAATCGCAACGTGTCGACTGGAACGAGCGCTGAGGTGGCGGGCACGCATTGGTTCTTTTCTCTGAAAGGCGGCGGGTACACTTGTCAAGTGCGAGCCAGACCGGACTGGTACACGGGGGCGCGTTGCAGTACTGCAGCTGCCTAGAGCAAAGGAGATGACGTCTAGTGTTGCGCAAGTCGGTCTGCACCCGTCGAGACTCGATTCGATTCGAGACGAGACGTGGCCCCATTCGCTTGTATCGCTCGAATCGCGACCACGTCAACGGCCGGAGCGACACTGAGAGACCTCGCGACTGCTCTCACCCCACTCGTGGTCCCGCGTCGATTTCGAACGACCCCGCGTTTTTCGGTCTCCCTCACCCGTTCGTCGCTCGCTCGACCAGTACAGTACACCCCATGACGAGCTCGACCCCGACTGGCGACCCGAGTCCGCTTCCGACGCCCGCGCAGTCAGTCCCGCCCCGCGCCGCGTCTGGCTCGCCGTGCCTCTCAAATTCTCAACCGCTGTCGTCCTCGCCGAGTTCAAGCGGCGTCGCACTCGCTGGACCCTCGTCCCCGTCCCTCGCGTCGTCGAACCGGTTCGGCCTCTCGCTTGGGAACCTCGTCCGCCGCCCGAGGGGGTGGACCACTTCGTCCGCCCAGCGCAGCCCGGGAGCGATCTCGCCCGGATCCAACAACGACCAACCACCTTCGCCGAGCGGTGGCAGCACAGACAGAGGCAACGGGTACGGCTTCCCTGCGTTGAGGCGATCCCTCTCGAAACGCACCTCGTCGTCAGGAGGCGGCCAGACTGGGTCGGGTCAGAATGGCGGTGCAGGCGAACCGTCATCGTCGCGCACGCGACACCGCCGAAGCTCTTCCCAACCTCCGCAAGCCACGCAAGCCGGGCCAGGCGCGGAACCGGGAGAGACCCCCTCGGCCGAGCGTCGGCCGACAACGTCGAGCGGGACAGCGCCGTCGCAACCGGTCGTCAACGTGACGGCCACGCCGTCCTCGACGGGCGCCGAGAGTGTCGAAAACCTGCAACGGCTCCGACTCGTCCCGCACCTCGAAAGTTCCCGCTCGCTCCATTTCGAGCCGATCGAGCGCGACCTCGCTCCGTCGGCCGTCGTCAAAGTCGGTCGCTTCACCGATCGTTCGAACCAGCAGCAGTCGCAAGCCGGTTCTTCCGCTACGGACCCGGCCAGGGTCGCGTTCAAGTCCAAGGTCGTCTCGAGGGGTCACGCAGAGATCTGGGCCGACGAAGCGGGCAAGTTCTTCATCAAGGACACCAAGTCGTCCTCGGGCACGTTCCTCAACCACATCCGACTGAGCGCGCCCAACACGGAGAGTCGACCTTTTCCACTCAAAGACGGAGACGTCTTGCAACTCGGAGTCGACTACCAAGGAGGGACCGAGGAAATCTACAGATGCGTCAAGATGCGGGTCGAACTGAATCGAGCGTGGCAAAGAGGGGCGAACAGTTTCAAGTCAGTCTCTTCCTTCCTCGCTTCCTCCTCTCATCCGCCGCCACTAAGAGGCTCTCGCCTCGGATCACACGGACTGATTTTCGACGTTGCATGGGTTCCGTAGCACGGCGGCTCTCGCTCAGCTGAGAGCGTTGGGAGGTGGGGGCTCCACGATGGAATCCGTAGCGACATCTGCCACCGCCATGACGGCGATCCCTTCGGGACCCTCGAACGTGGCGATCAAGTCGGCACCGACCCCTCCAACCGCTGCCCAGCAAGCCGCAGCGGCAGCTTCGATCACCGACTGCTGCATCTGTCTCTATCCCGTCACTGTCTGTCAAGCGCTGTTCATCGCTCCGTGTTCACACGTCACACACTTCAAGTGTATCCGGCCCTTGGTCGAACAAAACTATCCCGGGTTCTGTTGTCCTCTGTGCCGAACAGTACGTCCAAACCCCCCCCCCCCCGTCCCCTTTCGCTGACACTCAACAGAGCCCGCAACTGATCGAGTCACTTGCACAGTATGCCGATTTGGAGGCCGACGTCGAGATCGATCCTCCAGAGCTCCCCGACGCGCCCGAACCCTCGTCGTCGCAACCCGAGACGCCTGCCGAGGTACCAAGTGAAGGTCTGGACCTCGACGTCGTCCCGCCGCCTGCGCCGCCAACCATGGCAGTGGTCGAAGAAGCGGAAGAACCGGCGTCGCGGGCGGCGTCGATCCGGAGTGGACGACCGGGAAACTCGAGGCGAGGTTCGGCGATCGCCGTCGCGGGTCCGGACGGCCTCCCGCCTGGCATCATGGTCACGCCTCATCGAGGAGGAGGAGCGAGGTCGAGGCCATCGTCGCGAGCGCCTTCGATCGCAGAGGTCCCGATTGGGCTTGACTTTGACGGTTCCGAACCAGACTTGCTCGTAGAGGCAGATGAAGAAGACGACGACGAACGCAACAGCCGACGTGTCGAAGACGTTGAAGGGGAAGAAGCGGAAGAAGAAGAAGAAGAAGAAGAAGAAGACGACGACCACGATTCAGGAGACGATCGCGAATCTGCCGCGGTGCGACAAGCACGAGGAAACCAAGATCGTTCAATCCCCGCCGCCGCCGCCGCCGCCTTCGCTCCCTCGACGGCTTCCAGTTCCGGTTCGCACCCGCTCGCGATCAACCTTGCGCAACAGCAACAGCAACATCATTCGTCGTCGTTGTTGTCATCGACCGCAACGACCCCGAACCTTTACCACGACCACGACCACGACCACCTCTCGCCGTGTTCACCTTCGGACCTGTACGCGAGTCTCGCCAACGCTACGACCCCTCCCAACAACACGTTCCTCTCGACTCTCGCCGACGCCGCTTCGCCCCTACCCCGAATCGGCAGTACCACCGCCGTCGCGCGACAGCAGGCAATCCCGGCGACGATGCGAGTCACAGCAGTAGCGAACTCGTTGCTGCTGAACGGGGGCGGGGGGGTCGAGGCGGTTCCGACGTCGGGAGGGGACGGGACGGCGCCAGGAACTCCTATGAGCCTCGACGCGGCGGCGTTGAACGCCTTTGGATCCTCCGGTAGTAGCGCTGCTACTGCTCCGGGTGTATCGACTACAACGATGACGACGACGACGACAGGCGTTATTGGTGCGTTGAATCGGAGTCAGAGCGGGAGTGGAGGGGAAGAGACGGACCGGGACGTGGTCGGGGACGGGGACGAGGACGAAGAAGATGGCGGCGGTCGACGAGAGGAGAATGTCGACGTTGGGGTCTTGTCGCTTCGCAGAGGAGAAGGAGGAGGAGAACACGACGGGTTGGTCGAGAAGGAGGGGAAGGGAAAGGGCAAGGAGATGAGCTTGAAGGCTGTTCCGGGAACGACGGCTGAATCGGAAAACGACGACGACGATGCGGCAGGCGTGAACGCTAGCAAGGTCGAAGGGCGAGTCGAAAGAACTCGAGACCGGAATGATGCAGCAGGGCTCTCTGCTTGAACGGACAATTTTCTCCTTCTTTCTTTTTTGTTTTGTTACTTTCTCTTTTCTGTCACTACCTTTTTTTTTTGGTTCGTGTCCCAACTTGCGGTTGCCTGTTTTCCTAGTCATCTCCCCGCGCCCCTCCTCTCTCTCTCTCTCTCTCTCTCACTCTCTCTCTCTCTCTTTGGCTCTTTTCTCGTTCAGCCTATCCCTCCAGTTTTGGTTTTCCGTCTCTCCTCTCTTTCTTGTTCCTGTCGTCCCTCCTCTCCCCCCGACACCTCTGTGGTACCGGGCTCGTATCCGTGCGGGCGTCCTCGTGAATTAATCATATCGCTTCCCCTTCGTCGTCGCGTCATCGTTTATCGTATCGCTGTCTCTGCATCGATTTGGCTCTCTCTCTCTCTCTCGTTTCCCTCTCTCTAGCGTTTCTCGTCGAAAGGGCAGAAAATAACTCTAAAATTGAAAAAAAATACATAGTCGATACACACGTGTGTGTCACGCACGCGGGTCGCGCCGAGGAGGAGGAGAAAGAGTGAAATTTTCACTACTTCTTGAGGACGTTGGTGACATAGTCGTCCCACCCGATCTGTTCGAGTTTTGCAACTTTTTGCATGACTTCTTCTTCGAGGCGGTCGGCGTACTGTTCAATCTCGGTCGCGAGGCGGGGTACGCTCGTTGCGAGGATGCGGATCGCGAGGAGTGCCGCGTTGGTCGAATTGTTGATCCCGACGGTCGCGACGGGGATTCCACGCTGAAAGTTTTTTTTCAAACCGGGACGGACAACGAAGAAAAGGTTAGGGTTGCCGGTGGGAGGCGGGGGGAAGGAGGGAGGGGGTCAAGGTTAGACAGAGACTCACGGGCATTTGTACGATCGAATGGAGGGAATCGACACCGTCGAGTACACTGCCTTTGACGGGTACGCCAATGACGGGGAGCGTCGTCGAACTCGCGACCATGCCGGGCAAGTGCGCCGCGCCTCCGGCACCGGCGATGACGCACCTGACGCCTCGTCCGGCCGCCTTGTGCGCAAACTCTTCCATGCGGAGGACGGTCCGGTGCGCCGAGACGATCGACAACTCGTACGGAACTTTGAACGCCGAGAGGACTGCCGCGGCGGGCTTCATCGTTGGGAGGTCAGAGTCGGACCCCATGACGATCGACACGAGCGGCGCGGGCGAGTTGAACGGCGCTTCGGGCGCGACGAGCGCCGGGTCCCGCCGGTCAGCGTACGTGCCCGGTAAGAGTTCGCACAGTTGGTCAATCTGCGACTTGACGTCGGCGTCGCACGTCCCGAGGACCGTGATGTGACCCATCTTGCGGCCTTTGCGGCACCCCGCCTTGCCGTACAGGTGGACGGCGGCGCCGAGCTCGATCGCTTTCGCGACTACGCCGGTCGGTTCAAGGAAATCAGATCGAGCATCGGACGAGAATCCGAGGAGGTTGAGCATGGCGGCGGATTGCGGGATAAAGTGAAGAGGGGGGAGCGGGAACGAGAGGATGGCGTAGAGGTGTGCCGTGTATTGCGACAGGTTGCACGCTTCGATCGTGTAGTGGCCGGAATTGTGCGGCCGGGGAGCGATTTCATTGAGCAGGAGCGATCCTTGGAGGACACGGCAACGGCATCGGCAACAACACGCGCAAGAGGAGTCAGCACACAATGCTCCGTGCACGTCCGAAGCGCCTCGAGGCCGCGCTCACCGTCTCGCATCAGGAACATTTCGACGCCAAAGACTCCGACGGCTCCGTCGCCGAGCGCATCGATCGCTTTCTGGGCGTCTTCTTGCGCGCGTTCGTTGACCGACTTGTGCGCGTTGACGTCGAGCCCGCGCTGTTCGGTCCCGACGCCGTACTCGGGTCCGGTCGGTGGTCTCAGCGGGGCGTACACGATGTGACAGACGGACTCGCGGTGGATCGTCTCGACGGCGGGGTACGCCCGAGTCGCGCCCGACGCGCCGCGGACGACCATGACGGCGACCTCCTTGACGAAGGGCGCGAATTTTTCGGCGTAGAGCCGGTCGCCGAGGGCGCGGGTCGAAGTCGAGAGCGACGCCGCGGGGATGAGGGCTTCGAGCGCGGCTTGAACCGATCGATCGTCCGATTCGCGGAGGAGGTAGTTGCCCTTGCCGTCGTAGGCGAGGTGTCTCGATTTGAGCATGAGCGGGAGGCCAAACTGTTTGACAGCGTCGAGGACCGAGGGGACGAGGGACTGATACGGGTTGGCGGACGAGACGGGCGCGGCCGGGTCGGCATCGATCTTGAGGAACGGCGCGACGGGGACGCCGCGTTGGGCGAGGTGAACCTTCTGGGCGTACTTGTCCTGGATAATGCGAATGGTGTGCGGCGAGGGGTAGACTTTGACGCCCGTGCCGGATCGACCTCCTGTCGTCTTGCACTCGGTCGCGACTTGGTCGAGGGCGTCGACGTTGACGTGTTCGATCTCGACGGTGAGGACGTCGACCTGCTGGGCGAGTTGGCGGATCTGTTGAGGGTCGGTGAACGCGCCGTCGAGATGCCGGAGCGGGGAGGCCGATTGGGCCGAGACGGGGAACAGTTGGGGCGAGGACACTTGCTTCGCCGGGGCGGTCACTTCGGGGTCGAGTACGACGACGGGGATCGCGAGCGGCGACGCGGCCTGGAGCAGCATGCGACCGAGTTGACCTCCGCCTGGAGAGAAGAAAGAATCAGTTCGAGGCGTCTACGGTGGGTAGCCGAGCTGAATGAGAGCTCACCGAGTACGCCTACGACTTGATCGTCCATCTTGGCCGGGGTGGTGCGAGTCGGATGCGGTCAAGAGATGAAGAAAGTTGAGTCGCCTCAACTTGACTCGACCTCTTTTGTCGCCCTCCCCACTCGTCGACGCCCGACCATGTTCAAACCGACGCTGTCCCTGTTCAAGAACACGTCGCGCTCGGCGTTCAACCCCAAGCGCCTCCAGACGGGACTGTACGACGGCCGGTCGATCCAGTCAGGCAACAACGTCGGAGAGACGTTCAACAACAAGACGAGGCGCACCTGGCTCCCCAACGTCCACTCCAAGGCCCTCTGGAGCGACGCCCTCGGCCAAAAGTTGCGCCTCAAAGTCACCGCCGGCGCGCTCCGCACGATCGACAAGGTCGGCGGCCTCGACGCCTACCTCTTCCGCATGACTCCCCAGCGGCTCGGGCACAAAGGACTCGAACTGAGGCAGCGCGTGAGTCGCCGCGTTCGTCCCTTCCTTGCCATTCCCATTCCTGAATCGCGCGTTTGCATTGCCAGGTCCAAGAAGCGCACGCGAGGTCGAAGGCGGAACGTCGAACACTATGAGACCGCGACGGTCTGGACTGAATTGGACTGAACTGAACACCTTCTCCGAACCCACGTTGTGTCGATTGTACCGAATCTGTATTTTTACCGCACTCCGCAGAATTGAATGGCCTGAACTCTGCTCGCCCCCCGAGAGCAACGGATAGGCAGGGTACCTATGCAGCGATAACAACATTACCGCGAGTGCATCAAGTCTAGTTCACAGCTCTGCGACTCCCCTTGCCCATTCTTTCACCAACCCGCCAACTCCCTCGATCGCAGCATTCGCTCCGCCCCCTCCTCCTCCTCCTGGAGCCGCTGGAACTCGAGGCGGTCGAGGTCCCGGTCCTACCCCGAGCCCACCTAGACCCGTTCTCAACCCGAGTCCGCCCGTTCCGAGTCCGTATCCGGGACCTGTCGATCCTCCTCCCCCTCCCGGCGGTCCTCCTCCTCCTCCTCTTCCTCCTCCCGCCCCATACACTCCGTATGCAACTGCTGTTGCGACTGCGACGCCACCTACGACCAACCACCCGTGCGGTCCCAAGTTGATTCTGCCTCCTCCTCCACCTCCTCCTGCGCCTCCTCCGCCCGTCGCGTAGGTCGAACCCACGGGCCGGCGAGACGACCTACTGCCGCCGCCTCGCGCCCCCGCCGCTTTCTTGTGCCGCCTGCGACGACGACCCTTTACCTTGTCGTTCTTGGCGGCGGTCGTCGTCGTTGTCGTCCGAGTCGGTCCGACAATCTCAAACCCTTCGTCTTCGATTTGGTCCCCGTCTCGTCCTCCTCCCTCTTCACCCTCACCTTGACCCTCTTCCTCTTCCTCGTCTTGGTCTTGGTCTTCGTCGTCTTCTTCTTCTTCGTCGTCGTCGTCGTCGTCGTCGTCGTACTCGTCGAGACTCGACGTGGGCGAAGGAGGTCGATCGGGCAAGAGCGCTTCGAGGTACACAATGTCGGTCCCGGTCCGACACACGAGTTCCGCCTCGTCGTCGTCGAGTCGACCGTCGATCGACCGGTCGTACGTAAACACGCAACTGTTGGGTCCGAGGACCGTATCGGCTCGGATCGAACGCGACGACGACGACGACGACGACGACGACAACGAAATAGCCACTGCAGCAGCAGCAGCAGCAGTAGCAGCAGCACCATCGTAAGACGACGAAGATGGATAGGGAGAGCTACTACCGCTCTCGGCCGTAGCCGCCGCGGCGGTGGGAACGAGGGGGTACGTGTCCCACAGGTCGAGCGCCGTCCGAACGAGGTCGTCGACGAGTACGGTCCGAGCAGCACCGCGCCCAAGTTCGTCGTTCCCACCGCCGTCCGCGTCGCCGCCTCGTGCGCGAAGTCTACCGTCTCGAGGTGGTGATCGCGGTCGAGGAGGACCAGGTGGGGACGCGATACGAGGGGGAGGGCTTGACGAGGTGGTCGAACAACCCTCCTCTACCGACTCGTGAGTCGAGGTCGTCGTCGTCGTTATCGAGGCGGGGAACGCCGCGAACGCCGGATTGTCAATGTCGGGGTCTGACAACATCGAGTCGTCCAACGCGTGAATCTCTGAATCAAACGAAGAGAACGATCGACGGTCTCTGCTGCGATTCGTCGGCGGAGTGTGGTGTCGATGTCTCAGGGTCGTGAGGTTCGAGGGCGAGGGGTTGTCCAAGGCAGAAGAAGAAGAACAAGACGGAGAAGTTTCCGAGAGAGAGATGAGAGAATCGGAAACGTCGAGAGTTGACGAAGACGCGGTCGAGTCGAGGTCGAGCGCGAGGCTCGCGTACGAGGCAGATGAAGGTGACGAGAACAAAGTTTCGCTTTCAGGTTCTGACGAGTACGACGCACCGTCGGGCGAAGTTGGCTTGGTCGAATCCGAGCTCGACGGAGGCAGAGGCTGCGGCCGCGACGAGAGAGGGTCGCAGAGGACGAGATTCGGTAGCTGTGAAAGTACCGAGTGTACCGTAGCGGGATCGTCGTCTCCTTCGGCGAGACATCCCACGAGGTCGGCTTTTTTGGTCAGGAGGATCTGTCGACCGAGGCGAGGGTCAGGCCCCCATCTTTTACCACCCGTACAGAACAGTATGACACGTACAGCGACTACAAGGTACGAGATCATCGCGGGGTTGTGGGCGAGCAGGAAGTCGAACAGCCGCGCGATGACTGCCACTTCGTACAGATCGTGACTGAACAAAGTCAATGCCCAAGACAGAGCGAAAAACGGCATCGACGCCGCTTGGTTGACCAGTGAATACATCTCGGGATCGATTATCTGTATCAAGCGATGTGCGAGCCTGTCGTACACGAACGCCATGGCCCAAAAACGTGAGCGGTATCTCTGCCGAGGTTGATGACAGCGCGAGCACACATACTTGAGATAGCCGAGAGTGGGTTCGAGTCCCGGACCCATACTGTCGCGGATGCGATGGAGACTCATCTGCTCGGCCGCGGAAGCGAGCAATTCGTCGTCGTCGAGAACCAGCAGCAAGATGGACACGATCTGTACAATCTCAACCGACGTTAGCTCCGCTTGTCGCCTCGAGGTGCGATTACGAGAGCGCGGACGAACGTCATGGTAACCTTGGAAGTACTGCAGAGCCGGGTGTCTGCGCAAGACGAGCAAGATGGCTTTTTCGAGTCGGATTCGGAGACTATCGCGTTCGGCTTCGGTAACGCCTATGCAAGCATCGGCTCGCGTGAGCTTCTGTTACGTCCGAGGATGTTGTTACACGCGGTGCGCGGGGCTCACCTCGGGGATAGTTGATCAAACTGCGAGCGATGTCGAGCTGAACTTGGCGTTCGTCGTCGCGCATTGCGAGTCGGTCCAGGTCGAGTGTAGCGGCTTGCTCCCGGCCCTTGCCTTTGATATCACATCTGAGAAGGAGAGGCCTATCGGGCGCGCAGACCGGTCAGCGTTGAACGCGTCGAGTGTGGGGGGTTTGGGACTGACCAAACGATCCTTCGCAGCTCGTCCGACTCGTACCCTCCCGGTTCATTGGCCATGTCCCTGAGTCGCTTGAGGTCGCCTCGTTCCGCAGCGAGACGTATCCGATCCGAGCGAGACGCGAGGCGGTCAGGAACGGGCTCGGAAGATGAAGCGTTGCGGGGGGTCGAGCCATCGCCGGACTCTTGTGAACCGACGACGAGCTCGGCTCTAGGTACAACCGAAGGTTCCTGTGTCATCGGAGCCATCGTGTAGGGCTCAGACGAGCGAGTGAGGAGCGCCGAGTGCGAGTGCGAGTTCGAGTTGCAGCTGAAACTCGCCCAACTCCGTTTCTCTCCCCCCTGTCACGACACGGCCACACACGGTCATCATGACGGCGCTCGACTGGGCACACGCCGTCCTGAGCTTGCCCTCGTCGTCGAAAGCTGCGAGTAACCCTCTCGACTCGTTCCTGCCAACCCGCATGTCCCGCGTAGCTCACCGCGACTCGGCCGACAGACGTCGATCAGACCGAATGACTTGCCTGCGTCGCCCGACGAGCTCGCTCGAGCTTGGTGCGAACAGCTCACGAGTGTCTCGGCGACGGATCAAACTCGCACACTCCTTCTCAGGGCTCTCAGGGTCTCGAGACTGCTTGAGGTGCGCTGTTCCGGCCCATGTGTCGTTCATCGAGACTCGACTGATGCTCTGTACAGTCGCACGGCTTGATCATCCGTACGACAACGCCATTATTGGTCTCGAATTCTGCCTCGATTCGTTTGCACGCAGCTGGCGCGCTGCTCCTCTATACCAGCGTCGCCTCGGCTCAGACCCTCGGCAATCTACACTCGCAAATCGTCTCGACCATCAGTCGCGCCCTGGCCCCGCTTCGATTGACGATTCATTCGAGCTCCTCTCCGACTCTGTCGGGTCGATTCGTCTCGACGTGCTTCCGGATCCTCTGCATCCTCATACCCAAGGTTACGGACCTATCTCCTGATGATTTCGACGTCGTAGCGTCACTCGTTGCAAGCTGGGTCTACTACGGGCCGTCTCTCGGAGGCAACGCAAGTCCGGGCCCGAATCGAGGACGAGGAGTCGGACCAGCACTGTCTTTCGGTGTCATGAGCTCGTTCGCTCAAGCTTCGACCAGTCCAAGGAAGTCAGAGTCAGTGACGAAACCGTCGAGAACGTCGAGTAGCGATCGCGACGGAGCGTCAGAACCAGAGAGCGACGATGCGAAACGGGACCGCAGGTAAGCGAGTCTCGAGTCCAACTATCTCGCACCTGCGCTAATCATGTCGTAGTAGAACTGAGTCGGCCCAGATTCGCATCGATGCATTGGCGTGCCTGCGGTCTGCAGCGAAGGTAAGCCCTCTCGGGCTACGTCTCCATTGCTTCCCTTTCCTAAAGCTTCTTCCTCCTCGCTTTCAGAGCAACGCGCGCGCTTTCCAAAAACACTGGCACTACTTCGTTTCCGACTCGCCCTACTTGAGAAATCGATCGACGCTCATGACGCTCGTCGAAACCGACCCCGCTCGCGAAGTCCGGCTTCAAGCATGTCAGGCACTCGAAGCGATGCTCGAAGGCTCTACAGCTTATCTGAACATAGCACAAGATCGGTGAGACTAACGCATTCCGTCACCGCCGTGCGCGCGCTCATCTGTTTCACTGTGCGAAAGGCCGACAAAATCTTCGTTCACCTCGCTTTCGACCAAAGTCGGAGAGATCGTCGGCGAGCTTCACCTGTCGCTCATTGCTCTCCTCGACAGACCACGCGGCCTTGATCAACAAGATCTCCGGTTGGCCGTCTTGAGTCTGGCGAAACGACTCGCAAGCTGTTCGCCCTATGGCAGGATGAAACGCTCTCTCGCGGGGCCACTCGCACGATCGGTACTGACGAACATCAAAGATACCGGTGAGTCGCGTGATCAAAGTGCGCGATTTCCGCGAGTGTCGTACAGCTGACACCGCAGCTTTGGTTCAGAACCGACCATCGTCGCGGCTGCATTCTCGACGTTGGCTGCCATCGCGAGACGTTGCACCGCGACTTCGAATTTACAAATCAAAGCTTGGGACGAAGAAGTCCAAGCTGCGCTCGAACAGCTCGATCGAGGAGCGGCGGAGCCTCTCGACGTTGCAATCTGGGAGTTACTCGCGTCCACCGCACGACTGCTGCCAGAGCGAGACTGGTGAGTCGCGCGCCTACCTCTTGGTCGATCTTTCCTCGATCGCCGGCTGAGACGTCGAATGTATAGGACCGTCGCCATGAGCTCTGCCGGCATCGACTTCGAGCGGGTTGCGCCTGCACAACAAGTTGCCCGAGTCGAATTCCTTTCCTCCTTCTTCCCTCCTGCCTCGCCACTAGCACTCTCGTCTCGGGATCTACCGCCCGGGGCGATTCCACTGCTGCAAGCCGCCCTTGACTCGCAGCACCCTCAGTGCCGCGCCATCGCCTGCTGTGCTCTGTCGCACCCGTCTCTCTCGGCCTATCCGGACGTACACCCTTTGCGATGGGCGCAGGCCCTGTCGTCTGATCCCGACGCCAAAGTCTCACACACGGCTCGGAGAGTGCTCGGACTCGTTCTGCGCGACTCGACGTCCGACCGCGACCACGACCCAACCGCTGACCAGGTCAATGCGGTCAAAGCCCTCGTGCGGGATTTTGCCGACGGCGACGACATCGACGGTGATCTCTGCTGGGCCCTCGCGAACGCGTTTGACGGTTCGAACGATTGGTGAGTCAACCCCGCTCAGGTTCTACTCTTTCTCTCTCTCGCGCGCGCGCCCACTTAGACCGCGTCTGATTGTGCTGTTTCGTCGCTTACCGGGCAGGGTTGCGATGAGTATGGATTCTACAAAGATTGTCAACCGAGTCATCAAACTCTTGGCGTGTCCTCGAAGCGAAGAGACCGTGAGTCTTTGAGGACCCTCTGCGCTTCCCGGCCTTTTAGCGCCACGATTTGCTGAAATGGCTCTTCGCGGGGGTCCGATTCTTTTCTTTTCTCTCGACGGTGGCAGATCCGGATCAACTGTCTCAGGATCCTCGGATCGATGCTCAAGTTCCTGTCGACGAGGAATCGAGGCACTCAAACTGAATTCGACGAGATGCTGTCGACGCTCGGTCGATCCCTTTCGCGTCAAGTCGTCTCGACTCGAGCGTTCTTCTTGGTCGTCGAACGACTCGCTTCGATCGTCGTCCGAGACCCGAGCTACAAGGTCCGAATCCACGCGACTAAGGTCGTGGCCGAATCGATCGCGATTGCAAACCGACTCGAGATCGATCAACTCGTTTCGCTCGGCCACTCCGCGCGAATTGCTGGACGCACCGCGAGGTCACGGTTGAAGGACCAGGTCGAGGCGGGACAGGTGCCAGCGAAAGAGCGGAGACACGTCCAAGTTTTACTCGCCAAGGTAAAACGGACGGAAATGAGATTTCCCCCCCCCCCCCACCCCCCTTGGGAACTCGTGCTGACAACACCCTCTCGTCTCGTGTTTCACGATGATATGTACCAGCTCGACGAGTTTCTCTCGCCTGACTCATCTGGATAGGGAACCTTTCTCTCATGAGCCAGGACCAAGTAGTCCCGGAAATGAAGCGACAATCTCTTTTCCGACACCCGGAAAAAGCAAGCGAGACGCGAGCCCGTGCGCTAGAAAGAGAGAGCACGTGTGAGAGAAGGTGTCCGGCGTCTTTTTTTTTCGAGGGTTTTACTCCTCTCCGCCAGTATCCTCGTCGCCTTGTTCCTCTTCGATCGCCTGGTGTCCCCTCCTCGTCGATCTCCGACTCGCCGTTCCCCCTCTCGTCGTCGAGTTCGTCGTCGTCGAGTTCGTCGTCGTCTGCTTGTTGGTCGTCGTCGTGGTGCCACTCAGCCTCGAGCTGCGTCGGACGGGCGTCTTTGACACCTCGGTCATCTCGGACGCCGGCGGTTGAAGCGAAGTAGCTCGCGAAGACCGCCGGCGACGGTTCGTCGGTTCGCTCTCGCGACGTGCGGGCGCGCCGCGCTGCTGCTGTTCGCCGTCTCGATCTCGGTCGTCGGAGTCGCGATCGTCGTCGTGGTCGTCGTCGTCGTCCGCGGGAGGAGCGACCGAAGTTGACCGAGCCCGTTGAGACCGTCGAGACGCCTGCGTCGGTCGTCCTCCCGCCGCCGAGGTAGTAGTTCGTGGTTTCGCCGTCGTCGACGGTCTGGTAGTCCCCCCGACTTGAGTCATCTCGGGTTGCGCCGAACCCGCTCGGCTACTACTCGCAGCACGCCTCGTAGCTACCGACGGTCCCTCGGTGGCGGCGAGGTCCTCTTCGGCGAATCCGGGGAACGCCCCCGGAGGGAGCTTGACCGTTTTCGATTGATCTGGCTTGTCGCGCGGCAGTCGCTGTGCTCCAGTTTCGTCCTCGTTCTTGTTGATGTGACTGCTGCTGCTGTCATCATCGTCGTCTTTGCCTCTGCCGCCGCCGCCCGGGACCGCGCGACGTTTTTGATCGCCGCGGTCGGGCTCGTCCCGATTCGTCGTCGACGATGCGGCGTGCTCGTCCAGTTCCTGCCCCGTTCCTCCCATCGCCCTTGCACGCTTCGGCGTCTTATGGTCCTTCTTCTTCTTCAAGGACGACGAAGACGCTTCGATGGGTTTCCTTGGACTGGACGTCGAAGCGGCGAGAAGAGTTTTTTGAATCGCCGGATCGAGCGCGATCCTCCTCGAGAATGCGTCGTCTCGCGCCTGAAGGGACTGCGCAGGAGAGTCGATCGGAAGGGTTTCGTTCTGCGGCGAGGGGATCAGCATGACCTGATCTCGCTCAATCTCGCGGTTCTCGTCGTCGTCGTCGTCGTCTACTGCCACGTCCTCTGCCATCGCAACATCATCCCGGTCCCCCTCGTCCCCTCCTTTTACCATCGACGGCGTAAAAGGTACCTCGATAGACATTGACCGAGTCTCGAGCTGCGGTTGAGGTTGGCGGACCGACCCAAACCCGGCCAAGGTCGGTTTCGCTCTCAAAGGCGTTCCGCCGACGTGACCGTTCGTGTCGTCCCGTGTTGATCCAATCGACGACTCGAAGGCGTTGACGGAATCAATCGCGGATCCTCCTCGTGGGGGTCCTCCAAACCCTCGCGACGACAATCCGGTTCCTCTCCTCGGGGACCCGGGGCCCGTCGCGGCCTTGGCAGGACTGCCCAGGAGTGCGCCGACGCCCTTGTGCTGCAATCCGGCGTGCTGCTGTTCTCGAAGCGCCTTGAGGACACCCTGGCCTGCGCCGCCGTCTTTTCGGACGAACGGACTCGCCGAGAGCGGGAGATCGACCGGTTTCGGGGCGGGGGCCACGGCTGGAGGGAGTTTCGACTGGCGCGCTGCGGCGAGGGTACGGGCAGGAGTCGAAGGTGCGACGGTCGGCGTAGAAGCGACCGGAGTTACCCAGGCTGGTTGAGTGAGCGTACTCGAGACTTTCGATGAGGTTTCGGGTCTGGTGAGAGAGCCTGTATCTGCCGGGGCGATAGTCGAGGCGGACAAGGCAGCGATTTCGATCGAGAGTGTCGTTTTTTGCGACGTCGTCAGAGTGCCTTCGAGCGCTTTGACGAGTCGTTCCCGTTCCTCGGACGGCTCGAGGCTGCCGTTCGACTGCAGTTTGTGAAACAAGACGAGAGCCTCGAGGGGCTTTGCCGACGAGATGAGGAGCGAGAGGAGCCAGTCGACGACTAGGGATCGCGAAGTCGAAGGAAGCGTCGTGGGAGGCGAGAGAGAGAAAGATGTGAGGAGGGAGAGCTCGGCAGGCGTGAAAGGGAAAGCGAGGAGAGCTTGGAGGTGTTGGCCAGTAGGTAGACGAGTACGGTTGTCTGCGAGCGGTTCAAACCGGGGATCAATGCGACGCTCCGCTCGCAAATGGGACTCGCCGAAATCTCACCTCCGAAAGATGCCGCAAGAACGGCCCTCATGAGCCGCTCGACTTCGTTTTCGGGTCCCCAATGTCTCGCCAGGTCCCATGCTTCTGCGGCGCCGCGTTTCCTCCTGGGATCACACAGCGCCCTCACGACGAGCTCGGCTTCTGCAACGCCGATCTGGCCTTGCGCGTGGGTCAACTCGAGGCCGGAGAGTCTCCAGTAAGACAACACGAAACTGTGGCGGTGCTCTGGTTCTGCTCCCGGTGCGACTGCGAGAAGCCTGAAGGTTTTCGGGGCGAAGTCGGGTTGACGGATCCTCGGATCGGTCAAGAGGCGGATCGCGAGCGGGTAGTCGCCCGTGTCGAGGGCGTGGAAAGCCTGGATGGACAGGGAGAACTCGGGAGGGAGGAGACGCGACTGTGCGAATGCGGTCGCGGTCGCGGGAGAGCAAGCGAGGGCGAGATAGTAGAGAATCGACGACAGGTTGAGTGACGAGAGCGCCTTTGACGACAGCACCTTGGCGATGACGGCTTGGAGGGCGTTCGGTGAGGCTGGCGGGTACTCGTTTGGGCCTGCGCGATACAGGGAGCGAGACTTGAGTGGGAACGCAGACAAAGACCGAGAGAAGGGACAGGGAGGTGCTCACCGTCGAGGCCGACGAGGGACAAGAGCTCGTCGACGTAGAGGCGGCCATCTGGCGCGTGAGACCTCTGCGTGCGGACTCGGTCGACGAGCGCCGGGTCGGAGAAGACGAAGGCGGAGGGTTGCGCGAGCGAAGGAAAGTACCGCGCGAGCGTCTCGAGTTGACCCTCGGGGACCGACGCGGTGCCGTGCTCGACCATGACGAACGAAGAGGCAGTGGAATCCATTTGGAGCGATCGAAACGTTCAAAGAAAGCGCCGCGTTGTCATTCGCTTCTCTCCTCGCATTCACCTCGACCATGCTCGCAACCCGTTCAGCACCCCGAGTTCTCGCTCGCTCGGCCCGCACGCTCTCGACCACTGCGCGTCCTGTCCCTGTCGCGGCCGTCCCGAGTCGCAAAGCCGGAACTTGCCGAACTCTCCCTCGCGCTTCCCTGTGCGTGTCTCGTAGAGGCGTCACTTCGACGTCGTGCGTGTCTCTGACTCCCCGTTCGACGTCCCGCCAGGCCCGCGTTCGCCCGCGCGTTCCACTCTTCTCCCCGTTCGCTCGGTACGGACCCGCTCCCCCTCGTCTGTCCCGGCCTCTCCCGCGGCTGAATCCTGTCTCTCCCCCCACGGTCCGTAGATGAAATCATCAAGGTCCCCTCGATGGCCGAGTCCATCACCGAAGGAACCCTGAAACAATGGCTCAAGCAAAAAGGCGACTTCGTCGAGGCCGACGAAGAGATTGCTACGATCGAGACTGACAAGATTGACGTCGCCGTCAACGCACCGAAATCGGGTACGATCACGGAATTGTTGGCCAACGAGGAGGACACGGTCGCAGTCGGACAAGACTTGTTCAAGCTCGAGGCTGGAGACGCACCCGCAGGCGGAGCGGCTCCTCCCAAGAAGGACGAGTCGTCGGCACCGAAAGAGGACAAGTCGTCGGAAGAGAAGCAACCCGAGAAGAAGGAGCAGGACGAGCAGCCGAAAAAGAAGGAAGACGCCGAAGTCGCTCCCAAGTCCGAGTACCGCAAACCCGACTCGGGCGCCAAGGCCCCCAAAGCTCCCGAACCCGCAAAGAAGGAATCTGGCACGTCTGCTCCCCAACCTGCCCAGCAAGGTGCTCGCACCGAGACTCGCGTAAACTAAGCTTCGATCAACTCGCGACCGTCGCAGTGGGACCGTCTGGCTGACTTGCTTCGTGCCGTACCCCTAGGTAAAAATGTCGCGCATGCGTGCCCGCATCGCCGAGCGCCTCAAGGAAGCTCAGAACACTGCCGCGTCTTTGACGACGTTCAACGAGATTGACATGTCGTCGCTCATGTCGTTCCGTTCAAAGTACAAGGACCAAGTCCTCAAGGACTACAACGTCAAGCTCGGCTTCATGTCGGCGTTCGCCAAGGCATCGTCGATCGCGCTCCGCGAGATCCCGGCCGCAAACGCCTCGATCGAGGGTGAAGGCAACTCGGCAGAAATTGTCTACCGCGACTACGTCGACCTCTCGGTCGCGGTCGCGACTCCGAAGGGCCTGGTCACTCCTGTTCTAAGGAATGCAGAGGCTATGAACTTTGTCCAGATTGAAGAGGCCATCGCTGGATTGGGCAAAAAGGTGAGCCCGCATTGAGGACTTGTCCTGTCGCCGCTGGGAATCGACGACTAACAGCCCTTCTATCCCCGTTAGGCCCGTGACAACAAGCTCACTCTGGAAGACATGTCCGGCGGAACTTTCACCATGTAGGTCTCGGGTGATTCGGGAGAAACTCGAGCCATACTGACTGTTCGTGTTGTTTCTTCCTAGCTCGAACGGTGGTGTTTTCGGTTCCCTGTACGGTACCCCGATCCTCAACACTCCCCAGGCGGCTGTTCTCGGAATGCACGCGATCAAAGACAAGCCCGTTGTCGTCGACGGCAAGATTGTCATCCGACCCATCATGGTCGTTGCTCTCACGCAAGTCTTTCCCGTTCTGGCCTTCGTTCTCGCTCGACTTTGACTGATCCGCGATCGGAACGTTCTATAGCTACGATCACCGATTACTCGATGGACGTGAAGCCGTCACTTTCCTCGTCCGCGTTAAGCAACTCATCGAGGACCCCCGTTTGTTCGCCTTGTACAACTAAACCTCCCTCTCTCCTTTCGACATATCACTTTGAGAACCCCCCTCGCTCCGTGCACATCCATCCATAGCCCTTCACTGCTCTCTGTCTTCCTCGTAAATCGTTTTTCTTTCTTCTCTCGGACCGACTTTGGGCGGATTCCGTGTTGCGAGGATCTTTACAAGGTCGTGCGAGGGAACATGATCTATTTCTCGGATTACAAGCTCGCATTTTGCGTCGACTCGAGCGTGTGGTGCTGCCACCAAAAAAATTACATGACTCAACATGCCAACTTTGGGCATCCTCGTTTCTTAACCATGACTCCAAGACCTCGGCTCGCGCGTGTCCTGTCACTCTGGAACCGTACATCGCACTCGTCCGCCCGATCGGTCGAACGCTTGCCCAGCCTCCTCTCTGTTCTCGATGCCGATCCCTCCTCTTCCTCCTCCACTTTGTCGGAGGACCGACGACCGACGAGCTTGAACGGGTGGGTGCACGCGATTCGGAAACAAAAGAACGTATCGTTCGCCGCCATCTCGGACGGTTCGAGGGTCGAACGGACTCAGGTCGTCATTCCAAAGGGACTCGAACAAGGGTCCGTCTCTTCCCCCCCCCGCCCCTTTCAAGTTCGATTTCGAGAGCTCAAGCTATTCCACCTCCTATTGGGGTACGACAGGTTGACCGTCGGTTGTTCGGCGACTTTTCAAGGGGAATGGGTCGAGGGTCCAAAGAACGGACAAGAAGAGTTTCGCGCAAACGACGTGACATGGATCGGCGAATCCGATGCAGAGGTGCGTTTCCCACGAGTGAAACACCCCCCCCCCCCCTCCCCCCAAGTCTGCCTGAAGGGGCGGGGTTGCACGAGGGTTTTCTCAAATTTTCGTATTTAATCTTTTGGTGTGTCGGTCAACACAGAGTTATCCGATTCCGAACACGAAGCAAGGGATCCCGTTACCAATCTTGCGACACAACGCCCACTTGAGAGCGAGGAAACAGGACATGATGAACGTGCTAAAGATCCGGAGTGAGATGAACTGGGCTATGGCGAGCCATTTCCGCGTACGTCCGTCCTTCTCTGTAGGCCCGAGTCTTCAAGGTTTCAAGGTCCTCACAGTCGATGACACCCTGACGCAGAACGAAGGGTTCCTCAAAGTCGAGGCGCCCATCATCACAAGCTCGGACTGCGAAGGAGGCGGAGAGGTGTTCAAAGTCGTCGACGCTGCGCCGCCAGCTCCCGCTCCCTCGACATGTTCGCCCTCGCACGACTCTTGCCCATCTTCTTCCTCTTCCCCTTCCTCTTCCTCATCCGAGGCAACATCGTCTCCTCCCGCCGCCGCCGCGGCACCTCGCCCGCGCCCTTCCCGGTACCTCAGCGTCTCGTCGCAGCTGCACCTCGAGGCGATCGCGTCTTCGCACGCGCGCGTGTACAGCCTCTCGCCGTGCTTTCGCGCCGAAAAGTCCGACACGGCGCGCCACCTGCAAGAGTTTTGGATGCTCGAGGCAGAAGTGTCGTTCCTCGAGCGAGACTCGACCCGAGCGCTCGAGCAGGTCATGGACGTTGCCGAACAGAGTGTGAGGGCGATCGCTAGACATGTCGTCGATTCGGACGCGTTCCGGTCGCTGTGCGAGACCAAGAACGGGCGAGACGTCCGACTCGCCGACCGCACGCGAGGGTTGGTCCAGGACGAACCGTACCGGCGTATGACGTACACCGAGGCAGTCGAGCGGTTGCAAGAGGTCGACGGGGGGGCGGACAGGTTCGAGTTCCGGCCAGAGTGGGGTAAGAGCCTCCAGACGGAGCACGAACGGTACCTCGCCGAGGAACTCGTCAAAGGGCCCGTGTTTGTCACGGATTACCCTACCGATCTCAAACCGTTCTACATGTTTGAGAACCCGGAGGAGAACGTCGGCGATGATGCAAAGACGCAGCAGGGCAAGACGACGGCGTGTTTCGACCTCCTCGTGCCCGACGTGGGCGAACTCGCGGGAGGTTCGCTCCGGACGCATTCACTCGATGACCTCGTCAAGGCGCTCAGACGGAACCCTCAACTCAAAGAGGACGAGTACGATTGGTACCTCGACCTGAGGAGGTACGGTACAACAAGGCACGGCGGGTTCGGAATTGGGTGGGAAAGGCTCGTCGGATTGTTGACGGGAATGAAGAATGTGAGGGAGTGCATCGCATTCCCGACGGCGGGAGAGGGGAGCAGATTCTGAGCGTGGAATCGCAGACCACGATGGTATCCAAGCGTATCAAGGTTCCTGCATTAGAGCACTATTATACGAATCGACGAGTGCCGATTTTTGCTCTGGGCATCTTGTACGGAACGTGTACAGTAATCGTTCGTACAACTCGCACGTCGATGCAACTTCGCAAGCTGTTGGAATTCGGCGAGATTGTGCGTAACAGTACTGCGAGACTGTGGCAGCGCCAAAAAAAAAAAGATGGCCCGCGGCCGCATCTCGGCATCTTGGGTCTGCAGCTCGACTTGCTTCCACCTCGTCGCCTCGGAGCCCATCTTTCACAAGCTCGTTCATTCTCTCTCGTGAGCACCTCGTCGCCGGCAGGAACCACGAGCTCGCGCGCTGATCGACGCGCGGCGCGTTGTTTGATCACCGCCTGCAGCCGCATGAGCTTCGCGTCCCTTCCCTACGAGCTCCGGCGGGCCATTCTCGATGATGCGGGGATCTGGCCATCGATGCTTGCCGGGCTATGCCTTGTCTCGAAAGATATGCTCGAGGTCGCCCGTCCTCGCCTCTATCGCAGGCTCCGCTTCACAGTGACCAACTCGGCAGAGCACTACCGCGAGATGGAGGAGGAACGCCAGGCACTACAGGCTAATTGGCACGACGATCCGGACTGGCGGGACGACGACGAGGCGGACATCGAATACCGCGAGCAGGAGTTCCTCTACGACAGGCGACAGCTGCGATGCCTCCTTCGGACTCTCGATGACCGCCCCGATCTCGCAAGACACCTTGACCACGTGGTGATAGGGGCGCAAGGGCCGTACGATGTCTTAGGGTTCGAGAGAACGATCAAGGTTCTCTCGAGGTGGGACAACTTTCGTCACGTGACACTCCACGGCCTCGAGCTCGACGCCTCCGCAGGCGCCGCTCTCTGTGGCGTGCTACCCTTGGGACTCCGATCCCTCGAACTGGAGACCACCGTTGACGCCTCCGACCTCTGCCGCATGCTCGCGAAAGTACCGCAACTCGAAACCCTCGAGGTCGACTGGGTTCGCCCGGATCTGAACCACTCCAACGTACACGTTCGCCTCCCTCGCCTCCGAGTACTCGTCTTGCACTCCTGTATTGGTATCGAGGGACTCCTTAGGACCGTGACCTCCGCCCTTCCACCCCTGACGAAGCTTACCCTCTCGATCGACGGCTTCCCCTGGCTCGTTCCCCAATGCCTCGCACGCGTGACCTCGTTACACTTCTCCGTCGACCCGGAAGATGACGCCCTCGAGCTCGGCATCCGCTCCGTCAAGGCCCTCTGTCGAGCCCTCGACTCGGCGCCGCTGTTACGTGAATTTGGGGTAGCCGGGCTGGACATGTTCTACCTTCACGACGAACCGAGATGGAGCGTCATCGCGTTCGCCCGCTACGACGTCCTATCCCACGTCTGTCGGAGCGTCAGCCGGCTCGTGCTCAACGACGCCTTCTTCTCGAGCGAACAGGTCGAACGGTTCGTTCGCGGGCGCGACACGACGGCGCGACTCGAGGTCGAATGGGTCAAGTCTGCTACGTGGGTCATACCAGGGTCCGAGTCGGCCACGCGCGAGAGACGAAAAGACTTTGACAAGCTGTGTCAAGAGCGCAACGTGAGAATCGATTGGAACGACTGGCGCGATGATGTAGGCACGGACGAGCAAGAGGGTCAGGACTAGCGAACGTCGCTGCGGCACGATCGCTGCAGGGAATCGGGGCCGGCAGCAAGGAGGGCAAGATAGCAAGGAACCAAGGGGGCGAACCCGACATCCGTCAAAGCACGAGGACGGTCCGAAGACTTCGACGGTGCGTTTGATCGACTCTCTCACCCGGGGTCAAAGTTGACGAACGTTTCAATTCTCCCATGCGAATAGGAAATCGGCCGCTTCGTCAGGCATGATCCTGGCCGGAAAAGGGCTGCGCTGCTCGATCTGCGATTCGATAGAACGTCACTAGCAGTCGCCGTAGATAGTTTCGGTTTCATGCAAGGTGCACGTAAATTCGAAAATCGGAAGAACGCGCCTGGGAGGCGTTCCGCTTCCGTCCGTTTGGGTCAGCCGCAGCCGCGTCAGTTCGCAACGTCTCGTTTAGCCCAAGGCGCCGCCGAATACATGTTTACCCCGTCGAAGTACGATGTCCAGGGGCGAAGACGAGATCGGGCAGGCTTGTCTCGGTCGGAACATCGCGCTCACGTGGATCGGGGGCAGGAGCGTGTTCAACGAAGAGGAGTTCTTGATCGAAAATTCTGCGAAAAAGGTCATCGGTGCGCTTCGCGGAATGGACTCCTGAGTTCCACACACAAGCTGTGATGTCACTTTTCGAAGGAGGGAACACGACATGGCGAACCTCGAAATCTGATCTCGCGTCCCGTTTTGAAACTTGCAACGAAAGCGTGCTTGTCCCGTCTCCCTCCCGTCTTGGGTACTCCTTTTCAGCCGCAATGTTAGAACCGCCGTCGGAGCAGTCACCTAGACGAAACGAACGAGCTTTGACCCTCATTTATCTCTTCTCCGTTCCACTCAATTCGCTCGATCTACGACCTTTGACCGTTCGTGCGATCGTCACTTCAGAATCGAACGGAGACAATGCTGATTTGTCCGTCTGATGATGACCGTCTACGCGGTTTGGTCCGTAGCCTCCCCGCTGAAAATCTCAGAGGATGTGATCACTACTGGAAAAACAGGGAGACACAAACGACAAAGTTTCGACATTTTCGAAAACGAGGCGACTAACGCCCAAAAGTCTCGTGACGAGGGGACTGAGCGGGCCGAAGTCCGACCCGACCGTGTCTGAACGACGACGACGACGAAAAAGTACGAGACGAGGCCTTCGAAGGGCCGTTTCGTCACGTGGGACTTTTCAATCGCAATTTTTCGTCGCTAGTTACCACCTGAGGGGGATTCATTAGACCGAAAAACTATGAAATCCCTCTGTCAAAAATCCACCTGACGAGTCGGATTTCTCGAGAGATTTCCCCTCATCGGATTTCCCCCTCCATTCTTCAACTCCTCTCGCTCATCGCATCTCTCGCTTCCCAAGGCCCTCGGAGATCGTCTGGAACACCTCGTCCGCCTTGGTCTGACCCTGCAGACGGTTGCATCTACGCGTCGACCATGGGCAAGAACCCTTCGTCCTCCTCAGCTCACAGAGCTCCCAGCAAGAAGACTTCATCCTCTTCCGCTCGCACACCTCCGACATTCTCGCGAGCGGTAGAAGACGACAAGACTGGCAAGAACGTTCAATGGGAGGGTTCAGCTGGCAGAGGGGAGCGTGCTATCGCATATATTGAGGAGAACGCGGTCGCGAAAGCGGTTCTCTGTGGTGCAGAAACAACCGTACCTCAATTCAACGTCAAGCGGTCAACAATTTACGAGAAGGTAAGCTGTCGTCACACTCAAACGCGCCGCTCGAACCGTTCGCTGACGAACGCGTGAGGCAGATGGCTCGGGAGGTGTTCAAGAACGACGTCGAGTACGGCTCAATGTGGAAGCGCAACGAGGGGAGAGACAGGAGACCGCTGGTTGATTCGACGTCGAGTTGGTGGAAACGGTAAGTTTCCATTTTCGTCTGTTTTTACAAGGCTGATCACTGACTCTACTCCGTCTCGACATCTATAGTACTCTCAAAAAGTTCAAAACGACTCGTGAGAAACTATCTCAAACCGGATCGGGAACGCTCGAAGGATTGGCTTCGGCCGAAGATCTCAGTCGTCTGGATCACGATCAAACAAGGGAAGATACAAGTGAGCTTTCGTCGCTTCCTCGTAGATGCGCATGCTCGCTTTCTCGCGACGTGGCAATACTAACCCTGCTGATTGCGATTGGCAGAAAAATTGATCGACGGCACTCCTCACTACTTTCGACTCCTACACCTTCTCGGACACGCCAATCCCTCTTTCCCGAAGACGCAGTCGACCAATTCTGCAGTATCACCCAACCTCGATATCATCCCGACCTCAAAGACCTCTAAACATCGAGACGAATCGAAAAGTGCGCGAGCCGTCTCAGCTGCGTACGCCCGCGCTCTCGCCCTCATTCTCGAGTTGACACCACCAACTGACAAGCATGTTCGATGTCTCTGTAGATCTCGAGGATCTCGCAAGCCTGTTACTGTTGATCTCGAAGTTTTGCGAATGCAGCAACATCACGAGAACGAGCAGAAGCGGCTCGAGATTGAACGGTTAGTTGTAGAGGAACGCACCAAGCGAGCTCAAGCGAAGGAACAACGCAAGATTCGAACTGCCGAGCTTGCGAATGAGGCGGCCGCCCGCACTGCCCAGCTTGCGAATGAGGCGGCCGCCCGCACTGCCCAGCTTGCGAATGAGGCGGCCGCCCGCTCGGAAAGGAGAAAGGTTTACCCCTTTTTTTTGCAAGCTTGCAAAGAGGGGATTTTTGATGGTGCTAGAGGGTTCAATGCATGGTATAAAGACTACTGTATTTCTCTTCCACATAATCTCGCCTCCGATCTAGTTGTGGTTCATGATCCATCTCCAAAGTGATGAAGTGGACAGACAGACACTTTGTTCTCTTCCGACTCGTACCGTGCATGGATGGATGGCATGATGGGCCCCCTGCCGAAAAATCCGGAACGCGGATGTGTACTTTGGAAAAATGTCGAAACGTAACATCCACGGCAGAAGTTGTGGTGTCACTTTTCGAAGGAGGGAACACGACATGGCGAACCTCGAAATCTGATCTCGCGTCCCGTTTCGAACCTCGCAACGAAAGCGAGCCTGTCCCGTCTCTCTCCCCGTCTAGCCGTCGAGGGCAAATCCTTTTCAGCCGCAATGTTGGGAACCACCGTCCGAGCCCGAACAGTCACGTGGACGAAACGAACGCGCTTTGACCCTCATTTAATCTCTTCTCCGATTCCATCCAATCCGCTCCGTCTGCGAGGGTTGACCGTTTCGTGCGATCGTCACTTCAAGAGCCGAACGGAGACAGTGTTGATTGTCCATCTGATGACTGTCGACGCGTTTTGGTCCGATAGCCTCCCCGCTGAAAATCTCAGAGGATGTGATCACTACCGTAAAAATAGGGAGACACAAACGACAAAGTTTCGACATTTTCGAAAACCGAGGCGACCAACGCCCAAAAGTCTCATGACGAGGGGGAGTGAGCGGGGGGGGGGGGGGCGACCGTAAGGACTGGGCGTGAAACTTCACACCCAGCCCTGATGCCGACCGACTGACTGGTTTTTTTTTCGTCGTGGTTCTGTCGTTCGTCTCCAAAGTGCCGAAGAGGAAGGACACAATAGGCCTTTCCAACCTCGTCCTGTTGCATGGCACCGACGACTCCGCGCCGAAAATCTACGAAATCGGGTGTGCTTTTCGTGCATTTCTGTGGAAAATGTCGAAACATAACATCAAAGTTTCGACATTTTCGAGAGGGGCCACTGGGGGGGGGGGGGGGACTGGACTTGCACGCGGGCGGTTCTTCACGTTATCTTGCAATCTGAAACGTGCGAGGCGCGAGTGAAGAAACGGAAGGAGGACCGCGACGACGACGTTTTTCTCGCGCGCAAGGTTCACGGTGGGAGACGTTTTGTGAAGATGAAAAATGGATGCATCTTTTGCAGCGAGGTGATAGTGTGTGGGGGCGAGAAACGACACAAAACGACAGAGAGCGTGAATCTAGGAGAGAGCTGTCGCGAAAGAGAGAGAGAGAGAAAGAGAGAGAGAGAGAGGGAGATCAAGCACGTAGAGAGGGTGAAATCACTTGGCGTAATGCTAGGGACGATCGATGCAACGTCAGGACGCTCGTTTCGTACCCTCACTCGACGGGGGACGAGTCCAGGCGGAAGAACTTACCAGAGTCCAGCTCGAGAGGATCCTCCGGTGGTTGACTTGGTCCGCCGTCAAACCGGGAGTCCCGTACGTCAAAGGTCTCAAAAACTCAAAGTTGGCAAGCAACAGGGCGACGACGACGAACAGGGCAATGTACATCGCCTTGCCGACTTCGGCCTTTTGGCGCGGTCGCCGACGAGTCGAAATCCCCGCGATCGACACGGGGTAGTTGAGCGTATCGCCGCAGAAGAGGAAATGAAACACGACTCCGACGACGAGGCACGAGAGGACGTGAGCCGGGAGGTAGTGGTGGAGGAACAGTTGGCGAGACATGGTGAAGAAGGGGAGGTAGTGGTACAACCACGCGACGAGGAAGAACCCTCCCGTGTTGTAGAGTCGATTCCGAACGGCTGTGGATCGTCTCGGCGCGCGCGGCGAAAGGCGAGTGAGCTGCTGAGCGCAACGAGGGGAAAAGCATAATCAAACGGTAAAAAGAATGAGGCGCACGGATTGGGATCGGCGTCAACCCTCGTCTCTTCGCGAGTTGGTCTGCCGCGAGGACTCCAACGAAAATTGAGATCGCCATGACGCAAATCCACCACCCAACTACGTTGCCGATGAGGTAGACTTGCTCGCGGTCCTCGTTCTTGCCCGTCCAGAAACTGATCCCGCTCAGGAGGAACGGCCAGTTAATCGGCCCAGACGCGTACGGGTGAGAGTCGGTCAATCCCGCGTTGTGCTGGAGCATGGCGATCTGAAGCTCGAAAAATTTTCGGAAGAAGGACATTTTCGAAGGTTTACGAGCTTCTTTTTTGGGTCGATGCACGTCCGTCACGTCTGGAGAAACGAGCAGGTTCCTGTCAAACAGAGTGCTTGCACACATGGCGCGGACGAGGGGGAAACTCACTCGGGTCGCGGACAATCTCATCGACGACCCAATACGTCGTCCGGTCTTTCAAGTTCTTGTTCCCGTTGATCTCTTGCTGCTTGAACGCCCAATCGGGCAAGACGGGATCCGTGTGCGTCCACATGGCAACCCTCGTCGGGACGTGCACGAGCTGAAAGTGACTCGACTTGGTCATCCACTGCTGTCCCTCGTGCGCGTCGTCAATGTTGATCTCGAAGTGAGTGTCCAACTCCTTCTGCTCGCGCTCCTCGTCCGAAGCAGCGATCCCGTCCCAAGTCGTGAATTCGGTATTGGTCGCGAGCGTTGGGCAAGCGACATCGTGGGTGAGCAGGGTCGTGTTGGTGAGAATGTGTCGGAATGTGACCACGTCGTGGTGTCGGACGACTCGACCCCGACCATTGAGAGGCAACTCTTTCGTAGGTTCCACGATCCAGTGATTGTTCGTGTCGTTGAAAGGGTATCCGGTCACTTGTTGACCTGAAAAAGAAGGCGCGGGCATTCCTCCTCATGTCAGCTGACCGTTAGGCTCAAACCGCATCAACATGGCGAGCTCACCTGCAGAAGAGATCCGCCCGTCATCGTACTTGAGGGGGTAACGATCCGGGTGTGAGTGCAGGAAAGCCTTGGTATTCTTGTGCTGGATCGTGATCGTGTCGTAGTACCGGATCTCTGCGCCGAGGCGAACTTGGTGAGCTACCTCGACTTTTCCCGATGCAGCACCCATGGGACTAGCTGGAGCTCACCTTCGGCCAATGCGGTCAATGGACTGTCTTCGAGAGTTTGCTGGAATCCGGGACTCATGAACTCGTCGCCGGTTCCCGACTTTGTCAACACGGCGAAATGGACCCAGAACCAAAAGAGGTAGACGACGGCCGGGACGACGATCAATCCTAACGCTCGCGCGAGGAAGTGTTTCGCGACATGTTCCTGCACACGATGGATGACCCGAGTTGACGAGATGCATGACGGTCATACAGGATGCAGAAGAGATACTTACGACCGTATAACCTCGCTTGACATCGAGCAGGTTCCACAGGTCGACGACTACTGCCGTTCCGACGGCCAGGAACGCAAACAGTCCGACCATTTTGCACGAAATGGTCAACGAGAGGAAGACTCCCGTCAAGAGCATCCAGGACCACCAGGGTTTGGTGAATTCGGAGTAGCGAAGTTTGTAGAAGCGCGTGTAGCAGTAGAACGCGAGGCACATAAAGAGCACCAACGGCGCGTCGAGGAGGATCAATCGAGTTTGGGTGATGTGTGCGTTGTCTTTGTCCGACATACCGATTCGAGGCCGAATCGGGTCAGCGACGCCGTAAGAACCGAGAGGGAACCGGGGTCCCGACAAACTCACCGAACAGGACCAAACTTGCGCTCAGGAAACCAACGAGCCTCGGGTAGCCGCTCTCCCTCATGATGGCATACATGACACAGGGTACCATGCTTCCCATGAGCGCCGGGAGCGTGCGAAGCCCGATGTACGGCACCTTGTTCTCGACATAGGACTCTCCGATGTTCTCAAACTCGAAATGTCCGTCGTAACCGATGATCCACCCAGCGAACGCGAGCAGTAATTTGGCGCTATAGTTCGTGATAGGTCAGTCAAGTACTGGGGGCATATCTGGCAAAAGGACCGGGCGTACAGCGGGGGGTGGACGTCGAAGAAGAACTCGCGTCGGAGGTAGTAACTTGCGAATTTGCCGAAATGCACTTCGTCAAACCTGAACACGAGGGACCGTGTCGCGTTGAGTCACCGTGGAAGCTCCCGGACGACGAGGGGGCGGGGGAAGCGAGTGGCTCACACGACTGAAGCCGGGTAGTCTATCCGGTGGAAACGAAACGCGGCTCCGAGGAGAAAGATGCCGAGGATGATGAGGTATTCTGTCTTGCTCGTACTCGACGGGAGGTCGTCTTCGTATCCCTGGACGTGCGAGGAACCGAGAAGGGGACGAGGATGAGCGCATGTGGGGTCGCGACGAAAGAGCGAGAGCTCGAAGGGGGTTTGGCCCTCAAGGACTGACCCGGTCGAGGAGGTAGCCCGGCTTCGAAGGCGAAGTCGGGATCGAGTCATAGTCGTCTGACCGCTTGTCGAGGCGGGGGTCGGACAGGGTCGTCAACGGAACGGGCGGAGGCGCGAGGTCGACGAGCGGCACTTCGGGCGACGACGCCGAGCCAGGCGCGGCAGGTTTGCGGTGGAGCAACCTCTCGGACGGGACGGGCTGCATGGCCAACAGTCGGGCGCGAAAGGCGGCAAAGTCACAGTTGCGGCAGACGTGTCCAACTTGAACTTTTGGGATTTCCCGAATTTCCTGTCGCCCTGCTCACTTCGCTCCTTCCTCCCGCGCGCCTTTGCACTCTCCCCTTTTCTTCGCGACTTTCCACCCGCACTCTCTTGCCTGCCATGGTCGCGTCCAACGGTACCTCGTCTTCCTCGACGCGTTTCGCTCCTTTCGCCCCGAACCCAACCGAGCGACCTCAGAACGTCGGTATCCGTACGTGCGAACCGAGTCGTCCAGTCTCTGCTCGATGCGTGTCCCCGCTGACCAGTCCACCCGTCGTCTCGCAACACGCGTCGGTTGTGTGTCGGTTGATTGCCCCAACAGACGCCATCGACCTCTACTTCCCTCACCGCTGCATCGACGAGTCGGACCTCGAACGCTTCGATGGCGTCTCGGCTGGCAAGTACACCATCGGCCTTGGCCAGGAAAAGATGGCCTTCTGCGACGACCGCGAAGACATCAACTCGTTCCTCTTGACCGGCAAGTCTTCCCTCCCGCTCTCTTGGACGCGTCTTTCCGCGCGTGTTCAGAGTCTATGTGTACTCGAGTGCTCTCGCTTGCGTATGCGGGCGTTTCCAAGGCCTGGGACCCAGAGTCCGGCGCGAGATTCCTCTGGAACGAATCATCGAACGATCCATTCACTCAACCTCTGATTTTTGCTAAATCGTCGGTTTCGTTTGAATTCCTTCAGTCACCAAGTCGCTCCTTGACAAGTACCAAATCCCTACCGACTCGATCGGTCGCATCGA
The DNA here is from genome assembly GCA_037042985.1 of Sporobolomyces phaffii. Classification (NCBI taxonomy): domain Eukaryota; kingdom Fungi; phylum Basidiomycota; class Microbotryomycetes; order Sporidiobolales; family Sporidiobolaceae; genus Sporobolomyces; species Sporobolomyces phaffii. The sequence goes on along the minus strand of JAWNFN010000006.1, from coordinate 712,268 downwards.
TGTCGGAACCGAAACCTTGATCGACAAATCGAAATCGGTCAAGACTCTCCTCATGGACCTCTTCCCGGGCAACTCGGACATTGAAGGTATCGATTCGAAGAACGCGTGCTACGGCGGAACCGCCGCCCTTTTCAACGCGGTCAACTGGATCGAATCGAGCTCGTGGGACGGAAGGTACGCTTTGGTCGTCGCGGGAGACATCGCGATCTACGCCGAGGGAGGTGCAAGGCCCGTTGGTGGAGCTGGTGCTGTCGCTATGCTTGTCGGCCCCAACGCCCCCCTGTCTCTCGAGCGTGTGTTTCCTTCCCATTCTTTTCCGCGAATGGAAACCGAGCCTGATCCCCGTTTCTTCATGTCCCGCAGCCGTTCACGGCTCGCACATGCAAAACGTCTACGACTTCTACAAGCCCCACCTCTCGTCAGAATACCCCGAGGTCGATGGACCCCTCACCCAGACTTGCTACCCTTCCGCGCTCGAAAACTCGTACGACCATTTCCGTGCGAAGGAGGCTCGTCGCATCGGCGGACAAGTTTCCGACGTCACTCTCGACAACTTTGACTTCTTCGCTTTCCACTCGCCTTACGGAAAATTGGTTCAAAAAGGTTACGCTCGTCTCGTAGGTTTGGATCTCTTGCTTGCGTTGTCCTCGTTCGACTCAAAACTGAACCTCGCTTGCGCGACACGCAGTTGTACAACGACTACCTCTCGAACCCCAGCTCACCCAAATTCTCGACCATTCCTGCCGAATTCGCTTCCCTCGAGCGCGAGAAGACTCTCCTCAACAAGGAGATCGAGAAAGCCTTCACGACCCTCTCTTCGGCCGACTTCAAGGCCAAGGTCGGACCCTCGACCCTCACTTCGAAAAAGCTCGGCAACATGTACACGGCTTCGCTCTACGGCGCGCTCGCTTCGTTGCTCTACAACGTCGAGTCTGAGCAACTCCAAGGAAAGAGGATCGGAATGTACTCTTACGGTTCCGGATTGGCCGCGACCTTCTTCTCGATCAAGGTGCAGGGTTCGACCACCGAGATCAAGCAACAACTGAACTTGACCGAGAGGCTTTCGAAGAACCAAGTCCGAAGCTGCGAAGAGTACATCAAGGCACTCGAGGTTTGTTTCTTTCCCTCGCCTCTTCCCACTCGTGTCGAAAAGAGTACGCGTCTGATCGGAATTACATTTTTTCTCGTGTAGCACCGAGAACACAAACACAACATCTCCGACTACACTCCCTCGGGATCGGTCGAGGACATTGCCCCCGGCGCTTTCTACCTCGCTCACTGCGACAGCAAGCACCGACGAGTTTACAAGGTCCGCGGACAAGAAGAAAAGGAGGTTGTCGAGAACGGGTCCAACTAGACGAGCCTCTCCCCTTTTCTCTCTCTTTCTCCACCCCCCCCCCCCTCCCCGGTGTCTCTTTTGTCTCTCTGGTTATTTCACGTGGGCTCTCGGTTCAGGTCCACGCTTCTCACGTTCGTCGTAATTTGGTCTATCAATATCTATTCCCGCCACCCCTCCCCTCCTTTCCCCCTTGGCCCGTCGGTACTCACTCGGCGTAGAATTCTAGTTTCTCTCCCCCCTCCTCCTCCTCCTCCTTCCCGAAAAATCTCCCTCGAACCCTCGTCTTTCGAGGAGTCTCGCTTCTCTCGACCTCTCGGCTCGATCGACTGGCCACCTTCCCTCCTAGCAAAAACCAAAATCCCCCTTTCTTTCTCTTTCGCAGTCGCAAGAGATGTAAACGACTTTCCACAAATGAAGTAAAAAAGCGCACAGAAAGGAACGGCGGCGCGAAAGCGAACTCGAAATATCGTTTGAAACAAACAGCAGAGAGGAACTCGGTGTTTGACACCCCCCCCCCCCCTTCCTCCGTGACAACCCTCGTCATGAACTTTTTTTCAATGTGCCGCGCCGCCCGCTCAGTCCCTCATGAGAACAGTGGGTTGTGCCCCCGCGAAAATGTCGAAACTTTGCTGTCATGTTGACAGCCCTGCGGTGTGTGTTGCCAACAAAGTTTGTTGGTGTTTCGACATTTTCCAGAAATGCACGAAAAGCACACCCGAGTTTTAAGATTTTCGGCGCGGAGTCTTCGGATCCAGGCAACTGGACGGGGTTGGAAAGGCCTACTGTGATCCTTCCTTCCTCTTCAGCACTTTGGAAACGGACGACGAAACCACGACGAGAAAAAAACCCAGTCAGGGAGTCGGTCGGCATCAGATATCAGGGCTGGGGGTGAAGTTTCACGCCCAGTCCTTACGGTCGCCGCCCCCCCCGCCCAGCTCCCCCTCGTCATGAGACTTTTGGGCGTTGGTCGCTTCGGTTTCCGAAAATGTCGAAACTTTGTCGTTTGTGTCTCCCTGTTTTTGCGGTAGTGATCCAAGACTCTGAGATTTTCAGCGGGGAGGTCAACGGGCCAAACCGTGTCGACGGTTGTCATATGGACGATCAAACACCGTTGAATTCCTGCTCGATTCTGAGGTGACGATCGCACGAACGGTCAAACCTCGCAGACGGAGCGAATTGGATGAACTTCTGTGGAAACCCGACTTTAAAGAGAGTGCAGCAGTTCTCGCAGTTGAAAATCTGAGAGGGAATCGATGGGTCCGCGCGGCGATTCTGCGATCCCGTGTTGCGAGAAGTTTCCGATCGAAATCACGACCGTGCTGTAACAACTGGGCCGAATTGGAGCATAGCATCTCGTTGATCACTGGAGACGGATGATTTACGAGAGAAGACGATGCGAAATATCATCGCGGAACCGAAGAAACCTGCAGTTGTGACTATTTGACAATCATTGAGAGCACTCGAAAGGAAGTTCATCAATCTACGACTTTTCCGATGATGTTGTATCGCTACACGAGTGGTCGACGGCCAAAAACACGTTCAGCTTTGAGTTTTACTTGCCCCGACTCGACAAAAAAAAAGGGAAGGAGAGAGAAGAAAAAACGAACCTTTGTGAAATACTTTTCCCAGTCGTCCAAGACTTTCTTCTCCTCTTCTGTCAGGGAAGAGTAATCCGAGTCGGCGTCTTCGGGTTTGAGCGACGATTTACCGAGAGCTCTGCAAAGAAAGAAAGACACCAACGACCCGAAGCTTTGAGCCGGCGCACGCGCAAGGATTTAGAAGAGAGAAACGAGTTAACTGACTTTGACGCGTCTTTGCCCGTGAAGACGTGGTAGCCACAACCTGGTCCGTACATGTCCCGCTTTGCCGAGACTGTCGACAGAGACACGCAGAGGCCGCCAGGGAGTGAAAATGATGAGAATGGGGCATTTCGGCAAAGTGGAGTAAGCGAGCGCGTGGGGGGCGGGGGGGGGGGGGGGGGGGGGGGGGGGGCTCACCGTCGTAGATCTTGCCCTTGATCGCGACATAGATCGGCGTGTCCTTGTCGGCGCCGTCGTACTGTGCGAGTTGGGCTTTCGTGAAGGGCGTGTCCTTGGGCGGGTCGAGTTGGGTTGGTTCGGGTTTCGCAGTGACCGAGTCGACCGTCTTGACGGCGGCGTCGGCGACGGTGGCTTTGACGGAATCCATTTCGTTCGTTTGAGCGTACGCGGCAGGGTCCAGAGGGAAGCGGTGATGGAGGAAGTAGAAGAATGTCGCCGAGAGGATCTACCGCAACGGGCCCTACGTCAGGTCCCGACTCGAATCGGCTCTCACGCGGACCCTTGTCACTTACGGCGAGCTGACAGCAGACAAAGATCCAATGATCCTTGGCGTAGGCGTCGAGGGCGTCTCGGATGTATGCGACTCGTTGGGTGACGGATTGCATCTGCTGGGCGATGCGCTAGACAGGCGAGGGCGAACGGCCGGCACCTCGGGGGATGAGGGGGTGGTCCTGCGTGTGTTCGAGAGTGGCAAGAGTGAAAGCGGAGTCGAGAGTCGCGGAGTCGGTTTCCTTCATCCAACAACCTCGCCCTCTCTCTCTCCAGAGCGACACCTCGCACCGAGACTCGAGACCGAGCGCAGGTCAGCGACAGCTTCCGCGGGAACCCGAAGCCGTTGCGCCCAGTCGTGTACGGAGAACGAGGTCGCTCGCACCGCTTCGGATGACTCTCGACTGCCGCCTCGATGCCCAGGGTAACCCCAAGCCTCGTCCCAGCTCCGACCATGCGCGCTACATTGGGTGCAAGGAGCAAATGGAGATCAAGCGCGTCAAGCAGATAGAGACCAACGCGCCCGATCCCTGGTTGTCGAGAAAGGTCAGCCCTCGTCCCCACATGCTTCGCTTGAAACCTTCTTGCTGAACGTCTTTACCAATTTGTTCATCCCCAGCTCGCAGTCGGAATCGTCGTCGCAATCTTCGGCTACAGCTACTATGTCTTCGTCGTTCGACTTTGCATTCCGATGATCCGACTGCAGCGGGACCGGCTCGGTTCGAGAGCCCAGGGACGTGAGTGTTGCATGCCTGCACATGCCTCTGTCTGTCAGGTAGTCGAGCTAACACTTCGAGGACCTCGCCCGCGTCAGTCGTTTATCTCGTGATCTTCCATTTTCTATTCGTTCTATTCTGCTGGAGCTACCTTGCAGCGATCTTGACTCCGCCCGGATTCGCCCGAGACGTAAGTGGCTGCTCCGCGGAACTCCTCCTCCAGATCGAGATGCGAGGCCGACACTTTGACCAACCCCGTTCGCAGTACGTCCCGAAAACCGATCCACCACCGGAGGACGCTGAATATGTCACCGTGGCGGGACAACGCTTCGAGGATCAGCCTCTATCGCCGAAGATGTTACAGTCGCACGAGGGACTGGCAGCGCACGACCTCGAGCGGCGGACCCGCGACGAGGAGGTTATCGAGATGGAACGAACCCGTGTGCAGAGTAGGAACAGTCCTCATGAGCTCGCGCAACCTCTCGAAAGCGCGGAGGAGGACGTGATTGCGGAAAATGCTCCCGCAATAGGCGCCCTCGGCCCAACAATCGCCAGCGCTTTCGCGTCGGAAATTTCTTCTTCGGCCCTTCCATCGGACTTGCCCACAAACGACTTCGAGCAAAAAGCGACAGACGAAGAGGAACCTCGTGTACAAACCTCTCCCCCCGCCGACTCCAGCAGAACAGCTGTCTCCTCATCGACCCACCCATCCCCGTCGAAAGGCCCAGCCATTCCTTCCCCCGTTCGTCTCGCCTCTCCCGCGCAGCCTCCGACCCATCCTGAGGGCAACACTTCGCGTCCATCAAGTTCCTCCTTTCTGCATTTCCCCGAACCTCCCGAAGATTACGAACCGCCTGAACGACTTAAGATCGAGAGGATTCCGCCAGTAGCTCCGGTCCTCAAGTTGCAGTACCGATACGACCCGAGGGAAGGGATCGTGAGACCTTACCGGAGCCACAGATGCCGACACTGTGCTGCGATTGTCTTGCGTGAGCTTCTTTTTCTCTCTCTCTCACGGATCAAACTTTGTTTCGTACGGTTTGAAAAGCAGGAGAAATGCTCACTCGTTCCTCTTCTCTGCGGTTGACGATTTCGACAGGAATGGATCACCACTGTCCGTGGGTAGGCACTTGCGTCGGTGCACGGAATTACAAATATTGTCAGTCTGCGCTTCTTTTAGTTTCTCTCTCTCCCTCCCTCTCCTTTTCACTCGTGGACTTACATTTGATCCCGTCCGACGGTTTCCCGGGGGGTTTCCCAGTCTACAACTTTCTTCAATCCTCGACCCTCTACACCCTTTTCGTCTTCGTCACGCTCATGATTGCACAAACGCTCCCTCTCGACTCGCGCGATTCCGCTGGACGACGACGACGACGGTCGCACCCAGGCGTCGACGGTCAACAGATCGCGATCATCGCGCTCTCGTTCCTCTTTTTCACGTTCACGGCGAGCCTGTGGGCGGCGCACACGCGGTTGATCGGGAGGAACATGACGACGATTGAAGAGATCGCGTTGAACCGGATGAGGCAGAAGGAGCGCAACGCGCTACAAGGAGTCTATGGCTTTTGGAATTTCAGGTCAGGCGTCTCTCTCTCTCTCTCCGTCTTTCCTGCGCGCGTGCGTGCGAACTCTCCCTCCACCTTTTCATTCCGTTGCAATCTCACCGGATCTTCGTGTGAAGTCTGACGTTCTCACTGACCCGCGTGCTCGTGTCGATTTTTGCGAAAGGAAAACACAGGGCGAAGAAGGAAACTCGGCGAGCGTGGGACCGCAAGTGGGGCAGGTTGGGCAAAGAAGGGAACCTGTGGTGGTTGGGGTCGTGGAGAGCCAATTGGGAAATGGTCATGGGTACGCACAAACTCGGTTGGATCTGTGAGTAAAACCCCCCCCGTCCCCCCTCCTTTTTTTTTCTTTCCCTTTGCCCTTTCCCCTCCATACTGACTCACTTTCTTTCGCTACCCTTTGCGTACGATGAATGACCGGATCACAGTACCGATACCTGCGAGACCGACACCTGACGATGGCTTGCACTATCTCCCGAATCCGAGGTTTGACAGAGACGGCGTCTGGAGACCGCGCAAGGACTGGCCCGTCGAATTGCGCGAGGTCGGCCTCGAGAAGAAGACGCAGTGATGCGACGACTGAACGCTTATCGTCAGGGTAGTGTGGGTGGCTCAGGGACATCTCGAGGCTGTCCGTTTTTTGCATTTTCGAGTTCACGTTTCGATCTCTTGTCGAGCGCGTCTGCGGATTGGTTGGGTGCGGTTCGGACAGACACGATATCCGAGTCGTTGCGCGCACGACGACCCGTGTCGGACGGTCGAAGAAGGAGGTGACGCGAGTGCGAGAAGTTTGGCACGGGAACGGTGGGAAAGTGATTTTGGGCGAAAAATGCGAGCGGCTGCCTTTGGTCCCCCCCCCCCGTTCGCCAACTTTCGCCGACCTAGCAACCCGGACGAGCCCCCCGCGCGTGTCTCCACCGAACCTTTCCGACCCTTGCCCAGCCAGAGCGAGTGTCGCCGCCTTCGTGTTTGACCCAGATCGCCTCGAACGCCGAGTCGATAGTCACTCGAATTCACCGACGAGGTACGTTCCCCCCGCGCCCACTTCGCGCGCTCGACGTGCCACGCGCCCGTGCCAAGTACGCGCGTTCGAGACGAGCGTGACCCCGGGAGCGACGGCGCAACCTGGACAGGACCCGGGCGAGGGTGGCCACGGGCGGCTCTGGTCAAACACGACCCATCCTCGACTGGGGCGCCCCGCTCGCAGGCCCGCGTCGGACGAGTCGAACACCGCGTAGCTGACTCGTTTGTACCCTGTCGTGACCTCCGCACCCCCTCCTCCCCGCCGGTGCCGTCGCGCAAGCAGTCTCGCGCCTCTCCCTCCCCTCCCCTCCTCACCCTTTCCCTCCTCCGTTCCTCTAGCTCCCAATGGCCCAAGAAGGACAAGAGATCGACCTCGATTCGGTCATTGATCGTCTGTTAGAAGGTTAGCCGCGCTTCCCTGCGACTTGGGAAACCTCATCCGCCTCCCTCCGCTCTATCCCCTGTCCCGTCCTTGTCCATCGACGCGCCCTTTCAAGGTCCCGATCTCCCGATCGGATTCTTGTTACTCGTTACTACGAAGGCGACGTCCGACTTGGAATGCGTCAGCCGGCAGCGCTTCGCGTCGGAAAGATTCGCACCAAACAGACTCTTCGCCTCGCGCCTGAACGACTCCAGCACCTTTCTCGCAAGCCTGATCGAGTTCTGGAACTATCGCAAGGAAAACCGGGACCCGAATGGCAGAGCAACCAGCTGACTTTTTCGTTTGTTTGCTTCCGTTTCTTGATACGCTTCACCTCTTTCCTTTCCCTCGGTGCACCACCTCGACAGTACGAGGCAACCGACCCGGAAAGCAGGTGCAACTGCATGAGTCAGAGATCAAATTCCTGTGCACAAAGGCGCGCGAAATCTTCATCAACCAACCCATCCTCCTCGAGTTAGAAGCTCCGATCAAGATCTGCGGTATGTCCCTCGTGCCGTCGTTAGAACAATTTGTCACTCTCGCTCGAACGTGGTTCGCTGACTTTGTGTGCGCTGCTCCAGGTGACATCCACGGACAGTACTACGATCTTCTTCGCCTTTTCGAATACGGAGGTTTCCCTCCCGAAGCCAACTACCTCTTCCTCGGGGACTACGTCGACCGAGGAAAACAATCACTCGAAACCATCTGTCTCTTGTTGGCCTACAAGATCAAATACCCAGAAAACTTCTTCATCTTGCGAGGGAACCACGAGTGTGCGAGTATCAACAGGATTTACGGTTTCTACGATGAGTGTACGTACACCCTTTAGGGTTTCGTTTCTTTTGCATCGTGCGTCCCGCATGTCAGCATGCTGATTCGAAGGGACCGAACCCCACAGGCAAACGACGATACAACATCAAACTGTGGAAGACTTTCACCGACTGCTTCAACTGTCTCCCGATCGCGGCCATCATCGACGAGAAGATTTTTACGATGCACGGAGGACTGTCGCCCGACCTGCAAAGTATGGAACAGATCCGACGAGTCATGCGTCCGACAGACGTGCCCGATACCGGTCTCCTTTGCGACCTCCTCTGGTCCGATCCCGACAAAGACATCACGGGCTGGTCCGAAAACGACAGGGGTGTCTCGTTCACGTTCGGTCCCGACGTCGTCTCGAGGTTCTTGCAAAAGCACGACATGGACCTGATTTGTCGCGCGCATCAAGTCGTCGAGGACGGATACGAATTCTTCGCAAAACGACAGCTCGTCACACTCTTTTCGGCTCCGTGAGTAATTGCCCTAACCCGCCCCCCCCCTCACAACGTCCGTGTCTCCTCCCGTCTTCCCCGTCACTAACAGAGTCCGGGGTTTGCTTGTCCGGCCACGTCTATAGCAATTACTGCGGAGAGTTTGACAACGCAGGCGCCATGATGAGCGTCGACGAAACCCTCCTCTGTTCATTCCAAGTGAGTCACATCGCGACCTTGGCCGTTTCCGAGACGAGTCGGAGGAAGTTTGCTAAACTTTGGGGGTCCGCGAACGGAACAGATTCTCAAACCGGCGGAAAAGAAGAAGACGTTCGCGTACGGGGGAAGCGGTCAAGGTCGACCTGTCACACCTCCGCGCAAAGCGAAGGGCGGCAAAGGAGGAAAGGGCTCGTCCTAAGGGGTTAGGTAGAGCATTCGGGAAACCAAAACAGACTTGTTCCCTTTCGACCCCAGCCCTTCGCCCAACTTTTCTCCACCACCTTGTCTTCTCGCTATCTTCTGCCACACCCCCTCCCCATCCCCCGATACTTCCAACTTGTTCCTCGTGTCATGTATGTCTTTACACCACCACGCGCGTCTCCATCTCGTCCTTTCGCGTTTATCCCCCCCTCGCCTCCTCCTCTTTTAGCCCGCCTCTTTCTGCTCCAACCCGTCTCCCTTCGTCGCAATTACCTCTAACTAGCTAACTCTAGCTTTCTCTCCCCCCTTTTTGTGCAATTTCCCTCGCCCGTCCTTTTCCTCCGTTTTTTTTTGATGCTCGAGATTTGCGGACGTATCCCTCCCTCCCTCCCTCCCTTGTCTCCGTCCGGCTCTCTTTCGCAAAACAGTATGCGACTACTCTCTCTGCCGTGCCTTTTCCCCCTACATACACATTTCCCCCCCTCTCTCTCCTCTCTCTACTCTCTCTCTTCTCTCTCTTCTCTCTCTTCCCGCCCCTCCCCCTCCCCCGTATGGCTCTCGTTCAATCTTCTCTTTAAACTCTCTCTCGCTCTCCCTATCCCCTTTTTTTTCCCTCTTTCTTTTCTTCTTCTTTCTTTCTTTTTTTCTATTTTTGGTTTTCTCAACCCAGAAATTCCCTCGTGTAAATTGTTCTTCTGCGTCCTTTTCTATTTGAACAAATCTGCACGTTCGAGAAAGAACACGAAAAAAAAAAAAGGACACACAAGGTCTCGCTCGGACCCCTCCCCCCCCCCCCCGAGGCAGAAAGAAGAAGAAAGGCCCATGCCAATTTTTGCTCGCTAGCGTTTTAACGTTCTGGGCCTCTCGCGTATGAACATTCGCTGTTCTTCACGAGTCGAGATTTTGCCCCCATCCCCCTCCGCCCGGCCCCAAGACACCTTTGCGCGAGAAAAGGAGAGTGTTTTTTTTTTTTTTTTTATTCTTTGCATTTCTGCGGGTTGAAGGAACCCGCCAACCCAATGAAAGGGTCAAAACGAGAGAAGCAACACGGTATAGCTTAGGAGGTGAGAGGGGACAAGGTGAGGGGTGTGTGTGGGGGGGGGGGGGAGGAGAAACGAGGTCCAAACTTGACTGTACGAATTTATCCAAAAAAGGGAAGGGGAAGGGGGGGAGGGGAGAGGGGCGAGAGCCTCAGCCAAAAGGGTTTCGAAAGCCAGTCACGCCGATCGCAGGTCCAGCCTGAGGTCTGACTTTGTGGTGGGCTGCGCCGCCTGCGCCGCCACCGCCGCCACCAGCGACGGCAGGATAGAACGGATCGATCGTGGAACCGCGGTCGCCGCCTCGTTCCCCTCCCGCTCGGTTGAAGTGGGAAAGAGCCCGATGCGTCGACGACGATGACGGCGGCGGTGTAACACCGTTCGACCGGCCGGGGGGCGAGGCGCGCTTGACGTTGAGAGGCGCGATCGGTCCGGCTCCGTACGACGACGAGGCGTGGCCGAGCGAACCGAGGGCAACGATGCCTTCTCCGAGCGTCTCGACGGTTTGGGAAGACCGATCGTATCCTCCTGGTCGACCGAAGGAGAAGCGCTCCTCTTCGAGATCGTACCGCGTGTCGCGTGAGTGGGGTTGAGATTGGGTATAGTACGAATCGACGGCGTCGCGCGGCATGACTGACGGACGCCTCGCAGAACCCGTCGTCGCGAACAACGCGCCGCCACCACCAGGACCGCCGAAGTCCGAGTGGTCCGAGTAGGACGACGTGGCAGAGTCCTCTTCTTCCGCCTCCTCGTCGTCGGCCGTCCGCGCGTCCCAGTGGATCGAGTGTCCCCGTTCGTCCTCTTTCGACACGGCGGCGGCGCTGCCCCACATGCGCTCGTGTCCGTCGGTCCCGCGAGCGGAAGCGACCTTAGTCGATGATTTCGCAAACTTGCCACCGCCGTACGCCTCATTTGCCACCGCCGGGCGCAACGGCACACTCGGGATATCCGAAGTCCTCGTCCGACTCGTCGTCGTCGTCGTCGTCGTCGTTGCCGACGACGCGCCCCCGTCCAGACGCGGTCCATGTTCTTGACGCAATTGATCGAAGAACTGACGGTGGTTCGTGTTCGAATTCGAGTGGGGACCGGTCGGATCGCTCCGAACCGACGCTTCGGACGCCATCGAGAGGCGCGCCATCGCTTCGTGCGGGTACACGTCCGACTGTCTGTGCGCACTCGGTTGGAACGACGGAGGGGGAGGACCGGCCGGCGTAGGAGGAGGGGCAACTTTCGACGAGTCGGAACGGTGACGGACTCGATCTCGCGCACTCGTCGTCGAAGTCGAACGGGGCGGAGTCGGACGGGTCGGGGGAGAGTTTCGAGGACGAGGGGGGTAATTGAGCGGAAGAGACGGGCGGTCCGGCGTCTGGGGAGTAGGGGGCACGGGAGAACGTTCGCCGTCGCCGGCATCGTCTCCAAACGTCGGAGCTTTGCACCCAGGCGTGAGAGTAAACGTCTTCATGCCGAGCGACTCGACAAAGCCATCGGGAAGGATTGGGTTGGAAATTGGCGGGGGTCGTTTCGACCTTCCGTACCGCTTAAAGATCGAATTCGAACGCTTCGGCGTGGGCTCGGAACGGTTCAGGTTTGCAGAGATAGCCTTTGAGGGCGACTCGAGGGGTTTCGAGACATGGATAGGTGCGGAAGGGGACGGGAAGGAGGTGGGCTGAGGGCCCTTTTTGCGGAAGCTTTCGACGTCGGTGCTCGAGAGGGGCGAATCTCGGGCCGGCGAGTAGGTTCGCGGGGGTCGTTCAGGGGTTCGGAACGTTGATTGCGAAGCGGAAGGAGTCCTCGAGTGGGTAGAGGTCGCTCCGATCGATCGCGGTGGGGACACCGCGAACGAAGGCGGCGAATCGTGTAGGACTCTCGAGGTGGGACCGTTCGCGGGGAAGTGAGAGCTCGTTGGCGTGACGGGATAAGATCCGGATTGAACCGTTTCCGACGACGACCGCGGGGCATCTTCTTCGCCGTCGTTCGAGACACCTTGGTCGTCGAAGCGCAAGTCTTCTTCGTACCCGACCGAAGGCGCCGACGACCCGATCGAATAACCCCTGACCCACCCAGTTTCGCGATCGTCGGCTCCGCGTCCTCCTCCGCCATACAACCCGTTCTTGCCCCGCTCGTCCCAAGGTTGTGCCGGCTGACTGATCGACTGGAACGAAATGAGGTCGTCGCGCTTTGATGGTTGTACACCGTGGTACGTCGAAAGGTGATTCTCTTCAGCTCCTTCATCGGCGTACAGCTCGGCGTACACATCGAGCACGCTGTCGATACGCGTCGAAGGCGCACGCATCGACATTTGCGTATCCCTCGGGCCTCGAGTGTTGCGCTTGGTCTTGGTACGAGGAATCGGGACTTCGTTCTGTCGAAAAGGGCGGAAAGATAAAAAATTGCGGTCAACTAGGCGTCGAGTGGAGGTGGGGACCGACGAGAAGAGAGCTGAGATGAACTCACTCTGTCCCATCCCATGTCGTCTGGCCGTATGTCGCGACGATCGAAAGGCGCTCCTTCATAGCGAACGGCCAACCCGACCGGCGGAAGGTAATTCGGTCCCGACATTTTGCCATTCGCCTTGACCGGACCTTGTCCTCCTCCGCCCGGCCCGAGTGATCGTGCGTGTCCAAAGGGGTCGACGTGATCGAATTGGATTTGGTGCGCCATCGTGCGAGGAGGGTGGTGGTGGTGGGGAGAATCGAAACAAAGGGACTGTCGAGACAGACGTCACTTGTTGAGGCGGTGTTTGCTTGCTACTATGCTGCTGACCGCAAACGAGAGCGCCCTCTCGTCTACTGATACTTGGTGTGCTTGGGTGCGTTGGATTCCGAGTGACGACAGACAGGTTCGGACTCGAGGTGAGAGTGCACCGAGCTAGCCTTAGGGGTGTCGCCTAATGTAGAGCTTCAAGTTCGGGCTCGAAGTGTCAAGTGTAGGCCGAGTGCGAGAGGGAGGCTTGCCTAGTCAGTGACGGTGGGTGGAGAGCAAGCGTCCGACGCCGTCGAGCGAAACGGCTCGAGGAGCGAGTCCCATTACTGCCAGTTTCGGTCGTGCAATTAGTCAGTGCCTAGATTGTCGAGCCGCGAGTATCGGAAGCGGAGAGTGTGGGCTAAACTCGAGAATGGAAAGTTCGATTTCCGGCACAACTTCCGATTTCGGCATTTTGCTGCGCCACGCGCCCCTGCAAGTCTCGGACGCTCGTTCGGTTCGTCGCCCGCGGCTCATGTACGCTGAAAGCGTGCTGTATGATGTATTCACACTGGAAAATAGAGTAGGACAAACGGGAGAGATTGCGTAAAGGGGGCGGGACGAAGAGAATAATGGGAAATTAAGGGATAATGCGGCGAAAGGGAAACGAGCTAAATCGGTAACGTGTCACGTGAGGGAAAGATGCGCAAGGGAAAATTGAGAAAGCGGAAGAGATCGAGATTAGATTTGTCTGAGCGAAAGATGGGGCGCAATATCAGCATCCTCCCCCTTTCTTTTCAAGAACGAAAAAGCGCGCGTCTGCTCACTGAGATTCGTCCCACTCTTCTTCAGGAGGTCCACGAGAGATGTCAACCTTGCCCTTCTCGTTCATCGTCGCACCTTGACTCGACACGTCGACATTGGCCGCCTTGGTGTCTGCGACTTCGCGTTCGTAGAACCCGCGTCGATCTTCGGGGACCCAAATCGTCGGGTAGTCTTCGTACGTCGCCGGGTGATCGAACGCGTGCTTGTCGAGGTGCTCGTCCCCCGGCATCGTACCATTCGGAGTAGAACCCGTACCGTTGCGGGCCCCTCCCGAAGCGGCTTCGCGGTGCTTGTCGTTGAGCCTCTCGTGTTCCTCCATCGATGGACGCATCGGAGGGAACGTCGACTCGTCCTTCTCGCGGCCGTGCGAATCGGCCGTCCTCGTTTGGCGGAGGTTCGAGGGCGAGTCGGGGGCGGATCGCGAGCCGTCCGTCATCGAAGCGTTCCTCTCTTGGAGCCTGCCGTGCATGGACAGCGGAAGGTTGTCGACGAGGGGCTTGTACGACTTGAGCATGAGGAGTTGGAACAGAACCGTGATGACGATCAAAACGACCATGATCGCTCCTTGCGGGATCGCAGATTGTTTGCCGTTCGTGTCCTGCGCGAGGAAGAAGAGTCCGCAGAGGCAGATCTGTTCGATGTAGAGGCCGACGAAGATGTGCGTGAGAGCCTTGGGATAGAAGCGTCCTCCGGTCTCGTTCGCGGGAGGGTTGTCGATAACGAGGAGGAACAGGTACTGCAAGCAGGAACGATTGAAAGTGAGCCCACGACGAGAACTGACGAAAGAGTGAAAAACGGTCGTACCTTGTACACGAACCAGTACAGCGCGAATGCAACCAGTGCGAAACCGCAGATGAGGGGTGCGATGATCGAGTAGGTCAACCCGATCACGGTCAACAGGGTCATGCTTGGGAAGAGGGTACCCCACGCAACCGTGGCCATGTTGTACTTGACGCCATAGACGGCGCGCGGCGTCGAACCGAGGAGGACGAGCTTGACGTAGTAGATGACGAGGCGAGCGATTTGCAGGAGCGATCCCGCAGCGCCAGAGAGCGAGACCGTGACGAAGTAAGTGAGGAAGAAGGTCGACGCAGCAGGAAGCTGGGTCGCGAGGAGCGTGACGGCACTTCCGGGGTTCTTTGCGATCTGGGGAATGGCGCTGACGAGACCCGAGGCGAGAGTCACGATGAGGAAACCGTGAATGACGAGGAAGAGGAAGTAGCGGGTCATGAGGGAAAGTTCGATGCCGGAACGCAAGGGGATACCCTCGAAACGGGCAAAGACTGGTGAAGAAAGGATCAATGAGCGCTCGCGAGATCGGAAGAGACCGGAGTGAACTCACGTCGGAGGACGATAGGGAGAAGAATGAAGAGGACCGCGAGGGCGAGGGGAGGCAGGGAACCTTGGATGATACCCTCGACGGCTGTCGGAATCGGCAACGTTCAGTGTCTCGATCAGAAGGCGTGAAAAGGTCGCTGAGGAGGATCCACTCACGGACGGGGAGCTTGCAGAGCCACTCCAACCAGGGCGCGACGAGGCAGAGCTTGTTGACGTTTGAGATCAAACCGACGAAAGCAACTGTATCGGAGACCTTGGACATGAGCGAATGTGCAAGGCGAAAGAGAGAGAGAATTTCGCACCTGGGAAAGACCAGAGAATGATGAGACCGAGCGTGGCAGCCCAACTCAGGACGTAACGACCCCTCGCTTGATAAGGGTTAATCTATACCGCTAGCAGTCAGCGAAAGGTGAAACAGGTGAAGGTTCCACCAGGCTTACCTTGAGGTTCTCCCAGATGACATCTTCTTGATCGACTTCAAGGTACCGTGCCGACATGCGGAGGGGGGCATGGTGAGCGAGACATTGCGAGAACATGTGGGCGGCCATTTGCGTGTGGAACTGAATGAACGCTCCCGACTGAGGTGCGTACTCCTTGTCGCCCTGGGTACCGTGCATGATCTCTCGCTCGTGGTCGATGAGCCTCGTCGTTTCGGCGATTTCTTCGCGCGCCCAGTCGATCGTGTCGACCTTCTTGCCAAACAGTCCGAGGAACCCGAGCTTGTGCGACGGACGCTTCTTTTTCGGAACCCATCGGCTGATTTCGCCTCGTTCCGACTCTGCGTCGAGTGCCGGCGTGTCCTTGTTCTTCTTTTCGTTCTTGGCCATCGCTTTCGTGGCGAGCTTGAGCAACTTCGTTTCGGCGGATTCGAGCTTTTTGCAAGCCTTGAGTCGACGATCGTACAGGTCGGGAAGTTCTTTGAGGTCACTGGAAACACGGCGGATGCACGTTGTCAGGCGTCGTCACCGAGCCGGAGCGTGAGCGTTGGCAGCTTACCGAGCGAACCAAATCCTCTTGGCTCCTCCGGGAAGGACCTCA
This sequence comes from Sporobolomyces phaffii, assembly GCA_037042985.1. Classification (NCBI taxonomy): domain Eukaryota; kingdom Fungi; phylum Basidiomycota; class Microbotryomycetes; order Sporidiobolales; family Sporidiobolaceae; genus Sporobolomyces; species Sporobolomyces phaffii. The sequence continues at coordinate 696,308 of JAWNFN010000006.1, read as the reverse complement.
CAGAATTTGCTCATCGAGGTTTGGTTCAGGTACTCCTTCGGAACTCCAGTGACAAGAACCGTTTTCGACATGGCGAGTTGAGCGTGTTCTTTCGACGTGAGGAAATCTTGGCGGAGGACGATGAAAGTCGAGTACTCGCGGCGGATGAGATAGAAAACCCAGACTGTACGAGAAAGAGGTCGCATCAGCGAGGAGATCTCGACGCGAGTAGAACCCGGTTGTGCCTACAAGTGAGAAGCCAGCAGAGAATGAGATGCGCGGCGTAGCGAGGTTGCGCTGACAACCCGACGTTTCCGAACGTGAAGCGATTGATTCCCGTGTTTGATCCCTTCGAGTTGGCAGCGTCGACAGGGAGCAAGATGATCCACGTAACCGCCATGCTATATCGAGGCGGAACACATCAGTCAAACAATCTCAAAAGGAAGAGAATCCGGATCCGAGACGTACAAGGGAGCGAAAATTTCCATCATAAGGAAGAGGAAGCGGACAAAGACGTAGGCATCAAGACCATTCTTGGCGATGAGTTGTTTCGCGTCAGCCCGTATGACATGAGGTATCCATCCGAGGAAGCTGTGGGGAAGGGGGTCTACTCGTTTTCTACGTGGGAAGACGGCAAACAGAGAGTCAGCATCGGCGTTAACTCTGTCATTGGCTCGTTGGTCGCGAGCGGACCCTTCCACAATTGCGATCCCGTAGAATTCGAGAAGCCTACCTGGGAGGGACGAGGTAGGATCGGGGGTTGTAAACTTGGCGGAACTTGTTCTTGAGCACGAGGAAGGCTGCCAACTATAGATCGAGAGGGGGAGCAGTCGAAGATCGAGGAGGTTCGAGCAATGCGGAGCGAGGGGAGATTAAATTTTGAAAGTTTAGCATCATCCGATTTCGGCGTGACCTCGAAGGACTACGGAGGAGGACCGGGGGACTCACTTCTGCACCGGCGATGATCAAACCCGTCACCAAGGCAGTGATGAACGTTTCGGTCTATTCAGAGCGAATAGTTGAGGTCACTATTTTTCTTGATCAAACCAACGCCCGTCTCTCCGTTCCAGACGCGTTTGATCAATCGAGAGCGCGCGAATACGTACCGATGCGCTCGTGGCTGTGATGGAAGCCGTCAGAGAGTCAGTACGAAGCGGAGAGAGGTTAGGCTGGCGGAGGAGCGTGAAAGGGGGCGAGACGGGGACGAGGGAGCTGCTTACATTTGCCATTGAGATCGCCTGCGGAAGCCATCGTGGGTCGTTAGGAGCCTATCGATGCTCGCTCTCGTTTCTGGCGCTCGTCGAAGCAGAGTGAGAGAGTGAGAAACGGGTGTGAAAACGAACGGCCGACTGATTTTCGCTGCGGACGAATTAGCCGTGATTCTCGGGGCGATTCTGGGGATTCTGGGCCTACCCGACAATGACAAGTCGCGTATTTACGCGTTCTATGAGCCCGTTGCCTCTGATCTGATCTTTGCACCAGCAAAAAAAAAAACCTTATGACGACGAGCTGAGATATCCCACCGCCGGCGCCCAGGATCGCCGAGATAGCGCAACTATCGGACCTTCGCAGGTCTGGCATATCTCTCCGCATTGCTTCCATGTAGAAGAGTGGTACAGGTATCTCACATTTCCAACTCTTCGTCGTCTTCTGCAAATGGGTCTATCTCAGGATAATCGCCCACCGTGACCTTATCGGGACGGACAAAGCTCGCCCTCAGCGGGAGAGTCTCGAAGTATACCTTTCCGTCGACGCTACGAGTTGGACAACAGGGAAGGGGGGTCAGCACGCTCGTCGGATGTTCTATCCGGATGCAGCAAGGGCGCCGGGGGGGGGGGGAAGCTCACGTTCCGTTGTTCTTTCCGACCGGTTCGTCCCATTCGACTCCCACCCACACGCTATCGTCCTTGTTACCGAATTCTGTTGGTCCCACGAACTTGACCGTGCCGCGTCTCGACATTTCTGACGAGAGCGCGACTTGGCAGCGAGCTCCAACAACGAGTTCTTTCGGAACTTCGTTCTCCATCGAGTGGGCCGACGAAGCAGACGTCGAAGTTGGTGCGAACCTCCCAAGCTGATTGCGCATCTTGTAAGCGAGGACGGTATCTACCGGCGGACAAATGACGGTGAGAGATGAGCGATCTGCCTCGAGCGAGAGAGCGAAACAGGAAAATTCAGGCGCACCGTTCCTCGCCTCGTACTCTTCCTTTGTGAGTTCAAATTTCTCTACTTTGGAATCATCCGTGTACTGGCCTGCGAGAGCTCGTGCGTGCGGATCCGACGACTCGACCTGCGAGCGACGCGACTCAGCGCGTTCAGCTATTTGGATCGCGGGTGAGAGATGGGAGACGCACTCTGATGGTCATCCATTCTCTGACGCCGTAGCTGTCGAGCGTGCGAGAGTCGTCGTCGAGGGCGGCGACGAGCTCACCTCGCGCCGCGTGAGCCGAACCCGAGTGACCGCCTCCATCGCGGGTCCGGCAGAGCGTGAGTTGTTGCGAGTCGTACGGGATGCCCGTGACGGGTTCTAGCTTGGACTGCGATCGGTATTCAGTTTAGTTGAGTGAGGCACAGCGCGAGAGGAGTGTCGCGTTGGACGTACTTTGAGTGACGAGATGGAGATGTCACTCCCTATCCGACGTTCAGAGTGCGTATCGGGCGAAGAAATCCACAGGTTGAGGTACGACATGACGACGTTATGCGACTCGGAAAGAGATAGAGAAGTTACCGATGAGTCAACCTTGGTCTCTCTCTATCCCACTCGCTCCCCCGACTCGGATCACGCACTAGCTATGCCCTCAGTCTTCAAGATTGACCCACCGCCGTACAGTCCGCTCGGAGACACGGTTCCGGCGCTCACCCCGCACGCCGTGTCCGTCTCGCTCCCGACCTGGCAGGACGTCGTCGACTACGAAGAGGGCGAACAGCGTATCAAGGATGCCATGACTTCGGGCTACCCGCGCTTCTTCATCCACCACCAGATCCAGAAGGTGAGGCCCTCCCTCATTCCGCGATGGCGTGCGCGCGTTCCGACTTGCAAGCTTGACCCCCCGATCCTCCCGTGCCCGCACCCGTGCCCTTATAGCTCGCCGACCTCGCAACGGTCAAGTTCGGCCGAGAGAACGAAGCGTGCATCCTCCTTCATTCTGCCAAAAGCGCTCACCGATGCTCGGAATTCCTTGCTTCCCGCTCGCCCTCGATCAAATCTCGCACGGTCGACTGGCCCGTCAAAGCCGCAAGTCCATCCCCTGCCGTCACCGACGATCCCGAAGCCGCACTCCGCAACCGGACCGTCACCGTGCACGCTTGTTTCTTCGATCGCGAACATTTCCCGTTTGCGAAACAGTTTTGGCAGCACACGGGAGAAGGGATCCAGAGTCGCGTGGGCGAGCGGTGTCTCATCCTGCTGGGAGAAGCAGAGGAAACGGAAGTCGATGGGAAAGGAGACTCGAAACAACCCCACCCGAGAATCGAGTCTACCGGGACCGAATCAGCGGCAGTGAAAGCCCCGAACGGAGGAGGAGGACGCTACGGTGCCAAGACGAGTCGATACCAGGTCGCCAAGGGTACGGCGACTCCGCCACTCGCAGGGATTATACCCCCAGCAGCGAAAGGTGGTCGGTACTCGACGAGTAAACTCTCTCGCACGAACTCGGCCCAAGCCTCGACAAGTGACGGAGGCGACACGAGTTCGAGCGGACCCCCCTCCCTCTCAAACTCGGTCGACGCCCTCCCGCCTCCGATCCTCGGGAACGGGACCGTCGCGATCGACCAAGACGAGGACGTGCTCGCACGGTACGTGGAAGAGCGCTACGGTCGCAACTTGGACCTTTCGCTTGCGCCTCTCGCCAAGCTTGCGATGCGGAGACGGATTGCTGGAGTCTTGGCCGAGCAACCGGGTCAGGCCATCGCCGTGGAAGACATCCAGAACGCGCAAGGGGCCGAAAGTACGCGCGGGGTGCACGGTTTGACCGAGGACGACGTATGGCTCTACTCGTGTGGGATGAATGCCATCTTCCATGCCCATCAGCTTGTCATGGGTACGAGAAAGGCAGAGGGCAAGCCCGTCGGCAAAAGTGTATGCTTCGGGCGAGTCACATTTCTCCTCGCGCATTCAGTCCCTCGCGACCCTTTCGAGCTCAATTCGTTGTCCCTCTGTCCCCTCGGAACAGGTTCCCTTACACGGACACGCTCAAAATCCTCGAGAAATGGGGACCTGGAGCCCACTTCCTCGGCAACGGTCTCGTGACCGATCTCGATGAGCTTCGACACTTGCTCGAAACTTCCGAGACTCCCATCTTGTCCCTCTTCTGTGAATTCCCGTCGAACCCGCTCCTCCGGTCCCCGCCTCTCGGAGAACTGCGCAAGCTTGCAGACGAGTTTGGCTTCTTCATCGTCGTCGACGAGACGATCGCTGGTTTCGTCAACGTCGAGACACTGCCGCCTGTCGACATCGTCGTCAGTAGTCTGACAAAGGTGTTCAGTGGAGACAGTAACGTAATGGGGGGCAGGTACGTTCCCTGTGGCTCCATCGTCGCGGTCGTTTGATCCTTTGTTGACGCTGGCCCGCGTAACAGTCTCGTGCTCAACCCTAAAGGACCGTTCTACCCGGCTCTCAAGGCGCAACAAGAAGCCACGTACGAGGATACGTACTTTGACGAAGACGTGATCTACATGGAGCGAAACTCGCGCGACTTCCAGTTGCGCGTCACGACCGAGAATGCCAACGCCGAAATGATGTGCGACTATTTCCGTTCGCGGCGGAGTCCCGGCCCTTCGCCGAACGGGGTCGTCGAACCCCCTCGGCCGTCCGAACTCGACACGTCGTCTGGCGATACGACCAGCGACTCGTTCGTGATCAAAGAAGTCTACTACCCGAAATTCATGACGCCCGAACACTACCGCGCGTCACTCCGACCTGCGAACCCGGCGACCAACTTTGGCGGGGGAGGGTACGGAGCCCTGTTCTCGCTCACGTTCACTTCGATCCTCGCTTCGCGCACGTTCTTTGACGCGTTGCCGTGTTACAAGGGTCCATCGCTCGGGACCAATTTCACGCTCTCGTGCCCGTACACGATCTTGGCGCACTATGGCGAACTCGAGTGGGCGAAGGGTTGGGGCGTCGACAAGGGTTTGATCAGGATCAGCGTCGGGTTGGAGGACCCAGAGTTGTTGCTCGAGTGGGCGAAACTGGCGTTGGGCGCGGCGGAAGCGGCCGTCAGGTTCGCGAAGGAACGCGGGGAAGACTACGAGTGATGCTGCAAGCCCCAAGGGTGGACTTCAAGGGGGGTAGAGGAAGGGCGTCACAGGTGGAGGGGAAGGAAGAGGGCGTAGGTCTTGTTCAGAAAACCCAGGACAAAACAAGCAGAAAAAGAGGACGAGGGTTCAACCCCCTTCTCCGTACCATAAGCCACTACATTGGAGCGACAAGGAGAGGGAATGCGATGTGCATGCAGCTTTGCGCTTGTCCAGCTGCGAAACCTGGGGTTGAACCTCGGGCCACCTTTTCGGTCTTGACAATGGAAGATCGGGACATTATCATATTGTATGAATGTGCCACGCCAAAACTGTCATAGTGGAGTGACAAGGAAACGTGGGACGGATGAGAACGTTAACGCGAGATGAGTCTCACTTCGCGCATGATCCAGCGGGTTGTCCGATACTTTGCCCGACCGCCAACCTCGACCAGAACTTTGCACAGCACCGCCTTCGCGACTATGCCTCAGCTCACCCTCTCGCAGTCGACTCCAGCCGGACGAGCCGCGTCCTTGATCAACGAAGTCTACGGCCAATACGTTCCCCAACTGACAGTCACGCAGGGAGACAAGGTGCGAATCAAGCTCTGTAGCAGGCAGCTCTACGCGCGAGACTGACCCGCCTCACGGGAGTGTGCGCTAGCTCTCGCTCGAAACTTCTTCTGGCCAAGTCTCGTCCCTCCCTGAGATCACGGCCGCCCTGTTTGACGCCGCCGGCAAGACCAACGATGGACTCGGAGTTACCGAGGAACAACGAACGCAGGCCCGTGAGTGGCTAGCCAAGGTCGAGTCGGGTCGTTTCGAAAACGCCGGGGATGTCAAAGTCAGTCAACCTCGCGACGCCTTCCTGCCGACGCGGCGAGGCTGACACAACGTTCGCACGACAGGCCATCGACGAACACCTCACCCCGAGGACCTTTGTCGCCGGCGAGTGCCTCACCGCTGCCGACCTTGCCGTCTTCGCTGCTGTTCACCCCTACATCGTCCGTCTCGTCTGTTCACCCTCACGATCCGTCCGATCTAACTCGAGTGCCAAGTGTTTCCCTTAGGCCAAGGCTTCCCACTCTGATCTCGTCTCGCACGCCGCCGTCACTCGTCACTTTGACCACGTACAAAACCTTCCCCTTGTTTCGACTGCCCTCGCTCGCTCGTCCCTCTTTACTCCGGCCACCGTGTCAATCAATGTCTCCGAAGTCCCTGCCATTGAGATCAAGCCCGACGTCAAGGTCAAGAAACCCAAGGCTGAAGGAGCCGCGGCGGGCGAACAACCACCGAAAAAAGTTGTCAACAAGGACGCCGTTGTCGCCGACAAGAAGAAGGCCGAACAACGAGCCGAGAACGCCGCCACCGTCAACGAGAACAAGGGCAAGGGAGACGAGGTCAAGAAGAACAAGGCAGAGAAGAAGGAAAAGGTCAAGAAACCCGCCGCTCCCGCACCCGTTGTCGAGGCGCCGGCACCCTGGATGGTCGACTTGCGCGTTGGGAAGATCATTGATGGTGTGTTCTACCCTCGTACCTTACCGTCGTAAAGTCCGACTTTTCGCTGATACGGTACCGTCAAACAACCTCCAACTTAACCCCGTTCAGTCAAGCTCCACCCTGACGCCGACTCGCTCTACGTCGAGACGATCGATATCGGAGAACCTGAACCTCGTACGGTCGTTTCAGGTCTCGTCAAATACATGACCCTCGACCAAAGTTAGCTTCTGGTTTTCCCTTCGACCTTTTCCCCCCTCTCTTTGGTTCGTTCTCGACTGACGAACTTGTGTTGGACACTTCCCCGCCCCCCCCCCCCCTGTCGCCAGTGCGAGGCGCTACCCTGATCACGGTTTGTAACCTCAAGCCCGTTGCCAGTGCGTTGTGTATTCCTTGACCTGCTGCCTCACGAAGAGATCCGACGCTAAAGTTTCGTTATCCTTTTCTCTATCGTTTTGAAAAAAAGTGCGAGGAGTCAAGTCGTTTGCCATGGTTCTCTGTGTAAGTATTTTCGCCCCCGTCTCCGCCCTCCCGCCGCCTCACGCGCGAAAACCTCCCTGGTTTGTTCTAATGCGCTCTTAAGACTGAACGATCGTTGCTTTTTTCTACGGGGAAAACAACAGGCCACCTCGCCCGATGGCAAAGACGGAGGAGTCGAATTCGTCAACCCCCCTGCCGGTTCCGAACCTGGAGACCGAGTCTACTTTGAAGGGTTCGAAGACAAGCAAGCGCTCGAGTTGCTCAACCCCAAGAAGAAGATTTTCGAAACGGTTCAACCCGGGTTCACGACGCTCGAAGACAAGGCGGCTGCTTGGATCGACAAGGACAATGGAAACAAGGCGTACAAGATTGTTACCAAACGGGGGACTTGTCACGCGGCCAACTATGTCGGCGCGAGCCTTTCGTAAAATAAAAAAAACCCTTTCCGGGCGTCGATGGAATCAACTCTCGCATACCAGTCCCTCGGTTTCTTGTACGGTATCACGATTCGGACAAACGCGGGGGGGGGGGGACGCGAAGACGAGTCCTGCGGAATGCACCTGGAATTGCGAAAAAGAAAAAGAGAAAACGCGAACAAGTGTCCTTTGACGAACCAACTAAGAACGGAGGAGACACGTGACACTATATGTAAGGATTCAAAAACGAGAGCGGTAATTACGCGGGGGAAAAAGGCGAAACTCGAATGCAGCAGCTAAGAGCGGGTACCGGAAGGGGTGGGGGGGGAGGGGATGGCGAGAGGGATTTCCGCGAAGAGGGGGGGGGGGGGGAAGGGGGAGAGAACCGAGAAAATTCGTCCGGTTTTAGAGCGCGAACGCAAAGACCGTGGCGAAGAGACCAGCGAAGAGGGAACCTCCGACGGCGAGAGTCGCGGCTCCGTTTCCGGGAGTTTGGGAAGGAGCGGCGGCTCCGGCGTTACCGGTCGCGGCGGTCGTCGTCGTTCCCGAAGTTTGAGATCCTCCGGAAGAAGCGGCCGAAGATGACGCTCCAGAGGAGGTCGCAGCGGAGGAGGACGCCGAGCTCGAAGAGGTAGCCTATTTCGGATCAAAAAGCCGTCAGGGTCATACGCGTGGACATACGAGGGGGAGGAAGCGACGACGTACAAGAGCAGCAGCCGCGGTGTAGAGTTGAGCCGACTGGTAGGTCGAGCAGGAGGAAGAGGAAGGAGTGAAAGGAGTGTAGGGGATACTGTTTTTCCGAGAGGGCGACTTCAGTCGAGACAAACGCAGGTAAAGGCATGAAGGCGAGCTCACGTTTGAATGGGACCGAGAGACTCAGGGGGTTGAGTGTAGGTTCGGGTTTGTCCATTCTCTACGTATTGGCCCGGGAAGAGCTGGTCGTCTCCTTGACACGACTGGAAAGTTCCGTTGATCGCGACGTAATCGGCTGGCGCGTTGTATACGCAGCCAATTCGATCAAAGATGTGCTCGCACTAGCGGAGGTACGAAAAGCGGGAACGCCACAAAAGAAGGTCAATGCGGTCTCACCACGACGAGAAAGGCGAAAATTCGACGTACCATAGCGTAACCGAGCTCGTACGAAGGGTCGCAAGCCTTCAAGCAGAATTGTCCTCCTCCCATGAAGTTGTGCCATTGGATGACTTGTTGGTACGCAGTTCCCGAACCCGTCGTACCGCTAGTGCTGCTGTTGGATCCGAACGCGTCCGAGAACACGAGTCCTCCGAGAGGGTTGCCTCGTTGATCGGCACCGTGCGGGTCCTGTCCGCGGGAATCGACAGTAGTGATCAGTCAGAGTTGTCATACAGCGAACTCCGAGAAGAGACTGACCATCTCTCCTCCGTAATCCGAAGCGTCGATGTTGATCTTCGTTTGGTCGATCTGGCCAACTACTTGAACGTAATGAGGAGTCTGAGAAAAGAGAGTTCTCGAATCAGTTTTGTGGCAAAGGCGGTGTGTGCGGACCGAGAAGGGAATGGCAACGCACTCGCATGAATTGAACACCTTGGAGGGCCCCTTCCGGAATGATGCGGGTCCCGTGTCCTTCCTTCGTGCACCACGCAACCATCTCTCCCTCGACATTGCCAACCTCGGAACCGGCCTCGGGAGGAGCCCTGGGTCGAAGATCGAGGCATTAGAGACAGACTTTCACGATTTGGGATTTTCGATTCCGTCCGGACGAAGCAGGCGAGTCGACTCACCAGAGGCAGAAGTCGTCGACAGCGTTGATGATGGCGGTCTGACAGCGAGAATCTTGGCCCTCGGTAGTGGCGTTACATCTAGAGGCGGTGCGGTTTTCAGAAAGGGAAATTTGCGCCAAGGTGGCGCGGGGGCAGAGAGGGCAACAGGAGTGAGGGCGGGGTCAGTACATCGTACGTGTGCTGACACAGACGGGGGTCGGGGGTCGGACGAGATCGTGGGATGCGATCTGGATACGAGCGCCAAGCCTTCGCACCCCCCCGCCCCCGTGTTGAACGATTTCCAAGGGAACGCACCTGTTGTAGCCGTATTGACCCCCTCGAACGCCCGTCGTGTTGTCGGCTTGATAAGGCTACACGGTTGAGCACCTACGTCAGAAGGGATCGCTTCGTCGCAGGCTGAAGTGGGAACGAGAGGCGAGGGGCGCCGACTGACCAAGTTATTGTAGTCGAACCTCTTGGACGCCAACGGGGTGAACGACGATTGGGCGAGGGCACCGCTGACGAGAGAAGCAGCAACGAGAGTCGAGAGCATCTTGGTCGGACAAACGAGTGGAGAAAGAGGCGGGAAGGAGAGGCAAGAAAGCGACCCGAACGACTTGGGAGATTTCTCGAGGCCGACGCCGACTTTTTCCTTGGCACTCGGATAATTTGAATCGGACTGCCCAGCTCTCGAACAACACAACAACACATACAGTGTGTACTGGATCACAGTGCGCTCTCTATGGGTCGTCCACATTGCAGCGCTCCGTGCACGCCTCCCACTTTCGATGACTCCTGTCATCGCCGCGGAGATATCTTCCCTGTCGCGATAGGCGCCTCACGAACTGTTCGAAAGGTGGGAGCGAGCTGTAGGGCGGTCGGAAATTCCGACAGAGCGAGCCATATATACTGTAACAGTACTGCTGTAGATTTTCGTAACTCGTCGTTCCGAAACGTCAACCCTAGCCACGACGCATGGATTCGCCTACCGACACGCCGCGGCCGCCGTTGGCCCATCAGTTGAGCTCTGCTGGCAACTCACCTGTGCCTTCGCGGCCGACTTCGCCCGCCGCGATTTCAACTCAACATCCCTTCTTCGACTACCGCGCCGAACGCGCCCACTTGACCGACAAAGGCGCGTTCCAATCCGAACTCCCAACCGCTCTGCACCCTCCCGTCCCGGTGAACGCTGCCTCCGGTCCCGTCGCAGGAGGAGTCGCTCCGTCTCTCGATCGCCTCACTCTCCACAACCTCTCGGTCTCGAGTTCAGCCGGTCCAACTTCCCCTGAGGCAGCATCGTCGTCATCGCGCACTCGGACGCGGTCAGAATCGCTTACGAGTAGTCGCGCGAAAGGAGACTTGACCTCTCCCAGAATCGCAAATCTCGGACTCTCGCCCGAAGCGAACCCGCGGCGGCCCAGAGCTGATTCGAAAGAGTCACCGGCACCTGGTTACGTTGATCACGGACCGCCAAACCTCAATCCAGAGTTGGAAGAGGCTGAGGAGATCGACGAAGGCTTCACCGCTCGTTAGTCTCAGCCTCCCCTCGTCGTTTCACCGGCAGGTCCGGGCGAGAACTGACGCACGCTCGGAGAGATCTTAGAAAACCCTCACGAAGCTATCACTGCCGAATTACGAGCGCTCTACTCATCGTTTCAACGATGCCTCGACTTGCGAGACAAGTACATGGCTCTCTCGCGCCAACGACTCGAGGACAACCCCGCCAATTACGACGGCCGGTTCGACCCTGCGACCTCTCCGTCTTACGCTTCGACCTCTTCGATTCTGCCCAACAACCTTCCCTCGGACTTTAAACAGTGGGACATCTACCCTCCGCCGCCGGCTCCTCACTGGAAAGAGATGCAAGATGCCGAGCATGACCCGTTCGCGATCGACTCGACCGACACGACAGAGCAGATTGCGGAGAAAGAAGCGATGAGGCGGAGGTTCGATTGGAAGAAGGCGTTGGCGAAAGTGCCCGGGCAAGAAATCGCGGACAAACGCAAGCGTTTCGCGATCGATTCGAATGGTGTCTACCAAGTGTACAGCGACGGCACGTTGAATACCTTTTCCACCTTTCCTTTTGCGCCGAACTGATCTCTCTTTCGATGTTTAGTCTCGGAGACCGTTAACGAGCAGGAAGCGAAACCTCTGTACACGGTCCCGACTATCAAGGAGTACTTTCAAGACCTCGATGAGGTACTCTCGGTCATTTCGGACGGCCCCGCCAAGTCTTTTGCGTGGCGCCGTTTGAGGTATCTCGAATCCAAGTGGAATCTCTACGTTCTCTTGAACGAGTATCGAGAACTCGCAGAGATGAAAGTGAGTCGGTCGAAGTTTTCCGGAAAAAGTTCTCCACTGATTCACTCTTGAATCGTAGCGAGTCTCGCACCGAGACTTCTATAACGTTCGAAAGGCGAGTCTCCATCGCGAATGTCACGGGTCAAATCTTCGACTCGTTACTCAGACTTGTTGTTTTTGCTACAGGTTGATACGCATATCCATCACTCGGCTAGTATGAATCAGAAACACATGCTGCGTTTCATCAAGAGCAAGATGAAGCGTTGTCCCGAGGTATACTCGCTCGGCGCGACTCGTTCCGATGTTTGAACGACGCGCTGACAGCGTGTAACTTCGTCCGGCTTCGCAGGAGGTCGTCATCTTCCGAGATGGGCGACACCTCACGCTTCGTCAAGTTTTCGAATCGCTCAACTTGACGGCGTACGATCTTTCGATTGATACGCTCGACATGCACGCGCATCAAGATTCTTTCCATCGGTTCGACAAGTTTAACCTCAAGGTATCGCCTCGAGTCATTGCGCTACTCGAAGCGGAAAATTAGAGCTAACGAAGCGATGCCTCTATCAGTACAACCCGCTTGGCGAGTCTCGACTTCGGGAAATCTTCCTCAAGACGGACAAGTAAGAGGCAGAGTGTCCCGCTGCGTCTCTATTTCGATCGGCCATGCTGACTCGACTCGATACCATTAGCTACATTGAAGGACGTTATCTCGCCGAGATTACAAAGGAGTTGTTCGCCGATATGCAGCAAAGCAAGTATCAGATGGCGGAGTACCGCATTTCGATTTACGGCAGGTGAGCCCGATTCCAGAAAGACGTGTTCCGCGAGTGCACTCGCTGATTGGAGACGTGTCGTATCTGCAGGAACACGGAGGAATGGGACAAACTTGCGAAATGGATTGTCAAGAACGAGCTCTTCTCCGACAATGTTCGCTGGCTCATTCAGATTCCTCGGCTCTACGACGTCTTCAAGAAGAGCGGCGGTGTGAAAGATTTCGAGGAGGTCGTGCGAAGTAAGCCTACTGTTCCCGGCCTGGTTCTCGAGTTCGACTGATCCTGATTTATCGTTCTGTATCCAGATATCTTCCAACCGCTGTTCGAAGTGACGGCCGATCCTTCCTCGCATCCCGAGCTCCACGTTTTCTTACAACGCGTGATTGGGTTTGATTCAGTCGACGACGAGTCAAAGGCAGAACGTCGGTTTTACCGAAAGTTCCCCTTGCCCAAAGACTGGAACACGACCCAGAATCCACCTTACGCCTACTGGCTGTACTATCTCTTCTCGAACATCACTTCTCTCAATAACTGGCGACACGAGCGCGGGTTCAGTGAGCTCCCTTCTTCGCCTCCCCCGGCATGTTCGGTCTCGCTCTCGTTAACCCGCTCCTTCGCGCGCTACAGACACGTTCTGGCTCCGCCCTCACGCCGGAGAAGCTGGAGATACGGATCACCTGACTTCTGCGTTCTTGACTTCGCACTCGATTTCGCACGGGATTCTCCTACGCAAGGTGCCCGCCCTGCAATACCTGTTCTACCTCAAACAAATTGGCGTAAGTTGACACTCCTCGTTCTCTGGAACCCCGTCCGTGTTCAATCCTGACTGTTTTTTCATGTGCGCCCGGTCAGATTGCGATGTCGCCGCTCTCGAACAACGCTCTCTTCCTCACCTATGAACGAAACCCTCTGCCCAACTTTTTCCGAACGGGTCTCAATGTCAGCCTCAGTACCGACGATCCTCTCCAGTTCCACTTCACCAAGGTTAGATTCTCTTGGCTGTCACTCGCTGCTCTTGAAACACGCTCACGCGCACACGATTGTCACGCAGGAACCGCTTCTCGAGGAGTATTCTGTTGCGGCACAGATCTACAAGCTGTCTCCTGCCGGTACGTTTTCCGCTTCCTGTGACCGACCGCCCCGATCGCTGATCCGGCCCTCTTTTTTGTGCTCGCCCTGCTCCAAGATATGTGCGAGTTGGCGCGAAACTCTTGCGCGCAATCCGGGTTCGAGATGGAGATCAAGCGTCACTGGCTCGGACCCGACTGGTACAAGGCGGGAGTCCATGGCAACCTCATTCACAAGACAAACGTTCCCAACCTCCGCGCAGAGTACCGACAGGCGACTCTGATGGAAGAGCGAGACATGGTACGGTGTCCCTCTTGATCCGAGTCGCAGGAGTTTCCCGAGTCGTTACTGATTGTCCCCCATCGCACACTAGATTGCGATGGTTCAACCTGCGGTTGCAAAGGCGCCCGAAAGCGTGGTCCCGGAGAGCAAGACTCGAGATGCTCGACCTCTCATGACCGATGATTCCGTCGGAGCTGCCGCCATGGGAGCCGGTCCCGCCACCATGTGTGCTCTCTCTCTCTCGTAACTTGATCTCTGGCGCAAAATACTCACCGTTGTCTCATTTCGCTCAATAGTCACATGCCTGGTATGGGCGATAGGAGCGCGAATGGAGTAAGCGGAGGTCAATAGAACGTTTTCCCGGCTTCCTTCGATAGACAGGCTGGTTCCCGTAATTCGCACTATTAGATCTGTCGTTACTCTGGGAGTCGTGAGCATGTGCATGAAACCCGACTCGACAGTTTGCCACCTTTCGCAGCACTCCCATTTCTTTACTTGTTCGTGGCACTGCCTCGTCTTTGAATGTCTCCGAAAGGGGGAGACTTTGGTCGCGCCAGGCATTCGAGGACAAGCCACTTGCTCGGATCAAGCACTGGAGCCCGAGTCACTCCAAGCTTGGGGAGCATGAGCCCCTTTCCAAATTTCGAACGTGCTTGAAACCAAGCCTCGAGACATTGCTCGACATCCTCCGAGCTTCTGCGAAGACATTGATCGCCGGTACTTACGCAGTGAGGATTCCATGGCCCTTTACTCTGAGGGCAAGCGAATGAGGAGGTAGATTGCGAAATTCGTTGTTTTCCGCCTGCCTTGGTTCGCATTGCGGCAGTGTCCGTAGCCTCTCCGTGTCTCGGCTCGTCCCGCCTCAACGGCTGCTACGGATCGCGCTCGTAGCATATGCACGTCAGGGACAGTGGCTCGGCGCGGGCCAGAGGGAACGGGAAGGTCTCCGATACAGCTCCGACTTGCGCGCACAATTGCGCTTCCTTCTCCAGGACGGGGCCAACTTTTTACGAACTGCAGCCGGAGGTTAATAGCGTAGGTTTGCGCCCCGAACAGCCAGCAGGGTCGTTCCCAACTCAGAAAGAGCTCGGGGCTTCGAGAGCCCGGGCTCGTTCTCTTCCTACGTTTAAAGTTGTCTCAAAGATTCAGAAATCCTCACGAGTCGACGATCTGCTACTCTGACACGCGGGACTGGTGCTCTCGATACGTGAGGGGTTGCATCGAGAATTGATGCGACGGTTAGGACTGCTGGGAAACGTCTCGAATCGCTGCCAGAACGCCCGGGTTCCGACAACCGAGCGGTTTCCAGAATCTGGAACAAAAACGACATGGGCGTGCCTGACCGAAAAAGTCGAAAAAGGGTTCGTCGAATTTCTCTTGGGTTTTCCGCGCGCCCTCTCTGCTTCCTGCGTGCTTTGCCTCGTCGCTGTTCCCTCCGACCTCGTCTTCATCCAGAGCTTGACCACCTGTCTCTCGGTACACTCGCGCTCTTCTGGAAACGGCTGCGCCCTCGTCCGACGCTCGATCAGTAGGAGCTCTTCCATCCGATCGCTCTCATCAATCGCAGTTCCATCTCTACATCGCCACAGCGTATCCCGCGTACGACAATGTCCAACGAGAAGCCTTCTGCCGCCCGGCCTCTCCCGCCGGCACCGCCGACCGGCCGTTACCGGTTGCTCGAACTTCTTCACATGCCGAACCGACTCGTCCACCCGGGTCAGCTCATCGAGAAGCGCCTCGAGAAGCGCCAAGGAGCAAACGAGAAGTTCAACGGTGCTACAGCGGGCAAGGTGAGTCGCACGTTCACGTTGAGTGGATGACGTCCCCAAACCGGGAATCTCGGCTGACGCTCAGTTGTCGGATTCGGCTTCAGGTCCGTGGAGCTCGAGTCAAGTTGTGCGAGGTCACGCTAGACGACGTGCTCCAAGGGCGCTACACTCCCCCGCTCACCTTGCGAGACTTTGAGGACTACCTCGCGTTCAAGGAGAAATCGGCAGAGAACCTCTACTTCCACCTCTGGGTTCAAGAGTACACGAAATTGTACAATGCGCACTCGGCAACCGACAGACCGCACGAGGAAGCTCTCCTCCTCGATGCATCGTTCAAAACCGCAGGCGACACCTTCTTCGCACCGCAATCCCCCCTCGAACTCAACGTTCCTTCCGACCTGCGACGCCAAATCGACTCGCAGATCGCCGAGGTCAAGCAGGCATCGGCTGCTTCGCCGAGGAGCGAAACTTTCCTGCCTCCCTCGGCGTTCGACAAGTGCCACCATGAAGCGAGTGAGAGTCTTGCCGTATCGTTCAAGGCGTTCATCAAGCAAGTTTCTCGCAATGCCGACCGCAACCGGGGTTGGTTCGCAATCTTCCTTGGAGCTCTCACGTACCTTCTCGGTCTGATTCCGACGAGTGAGCTACCTTCCACTTCATATCGAAACGATGGCCTGGTTTCGCCTACTGACTCTATCGCCTGTGTGGTCAGTCGTTTGCACTCGTCTCGATGCGCATCGAGGCTACCGCGCGATCGGTATCCCGCTCTGGTGGTTTGGTGTCGTGGTTCTGGTCGGAGGATTGCGCAAGACCTGCTTGGTCATCTACCTATTCGGGGTGAGCACTTTCGCAAGTTTTCCTCCGCCAAATTGTCACTCACACAGGTTGGTCTCTGCCAGGACAACCGTCAACTGTACCCCTGGGAACTCGCGCGCGACGTTTCGGCCGACTCTTCTTCCTCGACGTATGGCACTCAATCGACCTGGTCCTCTGCCTACGACTCTGCCGAGAACGGTACCTCGATTTTCTCTGGTGATGAGAAGGACAAATCTGGTCCGGGAGGCGACAACACGGTGGGCAGGACCCGCGAGGCGACGAGCAACACTCTCGCCTCGACTCCCGACAGTCGCCGATCTTCTGCCTTTTCCTTCCCCGACCTCGGATACTTCCCTCTCGGCCCGCGCACACCTTCTCTCTCCGGTTCGGAAACGAGCGCTCCCAACTCGCAACGACCTTCGACGACGCCTGGAGGACTGTACTTTGCCCCCGCCGGCGCCAAACTCCCCAAGAGCTCGAAAGTTTGGGAAGCCTTCACGCCCATGCTCAACCCGATCGTCGCTCGCGCCCAACGAGACATCGTCCTCGCTGCGGCCGGATACGGCCTCGTCGCGGCAGCTCTCACGACCGCTGTCTGCCTCTCGGTTCCGAACGCTTAGTTCGCATACATGTGTCTGCCGCTCCCGGCAACGCCAATTCCGCCCGATCCACCCACCTCACCTCTCTCGTCTTTGTTTTCATTTTCTCGCTCGGATCTGCCTACTTGTTGTCCCCTGCCTCCTACCTTCGATCGCTCTATCGTTACATTCGTTTCACGTCACTGCTTAATCTCTTTCGAACGGAATCTGCCTCCCTGCCCCCCACCCCTCCCTTTTTTTCTTCTTTAACTGCTTGCACACCCTGACTCTTAGCATTCTCGTCTTTGTTGCAGTGCAGCATGGTTCATCCACGTCCGTCGGCCAAATGGCTCGAATCGTGTCAAATCTGTCGATCGGTGCGAACAGCGTTGCTCGCTGCAGTCGAACCTGGTTCGTGACGTACCGCGAGCTGCTCTCGTTCATTTGGTCTGGGAAGGGCAAGATCAAAAACAACTGGATGATGGCAGATCAAGTCTACCAACCGAACACGAGATCCGACACTTTGCCGAGGTAACCTTTTGTAGCCGAATCTTGTTGCAAAGCGGCGTGCTTGCTCTTCTCGGCGAACAAACTCGCGTGAGGGTCTTGTTGACCAGCACTCGAAGACGTCGAAGTCGCGTGCTGTTGTTGTTGTTGGGCTGGAGTTCCGCCTCCTCCGAGTCCGAGGAAGCCTCGTTTTGTCGGTGTCGGCGCCGATTTGAACGCCGAAGAAGGTCCAAATACCTGTACGGGTCGACCCATCGAACCACCACCACTGCCGTGGTGCGCTCCCGCACTGGCCGAAGCGGGTCGAGGCGTACCCGTACCTGATCCCGACGACGCGACCTGCCCATGCCCCGCGGCGGCGAGGTCACCGCCGATTTCGGCCTGCGCGAGCGCGCGTTTGAGTCGCTCGTCGTCGACGACTTTGACTCCGACCATGAGGACGCCTCCGAGGACTTCACCATTCTTGCGCGCGGCGCGCGCTGCCGACCACGGCTCGTCGTACTCGATCGTGACCCAGTTGCCACCTTCGGGCGACGGCGTCTTGGACACGATGTCGCCAAACTGGGAGAAAAAGTCGAGCACGAGGTCGAGGGCCGAAGTCGGGAACCCAAACACGTTGACCGAGTAAGTCGCGGAAGACGAACTCGACGATCCGGGGACAGGCGGGAGGGACGATGAAGTTCCGGAGAAAGGCGAGTGGGTTTGATGATCGGCCTGTGTCCGGAACCTGTACAGCAGAGGACAATGCTCGGGTCAGCAGATAGGCTCCCCGCTTGTTTCGCACACAAAGGTGGAGGTGAAGAAGGCCTCACGGTCCAAAGTTTGAGTCTGCGCCGTTCGACGACTCGGTCTGCTCAAATTCGTTGAGTGATGCAGTCGGAGGTGCGTCTTCGT
Source organism: Sporobolomyces phaffii (assembly GCA_037042985.1). Lineage (NCBI taxonomy): Eukaryota > Fungi > Basidiomycota > Microbotryomycetes > Sporidiobolales > Sporidiobolaceae > Sporobolomyces > Sporobolomyces phaffii. Next base: position 677,975 of record JAWNFN010000006.1, on the reverse strand, counting down.
CCATCTCGTTGCGGTATGCCGGGTTCCGGGGCGAAGCAGCGTAAGACGCGAATTTGGGAGATTTCGAAGGAGTGCTATCGGATTCGACGTCAGTTATTATCGACCGAGAAAGCCGTGTGACGCTCAAAAGCGGCTCACTTGTCTCGAACCGTACCAAACAGACTCGCGCTTCCTCCAAATCGCGCGGCGGGCGAAGTCGAAAGGGAGGCTTTGCGAGCGGGAGAATCCCACGAGTCACTGTTCATTGCTTGAGGAGGAGTCGCATCGGGCTGTTCAAGACGTGGACGCAACGATCTGTTCAGTCTGCATACGTGGACTCGATGACAAGCCGAGGAAGACTTGCCTGTGCGGCCTGGCCGCCCGACAAGTACCCGGGCAAATAATTCCGCTTCTTGCCGTCGCCAAGGTTGGGCGTCCCACTCGATCCCGCTCCCATCGATCCGTGCATGTTGCCGTGTCCAAACGGCGAACCGTACGCGCTTCCCGAGGTGCCAGTCCCGCCCTGTCCAAACTGGGTACCGTACCCGATCGAACCTCCGTTCCCGGCGCCGTACTGAGCGTTTCCGCCTCCGAACTGCGGACCCGAGAACCCGCTTTGGCTACTCGGGGCGGCAGAGTTGTAGGAATGACCAAAGGACGAAGGTTGTTGTTGTTGAGAGAACGTCGAGTTGCCCTGCGGCGTGCCATACCCTTGCGAGGGCTGACTTGACCGGTAGGGCGAGTTGGTATCGGCTTGAGAAAACATGCGACAAGGTTCGTGGGAGTCGACAGCAGTAAGTCGATCAAGCGTTCGCCAATCTTTCGAACAATTGCAAGTCATGTCGAAAACATGCACCTTTCATTCGACTGGTACCAGTCCGGCATTACGGACAACCGTCGCTATACATTCACAATACTTCCTCGGGCAAAGCCGAATCGGCGCAGGAAGAAATCGAAAATGGCTAGTGCGAAATTCTGGCCACCGAGAGCGTGGCTTTCGAGCGAGCATGAAGACTGCAATGCAACCACGACAAGAAAGCCTAGTGCTGCTTCTTCTTCTTGATCGAGCTCTTGGACTGCGTGATAATACGCTTCTTCTCCTTCCTCTTCCTCTCTTCCGCCCTGCTCTCGCGGCCCAGAATTCCACCGGCACCGGCGGCCGACCCGCCCTTCTTGGCCATGTTGGCTTGCTTCCTCTCGAACCGTTCCGACAGGACCTTCTGCTTCTTCTTTTCGGCGCGGCGCACGAGTCGCTCCGGGTCGATCGCCTTGATCTTCTTGCGTTCGTCCGGTTCGAGTTTGGCGAGCGCGTCGGCGAGTTTCGCTTGGTGTTCCGACGCCGAAGTCGAAGGACGCGCACGAGCGCTCGGGTCACGCGGTGCCGCGATCGGAACTGCTCGGCGAGGTCCGGCGGCTTTGGCCGCTCCTGCCTTCGGGGGCGCGGCAGCGGGCGCGTTCGACCGAGCCGAAGCTTTCGAGCGCGCCGCGGCGGCAGCGGTCTTGCATCGCTCAAGTCGCACCTTGCGCTTCGAAATTTTCAGGTTCTTGCCGGGAGGTAGCGCGAGGAGCTCGTCGACGCATTGTTCGTCCTGCAGAACCAAACGTCTCAGACACTTCGGCTCTAGTAAGCGAGGGATACGAGGTGACTCACGGTCAAGAGAACGTAGCAGAACCCCTTTCCGAGTCCGGTACTGGCGTCGCGGACGATTCGGACGTTTTCGACGTAGTGACCTTTAATCGTGCCTCGTTCCCTGACGAGAACCGCTTCGGTGGCTTTCCGGACGTTCTCCTCGGTTTCGGCGAAGTCGAGTCCACCAACAAACAGCGTCCTTCGTGCCTCGGTCGCAGAAACCTGGTACGTCGCGGCGTCGGAAGACTTGGGTACATCGATGAGGTTCGCATTGGGCTTTGCGGCCATTTGAGCCGCAGCGAGAACGGCAGCGGCAGAGCGGGGTCGGACGTGGTCAGCACGGAGGGTGAACCCGTCAAAGACGCTGTTGTTGGTGTGTTCGACGAGGAGGCGGATGACTTCGCTCACGTCGAGCCCTTCGACCTCGGAGGGGAGGTCCTGGATGACGAGGTACGCGTTGCAAGTCGCCTTGTGTTCGTTGAGTTCGCCGCGGATGAGCGCGACCCGACGCTTCTGTGCGTCTGTAAGCGCTCCGGACTTGCTCGTGCTCGGCTTCGGTTCCTCCTCCCGCGCATGGAATCCACCTCGGACTCCACGCTGATCACTGCCTTCGTTCTCCCGCCACTCTTTGGCACGCTTCCTTCCGCGTCCACCCGCTTCGCCGGGGTTCCCTTCGCCGTCCCCTCCCGCTGCATTGGCTTTCCGTCCAAAGACTTTTGACGCGAAAGCGATGGAGCGGAATCGAACCGAGTCGAGCTTGAGAGGAGGGCAGTTCGCAGGGAGGTCGGCAAGGAGGGCGGGAGATTGCAAAACGTGACGAACAAGCGCTTTCTTGCGCGACTGAGAACGCGAGTGTCGAGTCAGCACTGCCGAGTCAGCACTGCCGAATGACACGATCTAGGATTTGGGGTTACTCACGTTCGAAGTAGAGCAATCGCTGGGAACGTTTCCGATGAAAATTGTCCTCGCATCTCGAGCGTCTGGGGATTCTTCCGCACGTTGCTTCGCCTTCTCCGCCTTTTTCGGGTCCACCACTTTGTCCTTCTTTGCCTTCTTCTCAACGTTAATTGGCTTGCCACCGAGCGACTCGTTGACCAAGTCATTGATGTCGAGAGGTCCATCGTCCTCGGAGTCGGCCTCGTCCTCGTCGTCCTCGGCGTCCTCGTCGAGCTCTTCCTCTGCCTTTCGCTTCTTGTTCTTCAAGCCCTGGGCCTCCGCCTTGAGGCGCTGTGCCACAAGTTTCGCGGCGTACGCCTGTTCGAGACCGTCCTCCGCGTCGTCCTCCTCGTCAGACGAAGGCATCTCGAGGGAGGCGTCCGAATCGACCTCTACTTCTGAGAGTACTGCATCCTCTTCCTCTGCGACCGCGGCGTCCTGCATGTCTTCATCTTGAGGGGCAGAAGATTTCTTGTTCACCTTGACCTCTTCGGGCTTCTTGGGCTGGAACGCGAGGGATGGACCACTCTGTGATCGCAAAAGCCGGTCAGTACACGGTAGACCAGGCAACTGAGTCCTCTCGGGTACTGCTTACCGACGAGGCGAAGATGTCTTCGAGTGCCGAATCTTTGGCTTCGGCTTGAGCGAGCAGGAAGCTCGAGAGACCCGGAGCAGGGCTCTCAGTTGTGCTGGCGGACTTCTTGCTCTTTCCCATGGTGATGGGATGTCGTGAATGAATGTCGGTAGGAAAATTGGAGTACAGCACAGCCAGCTTTAAGATTTTACTCTGCGGTTTTGGATACATCTCTCGAATTACAGGACGACATACGTTGTTCAAGTAGCATTTTAGTAGACGTGTCGCGGCGGTCCATGAAGCCCACAAAAATTAGCCTCGAATGCCAATTTTGACTTGGCGGAAAACTTGAGCTTACTGGACCCGCGGGCCCCCTCAGAAGAAGCTCGGGTTACCCATTGTAAGTCACGCTCTGGCTCTCTGTGGATGACATGACCCTCTGGTGAAGCGGCTCTCGAGGTAGGCCCCTCTTCGTGGAGTGAAGACGGTCTAAGAACGCCCCAAAAAGCTCAACTCGATTTCCGCCGGATACCGAGCCACATACGCAACATAGCTGGCAACCGGACCCTGGCGTGCCTTATAGATAAAGATTGACGAAGTCGTGCATCGCTAAGGGTGAGGAACTGCGACCCAAGTGGGCGGAATGATTCCGTTGCTCGCGAGTACGCCTAATCCGGGGTCATTTGTGCAAATCTCGCCTGGCCGGGGTCAAGTCATAATGGCAGAGTACGTATCTCAAAACACTCCCGGGTGAATGAGGGTTTCCCGACTGTCACTACCGGACATAGCGAGCCAGCCAAAGCGAAATCCGCATGTCTCCCTCGGTCAGGTCTCTGTGGGACTCGCGGATTGGACCGTCCGATAGCTGTCACTGCTCGACACTGTGGGACTATTACAGCGTGTCACAGCTGACATACGTTCCGGCAGATGATCTACTACGTTGTGGATATTGGTTTACAGCTCATCGCGCGAGTGCCTCGCCTGCGCCTCTCCACCACGGACAACACCGCCATCGTCTTCCGCCGCTCCGGGGGAAACAGCTTCAGCGTCTTCCTCGACTTCGGTCGCAATCACGTCGTCCAAACTCTTCAACAGCTCGTCGACCTCTTCGTCCGACAGTCCCTCCAAGAACTTGTCGTAATCTCCATTCTTCAGCAAGTCGTCCTCCTCGTCTGACCAGCCCTCCTCGTCTGCTTCATCGTCCTCCTCCGGGTTTGCGCGTGCGACCGGGTCGGACCAAACGACCGTCTCCCACATCTCGTTGTTAAACATCCACCTCGAGTGGTCCTCGACGTCTTGCGAGATCGAAGTCCGCGTCTTGACGAGTGGGTAGTGGGAACGGCTCGAAGGCGGTAAAGTCGAATTCGACGCCATCGAGGGCGCGTGGCGAGAGAAGTGGGTAAAGTAGTGCGAGAGACACTCTTTGCGCGTCGAAAAGTGCTCGGGCCGAGGGGGCGACGTCGTGATTGTGTCACCACGAACCGAGCCACTCGGCGTCGAGGTCGAGTTCGAGCTCGACGACGCCGAGTCGACGGCGACACGGTTCCAGAGTCCTCCCTCGGTCGGGATCGTGCGCAGCGGGGTCGCGGGTTGGAGGAGCAGCGGCGGGGAACCAGTCAGGTTCGACACGACATAGTTGATCAGAATATCGTCGCAGTTGAAAACTGAAAGACCGAAGGAAGCAAGGTCATGAGTCATGCAGTTCAGGGGGAAGGAGAGAGAAAGAAGAAAACAGCTCAGCTCACCGCTGTCGACGTAGTCTCGCAAGCCACGCATCTCGGGTGAATCTTCCCAGTACTTGACGAGCCACTCCTTCTTCAAAAACGCCGCGTTGCTCAGGATCATCGAGTAGGACGCGCGCGGTTTCGTGATGTACTCGGAGGCAAACGGGTCGGCGTCCTCCGCGACGAGTTCAAAGTCTCGCGGCGAGAACCCGACGATCCGACCCGGTCCGTAGCGGTTCGCCTCGACGAACTGTTCGTACCCCCACTCGAGCGCGTCTCGGCGCAGGACGACGTCGTCGTCGAGGATCATGACGGCGTCAGTCGCGATCTCGTGCCCCCAGTCGAGGACAGGTCGGAACCGCTCGTTCATGCTGTTCTTCCAGCTCTTGCGGACCGACACGGCGACTCCCGACGTCGAGTACTCGTCGAGGGCGCTCGGCGAGAGGAACTCGGGCAAGGCAGAGTCGACGTTTTGCCAAATGACGAGGATCTGCCGGAGCGAGGGCGGAGGACTCGACGTGAGGTGTTTCAGGAGGGGTGGCAAGAGGAGGTCTCGCTGATACGTCGCGATCAATAACCTGCCGAGTCGAACAGATTCAAAGTCAGCCGACAACAAGCGACCGACGACTTGAAGCTGCGAAAGCGAACGAGGGAGGCAACGCACGTGAAACCCTCGGCTGGGTCGATCCCGAGTGTGATTTGAGGTTGCCCAGTCGCATCCGTACCGTGCGTGAGGTGCAGGCGGTCGGCAGTGCTAGCCGCCGAGACGAGTCGCACCGCCGAGTCGGACGCGACGAGCGACGCGAGCACCGTGAGCCAGAGCGACGCCAGGAGTGTCCGCAGAAGGGGCATGGTCAATGTGGATCGAGGTCGACTCCTCGAGAACACGGGCGACGACTAGAGATGAGACACGGACGCGGACGTACGCGCGTCGTGATGAAGAAAGGTTGTCGAGCACGTGACGTCAAATACCTTTACGTGCGAGGTTACATTCCAGTTCACCGGAGGGCGTTGAACAAGGGAAGCAAGGTCGACCATGCCAACGAGTGAACCAGAGCGAAGAAGGAAAAGATTTAGAACGAAGCTAGACGAGACCCGCTCCGATCCAAAAAAAAGAAGGAAAAAGATAGACCCGAGAGCGGATTGAACGCCCGGCCTGACGATAGAATCCTATGAAACTCCGATTGCTCGGAATGATCACTGGAGTCGCCCGCTCTACCACTGAGCTATCAGGTCAACTTGATGAAGAGACCAAGTCAGCACGCAAATATATACCGCTGTGCAACGTCCGCTAGAACTCAATCTCGGCCTGACTTGTTCCTCTCCTGGTCCAGCTCCGTCGCTCGCTCGCTCCGACCCTCCGTCCCTCCTCTCCCGAGACCGTCCAACGTCGTACCCGCGGACCTCCCCGAGTCGCCCTCCGACCCCGCCGCGACCCGCTGCGTCATACCTCCCGACTCCCAGCAGCTCCGGGTCCCCCGCGCCCGACAGCTCTCCACATTATCTCGCCCCTCTCGCCAAGTGAATCGACAATGGCAGTCGCACGGTCTTCACAACCCAGGTCCCTCGGAGACTTGCGCGTGCATAGCCGGGAACAGCTCGCCAACATCCGGCCGGACGAGTATTCGATTAGAACTTGGATTCACACCGCGCGAGTCGCTTTCGAGGCAGCCGAGCGACATTGGCACGAAGGTACCTCGAACGACCGGCAGGACAAGGTGGAGGATGCGTACCTAGACTTCAAACGAGCCGCCGGGTGAGTTGATCGAGTTTCGCCCGCTGCGGACAGACCCGCACCACGGTGACCACGCAGGACGCGGTGTTGGACCTGCTCTTTCAGTCATGGACCTCAGGAGACGTGTCGGTCGCAAGTCGACCTGGCAGGCTCGCAAGGAAGACGGACTGGGTACCACCGCCGCTGGGTGATCACTCGTTCGCTAACAGTCCACTCTGTTTCGCTTGCCATCACGCACAGAATCATGCAGATGATCACCAGGCACACTCGTTACGCTACTATACAGCAAGAGCGCCAAGGAGAGTATCAGGCTTTCCTCGAACTCAAAGCTGTAAGCTACAGTTTCTCTTTCACAAGCGGACTCAAGCTGAATGAAAATACCTCTCGCCACAGATGCTCAACGAGGCTGCTACGGTCAATACCAAAGTCGTTGCTTGGCTTGAAGATCGAGATTCTCGAAGAGCCTCGGCGAACGTCGAAGAGACACAAGCAACGGTGCGCGATCAAATCAATACGAACGGCGTGGCGAGATCACGATCATCGACAACAGGAACAAAAGACAGCCAGGATAGCGTTGGAGACCTCATTGATGGATACGGTACTGCTTCGTAAGATTGCGATTCATCCAAGTCGCGGCTTGAGCACCCCGCTCACATCTTCCGCTCTCGAAAGGCCCCAATCCTCTCCACGAGCGGTCGCGACCAATCGTCCGCCAGCTGTGACGACTCCTTCCGGTGGACAGCTTCAGTCGATCTCTGAAAGGCTGGCGAACCTGCGAGCGAGCGGAGCCTCGGGAGCAACGCAATTTCGGACGAACGAGCGACAGCCCTCGCCAACCTCTCCTCGGAATACCGCGAATCCCCCCGCCAAACCGCCAAAGCCCGTTGGTCTCTCCACAGGACGGACGCCGCCTTCGAGCCCACGTGCCGCGGCCGGGGACCTCGTGGAAGACTCGGCGACGCAACGCACGGGGAGCGCGCCTCCCGTTCTGCCGCAATCAGAAGTGCGCGATTCGTCGGCTTCACGTTCTCGATACGAACCTTCCGCGGCGGCGGGAGCGCTCGATCGGGGCCCGGCCGGCGGAGTCGACATTGCAGCAGATCGGAGCGTCCCATTCTCGGAAAATGACGATCTCTCGACGCCAAATCGATTTCCAAGTCTGGATGACTTTGAGCGTCAAGTTGGAGGTCCTTCCCAAACCCAGTCTTCCGCAACAACATTCCCCTCTGTCCCCTCTTTCGATCCCGCTTCCGTGTCGACAAAATCTGCTTCAGCAGCATCTCCGTCACCTCGTCAACCACCCCCGCATCCACCGAAACCTACCTTGCTCGATCGAGCCACCTTCGAAAGGGAACAGCGAGAACGCGCCGAAAAAATGGCTCAACTCGCTGCAGGTCTCAACAGTACACCGTCTCATTCGATGACTTCACCGTCGAGTACAAACCCCAGGACGAGATCCCTGTCGACCTCTCCCCTGCCTCCACCAACCGCTGGTTCTTCGAAAGAATTCCAGATCCCGCCGTCAGTCGAAGTTCGTCCTGTGCAACTCTTCGACTACCTCAAGACCAGCAAGTCAGAGTCGGGTCAAGGACCCCGAGTCCTTCTGCTAGACGTCAGGAGTAGGGAAGAATACGACGCCGGTCGAATCCGAGGAGAGACGGTTTGTCTGGAGCCGATCGTACTGCGTGACGGGTGGGTCTGGTCGACGTCTACGCAGACTTGCCAATCGTCGAGACTGATACTAGACCTTCTTGCACCGTACAGCATTACAAGTAGTCAGATTGAAAACGCCCTGTCCCTTTCACCCTCTCACGAAGCGTCACTTTTCGCCGCTCGACAATACTACGACCTCGTCATCATTTACGATCGTTCCTCTTCCGCGCTTCCCCAGTCTCCTCCAACAAACACGACGTCTTCGGCTCAACGCGTCCTCTACAACCTCACGACAGCGATCTACGAGAGGGAATTTTCGAAGAGTCTGAAACGTCAGCCGATGCTCTTGCGGGGAGGATGGGAAGCGTGGGAGAAGTCCGTCGGGAGCGTTGGAAGTATCGGTACTGGCCTACAAGCAGAGATAGAGCGACGAGGTAGCGGTCACGACGAGTTCGACGCTACGGCGAAAAAAGCAGAGCACCGCAAGGCAGCTGTTTTGCCGAGCCGAAACGGCTACGACAGCTCCGGCAAACCGAATGGTATGAAGACGGTACATTCACACTTTGAGCTATTCGAATCTCGTCATTCGTTCGCTCATTCTCCCGGCGCTTCCCAGGGTCCATCATCAATTCCCTACAATGCCCCCTCAGCATCGAGCTCGAATTACCCCCAGTCGTTCTCGAACGGCGGGAACACGATGGCATCGGGAATGGTCTCGCCCCGCCTGACGATGCCGCCGGTCGCCGCACAGATCTCGCGCAACGGCAGCATCCCGGAATACGATCCTTTCGTCCCTCTCTCGTCGTCTACCTCGCATCAACAACCGCAGTTCTCTTCTTACGCTCCGCCCATTCCCGATACCTCAGCCGTACCCCGAACTCGCAGCGACTTGCAAGACCTCGCGACGTACTCGAGAGGAGGGGGGCCAGGAACAAGCGACTTCTCAAGACCGTCGACCGACTACTCCCGACCGTCAATCGATTACCCTCAAATCCACTCCCGGTCTCCGCCGCCGGTGAACCAAGCGTTGCGCCCTCATAGACCTCCACCACCGCCTCCCGTAAACCAATCGCCGCATTCGCTCGTTCCCACCGTTTCTCTCGCACGGCCCCCTCTCGCAAAACCTGCACCCATGCGTTCAAACTCCTCCTTCTCGAGTATGCACTTGCCGTCATACTCTTCGGCTCACTCGCAGTTCCCGACAAGTATGAGCTTCGATGACAACATGATTGGTCTGACCGGGTTGAAGAACCTCGGCAATACCTGCTACATGAACTCGACAATTCAATGTCTGTCTGCGGCGGTCCCCTTTGCGCGCTACTTTAAGAGTGCGTCCTCGAGTCTTTTTACCTCATCCTGTCGAAGATCCAACTTCGGTTACTCACATTAGCACTCTCCGCAGACGGAGCCTATCGGAAAGACGTCAACGAGTACAACCCTCTTGGCACTCGGGGCGCGTTGGCCAACGCTGTCGGAGAACTTATCAGGGCGCTGTGGGCGCAGCAGTATATCTACCTCGCCCCGGTCACGTTCCGCGAGGCGATCGGTCGAGTCGCCCCCCAGTTCCGGGGTACGGACCAGCACGACGCGCAGGAATTCCTTGGCTTCCTGCTTGACGGGCTTCACGAAGATTGCAACTACGTACTCAAGAAACCCCCTCCGATCGAGATGACGCCGGAGCGCGAACACGACCTCGAGACCCTCCCGCCTCAAATCATGAGCGAACGCGAATGGCACATTTACAAAATGCGGAATGATTCCTTCATCGTTCAGTGCTTCCAAGGCCAGTTCCGCAATCAACTGAAATGTCTGACTTGTCACAAAGTGAGATCTGCGTTCCGTTTTGCTTTCCTGATCTCCACCCTCGACTGACTCACATCATATCGCGACAGACTTCGACGACTTACAACACCTTCATGCCTCTCTCCGTACCGATACCTTCTCACCGGGGAGTGCATCGCGTTACCCTCATGTCCTGTCTCGAAGCTTTCGTCCGCGACGAGATTCTCGACAAAGACGACGCCTGGTAAGTCTATCTTCGCAGGGTTCCCGTTGCCCCCGAGCGAGCTTATACTCATAGTCATATCCATCTTATAGGCACTGTCCGCGGTGCAAGAAGAATCGGAAAGCCACGAAAAAGCTATCGCTCTCAAAACTCCCTCCGATCCTGGTCATTCACCTCAAACGGTTCTCCTTTCATGGCCCGTTCAGCGACAAGGTATTTTTGGTCTTCCTTGCAAAAGAAACATACTTGATCGGTCACCGACGAATATGCGTGCTAGCTAACATGCCTTGAATCGCTTTCCTAGATCGAAACCCAGGTGCATTACCCGCTGACCGGACTGGATCTCACCTCGTTCATTCCGCCACCCCTTATGGATCAAAAGAGCGGGAGCCCCCCATCTGGACGCTTCCAGTACGATCTGTTCGGCGTCACGAATCATTACGGCAACTTGAGCAGCGGTCATTAGTGCGTTGACTTTCTGTGCAATTCGCTCCAATCGCGTATCCTGATGTCTCGTCCCGGAAACAGCACCGCTTTTGTCCGAAATGGACGGGACTGGTTCAATGTCGGTGATTCAAAAGTCACCCCGTGTGATCCAAACATCGTACAATCAGTTCGTCATATCATCTTGACCTGACTCACGGCATTCTCGATCTTCGACTGACTTCTTTCGACTACTATTTGCAGGCCAAATCAGCGTATATTCTGTATTACGCTTTGAAATGAGGGTACAACCTCCCTTGTTAGTTCCGAGATACCACTATTAGCTCCGATCGAGTCTCGCCGGGCCGAGCAGAGGCGTCTCGCCAGCGCTGGTGTCTTGTGCGTCGGCGTACTCACGTGTTGTACTGTTCTGTCCGTACTACCAATTCGCAACGCAATTTCTCAGTTCCGGTCCGAGCGTTTCCTGCCCGGTGTCAAGAATGCACGAGTCGCTAGGCTTGCTGTAGTCGGAGGTATGACGCAGCGGGTCGCGGCGGGGTCGGAGGGCGACTCGGGGAGGTCCGCGGGTACGATCACGGACGGTCTCGGAAGAGGAGGGACGGAGGGTGGGAGCGAGCGAGCGACGGAGCTGGACCAGGAGAGGAACAAGTCAGGCCGAGATTGAGTTCTAGCGGACGTTGCACAGCGGTATATATTTGCGTGCTGACTTGGTCTCTTCATCAAGTTGACCTGATAGCTCAGTGGTAGAGCGGGCGACTCCAGTGATCATTCCGAGCAATCGGAGTTTCATAGGACTCTATCGTCAGGCCGGGCGTTCAATCCGCTCTCGGGTCTATCTTTTTGCTTCTTTTTTTTGCAGGTGAGCGTCTCTCGCCTTGCTTCGTTCTAAATCTTTCCCTTCTTCGCTCTGGTTCACTCGTTGGCATGGTCGACATTGCTTCCCTTGTTCGGCGCCCTCCGGTGAACTGGAATGTAGTCTCGCGCGCAAAGGTGTTTGACGTCACGTGCTCGACAACCTTTCTTCATCACGAGTCGCGTAGTACGTCCGCGTCCGCGTCTCATCTCTCGTCGTCGCCCGCGTCCCCGAGGAGTCCACCTCGATCTACATCAACCATGCCCCTTCTGCGGACACTCTTGGCGTCGCTCTGGCTCACGGTGCTCGCGTCGCTCGTCGCGTCCGACTCGGCGGTGCGACTCGTCTCGGCGGCTAGCACTGCCGACCGCCTGCACCTCACGCACGGTACGGATGCGACTGGGCAACCTCAAATCACACTCGGGATCGACCCAGCCGAGGGTTTCACGTACGTCGCCTCCCTCGCTCGCTTTCGCAGCTCCCGAGTCGTCGGCTCACTTCGAATCTGTTCGACTCGGCAGGTTACTCATCGCGACGTATCAGCGAGACCTCCTCTTACCACCCCTCCTGAAACACCTCACGTCGACTCCTCCGCCGTCGCTCCGGCAGATTCTCGTCATTTGGCAAAACGTCGACTCTGCCTTGCCCGAGTTCCTCTCGCCGAGCGCCCTCGACGAGTACTCGACGTCGGGAGTCGCCGTGTCGGTCCGCAAGAGCTGGAAGAACAGCATGAACGAGCGGTTTCGACCTGTCCTCGACTGGGGGCACGAGATCGCGACCGACGCCGTCATGATCCTCGACGACGACGTCGTCCTGCGCCGGGACGCGCTCGAGTGGGGGTACGAACAGTTCGTTGAGGCGAACCGCTACGGACCGGGTCGGATCGTCGGGTTCTCGCCGCGAGACTTTGAACTCGTCGCGGAGGACGCCGACCCGTTTGCCTCCGAGTACATCACGAAACCGCGCGCGTCCTACTCGATGATCCTGAGCAACGCGGCGTTCTTGAAGAAGGAGTGGCTCGTCAAGTACTGGGAAGATTCACCCGAGATGTGTGGCTTGCGAGACTACGTCGACAGCGGTGAGCTGAGCTGTTTTCTTCTTTCTCTCTCCTTCCCCCTGAACTGCATGACTCATGACCTTGCTTCCTTCGGTCGTTCAGTTTTCAACTGCGACGACATTCTGATCAACTATGTCGTGTCGAACCTGACTGGTTCCCCGCCGCTCCTCCTCCAACCCGCGACACCGCTGCGCACGATCCCGACCGAGGGAGGACTCTGGAACCGTGTCGCCGTTGACTCGGCGTCGTCGAGCTCGAACTCGACCTCGACGCCGAGTGGCTCGGTTCGTGGTGACACAATCACGACGTCGCCCCCTCGGCCCGAGCACTTTTCGACGCGCAAAGAGTGTCTCTCGCACTACTTTACCCACTTCTCTCGCCACGCGCCCTCGATGGCGTCGAATTCGACTTTACCGCCTTCGAGCCGTTCCCACTACCCACTCGTCAAGACGCGGACTTCGAAATCGCAAGACGTCGAGGATCACTCGAGGTGGATGTTTGACAACGAGATGTGGGAGACGGTCGTTTGGTCCGACCCGGTCGCACGCGCAAACCCGGAGGAGGACGATGAAGCAGACGACGAGGGCTGGTCAGACGAGGAGGACGACTTGCTGAAGAATGGAGATTACGACAAGTTCTTGGAGGGACTGTCGGACGAAGAGGTCGACGAGCTGTTGAAGAGTTTGGACGACGTAATTGCGACCGAGACCGAGGAAGACGGTGAGGCTGACTTACTCGAAGCGGCGGAAGACGAGGGCGGTGTCGTCCGTGGTGGACAAGCGCAGGCGAGGCACTCGCGCGATGAGCTATAGCGCAATCGCGAAAACGAACTAGACATATCCTCTCGGTAGACGAATAGGGCTTGTGGCGGAGCGGTATATTCAAAATCGTTTCCAGTGGACACAGTCAGACAGAGACAGAGACAGAGACAGAGACAGAGACAGAGACAGAGACAGAGACAGAGAGAGCCGAGACTGAAATGGGAACTTTGAAAGCATGGTCACTTTTTGACGACGATCCAGACGGTTTTGTCCGGGTCACCATCGCCTTGACTCAGGACATCTCGCTGACCTCCTTGTTTTGGCATTTGCTCGACTTGAGGCCCGTTTTGGGAAGGAGGTTGGCGTGAATCTAAGGAGCACGACGAAGCGGTAAGCCTGGTGCTCGTGGCTCGGTATCGAGTAGCCGGCGAGTCGCATACATGGGGCATGACACCGCCTGTAGCCGTAGGAGTGCAATTGATTCAGTTCTGTACTTGGAGAGGGAACCCGTGAAAGAGGACACTTGAGCGAGGCGGTTCACCTTGCGCAAGGACGACGTTCCCGAGGAGCTTGTCAAGTTCTTCGTCGTTCTTGATGGCGAGTTGCAAGTAACGAGGTATGATGCGGACTTTCTTGTTGTCGCTGTCAACGGTCCAGACCAAGTCAGCTACGGCGGTCATCAAACTCGGCACCGACGCTCGCGAAACTCAACTGAGCGGCGTTGCCGGCGAGTTCGAGGACTTCTGCAACCAAGTATTCGAGGACGGCAGCGAGGTAGACTAGCTCGTCGAGGGTTGCGCCTCAGGGTGGGTGAGTTCGCCGATGATTGGACGAAGCGTCGGAAGCAAAGCTCAGGGCTCACCGGGAGCACCGGCATTGAGCCTCGCCGAGTAACGACCTTCCCTGACATACTTGGCGATGCGACCAACGGGGAAAGTGAGACCAGCGCGACCTGACAGCGTAGGTTCCCGCTGTCAAGACTGTTCTCGAGAAGTAGACTCCGGAGAGAGAGAGCCTGAGAGAGACGGCGAACCCGAGCGCGAGTTCCACTTCTTGTCTCCGCCTTGAGCCTTCCCGCCAGAACCGGTGATCATTGCGTATAGTTCGAGTAACGAGATGGACGCGAGGGTGTACGTGAGTGGGCGCGCCCCGAGGAGACTCGAACCGAGATGAGGTTCAAGCGGATCGACGCGACGCGAAACGGGTCAGCGGTCCAGAGTACGTTCTCGAACGAGCCCATAAGCGGGAAAGACAACACACTGTCGAGTCGAGGCTAGCGAGCGATGGGAACACAGGACAGAGAGAGGGGAACAGTCGTAAGAACTATTTCCTCGCGGCACTCGCCGCGATGGAGCATTTCCATCGCGCAAGCTTCTTTGTCCTGTTTCTACTCTCGATACATCAAGAATAGGGGAACGAGGGGGCTCTACCCAAAGATTGCGTCGATTTCATCCAAACTTTTCCTCGGTTTCGCCTTCTTCTTCGCCCTCTTGATCACCGTTGCCTTTTCTCCCTCGTCTATCGGCACAGCTTTCTTCTTCTCCTTCCTCCGTGAAGATACCTGTGCCGCGACTGTCTCTGGACCAGTCGGATTCTGAAACTCCTCGTTCGCGCGGGGCCTACACGGCAACGACCCGTCTTCTCCTTCCCGCACCGCCGTCTTGAGCTTCTTCCTCCTACCCACTACGGCTAGATCTGTATCCGAGCCGTCCTCGGCAAACTCGACCAGAGTCTCAACGTTTGCGACCGGGCGTTCGGTAGCCATGGTCCGTTTCGTAGTCGCCCCCCGGTCCTGCCCGACCTGGTCCCGCTCTCGCTGAACGGGCTTTCGGACGATGACCGATCCGAGATCATCATCGAGCCTTCTCAGAGGTTCTCCTGCCGACACAGAGGCAAGTTCGGGCTCGTGCCTTGGGGCCCGAGGCGACGAGAGACCGCTCGGCGGGAGGTGTCGTCGAAGTTCGGTTGGCAATCGATCGATCAGAGGTTTCACCAACGACGAAAGCTGTGGGCGGAGGCCCCCCCAAAAAAAAAGTCAGAGAGTACGCTGGCGCAGCTGACAGAGCTGAAGCGAGAAGTCACCTTGTTGGTTTCGACCAAGTGCGCGAGGACTCGACCGAGATTACCGAGTTCGGCGTGCAGTACGAGCGCGAGAGAGTGTAGTCGTGCAACGAGGGATACAACGACGAGAACGAAAGCAAGAAAGGCTTTTGTTTCGACCAGTTGGTCGAGGATACTGGTCGGGTAACCCAAAAAAAAGAATGTGTGAGCCTTGACGTCGTTATAGACGGCTAGATCTGACGGGTCTCTCACCTCGCGCAGGTAATCAACACTTGTAGGCTCTGTCGAGAGGAGAATCAGACGTGAGCACCCGTGGGATTTGTAAAGAAAAGACAGAGTTTTACCTTTTCGACGAGGATCAGGCTGCGTGGTAGCTGCAAAAGCGCCTGAACGAGTTGGGCGCTGCCGATACTCGATACCTCGTCGGACTCTTTGCTGTCACTTGAAGCCGGCATGTCAACATGGAAGCGCCCTCGGTGGATGCGACGCTACTCACCTTGAGCCGAACTGGGACAGGAGCGATCGGACCTCGTCGAGCGTACGTTTGAGGGTTCGGTCGACATGAATGATCTTGTTCCACCACACGCTCGCCTTGTGCTGGTTCTTGTTCTTGTAGGAGAAGCGGTGCACGAGGGCGAGTTCGTCATTCAGTTGGGCAGAGATGCGCTTGATCGGGCGCGCACTCGACACGAGTCCAGGTAGAGCGCATGTCGATCCTGCTGGGGCGACGAGTGTCACGGGTCGATATTGTCGCTTGAGCATCGGAATCAGGTTGAACGACAAGAAAGTTTTTAATTGGAGACGTCTCGCGCTTCTGCTCCACTCCCGCTCGACGTCGACTCGAGTTCACTCCTCCGAGTCTCACAGAGCCATCTTTGTACCCCCATCTCGATACTTGTGAGCCCGCTCGACTGCTGTCACGATCCCCTTGCCCGTCCCAGCTGATTTCTCATCTTTTTTCGGACAATTTCGAACAGCCACTCGACCCGGCAAGATGAGCAACGGTGTGGCCTACGTTGGACCCACGAGTCAGACTGCCTACGTGCTCTGTGCTGGTGCGTCCCTTCCGTCCTTTCCGGCCCCCGTTTTGCGCGCGTCCTTGACCAACGAGGCGATGCTGACACACCTTGCGTCCGCTCTCCTCTATCGCCCGGGCAGACTGCGGCACTCCGATTGAACCCAATGGTGCCAACTTGTGTGTCAACTGCCTGAGAAACTCGTGCGTGGCCCCTTCTCTCGACCTCCCCCCCCCCCCCGCCTGACTCGATCGATGCTGACCCACTTCCTCCCGTTCGATCCTCGACAGCGTCGACATCACCGAGGGGATCCCGAAACAGACCACCGTCAGTTGGTGCCGAGGATGCGATCGCTACCTTTCGCCGCCGACCATGTGGACGCAGTGCGACCTCGAATCTCGCGAATTGCTGGCCATCTGCCTCAGGAAACTCAAGGGGCTCGCGAAAGTGAGGTTGATCGACGCAGGATTCATCTGGACCGAACCTCACAGCAAGAGGTTGAGGGTCAAGTTGACGATTCAAAAAGAGGTACGCCCTAGAGAATTTCGCGCGTTCGAAAACGAAAACTTGTCCATTCTAAACCCTCTCGTTCGGCGCTGCGTTAGGTCTTCACTTCTACGATTCTCCAGCAAGTTTTCGAAGTCGAGTACATCATCCAGGGTGCTCAGTGTCCCGAGTGCACGCGGTTGGCGGCCAAGAACACGTGGCGAGCGATGGTACAAGTTCGACAAAAAGTCGACCACAAGCGGACTTTCTTGTACCTCGAACAGCTCATCCTCAAACACAATGCCGATCGCGATTGTATTTCGGTCGCAGAGGTCAAGGACGGACTCAATTTCTTTTTCGCAACGAAACAACACGCGATCAAGATGACGGACTTCCTGACTGGCATTGCGCCCGTCCGGTACGTCGCTATGTCCACGCCTCTGCCTTCGTTGGCGGCGACTTACTCGCTCTACTGTGTCGCGCAGAACCAAGACATCAGAGCAGCTCATCTCGATGGATCAACAAAACGCCACGACGAACTCGAAACAGTCCTACTCGGTCGAAATCGTGCCGATTTGCAAAGACGACATCATCTGCATCCCGAAATCAATCGCTCGTTCCCTCTCCAACATTGCGCAACTGTGCATCTGTCATCGAGTCGGAAACCAACTGTACTTGATCGACCCACTCACGCTCAACATGGCCGACATTTCTGCGTCCGTTTACTGGAGGTCTCCCTTCCCGCCGCTCGCCAACATCACGCAAGCGATCGAGTTCATCGTTCTCGATATCGACCCGACTTGTCACCCGCCGAAAACCGCCAAGGGAGGACGATTCTTGCTCGCCGACGCACAAGTCTCGCCCGTCGGAGGTACCATGTCGTCCGACATGATCTTCCACACTCGGACTCACCTCGGTGCCGTTCTCAAACCGG
The DNA here is from genome assembly GCA_037042985.1 of Sporobolomyces phaffii. Lineage (NCBI taxonomy): Eukaryota > Fungi > Basidiomycota > Microbotryomycetes > Sporidiobolales > Sporidiobolaceae > Sporobolomyces > Sporobolomyces phaffii. Next base: position 660,127 of record JAWNFN010000006.1, on the reverse strand, counting down.
GAGACACGGTCCTCGGGTTCTACCTCACCAACTCGAACTTTAACGACGACGCGTTCGAAACGATGGACCCGGGACGGATCCCCGAAGTCGTCCTCGTCAGGAAGACGTACCCGAACCGCAGGAAAAAGTCAAAGGCGCGCACGTGGAAACTCCGCTCGATCGTCAAGACTGCCGGAGGAGAGTCGCTCGAAGACGCCGACCACATTGGACTCGGTCGCGAGAAGGTGCTCCAACCCAGGCGCGGTAAAACTGTCGCTGTAAGCCCCCCGTCGTTTTCCATGTCCCCACCCGTCCTCCTCCCCTTGGACCCTTCTTTGAGCGGCAAACGCTGACCTCGTTTTCACGTGCGTCGTTATTGTTGTTGTTGGTGCTGTTGGAAATCCCCCCAGGGTGATCAAGCTAAGGCTGAAGCCGACTACGAACGTTTCCTCCAAGACATCGCCGAGGACCCCGAACTCCGAGCAGAGATGCAATTGTTCAAAGACAAGGCGGCGCTCGAGCGGAAGGAGAACGCGATGGACGAAGACACGGACGCCGAAACTGGCGACGAAGGCGGAGACGACGACGACTACCCCGAGATTGACGTCGACGAGCTGCTCGACGAGATGGACAACCTCGGACTCGAGGATGACCAAGCGGGCGCGGCTGGAGAGACGGCGTAAACGTTCGCGTAGAAACATGTTTTTGTTTTGGTGTGCTGTCGCCCCCCCTCCCTCGCATGCGTTGCCGAATAGAAATTCGTTACCTTGTATCCAGCGTTACGTCCGAGACCACATAGCGTCGAGGGGATTTAGCGCGTACGGAAAGGGTCTCGACAGATCTGCTCACGGGTTAGTATCAACTTCGCGAGGGACGCGGGTTTTCCCCACCCGACTCTCAACACGTTGCACCCTCTCGGCTTTCCCACACTCGAGGGAGGTTTTCCATGCATGGCAGACCCTCACGCAGTACCGCTACCGCCATCGCGGGGCTCGCTCGACTCGAACCGTGGCGGCGACTCGGTCGCTCTCCCGACGACTTTGACCACGACCACCTCGAACCGACTCGACCCGCTCGCGGAGGACGACGGTCTCGCGACGCCACCTTTGCAGCATGGTGAGGAGAACGGTGCTCCGCAAGAGCACGTCAACGACGACTACAACGAGCAAGAGCGCGAGGACGATGAACGGATACGAACCCTCCGAGATGAACTCGAGGCGACTCGACAAGACCGCGACGCGTGGGAGGAGCAGTACCAGTCCTTGCTCGCCAAGCTGACCACCATGAGGAACACGGTCGGGGACAAGCTCAAACAAGACGCGGTACGCGGCCTGTCTCTGTCTATTTCCTCGCAACTCTCCAGCTCACGATTCCCGTGTTTTGTTTTGGATTCCCACGCACGCTAAGGACGAACTCGACCGGAGGGAGCAAGAGATTGCAGACTTGAGAGCGGCGAACGACGACCTCGCGCTCACGGTCGAAACGCTGAAAACTGAACTGATCCAGTCGAACGAAGACGCCGACGCGGCCCTCTCGGAACTCGAACGCCTACGATCGCACGCGTTCGACTCTGAGCGACAGACGAACGACGAAGCGAACGAGCGTGACCTGTTGCTGCGCGAGGTGCAAGAGGACCTTGAACGCGTCAAGATGGAGCGCGAAGAGTGGGAGTCCGAGGCGATGAGGGAGCGCGTCAGGAGAGAGGAGATGCAGTCCATCTTTAGCCAGGTCGAGATGGAACTCGCGACGGCCAAGACGGAGCGCGAAGACTTGAGGGACGACCGCGATCGTGAACGCGAGAGCGCGGCAAACTTGCACGCCGTCCTCGAAGAGTTTCAAGCGGGTACGCCGATCTTTCCTCTCCGAGTCGTCGGTCCCGATCTGTCGGAGTTCCCCGTGAACACTCGAGCTCATTCGTACGCTGTCACGCCATGCAGCGAAAGACCGAGAATTGCAGTCTTTGCTAGGCGATCTGCAGAATCAACTTCAGCACGCCACGGAGTCCCTGGCTTACTACAAGAGGCAAGCGTCGGACGCAGAGGTAAGCGTGTCTCGGTCCGCGAGACCCGAGCAGCGAGTCTTCCTCGCTAACCGACAGATCGCCATCAGAATCGATTGGCCGGCGCCGAGAACAACAGCGAAAAGGTTCTCGCGCTTACCTCTGAAGTCAAGGAGAAAAACCTACTCATCGGAAAACTACGGCATGAAGGCAAGTCCACTGCTCCCTTCCTCCCGGAGCTCGGCGTGACGCGCGAAGCGAGACTGACCCGGTCGATTCTCGCAGCTGTTATTCTGAATGAACATCTCACCGAAGCCCTCCGCCGCTTGAAACGAGATGCTAGCGCCGACAGTGTTGATCGGTACGTTTGCGTTGTACCAATCTGGCCAGTGAGTATACTCACGCGAGTTCTGGGAGGGTCTATGATCCGCAGGCGACTCGTCTCGAATGTCCTCATTACGTTCCTGAACACGCCCAGGGGGGATACGAAACGTTTCGAAATGCTCCAACTCATCGCATCGATCCTCAGCTGGACTGACGATCAACGAGAAAAGGTCGGGCTGCAGAGAAGTTCCGGAGTTTCGGGTCCGGGGGTGATTGCGAGCGGTTCGAGAAGTGGCGCAAAAGGTCACGCGCGAAGTGGGAAGAGTCAAGCGGTTGACGAGGGAGTCGAAAACGAGGTGAGTGCCGCGGAGTATCCGGTCGTCGAAGCGGAGTGCTGAGACCAAACCTCGATGGAACTAGTCTTTCTCGAATCTTTGGATCGAGTTCCTCCTCAAGGAATCGTCACAAGGAGGTTCGGCCGGGGGTCCTTCTGCTGCGACGAAACAAAGTACGACATCGCCGCCGCCGTCCGAGTTTGGGTCGGGAACGACTTCACCTTTCGGAGGCCGGTTCGACCTCCCATCTCTCGGCTCACCACCACGGTCAACGACCTCGACGCGGAGACCGAGTTTGACTTCAATTTTTTCGAACGGTAGTTCGACCGCGCAAACTTCGACTGCACCGCCGAGTATTGCAGAGGAGGAAAAGGATTGATCCATGGGCACAAGGGGGCGGGCGTGTGTAGTATCCCCCACTTCCTTATCTCTTTTTTTGTCTTGTTTCGCACTCACAACTCTGTGTGTCGACATCACCATCGCCATCGTCGCGACCCCGAGTTCCTAGAGCGAGGCAGAAGGTGGTGACGAGGTTCCGACTCGAGCTCCGAGGCGCGATTCGGACGAGGCCTGAACTCGCTCTCGGATTCATCTGCTGCTCGCGGTCGTTGCTCTCTCGCTCTGGTTCCTCGGATCTGACTCGCACCGGAGGCCTCGAGATGTTTTGGAGGCAGATCCCGAGGGCGACGGACGTCCTGAGCAACCGTACTCCAACGCCTTCTGGATCTCCACCCCGCAGCGTGCCCCCACGGTCCGAGAACGAGGATGAGCCGCAACGACTCCCGTACTCAAGTCGGAATGGAGGGAGTGGCGCCGATGGCAGCGGATTCGACGGGCGGAGCCAGTGGAAGAAAGCGATTGAGCGAGTCAAGGAAGACGAGCGATGCAAGCAGCACGGCGAACCCCTCCGGACCGTTCGGGACGTCGTGCACCAAGCGGTTGCACAGGACAAGGACAAGCGTAACAAGTTCATCGGGCTCGCCGGGAGGTTACGGAGAAGGTCGAGCGCGGCGAGGATGCGACGGCCGGCCCCGCTCGATCTCGAGGACGACGCGCCCGATCCCGTCACGCTCGCCAAGATCACTCCGTTTGAATCGTCACCTCCGGGGTCGCTGTGTGGCGATTCTCGACGAGAACCCGATATCGCGACTACGACGGATCCCCGCTCGAGTTTGGACCGACTTGAGACTCGGCGTCCTCCCTCTGCCGCCTCGATTTCAAGGAATACCCTCGTTCTACCTGCGCAGTCTTCTTCGATCCCTCGCAGCCCTCGAGTTTCTCCTCCGGTCTCGTTCGACGATGAAGATGACGAGTCGTCTCTTCCGCCTTACCAGGCTACAGATCGAGTCAATTCCTCTCTCATCAGCCCTGGTCCTCCAACTCGTTCCAACTCCGACGTAATTCCGAACTATGCTCCTTCTCGACCCGAACTCGATCGACGTGCCACCCTTGCTGCCGCTTCGACTTCCCTTGTCCCTCTTCCGCCGCTACCGCCTCCTCCCGCACGCTTCCCCTTGAGGGAGCCTCGCACTCGCGAAATTTTGGAGCAAAATGACGAGGGGAGTGCACCCTCGTATAGCTCCCGAATGCAGCAGGTCCCTCGAACCTCGGCCGAGATCAACCGCCGTCGGTCGACCGCGTCACTACGCTCGCGATCCGAGCGAGTCCCATATCACGAGCTTTTCGGCATATCGGGTCTGACGAACCTCGGAAATAGCTGTTACATGTCGGCGGTGATCCAGTCTTTAGCCGCGACCGACCTCCTCGCGGATTTTCTCTCGAGTGAGCCGTCTACGGATCCCTCTCTGGGGATCTGAGGAGGATCGGAGCTCACGAGACGATATATGGTGTGTAGGTGGTCAGTACCGACGGGAAATCAATCGAGACAATCGGAACGGCTCGCAAGGTCGAATTGCACAAGTACGTTTTGAGCAAAAAAATTGGATTCGAAAGGCGGCTTTCTCCCCTTTGACCGCTCGTTCCACAGGCTCTGTCAGTCTTGTTCGGAGCGATGCTGAGTGGTCAGCATCGTGTCATCACGCCCGGTCGATTTCGCGTGAGTTTTGAACCTCGCCGCAGTCACGAATAGGAATGGTGTTGTTGCGTAATGCCCTTCTGACCTGGATCTCGCGCGGCTCCCCGGACAGAACATCATTTCTTCAGCGTCCCAGTTCGACAATGACGATCAGCAAGACGCCCATGACTTCCTCCTATACCTGCTCGACGCGGTTCACGAAGACCTGAATCTCGTCCTCCACCCGAAGGCCATATCCGAGACCTCGACCCGCAATCATTCCAAACTCGAGAGAATGTCCGAGGTCGTCGCTGCCGACCAGGAATGGGCATTGTATCGGGATCAAAACGATTCGATTATCATCGACTTTTTCCAGGGTAGGTCCCAGGGAGCTTACTTTCGCATCTCGGGGGATCCACATAGCTCACAGCCGTCGGGATCATCCAGGACAGCTAAGGAACCGCATGGAGTGCTTGTACTGTCACGAGGTAAGTATCCAGTTGCAGTCGGTTCAGCACGGGCTGACTCGCCGTTCCGTGTTCCGAGGCAGACCTCTACAACCTACAACCCGCTTCAAACCATCCCTCTCTCGATCCCAGACGAACAAAGCGATATCCCGCTCGCAATCGAAGACTGCATAGACGAATTCCTCCGAGAGGAAATCTTGGATGAAGAGAACGCTTGGTGCGCTGACATCCTCCCGCGATGCCCCTGACCCTGTGATTGATCGACCTGGCATCTCTACAGGAATTGCCCTCGGTGTCTCCGAGCCCGAACGGCTTCGAAACAGCTCACGATAACCCGACTCCCGCAGATCCTCATCATACAACTCAAGCGTTTCACCTCGTACTCTTCCTTTGCGAGCAAAGTCGAAACTGCGGTCGATTTTCCCTTGGATCGCCTTGAACTCGGTTACCTCCTTCCCGCGGGATCGACGAGCGAAGATCCCCGCCTGAACCTCGCTCACGAAACGAACACGACCTACGAGCTTTACGCGGTCGTGAATCACATAGGAGGAGAGAACACCTCGGGACACTGTAAGCTCACCGATTCGGACTCTCTGCCGGACGGAAGCTCACGGTCGCTAGCGTGGATCCTAGATACGGCGACCGTGCGCATACGGGACACTTTTCTCGAGATCGACGACGAGAAAATATCGGCGGTACCGGCAACCGAGGTGGTCGAGCGGTACGCATCTTCGGCATACCTCCTCTTTTATCACCTGGGTAGCGATTCCGAGCTGTAACGCGACCAAAAGATTACGTATCCAGTTCCCGGTCTTGATTTTTCGTATGAGAAGGTCAGCTTCGGACACCCGCCGTTTGGCTACGGCTTGGGGCGCTTGAAGGGCTGCGATCCGGTTGATCAAAGGAACCTCGTATCTTCTGAGCGGCCGATGGGGCGACGCCGACGTGTCAGCCGAGGGCCCGGTGGATCCCGAGGGATTATGCTCGAATGTTCGAGGAGATTCTACAGTTTTCGACGGATTTCGAGACGATTCTCGCACGTGCCCTCAACTCGGGTACTTGACTGTAGCTCGTTCTCTATCTCTCTTCACTTCACTCCACTCTCCATCCCTCAGCTCTACCGTCCTCGAGCTTCGAACCATGTTCATCAATCGATTCCCTTCGCAATTCGACGTTCAACTCCAGCCACAACCTTTGAACCCTCTCTACGCTGTCCCACCCGTCTCGGACTATCTCGACTCGTCTTTCGGTTACGACTCATGTCGGTCCAGTGCCGCGTTGGAACAAGCGCTCATTGCGCAGGAGCGTCAACGCCTTCTCGCCGTCGAGCAACAACGTCGATTGCTCCAAGCGCGAATCAGACGTGCGATCCAGGAGGAGGAGGACGCCTTCGAGCACGAATGGAGGGTGCGGCAACGCCAAGAAATGCTCGCAAGAGAGCGGGAAGCCGAGACGGTTCGAGCTCGCGAGCGTGAACTGGCGAGGATCCTTCGCATGCAAGACCAGGAGAACCTCGAGGCGTACCGAGCACCCGTCGACAAAGGGCCCATTCGAAACTCGACTGCGTACCCCATCCACGTCCTCTTCGACAGGCTGCTCTCGCCTCACGGTCAACACCAAAATCGACCCCGAGCTCAATCACCCGTCGCGGCTACATTCTCGTCGCTGCCATCGCCGTTCGAAGTTCCTGCGGTCTCACGCTGCGCCAACAACCTGGACGCTGTTCACTTCGAACAGACTCACTCGACCGGCTCCGCCACTGTCGACTCCCCGGCGCGTCGCGAAGCCCTCGCCACTTTGTCGACGCTCGCGACCTCGTTCGCTGACAGACAGTCGCTCTTCGTCGACCCAACCTCGTTCACCTTTCAACCGGCTTCGACCTCCGACGCGACTCCCCAGCTCGCTTTCGGATCCGCAAACGCCGCGTTCCTCTCGTACGAAGACTTCCTCGTCGTACTCCTGAGTCAGATCGACGCGGTCGAGTCTGGAGGCGACCGTGACGTCAAACACAGGAGGAAAGAGCTCGTCAAAGAGGTCGAGAAGGAGTTGGTGAGACTGGACGCGATGAAGGACCGGGCGTGGGAGGAGCAAGTACGAGGACACGCAGCCGACACCAACGAAGAGGATCACCTCATGCGAGAAGGAGCGCCAGAGTCAACCGCACGAGGTGAGCTTCTTTCGTTGCCACCGATTTTCAACGTCCTCTCGCTGACGCCTGCGACCTCGAACTAGTGCCAGAGATTGCGACTTCGAACCAGTCCAATACGAGCCTTCCTTTTCCTCCTCCACTCGTAACCGACGGCCCGACCGATTCTCTTCCTGTCCCGCCTCGTCCAGACTCGTCGATTCTGCCCACGCCACACCTTGACGAAGACGACGAAGACGCACCTCTACCCCCTCTTCTACCCTCCTTGACGCATGAAGCCGTCTCTTGCCTCCCTGCGGCGACTCGCCCCGCTCGATCCCCTTCGCACTCGCGTTCCGATTCGGATTCCTCCTCGGCGACGTCTTCGACCCTCACCGTCTCGTCCGGTTCGTCTCAAGTCGACGAATACATCTCTGAAATGTTACGACGAGCCGCCAAACTCGGCGGCGCAGAGCTAGTCGACCCGAGCTCGAAACCCGCCGTCGACGAGACAACCTGCCGAACCCCTCTCATGTCTGTACTACCTTGAAAACATATGCTGTCTACGTTCCACTTGTTCCCTTGTTGTAAATATTTTATCTGGTACTGTCGTGCTCGCGCGAAGAGAAAGAGAGAGAGAGAGAGAGATATACAAGAACGACGTTTTGGTTTTACAGTTTCCTCCGTCTTGCGACCCAGACGACCCCTACGTTCAAGATTGCCACCCCGATCGCAATCAAGAGCGTCTTCCTGCTGTCGAGGGGATGGGTTCCAACCTCGCGCGTCGTCATGAGCTCCTCTGCCGTCTCTGCTGTTCGTCTCCTTCTCCTTCCTTTCGTCTTACTCGATTGACCCGGCTCAAACCGAGCGTCATCGTCGTCTGGTGAGCCTGGATCTCGTTCCGTCGGTTCCGTCGTCGTCGTCGTGACGAAGGGCTCTCGGATCGAACCTTGAGTTTCGGAGTCTGTCGTCGTCGAGAACAACAGGTCGACTTGACTGACTCCGCCGAAAAAGTCGGTCAAGAGCGTTTCGTTGAGCGGTCGGTAAAAGAGGTCGCTGCGCACGCCCGGGGTCGAATGGATCACTTCGTACGAAAACGTGTCGAACTGCAATGCGGGTAGCGCGCCGCCGGGGGGAGGGGAAGGGGGACCGGAAGTCAGTAATTGATACTGTTCCCCGCGAGGAACTGCGAGCAGTGACAGAGTGGGAGGGTTGGGCGTGGGAGGGTTGGGAGAGACACGGACAAGGTCCTGGAAGGTCGCCTTGGAAGTCTTGTTGATTCCTTCAAGGAACGTTAGAACGTGGTGCGTGTATCGGTCAGTGACTGCGACGCCGATGTCGTTGTCGGCGTGGTGCTGACAAAAGATTTTTCCACAAAGTACTCTTGTCAGTGAGAGTGGTAGACTCGCGCATGGGGACCATGGGTCGAGAGGTATTAGGATAATACGAACCGAGTACGAGTTTTCGCCTTTCTCGCTCGATCCTGTCGCAAGGATGTCGCCGGCAAAGAATTTGCTGTACAATGTGTTCGCTTGACATGTATCGACCATGAAGAACAACTCGTTGTACCTACGCCGACAGTTTTCAGTTCGGATTCCGTCGACGCAGAGGAGGTCTTTGAGGTAGGGGTGGGAAAAGCGAACCGTTCCTTGTCCCGCATGCCGCCGAGCGCATCCGCGATGTCGAATGCCGAGATCTCCTCGTTGTCTTGGAATTTGAGAAACTCGTCGCCGCCGTGTCCGGTCATATACACGAAGATGTTTGAACGCGAATCCGTCATGAGGCGTTTCGAAGCAGGAGTCGAATCAGGCAAACGGCCTAGGCGGAACGACGAATGAGAAATGGTGCTTGAGCGATCGAAGACAAAGACACGAGACAATGCGCAACGAGGCGAGCCGAACCTGAGAGCAAGCGCAGGAAGTTCTCGACGTTGACCTCCTCGCCCTTGTAGTCGACTTCGATTTGTTCCCCGTAGAGATCTGTTTTTCGATCCGCATTCGAGTAGACGGTCCCTGCGAAAGGGTTCCGGGGATTGCAAGCGACGTCGTCGGCGAGCATGAGGATGATTTGGGAATCGGGAATTCCTAGCCGCTTGACGGTGCGGTACCTGTCGAGCGCGACGGGCACGAGTCAACCTCGACGAGGGTGTAGGAGGGGAGAAAGAAAGGTACTGACATGGCGAGCGTGTTCGCCATGTGCTGTCGAAAGGAGCGAGAGGCGTGAGTGAACGAGCGAGTTTTAAAAAAGCGAGCGATCGAGACTGACACGGTAGTTGAACCAGAATCGCGACTGTGGCAGCGAGTGAACGTCATTCAGAGTGTGCTGCGACGATTCAAGGCGTCGGCGGTACTCACGGTACACACGAGCACAGCCCAGTTGTTGGTGAATCCGGACGACGTCGCGACGACCGCCGCGATGGACACGCTCGCGAGGACGAGGAGTCGGAGCAGCCACATCGCTCTACTGTGGCGCCGAGTGCGAGCGAAATGGAATCGAGCGAGACGATATGCGTGGGCGCGGGTGAAAGGCAGTCGGACGAATCGTTGCACCACTTGGTACTCCTCCTCTCTTCCCTCGCCCCCACCGACCTCGCCGAGCGATTCACTCTCGCATTCACGACTGCCTCGCGACTTGACCGACACGCAGCGACGCGTACCCGATCGCCCGCGCCTCCCAAGACAATCCGCACCCACTTCGGTCGCTCGCTCCTCGTCCCCCCTCGCTGTCCCCCTTCCCACTCTCGTTTGATCATCCCCACCCCGCCGACTCTTATCGTGACGACCCTGACATGAACACGACGACCGTCCAGCGTGCCCCGGTGGCGCACCTCGACCCGTTTCCCCCACTCGGCGCGCACCCGCAACTCGTCCCACTGCATGACTCACAGCTCGACGCCGTCCAAGACCAGTACGATCCCAACGCCAAGAAAGCTGGCAAAGGTGGGTGCACCGGTACTGATCGCCCGTCCTTCGGTCATCGCAAGAGGCGGTGCTGACTCGGATGATTCACGTTCCCCCCTGCCCCCTCCTCCCCTCCTTCCTGCCCTCTGTCGCAGCGAAAGACCTCTCTCACGTTCCCTGCAAGTTTTACAAGGGTACGCTCGCTCGTTCCTACTCTCGCACCGTAGCGCGATCCTGATCAGGGCCCGGTTCGTTCGAGCTACAGCCAATAGTTGTACCGCAGGAGCGAGTTGCCCATTCTCGCATGACCTCGTCAACGCAGGACAGGTGACGCGATTCCTCTCTTCCGTACCTTTCCGAGCATGACTGACCCTGCCCCCTCGTTACTACCTACCTCAGACCAAACCGATCTGCCAATGGTTCGCGAAAGGGAACTGCAAATTTGGACACAAGTGTGCTCTCGCGCACGTTCTGCCCGGTCAACCCATGTCGTTCGACCGCAAGAACAAACGCGCTGCACAAGCCGCACTGCGAGAAGCCCAAGCGAGCATGGTCGAAGGCGCGCTCGTCAACACGACGAATGCGATGGCCCAGTCACCCTCGCTGCGACCAGGCATGGATCCGAATGACCTCCTGCAATCTTTCAAGCACTCGGTCGACTACTCTAGTCGAATAGGAGGTGGTGCCGAGGCCGCGCGCGCTTTCATGCTTGGCGGACCACACGCAGGCGGCGGAGGTTCAAGTTCGGGAGCGAGCCAGCATGGCGATTTCGACGCAGTCTTTGGTTCCCCCGACAGTGTCGGTGGTCGTCGTACCCCAGCGTCCTCCCCTGGGCTACAACATCGCTCTCTCCCGCACCCTCACGATTCTCCGCATTCGCCGCTCAGCTTCGCCTCGATCGCCCAGGGTAGCACCGTCAACTTCATCGCCCCCGGCTCGTCGGGGCTCTCCCATCATCTCGGATCCAATGGCCGGGGCTCGGTCGCGGTGCATGCCATGCTCTCGGAACAGGCCCGCCGCCTTTCCAATACGAGTCAATCGCTTTCGCCCCCTCGCCCTCAGCATCACGGCTATTCGACGTCGGTGCCGCTTGCAGTGCCTGGCGCCCTCTCAAACGGTAACGGGAATGGCCAGTCGTCCATCTTCGGAACCTCGCCGTTCTCCGGCTCGCGAGGACTCTTCATCCCGAGCTCGTACGATTCAAACGAAGACGGCTTTCCCGGATCCCCTCCGACTCGACCTGCGATGCTTGGAGATATGCAGCGATCGAGCTCCGGCTCTGGATGGCCGTCTTACCGCTCGAACGAGCTCGCACTCGCCGATGAGGACGAAGGCGACGACGACGGGTTCGACGAAGGCTTTCTCCCTTCGTCGCTCAATGACCTTCTCACTCCCGAAGAGATGCGCCGACGTACGCTCAAGGCCCAGAATGGCCATACGCCGTCGTCTTTGGGCAACGGCAGCCCCGCGCTCGATCATTTCCTTCCGAGCAAGTCGGTCCCGGCAGATCTCCTCCTCTCTGGAGGAAAACCTGCGCCGAGCGCACCACAGACACAGTTCGGATCCGCGACTGCGCCCTCTCCGTGGGGTGCGGTGACGTCGAGCTCGTCAGGTCACAATCCCTCGGCTCTTCCCTTCACGCCTCCTCCATCCCTACTGGCCGCCAGCCGGGCGTCGACCGTCCTCCCGGTACACGCAACCTCTCCACCGTCTCTACCTTCAGGCTACCAACTCGCGAGCTCGTCCCCGCAGCACGCGGCGCCGCCGTTCTACTCGTCTTCATTCAACGACGCTCTCGGGGCTCAGTACCCGCCGAGGTACCCGCAAAGTGGACTCTCACCCAACACGAACGCTTCGCTGGCCGCGCCCGGATCGTCTCTCCCGGGTGGACTCGCTGCCGGGTTGAGCCGGCTCCACCTCGTTCCTCCTCACTACACGGGCGAAACTCCGCCGGCAGGTATGCTGTATTCACAAGCCCTCGGATCGAGTCCTTCGCCTCGCGCGGTAGCTGTCAACGGTAACGGCAACGGAAGTGGACGCGGAGGAGGAGCGGCGGACCCTTCGTCCTTGTCGTCGTCGTCGTCCGAGAACCCTTCTCCGAGACTACAAGGAGCGATCGTTCCCCATCCGTCGCTTCCGCCGGGTTCCGCTCTCGCTCGACGACTGAGCTCGAACGCTCCGCCCGCCGCTGCGAGTCCGCTCCACCACGAGCTCGCGCACGCGCACACGCACGCGAATGGCAACCCGACCATGACCGGGAGCAGGGTCGCATCGGGCGGGATCAGCTCGGCCGGCAGCGCGACGGGAGAGGAAGACCTCGGTCTCGAAGACGAAATCCAGTTCGACATGGACACGTAAAAAAAAAAGAGAAACCCACCTCCTTACCTTTGTCGTTACGACCCCGAAGGAGGAGGTCTCGCGCGTACGACTTGGGAATCTTGCCCCGCACCCCTTATCTCTTTGCTTCGTTTCCCTCCCTCCTCACGCTTCCTTGTCTATCTCGCAACTTGTTTTCTCTCCGCTCTGTATTTCGTTTCTTGCCCCGTATTCTTTTCTCCCCCGCGCGCCCCAACCCGCCACAAAAGGTCTGTTGACTCAAACTTCCAATGATCTCTTTGCACTTATCTTTTTGCACCCCTCTTTGTTCTGTCTCTCTCTCTCTCCCTCTTCAGGTTTTTATCCGTCGTATCGTTCATCTGTCGTTTTGATTTTCTGTCCGTTATTTGAGTCGTTGTAAAAATAAATCCTACACGACTCTCGAAACGAGTTCACGGGGGGAAGTGCAGTTTGCTCGGACCCGAAGAGTGGTATCCGAAACATGTCCTGTCCTGCGAAAGAAGGGGAAATAACCTCTCTAGGCCTCTCTCTCTCCCTTTCTTTGCGCAGGCAGGTATTTATTTACACCTCTCTCTCGCGCTCTCTCTATCTCTCTCTCTTTCGACCCGCGAACGAAAAAAGCAAAAAGCTTTCTTTCGACTTTTGGGGCGCAGGGACAAACTCGTTCTGCGAGACCGTACGGAGCTCTCCCCAATTCATAATTCATCCCCCCTCCCCCGCTTCTCTCTCTGTCTCTCTGGTCTCGTCGAACTTCGACGCACAGACCGCGAAATGGGGGGGCAGGGGGATAGAGACGAGGGTTCCGACGACAAGAGCGTGTAAAACGAGCGAGAGAACTGAGGGACGCCGGCGCATGCAAGGGGGTCGAGAAACAGGACTCTCCCCCCCCTCCCCACCCAATACTCCGTCGTGCGAGAGGAAGAAGAAGAAGAAGAAGCGCAAAAACAAAGTCAAAAACTTGACGTGTGTTTTACGTTTTGTTGTTTTCAAATCGGACTCGCCATTAACGCCTCTACGTTTTGATGATGGGTCGTACTAACCCCTCCTGATCCTCCTCCTCCTCCTCTCCCACCGTTAGTGCCGCCTGCCGACGCAGAGGCGGCTGGACTGTCATTCATTCGTTCAAAGAACCGGTGTTGAGCAGGAGACGACGCTCCTCCTGCTGCTGCTGCTGATGATTGCCCTTGCTGTTGATGTTGGTATTGATGATGTGGATGGGTTTGTTGTTGTTGTTGTTGTTGTTGAAATTGTTGGGCCGTAGGAGGACCTGTCGTACCCCACGGGTTGAGGAACGGTGAGAGGGGTTGACCGAGAACGCCACCGGTCGTCGGGGTTGATCCGAGCGTCGGAGTCGCGAGGGTTGAAGGGTGAAAATAGGGATGGTGGAGTGCGACTTTTGCTGTGTGTGTGTAACGGTTACCGAGGTTTTGTTACGACGCGGGGCAAAGAAAAAAAAAGAAAAGAAAAAAAAAAGGAGCGACAGAGAGAGAGAGAGAGAGAGAGAGAGAGAGAGAGTGAGTTGGAGTGAGTGAGCAGACTTGTTCTCAATTCCGGCAAGCGGAAAATGTCGACGAGAAAGAAAAGAAAAGAAAAAAAAGGGAAAACTTACCCGAGATTCGTTTCTCAGGGTCGACGACCAAGAGTTTTTGGATCAGTTCCAACCCGGCCGGTTCCATTTCTGGCAAGACCTTGTCCCACCCGCCTCCCGGTTCCGTCATTGACGTCGCGCCGCGCCAGACGGGGAACGTCGGTTTGAAATCGGGCATCTGGCTCAACCCGGGCCACGTCTGGGCCGTCGGCGTGCCGAGAAGACTTGGGGAAGCGGACGGCGTTGAGGGGAGCGGTGAGGGGAGGGCAAGGGGGGGGGGACAGGGGGGGGGGCGACGGGTGAGGAAAGGAACAAACGAATTTTTGTCAGGATGTACGATTCGGAAAGAGAGAGAGAAGCGGGACAGGAAGAGAGAGAGAGAGAGAGAGAGGGAGGGAGAGGACAAAACGATCACGGCAACGTACCGGAAGATTTTGAAAATCTGATCAATCTCTGAATCTCCCGGAACGAGGGGTAGTCCCGAAGCCATTTCGGCAAAGATCGTTCCCACTGACCACACATCGACCTGTCAAAAAACGAAACGCGTTTCGTTTGGTCGCGAGTTTTCCACAAAGCATTGGTTGCGATTTGTTCGCAAGGAAAGAGGAAACCGGGAAAAGGAGGGTAAGGTGACGGGAGTCAGAAAGAAGAAATAGTTTAATCTCGATGGGACAATCCCCGAGGGACAGTTGTAGAGTACTTACAGCGGTCGTGTAATGTCTTCCTCCCAGGAGAACCTCTGGAGGACGATACCACAGGGTGATGATCTACCGAGAGACCGGAACGCAAGAGAGGGTTTCGAATTCGTTAGTTCATTGGTTGGGGGATCCGGGGATCAGCAGAGTGAGGGGAGCAAGGGAGGAAAGATGCGAAGGGAATACGAGTTTGCTACCGACTTCGTGTGTGTAAGTTCGCAGAGGAACTCCAAACGCCCTCGCGAGTCCGAAATCGGCAATCTGCAAAGTTAGAAAAGAATGGTCGGCCAAGTAGCTCGGTCACTGCAAGAGGGACGGTCGCGCCCGGACTCACTTTGAGGTTGCCTTGTCGATCGATGAGCAGGTTTTGAGGTTTTAAATCTCGATGCAAGATCCTCCTCGAATGGAGGTGACTCAAACCCATACACAGTTGGCTCATGAAACGCTAAGAAGCAGAACGGGACGACGTTAAGGTCAGAGCGAAGGTGGAACAGGAATAAAAGGGTTACGGCTTTGCTCACAAACACGATATCGTCTGGAAGACCGCGCTTGGCCCTCCCTTTGCCCTTGACGTCTCCGAGCGCGGGGGGAGGGACCCACGGCGTCGAAGTTGATGACGAAGATCGACTCGCGGCGGCGTGCGGGGGCAGGTGGGCGTGCGCGGCGGCGTCCATGAAGCGCTTGAGGTCGAGGTCGACAAACTCGAACACGAGGCACAGGCGGTCGTCCGAGTGAATGACGTCGAGGAGTTTGACGATGCTCTCGCTCCCCTTGTGCTGCGACTGGCCGAGTTCCATCAGGACGGATACTTCGCGCAGGGCGGTTGAGGGCACGCCCTCGTCGTCGTCTTCGAGCCTGATCTTCTTCATCGCGACGATGAGCCCGGTTTGGAGCTGTGTGTGCGCGCGCGCGTAACGACGTCGTAGATCGAGTCAGAACTGGGACAGAGCGGGGCAAAGAATGGGGAGGGGGGATCGTGATCGTGGTCGTGTCGTGTCGTGTGCGACGCGAGGGGGTTCGGGCCCGACGGCACGGAATGACGCGGAAAGAAAAAGGAGTGTCACCTGTTTGCATTTGTACACGGTGCCGTACGTGCCTGTGCCAAAGTGCGACGTCGAGGGTGAGTGAGTGAAGCGAGTGCGAAGTGTTGGATGATGAAACGAGCGTGACTCGAGAGAGAGAGGCTGATGACTGACCTTCGCCGACCTTCTCGAGCGCTTGGTAGTTGTCCATCCCTCGCCGAATACAGCAAGCGGCGAGACTAATGTCGATGAGAGGGACACGGTGTGATCGAGCGTGACTTCTCTCTCTTCTCTCTCGTCTCTCTCTTTCTCCGCGCATTCATTCACTCCACTCGAAGGGGGGATGCCGTCCCCGTCCCCGCCCTCTTCGCCTTCGCGTCGGCCTCGGCCTGGCAACTCGCTCGCGATCGACCTCGCGGGGTACGCCGCGTTGACGTGCGTGTTCACCCTCCCGCTCGTGAACGCGCTCCAGTCAGGCGGGGCGAGTTCGACCCGGGCCAACCTGCGCCAACTCGCACACGCCGCGACGCGCGCGGTCGGAGTCGTACTCGGGACCGTCGGCGTCGTGCTCGTCGGAGGAGGCGCACTCGTCATGTTTGAACGCGTGTACAACTACTACTGCCAACGCCGCCGTCATTAGTACTAGTCGTGTCCTGCACCCGGCAGATCTCTTTCCCGACCCGGTCGAGCTCTCGTTCGACCTCGACGACCCGCACTGCGTACTCGACCACGCGTTGGAACCCGCTCGCGGCGGTACGGAGGATTTGGGGAGGCAACGCCGAGAACTGGGTGAGCGGGGACGGGTCGCAAGATCGCTCGAGGCGCCAGTCTACCTTGTTGTCGTGTGTGCCCGAGTCCGAGGGGGTCGTGAGACTGTTCGAGGTGCGAGGTGCGAGGTGGGGGGGACGTGGTCAATATCAAACTCGCCGCCCGAGATCGAGACGGAACAGGGAGAGACGGACACGCGGACGAGAGAGTCGCGCTCGTGGAGGTCGTAGCTGCGGTGCGAGAGGCGTTCGGGCGTGAGGGCGAGCTTTGAACGCGCGAGGTCGAGGTGCGCGAGTTTGAGGTCGCGCTCGAGGCAAGCGTAGTGCGCCTGGTACGAGTCGAGCAGGGCGAGGTACTCTGTCACGAGTTTGTCCAACTCGTCAAGCACGAGCGACGTCGACATGCGGCTAAAGTAGTTGCAAGTAGTCGAGACTCGAGAGACTCGAGAGAGAGACTGTCGTCGCTTCTCTCCACCACTCGCTCGCTACTTTGGATCCGTGTTGTTCGACTTCCGCTTTCGCATGGATCACGGGTCCTTCGGCCGCAGTCGCAGTCGCAGTCGCAGTCAGAGTCCGCACTCTCGCTCGCACTCTTCGGCGTCGTCCCTCCCGTCAACGAGTCTCGCCCCGAGTCGGAGTCGGTCAGTCATCACCCTTTCCTCGCTCGCCTACTACGAGATCGTGCTGATTGTATCTCGCGCGCGCGATGGCGGGTAGGCTGCCCCCGACGACGTCGACGACGACAACAACGACGACGACTAGCGCGACTTACTCGCCGCCTCTGCTCCCAGACACCCTCCCGCTCCCCCTCCCTCCGACCGGCCCCGCCGCGTACCGCTCCCACCCTCGCTCCCATCACTCTCACGCGCACTCTCACTCTCACTCGCATGCTCATCGTTCCCACTCGCAACCGACCTCTCCCCCCGTCGCCTCCTCCTCGGCACTGCCCGTCAGGTCTGCCACGACCGCGACCGCCCGTTCGAGGTCTCCTTCCGTCGTCGTACCTGTACCCGATCTCGCTCGCGCCCGACCCGAGTCGACCCCGGCACCGCAACGAGGCACGAACCGCGAGGGCGACAACTCGAGGGAACATATCAAGCGCCTCGAACGCGCAGAGCGGTTCGGGATCCCCGCGCCCACGCCAGTCGCGTCTTCGGCTTCGACGACCAAGCCGATCGGTACGAGTCGCTCGAGGCTCGAGGGCGTCCCGATTGTGCCACCGGTTCAGGTCGCAACGCTAGCGCCGCCCATGTCGACGATGACGACGACGAAAGTCGAACCCGGTTTGACGACGACGGCGGCGGCGGCGCCAAGGTCGACATCAACTTTCGCTGCGACTGCCGATCAACGTACGAACCCTAGTGCGAGTCCGAGTCGAACGGGGGGGTTCCAGATCCCGTACAAGAGCCGGACTTCGCGGAGTAGGAAGCGGAGCAGACAGGACGTCGAAGACGAAACGTCTCTCACCGCCGCCGAGGCGCTCGAATCGAGAAACCGGGAAGTCAAGAGGGAACGCGAGTTTGAGGCTGGATACAGGAGTAGGCACGTGTCGCCGGACCGGGATCGAGAACGAGAACGGGAGAGGGAGAGAGACAGGGACAGGAATCGGGGCGCGAGTCGGTGGGAACGGATTGGAGGCGGTTCAGACAGGTTCGACCGCACACAATCGTCTTTGGGACCTTTGACGGGTTCGAACTCGGCATTGCCGGTGAAGAGACACAATGATGGAGACCTATCGAGATTGTGAGTTGTTCGACCCTCTTTCTTTGATCTCTCTCTCTCGCTTCCTGCATGCGGCCCGCTTCGAGTACTCGAACTCTGACTCTGGCTCCTGATCGTCATGCAAAGCAGGAACGATGCCTCGACCCGGTACGCCCCCAATTCGAGCGCTCGCTCGACCCCGTCCTCTTCTCGCCGACCACACAACCAGTATCCGACGCCGCAATCACGCGGTATCGATCACGAGCTCGCCTCAATCGGTAACCCCAACAGGATCGATGCCGGACTTGGTTCTTCGCAGCCGTCCTCGCGCAAGGGTTCGAACCCGGGCACTCCGAGAGCGCGCAGTCCCGACGCATTCTCCAAGAGCCGGGCGCCGGCGTCCGAGCGAAACCGGGACCGTTCAGGAGGGGGGCAACCCAGAGAATTCGATGTGACGAGGGAAATGGGAGGCCGAGGAGAACGTCTCGACCGGGACCGACGCGAGAGCAGCAAACTCTCAGAAAGTGTCGTCCGCGCAAGATCGAGGTCGTACTCTCCCGGCGAGATCCGAGAAAGCTCAGTGTCTTCGTCTCGCCGTCCAGCGTACCGTCGAGGTGCCACGAACGGTGGAACGCCGCCTCTTCCCGGTTCGTCGCGGACGAGGTCTCGTTCGCCAACGTCGCGTTCGCAGACCCCGACAGCCGATTCACACTCATCGCGTCAGTGGAGAAGGTCGCCGTCCGACAATGGTACTTACGCCCGACGGTCGAAACTCGGCACTGATGAAGATGACACTGAGCCGGTCGTACCCATCTCCGACACGCCACCGCTTCCTCCCAATCGGGTTCCGAAACGTGCACTTCGAGATTCTCCCGACGACGACGATGACAACAATGATGGCGGCTCGGTCCGACAGGTTGCAGTCGAACCTTCCGACACTCCACCTCGATCCTCTCGGGCGACTCCCTCTCGTCTTTCGCCGCCGATACCGGCGACTACTTCAAACTTGCTCCCGTCCCGTCGTCGTCTGCCCCCCTCCGTGATCACCGAACCTGCTCTTCCTCTCTCATCGAACCCCTATCAATACCTCGTCGAAGAAACGAAACCGATCCTACCTGTCGAAGCCAAGTCTTCCACATCGCTTTTCTCGACTAGAGCGACCGGGAACGTGACACAGGACGACGAGGCCGGAGACGAAGAGAAAGCAAAGGGCGAAGGGAAGGAGGAGGAGGAGGAAGAGCTCGAAGAAGGCGAAGAAAAGGAAGAAGGAGAGATCATCTTGACCCCGCCTGGTCCCAGCATCAACGCTACTGCTGCTGTTGCTGCTACTTACCACGTCGCGCAACCCCGGCCCCAATCTCGGTACCGGACCCTCCCGACCCCAGCCCCTCCTCCGTTCGTCTCGGCTTCAAACGCGACGCCTCCGATTTCGAACGCGTTTCGATCGAGAGCAGCAGCAGCGGCAACGACCAGCGCGAGGGACACTCCTCCTCCTCCTCCTCCACTTCGAAGAAGACGATCGGGACAACAACGTCCATTGCCGCTGCTACCGACACCAAACGGCGGCGGCGTCGAGACAAACGAGAGGTCGACGACTCCTCCGCTCGCACTTCGTAGATCTCCTCTTCCTCCGGCCCCCCCTCCTGCTGCTGCTACGACGACGTCGAAAATTTTGACGACGCCGGCGGTGACTTTGACCTCGACGACGGAAGCGAAGGGATTGGGAATGCGAGGAGGAGGAGGAGGAGGAGGAGGAGGTGTCACGAGTAGACGTGCGATCGCCGAAACGAGGGGTGAAACCCCACCTCCCCCCTCGCCGCTGCTCCCACTCGCGGTCGCGGTCGCGGTCGTCCGACGCTCGCCGACCCCGCCTCCTCAAACGACGACGACGACGACGACGACGGTCAGACCAGCGCTTCCACCACCTCCACCGCCACTGCCATCATCATCGTCGGAGGCGCAGCGAGGGGAAGCGGACGACGACGAAGAACCTCGACTCGGTCCCGTTCGGTCGATGCCCGACGACGACGCGACGACGACAGCGGCGGACGAGGTGGCGAACGGCAGCAGCCAAGCGACCGAACGAGCGAGACGAGGAGAAGGTGCCACGGACGGAGAGAGACGAGGGGTTGGCGGCGAGAGGGAAGAAGGCGAGATTTGTTCAGAGGTTGACGACACTCGTACGGTTCGAGAGCTGGACGAGAACGAGGACGAGACGGAGGAGGGAAGGGAGCGGGAGGTTGTCGTCGTGCGACACGAGGGAGCAGACGGGTTCGAGGAACGAACGCGTCTCGTCGAACCGGACGAGACGGACGAACAGAAGCAAGGAGCGGTCGAACCCGTCGAGGCAGAGGTCGGAGCGATCGCGGGAGCGCGAATTGACGAGTCAGAGTCGGGCCAAGGCTCGGATGACGTGGACATGTTTGACACGCCGGACGTGGTCGCGGACGTGGTCGCGGTCGTGAACGGGGGGGAGGACCCGCCAGCAAAGGTCGAAGAGGAGGACGTGAAGGATGGAACTCGAGACGCGGATACGATGCAAGTCGAAGAAACGGCTTACGAACCGTCACGAGCTCGGAGCGAAATCGAAGACGAAATCGTTCCAACGATCGACCCCGAGATGGACGTCGACGTGGACGCTGACGCAGGAAACGTGGGCGCATTCGAAACCGCATCTCCTCGAGAATCGCCTCAATTGGAAGCTCGCTTTGCTGCGACTTCTCAAGATCTTCCCCGGCTCGACCCCGCCGAAGTCTCGCACCCATCGTCGACAACTCCGCTCGACCACCATTCTCCGCCACAGCCGATCTCTCCACCGACGACTCACGCGCCTCGAGGACCAGATGATGGATCCACTTCGTTGAGCAACCTCGAGGACGCGAAAGTCGTATCGACGCTCACAGACAACAGAAATGTCCCGGCGGTACCGCTCGTCGAACGGGAACAATGGTTCGATGCGACTTGGGACGATTTTTCGACGAACCAAGGTTTGATGATCCCATTCCTGTTCGAGGAGTTCGAAGAGCGGGACCAGCGCCGGGGAGAAAAGATGATCGAACTCAGGAAGGCATACCGAGAGTGCGACCGGGATTGGCAGGCGCACGTCAAACGGCTCGACAAGCTGAAGGAACGACACCAACGCAAGTCGACGACGGCCAAGCATTCGACGACTTCGACCGCACCTCAGACCCCCTCGATCGACTCTTCGGGTATGCCGTACTACCCCGAACCGGTCACGCCCGGGCCCCTCGCGCTCGGGGGTGGGCGTGCGAACCGAAGGGGAGGAGGGCTGTCAAACTCGACGTGGGGGTACGGAGACGCCGTGCGATCCGAAGCCGAGTTTCTCGAGATCCTCGCGAGCCTCGAACACGCCGACCTGCGGGACCCAGACGTCCGCGCGGCCCGAACCGCCGCGGTCGTGCCCGACATGGCGGTCGACCCTTCCGAACGCGCCGCGATCGTCTCGTGCGCTTTCGACGACGAGCGGTACCGGGTCGAAGATCCGGTCGAGGCGTACGGCGTCTCGACTCCGATGGACGCGTGGTCGGAAGCCGAAGTCGAGACGTTCTGCAAAGGGTACTCGCAACATCCGAAGCAGTTTGGCAAGATCGCCCAAGGTCTCCCGGGGAGATCCACGGCCGATTGCGTCCTGTTCTATTACCGGATGAAAAACTCGATCGACTTTCGGAGTCTGTCGGATCGACGAGGGAGGGATGGTCGAAGGAAAAAGACCAAGAAGAGACCAGGAGAAGGCAAAGGCAAAGGTTCTTCTCTGTTGTCGAACCTCAAGGGTGCCAAGTCGACCATGTTGGGCCACCGAGACGAAGACGACGACGAGGACGACGAGGACCGATCCGTGTTGGCCTCGCCCCGCAATGCGAGACCTCCTCTGCCCCCGACGAACCCCGCCACGCTCGTTCCGCCTCGCGCCGATCCGACCCCCGCCACCCATCGCCCTCTCGCCAGCGCTCTCGACCGTCTCTTCGAGGATGACCCCAACGACTTGACGCCCGGGGCCACAAGCAAGAGCACGACCGCGCCCACCCCTCGCGTTGGCAACGCTCAACTGCTCTCGGAGGGGATGATGGAAGCCGCCGAAGTGCTCGGCGCGCTCGGGGTCGTGTCGAACGAGGACCCGTCCGAAACTGAAGCGGCTTCGCTCCGGCCTCGAGCCGCCAAGACGAACCGCAAAGTTCGAATGGACCTCGACGACGACGGCGCGATCGAAACGGTAGCCTCGACCGAGAAGCTGAGGCCCAAACGCAAGGCCAATTCGAGCTCGTACTGGTCGGCGGCCGAGAAGGCAGACATCCTCCGACTGCTCGAACTGCACGGCAAGAACTGGAAAGCGATCGGTGAGGAGATGGGCACTAAGACGGCCGTACAATGTCGAAACGTGAGTCTCTAAGCGAGAGCGCTCAGTTGTTGACGATTGTAAAGACTGACCTTTGATCGCCTCCTGGCTCACGCTTGCAGTGGTTCACGAACAGTATGCTTTCCGTCTCGGTCTCCCCTCGCATCGACTTTTGAACTAATCCCAGGCTTGTGTCGAACCTCGAACAGACGCGAAGAAGCTTGGTCTCCGCAATCGGTCGAACGGGAATGGCGAGCGGGACTACGACGACCAGGATGACGAATCACCTGCCGTGACGCCCCTTGTTCAATCGGTGCGTCCGCTTTTTCGGGCTTTGTTCGATTGCTGGCAAGCGACTGACATGTGGCATCCTTCCAAATTACGCAGCCTGCGGTCGCCCGCGCTCCTTCGACCGGAGCATCGCTCGCGAGCTACTTCCCGACTCCAGATGCCAACCAGCTGCCTCCGCTCCCTTCGATTCCTACCTCGGATCGTTCTCAGGCGTCGAAAGCGGGCATGCACCTGCGCAACATGCTCAATGAGGACATGCCCGAGGAAGAGGCATCCAACTCTGCCAAAGAGGACTGGTTCGGCGGCGGCGCTGAAGGGCGAGACGACGACGCGAGTGACGACGACTCGCCTCCAGTCTCGGCTCAGAGTAGTCACCCCGTGACGGCGACTGAGCGGGTCCTGCCGCCGCAGAACAATCGCATCATCTTGTCCAACGGCGTGGCTCGACCGTCGTCCCACCTTCCACCTTCGAGCCAACTTCCCTCGTTCCCAACGTCACTACCAGGTCGCCGCTTCGATCACTTCCTTCCACACCAGAGTGCGTCAATGCCGATCCCGAGTCACTGGTCGCCCGCTCCAGGGTCGCCATTCGCTTCTTACGGTTCACCCGCGACTCCGGGTCCCCCTTCGACCGAGCACTACCGTCGTCCCACCCCTCCCGATTACTTCCAAGCGAAATCCGCCGCTTTCCCGCACCCTCACGTCCAACTCCAATCTCACCACCACTCTCAACAACAACAACGGTTCTCAGCTCCTCCTGGGTCCGTCCAACCGTCTCCCCCCGTTCCCTCGACTTCGACTTTTGCAGCGATGCGACCCGGACCCGGACCCGGACCCGGACCCGGTACCGTCTTGCCTCCTTCCGCTTCGCTGTACCAGCCCAGATGGACCCCGGATCCTCGTCGATAGGGACGTCCCTCTCCACGTATCCGGGTACTGCCCCAAAATCCTCATGTACCGTCTATTCCTCTCTCTCTCTCTCCACGATCCGAACGTTTTCTTCCTCTGCATTTTTGTACCAGTAGTTACTCCCCCCTGAGACCTCGAAACTGAAGTAGTTTGCAAATCTCTCTCTCCTTCTCTCTCTCTCTCTCCTTCTCTCTCTCTCTCTCTCTCGCGCGCGTTAAGCTCGAGAGCGCCAGCGATTGTCGGACAGGAAAGGATCGAGTTCCTCTATTGCTAACATGTCAATAAGAACGAATAAGAACGAGGGATGGATAATAAGCCCCCTGGGTTTCCCCCCTCTTGCCTTCTTCCACGGGCTGATAGGAATGGGTTTTTTAGAATTGGGTCTCGACCGACTTGGCGCCGTCAAAGAGCTGCTTCGCTTCGATCGAACCCTTGCCGTTCGAATCGACGACGATCGTGACGCGCACCTTCTTGTCGGCGTGGTTCACACCATCGACAGGTACGACGAGGTCGCACACGGCCTGTGTCGGCCTAACCTCGACCGACTTGATCTCTTCTTCCTCGTCTTCAGAATCGGACAAGTCGTCTTCGTCCTTGCCAACGACGGCACCTTTGACGGCGGATGCCATGGAAGACAAAAGTCCTTTTGCCTGTTCGACTTTGGTCTCGCGCGGGGTCACCTTGATGTAAGACTCTCCTTCCCACAACGCGAGGACGAGTTCAGATTGCTTGCCGACGTCGACTGGTACGGCGAGGTCTACGATCCGACGAGCCGGGAGCGGAGTGTCTCGGTCGACGAGCGTCACGAACGCGAGTTTCGAAACGTCGGTCTGTTCGGGTTCGAGGACGAACCCGAGAGGTTTCGACAAGGCGGCGGGAGCGACGACCTTAGTTTCGGTCGTAGACGCTTCGAGGAGTTGACGAGAGTTGGCCAACGTCGAGGGGAACGTCTCGTGGAGTGAGAGGGCGTGGAGTGCCGCTCCCTTCGCGACGACCTCGTCGGGTTCGATCTGAGACGTGATCTGGACCGATTCCGACAAGAGGTACGAGAGTTTGTCGGCGAGGGCCGGGAGCTTGGTCGTACCGCCGACGAGGACGACTTCTTGAACTTCGAGCGGGTCGAGGTTCGCTTGCTTGAGCGCTTCCTCAACTTTGGAGATGATGCCAGAGTAGATCGACGCCGCGACGAGGTCGAACCGCATGCGGTTCACCGTGCCGTGGAAGTCCATGCCTTCGGCGAGCGACTCGATCGAACACGGTGCCGAGTTGGACGCCGAGAGCGACTTCTTGGTCACTTCGACCGAGAGGCGGAGCTTCATCTGGGCGCGGTGGTTCGACGCCTCGACGGGGATGCGCGTCTTTTTCGTAAACTCTTTGCCAAAGAAGTCCATGAGCTTCTCGTCGAGCTTGTTGCCTCCGAGGTTCGAGTCGGACACGGTCGCGAGCGGGTGGAAGAGACCGTCTCGGATCGCGACGACGGTCGCGGTGGTCGAAGTGGCGCCGACGTCAAGGACGACCGTGTTTCGGTCGATCGCGAGGGGTTCCCGCTCAGACGTGACCTCGGTCGATTGGTAAGCGGCGAGCGCGGCGGCCGATTCGGGAAGGGTTTGCACAACGGTGATGCCGGCCTCCTTGGCAGCAGCGAGGAGGGCATCGGTTTGAGCAGAAGTAAAGGCGGAGGGAACGGTCAGGACAGCGTCGGTCACCGGTCGGCCGAGGAAGTCGGTCGCGTAAGAGAGGAGGACGCGGAGGTATCGCACGACAACCTCGTGCACGGTGAGAGTTGTGGGTTTGCCGTCGATTTCGACAGTGAACGCCGGTTGTCCGTTCGCGTCGACGATCGGAGCAGAGTTGCACGGTTGCTGCACGTCCTTGACCTCGGCATACCTGAGTTGGAGGGGGAAAAAAGAAAAGAAAAGAAAAAAGGGGGAAAACCCAGATCAGCCGAAAATTCATGTCGCCACGTGGTCGAGAGCCGGAGACTCACGATTTGCCGAGGAGATTCCGGAAAGCGAGGATGGTGTTGCTGGCGTTGCGGACGAGTTGGGAGCGCGCGGGAACACCAGAGTACTGGACAGAGCGTCGCCGAGTCAGGGTCGAGGACTCGGGGGGTTGCAAGACGGCGGGGAGGCAAACACTCACGACTTCGGTGCCGTTAAACGAGAGGGCGGATGCGATCTGTCGCTCTCCGTCGTCGTTGGCGATGCAGTCTGCGAGTCCTTCCTGTGAGCAGTCGCGCAGAGTGTCAGCGAGCGGCGAGCGGCGAGGGAGGGGGACACGTGGGGACACGAGTGGGTACCTTGTCGATGATGGCGACACTCGAGAAGGACTGGCCAAAGTTGAGGCCGAGGAGTCCGGGAGCGAGTTGCTGAGGTTCTGCGCGCTGGGCCGGGGTCGCCGCGCCCGAGGGGGCCTTGGACGGCGCCTTGGACGACTGCTTCGAGTTTTGTTTCGACTTTTGATTGCGCTTGGGAGGCATAGTTGAACGGGCAGGTGAATGGGAAGGTGAGAGAACGAGAGCGCAAACTTCTCGAGTGAATCGCGGCGACCGTTGATCCCCCTCCCCCGCTTAAACCCGCCTCACTGCCTCACCCACTTGCCTGTCCACTTGGCCCGTGAGTCTAGCGCTCGCCCCTCCGACTCGGAGTCGGTCGATCTCGAGCTGACTTGCGATTCCACCCCCTCTCGCTCTCGCTTCCCCCCGCCTCGATCGCTCGTTGGCTTCGTTCGCTCGTTCGCCCTCGGGAGGTGCACAGTGAACATGCCGCGTCAATACATTCCCGATCCAGTGCCCGAACCGTGGGCACCCGAATTGCCGCCGCCGCCGAAGAACATGTGGGACAAGTTCTCGCGCAAGTTCAAGGAGGAACCCCTCGTCCCGATCGGCTGCCTCGCCACCGTCGTCGCCCTCGTCGCCGCGAGTTCGGCCCTCCAGAAGGGCAACCGCGCCCAGTTCAACAAGATGCTGCGCTACCGCGTCGCCGCCCAGGGCCTCACCGTCATCGCCGCGCTCGGAGGATCCGTCTACTTCCAGGGACAACGACGTGCAGCGAGGGAAGCAGAGCAACGAGCCCGACTCGAAGCCGCCGAAGCTTCCACCCCGACACCACCTGTACAAGTCTGAGTTTCCCGTCCGAGTGAGCACGTTCCTCTCCGAGCACGACCTGTCGCAAATCAGCTCACACGACCCGAATCCCTCGCGGCTCATACCCGTGCCGAACAGTTGCCGTCACCCTGTCTCCTTCGTGTAGCGCTTCCGAGGTTGGAGCTGTACCTCTCTTGCAAACCGCAGTCCCTATTCCCCCAAACCCCCCCCCGCCGACTCCCTGCTCTCTCTCGACGTGTAGCCGCTTTTTCCGCACGCGGCGGCCTCGCCGGATCGAGTGTATACTGTTGGAACGATATTGCGAAAAATTTCTCGACAGTATGAGCGCGGTAAATCGAGGCAACACGCTCGCAGAACGTGGTTCGCACCCGCATTCGGGCTTTGATAACGTTCGTGGTTACGATGGTCGCAAGCGGATTGCGACTCGAGAGCCCCGCGGTGATGCGAACTTCTCCGCGACGTTGATCTTGCAACTTGGGTTTCCTTGAGTTTGTCATCGCTTCTCACCTCGCACAGCAGTGAGTGACGGCTGTCTGGTGATCCGAGCGATGCACAGCTCGACTGACGCTCGCTTGGGGCGGTAGTGTCTTCCCCTTCGTGCGCAGTCGCCTTGATCGGATGTGGACTCGTCGGCAAGGCCGTCGTCGAGCAGCTCACCTCGCCCACGCTCGCAAAGGTGTTCAGCATCGTCTCGCTGTCCAACTCGAAGCACACGGTCTCGATCTCGTCCTCGGCGTCGACGCTCGATGCCGCGACGCTCCTCTCGCTCCTCCCGCCGTCCTCGCAGCCGCTCCCGACCTCGTCCCCGCACCCCGCCGCGTCGTACTCGGCCGCGAACCCGCGCGAGGTCGTTAAATCGCTCGCCGCCGAGTCGCGCCAGACGAAGCAGCACACGATCCTCATCGACTGCACCTCGGACCTCTCCGTGACCGAACTCTACCCGCTCGCCATCTCGTCCGGACTCTCGGTCGTGACGCCCAACAAAAAGGGCTTCTCGTCCAACGTCGACCTGTGGAAAAGCATTGTCGAGGCCCAGTCGGCGCCCGGAGCCGGTTCCGTCTTCCTCGAGGCGACCGTCGGAGCGGGCCTCCCCGTTATCTCGACTCTCCGCGACATGCTCAAGACGGGAGACGAGGTGACCAAGATTGAGGGAGTCTTCTCGGGAACGTTTTCGTACATCTTCAACAACTTCTCGAAACCCGGAGGAGGAGGACCCAAGTTCAGCGAAGTCGTCAAGATTGCCAAGGACAACGGTTACACCGTGAGTTGCTGTCGAATCAAGCGACTGTCGAGTGTTTCACGAGTCAACCAAACCTGAACGGCCCCTTCGTGCTTTTCATTCTTCCAGGAACCGCACCCTGCCGATGACCTCAACGGCTCGGACGTGGCCCGCAAACTTACCATTCTCTCGCGCCTTCTCTCGCTCCAACCTTCGTCTCTCCCTGCCCTCCCTGACCTCCCCGAAGGGTACGCCTCGCTCAACACCGAGTCGCTCATTCCCGCGGCGCTCGCGTCGATCGCCTCGGGCGAAGAGTTCGTCGCCAAACTTCCCGAGTACGACGCCGAATTCGACAAGCTCCGGTCCGAAGCCGAACAGGAAGGCAAGGTCCTGCGTTACGTCGGACTGATCGACCGCAACTCGAGCACGGTCAAGTGCGCCCTCCAAAAGTGAGTCCGATTCCTTTTCCTCGCGCCTCCTCCCTCGTCGACGTCCAAAAACCGGGGGATCTACGACTCATCGATCGGGGGGCACACTCTCCTGTTTTTTGCTTAGGTACCCCGCTTCGCACGCTTTCGCGTCGGCGCTTTCGGGGTCGGACAACATTGTCTCGTTCCACTCGAAGCGGTACCCTTCGCCGCTCACGATTCAAGGTTCCGGAGCAGGCGCCGACGTGACGGCTGCCGGTGTCGTCGGTGATGCTATCAAGGTCGCAGAGCGATACGGCGTTCGCATTCCTCTATAGATTGATGCCTCTCGTCATGCAATTCGAGATTCGCGTGGGAGGAAATATTGAAAAAAATAAGTGTACCGATTGATTACTACGATTGAAAGGCTACAACAGATCAGTCCCCGAACGGGTATAGTGAGAAGGTTGAGTGTTCCATTCTGACACGAAATGATCGTCAAAAGGTCGACGCGAGAGACGCGCGCTGCTGCTTGGCTCGAAGCCTGAACACCAACTTCGGATGCATCGCGTTGGAAAAGGGTCGACCGCCGCGAACGCACTCGCGGAACCCATAACTCTACCGTGCGGTCGGCGTATCCCGAATCGTCTCGTAAAGGTGGGGCAGGGCGCGCTGACATGCGAATTCTCATCATTCAACCTCGCTTGCCTCAACCCCCCCCGCTGATCTTCCCGGAAGGAATTGAACAGGCGGCACTCGAGGAACTACTCAGTTGGGACAGGTTACCCGACGAGCGGTTCGAACGTCTGTACCGCTCGTGGAGTCGAGGCGGATTCGGCATGATCCTTTCTGGTTCAGTTACTCGTTCTCTTTTTTTACCTCCCCCCACGTTAATCATTTCAGTGCTAACGAAATATGGATTTGACCCCCGCCCCCCCCCCCCCCCCCCCCCTCTCCGACGCGGCAGGGAACGTTCAAGTCTCGTCGAAACACCTCGGCCTTCCGTTCGACGTTGCCGTTCCCGAGCGAAACCCGTCTCGACCGCTCGTCGAAGATGACGACGACGATCCATTCGCGAGGTTCACGGCGTGGGCAAGATCGATGTCAACCGATAACGACGACGACGACGACGACGAGGACGTCGACGGTCAGAAAACGTCGCAAGGGCCCGTTCGGATCCTTCAATTGAACCATCCCGGGCGCCAGTCGATGCGCGGCGTGTTCACCGGTCGATCCTGGTTCGACGATGAACCGGCACTCGCGCCTTCGGTCGTCCCCATGACGGCGGGAGGAAGAGATCATGGGTTCGTCGCAAAGTTGATCGCGTGGCTCGTATGGGGTACAAACGTCAAGGCGATGGACTGTCGCGACGTTGATCGAGTCGTCGAACAGTTTAGAAAGGGCGCGAGGTGGGCTCGCGAGACGGGGTGGGACGGTGTGCAGTTGCACGCTTCGCATGGGTACTTGCTTTCGCAATTCTTGAGTCCACACGTGAGGGTTTTTTTTTCCTTTTCTTTTCGCTTTTTTGCAATCTCCCCCGGCCCCTCCCCCCCCCCCGGTGGTCCCCTTTTTCTTTAGCTAACTTCTGGAGGGGGGGGGGGGGGGAACAGACAAATCGACGCACTGATGAATTCGGGGGCACGGCGAGGAGACGAATCGAGATCCTGTTCAGGATCGCAGACGCGATTCGGCGAGATTACCCACTCGAGAGTGGCTTCGTCCTCGGGGTCAAGCTGAACGCTTCAGATTACATTGTACGTCTCTCGAGGTTTTTCGTCCGGGGGGGGCCTCGTTTTCCTTTCGCAGCTAATCCCCCTTGGCTTTCTGCGGACACGGCATAGAAAGGCGGTCTGACCGTGAGTTTCGAATTCAACCCATTGGTGCTCTATCCGCTCGGGTTCGGACCTGACTCTCCCCCCGCTCTCGATAGGAAGAAGACGCGTTGGACAACGTGAGATGGATCGCCGAGCACGGCGGCTTTGACTTTATCGAGATCAGTGGCGGGAGTTACGAAGCGCCCGGTAAGATGGGGAACAGCTGGGGGTGGGGGGGGGGGGCTCCGCGGAACTCGCCGGAAATTGGAGGCTGACCGAAACCCTGCGTTATTGGCAGAGTTCCTGTCAAAAAAGGCTTCGACCGCCAAGAGGGAAGCGTTCTTCGCCAAGTTCGCCTCGCGTGCTCACCGTCTCTTGCAAGACCTCGAACCGGCGAGACTGCCGACCCCTAAACCTCTCATCCTGCTCACGGGTGGGTTTCGAACTCGGCGCGGAATGCACAGGGCGCTCGTAGAGACGGTGACCGACCTGATCGGCATCGGACGACCCGCCGCCGTCGATCCTCACTTTGCACTCAAACTCGTCGATCCGACCGTTGCGGACGACGACGCGCGCATGCCAGCGTACGACACTGGCGAGGGCAGCGCGTTGCTCCGGACCCTGTTTGGCTGGATCACCCTCGCCGGCCCTTCGTTCGACGTCTTGTACCACACGCTGCACATGCACGCGATCGCGAGGGCTCGACGACGGCGACGCGGGCGAGGAGGCCGGGACCCGTTCCGACACGACGCAGAGTCTGTGCGGCGCCGGCTTGTGCCGATTTCGATCCTCGCTCGACGGACCTATGTCGACCCGATCATCTCGCCGACGTGGCAGCTCGCCATCTTGTGGTCCGTTGTTGGTCTACTGACGTGGTATGGTATGGTATCGACGGGGGTTCTACGGCCGACGACATAACCCCAAGAAAAACCCAATCGAGCGCTCGCTGTTGCGTCGTGCGATCTCCATTTGCTTGTTGTAGCCTGATCGCCGCCATGTAGAAACACTCGATAGCGAACTTTTGCGTCGGTGTCGAGGTGTCGCAGATGTCACAGGCTCGGACCGAGTCGAATCCGAATGCGCGAGGTGGGGTCGGAGCGCGCAAGCGAACCCGCGAGAGCGAGCCCATTTGTCGAGATGAGCGTACGGGGTGCCACTTCTTCAGATGTCTCGAGCACAGAGCCCGGCAACAGGGCGGGACAGAGTGACGGTGACCCCCCCGCTTCGACGAGTCCGGACGTCGGATCGACCTCGAACTCTTGTCACGCCCCATTTCTCGCCGACTCGGCTCCAGCCAGGACTACCCCCCTCTGATAAGAGCAGGCGATCACGAGGCTCGACTACAGACTGCGCCAGAGTCCGTCACGGCTCCAACATGGCGATTGGAGTGGTCTCAACCAGCGAGCGACCTCTCGATGCCATCCTCTACGACCTGCGCAGCAAGTACGTACTCCCCGAATCCACGTTCCCTTCTCCGTGACCCTCGCTCACGGGTCTGCCGATGCTAGATCGGACGACGTGAGGCTCAGAGCGAGTGCCGAACTGTCCAACTTGGTCCGTCTCTCGCTTCTCCAACACACGCGAGGTAATCCCGTAGCTGACCGGCCCCGAGCGAGCATCCTATAGGTACTCGCGAGCTCGCGGACGCTGTCGGCCGAAGCGTTCAACAAGACGTACGCCGAGATCCATGCGAGATGTTTCGCACTCGTCAACTCGAGCGACTTGCAGGACAAGCTCGCAGGTATCACAGCGATCGGTACGTTTCTCCTCCTTACGAGCGTGACGCGTTTTTGTTCTCCCTCCTCCCGCTGACTTGCGAGCGGGGACCAAAAACAAAAACTGGGGCAGACAAACTCGTCGATGTGCTCGGTAATGACATGTCGAGAGCGATCAGGCTCGCCGCATCGGTGCAGCGTGCGTTCCCGTGTCCGGATCCGCTCGTCATGACTCTGGCCGCGAAAGTGTTTGGTACGTCCACCCCCCCCCCCCCGACTCCGTCGAGAGCTGCGTGATTTCTCCCCGGGGCTCAGATTGACAATCGGAGAACCTGTCCGTAGCTCGACTCGCGGCTCAGGGAGGTTCGCAGATGGCGGAACATGTCGATATTCAGGTCAAGAGCTGCATCGAATGGTTACAAGGTGAGCCTGTTTCGTCCTGTTCTGCCCTCGGAGGGGGACGTCACGCTGACGGGCGCATTCTCGCGTTTGACTAGGCGAGCGGATTGAATCTCGGCGGTATGCGGCCGTCCTCGTCCTCCGCGAGTTGACCCGCTCGGCGCCGGGACTCGTGTACGACAACGTACCGGATCTGCTCGACAACTTGTGGACCGCTCTCAGAGATACAAAGGTGGGTGATCCCGATGCTCTCGAAGTTCGCTCCGTTGAACGTTTGTGGTTGACTCTCTCTCTTGACGCAGGTCGCGATCCGGGAAGCTGCTGCGGGGGCCCTCGCTGGGTGTCTGTTGATCGCTAGTCAGCGCGACAACCAGTACCGAAACGACATGTTTTCGATGGTCTACGACCAGGCGCAGAGGGGGTTCAAGTCCAACACGCCCGAAGCGATCCACGGGTCGCTCCTCGGCTACAAGGAGCTGTTCCTCGAGGGCAAGATGTTCATGCACGAACGATACACCGAAGTCTGCGATCAAATCCTCTCGTTCAAGGACCACCGAGATCCGCTCGTGCGCAGGGCCGTCGTCGAACTCATCCCAACCCTCGCTTCGTACAACCACGCCGACTTTGCCGCTCACTACCTTCACAAGACGATGCTCTACCTCCTCGGTCAGCTGAAGAACAACCGAGACCGAACAACCTGTGCGTGTCCCCGTTCGGTTCAGCTTTCCCTCCTCGCGGCGACTTACCGCAGCCGTCGTCACCTACAGCTTTCCACGCGATCGGACATGTCGCGATGCAAGTCAAATCCGCGATGGCTCCGTATCTGGACCCGATCCTCGCGAGCGTCAAAGAAGGTCTCCAGCAACGCGGGTGAGTCAGAACCACTCCCTGCACTTCAGTACGATCCCGAGTGGCAAGCTAAACGCCTCCTTTCCGGGGCCTCCGCTCACAGCAAGAAAGGAGCACCTTCGGAAGAGTCGATCTTTCAGTGTATCGGCATGCTCGCCCAGTCTGTCGGGCAGGCTCTAACAAAGCACATGCACGAACTCCTCGATCTCATGTTCGCTTACGGACTAAGTCCTGCGCTCGAAGTGGCGCTGACGCAGCTCGGGAAAGACATCCCTCCTCTCCTGCCCGAAATTCAAGGTGAGCGGTGCCGCAGATTCGAACCTCGATGATCGCTAGCTAACGATCCGCTCAATGATCTTGACAGAGCGAGTCCTCAACCTCATTTCGCAAATTCTCGCTGGTGCACCTTTCGTACAGGCTGGCGCACCACAGCGGTATCCTCGCAGTCACCAAAGTGCGCTCCCCGACCACCGAGACCAAGTTCAAGTCATCCTTGCTCTCGAGGTTTTGGGATCCTTCAACTTCAAGGGCATCTTCCAGATCAATCGAGCCGCTACCCCAGGTCTGTTGCGCATACCTCTCGTGTGCCACTCTGCGTGATTGACCGTCTGTCTGTGCAGCGACAGCCGACATTCTATCGGAACACTCGCTCGGAGAGTTCATTCGAGATCGAGTCATTCGGTACGTCGAGGACGACAACGCGGAGATCCGACGAGCTGCGGCACTTTCGTCGTGCGCCGTACTCGCGAACGATCCCGTCGTTGGCCAAACGAGCAACAACGCGATTCGACTCGTGAACGACATCCTCGAAAAACTCCTTACCCTCGCCGTTGCCGATCCAGGTTGGTCGCTCTCGCCTACACCCGCTTATCGGTGACCGCGAGCTGACTGTCTCCTTGTGTTCAATTAAGACTCGTCGATCCGAGAGGCGACCATCTCGGCTCTCGATCCCAAATTCGACCGTCACCTCGCTCAAGCCGAGTGCGTGCGGTCGCTCTTCATCGCTCTCAACGACGAGGTGTATGTCATCCGCGAAGTCGCCATCAAGATTATCGGTCGACTGGCGAGCATCAACCCGGCATACGTCATGCCGTCGCTCCGGAAAACGCTCATTCAGCTGCTTACCGAACTCGAGTATTCGACTTCGAGGTGAGCTCCTCCTTCGCTTCCGTTGCCTTGTTCATACGATACTGAGGGACTTTGTGCGTCAAATTGTAGTCGGAGCAAAGAAGAAGCCTCGACTCTGCTCGGTCTTCTCGTCGGGGCCTCGCAACGCCTCACGCGACCATACGTCGTGCCGATGCTCAACGTTCTCCTCCCCAAATCGCGCGACGCCTCACCCGCCGTCGCTTCGAGCATCATGGCCACTCTTGGAGAACTGTCGCGAGTCGGCGGAGAAGACCTGCTCGTCCAGCTCGAACCGCTCATGCAGCTTATCCTCGACACGCTCCACGATCAAGCTTCGACTCCGAAGCGGGACGCCGCACTGCGCACTCTCGGCCAGCTCTCATCGAACGCTGGATACGTGATCGACCCCTACCTCGACCACCCTACTCTACTCGGCATGTTGATCGGATTGCTCAAGACTGAGGTCGGCCAGCACACCCGTCGCGAGGTCATCCGAGTCATGGGGATCCTCGGAGCGCTCGACCCGTACCGACACAGCGTCGTCGAAGGCATCTCGAACGATGCCTACGTCGAAGCGTTGAATCCCGCCGATCCGACCCACCCTTCCAACATCGGCCCTCAACATGACGAGTACTACCCGACGATCGCCTTCTCGGCCCTCCTCGTCGTCTTCAACGACCCTTCGCTCAGTGACCATCACACGGCAGTCGTAGATGCCATCATGTACATCTTTCGATCTCTCCGTCTCAAGGTCGTCACCTTCCTCCCGCAAGTACTCCCTGCGTTCCTAAACGTGATGCGAAGCTGCCCCGTCGGCCTCCAAGAGTACTACTTCCAGAACCTCGGACAACTCATTTCAATGGTCAAGCAACACGTTCGAAATCACCTCGGTCCGATCATGTCGACGATTCGCGATTTCTGGACGACGACGACGAACCCGGGCCTCCAAGTCATCATCGTCGATGTGATTCAGTCGATCGCGCTTGCGCTCGACGCCGAATTCAAGGCGTACCTCCCGAATCTCCTGCCTCTCATGCTGCAAGCCTTCGACCGCGACCTCGGAGAGTCCCGACGACAAACGTCGCTAATCAAAGTTCTCCACGCCTTTGGGATCTTTGGCTCGAGCCTCGAAGAGTACCTCCATCTGATCATCCCGGCCATCATCCGGACCTTCGAGCAAGCCGATGTGCCGATCATCCTTCGCAAGCAGGCGATGCAGACCGTGACTCAACTGTCGAGGAAAATCAACTTTGCTGATCACGCTTCCGCCATCATCCACCCGCTCGCTCGCGTACTCGCCTCTCCCAACTCGCCGTACGAGTTGCGCCTGCCCGCGATGGACGCCCTCTGCGCTCTACTCCTGCAAATGGGCCCCGACTATGTTTTGTTTATCGGTATGATCAACAAGGTACGGTCAACTCGTCTCGTCCTCGACTCCGTGTTCGATCCCGTTGGGCTGAACCTTGGACTTGCTCCACAGGCGCTCGTGCGGAATAGGATTGTCCACCCTCAGTACGACGCGCTCGTCGCCAAACTTCTCAAGGGAGAGCCGTTACCGCAAGACTTGACCTTTGGCGATCCGTTCGTCCGGATCTTTTCCGATTCGTGCAGCTACGGTCGTTTCGCTGACTCGCCTCGAATTTGATAGCATCATCATGCCGAACAACGAAGCGATGGTTGCCGCCGACGCAGGAGTCAGCAAGCTCCCGGTGAATCAAGTCAACCTCAAGAGCGCGTGGGAACCGGTTGACCGGGCAAAACCCGATGACTGGCGCGAATGGCTCAAGCGACTCAGCGTCCAGCTCCTCAAATCCTCCCCGTCGCACACTCTCCGGGCATGCGCGAACCTCGCTGAAGTGTACCCCCCACTCGCACGAGACCTCTTCAACGCCGCATTCGTCTCTTGCTGGACCGAGTTGTACGATCAATATCAGGTATGCCAGAAATCAGCTCACGGTGCGCAATCGAGTGTGCGTTGGCAGTTGACACGGTTGGCGCCGGGGTGACAGGAGGAACTCGTTCGAGCGATTCAAACTGCTCTAGCCTCGCCGACGCTCCCTCCCGAGATCACGCAGACACTGCTCAACCTCGCCGAGTTCATGGAGCATGACGACAAAGTCCTTCCGATACCGATCTCGACCCTCGGAGGATACGCGCTCAAATGCCGGGCGTACGCGAAAGCTCTCCACTACAAGGAGCTTGAAGTTCTCTCCGATCCGTCCGTGCAAACGATCGAAGAGCTCATCCGGATCAACAACTCGCTGCAGCAACCAGACGTCTCGGTCGGTATTCTGATCCACGCGCACCAAGTGCACAACCTCGAACTCAAGGAGGAGTGGTACATTGAATTGGAACGCTGGGAAGACGCCCTCGCAGCGTTCGAACGCAAGGCACAAGAGCAACCCGACTCGTTCGACGTCACTCTTGGTCGCATGCGATGTCTCCACGCGCTAGGAGAGTGGGAGTCTCTCGCTCATCTCGCCCAACAAAACTGGAACCGCGCTTCCCACGACATGCGGAGGAAGATCGCTCCGCTCGCGGCGGCAGCCTCGTGGGGACTCGCTCAGTGGGAGTCGATGGACCACTACATCGGTGTGTTGAAGCACGACTCGGCAGATCGAGCCTGGTTCCGCTCGATCCTTTCGATTCACCGAGGACAATTCCACAAGGCGCAAAGTCACATCAACAAAGCGCGTGACCTCCTCGATACTGAACTCACAACGCTCGTCGGAGAGAGTTACAACCGAGCTTACGAGTACGTTCCTCGTCTCTCATTCTTTGACATGACGGCATTGCCTCCTTCCAGCAAGGCTGACGGTCCACTTTCTCCGCGTCCCTTCAGTGCCGTCGTTCGGATTCAAATGCTCTCCGAGCTCGAGGAGATCATCTCGTACAAGGAAGCGACTGCTGTCGGGAACAACGAACGGCGAGCGGTGATACAAAGGACTTGGATGAAGCGGCAAGTTTCGCCAGTGAATCGACCTCGAACACCCGCGATGCTGACTTGGTAGCCGTGTTCTCCACCTACAGATTGAAGGGATGCAAGCGCGACGTCGACGTCTGGCAACGCATTCTCAAGGTTCGAGCGCTCGTCGTCACTCCGCGGGAAAACACCGAGATGTGGGTCAAGTTCGCCAACTTGTGCCGCAAATCCGGTCGACTCGGTCTTGCGGACAAGACGCTCAACTCTCTCCTCGGAGACGATCATGCCCCGATGGGTGCTCCCGTGAGTCTAGCGTCTTGATGCACCTTGAGCTCGTACTTGACTTCGCTTCGTTGGCTTGCCCCCTTCGCTAGGCCGTTTCGGGTCCACCTCAGGTCATCTACGCTCATCTCAAGTACTTGTGGGCTACGGGCGCGCGTGAAGAGACGCTGGCATGGCTGCGAGAGTTCACCGGCAAGCTCTCTGCCGACCTCGGGATCCATCCCGATGGAGAGAACGTACCAGGATCCGACGTGGTTTCACCCGGTCGCAAGGCCGAATATACCCGTCTCCTCGCTAGGTGTCACTACAAGCTTGGAGAATGGCAGAGCGCGATGCAAGAGGATTGGGGTTCGGTGCGTACTGTCTTTTCTCTCGCACCCGCGGGTCGTCCGTGCTGACGTTCTCGACGTCTCGCTCCATTGATCTTAGGACGTCATTCCTGATATCCTCCGATCCTACCTCCTCGCGACGAGTCTCGACCCAACTTGGTACAAGGCATGGCACGCTTGGGCGCTCGCCAATTCCGAAGTCGTCTCTCACTTTGCGAAAGCCCAGGGCGAACAAGATTCGGCAAAGCCTCAGGCCTACTCGGTTCATCTCGTTCCGTCTGTCCAAGGTACGCGTCGTGCCTCTGCATGCTCCCTTGACCGAGATCTAACGTTTGCCTCCCTCGCAGCATTCTTCCGCTCCGTTGCGCTTTCGCCCGGCAACTCGCTGCAAGATACCCTCCGACTTCTTACACTTTGGTTCCGATACGGCCATGTCCCGGAGGTTTCGACAGCAATTATGGAGGGTTTCCGCACCGTTAGCGTGGATACTTGGCTCGAAGTCATCCCTCAAGTGCGTTTACTTCTGCTTTGTTCGCAAACTGCTGTCTTTGGTACCTTCTCGAAAAAAGGCTGACGTTGATTGTGTCCTACGGCTAGCTTATCGCTCGCATTCACGCACCCGATGCCAACGTTCGCAAGCTTATTCAACACGTCTTGACCGACGTCGGCCGCGCTCATCCGCAAGCCCTCGTTTATCCGCTGACCGTTGCGTCGAAGTATCCGAGCGAGAACCGTCGTCGAGCAGCCCTCTCCATCATGAACAAGATGAGGGACCACAGCGCTTCGCTCGTCGAACAAGCCGTCTTGGTCAGTCAGGAACTGATTCGCGTCGCTATCCTTTGGCACGAGCTGTGGCACGAGGGACTTGAGGAGGCTTCACGATTGTTCTACGGCGACCACAACATCGAGGCCATGTTCGCGACTCTCGAACCCCTCCATGACATGCTCGAGAAAGTAAGTCGCTCTGCTCCCCTCCTGTCGCCCCGCATCCCCGATTAACACGGCCTTCTCTGCAGGGCCCCGAGACGTTGCGAGAAATCTCTTTCGCACAGACCTTTGGTCGTGATCTCGCCGACGCGCGCGAGTCTTGCCGACGCTACCGGCAGTACGGAGAAATCAACGATCTCAACCACGCCTGGGACTTGTACTACCAAGTAAGCGGGACACTCTGCCTAGCTCTTACTCCTATGCTGCATGGTCGCTGACGCTTCAACGTACGACTGCAGGTGTTCCGCAAGATCAACAAGAACCTGCCGACTCTTACCCTTCTCGAACTTCAATACGTTTCGCCGAAGCTTCTCGCTGCGAAAGACCTCGATCTCGCCATTCCAGGTCAGGCTGGGTTCGATCACATTGTATTCACTGCGACTTTGCTGACAAAATTGTCCCGCGCAGGTACATATACCACTGGCAAACGGACGGTCCGCATCGCGAGCTTCGGTCCGACGCTTGAGGTGTTCACGTCGAAACAACGGCCTCGCAAGCTCCGAATTCAAGGCAGCGACGGTATTGAGTACAATTTCCTGCTTAAAGGTGAGCTGCCCCCCCTCCTCCCCCTTTTTCTTCCGCTCGAACAGCGGGTGCTGACTCAACCGAGCACGTGCATAGGCCACGAGGACCTCCGACAAGATGAACGTGTCATGCAACTCTTCGGTCTGGTCAATACGCTCCTGCAGAAGGACCCAGAAACGTTCAAGCGACATCTCACAATCGTCAAGTATCCCGTCATCCCGCTTTCCCCGAACTCCGGTCTCCTCGGATGGGTCAACAGTACCG
The DNA here is from genome assembly GCA_037042985.1 of Sporobolomyces phaffii. Classification (NCBI taxonomy): domain Eukaryota; kingdom Fungi; phylum Basidiomycota; class Microbotryomycetes; order Sporidiobolales; family Sporidiobolaceae; genus Sporobolomyces; species Sporobolomyces phaffii. Next base: position 620,373 of record JAWNFN010000006.1, on the reverse strand, counting down.
ATACGCTTCACGTCTTGATCAAGAACTATCGAGACAGCCGCAAAATCTTGCTCAACATCGAGCATCGTCTGATCCTCCAAGTGAGCGAATTCTCGTTCCTCATCTGCTCTCGCTCAAGCCTCGTTTTGCTCACTCGACTCCGGTTCGATTCAGATGGCTCCCGATTTCGAACATCTGTGTCTCATGCAAAAGCTCGAGGTGTTCGAGTACTCGCTCGATAACACGACCGGACAAGACTTTTATCGAGTCCTTTGGCTCAAGAGTCGAAATTCCGAAGCTTGGCTCGACCGGCGGAGCAACTACTGTCGCACGCTCGCCGTCATGTCGATGGTCGGCCATATCCTCGGCCTCGGGGACCGGCATCCCTCCAACTTGCTCATGGATCGAGTCAGCGGAAGGATCGTCCATGTCGATTTCGGAGACTGTTTCGAAGTCGCGATGCAGCGAGAAGTACGTTCGCACCTTTTCGAGTCGCTTCAGAATGACAGTCAGCTCACATGACCGCGGGTGATGCGTAGAAACACCCCGAGAAAGTTCCGTTCCGGCTCACTCGTATGCTCACTTCGGCGATGGAGGCAAGTCTCACTTCGGGTACTATTCCCCGCCATCGTCCGCGAGCTGATGAATATTTCGTTGCTATACAGGTTTCGGGAATCGAGGGTACCTTCAAGATTACGTGTCAGCACACGATGCGAGTCCTCCGCGAGAACAAGGAGTCGATCATCGCCGTGCTCGAAGCTTTCGTGCACGATCCCCTCATCAACTGGCGTCTCGTCCAGGGAGCCCGTCAAGTCGGAGGCCAGAATGCCGCACGAGGTGGCGATGCCAACAACGCTGCGACGAGGCGACCACGGGGAGACGAAACGAATATTCACGATGGCGAGTCCTCGTCCTCGTTCCCGTCGACTTTTTCTGTGGGGGTTTCAGCTGACAGAGACTTCGACGTCGATAGATGACGCCATGGGTCAGATCAACGCTCGTGCGGTCCAAGTCGTTGAACGAGTGCAACAAAAGTTGACGGGTCGGGATTTCAAACCGACTGTCGTCTTGAGCGTCAACGATCAAGTAGACAAGCTCATTGCACAAGCGACATCGCTCGAGAACCTTTCGCAGTGCTTCGTCGGGTGAGTGTGGTGGCAACCCTGCTTCATGTGCCATCTCGATTGACTCGCTGACGATCTCTCGATTTCGTCGTGGCTTCATCCTGCAGATGGTGTCCTTTCTGGTGAGATATCATATCGGTCGTTCTCCGGGCAACTCCTCCTTCCACTGTACATCCTCCATTCCTATTTGCTCCTCCAAAAGTATACCCTCGACTCCGTGCTACTTCCGTTTTTACCGCGCTGCTCGAAACGGCTCGTTCTGTTGTAATACACTCTTCGGATGGCTCTCGCACAGTGGCATCGGACGTGTGAAACGCTATCCGTATTGTTGTTAGTCGGCTTCGAGTTGCAGGCGACGATCATTCGACACCTGCTGGTGGTTGGTTTCATTGCCCTTCCCACATCCACCAATCAACGCCACTGTCTCTCGACGGTCTCAGCACGACTTCCCACCCTCCGACGGCTTCGAGTTTGTCGCGGTCGGCTTCCTCTTCCTCGCCCCGTCCCCTACCTCGCTTGCGTTTCTTGCCATTCGGTCGAACGCCGGTCCCAACCACGGGTTGACTCGCTGCCGAGGTGTGAGATATCGGCGAGTTGGGAAATGGTCGGAGGACGAGGGAAAGGAACGGGATCGATAAAAACCTGGTGAGAAACAAGCCGTGTCAACAGAGTCCCCCGACTTGAAGGGTATCTTTGAGGTAAGTGGGGGAAAGGGGGGAGGGGGACATACGAGGGGGACTCGAGGGCCTTTCGGACAATGTTCGTCATCGATTGGGGATGCAGGAGGCCATTCACGCTCAAAGTGGTCACGGAACCTCGTACCGAATCGCGTCTTGAGATTCCCCACTCTTCTTCGTCGTGGTCGTCGTCGTCGTCTCCATCTTGTTCGTCTCGATCAGACTCGTCCCTCCACGACGACGACGTGAGGAGCGCTTCCTCGGCTCCTCCGAGCGTTGCGAGCCCGCGCCACTCTCGGAACGCGTCCCACCAAACCTCGTCGTCTTTGACGGTCCTGCGTTGCGCGCCCGAACTCGTCCGTTGGCGTTTCTGCTTCTGCGGTGTCGTCTTCGTCGATTCTCGAGCGTTCGTTCGAGAGGGTAGAGCGGTACTCGCTGGGATTGAAACCCGCGCGAGTTCCCGACTCGACACGATCGGTGACCTCGATGTTAGTTCGAGCGTTTCTGCGAACTCGATCGCTTGGGCGTGACCTATTCAACGAAAGATTGAAGGCGGCGGTGGGGGGGGGGGGGGAGTCAGTGTTGATGGGGACAAAATCATAGAAGGGCAAAACAGGAATTGAGCCGCGATTTGGACCTCACCTTTGTCGTCGACGTACGACATGACGAGGTCGAAAGTCTTGCCCGCGCTCGGTGCGCTTGCGCTCTGCAATTGTTCGAAGAGTTGTGTTTCTCGCGGCCATTCTCTCAGCAATCTCTTGACCCTCTCGAACCCTGGCTTGCCTGCGCGAAACGCGGTATCGACGAGGGAGATTTCGACGACTGAACGAGGAGGGGAGGGGGGGACCGCCCGAGGCGAGTACAGTTAGACCCTGGAATCGGAACGGGAGCGGAGTGAACAAGGGCGACAAGGGGAGCGGGAAACGCACTGAACCTTTGGCGGAAAGATCCGTGCATCGAGGCACGTCCGGGCAAACCGAGGACCTCGTAGGTGTCCTTGCAGAGACTGAGAACGAGTCGACCTGTATAGTAGGCGAGGCAAGGTAGACGGTTGTCAAACCCTCGGGCTCGAATGCTTCGAATGGAGAAAAAAAGGTGGAACGGACCTCTCCCGTCGATCGCGACGATGTCTCCGTCTTGACCTCGATCGAGGCTAATGGCGACGAGACTACCTGAATATACGCTGTACGGCGTTAGCTTGGGTGGCTGTACTCGGGCTGGAAACGAACGAGGCCCCACCCCGGCGAACGTAGGAGTTGAGGAAGTTTGGCTCGAGGAGCGTAGCGAGGTTGACGGCTCTCGCGACTTGGTACCGTGCTGTCTGATCGATCTCGGCCTTGAGCTCGTCGATCAGGCTCGAGGTGTGGTCGGTATCAGACGAGGGTAGAACTAAGTCGAGCTGCGGCACAGCATGAGCTTGTCACAGCGAACGACAAAGTGTAGGAGCTGCAGGACTCACTTGCCAACCGAATGGCACCCGTTCGATCGCTTTCGAGAGCGGGCTCGAGCCGAGAGAGCCATCGAGAGGAAGTTGTAAAGTCGCGCTCGAGAAATGCCGTGGATGTCTCGGAGCCGAGGGGCGATGGGTCTGCTTCTTGTGGTGGGCGTTCATCGACGTCGAGGGCGCAGAGGCGGGCAGAGGAGAGAAAGCGAGCGCGCCGTCGGTCGCGGGCGTCGCGGCGAATGTTGGCTTCTCCCGCTCAACCGACTCGCCTTCTCGGCGCGACCCGTTGCGTTTTTCGAGCTCAGTAGGTCGGTCGCAGCCTCCCTGTACGCTCCGGACCTCCGCGCCCGCCGCCGCCCACGCGCCCTCGGAATCGACGTCGCGATTCCCTCGGGAGAACGTTCAGCTGCACCCTCGCGCGCTGCGTCCGATTCGACGTGAGCATTCCCCTCTGCACGCATCTCCTCGAGCTCTGCCCGCGAGTCGGATCCGCTGCCGCTCTCGTGCCGCGCGAGATGTCGTCGAGCGGCATCTCGGGACGGAGTGACAAGCTAACGCCTTGCCGTCCGATCCGCGCCCACAGAGTCACCGTGACTGGCCCCCGAGTCGAGCTACGAGTCTGACCTGCTTCATCCGGCGACCTCCGCGCCTGTTCGCCTCGACCTGAGCCCGCCGTCGAGTCTCCCCTTCGTCCCCCCCTCCTCGTCTCGTACCGGCCGGCGGAGCACCATGGCTCAGCACGTGCGTCCAGTCACCCTCTCGCCCTCGTGCACTCTGACCCGAGCTGATGTGGTTACCTCGCATCCGCACCGGCAGTTGCAGGGTCAGAATCCCGGCTCATCAACACAAGCCTGGGAAGGAGATGCGACCCTTCACTCGTGAGCGACCCTCGTTTCTTTGCCTCCACAACGCCGTGGCTGACTCTGCGAACCTTGCACCGCGGCAGGTATTGCTACGACTACATGCGCGTGAGTCTGTTGCAGTGTGTGCGGGATCGCGGCGGAGAACTGCAGCTGATGTCCAATCTCCGTCCTGTTTACAGAAACGGGGCTGGAACGAAGCTGCGTCGAGATTCGCAAAGGACGCCGGCATCAAGGAGGACGACTGGAAAGGTCCGCCGATAGAAGCACCTCAGGGGCTCTTGTACGAGTAAGCCTCTTTCCGGACTCGCTTGCTTCTCGCACCTCGGAGCTCAGCCCCTCTTTTGCTCTCATAGGTGGTGGTCAGTGTTCTGGGACGTGTTCATCGCTCGATCACAAAAATCCGGTCCTCGCAATCCTAACGCCGATGCCTACGTCGAGGTCCGTCAGACCTCCATCGTTCCAAAGATCAAATCTTCCGCTGAACGTTGCTCTCCACGTTACAGGCGATGCGGGCGAAACGAGATCCGCTTGTCGTGCAGTTCAACGGCCCAAACGCTCCTCCTCCGATGACCCTACCGCGCTCGCTCGCTCATCCTCCTCGACCCAATTCGACGAATCCTCCCCAGCACGTCCGGACCAACTACTCTCAAATGCACGTCCTTGAGCAACAAGAACTGCAAAATCAGATGCAGCAGCGAGGAAGGGTGCAGCAGATGGTTCAGGGCGGTCCTCGACCCGCCGGAATGCCGCAACAACCGCCGACCCCTGGAGGCAGCGGACCCTCTTACGCTCCTTCCCCCGTCCCACAACAACAACAGCAGCAGCAACAACAGCCTCCGTCAACCCAATCGCACCCCGTTGGCATGCCTCAAGCGGGCATGCAGCCGTATCCTCCCGTCGCTACCCAATCTCAAATCGCTCAACAAAGACCTCCCTCCTCGCACAGTTCGCCGCACGTCGTACCCGCTTCTCATGCATACGCGAATGGACGACCGCCGCAAGTCGGAAATGGACAACCGGGTCAGATGGGAAATGCGCTTGCGCAGGCTCTCGCCGCGGTGGGCTTGCCCGGGCGAGATCCCGAGTCTCTCTCTCAAGAGGAACATGTATGTGTCGCGATTCGTTTCTCCGCGCATCAACAGAAGGATCTGACGTGACACGATCGTCCCGCGTTCAGGCTGCCGTGACCGCTCAGATGCGTCGGATGGGAGCTCTCCCGCCCTCGTCCCAGCAAGTCATCGGCCGAGGCGGACATCCTCCTCAACAAGCTCAACAAGGGAGAATGGTTCCACAGCAACCGATGCGTCAAGATTCGCAGAACAGACTCAACGCCGCTTACGCCGCGCAAGATGGTCGCCCTCCTCCACCGCCTGGCAGTCAAGCGCCTCATAGTCAACTCGGTCAATCTCAGTACATGATGCATCCGGTGCAGCAGCAACAACAGAACCACATGGTGGCTCAGCAGCAGAGGATGATGCAAGTTCAGCAGCAGGGAGGTCAGAGACAAATGATGGATCCGAACGGCCAAGGCTATCCTCAAGCGTGAGTCTTGTCCTCTCTTTCATCTCCTCGATTGCTTGAAGTTTACGAGGTATCTCGGTTTATCGACAATTTCGCAGCGGTTCCCCTGCGTCTCCCGCATACTCTTCTGCCCCTTCCCCGTACGCAACCCCACTTGTGGCGCACATGCAAATACCGCCGAATCACGCCATCGCCCAAGGCTCGCCCGGTTCATTCGCCGGTCAAAATCCTCCGCCGTCTCGAACCGGCACTTCGAACAAGAACCGAGTCGTGTCGCAACCCGCTCCACCACAGCAGCAGCAGAACGTCCCCAAGGGCTCTCCTATGCAACCGAACCTGTCGCAGAACGCGAAACGTCAAGGCGCGACTGGGGAAGAATCGAGTCCACGCAATCGAAAACGCGCGAGAGGCTCGACGAAGGACGAGGAGCTGATGGGATTGGGGGACGGAGGTGCATTCGACATGGTCGGTGCCGGACCCGGGAGCCCCGGAGGAGGGAATCCTGGAGGTTCGCAGGGAGGAATCGGAGCGCAACTATTCGGTCCAGACGGGGTTCCATATCGGCCATCGCCCTCCCCTCTAGGGAGGCCCGCTCAGCCGTCGCAGCCGCAGCAGCAACACCACCAACAGGGCATGTATCCGTCGGGACCTAATTCTGGTGGTTCGGGCGACTCTGGCAACTTCAACTCGCTGCAAATGAATCCGAGTGGCGGAGGGGGAACGAACCACGGGAACGGATCACTCAGTCGGCCAACGTCTGCTGCATCGAACCATCACTTCCTCGGAGCACCTCAGCAGCCGGACCAGCGGCATTCGCCTTTACCGGTTTCGACGCCGACAAACGGTCAAGCTCCTTCACCGATGAACTTCGGTGGAGGTCCCACACCGAATGGATCGCGTCCCTTCGCCGGGGCACCTTCCTCGGCTACGAACACGCCACTACCTCCCGCGCCGCAGGCTCTTGCCCCCGATCCGAATCAGCCAGACTCGAACGGGCTGAGCGGTATCTCGGTTTCGGGTCCAGGCGGCGACCCGCTCCAGTTCAACACGACGAATGTCGCAGGCGGGACAGAAGACATGTTCGCCGGGCTCGACTTTGACAGCTTCCTCAATAACGACATGTTCAATGAGGAACTCGGCGTCAATTAATGGGCGTCGTCGACTCATCTTCCGCTTCGCTTCTCTCGGATTTCTCTAGCTCCGCTCCCGATTACCCTTTTCTGTCCGAGCACACACACCCTTCCGCAACCCCTTACCAGGATGTATCCCTTCTTACGATCGTCGTCACTCTTTCACCCACAACAACCGCATTTCCAAAGTCGTTCGTCGTTCGCGTTCGTCAGTCTTTTCAATCGAAGTTCATCTCCCCTCTTCTTCCTTTCTCTTCTCTCTCTCCCCCTCCCTCGTCTTCTGTTTATACCCCATCTTTCGACCATCCCCTCTCGCGCTCGACCTCTCGTCCTCTCCCGCTCGAGACTTTTCGGTCCTCTACGCACGTCGTACCTCTGATCCCTAGCAATACCTGTCCCTCCCCCTCCCCCCTCTTTTCGCTCCACACAAGTCCCTTTTACCCTTCCTTTTCCTTTTTTTTTCGCTCATCTTTACCCACTGTTGATTTTCCGTACCGTCTTACAAAAAAACCCTTTTCTTGGTCCCTCTTCGGCCTCCCCCGCCCACCTCCTTCCTCCCATCGCCCTTTACCCTCCCTCTCGCCTTCAAAAAGCAATCTTAAGCATTGCTTCGCCTTCTTTTTGGTTCATCGCGACAAGGCGACGAATCTCTCTGTATCGAACGAGAGAATAACGAGAAGAAGAGAGAGAACTCGGGTATCGATTCGCTGGAAACAGAGGTATCTACAACAAGAGGGAGAGCGGAAACGAACGGAAACGCGGGGGGACCAACGGTAGTTTCAAGGTAGTACAGACACGAGAGGGGTTTGTCGACGGCGGGGTTTACGAGCTCGGGGTCGAGGACTCGCTCTACGCCGTGTCGCCGAGTTTGGCGGCTCGTCGTAGCATTTCAGAGATGTATTCGTCGACTTGAGACGAACCGGACGAGATGGTGAGGGTCGAAGACGTGGCCGAGGAGGAATCGGAATCGGAACGCGAGTGCGAAGGGGATCGAGCGTGGCGAGTCGCGGCAGGGAGGCAAGAGACGGCTTCGCGCGTCAAGGAGGGGAGAAGAGGGGGTAGAGGTGCGTCTTCGTCGTCTTCGTCGAGGTGAGGCGTGGGGAGAATCGACGAGTCTGAACGAGGCGGGACAGGAAGAGAATCGGTCGGGCCGTCGGTTGCGAGTGGGGGAGGAAAAGGAAGGCTCGTATTGGACTGGGTCGAACTCGCGATCCCTGGCGCTAGTTCGAGGTCGCAGGCGTCAGCGACAGGACGTTGAAAATCGGTGGCAAGGAAATAAGCTAACCTCGTGCGTTTGACTCTGAGGCTCCTTCTCGCAAGAGATGATCCCTCTCGATGGTGTTAGATGCGTGTCCTCGTACTTGCTCGTCCCACGCCCGGTCCTTCATCGCGTCCAGTCTCGCCAACTCCTTCTCGACCTCTCTGACGAGCTCTTTCCTCCTGTGTTTGACGTCACGGTCGCCTCCAGACTCGACCGCGTCGATCTGACTCAGGAGTACGACGAGAAAATCTTCGTACGAGAGGAACGCGGCGTTTGCGGATCCGAAAGCGAGTTGGGGAGTCGCGTCGGAGGTCGAAGCCGGTTGAAAGGTGAACGAGGTCGGGTCGACGAAGAGCGACTGTCTGTCAGCGAACGAGGTCGCGAGCGTCGACAAAGTGGCGAGGGCTTCGCGACGCGCCGGGGAGTCGACAATGGCGGAGCCGGTCGAGTGAGTCTGTTCGAGGTGAACAGCGTCCAGGTCGTTGGCGCAGCGCGAGACCGCAGGAACTTCGAACGGCGATGGCAGCGACGAGAACGTAGCCGCGACGGGTGGTTGAGCTTGGGGTCGATTTTTCGGTTGACCGTGAGGCGAGAGCAGCCTGTCGAAGAGGACGTGGACGGGGTACGCAGTCGAGTTTCGAGTGGACACGTTATCGAGGGCTGCTCGGTACGCTTCGAGGTCCTCCTGGTCTTGCACGCGAAGGATCCTCGCCAGTTCGCGCTCGCGAGCTCGAACCGCCTCGGCTTCCCGCGCCCTTGCGAGCACTTCTTGGCGTTGCCGCACCCTCCATTCGTACTCGAAGGCGTCCTCCTCCTCCTGGATCGCACGTTTGATTCGCGCTTGGAGCAATCGACGTTGTTGCTCGACGGCGAGAAGGCGTTGACGCTCCTGCGCAATGAGCGCACGTTCCAACGCGACACTGGACCGACACGAGTCGTATCCGAAAGACGAGTCGAAATAGTCCGAGACGGGCGGGACAGCGTAGAGAGGGTTCAAAGGTCGTGGTTGGAGTTGAACGTCGAATTGAGAAGGGAATCGATTGACGAACATGGTTCAAAGCTCCAGGACGGTAGAGCTGAGGGATGGAGAGTGGAGTGAAGTGAAGAGAGATAGAGAACGAGCTACAGGGCGGTTCAAGTACCCGACTTGAGGGCACGTGCGAGAATCGTCTCGAAATCCGTCGAAAACTGTAGAATCTCCTCGAACATTCGAGCACAATCTCGACTTCGATCGCCTCTGTCTGCCTTGTAGCTCACTTGACCAGCGACAAGGGTTCGTGTATTCGTCAGCATGTGCGGTACCGCAGTGTGGCCTGTGGTCCCAACGCCGGCGGAAGAGGATTCGCAGGACCTTCTCAAGATCAACTGCGAAGGCACCATTCGAGGAGTTGCTCTACACACAGTAACACAGCGTTACAGTACTGCCTTGGAATCTACCCCAGGTTCTATCGAGACGGTTCGACTCTCGCTCTCGAGTCCCTCCGCGTCGAGACTGCCCACCTCGCGCTTCGTCCCGCTCCACAAGTCGGTCCCGTGCTCCATCCACCACCTCACCCCCTCCTCACGCTTGACTACGTCCATCCCCGTTCCGAGTACCTCGAAAGTCCATTGCCCGAGCGCGCGACGTCCGTCGTGGTCGGGCGGTTCAGATTCGACCAACCGAGAGATTTCGGCGAGGACCGAACGAAACAGAACAAAGTTGACAGACGGCAGGAGAGACACGAGGGTGAGGAGGAGGGCTCCGCGAGGTAAGGCGAGGATTCGGGTTTCGAGCGTAGGGACTGAAGCGGCGGAGACGTCGTCGTCGCCGGGTGCGCGGCTAGGCTCTTCGTCAGACTGCAGTGTGAGCGGAGAGTCGTCCTCGAGGTCCCGCATTCGTGGTCGCTCGATTGGCGCCAGAGTCGAGGGAGAGGTAGGGGCGGTGTCGACGGGTAGCTTTTCGATTTCCGAGACGAGTTCTCGCACACACCACCACGTGAGCGCGTCGTCGAATTTCGAGGTGGAGGCGACCATCGTCGAGTACGCTAGTCGAAGCTGGGTCGGAGACAATAGCGAAAGCTGCATTCCGAGACAACGTAGAAATGAGCTGTATGCCACCGAACGCGGTTCCACATTGTGGACAAATGCGAGCGGGTCATATCGGAGGGGAACATACATTGAGTAGAAGCTGAGTATACCACGGAGCTAGTCCGGGAACGCAAGCTTTGCCGGAAGAGAAAATCGCGAGGAAGACGGAATGCGCTGACTCGAAAGATTCCGGATACCTTGAACAGTCGAGGTAGCTAGAGCTCACGAGAACAAGATGGAGGTTAGTGCCGCGCAGTCAATCTTGCCATTCGAGGAAGTGGAAGACAGCACTCACGGTCTGCATCTCGGTAGCACTGCGGCCTCGACGTACGAGTCGCTCAACTCCTCCATGACCTGCTCGATCGTGTTCATCCAGAACGTCGACTCGGCTCGATCGACCAACCTCGTGTGAGTTCCGTCCGGATCGTCGCCCAAGGGGGTCTCCATTGCTCTCGCGAGTTGTTCCGCGGGGCTGAGTCGGTCGCCGCCCAAACTCGACACGAAAGGCGAAGGGGCAGCTGCGACGTCGACCATTCCGGCCAAGACGGCCCTCCACGCCTTGAACCCTCCTTGCCCGAACCGACTCGCGACAAAGTACGTTCTCCCGAGTGCGACGACCGCCTCTGTTGCGAGTTCGCGCTGTCCCGAGGTCGGTTCCGCGTCAAACTCGGACGAGTCTGGCGAGACGACCTCGAGCAGACTCGAATAGACGAGGGTTTGCGCGAAGAGGAGCGACTTGAGGATCGTCCACGGCTGAGTCTGCGAACGCGTCGAGGGCGAGAGGGCCGAGTCTTCGACGAGGTCTGACCATGGCGTGGCAGCCCACCCGGACGAGAGACGCGTCGTGACGGTGAAGAGAGCGTGCGACAGATCTTTGATCACCGACACGGCGGACTCTGCAACGACCGAGTCGTACGAAGTCACCACGCTTGCATTTGCGGCGAGCACACGCCCGAGCGATCGAGAGAGGGGACCGAGGAGACCGAAGAGCGGGGACTGGACGATCCGACTGAGATGGCTGTGCGAGGGAGACGGACTGCGCCAGGCGAGACCATCGCCGGTTTGTTCGAGATCGGCGGCAAGGGCCGGCGAATCGAAGAGGTTGCCTCCGTCAAACACGGCCGAGAATTCATCGACGAGATACGCCAAGAGGGGCTAACGCGAGCGTCATCGTCAGCCGTGACTTGGCGGGAGCGGCGGGCGGCAAGATACGCACCGATGAAGGGAACTCTTTCGCCACGACGTCCACCGAGACGGCCGGAAGTGTCTGAGCCGCTATCCAGGCTGGAAGAGAATCTCCCGTGTCTGGCGGTGACGAGCCGTGAGCAACGCGAACGTCGTGTGGTTGAAACTGAGAGGCTCACCACCGTGCGCGATCCATTCATGCCACGCCTTGCCGGCGTCGCTTTCTATCCGGCTGAGCATGCCTCTTCCTCCGACCCATAGTCGCTCCTTCCTCCGCTTCCACTCCTGCAACGCCGAGAGTACCGCACTCGTGATTAATAGCCGATGGACCGGTTCGACCGTCCCCCACTCCGTCTCGCCCTTCCTCCTCACTTGGTCAATCCAGAGACCGTCGGACAGTGCCGCAATGAATTTTGCGACAGTGCGTCGAGCGCGGAACCCGGTGCCGACATCGCGCGAGACGGCGTCGAGCCGGAGGATCGTCGCTTGGTGGAAGGCCGAATAGATCGCCGTCGAGGCCTGCCAGCGGGTCTCCTCCTTGTCAGAGACAGAGTAGCTTGCGTGGGGTGACCAAATTGAAGGGCTCGTGAGGGTGTAGCGGCTGATCAAGGTGATGAGATGAAGGTGGGGGGAATCGAGCGGGAGCGACGACAAGAAGTAGGCGACGAGCTGTAACGTCTCCTTGACGTTGTCTGTCGCTGTAGGGGGCGAGAGGAGATCTTGTAAGAGCAGAGTCGGATCGAGTGATGCCATAGCGGAAGAGCCGCGAGTGACTTCGGGCGAATTACAAAGTCACTGTCCTTCTCGCCAGTATATAACACCAGACAAGGCGAGTGAAAGGTATGTTGCAAGGTATCAGACAACGAAGGCCGTGTACAGTAGAAAAATTAGAGAGCTAATCGTCGTTCTAAGGGAATCATTAATCGTGGGCTTTTGAATCCGAGCGCCTACTTTGTGAGGTCGGGCGCGTCGACCAGCAGCGGGAGGATGTCGGTAGAGGGTGAAAGCACGTCTATCGGACAAAGTTGAGGAACAAGGATCGGAAAGCTTGGACAACAAAAGGGTATGCGAGCGAGGAGGTAGGCCGAAGGATATTCGGCGAGAGGTATGTACAATGATGCTCGAGGCGGACGAGACTAAGCTCGCATCATGTGCATGAGCGCGACCAGGCCCGCCCATCCGAAACCATGCTGAGGGTACGCGATGTGAAGTGGCTCGTCCTCGGTACCGAATTTGGCCTGGCGGTTCGACGTAACGAAATCGTCAGCAATTTGTCGACGAGATCTTCCCAGGCAGTACCATATCGAAGCCTCACCCTGAACTGTCCTCGGTTCGCCAACCCGTACTTGTTTACGATTTTCCGGTACGCCTTTCCAAGCATCTTGATCTTCCACCCTCCGAGGTTGTACTCAATGTCGAGATCCTCTTGTGCGGACGCGCCAAAGGTCAAGTTGTTTTTGCCTTCGAACTGCATCTCGCGGATCACGTGTGCGAGGATACCTTCTGAGACTCCGTGAGGTGCCTCGGGCTGTCAGAAACCGCGGGTGCCCGAGTAAGCGTCAAAATAGCAGTCGCGAGTCACCGCTAAAATGACCTCGAACGAAACTCACGAAAGTGACGGCGTGTTTGACCTGATAAGACTGGTGCGCGATGGCGGCGAGAATGCAGACAGCAACGATTTTCTAAGAGCGAAAGATGAGGACGTTAGCGCTTTGGTCAAAGAGCGACAATGAGGTACGAACTCGCCTTGTGTTCGTCTCGGGCGATGAAGTATCGTCTGTGTTGGGAATCCAGCCAAGGTAGCAGTCCCGCCTGAATGAAAGACAGGGTCAATTCAAGCGAATGGCTCTCGTGCAAATTGGTCGCAAATTGTACGTACCGCTGCGATCTGTTTACCCTGACGACCAGACTTCCACCTTTCGAGACCCGATTCGATGGCTTCTCTCGTTTCATCATCCGGCATGAAGGAAGGTGCTTTGAGATGAAGCTCGTCGAATGTCACGTGCGCGCGCTCTGCTCGTCGAACGTTCTGCCTGACATCCTTTTGATCGAGCTTCTTGATGTCCGGGTCTGAGCAAGAGGTTCGTGGGAAAATATTGACGTAAGCACGATTGGTCACGAACGGTGCTCAGGACGCGCGCGAGCACCTTCGAAACAGCTACGGACGACACCAGAGTCGGGACTCACGGAGGACATCCTCTCTCACGCAACTCAGTACGCTCCAATCCATCTCTTTGCCCAAGATGTCGGCGAACTTGCCGTCGACGCAGCACCACACGACCTTTTTGTGTTTCGTCTTGGTGCACCACTCGACGAATTCGTGCGCAATCTCCCTCCTGACTTCGTCGTTGTCCCTCGAGATGGGGTTGCCCCAGGCAAAGTAGAACTTGCCGCGGGCGAGGTACCCCTGCACGCGAGGGTTCGACTGCTGGTGGTGTTGGCCTCTCCAGACCGAGTAGCGCTCTTCGATCCATGCCGTCGAGAGCGAGTGACCGTACTTGGCGATGAGTTGAGGGAGCCATTCCTTGTCGTGCACGACTGCGCTGAACGTTGAAGAGCTGCTCGATGACGTCGAAGTTCGAGGCTCGGAGGGAGACATGTCGGTAAATTGGTTCGTCGCGAGTCGTTCTATGAGATGCGTTAACGCGGGCGAGGTGTCGGAGAAGGAGCCGTTGGTGCCGGAGCAGAGAGAGAAAGGGCGAAAACGCCAAGTTCGGCGATAGGAAAAAAAAAAAACGTGCACGATGATGTCAGCGCGTAGAGCGAGTCAGCCAGGGGTCCTCGCGCTGACTCGTTGGCGACCTCGCTTTGGCGTCGCTCTCCATACGAGCGAAAGAGCAAGTTTAAGCTCAGAGGTCCAAGCGATACATCTGCATGTCAATAAAGGCAGTGATCAGTGATTTGAATATCGAGCGTGCGGGTTCAGCTGGGCCGGATCGCCTTCGAGTGAACACTCAAATTTGTGCTGCGGCTCTGCCTTCCAACATCGTTCGACTCTCGTGCTTCAACGACCTTTCACGGCGCCATTCAAGCTTGATCCACCCGTCCAGCAGGGCTTGCGTACTAGCGTCTGGTCTTCCCCCCGCCGCCTCAACTCCCGCCCGGCTCCGATCTCCCTTGTTGGATCGCAGTCTCTCGGTCGACACCCTGAACCGGTCTTGGCGTTACTGGCCGCTCAGCTTCGACCGGATACCACTCTCCCATCTCTGGACCCCTTACAACACCTGGCCGTGCGCGAGATCTCAGGAAGTGGCTCCTCGCAGATCTGAAAGTACCCCGGCGAGCGTATGTCATACCGATCCCTTCGGCCTGTCCTGTACTGACCGAAAGATCGACTCTTCATTCCTCCCTTCTATTCACGCGAAACCTTCCTTCAACTGTTTCGTGACGTTTCGATTCTCTGTTTCGGGCGGCGACCGGATTCGCTACGTCAAAAGCAGCACAAGTACTCCCGATGTCTCTGCCGCAAGACCTCAACCTAGCAGAGCTACCGACGCAGCGGTATGCTTCACCTCGGATCCTCAAATGGCTCTACTGCACCGGACGGGTGTCGTCGTCGCTCTTCATGCTCCCGTACTGGGCTATCAAGCATTCGTGCAACCCGAAACCTCGCGCGTCGTGGTCCTTGTCCGAGACTCTCCTCGTCGAGTTCACACGCCGAGTGAGCGCCATCACGGACCAAGCTGGGGTTCAGCATTCGACGAGGGATCCAACCGCAGAACCGGACAAGGACAGCCTCAAAGAGACTCGGTTCGAATGGGTTCCGGGAGTCGCAGGAGACTTCTGCTGTGGGGTTCTTGACGATCAAGATGTGAGGCCGATGAAGAGGGTCGGAACCTTCATCTGGGAGCGAAAACTTCCATGTTACGGCGATTCCGGATCCGATTCCGATGATGAGCCGAACGCCAAGGACATCGAATTGGAACGCGAAGACGGGTCTCTCAACGACACACCGGACAGGTCGGGTTGCGAAGGAAAAGGTGACTTGGTCGGAATCTACTTCCACGGTGGAGGGTAAGAGTTTCGAGCCAGGTTCGCCACGTCCTTAACGTCCTGACACGAGTTGCACTGTCGTAGATACACTCACTTCTCGGCACACGAAGATTCGCAGACGAGTATCATTCCCCGGCGCCTCATGCAGGCCGACTACTTCGCCGCGATCCACGGTGAGTCGAAGTTCTCGATTACCTCGCTCCCCAGCGACGCTGACACGGAAGGACATCCTCCCAGCTGTCGAGTACCGTCTGTTGCCCAAGTCTCCCTTCCCTGCTGCACTGCAAGACGGTGTCTCTGTCTACACTCAGCTTCTTCGTTCCGGCGTGCCCTCACACAAAATCGTTCTCATTGGCGACTCAGCGGGCGGCAACATCGTCCTAGCTCTCGCTCGATGGATCCGGGACGAGAAGAGGAGCGCTCCTCCCGGCGGTCTCCTCCTTCTTTCGGTGCGCTTTTCGACTCGACAAGCCCAATGGTTCCGCGTTCTGACATAACCTCGCGTATTTCTGGATCTCGACAGCCTTGGTGCGACCCTTCGCATTCGTTCCCCCAGTCGATGACGTCGTACGTCGAACGACCGAATCCCGAAGATTACCTCGCCGACGAGCCGACCGCGCGACGCCTCCTCGTGTCGTCCCTCCTCGGAACGAAACCGCACTCGTACCTCTCTTCGCCTTACGTTTCACCTGCGTCTCAAATCGGTCCCCAAGGATCGTTCGATCGCTTCTCGCCGACGTTCATCCACTATGGCGACGCCGAGCGACTCGAAGCCGAAATCGATTCGCTCGTAGCCGGGATGCAACGCGACGGCGTACCGCTCGAGGTGGAAAAGACTCGAGACGTCCCGCACGACTGCTTGATGGTGCGGTTCTGGAACGAAGACGTGAGGAGGACGATCTATGACCGAATCTCGGGCTGGCTCGAGGACCTCATGACTCGGAGCGAGACGCGCGGCGGGGCACCGAGGCGCGAGATTGGAGACGAGCGCAGGAGGACGCGCGCGAACTCGAGCGTGAGCCTCGCAGCGAGCGCCGCCAGCGGCAACCCGGGGGATCCGAGCGCCGCCGCTGCCGAGATGGGTTCGAACGGCTTGGGCACGGCACCGAAAGAGTCAAAGGGGAGGAGGATCCTCGAACGTGCCGCGTCGAGTGCGTCGCTACTCGTTCCGGGACTCGGGAACCGCCACCGATCTGGATCTGAATCGAGTTCGACGACGAATGGCGGAGCTCCTCGATCGGGAACGCCCGCCGACGACGCGCTCGGCGGCGCCGTCTTCAAACGCGCGCCGAGCTCCCTTTCGACTTCGACCCCGGGCGGTGGAGTGTCGGGCGACTTTGGAAAAGGTCACGCGTCCGACCGTGTCGACGTCGTCGAACAAGACCACGCCGACGCGCCGCACTAGCCCTCGTTCTAGATCGCGACAAAATAGTCGCCCCCTTGAACTTCGACGAACTCCAGCTCAAGCTTAAGGCTGGTGGGCTCGGGCCTCGAATCTTGCTGCATTCCCCCTTTTGTCCTCGTCGTTATGGCCTCTGTTGGCACCTCGCTCCCTTTACTCTTAGCCTTCTCTGAACCTGATCCATGTTTTTACCAATGTTTATAGTCGCTTGCACAGCAAAGTCTCTACCTTACGATCGCGTCGCTGTGTCGAAGCACAAATCTAGCGGAAGCCGCAGCTGGGAGCTACAGAGGAGTATCGAACGCGTCGAGCGTACTGCGCACCGGGTATCGCCTGTGGGAGAGTTGGCGGAAGGACGAAGCTTGATAAATGCATCGGTCGGCGCCCGCGCGGATGGCGTGGCATAGAGTTTGAGAAGACGGGCTTGTGCGGCATGCGAGCATCTGGTCCAGTGCTCTGGCAGTGCAAGCAAGAGTCGGGCTCTGGGTCGTTGAGGTGGAGGACACGATCAGCGACAAGAGCGACGCAAGTTGAAGCGAAACATTGACTTTGTCTCCCGCTATCCGACCGCACTCATCAGTACAGCTCGAGCGCCAGCCGAGGCCAGACAGGAAACTACTCAAGACCTCGTGGTGCAAGTCCAATCCGTCTCTGGCGGCCCGTCGACCTCTCGCGGCGACTCTAGTCGCACCTGTTCCGGTCAGTCTCGCCCCTCGTCCTCTTCCGAGCAGCACCGGGCGCGCGAGCTCGTGAGGGCCTGCGAGTAGCTCGTGGAGCTAGTACTGGAGCTCTGTCGGCGTTTGACTGTGCCGACGAGAGGTACTCGCCCGAGGGGAATCCATCCTGGTCGGCTCCCGGCCAACGCATCCCGTGCCTCGGCCAACAGAGTTAGTGACAGCATCGAGCACACTTGACTGACCCGTACTATCGTGATGTAACCCTCCTCCAGGTGTCCTTCGGAGCTCGCCCGGCTCGATCACGCTTCTTTCCACCTCTCAACCAACCCAGTTTCTCAACGCGCGTCCTCGATAACGTGCACCAGAGCGGGCCGTAGACCACATCGATACCTTCCTATCTATCGACTCGAGCTAGTCTCGACCCCGTCGCTGCCTGACTGAGCCTTTCCCCCCCGTCCCTCTTTCCCTCTTCCCGCCCGACTACTCACGGGCCATCGTGAGTGTTTCCCCGAACCAGTCAGCCCCAATCGGCATGTTGGTGCCAGAGCTGATGTCACCATTGAAGGACAGTAGAAGATCAGAACCTTTGTCACCCCACCTACCTACCCGATGGCCGACTCACCCCTCTCAGACGCCGACTCACTCTCGTCGGCCGGAGCTTCGACCGAACCCCTCCCTGGATCTGACCCCGCACCCATCTCGCCTGTCAAGCGCACCTTGGGACCTTCGAGGAGGAACACGGGTGGACGCGGAGGAAACGAGAGCGATTCTAGCTTGACCGAGCAGGACTCGAGCGACAACGAACAAGATCGGGACGAAGACGAACTTGAAGATCGACTACCGCGCGGCAGCAATGCTGACGGACGAGGTCGAGCGGGTTCGAGTATCGACGACGAAGGCGACGACGACGACGAGGACCTGCAACCGACCCCCCGAGCGAAACCGCGTCAGAAACGGAGGGCGATCGATGACGACGAAGAGGAGCACGACAACGACAACGACGACGACGACGAACTCGACGGCCCTGACGACGACGCTCGATTGCCCCGCGACGGCGACGGCAGAGTCGGGACCGACGACGAGGTCGACGAACTGTCAGAGGGATCAGGAGATGAGGGCCGACTCGGTGTTGCGACCGGACAACCACCAACAAAGAGGTTGAGGAGAGGAGGAGGGCCTTCACTCAACGGTTCTATCGTGTCGTCTTCCACCGCGAACGGACGACTCTCTCGCGCCGGTTCGCCGACCAATTCACTCTCTGATCCCGAGGACGATCTCGTCGCGGTGGTGAAAACTGCCCTCGTCAAAGACGACGAGCCCGAAGCGCAACGCGAGGGCGGATTTGAAGAAGACGGTCTCTTGGACGAGCTGACTGCGGCAGCCCATCCCGATGCGTCGGGCCTTTTGAAGATGCGGCGCCCGAGCGGTGGTCGCGGCAAGAGTCGAGGTGGCGCGACTTCGTCCAAGCCTCGCACGGGTGGCCGCGGCGCCGCAGTACAAAAGGCAAGGGCGACAGGCGGCGGCGGCGGTAGCAGCAACAGTAGCAGCAGCAGAGGGCCGGCAAACTCTCACCCGACGACGAGAGATCGGTCGCTCTCTCCGTCGGCGAGGAGTGACAGCCCCCTTTCGATCGTCTCGTCGTCCGACGGCGCTGCCGCATTCCTCCGAGCCGCGGCGGACGAAGAGGTTCACCGCAACGGCGCCGCCGCCGACGACGACGACGACGACGATGCCGCCGAAGTCGACGTTGACGGGTCCCAAGACGAATCGGATCCAAAGTCGCTCGCGAGGGGCAAGCCGGGGAAACCGGCGCTCGACTATGCGACGGGTCGGTCGGCACGTGGTCGAGGTAGAGGCAGGGCTCGCTATCGACCTCCCCGGAAACCCCGAGGCGGAGGAGGTTTGAGCGCGCCTTCAATTTCGCGGTCCGATTCTGTACGTTTCACTATTCCACCCCCCCCCCCCCCTTTGCGATGTTGACGACCCTTCGGGTTCGGGCGTATTGAGGCTGACCGGATTCACGCACATGACTCTCCTTCTATCTATCTCTCTCAGAACGATTCTTCTTCCGGTGCCGACACGCACGAGTATCCGCTCGTCAACGGCAACTCGACTGAAGCTCACGCCGACCTGCCCGAACCGTCTGGTCTCGTCGAGCTCGATACGTCTGAGCCTGCTCGACTCGCCGACCAGCTCGACAAACTGGCCGAAGCGGAAGCTCGACCGACCGATTTGCTGCCGACCAACGGAGACGCGGCGGTTCAAGCGCAAGCGTCCGAGCCGAAAGCAGACGGACCTCGACGGGGCGACGAAGAAGACGAAGTGCTGCCAGCTATGGACTTGATGCAGGAAGAGGAAGAGAGGCACCAAGTCGATGAGAAGGTGGAGGACCGCGTCGAGCTCAAAGAGAAACCGGTCGCGAAACCAGCCGAGAAAGCGAAGAAAGGAGAGAAGGAGATAGAGAAGGAGAAAGAGAAGGAGAGGGAGAAAGAGAAGGAGAAGGAGAAAGAGAAGGAGGAGAGACGGGAACCGATTAAACGGGTGGCTCCAGCCAGCGCCAAGAAAGGAGGGAAGAAAGGCGGGAAGAGGGGCAAGGGCAAGGAGAAGGCGGTCGACCAGGATGCTTTGGTCCCGGAGGACGACGAGTTCGCAAATGACAGCGACCACGAAGAAGGTGAGCAACTCTCGCGCTGCCTTCTGTATCGCTTGCAAGTCCTTGTACTGATCCACGAGCTCGACGATCCCTAGATACCTCCGACGCCGCTTTCATGCGCAAGCGGGGGGAGGCCATGGAACATCTGACAAAGATTGAGATCCAGTTCGCGAAACTGCGAGACTTGCTTTACGTCGAGCGCATGACCGAAGTCGAGAAGGACCGAATAGCGATCGAGACGGGTGTGTTCCCATGCCTCTGCCCCTCATTGTGCGAACCTGACCCATTCGCATGTCCCGCGAAAAAGGTTCTCATCCGGAGTTGATTCACCTAACTCAACTCCTCGAGCTACGGCGGAACAAGCGACTCGAACTTGCGAAAGCCTGGTTGGACGGGCTCGAATTATCGTACGATCGACAGTATTTCTCGGACGAGCACGCGATGTGGAACCAGTGGCAGGTATGTGCTTTCGACTACTCCCGTCCCGTCGTGCCGAGGTTGCAGAGCTGAACGTTTTTCTCGGACAGAACAAACGCGCTGAGCTCCGCACTGAAATGCTCGAGGAGGCTAACACAAAGAGACGGAGGCTTGACCGCGAAAAGCGCGCTCTCGAGCGGCCGAAAGACGGCGAGTTCTTCTACGGTATCCCTCGCTAGCTAACGTAGCAGGACTAACCACAACTCTACACCGTCCTCAGATACACTTGCGACGATCCTCGCACCTCGGGCGTCGCCAGCAGTCCCCCTCCATCACCGACGTCGGCTGGGTTTCGACGGCGAGCCACTTGTAGAAAACGAGATCGCATGGGCCTTGCGAAACCCAGACGTTCGAGCGGATCCATCGCTGAGCGCGTTGGACGACGCCGACGCTTATGCCGATCTAGAACGGATGGGCGTAAGTGGCTCTTCTCCGCCTCGTCTCGTGTCGCTCACTAGGCTGATCCGTCTCGTCCCCAGCTTCGAGAATCGATCGGTCACCACGGATTATACCCGTACGACTCTATCTACGGACACGGGGCTGCGCCCCATCCCGCGTATGCCGACCCTCGCGCAGCTCATCTCGGCCCCGGCTTTCCGTATTCGTACGACCCAGCCGCTATCGCCATGCAGTCGCACTCATACGTTGCCGCTGCGGCCGCTGCCGCTGCCACGCCGGCCCCTTTCGCATCACTCCCTCCCCTTCCCGGTCGAGATCAACCCCCATCTCGCCCATCCTCAAACCCTCGGCACGCGAACTACCCCGGTGACTCGGGAAGTGCTCAGCAACAGCATGCTTACAGCGCAGCTTCAAACCGAATCTATCCGTACTCGAACTATCCTGAGTCGGTGACGGCGGAATCGATGCACGCCGGCCAACATGGTTCTTGGCCGGGGAAGCCTTCGCTTAGTTCGGCGTATGGCTTCGAAGAGGAACGTCGGAGGACGCTCAGCGCGGGGGGAACTCTCGGAACGACCGAGTCGCTCGACTCGATTGCCGGATCGCGCCAGAGTGGAGGAGGTCCGAACGGCCACGACGATGTCATGAATGGTTCGCGAGCTGTCGAAACCGGCGGACGCACAACTCCTGTCGGGGGCAGCAACCCGAAACCGCGATTGACACTGGACGACCACATGAGTCACCGCTCTCCGAAAGCGACGACTTCGACCACGAAAACCGCCGAGCGGACAACATCCGGGCGCAACTCTCCGGCTTCGTTCATGGCGATTCCGACGATCCCTCCGTTTGACCGCCACCGCCACGAGATGGCCATCGCCGCGGCCCGTGCCAACTCTCCCCACCCTTCTCACGCGAAACCCGCGCAATCTGCATCTTCCGTCTATCCCCATTCTTCGGCTACAGATCAACAAGCTCAGTACCCTCACCAAGCGGCGACTGGGCAAAGTGCAGCTCAGCGCGCCGGTTACATGTAGAAACGATGCTGCATTGTCTCCGAACAATTCTTTTTTTCCCCTCCCAGTGCATCATCTCTGTTCTTCTCGAGCTCCCGAGGCTCGCCCCAATCTCTCTCTCGCAGTCGTCATGTTGTATCGTAGTGCCCCCCCTTGATGACTCTTGTGTGCCAAAATCTAGTGTCGCGATCGGTCTTTCCCCTCCTCGGCGCGGCATTCGGCCCGCGCTTCGCATTTGTCGGGAATCCAAATTCCCGACTTTCGGACTTTTTGGCATCCTTTCTTTCCTCACGCCTCGTCGATTCTCTTACTCTTCTGCCTCGACGACTCGCACACTACCTCGGAATCATGATTTTTGAATCGCCCTGGCCCAAAGTCGACCTACCGGAATGCAGCGTATGGGAGAAAGGTGAGTTGTGTCGTCTGGAATTTTTCCCCACTTGTTCCCTCGCTTGCCCCCTCTCTCGATCGTCCCGACTGTTCCACACACCTGACGCTTTTTCGACGGTTCGAAAGTTTGGTCAAACCCGAGGAACAAGTCAGACACGGACCTGGCAGTGATTGATGGGCCTTCCGGTAGGACTTTGACGTGAGTGTTCGAGTGATCGAAAATGTGTTACCCGCCCACCCTTCGCGAGCTGCGCACGGGATTGTCGAGACTAATCGAGACACACGACCTTGGGCCGCCGTCGTCTTTCGTTGAGGACATCTCCAGACGAGGTCAACTTCGCGACCTCGCGCAGCGGACCGCTCACGGCTTCCGTCGTTCGCTCAAACCTGGCGCGGTCGTGCTCTTGTTCTCGCCAAACTCGTTCTACTACCACATGATCGTCTTGGCGACTCAGTGTGGCGGTCTCGTGTTCAGTGGAGCCAACGCTGCGTACATATCGAGTGAGTTCGCGCACCAGGTCGAGGATTCGGGGGCAGAGCTGGTTCGTTCTTTTTTTCTTTTTTTCGATAATCGTCGCTTTCGCGCTCTTCACCGACGCCTTCACGGTCACAGCTTCTCGTGCATCCTTCGGTACTCGGGATTGCTCTCGCAGCGACGAAGGAGCTCGGTTGGAGTGAGCGACGTCAGGTCGAAAAGATCGTGCTTGCGGTCCGGAAAGACGAAGCTGGCGGAGCCGACGAGCGGTTCTTGACGCTCGACTCGCTCATTGACGATCAGTTTCAAGAGCCATACCACATCCCTGCGCCGAAGACGACCGTCGCTTACCTCGGGTACTCTTCTGGAACGAGTGGAAAGGCGAAGGGAGTTCGAACTTCAGCCTACAACATGACGGTGCGCAATTTCGTCGGGTCTCGGAGCGTATCTCTACTGACCCCAGGCCTCCTTCAGTCGGTTCTATCGATGTTGGCCCCCTTGAACCGAGATATTACAGATCGGGACGTTTCTATCGCGGTTTTGCCGCTGAATCGTGAGGTCGAATGTCGCCCCAGCCTCTGCAGACATTCATCTGACCCAATGAATTGATGCCTCAGATATCTACGGACTCACCAAGCTCCTGCACTGGCCAGTTCTGGTTGGTACGCCGGTCTTGGTGATGCCAAAATACGAGATCAAGCAATTGTGCCAGCTCGTCGAGCGGCACAAGGTGTCCATCTTGATGCTCGTTCCTCCCATCGCCCTCTCGTTGGCACGGGACCCAATCGCCACGAAGCATGACCTCTCGAGCCTCCGCCTCGTCATCAGCGGCGCTGCTCCCCTTGGGCCCGAGCTCGAAAAGGAACTGGCGAACCGTCTCCCCAAATGTGATGTCATTCAGGCCTACGGTGTGTCTGCTTGCCTCCTGTCGATCGAAACGTTAGCTCACGATCGTTGCTCGTTCAGGTCTCACCGAATCGTCGCCTACGACTCACGTCGCGCTCAAGCCTTACAACAAGCGAGGATCGATCGGACCGAACTTGCCCATGCTTCGAAGTCGTATCGTTGATCTCGAGGTACGTGCGATCTATTCCTCAAGAGCGCCGAGCGACAAAAGCTCAAGCTGGGTTCTCGATGCGATTTGCAGACGGACAAAGACCTCGGACCGAACGAGACTGGAGAGCTCTTGCTCTCGGCACCTTCGATCATGCTAGGTTACCACAACAAGCCTGAAGCGACCGCCGAAACTTTGGTCAGAGACGCAAAGGGCGACATTTGGCTACGAACTGGCGACATTGCTCACGTGGACGACGACGGGTGTTGCTATGTCACGGACCGGAAGAAAGAGCTCATCAAGATCAAGGGTACGTCAAGTCCTGCGCGCTACTGCCCCGGGCTCACTCCGTTTGAACGCGTTCTGATGATTTTTCCTTGTCTTCCCGGTCCCCTTTTTCCTTCCTTCCTTGCTGCTTTCCGCCTTTTGTCTACTCTTTCGCGACGCGATCATGATTCGGTCCACAACTCGACAGGCTTCCAAGCCGCTCCAGCAGGTAGGCTTCGGCATACCTCAAAGCTGAGTATCCTTCCGCTGACTTTTTTTCGCGCTTTTCTCTTTCCCGTCGCTAGAACTCGAAGCTACGCTCCTCGAGTGCCCGCTCGTCGCAGACTGCTGTGTCATCGGAGTATACGACGACTCGCAAGCATCAGAGTTCCCTCGGGCATACAGCGAGTCGAAACCTTCCCCATGAATTTTATCTGCTCGAGTTGGGAGGGCCGGAGGAGCTAACCGTTTGCGTTTCTGTTTTGAACCTCGAGACAACAGTCGTACTGACGGACGTTGGGAAGAAGGACAAGAAGTACACCGAAACGATCAACAAATGGTTCGACAGTCGAGTCGCACACTACAAGCGCCTCAAGGGGGGAATCAGAGTAGTCGAAACGATCCCGAAATCACCGTCTGGAAAGATTCTACGCCGAAGTGAGTTCTTTCCCCTCACCCCCCCCCTCTTCCTTCCTCGTTCGTTCGTTACGACACGCAAGGTCTACCCCACAACATCATGGACCCTGACCTGGGTTTTCATTTGCGTGCCCCTCCCTAGTCGTTCGAGACGAAGCGAAGAAAGAAGCCGCTCAAGAGGCGGCGAAATCGACTCGTGCAAAACTGTAAAACGCCGTTCGCGCGCGGGCGCGGGTGTCAAACACCTTTTTTCTGTGTCTTTCTTTCCTTTGCACGCCCCCGCCCCTTGCTTGTAACGAGTCCAATGATCCCTGTAACGAACGCCGAAGAAGTACACTGCAAAGTAAGGAAGAAGGGGAGGGGGGGGACGAAGCTACAAGACAGAGAGAGACGGAGAGAGAGATAGAGAGAGTCGCTCAAGAAACGTTACAGATGATCCATGTTAGAACTCCATCGACTGTGCGTTTGCAGCTGCACGTGGATTCGAATGAGGACAAGTTGTCAGTACCGGTCCTTTGTCTCGTTCCCCGCGAGAGAATGCCAAGTGGAGGCTACACGAGGGGGAGGGATGGGGGGAAAGGGGGAGAGGGGAAGAGAAGGAGAAAAAGAACGGGTTCCCCCCCGAGTGCACGGGACTCACCCCTCGATTCCCTAGTTTTCGCCTTTACGATGTTGTCGGCGTGACGCTCAAACAACTCGACGTACGGCCTCAGACTCGTCTTTGACCAGTCGGCCTGGGTGTCGCCCCGGCGCGCGAGGAGTTCGAGTTCGAGCAAGAGTTTCCCGACCGTCGGGACCGTGTCCGGGTTGAAGTCGTCGATCTCGGACGCGAGGATCGGAACACAAACTTTACCTACACGCTCGAGAGGACGAAGCTCGATTGGCGTCAGAGAGGAAGGGGGGTGATGAAGGGTCCGAAAAAGCAGGGAGTGCAAGGCCCCCCCGGAACGGGAAAAAATTAGTCGTACCGGTTCCTGGATGGACGCAGAAGGGAGCTTTGAGCAAGTGGTTGAGTTTTCGAGAGACCTCGGTATCAATTCGCGGGTACGTGTACTGGATCACGATATCCTGCGTTGCGTCTTGATGCTTCTTGGCCAACTGGGGACAAGGTAGAAACAGAAAAAGGAAGAAGAAACCCCACGGCGATTCAGTCGAAGCGATAAGAAATCAGGGAAACAGCAACAGCAGGAAAGGGACGTACGGTGGCATTCGATTTCGGAGGCGCGTGTTCGACCTCTTTCCATCGGTCTGTCGACGATTTCTGGCTCGCGGCGTCGCCCGAGAATGCTTTGAGTAACCGGGCGGAGTTTTCTGTTTCACCCTCGGGGCCGTGACCCATTCGTCAATCCCTTGCACCCCGGAGACATAGAGGCAGTGGTGCAAAAGGGGACTGACCTCGATCGGGGAGAAGGTTGAGGAGGCCTTCCCATTGCGCGGGATCCGTCTTGAAACAATCTTGATCTTTCAACACGACTTCATCGAACGCTGGTTTCAGATTGCGCCAAGCTCGTCTAAGCTCGAGTCAGAACCCGGCGGTTGTATCGACGGCATCAGCTTGCATGGTCACGAAACGAGTATTGCGCGATACGCTTAAACAAAGGGTCGAGAGAACTCACTTGAGAGCGGGATGCAAAGGTCGTTGTAGTTGGACGCGCTTGTCCATCGTGGTGTACCCTTTGATCACGTCGATATACCGTACAATCGCGCTCCTCTGTTCGTCGGTCAGCGCGAGCGCCGACGGATCCGAGATCCACGCGTGAATGCCTCGACGTCCAGAGTAGACCCAGAGGATGTGTTGGAACCCAAAATCGGCTGGATCCGCACGCGGCCCCGTCGGCGGAGTGTCAGATCGTGTCGCGTCCCGTCATAGGAAGCGATTGGTAATCTCTTCGAGAACGTACCTCGGAGAATCTCGTCGAGGACTTTGACCGCGACGGTGATGAACCTCCAGCAGCGCTTGCACATCGCCTTGTCCTTGCAGCAGGTTCGGACGGTATCGTCTGCGCAGATGTCATTCAGCTTGCAAGTCAGCGGGTAGACAAAACGCCGAGACGGGCGAGGAGAAGAACCAAGTACAATCCGTCATATCGATATCGAACACGAGTTCTCGAGTCATCGGTCTGAACGCAGACTTCATGAGGGCTTTACGATCTTTGGGCTGGACATCGACGAGCAAGGGTGGATTGTCATTGGTAGGAGGGGTGGCATGAGAAGCTGGAGAGAGCGAATCGAAAACTCGAGGAACGAAAATTCGATGGGACGGAACTCACCCGCCCAGAGTACATGGGACCGATTTCGAAACGGGAGGGACCGAGCCTAAGCATTTCTGCCTTGAGCTCTTCGACATTGCTGAAGGACTGGTACCGCAGATAAGCGTCGTTGGCGAGGGTGAGGGCGAATTCTCGATGCGTGAATTGTCGAGTCGGGACTGGGAAACGACGCCGCGTGAGGGCGAAGTCGACGCGAGGTTCAAGAGAAAGAGAGAAGACGAACCGTGGCTCTGGTTCAGCCACGTAAACATTGCCTTCCACGGGAGGAGCTTGTTGTAGTAGTTCTTCATGACCATGGGATTGCTCAAGTCGCCCATGGATTCCTCGGTCGCGTCTTGCATCTTGGGCAGGCCAAACAAAGGCTTGTCGGGCTCGTCGGCAAAGAGATCCTCGAGCGCTGGAGACGAGGCAGAGCGAGCGCGCGTATCAGCTAAAAGAGCGCCGCACGAGCGATAGAGCGACGTGACGCGCCTGGCCCGCCCGAAGTCGAAGAAGCCGGGTCAATTTGCATGCTGACCATCTTGCGCGCGAGTCGAGGTCGGTGAGAGGTTGAGCGGTTGAAAGAGAGTCGTGGGACGCGTCGCGCGCGCTGAGGCGACTCGGACTCGGCGTCCCTTTCTCTCTTTGCACGAGCCATCTCGACACACCGCGGCAGTCGCGCACTCACTCCGACTCGTACAGGTGAGTCCCGGCGGGCTGCCCCCCTCCGTCGCCCACGTCGACTGCACTGACCTCGTCGCCCGTTTTTGCTTCCATCTCCCGCCTCGTTCAACATGACTTTGACTCCGTCCCGCGCTTTGTTCCTCACCGCGTCGTTACCCCCTGTGTGACCCTTGTCATCTCGCTACCGCGCTCACGCCGCACGCGACAGTCGAGGGGATTCGGCTCGAACCCAAACACTCAACTTTCGCCCTCGTGCACCACGCGACCCCCCAGCCCCGGTACGCGCCGCACGGCTCGTTCATCCTCACTTTTAGTCCTCGAAATACTCCGCGAAGCGCAAGCCGCGCCCTTGCGACGAGGTGAGTCGCGCGGCGCAGGAAACAATCAACAAACATACTCACGTCGCCTTGTCCTCGCAGCGCTCCGCCCCTCGGACTACACGAGGAAGCCCGGCCAGGACGCCCTCGCTTCAGACTGACCGATGGTACAACCCCGTCCGCCGTCTCCATCGGCGTCGATTCAGTCAACCCATTCGTTCCTCGACGAGGACCCGTACCCTTCAGGCGTTCGGCGACCGCTGTCATCCTCGAACCAGAACCACAACCACTCCGCTCCTGCGACCGATGGGCCTCTCACAAATTCGGCACTCTTGAATCGACTCGAGTCGCTCCTTCGCGCGAAGGCCGAGGAGGTTCAACTCGCGGGCCAGCTCGGACAAGCACTCCTCGAGCAACAGAGTGAACTCGAGCTCCGCATCCGCGAGATCGCAGAGGTCTCGGACCGCTATGCAAGAGCGACTCCGGGAAGGTCCTCAGAAGCCGAGGATAGCAGCGACGGCGAACGGGAAATCGGTGACGAGACGCGACAAAAGTTGAGGGAACTCGAACAGGATCTCGAGGGATACGAGGGGGCCAACTCGGAGCTGTACCAGACTGTCGGTCAAGCTGCGCAGCGAGGGGTTCCGACCGTCGATCAACTCCAGCAACCTCTCGATGCCGGAGATTGCCCTTCGACCTCTCCTTCAACCGTATTCGACTCCCCGCTAGACACTTCCGGTGCCTTTCAAGACCCCAACGCACCGGCTCCCTCGACCACTCGACGACGCGCCCCTTCCCTTTCTGGCGGCAACAAACGCCCCGACCTCTCGGGCGTCTTATCTCCTCCGACCGACCTTGTCGATGCTTCCTCCTCTCGGAGAGCGCGCAACAATGCTCAACACCGTAACAACGACCTCGAGCTCGCGACTGACATCGGTCAAAGTCTGCTCGTCGAGGTTAGAAGGCTTCAAGCGCTCTTACTCGAGAAGGACGAGCACCTACAGAATTCCATCAAGGAGAAAGATGCGATGGCGGGTGAGGTCGAAAGTGCCGTTCAGGCCAGGAGAACGGTCGAGGAAAGCGTCGGTCAGTCGAAAACACGTATTCTTGCCGTCCTGATCGCGTGCGTTCGCCCCTCCCCAGAACTAACGCTGCCGTGGCCCTTCCCTTCCATTATGATAGAACGCTACAAGGAAGTTAACTGGGAACTCGAACTCGCTTCGCAAGATCTCCGCAACTCGCTCGCGTCCGCCCAGTCTGCGCTACAAAAGTCCGAAGTCGAACGCTCAAGATTTACGAAAGACCTCGCATCGACCCGAGACGCATTCGAGGCACAACGGGTCGAGTCGGAGAAGCTGACGCGTCAAGTCGAGGCGCTCAAAGCTAAACACGAGACCGACATGGCCAACATGCGCAAGAACACGGCCGGACTCCAACGAGACAAGAGCGACCTCCAAAGTACCCTCGAAGGCCTCAAGTCTGAGCTCGCGACAAAGTCGCGCGCGATCCGCCGCGGAGACCCGGGAACTCCTGGTTACCGTGGAGGACTCGGACCGGGCGGAGACGACGACGATTCGGACGGGTTCGACCGAGGTCTCGACGACGACGTGTTCAAGAGCACCCAACGCCGCAAGACGGGCGAGGGGTTCCCTTCGGCCGCCGGTCACGGGGGCGACCTCTTTGGCGAGGGCGACTCTCCCGCCGCGAGTCCGATCCAGCGTTCCGGGTTCCCTCCCGCGAACGAGGTCGATGGACTGCGCACGAGTCTCGCGCACGCCCAACGTCAACTCAACACGCTGCGGACGAACCTCGCGAGGGAGAAACAGGCAAAGATGGAGCTGCGGAAACAACTCGTCGAGGCGGGCCGAGCCGGGTGGGAAGACGAAGACGACGACGCGAGTGACGACGATGTCCTCGGTACGGCGACGCCGGCCCATCAACGAGGTCTGGCACTGTCCAAGAGTCGAAGCGCCCGCGGTAGTGCCCGCGGGAGAGGGGCCGCACGTCGAGGCGGAAGGGCTCCTTCGAGGCTCGCTCGTGGTTTCGCCGCCGACGACTTCACAGACGACGACGACGACGACGAAGTCGAAGATGTCGATTCGTTTGGGGGCTCGCGATCGAATGCGCTCTTTGCCCACCATCGACCGAACGATTTCCGCGATAGCGACGAGTCTGTCGCCGACGGCGCTCTCGAATCTCCGTCTCGCGAACTCGGCGACGAGAGCCTGCGCTCATCTCATCTCGGCAACGACAACCAGTCTTCGAAACGGATCAGCATCGAATCGATCGATCCCATCTTTTCGCACCAGTTCGAACGGGCCCGCTCTCCCGATGGCGAGAGCATCCGTTCGACCGAAGAGACGTCGTTCTTGTCGGATGGTGGACTCAACGGTCGTTCGACTCTCGCCGACGTCCTCGGAGACATGTCGCCTCGCCCGGGACACCGTCGTCCTACGAGCATCAGTTCGATCGCATCGCTCGTGCGAGGCTCGACTCCGACCGCCGCCGAACGTTTCGCGTCGGTTTCTGAACATCCCGCCGAGGACGAGACACCCGTCGAATGGACAGACGTTGGTACCATGACCGACTTCCCGCCCCCGGCTCCCGAGATCGTCGAGAAGGAGGTCATTAGAGAGGTCGTCCGCGAAGTCCTCGTCCCGGCACCGATTCCCGAACCCGTCACGATCGTCAAGGAGGTTCCCGTGGAGGTCATCAAAGTTGTCAAAGAGCCGTTCGAGACGATCCGAGAAGTCGAGGTCATCCGAGAGGTTCAGGTTCCCTTCGAGACGATTCGAGAGATCGAAGTGATCAAGGAGGTACCGTTCGAGACTATCCGCGAGGTTCAAGTCATCAAGGAAGTGCCGTTTGAGACGATTCGCGAAGTTGAAGTGATCAAGGAAGTCCCCGTCGAGGTCATCAAGGAAGTCCCCGTAGAGGTCATCAAAGAGGTCGAAGTGACGAAGGAAGTCGTCCGCGAGGTCGTCAAAGAAGTTCCGTTCGAAACGATCCGCGAAGTCGAAGTGATCAAGGAGGTCGAAGTGATCAAAGAAGTACCTGTCGACGTCGTGAGGACCGTCGAAGTCATCAAGGAGGTTCCGGTCGAGGTCGTGAAAGAAGTCTTCCGAGACGTCCCCGTGGAGAGCGTTCGAGAAGTCATCAAGGAAGTACCAGTCGAGACTATCCGCGAAGTCATCAAGGAGGTCCCCGTCGACGTGGTGCGCGAGGTCGTCAGGGAGGTCCCCGTCGAGGTCGTTCGCGAGGTCACGAAAGAGGTTCCCGTCGAAGTGATACGCGAAGTCGAAGTGATTCGTGAGGTCCCGGTCGACGTCGTTCGCGAGGTCGTCAGGGAGGTCCCCGTCGAGGTCGTTCGTGAGGTCACGAAGGAGGTCCCCGTCGAAGTTATCCGCGAGGTCGAAGTGATTCGAGAGGTCCCGGTCGACGTCGTTCGCGAGGTCGAGGTCATTCGGGAAGTCCCGGTCGAAGTGATCAGGGAAGTCGAGGTGATCAAGGAGATCGAGGTGATCAAGGAGGTGCCGTTCGAAACTGTCCGAGAGGTCGAAGTGGTTCGGGAAGTACCGTTCGAAACCGTCAGAGAGGTCGAGGTCATCCGCGAAGTACCAGTGGAAGTCATCAGAGAAGTTCCCGTCGAAGTCATCAGAGAAGTCGAGGTGTGTTCTCTCTCCTGGCCACCCCCGAAGACGGATTCAGCTAATGTCGCTCGAGGAATTTTCGCCGCCTAGGTTATCAAAGAGGTCGTCAAAGAGATCTACTTGCCGGCACCTTCGCCACCTGTGTCGCATGCCGCTACTCAAGCGGTAGACCGCTCGTCGGCATCGATCGACACTCAGACCGACGAAACACTGGCTCGTTCTCCGGGATCCCTCGATCTGTCGACTCTTACACCGATCCCCGTTGCGGCTGCGGCCGCCCGCATGGAGTCTCGCGCTCTCGCCAACCAGCATTCGCTATCGGCACTTGACAGACTTGGTCTCGGGGATCGGGACCACACGATTACGTCGTTCGCAGCACTCCAAGCTCCGCGAGGTGCCGCTTCTATTCATTCCACCTCTGACGCAGTGAGCTCGAGATTTTCTTCCATCGGCTGACGAGCACGTTAGACTGACCTTCCCTTCCGCGATCAACCAGTCGGAGACAACTGACCGAGCGCCGTATGGAACCGATACCGAGACGGACGGCGAGTTCGAGGATGCACGCGAATCCCTCGGCGGAGGTGTCTCTCCCGCTGTCGGCCCGAGATCGTCGTTCGCCAGCACCGCGTACACTCGCTCGACCTCGATGCACGACTTTGTCTCTGTCCGATCAGCACCATCGACAGGCCACGGTTTCGATGACGACGACGAACGAGAGGTCCTCGCCGGGCGAGACGACGTCGAAGCGTTCCGACGCACCGTCCGAGGTGGTCGACCTTCGTCGATCTCGCAGTACCAGCCTTCGCCGAAACCAGAAACGGCCGAGCAGCATGTTCAAACCGAAGATTTGCAGCCGGTGGTCAAGACGGTCTACGTGGACAAGATCGTGCACGTCGACCGCCCCGTCGTCGTTGAAAAAATTGTGTACCGTGACCGTCCCTCGACCGCTCCCTCATCCATTACGGCCACGTCGAACCCGGACACCCTCGACGAATCTGCGGCGGCTGCTTCTGCATACCTCGGCGAACGGGGTCCGCCCACTCGACCCGTCACCCCTTCGAACGAATTGTTCTCGTCGACGAGAACGGTACGAGCTGGTCTGCCTCCTATCGACACGAAAGGGAAGACCCGCGAGTCGCTCGCCTCGATGCCGCCACCGCCGGTGCCCTCGACCTCGCGCAAGACCGGAAGTCCTCGCAAGAGTGCCGCCGCCTCGCTCGCGCCGCCGCCTCGGCCGACTTCACCCCCTCCCCCCGATTTACTCTTCCGCGCACAGTCCCCGACGTTCGACGACGACTACGCTCGTCGTTCGTCGTTCCTCGCCCCTCCTGGTGCCAACACGCTTCGCTCGCAACCCTCATCACTCACTGCTTCGCCGTCTTCGTCTCGATTCGCCGGTCCGTTCTCGAACCTCAAGAACGTTAGACCGCAATCGTCTGTGGACACGTCCGTGTCGCAGGCGCGACCGAGATCTTCGTCTCGGCACGCGCACTCTTCATCGGCACGTTCCGTTTCAGAGTTGAGCGTGCGCAGCGATGTCTCGAGGCGCATGTCGATGGCATCTGAAGCGACGAGCGACGGAGGCGGATTCGACCGTACTGGACCGAACGGGACGGCGATGCGAGACGCCGGAGACTCTTCCGACCCTGTCGTCATTCACGCGATCACTCAGACGATGATTGGCGAGTTCATGTACAAGTACACGCGGAGGAAGCTCGGGAGTGGAATGTCGGAGAACCGACACAAGCGATTCTTCTGGATCCACCCGTACACCAAGACACTGTACTGGAGCGCGTCAGACCCGGGCGCACAGAGCACGACTTACTCGAGTTCGAAGAGTGGTGAGACGCACCGCCGTGCTCGTTTCTCTCGGTCAGCAAGTAGCTAACTCTCGTCCGCTGCCTAGCTTACATTGAAGGAGTACGTCAGATCCTCGATCCCAACCCTTACCCTCCAGGTCTCCACCAGACGAGCATCGTCATCAAGACTCGCGACCGCGAGATGAAGTTCACCGCCGAGTCGAAGGAACGTCACGACATGTGGTTCGCCGTGAGTCTTACTTCCGGCGTCCCGCTTCTCGGTTTGAATCAGGTAAACTGACATTTCCCATTTATTCGGCTTCAGGCGATCAACTACCTCCTCGCGCGACCCGAAGCGAGTGCGCCTCCGAGCGTATCTGGAACCCCAAACTCGCGCCGAGTCGCGACCGCCCACAACCGCGCGCGATCCCAGACCCTGACGGGAACGGTGACGCCGGATGCTGCTGCCCAAGGCTCGGACGCCGACATCTTTGGAGCCGTGCCGGGCCACCTCTACTCGCTCGGGAGCGGCAGCGTTTCAGAGTCTCGCCTGACGCCGAAAGCTGCGCCGCCGGCCCGGGCTCGCAGTTCGCTCGGAACGAAATCGGCGCGCAAATCGGGCAGCACTGCTACCGCGCAAGAGTTCCATCGCAGGAGGAGCACGATCGGGTACTCGAGCCCGAGTTCGGTCAAGACGTTTTCAGATTACGGCTTGGAGTATCCCGACAGAGAATTGTTGGAGGTCGTCGACCGGAGCGAGATACCTCGTGGGGCTGGAGTTTACGACGACAATGACGACGACGATGGCTTCGAAGGGTTGGAAAACGTGAGGGCTTGCTGTGGAGGTAAACATGACGGTGAGCTAGCTGCGTTTTTTTTTTCAGTCGATGTTCGGGCGGACCCCCTGAAAGGTGCTGACGCTCTCGCTCGTGTGTACCATGACGTAGTCGGAAGTCTCACGCGTCGACACCATCATCGACACCAACACAACTCTTCGTCGCAATCGTGGCACTCGGACGTCGATTCTCGTTCGCGATCGACCACGCCTCTCCCCGCGACTCCGTCCCGAGCTCGCTCCAAGTCGTCTTCGAACACGCTCGGATCAATCTCTCGTCGGCTCGGCGGAGCGTTGCCGGGAGGGCAGCGCTCGGTTTCGAGGAAATCTTCGAACGTGGTCGATCCGGCCAAGACGGTCGCGAGGCCGCTATCTCCCCTTCCGACGAACGGAGACATCCCTGCACTCGGTGGTGGCAGAAGGACTCCTGTCCCGTGAATCCATCTGTCGGTGGCAGGATGACACACACCCGTTATTGTTTGGTTTCCCTCTCTGTGCCTTTTCCTCCTCTATCTCTCCTCGATTGCTCACCGCCCCCTCCTCTCCCCCCCCCTGGTGGCCCTGTTTGGTTCCATCATCTCTGCCTTATCTCCTCGTTGCCCTTTGTATATGTTTATCAAGACTGTCCCCTCCCTTTCGAGTTTCTCTCTTGTCCTCGTTCGTTTCCCTTCCATTTCCCCATTCTTTTCCCTTCCGACTCCCAAACTCGGAAACTCTTCGTCCCCGTAAAAGATTCGGGTCCCTCGCGCTTCCCCCCTTCCGCGAAAGCATTACGTATCGTATTTACTGGAAAACCTGCTTTTGTTTGATCTGGTTACCGAAACTGCGAAACCCCTCGTCCCCCCCCCCCCCCCCCCCACTCCCCTTTGAGACGAGAGATACCAGGGTAGGTAGTTTATCTTGTGAAACTGGACCCAACAACCCGTTGTTTTCGCCCAGCTGCATCGCGTGCGCTTCTCTCTCTCTCTCTCTCTCTCTCTCTCTCTCTCTCTCCCTCTTCCATCCTCTCTCTCGCTCGCGGTTCCCGCTTCTTTGACTCCACCCGCTCGAAACGGATCATGTCACTTCCCAAAGGAGGGTGGAGAGGGGGGAGGGGGGGTGGGTGGCGCGAAACCCCGATCGAAGAAGAACGATGGAAACGATGGAAACGAATCGGGGGCGTTTGGTTTGGTTTGGATTGGGCGAGTCATTCGGGGTTTGGGAAAGAGAGCTACTCGTGTCGTCCGGTGTCGAGAACACCGCTTAACCTTGACCGTGACTCGGATTCGATTTCGGACTCGCGGCGTTTGCGTTTGCCGCCCCCGGTTGGTCGACTTTGCCAGAAGCGGGAGTACACGGCGCGGGGATCGGCGACTCGGGATCGATCGGAGGATGCATGACCCGACCGACTTTGCGGTATTTTGCTACGTTGCGTGCGCAGCGTGCGCGTTCAAAGCAGTCAGAGATCGAGAGAGAGAGAGAGAGGGAAATTAAAAATGTTCACCGTGAGACTCGTAGAAGCGTTTCCAATGCCGGAGTGTCTCGAGGTCGCGCTCGGTGAATCCGCGGAGGTCGTGAGTGAGGTGCGTCTCGAAGCATCCCGTGACAAACGCCCTCGCGGCGTCGCGGCCGCTAAAGTGGTGGTACGCGCCTCCCGGTCCGTAACTGTCGCGCCCGAGCGTCACGTCGTACACGTCGCCGTCGATCGCGAGGTAGATTGGCCTCGTGTCGACCGTGCCGTCGTACAGGCTCAGTTGGATCTCGGTCAGGGTCAAGGGTCCTCCAAGTCCTCCTCCTGGTCGGACGAGTTTGTTGGGCAAGAGGCTTGCGAGATCGAAGCCCCACGACCACGAGTCGGTGAGGGCGAGCGAGAGGGTGGCCGAGGTGACCAAGGCCAAGACGGTCCACGTGAGCGCGGTTGAGAATGCCGAAGACGGTGACGGTGACGGTGACGGTGGTGGGGGTTGCTGCTGCTTGAGTTGCCGCTGCTGTTGCTTGTACTTTTGATGAACGAGGAACGGTTGAATCGGCTTCTTGACGGGAGCGACTGGCGGGATCGGTGGCGCGGGTAAAGAGGTCATGAGCGCCGAGAAAGATGTAGAGAGAGATGAAGAGAAACTCGGAGTTGAGAGAAACGTCACTCTCTCTCTCTGTCTCGAATCGACTGTCACCATGTTGGGACGGATATCGACCAGCGTCGGTCAAGTGTGCGCGCGTTCCTCGCACCGAGCGCTGAGTTCGTCGCGTGCACCTCGTTCATCTCCAACTCAATCTCCATCTCACACGGCACCCATCTCGCCACCGTCGAGTCGCAAGTCGACCATCTCTCCCGACGAGATCGCCCACTTCTCGGCCTTGTCGGCGCACTGGTGGGATCCGACGGGAGAGTTTGGCTTGCTGCATCGGATGAACCCCTCGAGGATCGAGTTCATGCGCGACTCGCTCGAGCGCCAAGAGGAACTTCCCGCCGCGACCTGGCTCCGAGGCAAACGCGTTCTCGACGTCGGGTGCGGCGGCGGAATCTTTGCCGAAGTACATTTTTATTCATTCATTCCCTCTACCTCCGCCTCCGCCTCCGCCTCGAAGTAACTCACTCGCACAACCCTCCCGCAGTCGATAGCGAGACTCGGAGCCAACACCCTCGCGATAGACGCGTCTCCGAGCAACATCTCGGTCGCTCAGACCCACGCTTCACTCGATCCTCGACTCGACCTCGTCAACTCGCCCATCCCCCGCCCCGGTTCGATCGCATCGTCACGGCCAACGACAATACAAGGTCGAGAATCAACGTTGGAGTACCGTCACTGCGCTGCAGAAGACCTCGTCGAGCAAGGGCTCGAATTTGACGTCGTGTGCGCGATGGAAGTCATTGAGCACGTCTCGGACCCTCGAGCGTTCCTTGAATGCCTCATGCGGCTAACCAAGGTAAGGCTATCTCGTTCGCTCTCCTCTCGGCATCCCGTCGTGGTTCCAATAGTCTTGCTCATCCCCCTTTTTCTTCCTCGAATTTGCGCTTCGGCTTTAAGCCCGGAGGTCACTTGCTCCTCTCGACCATCTCGCGCACGCCTCTCGCAAAGTTCCTCACCATCACTCTCGCAGAGGACGTACTCCGACTCGTCACGCCCGGGACGCACACGTACGAGAAGTACCTCAAACCCGACGAGGTGCGCGAGTTTTTCAACGACAAAGGGTGGACCGGCATGCGACAGCGCGGGTGCGTGTACGATCCGATCCGGGGCAAGTGGAGGTTGCTCGGACAGGGAGAGTACGGCGGGTGGGGCGAGATGGGGAATTACTTTGTCGGCATCACGAAACCTATGCACTGAAAAAAAACCAAAACACACACAAAAGTTTCGGAATCCCCCCCCCCCCCCCAAATCTTTTACCTGGGGTTTTTCTTCTTATCCTTCCCACGTAGGCCCCGATCACCCGCGAGTAGTAGTCGTCGTCGTCGTCGTCGCGTCGAGGCTGACCTGTTCGATCGCGTTCGACAAGTCTTGGACTGGTCCGTCTCGTGCGGGTTTGGGTGTTTGCGTCGGCGTGCGAAGACCGCCCGCCGCACCGTCGAGCGGTTCCGCCTCCTGCTGCTGCTGTTGTCCGGGACGAGGAGAGGGAGCAGCAGCAGCGAGTTGTTGTTGTTGTTGTTGTTGTGCTTCGAGCGTGGCCCAGCCCCGTCTTTGCAAGTCGCTCAATTGCGACGCCCATCCCTCCCCGACGAGATCGCACAGTTTCTCGACCGCTCGGTCCGTCTCGCCCTGCCAAAACACGTCTCGTGTCACTCGTCCATCGTCTTGATCACCATCATCATCATCTCGGAACCGAAACCCTTCATCGTCGTGAGCGTGTCGAGCCTCTCCGACGCGTTCGAGGTTGACCAAGACGCGCGGGCACGTCGCAGAGACCTTGTCGACGAGCGAGTTGAAAGGACCGACCGAGAGCGACGTGCCCATCACGATCAAGAGGTCGCACTTGCCGTGACCAAAGTCGCCTAGGCGGTTGAAAAACTTGTCGGGCAGGCCTTCACCGAAAAAGACAATGTTGGGTTTGACCAACCCCCGACAGCGACGGCATGCGTCGTCGTCGTCGTCGTCGTCGTCGTCGTCGTCTTTTTTCGGGTCAAAGTCGACGAGTTCGTCGTCATCAGAGTCCTCCCACCCGGACGACTCGTCGGTCGAGGAGGAGAAGGACGTCGAGTCGTCGTCGTCGTCCTCGCCCGGTCGTCGCTGCCGTGAAGACCTTGGTGGTCGTGGTGATCGTTCCTCCGATGACACTTTCGATTCGGAGGACTCGGGCCTCAACTCGGTCGAGGACGTCGAGACCGTTTCCTCCGCCGCCGCCTCCTTCTTCTTCTCGGGTCGTCGTTGTTGTCTTCGTTTATGCTCGTGCCGCCGCCGGGGCTGCTTTTGATGACACCGTACGACGCGTCCGAGCATGATGTCGGGTCGGATCGACTCGTTTGTGTACTCGTGTCCGCATTTGAGGCACGCCGCCGACGCGAATGACCCTGAAGAAAGAGAAGCAAAAACCGCCGAATCCTTCCAGTCAGTTCGCCGTTTTTTTATTCGAAGGGCTCTCTCACCCCCCCCCCTCCCTCTCCCACGGCTGAAACTGCTCCTATTTTCTCTATCCTACGACCCTCGGATTGAACCCTCCGGCGAAGGAAGAGGGGAAGAGCGAGGGAGGAAAGAAGGGGGGAAACGGGTCCCTTGCGAGAAAAGAAAAGAAAAGAAAAGAAAGAAAAAACCACGAACCGTGAGCTTCGACAATGTAGTCTTCTCCGACCCCAGCCATGCGTTCGAGCGTGTCAATGTTTTGGGTCCACACACCCTTGAGCAACCCTTTGTCTTGCAAGAGTTTGAAAAAGTAGTGCGTCGTCGTCGGCTTGAAATTCCCTGGACTGTCGAGAAGAGAGCCGTCCGCGTTGATGAGGGGAGTAGTCAGCTCGAACTGTCTTCCCCAATTTCCGCTGCGCCTCATGGACCAAGCAACAAACCTGGGCCAAGGGCGAAGCAGAAAGAAACTAGAAAAAGAAAAAAAGGACCGGGCATACTAAAGCTCCTTGGCAAGAGTGTAGAACGCTTCAGGTCGTTCGTGCAAGAAGTCGATATCGAAAATCGCCTCGGGACTGGTAAGACAATGGGTTGGGAGGAGCAAGAGCAGATCAATAACTTGTGGAACTGAGGGAATTGAGGTTTTTTTTATCTTTTTTCTTTTTTCTGGGGTCGCCACACTTTGTCGCGCGC
This sequence comes from Sporobolomyces phaffii, assembly GCA_037042985.1. Lineage (NCBI taxonomy): Eukaryota > Fungi > Basidiomycota > Microbotryomycetes > Sporidiobolales > Sporidiobolaceae > Sporobolomyces > Sporobolomyces phaffii. The sequence goes on along the minus strand of JAWNFN010000006.1, from coordinate 580,930 downwards.
GCGCGTTCTCTTTTCGTACCGAGCGATAGGAATGAGAGAAACATACTAGGGGAGGTTGTATCTCGCGAGGTTGTCGTACAGGCCCGTTCCGGGACTACGGAAATCGGGGATCCCGGCGCCGGTACTGATCCCGGCGCCGCACATGACGATCACATTGCGCGCCTCGCCGTCGCGCAAGAGCCTCGCGACGTCGGCGAGGGAGGGACGGGCCGGCCGGTCGAGGTGGGCGAACGAGGGATGTCGACGTCGCTTCTCGGCGGCGGAGGGCCGAGTGGGCGCCGCCGTAGCGGACTTGGAAGAGGTCGAGACAGACATTCGAAACGCACGCCGAGGAAGGAGACGCGCGAGGTGAAACGTAGACTCGAGTGTACGCGACGTCGTAGTGAGCAAAAGGTCAAAAACAGGGGGCAAATTGGGCGGAAAAAAACCCCTGGCCAACGATGAAGCTGTTCGAGGTCGGTTTTTCTTTCGTTGCTTGGTTCTCAACCCACGCGACGGGGGAAACCCAAAGCGACAAACAAAAGACCTCGGACCCGCCGAGCTGTTTCGGCAAGTCGCCATCAGAAACTTCTCCTCAAAGTCAGGGGCCTTTTCCACCCTCCCGAATGCTCGAGCACTATGTCGAAAGCGATTCTCGAATCCCCCCAACCAGAAAAGCAGTGAATCAGTCTGGCGGCAACAAGTTCGTTTCCTCAGACGCGATACCTGTGTTTCTTTTTTCTCCGGTCCCCGTCGCTACGAAAATTTCCTGACCTTGTCCCGAGACTCGCCCGATGGACCTCCCAACCCGAGTCGACCTAGATTCCCTCCCGTACCATCGTCGATGACCCAGGGCGTTTGACCGGCGCTGTACGGCAGTCCGTACGGCGGGGGATAAAAGTGGGGGCCACCGCCGCCGCCGCCGTGCGGGTTCGACGTTGGATTGTGGCGGTCCGAAGCTCGAGTCGCGAGGAGCGACAGTGCAGCCGACGAGCCGTAGATTGTAATACCGAGCGTGAGCAACACAAACAACTGGAAAAAGCACGTGGGTACGAAGTAAACAGGGGAGGCGAGATCCTCAGGTGAGTGAATCGCCTTTCGTTTCGGGAGTCTTCTTTGCAAGACCCCCCTCCCCCCCCCCGGGGGGTCGGGTTTCAAGAGTTCTGCGTGGGCTCACCATGGTTTTGAAACTGATGACGTCGACGAAGCCGTTGACAATCTCGGCGAGCGTTTCGGCGACGACGCGCGTCTTGCCGACAACGACGACGTCGCGGTTCATGCACTCTTCCCACTCGCTGCACCTGCGCTCCATGGCCGGGATCCGCGTCGCGGGTTCGCACCGGTTGTCGACGTACGCCTTTGCGCACTGCAAGATCTCGGACCGGAGCTCGACCGTGAGGGACGAGAGGCGCGATTGGATGTCGGTGTAGAGCGTGTAGAGGAACAAGACGAGGAGTGACAGGACGAGGACCGCAAACAATGTGAGCGAGCCGAATTGCAGGTACCTTTTGTGACAGCGAAAAGCGATAGGGTCCAACCCTTTGTCAGGAACTCGGACGGTGGGTGAAACGAACAAATCCCGGGGGAAACAACCCCCTCTCACCCGAGGAGAACATAGGGCGTATTGCTCTGGAGCCATCGCTCTGGTACCGCGTTCGACACGGCGGCGAGGTTCGGTTGGGCCGCGGCGTGGTGGTGGTGGACTTGAAAACTGAACTCTCCTCGTCGGTTCCCTCGCTGGCCAAGCTGTTTCTGCAACGTCCCGAGGAAGCCCGATCCTTGTCCTCCTCGCGCAGTGCGGTCTTCCGAGTGTTCTTCGTCGTCGTCTTCCTCGTCGTCCGTCTCGATCGTGACGGCCGCAGCGGGCGGACCCGTCTTTTTCCCTCTCGACCTCCTCCTCGAACCTCCTCCTGTCGACGTCGCCGCGATCAACGCGAGGTGGTCGTCGTCGTCGGCTCGACTCGGGGGCTCGACGACGAGGTCTTCGGCATTGTCGGCCATGACGACCTCGTCGAGTTCGTCGTCGTGCAACCCGAGCGCTCCCGGGCGATCAAAGTCGCGTTTCGCGTCGAATTCGAGAGGTTCGAGCAAGGGGGGCGGCCGTCGAGCGGCGGCGTCCGAAGCTACCGTGGCGGTAGGAGGAGTATCGACATCCATCGCTTCATAATGAGTGCCTAGAGTGAGAGAGAGAGTCGGACCGGATTCAGCTGCCGAACACGAGACGAGGTGCCGAACGAGACGAGAAGGAACTCACGTTTACGAGCGCGCTCACCATCTCCGCTGTCGTCGTGCTTGGGGGTCGCAAAGAGCGAGGCCGGGAACTGGCGAGGTCGTTCCCACTCGTATTGCATCGGCGCTTCAGCCGACCGCGCGCCCCCCGGGGTCGACGGCGGCACCGCTGTGGTCAATCCCAATCCTCCTCCTCCGACGGACGGGACGGGAGGAGCCGGAAACCTCCTCATTGCGCGCGCGCGAGTCGTTCGTTGTGTGCGTGGGTTTGCGAGAGTTGAGTGACCCCCCCAGTTCGATGCCAACTACAGACGAGGGTTTGACGTGACTCGTGGGGGCAAGTATGTAGCTCGTGTTTTGTCTCAGAAGGCCCGAGACGCGTGCAGGTCGAGATTGGTCGATCGGAGTTCGCAACACACAACCGCGCGCGAAGTTTCCGCGGGCTACAATATCGATGTGTTTTTGCGACAAAACCTCTTTCACAGAGCGACGGGGGGACGCGAGGTGTTGCAGACAGACTATAAAAGCAAACGAGGCAGGAGAAAAGAGGGAGGGTGAGGGTGGAGGAGGGGGAAAGGCAAGCGGGAAAAAAAGAGGGAGAAAAAATAGTAAAAAGACAAGGTTGTGAAAGGGGGAAAGAACAAAACAGAGCGGGAGGCAAAAGACGGAGACTCGGGAACCCGGCTCAAGGACCACGAAGACGAATACGACTAAAGTTTACGACGAGTGGAAGAACGGGGAGACGAGGAGGAGCGGATCAGAGGTGTGTCTAATCGGACACATGAAAACGAGGGGTTGAGCAAAGGGTGTACGGCTGGGAGATGGGGCGGGAAATCGTAGGAGGGAAAGTATCAACAAGGAACCGCAAGCGAGGGGGGAGGGGGGAGCAAGGGAAAGCAAAAGGGGAACGTGAAATCCAGGATCCAGCCGCCAAGATGATTCTACTTGATCTTGAACTCTGCGAGGAGCGAGATGTGGTCCCTGTTCCACGTCGCACGACAATGTCCGCATTAGCAAGCGATTGAGCGAACGAATAGAGATGGTCGGTGGGACGCACGATGGGAAATGAGCGTTTGGGAAGCCGACAGTTTGATCGAGGTACGAAGTATCGACTTCGCCCAATAATCCCGTCACGCCCATAGACTGACTCGTGTAGAACATGTAGTCGATGGGTTCTGTCACACGGGAGGAGATCCGAGTCAGCGCCCGTGCGTTCCTGCTGTTTCTTTTTTCGTTCGAGAGGGACGCACCTCGGAATCCCGAAGTGTAATTCGTCCACGGCAACTCGTTGATGTGCGAGTACGCCGACTTGAGGTTGAACTTGTGCAGCAAGCCGTCGCTCGTGTAGTGGCCATACACGTGCGACATGAAATCCTCGTGATCGTTCGCGACCGCACCGCGCGACAAGAACTCGTACACGCCGGAATCCGTGACCGAGTTGAAGTCGCCACAGACAATCGTCGGGATCTTGGTCCCGTTCGAGTACGTCGGTGCCTTGTCGTACCCTTCGGCCAAGTTCAAGCGCGACGGTAACCGCGCGAAATCGCTCGCAATCTTTTGCACCTCGTCCATGAGCATAGCAGTTTGGACGAGTTTGACGTCTCGAAACTCGGGGTCCCAGTGGATGTGCGTGTTGGCGACAATCAACCGTGCTCCCGATGCCCTGTGCTCGAGGAGGGTCACGACCGCGATTTGATCTTTCGTCATGACTCGATTGAACATGTCTTCCGTCTTTTTGAAATCGGGTCGGCGCATGGCGATTTGATTGAATTCGATGAGCTGTTGTTCGACCAGGGCGAACCTGGCAAGGGGGCAGGGTCGCACCGTGAGCTACTGTCCCCCCGCTCTTCGTGCAAGGAGGCGATATCAACGTAGTCGACTCACTTGGTGTTCTTGAAAAACGTGGCACAGCCGTCAACTCCCCTTCGCTCGTCTCCCGACATGGTCCGTGCTCGAGATTTCGGGTAATGAACACCGTCGTAATCATGCGACGAGAGATGCTCGGCAAAGTAATTTTCGTACGATTCCGTGTCGACCTCCTATAGGACCCGGTCGGGGCGAGACAAGCCATAGTTCAGCTTTCGTCATCGCAAGAGCATCGATGTAAAGGCGCCCTGGGGGGCCGGGAGGTCACATCAGACGGGGACTGACCTGGAGACAGATGATGTCACTCCCGTAAAGCAAAACCTCCTGCAAGACGAGTTCTTTCCGGTACTCCCACGAGAGGGCCCAACTCGGCGTGTAACCGTACAGCTGCGGAGTCGCATACCGGTCGCACAGGACGTTGTAGCACATGAGCGAGAACGTCTCCTCGGGGCGCTTGTCCGGTTGCGGCAACGCGTCGGGTTCGATCGTCAGCCACGGTCGCTCCGGGGGCGGGTCTTGCACGGGGCACGAATCTCGCAGGTACGAGATCAGGCCAGACGTCCCGTCCTTCTCGACGAGCGACCGGAGTGTGTCGGGCAGAGGGTTGCCTTCGATTCCGATCGTGTCGAGGAGGTGGAGCGTCCCGAGCTGCGGTGGCAGCGACGTGAGGTGGTTGTCGAATAGATACAGTTCTCGCAACCGAGTCAAGAGACCGAGTTGGGGCGGGACCGAAGTGAGTTTGTTCGACGACGCGTCGAGGTGAGTCAGGTGGGAGAGTTTTGAGATCGCGGTCGGGAGTTCGCTCAGGGCGTTGTGCGGGATGTACAACGTCGTGAGGAACGCGTACCGGAACAACTCTGGCGAGAGGTTCTTGAGGTGCATCCCTCCGATGTCGAGCGTCGTCCAAGTCTGTTTCTTCGCCGCATCCTTGTCTCCGCTTTTCCCGCCGACGAGCCCGACCGGGTTCCCTTCTAGTCCCGGTGTCGTCGGTCCTCCTCCTCCTCCTCCATGTCCACCGCCCGTCACTGTCAGACTGTTGTTTACTCCCGACCGTGTCGAAGCCGTCGAAGCGCTTCTCACCCCGCCTCCGCCCGACGAACTCGAGTCGTCGCCGAGACTCGAGTCTTTGCGATGCGTGCCCCCCGTCGCGACGATCCCGTTGACCAACTTACCCGCGAGGATGACGCTCCCCGGCCGGTTCGGGTCTGTGATCGGGATCGCGGCCGACGGCGTCGGAGTCGACCGCTCGCCTCCTCCTCCTCCTCCCCCGCCCCGTTCGCCTGCGCCCACGCCGCCGCCGGACGCCGAAGTGACCGAGTTGGACTGACCGCGCGCGGCGAGGTGGGCCGCGCGGGCATAGTGGTGTGGGGAAGTCGCTCGGCGCGAGTTGTTGGCGAGGTTCAGTTGCTGCGCCCAGTGCGCCGAGAGGGGTTGGTTCGAAGGGTGCGGCGAGCCGTTCGGACCCGAGTTGGGGTTCGACAGGTGGTGAGACCCGGGCGGCGGGGGTGGAGGGGGGATCCCACCCTGCTGCTGCTGGAGCGAGTTTGAAGGCTGCGAGTTTGACGGGTGCGGACTCGAGAGATGAGAGTGCGCGTTGAGTTGTTGCTGTTGCTGCTGCTGTTGCTGTTGCTGCTGCTGCTGGGAAGGGTGCGAGGGACCGTTCGAGTAGGCGGGAGAGGAGGGAGGTCCACCGGGGTACGACGAGAAGTGGTGCTGGGAGCGTGCGAGGTAGCGATGCGGAGGCGGATAAGGTTCGTACAACACCGACATGGGTGCACGCGTAGCGGAAACAGGAGCGCACGGACGAAGGACGAGGGGGACGGGGAGGAGAGACACGACGAGATTTAGCGCGTTTGCATAGACTCGGTGCCCACGGCTTTGACCGACCGACTCACGTGGTGGTGCTGAGGGTTCGGGCCCTGCTGGTAGTGCCCATGGTGGCCCTGCTGCAATTTGTTCAAGAGCGAGTACCGAGGACCTCCTCCTCCTCCTCCTCCTCCTCCGCTGTTCCCGTTCCCGTTACCGTTCCCGCCCGAGCCTCCATTCTGCTGCCCGGCTCCTCCCGGAGAGTACAGGTGGCTGTTGGGCGGCGGTGATGCCGGGGCCGGACTCGGACTCGGACTGAACGAGTACATTCGAATCTTCAGACTGCTGGCAAAGGGGTGAAGGCGACGTTGAGACTAAGCAGACAGCGCCGAAGTATCATTCAGGCACGTCTGCACGCGAAAGGGGGGGTCGGGTCTGAAAAGGCGAGGGAATGGCTGCGACGCGGCCGCGGGCGAGAATTTGGGTGCGGCGGTAGAACCCAAATAATTCGCTCTCGCACGGCGCCCTCGGATTCACGACAGGTTTTTATCCGACCATCTCTCAAGGCAGGCCTCATTGCGTCTCTATCGCCTTCAACCGTTCTACCAACACGTGACTGCACTTTCGCAGCGCTTCTTCCTCGTCGACCGTCGCCCAGCTGCACCCGGCCCACCGAATCTTCTTGTTCCAATCGACGAGGAAGACGTATCCGACGTGCTTGTTCGGCATCCCGAGCGGCTCGCGGAGGTATTCGAGGGATTGGTGGGAAAGGAGGTAGGTTGGATGGTGTTCGATCGGAACCGTCTTCCGCAGCGACGACACAAACATGGACACGAGGAAGGATTTGAGCGGGTTCTCTTGTAGATTGATCTGCGAACAAGGCGGAATGGCGTAGCAAGTCAACGCGCATTCGTGCAGATGGCAGGAGCGGGGACAGGGCAGTCTGCGGAGGTGAGTCCGAGAAGCCGAGACTCACGTAGACGTATTGAAAGTGATCTTCATTTTGCATATCTGCCAGCGCGGGCCTTACGAAACTGTTGATGTGTTCCTGTGATCGTGAACATACGGGACAGCACAAGCAGTGCTGTGAGTTCCCGGTAACCGAACGAGATCGACTGTGGAAGAACCCTCACTTCTGAACTCCGGAAACTGCTGAAGACGACCAAACTGACTTTGTTCTCGAACAAATCTGTCGTGTGGGTCTTCTCCTTTGTAGCTAATGAGACGCCTTCGATATCCGGGAAGTACAGTGACAGCTGTCGGCGTACAAAGTCCTGGTCAGTCGACCAGTAGCGAGTGCGCGATAGAGCGCCGTCGGATTGAGGGGATTAACTTGCATCTTCGCGAATGAGCGTCTTTGGCGAAGCGTACGATTTACCGCCTTCGTGCCTCAGTTCGTTATAGTCGTGGAAGTAACCTTTCGAGACTTGCTTGACCCTGTCGCGCGGCCGTCGAGCGTAAGACGGGCGTTCGCGGGTTTGAGACCGGGATGCTCACAGATGCCTGCGCTCTTGGACGCGCTTCTCGCGGTTCAAGAGGTCGGCGCGCCATTCCTCTCGACTCTGCTTGCCCTTTGTCGGCGGGTGCTGGACTCCGAGCGCTCTTGCGAGGTACGGCGGGGGCCTCGTGTCTTTCTCCTCGAGTCTCTTGGACGCTGCTTCTTCTGGCGTGAGGTGAGGTTGGTCTGCTTGTCGTGGCGGGTCTGCACGGCGGGTCGGAGTCGCGGACCAGGACCGGACCGGGACGCGAGTCAACCTCGAGTTGCAAGTCGCGATCCTGCTCGACTCGCGTAACCCTGTCCGAAGTGAAGCGAGCATCGCGGGAGAAGGTCGAGGACGAGACCGAAGCGAGTGAGTGAGAAAGAGAGACGCGACGTTCAAGTTGAAGATGAGCCAACTTTTGACTTCAACTTTTGGCATCTGCACCTCGACGTATGCTGCCCGAAGGAATCCCCTCGTTGCCGCCGAAACCTAAAGAGGAGCTCACGCCTACCGGACTCGTGACGGCGTGGAAGAAATCGGGCGAGTTTGACCAGTTGCGCAAGCGGCTCCTCCAAGAGTTCCTCGCCTCGGTACGTCAACTCTGCCTGCCTTGCACGGCCGAGGTCGAGTGTGGTCACTCGTGGGCTGAATTGGTCCGCACGGCGTGTCTCAGGGCGACAAGGCCGAGCTCGTGGCCCAACTCGACTCGATCCTGCCCCGAGTGCTCGAGTCGGCCGTGCCTCCCATCTCGCGCATCCCTCGCAAAGACCGCCCGTCCCACGTGCTCGACACGCTCGACAGAGACCCGACCCGCCCCAACCCCCTCGATCCCAACCTCGCACGCGTCAAACTCCGCTTGACGACCCAACGCGACCACGAGAGCGTCGGTTTGGGCCGAACGATCGAACGCCAGCTCCGCAATTGTCGCAGGAAGTACTACGACCCCGATTGTCGCGACATCCAACTCGAACCGGACAGTCGAGAGGCTGAATTGACGACGGGCGAACCCAATGCAACGGAACCTCTCGCAAGCACAGGCGACTCACCCGACGCTCTCGTCAGTAAAGTCAAGGACGAAGACGATGCGGAGAATGCCTCGAAGCCCAGTGTCGACGTGGCAGACCCGCCGGCAACTGTACACGATCCGAGCGGAATCAAAGCCGGGATCGCAAACTCTCCAAAGAGGGAACTCTCGCCCCAGTAGATCCCCAGTTGCGTTTCGTCTCGACCAATCGGTCGGATGTACTTTGTGCTTTTGAGCTGTTGTTGTAGCATAGTGGTGAAGCGTCGCACAAAAAACCTTCCGGGAATCCCGAGCGCGACCCGCGAGCATGTTGATTTATGAGGGAATAGTTGCACCAGAGAAGTGTGTCCAATTCAGGTGTTCGTATGTACAGTACTGTACATGGGCAATTGATTATGCGAAGACTCGTGCCGCCGGTGCGCGGTTTCTCGGCTCTCATCCAACCACGCATTACAACCTCGACATCGTCATCCGCATACAGACAGATCGAGCTATGCAAGGCTCGCGAAGCCGGAGATCTAGTCACGACGAGGGTCAACTAGTCGTGATTCGGTCTTCCGATGGAGCCGCGTTCCCCCTCTCGTCCCGCGACGGACTCGCCGAGATCTCGACGTATGACGGCCCGCACCGCTCTCAGATGGCACATGAGCTGACTGCTGGCTTGGCGCGGTCGACAGGTTGGACCGATTACGCAACGACTTGTTGAGTCCTCTGTTGGAGATCCCGCCCGACTGCCTCATCCTCATGAACGATCAAGGGATCCCACTCGTCAAGGAAGAATCCCTGCAACAATTGCTACGACTCTCGAGGGAACCTAGAGACGGGCCCGAGGCGGCCGACTCTGTCGTTTCGGAACAAAGTGGGGAGGAGCACCGCCGGAACAGAGTGCGTGCACCGCAAGACCCAAGGTTGTACGTCTTTGATCGAGAACATCTCGACGCCGACCCCGAGCTCGTCGCCGATACCTTGAGGATCGACGAAGAAATGGTTCTCAACGAACCCCCTCTGCATCGTACAGCCTTTTCTTTCTCCCGTCTCTCTCCACAGACCGCGAACCCGCTAAAGCGTGTCATTTGCCCCTCCCCCCTTCTCATGAACAGTTGAAGACCCTCTGACTTCTCACCTCTCACTCTCGCTGCACAACCTTTCGACGCTCCAAGCCCTGACCTCTTCGATCAAGAACCAACGATCGTCCCTCTCGCTCGCATTGTCCAACTTGCACCGCGTCAACTCTGGCACTTCGACTTCGTTCCACTTGTACCTCGAGACGGCCGAACCGCTGTTGCACCGGTACGGCGAGTTGCTCGAAGGGTGGGAACACAACATGGACAGTATCAAACGCGTGCGCGTCGTCAATGGCCTCCTCGTCCGAGGCGGCGGACCCCTGCAGCCTTCGAGTGGGAGCGTCGTCGCCGCCGCGGGGCAACAGCAGTCGTCGTCTTTGTCGCACCAGAGGGAAGCGAGCACGAGTCAAGCGAGCGCGACCAGAGGCGGAGGTGGTGGCGGCGCGACCGTGAACGAGGACAAGCAGCGGTACCTCGGCGACTACGTCAGCACGGACAAGATGGTCGCCGTCAGAGATGGGTGTGCCAAAATTTTAGGTACTGTCCACCCCCCCTTCCCCCTCCCCCCTTTTCCTTTCCTCGCGCTCGCTGTGAATCCCTGTCTGACGGGTTTTTCTCCTCAGCTGAATTGAGGATGAGGGCAGAAACTTTACAAGTCACCCTCGACGATGTCATGGCGAACGCGGAAGCCGTGCAAGCAGATCTCGAAGCCACGAGGTGCGGGTTTGCACGTTACTGCGATTCGCCTCGAGACGCAGGCTTGACTGACTTGAAACTCTCGGCTAACCGACGTGCTCCTCCAGTCGAGATCTCGAGGATCTCGAGGCGTGTGAGCAAGATGCAGAGCACGGTCATTTGCGGATCGAAGAACTCGTACACGCAGGCGAATCGAGTGAGTTTTCCAGTCTGAGTCTGTCCCCTGCGGCCAGATCCGCTCGGCCGTCGTCTGACCGAGACGTATCTCCACGACTCAGTGACAGACTCGAGCCTGCTCGCGCAGTGTTTCGAAGAGTTGTCCGTTTGCGACGCCGAACATCGAGACCGGATTCGATTCTTGATCGAGAGAAAGGCAAGGCGTCCGTTCTGTCGGTCTTGGGTCAGCGACGAGCGTGGTATACTGACATCTAGAGTCGTGTGATGATCTCAGAATGCCATGACTCGGTACCTCTTGCTTCAAATGCAGAAAATCTCGGCATTGCAGAGCGATATCGCGTCGATGCCGAGCGACCTCGGCCTGCTCGATCACGACCTGAGGTAAGGTCTACCACCGCTCCATCTCGCGCGAGCTCGTCTTTGGGTCCAGCACTGAGACCCTCCGTGTCAGAACTCGGACGGAAAACTTCAAGCACCTGGCCCGACTCGAAGGGCTCATTCCAGCTTACATCGCGACAGTTAGTGAAGTCGTCCGTCGCAAAGAATACAGTGCGTCATCCGAGCTCGAGACCTCCGCCGTCGAGTCTACTCGGCGACGCTGAACAACGAACCGATTTCGTTTCCAGGTCGACTCCTCTCGACTCATGCCGTTTCGCTGGCCGACGTGGTCAAGCCCTGGACGGCAATCGAACTTTCAAGGAGGAGGCACTACCGTACAAACTTTTCGGGCAAGTTGCCGTGGGAGGTGAGGGGGCTCGGGAACACCGCCGACGAGCTCGTCCCCGAGATTGGATTCCGAGTCGACCTTAGAGGCGTCGAGGGTCTGCCGGAGCTAGGCATCGATACTCTATATCGTGAATTTTCTTGCGCTGGGCGCCGAAGAACTCTCAAAAGGCGGAAATGACTGACGAGACACCTCTCGGCGTTCCCTCCATGACAGACCTCCGGACGATTTTCGAAGAACTCGTTCGTGATCTGCCTCCCCGGCCCGATGCCGACCCGATGGCGCATTCTTCTGGCTCTCACAACGACCGACCACATCCCCTCGAAAAGGGAAAGGCGTTGCTCGACGAACTAGTTTCGAACGTCGAACATTTGTCGCACGAGTTCGACGAATTCAAAGCCAGTTACGCAACGATTTCCTCCGTCTTCATGCCTCGCGTTTCGCGTTTCATACCCAAAACCTTTCGGATCCGTTGCTGACGAAAAGCTCTTCCCTGCGACGAACCCCCACCTCGTAGGTTCCACCCCAACGCGGAAAGACACCGAAGTCGACATCGTGGGTCGGACCGACTCGCTCGAGAAAGAGTTGCGTCGGATCGAGGACGCGCACGAGCAGCTGTCGCGCCAGTTGCAATCGGAGCGGTCCCTCCACGAAGAGGCCGTCGCGAAACTCGAAAACCGGTGCTCGACCGCCGAAGGGGCCGAGCGGCGCGCCCAGGTCCAAGCCGAGCAGTCGGAGCGGGACCGGGTCGAGTCGGAGACGAGGGTCGGGGAATCTCAACGCGAGTGCGAGAGGTGGAACAGCTTGTTCGAGACGGAGAAAGCTCGGAGGACCGACCTGGAGAAAGAGGTCCACGAGGCCAGGGTCGAAACGGAACACGTGAGGAAATCGCTCGATGAAACGGAACGGGATCTCGTCGACGCTCTACACGACGTCGAGGCGCTACAGGAGCGCGTCGCTGAGCAAGACAAGCAAGTCGGAGCGCTCCGGAGCGAGGCGGATCTCGACCGAGCCGTTTTGGAGAAAGAACTCGCCGAGATCCGGGAGTCATTTGAGGCTACAAAGAGCGAGATCGAGCGCTACGCAGGAAGAAATCGGACCCTCGAAGAGATTGCAGAAGGCTTGAGGGAACAGATCGCGAGATGGGAGGCGGTTACGCAAGCGAAAGAAGACGACATCGCTTCCCTCAAGCGTCAACTTGACGAAGTACAATGGGACAAAGAGATGGGAATCGTCGACGCACAAAAGGAGCTCGTACAGGCGCAGAAACAGGCTCGAGCTGCCGTCGTCATCGCCGGCAAGCTTAGGGACGAAAACGACAACATCACCCGCGCTCTCAATTCTCCTCCACCGCGCAGACTCGACGCCACATCGTCGAGTACGGCAGCCGAACTCGATCGGGCGACTCAACCTCCTCAACCGATGCCACCTGCCGACGACGCTTCCTCGAATTTACCTTCCCTCGATTACGCTTCGGGTGATATCGACGAACTCTTGCGCGAACTCGAGCAAGTGAGCCACGTACCTCTCGCCGAGGCGATCAGGAACAGGATGGACGGCTTGACTACAATGACGAAGAAATGGGTCAAAGAGGCGAAAGCCTATCGCGAGAGAGCGCATCGAGCGGCGAGTGGAGCAAACGACAAGATCGCATTTCGACAGTACGTTCCCTTTTGCCTTCCACTCAAAAATTGAAGTGTTCTCCTCATTCTCGTTGACTGAGACAACTCGTGTTGCGGCTCATGCAGCTTTGCGAAAGGAGACCTCGCTTTATTCCTTCCGACTCGGAACGCTACTGTCCCGGTCTGGGCAGCGTTCAATGTCAGCTTCCCGCATCATTTCCTTTCGCCGACGGGCGTAATCGCCGAACAAATGAAGACACGGGAATGGATCGTCGCTCGAATCACCTCGTTCACAGAGACTATCGTCGATGCCAAAGTAAGGTTTCTGTTGCCACACTCCCGCTCAGACTGTCGTCGCTAATGCCTCCTTGGATTAGGACCCTTCGACAAATCCCTACGTTCTCCCTCCAGGGACCAAGTTCTTCATGCTCGAGGTCGAACCGTGGAGCAGCAAGGATTCGTCTCGATCGAGAAAACACTCGTCCGACAAGGACAAGGACAAGTCCCGCAAATCCAGCTCGAATACGCCTTCGCGACCGACTCGAAGCAACTCTGAGCTCCTCGTTTCTTCCCGTGCTCCCTCTTCAACGACCGAGTCGGCCATTCTCGTTGATCGACCCACGCCCGTCTCGAGTCCTAGTATCCGTCGCACCATGTCCGAAGGTCTACCCCGAGCCCAATCCGTAGTCGCTCGCCCAGAGCACGCCATCGCCGAAGCGGACGAGATGGAGGCCGATGCCGACACCCTCTCTCCCTCGCCTCCGAATTTGCGACAAAGTGTTCCACGCTCATTCGGCGCTGGACCCGCTGGCTTTCCGTCCGGGTTGACTCGAGCTCTTGCTCTGTCGCAACCTTCGACGCCTTCCCAGCAGAAGTCCGACCCTTTCGTCGCGTCTTCGGCTCCCTCCCCAAACCCGTTTCAGATGTCGTCGTCTCCCGTCGTCGGCTCTCCTCTCCGCCAAGCCGCCTCTCCGCCGACGACTGACTATGATCCTTCGCACTCGACGACTGGCGCCTCACCAGCCTTTCTCCCTTCGGCCGCAAAGAAGAACCAGCCATCGTCGACGGCCTCCTCCCTCAGCGCGAGCAACCAGTCTCCGCGATACATTCGGTCGTCCCCGTCGTCTCGCAAGGATTCTCGCGCCCTCTCGATCACGGGCAGTCGCCCTAATCCTTCCACGTTCCTGTCGTCGTCACCGGCATCTTCTTCGGCGAATTCGATTCACGGCGCGAGTCAACCTCGTTCGGCGAGCTCGGGCTCGTCGATCCTCTCGTCTTCGATGCACCGCCGGGGTCTCTCTGGACTCAATGGCATCTCGCCGTCGCTGATCGACGGCAAAGCATTGCCAACCAAGGAGGCTCAGCTCAACGACTCTCGATGGAACCTCCTTCAGGACGGACTCGAGGAGAACGACGGGCGCAGTCTAAGTTCGACTTATACGACGCACGTCCCGGCGGGACGCGAGGGGAACCGCGAGCCGTTGACCTCTTCTTCCCCCGCCGAGGCGGGTCGGGCCGGACTCGGCGGTCGAAGTTTGCGCGAAGGGTCGAGCACCACGGCGTCAGTGTTCGACATGCTGATCGGCAAGGCCCGCTCGAATGCGACTCCCGTCGAGCGTCAACAGCCCGCCGCGTCGACATTTTTGTCCAAGAAGAAGAAGGAACACAGCGACACGGCCGAAGGCGAGATTCGCAAGTTGCTGGGACAGCCGCAGTTTTAGTCCGTGTCTCTATATGTCTGTATGTCTGTATGTTTTTTGTGCATCACTGTCGCCCCGGCGAGCTTCGGAACCTTCGTAGACTTCCTTCGCAAGCAAGTCGTTTTCAATTGCAAGTTTCAGCTTTTATTGTCGTTCCACTTTTGAGCATTTACGACTCGACGATGGGCGATCTCTCGGAAAGCTAAGGTTCTGGAGCAATCGAGATATCGACGAGGTGCGGCAAGCAGGACAAAGAGCATTTCCTGCACGCGCGCCAGAAGGATCGACAAATTTGCAGGGGGATTCCGCGTTCCAAATCTCCTCGCTTGAAGCGTTTCATTCAACGCCTCTCGCCTGTCCGGAAACTCTCGACTCTCTCACGAAACTCACTTTTAGTCACTCTTTTCATCCACGACGTTCGGTCCTGAACGACATCGCCAGCGAGACTCGACAAGGGGGAGACGCGTCGTTTGTTTTCATCAATTCCTTCCGGTGCGGGTCTCTTCGTCTGGGTCTACCCGCTCCGATCTCGAGAGGCTGACACGTGAAACGTGAGCAGCTTTATCGTGATAGCACCTCTGCTCGCCGCCTCGTCGCCAGAACTCCACTACCCCTCCTGCGTTCCGACGCGACTTGACCCTTCCCCTCCTCGTTCCCGGTGTGACCGAATTGGATGGCAAGCCCGCTTCTACAGCCTTCTCCGAATCTCGCGACATGGGGTTGTCACTCTCCCGTAGGAGGCACGACCGGCAGCGTGCGGGACCTGCTGCAGGAACGCAACAGGAGTTCGCCTCTCCCTCCTCCCTCCCCCGCATTGAGCGACTCGGGATTCTCCACCTTTGTCGACTCGCCCGCGACGGTGCACTCGCCCATCTTTAATTTCGCGGCGCATCACCACCACTTCGACGACGAACCCTTCACGCCGGAACAACCCCACGACCAATTCGACGATTTTCACCCAACCCCTTCTCCCCCTCGTCCGCCCCGCCTCGGGATCACGACCGACTTGGACGATGACTCCGACCCGCCTCGGATCGCTTCCCCTTCTTTCCCTGCCTCGCCGAGTAACAACACGGAGAACTTTTCCGACTGTTCCCCTTCGCCCTCGATCGCGAGCGTGCGAATGGCCAAAGTCGCTTTGGTCCCTCACCGACGAAACTTTGCTCCGTACGACCACTCTCGGCTGAGTGTCGCTTCGAGCATGCTCTCGGGATCGATCGCTGCCAACGATCTCGCATTCGACAACGAGGTCGAAGACGACGGTGACGACGACGACGACAACGACGACCGGTTCCGCGACAGCGCGAGGGATGAATGGACGGAACGAGCGCTCGAGCAATCGAGCTTCGTTGAGGACTTGCCACGAGACCTCGCAAAGATGATGAACGACGGCGCAAAGACGCCCGTTCCTATCGCTTCCTCGAACCGACCGCTCCCTCATCTCGAAGTGCCTTGCGTAGTCTCGCCTTCGGTCGCGGCCCCTGTTGTCCAAAAAAGCGACAGTGAACAATCCGATCTATCGGACAAATCGTGGAAGGAGGATCTCGACATTGCCGTCAAACACCTCGAATCCGATCCGAACCTCAGACCTGACGCAGACGCGATGCAGCGCATGAAGAGCATTCTCGGTACGCTTGCTCGAGTCTCTAGACCGATCGGCGACCCTGCTGACGCGCTTGTGGAGCACTGCCCTTCGTCAGGTCCCAAGCTGAAAATGGTGAGCAAGGCTCCGTGGGATTCGGACATAGGCGACGACGACCCTCTCGCGTCTGCTCTCACTTCCTCTTCGACCTCTGCGCCACCGCGACGCTCAGCGGATCTGCTCACAAGGCATGCTTCCCCTCCTCCCACGCTTCCAACGCCGACCTCGAAGTCGTCCAAGGACAAGAAAGAGAACGTCAAGCCGGCCAAGTCGCGGGCGCGTAGCTTCAGCGTACTCACATCGAGAAAGACCAACAATGCGGCAACGGCAGAGGAGGCGAAAGAGCGCGAAGAGGCATTGCAAGGGTTGGGACTCGGATTGAGCCAAGTCGCCAACCTTCCAGCGTCACCTTCGAAACGGTCCCTCAAAGGCCTCGTCAAATCGTACTCGGGATTACCGACAAGCGATTCACACCACGACTTGACCAGCCGAGCGAGATCACAACTCGACTTCAGCTCTCGTCGCAACGATTCTTCATCAGGCGACGGCATCGCGTCACCTCTCGTTACCATCGTTTCGGAACGTCAACGAGTTGAAGCGGGACAAATTCGGAAGACGGGTCGAGCTCCGCCTCCCGTCATCTTCGACCTCGTCGCGACGAGCGAAAACATTCCACGTTCGGCGCCTCCGACCGTATCGACCTTTGCCCGAAGCGAATCTCATGCCAGTCTCGTCGTTCGGCGCCCCGCGCCTCATCCTTCGACTTCGATGGCGTCCCTCTCGAGCTCTTCCCCCTCGACTCCAAGTGCTCTCATTCCCGCTCCTCCGTCTCCGACTTCGCCAGACGCATCGAGAGGGTCCTACTTTACAGCGGTCCCTGGTGGACCGAGTCAATCTCCAATGGCTCCCTACAGCTTTGGCCACCATCTGATCTCGCTCGAGGAAGCTCGTCACCGGGAGACAGAGAATCGACGCAAAGTGACCCCTCCCTCGAGTCGGCTCGTTGGCCACGACTCGTCGACTTCGCTCTCGAGCAAGACCCGCACGCGAGAATCGACGCTGGAATCCCTCGGCGCTCGAAAACCGTCTACGACGCCACCTGCATTGCAGTCGAGCAATTCGTCGCCTGCGACCACCGCGTCTTCTCTTCCAACGCCTCGCTCGCTCAAACCAAAGAAGTCTGGCTTCCTCAAGCGTATGATGGGGGGTAACGACAAAAGTGAGCGTTACGAGATGCCGACTCCGGTCCCGATACTCGACTCTTCCTCGTCCCGGTACGCTTCCCCCGACGAGTCTCGATCGATCGTCACCTCGAGCGCAAGCATCCCCTCTCTCTCTTCCATTAGCACTCCTTCCTCTCTTTCGAAGGCCACCGGTCACGAGTTGGTAGCCGCCGTCGCGTCCCCGAATCCTTCCATTCTTCCTTCGTCGTCGAGCCGAGTTGCGTTCGGTTCGACGCCCACTCCCGACCCGAATCAACGCATCCGAAAAGGTGTCGCTGCACCCTCTCTCTCCCTCCGCCCCGTCTCCATGGCGTTCTCAGCCGGTCTCCCGTCCGACTTCCTCGCTACTCTCGCCGCTGCCGAGACTGCGATCGCGGCGAAATCGATTTCTTCAGACGCCCTCATCTCTCCGAATGCCCCGTCATTCAAATCTGTCATCTCGACAGCCCCAGGGTCGGTGTTTGATTGTGAACCTTCGGCTCTCTCTCCCTCTGCCCTTCCCGTAACTCCCTTGACCCCGACTTTCCCACTCTCGCCTGTGACCTCTCCCGGTCTGAACGACGACCTTTCTCCGGCGAAGTACGCCGCTCTGCAAGAGGAGTACGCCAAGGCGAAGTCGACGTGGAAAAGCTTGCAGTGGGAACTCGAATCTCAAATTCGTTCGCTCCAAATCGAACTGAAGAAGACAAAGGAGGAGAAGCGTGGAGAAGTCGAAACGCTTCCAGACTCGTCCGATCCCGACAAGGTAAGATTCGCCAGCACGACAACTCTTCAGCGATCCTGTTCTGAATGATTCGATACCTTACATAGTGCTCGGCCTGCGGCTCGTCGAGAACGAACGTTTCGACATCGACCGAAGGTTCTTCAGTCATCTCACGCCCTCGTTTCAAAGTAAGTCGATCCTTTTTCGCCACAGTCGCGCTGTTACTGATCAAAGTTTCACGCTCACAGGGGCAAGGTGGAACTGGCACGCTCTTCGGTTCTGCCTCTGTGAGTACTGCCGCATTCACCTTCCCTCCTTCCCCCCCGGACGGAGCTGACCGCTACTTTCGGACGTTTTGCAGGGTGTCAACGCTTAGTGACAGTATCTTCATCTTTATCTTTATTTTCATCCTCGTCTGTTTTCATTGCCCAGCGTAGTTACCCCAAACACTTCTCCCCCTACATATCTGTGCCGATACCCGTTCCGCTTCGTCGAATTTTCATTTTACCCCCACTTCCCCTTTTTCGTACATGTTGCGCTCTCACCTATTGACATCCTCGACAAACTCATGTCGTGTCCATCTGCTTGCTCAGAAAGATGATGACGCGCCGCCGCATGTTTCGCTTGCACTGGCAAGAGTCGCGGACTGCCACAGCTCCCTTTTTTTTCTTTTTTGGCTTGACTCGGGGCCTACAGTAGCTCGCCGACGCTTTCAGACATATTGTATGTATGTGACGAAATTGCTTCGGCACCATTATACTCGAACAACCTCATCGGCTTCGAGCTAAATCAAGAAAAGAAACCCCGAACGAACGCGCGACGAGGCCGAAGTCACCGATTTTGGTCCATTCTTCAGCTTGCGCCCCGCTCGCTTGTTACGCAATACAAAGTAATCATCGGCAGCTCTCATGTGCGCGGTCGATTTTCGTACGTGATCGAAAACTCAGCGTAGTAAGTCTGCTGCGTACCCGCTCGAACCCCCCCCCCCCCGCGCCGGATAAAGTCGAAAAAAAAAAAACCAAGCTCGCAAGCCCGTTCCCGACATGGGATTGGATCTTATCGCGATCAGACTCGGCTCGACAACAACTTCTCCGGACCCTGTTCCGGCAGAGAGGGAGAGAGAAAGAGGGTTCTGAAATATTTTCCTTCCGAGTGCGGGGGGGCTCCGCGCGATGCGTTCGAGGGTGCGGACTCCAGGTTTGATAATCTCTCATTCGCAGAAGCAAGCGGCAGAGTCCGAGGGACTGCCCGGTATGCAATGTACTGTGGGTGTAAGATGACTATGCTGTACTGTACAGCACTGATTCTTTCCCTCCTCTACTACCTTCGGGGCCCCACTCACCTCAATACGTTCGCCTCCGTCTTCCGGATTCAATGGACGGCTCAGCTTCGTCGAAACGGAGGCCGGGCGAGGGACGGGAACGTCGGGGACAACCCGCAAAGCCGGGTTGACCTCTTCATCGACGAGTTGCAGACGAAGCTGAGCCGTTCATTGGGTCCGGAACACGGAGTCGAACGTATTGAGGCGTGTGCGGTCCCGAAGGTAGTAAAGGCACCCTTGCGTACTCGTATTCGATGGCTACCCGAGGGTTCACCCGAGGACAAACCCACGGATATTTTTCGGCCTTTCGTTGTGTAAGACACCCGATCAGAGAATTGGCTGTCGTCGGTCATTGTCTCATGGTCAGCCGTTGTTGAGTGCGAGAGGAACAGAGCGCTCACGCTGCCCGGCCCCAAAGTTGCTCGAATCAAGCCGACCGATGCCAAACGAGGCATCTGGCACTTTCGAGATTCTGTCGACGGCGATCGAGGGGCACGGTCAGTGTGAACTCGCCGAGCGAGCGACGCGAGACTGACCGAGACTCGCCACATCCCCGCTCGTTCCTCCTCCGACTCGCGTGCTCTTTGACGGCTCCGCGTGTGGTCTATTCACGACCGTGTGTCAGTAGTGTAAATAGTAGAGGCGAACCCGAGGCGGGCGAGTGAGGGCGAGTGAGGGGGAGCGACGTGGAAGGAGGCGCCGGCGCGAACGAGGGTTCCCGAGAATCGCACTCACGCGTGGTATCCTCCCATTCTCGAGAACGAGACCAAGGAGGATTGTCGCGATCGGTGTAGGAGGCCGAGGGGCGAGGGGGAGCAAGACAAGTGAAGAGAAGGGAAGCAAGAGGCGAATCGAAACTCGCGCCCCTTTGAATAAATCGCGTCCTTCGTCTCGCAGGGCCGCCCTACGCTTGGACTTGCGACTCGCCTCGAGGGTTCAACTCGTCGACCAACGTTCTAGCACGACGGACATCTGTATTTCAGCTCCCTCGCACTCGACTCCGTCCCATCCCTCACTTGCCTGGCGACTTCGACTAGGGGCTCTATTGTGCTCCCGGCACGCCGTGTATCTCCTCCCTCTCCGCTCTTTTCGCCGTCTCTGCTCCCTGCTTCACCTGACACCAACACTGCGACCGGGAACGTGGAAACGCGGTCACGCCGGTTCAATGACGGACGGGAAACGAAGCTGTGCAGCTTGGATCTCAAACTTTGCTCATATTTTCACCACTTTTGCTTGGGGGTCTAGCGAAGCGAAGCGGGAGTGACTGTACCACTTGGCGCAACGAGACAGGTTTCTGCACCGGACGCGAGACGGTAGTCGTCAAAGTCGACAGCAGGACGGCCTGTCTTCGCGAAACCTTCTTCCGCACGAGGTTGTCGACGGAAGGCCTCGCAACAGTCCACGGACATGCAAAGTACTGCTCTCGCAGGTACGATCTGTTCGAGGCTCGATTCGTACGGTCCTGCTCTAGGTACTCAAAAGTGCACATATTGTGTTTTGATTTGACGAAAAGGAACTGTAAAAGTAGGTACAAATGAAGGAGTCGAGACGGAAGCAGAGGAAACAGAGACTGAGAAGATCCAGCGATTCCGAAAAGTTCGCAAAGACATACGGGGGGGAATGGCTACAGAATGGGGAAAGGATTCGAGATTTGTCACTGGCTCAGAAGAGACGAGCCAACGCCTTGCGGAGTTTCTTCGCCTCGTGTTTCGAGCTCAAACCGACGAACGAGTCAGAGTAGTCGGAATCGTCGTCATGGTGAGGGGGAGGAGGGGGAGGAATGAGTCGAGGAAGAACCTGCAAACCGACACAAGGGATCACGGTGTCAGAGGGTCCGGCTAACGATTCGGACCAGAAGAGGAGTGTGCTATACTCACATGAATAGCTCCACCGCGAGCGGGGAAGTCGGCGAAAACGGCCTTGATTGGACTGAAGGGGTCTTGACGAGGACACATCTTGGCGTCGGCTTCGTCTCCTCGTTCCTTGTCGTGACGGTGGTGGTGCTCCGGTCGGTGGGGGAACACGATGACATTCCTCTTGATTGGCCCTTTGTCACCTGGACCGAGTCGGTACGCTACGACTGCGACCTTGAGCGTCGCAGCAGGGTTCTCGGAGGTCAAGAGGGTAGGAAGCTCATAGTGAGTCACGTTCGCGTGAGGGTGGGGGTGGTCTTCGTGAGGGGGCATAGGAGGACGTCCACGAGGACCTTTGTGAGGTGGCGAAGGCGGGCCGGGAGGAGGAGGGGGAGGTCCTCGACCGCGAGGACGAGGGAAACCGGGCATCTTCCAACGCTTCGGTTCGACCTCCCTGGGTCCGACGGGGAGAGCGCGCTTGCCATCTCCGAGCCACTCGAGAGGAACAGCGACGTCCTCTTCGCGCGAGATCTCGTACTTGGAGACCGACGAGTCGCTGTCGTTCTTGAGGAAGTCGGAGAAGAATACTATGTCAGGGACGACGTGTCCAGCGATGACGTACTTGAGGACTTTCTTGGCGAACGGGAAGGGGAAGTGAAGTCCGACTTGAAGACCGGTGCTGCAGCGGCGAAAGGGAGTCCAGTCAGATGCGGAGCTGGGCAGGAGCGAAGGTGGGGGAACGTACGGGACTCGGGCATAGGCAAAGTTCGAAGGTGCAAAAAGGGTGTACTCCTTGACGCCCTTCTCCTTGATCATCTCTTCGACGAATTGCTCCGTCAACGACGACTCAGCTTCCTCCTCGTCGTCGTTCTCCTCAAAGTCGTCATCGTGAGACGGGAGGAGGTCTTCGTCGAGGCCGACTTTCTGGATGTCGGAAGTGAGAGAAGAGAAGAACTTCGGGAATAGGAACGCTTCGTTTAGGGGACCAAACGGCGGAGCGAGAGGCGCGGAGACGAGATGGATGATGCCGTTCGAGGCGAGGATGGTGGGGCCGCGTTTCGAGACATAGTAGTTGAACTTGAGTGTCGGGTGAGGGAAAGGCCTCCAGTCGAATCCGGGGCTGACTCGGAGACGAGAGTCGTTGAGGAGCGTAGCGACGGTACTGACTTCGGCGAGATCGTGCCCTTGGCGTCGACCGGGGACAACGTGGTATTTGCCGACGTAGGAGATGATCTTCTTGAAGATCTCTCGCTTCCTCTCCTTGTCCTTGTCGTCGCCGTCACCACTCTCGGACGACGAGAGTTGACGGAGTTTACGCGGCGAGAACTCGTCCGAGTGGAAAGGGTGAGCGACTTGCGACCTATCGAAGTCAAGTGACTCGCGGTCGCGAGGGTGACGATGAGGATGATCGTGGTCGGGTCCGCCGCGATGGTGGGGGGGAGTGAGAGCTTGGTCGTCGGGTGCGAGAAGCGTAATGTCTGAATGCCGAGAAGGCTGTAAGTTTCATTCAGGGAACTCAGCGAGAACAAGAGAAGCTGACCATCTCCCTTCAAGTACTCTTGAGTTTCGGTCGAAAAGTTGACGAGCCAGGCGAGGCGGTGGAGAGGTAGATGCGAAGGGTCTTTTTCGTCGACGACCGCCGGTGCAAACTGCCCATGTTCGTGCTCGTGATGGTGTCCGAGCGACGCGTTGATGATCTCGAGAATGGTCAAGTGGCTGAAATCGAGAGTCGGCGGCGGGTGAGGGAATGGACTCGGGATCGAGAGGCTTTCGCGGTGGATCGTGGCGGGAGGCGGCACATGCTGAGACGTGACTTCTTCGAAAGCGTCCTTGAGCGTGTCCTGGACCTGCTGGAAGTCCTCCGGAGCGAGATCTCGGAGGATTTGCTGCTGAGGGCCGGAATCTTGAAAGTTCAAGCCTCGGGGAGCGGCGCTGACGGCTACCGCTGCACCGAGCAGGACGATAGGCGAGTTGAGTTTCATTCCCGAACAGGAGCGAGGACTCGTGGGGGCCTTAAAAGAGACGAACGTCGGAAAAAGATGACGGCCGGTGGGGGTCGAATTTTTCTTCGCAGTTACGCGGCCCGAACTACGCAGTCGTTACATTATGCCGAGCTCGCTGACTCGACTCAAGTAAGGCGCAGCAGTAATGTGCTGCATCACGCCTATCAAGAGTTTTTTCTCGCAGGCCTTGATCGAGACTCGAGCTGGGCCTTCGCGGCGATGCACCAGAACTGCGAACTGTACTGAGGCCTGAGACAAGCTTTTGAGAGAGCGGAAAGTTTTAAGAAACAGAGCTGAATGAAGACGATGAACGGCTTCACCAGAGACTCGTAGCTTTTGCTAGTGACAGAATAAGGGAATAACAAAATCCGTCTCGGGTCGCATCTCGATCGCATCTCGAGCTTGTAGCTTGCTCTGCGGAAAATGTACACCAGCCGATCTCCCAGAGCGTAGGCGCACAAGCAGGTTGATAGCGCGCAAAGAGCCCGTTCACTAGTCCCCGAGAGCTCATCAGTCTGGAAACAAGCTCAAGGTGGGATACCTCGGCTCATCGAACAGGCGCGACTCGCTGTGCTCGGCAGCAAGAAGTTGAAGCACAGTCATGTAATACAACGACAGCGAAAGAAGAACTGCAAAACGAGACTCTATCTACGCACGAAAAGTTGACGCCTCCTTCTTCATCTGCTCCTGACCATGCTTTCCCCTTGCCTGGTATAAAGTAGCGACCTTCCTCCCAGTTTTGTATTGAGCCTGTAAGAAGCGGACTGCGACTGAACGATCCCATCCACGCTCCTTCCCGAGCATCTCGATCGCATCATTCACCGCTTTCCTCCGACTGTAAGCTGTCGCTCCCGATGAACCAGATCTCCAAGCGGTTCCCCACTCCGTCTCCAACTCCTGAATGCTGACGAGCCCTTCGAACCCGGAATCCCACTCTTGAGCGTAGTCTTCCACCGTTACCGCTCGATTCAAATCGTAACTTGTCGGAACCCATTTCGCTAACTTTCCCCTTCCTCTTCCCTTCGCAGGCGCCTGCATCCATGCAAACGATAGTCGCTCGATTCGAGATCCGTATCGGTTGTGAAGATTGACCATTTCCGTGTGTCGAGTATCGGAGGTCGGTGCAGCTCTCGAAAGGATCAAATGAGGCGTTCCTTGGTCCAGAAGAGCCGGAGGGAGAGTAAGCGGTGACGTCGAAGGGGTAGATTGGTACGATGGGGTAGAAAGAGGCGGATGAGGAAGAGTGGTCGGAGAGGCGCAGGGAGTTTGTGCGCGAGGAGGGTACGAGAGACCAGAATCTGGCATCAGAATGGTAGAGGAGCGGGTCAATTGAGATGTCGATATCATACAGAGGCTAAATAGAGAACCTAGGAACTCACCAAGGCTTTCAAGCGAACCTTGAGACGACGGAATTTGCGAAGGCAAATTCGAAATCGATGTCGCTGCAATCGAGTCGAGTCGACATCAGTCCCAATAGTGAGTTTCCAGTAAACAAGAGATGGAACTTACGAGGCAATGTTGATGCAGGTTGAAGAAGCTGCACTTGACGATTTTGGATTTGCGTTGAACTGGTCGCTGCTATCGACGGACGAGTACTTGTCAGTGGCGACGCAGAGCGGAGCAACACAAGTGAAAAGGGACATACGAGACGAGGGAGATGAGGTATTGAGCTGCAAGAACCGAGAATCGAGAAATTCGAAAGGGTTAGCGAGGGGACACAATGGATCGAGGAGAAGACACGCTTACCCCCAAGTGCGCACAAAGCAGACTCAGTGTGTTTTCAATCGTTCGCATACGATCGAGGAGCGGATCCGCTTCCACCTTGCGCTTTCGGCTTTGACCCGTTCCGACTTGGGCGAGAAAATCGTCGAACCGATCCTCCAGTTCGCTTCGAAACGTTTGAACTTCCGCACGAAGGGCATCAAAGTGGGCTTGTGATTGTGCAACTTGATGACGAGCGATGGAATTCATCGCTTCCGCGATGACCTGTGGTACCCCGTCGGTCCGACGAGCGTGTTCCTCCTCATGTTGAAAAGATGATGCACCAGGCTCGATTCGCGGTCGCTTCTCGGGAGGATGGTGAGTGAACTGAAGAAGAGAGTGAGAGCAGTTAGAGATCGGTCAGCGGAGTCGGCACTTCAAGCGATGGGAGAGCAAAGGAAGCAGCCTCACCCCTTCCTTCTCGCGAGACTGTCGTAGCGTGCTCATACTCGACCAAATTCACTGATAAGACCTGCTCTGGTAGGCGACGAGAGCGTTCGAAGACTGTTGTACGAGTGGGAGAATCGAGGATGAACAGACACGGTCGACGCGTCAGCCGAGAGCGAGAGTACCGGTTACTTGGGACGAGTTGGAGGGCAAGAGCGATACTTACAGATCGATCCTATCGAGTAGAACGCGTCGAGAGCGCAGAACGCGTCGGGAGCGAGGACGAGGTTTGAGTCCGAAAGGGCGCGAGAGAGAAACGTCGCGCGCGCGCGCGACAGAAAACTCGCGAGGTTCCCGAAAGTGGGGAGTCGAGGTCGTCTCCCTGGGCTCGCTGAACGCTGACTGCGGTCGCAATGCACTCGTAGGACTGAGTAGAACAGCGTCGCAGTCGACAGAGCGACGCGGAACCCTGCGAGCGAGCGCAATTTCGCTCGAACCTCTCGCACGGTGCGTATTTCGAGTGGTCAAAAAAATTACCACAAGGGTTTTCCACCTCAGTGCGCGCGCGGGGCGTATACTCCCTGTCGCGTGGCTCATTCGAATTCACGACGTGATCGGGAGTGTCCGCACTGCCCTGCAGCACTGCGAAAGAGCGACACCTTGAGCTGGCCTAAAATTAAGAAACAGGGTACCAAGGCGAACACTGTTGAGAAGGCACGGATCCGCGTTCCCTTCTTTGCTGCCGTGAATCCCTCGCCTCGGAACCCGCACTCGATCATTCCGGCAGTTCTCAAAGCTGGAGACGGGCGCAAGTCGAGGGAGTTCATTTCGAGTGACTTGCCTTTCCGAGAAAATTGACGATTTTCGCGGGGTCTCTCGGACCCTCGGAAAGAAGTCCGAACACCAATTTCCGGTTTGATCATTTTTGTTGTTCTGCAGATCCCCGTTTCCTCGAGCACCCTCTCCGACGAGAACCCTTTCTCGACTGCGGTGAAAAGACCCTCTTTCGGCAGACCCCTCGAGCCGGGCTCTCTTCTGCCTTTTCTCACTCCTTCTCTGCTCTTCCTTCTGCATCCTCATCTCCCAGCCTTCCCGTTCGACTAGTTCATTCTTTCGTCGAAACTTCCGCCATGCTTTCCGCCCTTTTCGTCGCTCTTTCCACGGCCGCTACGGTCTCCGCCCTTCCCCTCGTCAAGATCGGCACCGTCACTCCTTCCCTTCTCCCGAATGCCACCCAGTACAACACCTCGGTCGTCTGGTACGAGATGAACGGCCGTGCTGGCGCGTGCGGCAACTTCTCGCAAGGTACGCACGGATCCGACGGAGCGTCCACTTTTCGAGCTCGAGCTGATCCCTCCTCGCATTCGCAGACTCTGACAAGGTCGTCGGTCTTCCCCTCGAGTTCTACTCGAAGCTCGGACAAGTTTCTCCCTACTGCGGCGAGTACGTCGTTGTCACGACTCCCCAAAACGTCTCGGTCGTTGCCAAGGTCGAGGACGCTTCCACCCTCAACAACACCCTCTCTGTCTCGGTCGGAACCTGGGAGGCCTTGAACGGATCTGCTGTCGGACTCACCGAGGTCAACTGGCGCCGCGCGAACGAGACTGAGATCGCCGCCGCGAAGAAGGCTCAATCCGCCGCTCCCTCTTCCACCTCGTCCTGGGTCGCTCCTTCTTCGACCTCTTCGTGGGTCGCTCCCTCGTCGACGACTACCTACGCCGCTGCCTCTTCCGCCTCCTCTGCCTCGAAGGAATGGAAAGGTACGCCTGCCACTTATCGGATCCCATCTTCTGTCTGTCGCCGAGGCCTGACTTTTATTGTCCTCTTCTATACAGCTCCCGTGGCTTCCTCGTCGTCGTCGGCTTCCGTCGAGCACTCCTCCGTCTGGACCCCGTCCTCCTCGGCCGTCGCCTCCTCGTCTGCTCAAGAATCCTCTTCGTGGTCTGAGCCCAAGAAGCAATCTTCGACTTCGACCTGGGTTGCTCCTTCCTCGACCTCTACCTGGACTCCTCCCTCGTCGACCTGGACTCCCTCGACCTCCACCTGGTCCTCGCCTGGTACGTTTCGCCTCCCGGGTCCGGTTTTTCCCGAATCGAACACTGATCCAGCCCTGTTTCGATCGTTCCTAGCTGCCAAGTCTTCCTCGACCTCGACTTGGTCCCCTGAGCCGACTACTACCTGGACTCCTCCCGCGACCACCACCACGACGCAAGCTCCTCAACAGACCCAAGCTCAACGTCAACAATCGTCTGCGTCTTACGGATCTTACTCGGGACAAGCTACGTGGTTCACCCAAGACGGAAACCCCGGATCGTGCGGCAACTACAACTCGGACTCTACTCCTCTCGTCGCTCTCTCTTACTCCCAGGTCGACGGAGGATCGCACTGCGGCCAGTACGTCAACATCCGCAACACCGCCACCGGACAAAGCGTCACCGCCGTCGTCGCCGACACCTGCCCTGGATGCGGTTACGGCTCTCTCGACCTCTCCCTCGGAGCGTTCGACCAGATCGGTTCGCGTGACCAAGGTGTCCTTCCCATCTCGTGGTCGTTCGCGTAAAGGCAATCCGACCGGATCCTTTTTCTTTCGCAGTCGTCGCCCCCACGATTCTGCCTTTCTTCTTCGGGTACTATAGTCTTTTCACGTCTTACGAATCATTCACTCTTGGGTATTTCGGGTCTCCTCTCTCCTCTCTCTATCTCCCTCGTTTCACGCTTGTAGCCCTAGATGGCGCACTCCCTCTCCCCTTTTTCGCTCTTCCTCTCTCGCAAAAAAACTGTAGCATTCGTTTTTCCCCTACCCTTCCTTACTCTTACCCCTCCCCCTCCTCTCCTTGATCGTTCGCGTTCATCCACATGGACGCGCTTCTAGATGAAGCGCGCTCTCTCCAAAAGTGCAACTTGAATATGCACACCTCTTCCAAACCTAAATTTCGCTTCTCACGGGTCCCGTTGTCTTCGCGTCTCTCTCTCTCTCTCTCTCTCTCTCTCTCTCTCTCTCTCTCTCTCTCTCTCTCCAGAAGTTCCCACACGCATCCATCATCCCTTCAGGGACTGGAAAACAAAAGACGTTCAATTTGGCCTAACCCTATATATATATAGACAATAAACCCTGGGTCACCCGACGGATTTGCAATTGTCGATCGCCTCCGAGCAAAGTCGTCAATCGACATGAGAGACGCTGTCAATTGCACATCCGCGGCATACAGGCTACTCCGGGCAGCTTCCGCTTCACCGCTCCTCGCTCCCTTCCCTCCTCACCCCTTTCGGCTTTACAGCGTTCGCATGCCCGCTCCACCACCTAAAAGGAGTCTGCCAGCACCCTCCACCAACGCTCGCTCTCGCCCTCCTGCTCGCTCCATCCCCGCCCTTCCTCCTCCGTCATCATTCAACACCGCCCGTCAACGAGCGCTCCCTTCCCTGATCCCGCGTCTAAACCCTTCCCAGCGAACTCAGTCTCGCTCACTCGGTACCTCCGCCTCCTCTCGCGCGCCCTCGTCCTCGTCGCCTCCCTCTCTCACCCCCGCAAAAAGAGCCCATCCCAACAGCATGGTCGAGGTCGTGTCCCGAATCGGGGACTGTGGGCTAGGGCTAGTCGCTCAGGTGACGCTCATACACACGATCTCGGGCCCTGCAGCACCGCCTCGGCGGGACTGCTCGTGCCGCTTCACGTGCGGGTTTGCTCGTCGAATGCGACGGTCCACTCTGACGCTGTCGCTCTCACCATTACGTTCGTAGTGATTCATGCTAACGCTCACGGCCAAAGGGGCTCCACGGACAGATCCGTGTCCTGCTTCGATTGTGCGCTCCTTTTCGAATCGTCCGCGGGACCGCACACGGATGGTCTTGTTCCTCGCTCCGGAAGTTGACGTGTTACTCGCTTACAGTGTATATGAAGGCGCGCCAAGATGGGCGGATGTGTAGCTGGGCGGGAATAGGTAAAAGCTTGCTTTTTCCCGGACAATTCCGTTGCCTGCGCGGGCAGACGTGACAGCGTCTCGCTGACCGTTGCTCTTGGGAAACGTTCTGATCGAGACCGTGTGACAATGTCGAGGTATCTGGCTCGCCACAAATCTCAAGAGAGTGGATTTTGCGGTTCATATGAAAACTGGTTCGCTCTGTCCAGTCCGGGCTCGATAGTGCTGTCCATTCAGCAATGGATTGACAGTATACCGATACTGCCCTCGTTCCAGTAGCATCAACTGGCCGGAGTCGCAGCGCACTTCCTCGCTATTTCGGCGCCGCGATAGATCGTGGTCACTCCCCGGCTTGATTGGGGTAATCAAGATCTAGCGTTCGGCCGGAGTACTAAGGACCATTCTCGTGCGTCTGAGCTGCCGTGTGATCCCGGTAGCTCGACCGATAGATTGGTGACAGTCGAGCTTTGTCTGTCAACCGGTCGGGGTCGCTTCGCATCCGAAGCACTGTGCTAGGTTGGCTCCCATGTCGAGACCTTTCGCTTGAAAACGCGCAGCTCGTCGTATCGAGCGCCCTGGCAGTCGTCTGCTCGAGCGAGCTGCTTGCATGACCTGAATCACATCGTAGGAACGCAGCGCACTTCCAAGCTCAACATGGATACTGTTGGTCGCTGGCCCGGGTAACTCGGCATACGTGCGATGCAGGTGAAGTGAGGATCATAGTACACGGGACAGCAACTATACACACCTGCGTGCGATGTAGGTGAACTGAAGAAAAGAGACAGTCACCTGTCGCGCGCGCTATTAAAACCCGAATTACTACGTCCTTTTCATCTCCCCCTGACACGAACTTTCCGGCGCGCAACACATACACTCGTACTGTCGAGTAGATTTAACATGACAACCTACATGAGCGTCGTTATATCCAGCTGTAGCCACCTCCCAGCCTGCAGATCGCGGAGCGGCGACCCTGCCGTACCGCTGACGAAAGCCTGTATTTCGTAGTTCGCCTCGTTCCGGACAATCGCTCGAAGGCTCTATTGATGACCGCATTTATTTCTTATCGAATCCCTTGAAGCGCGAGAACAAGCGATGAGCTGCGATCCAGCTGGGACTGTCGCCTGCTTGCAATTTTTAGGAGGACTATAGCGCCGTGTCAAGCACCAGCAGGCCCTTCGGTTGGCCTGCACTCGTCAAAGATCGACGCTGTGAACGCTCGATCAAGGCGGCGATACTGTGCTGCCAAGCTAGCGCGATGCCGAAACGTCAGTTTCGAGGCACGTGCTCGAAAGCGGTTGAAGCGACGCTAGCGGTCGCCGTGTCGTAGCCGCCGCATCAGTTTCGCTGCCAAGGCGGGTCTCGTGTTATCGCGCAGTAGTGCGAACAGGGGAGCGAAACCGGTTGAGGAGCGGTTGTCGACGAGGGCGCTGCCGAGGCCGCACGACTGTTGGCACGAGGTGGTATGGGTGGAAGGGGTTCGTTGGCTATTGATGCAAAGCGCTGTATCTCGTGTGTAACGAAGTTGGATTGGCAGTAAGCCTTCCTGCAGTTCCCCATCGCAAAAGCTGGGATGCGCGAGGAGTCGACAGGCGGAACAAGGACCGACAGAGGGGATTCGGTCAATCAGCAGTTTTCTCTCTGCCAATTGACGATTTTTTCGCAGCAATCGAATATTTCTTTCGAGTCTCGCCAGCTTCAACAATTTCGTCGATCATCAGCAGCAAAAACGTCGATCGACAATTTTTTGCCCGTTGTCTGGCGCTGTCTCCGATGCCGCCCGACCGCGCAAAAATCGTCGATCGTCCAAAGCCGCGATTGCCTAAATGACTTGCCGGTTAACTGTTCAATTTGAGCGGAACCACCTCCGCGAACAGGTAGTTATACAGTATGTCCCGTGCGAATCTTTTTTCTCTCTCGAATCTGAGGGCATGATTGGACCGTTGCAGCGAAAGGGACGGGACTTTGCGAATTTGAGAGATCTTTGGGGGTGATGACCCGATTTCTTCAGTGACAACAACACGACTGGGAGGAAAGGGGGGAAAGGAAGCACCAAAAAAAAGAGAGCGGCGTGAGATTAGGGGGTTTAGGGCTATAGCAACATGGATAGTGATCGGTCGGAAACCACTGAGGGACGGGGGAGAGGGAGAAGGGAGAAGGGGGAGGGGGGGAGGGGGTCCGAGGGGGATTTAATATACACTATTCGACGTCTTCGTGCGTGTCTTGGTCATCTCGTTCTTCCTCCTCCTCCTCCGAGAGTTCGTCAATGTCTTCAAACTCGCCAAAGTCGTGCGAAGACGTTGGGAATTTCCGAACCCGGGCCAACTCGACGACGACTCCCCTAAACTCGCCGAGCAACCGGTCTTCCTCTTCGCACTCGCGCCGTTCCAAGTCTTTGAGGTCGCGGATCTTGGCGGCGTTCCGGTTCAGTTTCGTGACGCTGTCTCGATGCGACATGACGGCGTCGGCAGAAGCTTTGACGAGCGTCTCGAACGCGTCGATCGCGGCCGTGAGTCGGAGCGAGAGGACGTGACGAAGGCGGAACAGGAGGAGGAGTACGGGGTGGATGAGCGGCGTCAGGAGCTCGACGAGTGTGTCATAGTCGGGCGGGGGCGATCGGAGCGAGCGGTTCTCGACGCCGTCGTCGTTGTCGTTCGAGACGGAATCGCGCTCCGAGTCGTCGGTCGAGTGGACCGACGAGGGCGGAGTCGAAGGCGACGAGATACGGTCACTCCCGGCATCGCTCAGGGCGTCGTCGCCGTCTGTCGTCGCTCCGTCGCTCTCGCCCCCGCTCGCCGCGTCGGACCCGGCTCGTTTCCTCCAGAGCGACGTGCGGCGAAAGTTGCGACTGCCGCGGTCGAGCGCTTTCGTCGCGAGCCGGACGACGAGTTCTCCCTCCATGGCGAACCACTCGTCGTCGAGTTCGAGCGTCGTCGCGGGCGAGCGGTCGTCGCCGAGCTCGTCGGGTTCGACCTCGAGGTCGACCAAGAGTTCCTCGACGAAATTGAGCGCGGCAAACTCTTCCTCGACCTCGCGCTTGATCGCGGGACAGACGTCGTCGTCGGGCCCTTGGCGTTTGAACGCGCGCATCTTGCCCTTGCGGAGGGCTCTCAATACCCGCCGGTCGAGGCTCGCGACGGCGCGGTCGGCGCCCTTTTTGAACACGGCTTCGAGCGTGTCGACGCGCTTGGCCTCTGCGTGGGCCGCCTGGGCGTCGCGCGACGTGCACAGGACGTGGTCCCTCGCGACGAACACGGCCCGGCGCAAGTCGGCGTGGTGCAAGCTCGTGCGGTCGAGGAGGAGCGCGATCGTCGCGAGCTGGTCTGAAGACTCTGCGAGCGCGGTCGAGAGCGAGAGGATGGCCGATACGAGCGTGCGCAGGTGGAGCGGGAACGACGCGGGCGAGGTTTGCCACGGCGCGGGACTGCCGTGGCTGCTGAACGTGAGGCCGGCGAACGGGTCGAGCAACTCGCAAGCCATTTGGCGGGTACAGTACTGGTCTAAGCCCCGATCGTAGGCGGCGAGAGTGCGATGCGAGAGGGAGGTAGAAAAAACCCGGAGAGCGAGAGAGCGGGGTCCCGGAAGAAACCGACGATTTTCGCGTGCCTCGTGACGATTTCGAACCCCCTGAGCCCTGCCATACTCGTACGGTTCATCGTGAAATCGTGCCCTCCCCCGTTCTACCTCGAACCAAGTGTCTCTATGAACCTCGAGTCCTGATCTGTAACGACGGCTTTCGCGAGAGAACGCTCGAGACATTCGATCGCGTTCACTTGCGCTTCGCCCGCGAGACAGATGTTCTTTCAGGGCCAGCTTGTTTGCGTATCAAATGCGAGGCCGAAACTCTCGAGATGATCTCCCTCGTGCTTTCTCGCGTCTTGACGGCCGAGAAATGACGCATCGCAAGCGGAGTGGCCAATCGCACTCTGCGGGCACGAGAGACGATGGCGAAGAGCGTAAAGCACAGATCGGCCGTGAGGAAGCGAGCGGGATCATTTTTTCGACTCGTTGAATCGACAAGGGGGGAGGGAGATGGGTATATTCCAAGCATGGCGAATGAACGACCGACAACCGAACAAGAGTAGGAGGCAACAGGGGGAACGCGTGAGAAAAGCCGTCTTTTTTTTTTTCCCGAGAACAGAAGATTAAAACGTCTTGTCGTTGATCTGTCGGCAGGAGATGGTCGAGTCAGTCAGGCCAACCTCGTTGTGCGCGAGAGCTCGGGGCGAGCGGGCGGCTCCTCGACATACCTTGTCCTTGAGCATGCCCACGAACTGACCGTAGCTCTGGGTCGCCTCGAGCCTGTCCTCGATCAGGCAGCTCAAAGCCCACTGCCTCAACGCAGCGTCTCCGTCCTCCTTGACAATGTACAAGTGAGGGTAGTACGGACCGCGCCTCGCCTCGCGCACTTTGCCAATGATGGCGTTGACGCGTTGGTTGAACGGGTTCTCGAGCACGGGCAGGCTCCGTTTCCCGCTCATCAAGTCGGCGTACGACGCGAGGTCGAACACGTCCATGACGAGTTGGGGCACGGCGTCGCGTCCGACCCACAGGAAGATGTTTTGTCCGTCTTCGATCAGGAATAGGCCGTGGCGTTCGAGTCGTTCCGACGAAAGGGGCAAGGGGTGTGGGAGGATGACGCCAGCGTCCGAGATGGTACCGCACTAATCGAAGCACGAGAGCTGTCAGTCCTTGGTCAGGGGTATGGGAGAGGGTAGGCGGACGAGCGTACCTCTTTCGGCATGTTGTGAAGCGAGTAGAGAACGGGGTGAAGGTAGGGGACGAGCAATTGCGATGGCAGCGTCGTGAGGAGGGCTTGCGCATAAGCCCGGACGTCCGAAGGAATCATCGTGCTGTGTCGTAAGCCAGTCTGTCGATGAATCCCGCACGAGGTTGTCAGCACAGCGTGCAGTCGACCTTCAGCTCCCGGTGCGAATAGGAGCGGAGCAAACTCACGTTCTTGAGGAGACCGAGCATGAGGAGAGGCAAAAACTTCATATTGTCCGCAATGACAAGCTGGGGACTCGCGCCACTCCCAGCACTCGTCATTGTCGCTTTGTAGGTCCCAAGAATGTCGACGAGTTTGTTCGACACGGCGTCCCTCGCGTCCTCCAACTTGCTCTGCATACTCCTCTCGACCGCCTTGTTGGCGAGGAGAGTCGCCAATGCGACCGTATCGACACTCGCGTAAAGCTCGGAGATGGATGAAGTCGTGGGGAGGGCGAGGGTTACAACTCGGATGCGTCGTTCTCCGTAGCAAGTCGTGTGGAGGACGGCGGTTTGGAACACGACGAACGGAGCCGAGATAGGGTCCTCGATTTGTATTTCGATCGCGTACGATTGGTCCATGGGGACGGCAGGGAGAGAAAGCAAATCGGTTGATCGCACGAAGAAGTTTCCATGGAACGCCGACATTCGGATCCCTAAGTAAGCGTCGCCGGTTGCTCGTTAGCATGCAATGTCTGTTCCCAACGACAGCAACAAGTGGAGGCTCACCTCGAGAAGCGCGAACACGCATGACAGCCTCGAGGCAAATCGGGTCCGAAATGACGGTCCCGAACTCGTGGGCAAATTTGAGGGCGTCTTCCGATCTGGCAGCGTTGAACGAAGGATAGTAGTAGGTTTGACCACCAGTGTACCGAGGGAGACCACCTGCTCGAGAAGTAGAAATTCAGTCTCGATGGAATCGACGTCGTTTCGGGGTCAAAGAAAGCAGCAGACTCACTGAGGGTGGAGACGTCGGTGTAGGCCGACGAGAACAGCCACATGTCGACCGAAACTTGACTCCTCGAGCACTCGATGGCGAAAGACTTGTAAAAGCTCGTCTGGGCTTGCAACAAAGTCGATTCTTTCGGCGTGCCGAGAATCTTGCTGTCTTCACGGTTCTTGAGCGCGCCAGGTCCTAGGTTGGGCAAAGATGCCGACAGGCAGACAATTTTTCCTCCCACGTGCGACTGCGTCATGTCGAGCACGGACGTGAGCCACAGCGAAGGAGGAGAGAACCGAGATGAACCCGAGACGCACGATCAGTTTGAAAGCGGCTTGTAAACCGGCCCCGAGAGCGTTGCCAGTGTTGTGCGTGTCATGGAACATGTCGTTCAGTCGACTCAGGAGGTTCTCGATGCCGGCTTTCGCTTCTACGAGGTTGACGAGGATATCGTTGGGTTTCGGGAGGAAAACGTCGTCGAGATCTCCTACCACGAGCATCGTTGGGTCCGGAGCTCCGGCCTGTACCATGACATCTTGGGTCAGCGCGGCCATGCAGCAAAGAAGCGAAGTTCGAGACTGACAGCGAGAGTGAAGAAATGCAGGCACGAGTCGACACCGATGATGGCAATCTTTGTTCGGCTGTCCTCGTTCGGTAGACGGTCGAGGGATTCAAGGAGTGTTCTGGCAGCAGTGGCAACCATTCCGGTCGAAACGGCAGAGTAGGAAACGTCGATCACGAAAATGTAGATCGGGGGCTGCGGAGCTCGAACCTGCGACGACCCTGATTTGTCAGACGTGACCCCAATAGAGAACTAACGCTCGAGCGACAGACCATGTATTCAGTCGGCGCTACAAACTCGACGACGCTGCTGTTTAATTCGTGTCGAGCGTAACGATCCGCCGGCTGGTTCTTGTCTTGATCCCAATCGAACAACTGCGGCACCTCGTTCGACAAGTTGCACATGCAACACTTCCATCGCTGCCCTCCCTCGATGAATGTGACATAGGGGTTGATGTAGGTCCGACAGCGTCGACAGCGGGCGATGACCGTATCGGACACTACCGGTACTTCGGGCTATCCGGTTCGATGAGCGTGTCAGTGATCTTGTACCTCTGTGGTACGATCACGAGCGTAGCGAGAGCACTCACATCTCCAGGTTTCAGACTTCGGTAGGGGGTGAGAACGAGTGCGAGCGGAAGTTTCGATTTTTGCAAGAGCGAGTTTGTCGTTGGGACCGCATTGATGGTCATGCGTTGGTAAGATGGGTCCGCGTTACGGGTTTCGGATTGAGAAAACGAAGCCTGTTCGACGGCCAACTAGTTAGTTTTCTTGGGGGGATCTGGCGGGTCAGCGGAACGGATAGGGAGCATGAGCGGACATTTGGGGGCAGGCGAATTTTGGGAGGCTGCATCGTCATGAGCTCCAAAGGGTTCAGAGGAGTCT
This sequence comes from Sporobolomyces phaffii, assembly GCA_037042985.1. Lineage (NCBI taxonomy): Eukaryota > Fungi > Basidiomycota > Microbotryomycetes > Sporidiobolales > Sporidiobolaceae > Sporobolomyces > Sporobolomyces phaffii. Next base: position 544,602 of record JAWNFN010000006.1, on the reverse strand, counting down.
TGATCAGGTCCACCGTCGCAGGATTTGCCTGCGTTCTCTGGTTCACTCCTCCCGCCGCGGCGGGTCCTGCTCCTTGCGCACCCAGACCCATCTGTCCGAATTGGTTCGACATCTGTTGAACCCCGCCCCCGTAGCCTCCGGCGCCACCTGGTGTGACGCCAGCGGCGAACTGAGCGCCAGCTCCCGGCGCGACGAACTCATTCCCACCGGCTCCTCCTGGCCCCGCCGCTGCAGGACTGAAGAATTGTCCTCCTCCTCCGTTCGCGTTGACCGGGTCGAGCGCTCCCTGGACCGCGCCTCCACTCGCAGGCGAGAAGAAACCGGCGGTGCTTTGGGAGTGGCCGTGTCCGGGACCACTCGGTGCGTTTGACAGACCGGATGCACCAGCGGCGCCCATATCTCCGGCGATGTACGCCGCCGTGTCTCGGGCATATTGTCGACGTCCGGGACGCGCCGCGCGGGCGGATGCGAGGTCTTGGGCGGGCGAGAGGGCGGGAGGGGGAGGAGTTGCACCGAGCGGCGGAGCGGGCGAAGCGTGGGCTTGCTGCTTCGTCGGAGACTGCTGTTCGTGGTACTGGTCCGAGAAGTGGTTGGCGGGCGGCTGGGGTTGAAGTTGCGGTTGCTGCTGCTGCTGGAGAGCCGGGTTGGGCGCGTGTCCTTGCGGGTTGTAGGGCGGAATCGCGGGCCTCGAGACTCCGACGGGAGGGATCCGGGGTGCGCCGAAGCTCGAGAGGGGTTGGCGGGTGAGGCCGTTCGGAGACGAGCCGATCGGGCCAGATATCGACGCGCGCACTCCGTGTCGAGCGCCGGGCACAGGGCGTTGACCCGGGGGAGGCAGAGGAGCAGAGGCGGGAAAGTTGTACTGGGACCGTCCGGTGGCATTCTCTGTGCACGCACGAGGGACAGGGTCGGGGGGGGGGGGGGTCAGCTCTCGCTCGCACTCACGCACGTCGAGCGCGCACGTCGAGCCGGCGTCGCGTGTTCGGGACGAGGCCGGCACCGAGTGAGAAGTTAGACTGACCGACAAATAGGTTGCGCCCGACGGTCGAGTCCCTGCGAGAACACACGAGAGCGAGTGGAGTGGAGTGAGCCGACGTGGGAACGATGAATCACTCGTGCGCGCGCGGTCTGAAGACTGACCATTCGGACCTCCACCCGGGAGGGAGAGGTGGATGCGGCATAGCTTGACTCGCCATCTCGCGCCGAGGGATCGAGTCGCGCAGTCGAGGTGGGTCGTGAGTTGACAAGTGGAGCGATTCGTCTCGCGTCTCGCTTCTCGAGTCTCCCGCGCCCGCTCGTCCCGTTCCACCGCGCCTGTCACTCTTTCTCTCTCGCTTATGTCGGTCTTGTACTCTCGTTGCATCGGTCAGACCTGTACTCTGCCAAGGCCTGCGAAACGTCGTTGTCTCTCGTCGCAACGTCCTCGTCCTCCGTACCGGATCCTCTTCTTTGGCGCCGACAAGTTTAGCTGTGTCACCCTCGAAGCGCTCTACGATGCGAGAAAAGGTAACCAAGTTCCGCGTCCTTCTCCAGCCCGAGGATCCGCAGCGCCGACTCGTCTTGATTTCCTCAGACTTGATTCAACATGTCGTCGTCGTCACTCCACCCGATCAGAGGACGGGAAGGAGGCTCAAGGATGTACACAGACGTTAGTCGACACCGATTCAGCGTATATAAAACGTGCCGCTGAACCCGTCTCGCGTGCGGAAACCAGCTCCCCTCCGACTGCTCGCGGAATCACTCTCGCTGCCCACGATCGCACTCCCTCCGACCCTGCTCAAGGACTGGGACGTAAGTCAAGAGTACATTATTGTCGCTCTCTCAGACGTCAGATCTGACCGCGAGTCACCGCGGCGCAAACAGCCGCCATCAGATTTCCTCGAACCATCGCCTTCGTCTCTCCTCGTGACGGCTTCGTTCGGTCATCTCCTTCCAACCTCTCTACTCTCGCACTTCGAACCTCTCAACACGCTCAACCTGCATCCGTCGCTGCTGCCGCAGTATCGAGGAGCTGCTCCGATCCAGTGGGGAATCATCAACGGAGACGCCGATTCCAACTGGAAGTGCGACGACGGAATCGGTTCGACGATCACGAGGGGAATGGGCGTCACTGTGCAAGAGTTGAGTCGAGACAAATTTGACCGAGGGAGACTCCTCGGCCAAGAAAGAGTCGTGAGCTTGCTTTGCGCTCTCTCTCCTTGAATTCTCCACGCTTCGCGCCAGGCAGCCCGCTTTAACCTTTGACGGTCTGTTTGCGGTCTCGAACCTTCCCAGGTAGTACCCGAGTATTGTGATTTCCTCGAGTTGGAAACCATCCTCGCCCGCGCGGGGGGTCAATTACTGACAAGGATCCTCCGAGATCTTCCAACGTTCCAGGTGAATAAACGTCTGCTCTCCTCGAAGTAGTTTCAACAGCAGAATGAGCGCTGATCCCCGATCGGGTCTCCGTTCTCTCTGTCCCTCCAACCTCTCGCGCGCGTATGTCTCTCTAGGACCTCGCACGACCTCAAGATGGATCCCTCGCGACTCTCGCGCCGAAACTGACGAAACGACACGCCCGGATCGATTGGACGCGACAGTCCAACGTTGACCTGACGAGGTTGCAACGGGGAGTCGGACACCAGTACCCGCTCTGGACGACCCTGTCGACTTCGGCGGCTTCGGCTCCGGCTTCGACCTCGCCGCCGCCGCCGACTCGTCCGTCGTCTCCTCCGGTCCCTCTACCAAACTCGGTGGCAGCAGCAGCAGCAGTTGTTCCTCCTTCTCCTCCTCTTTCACCACCGCCTCGTCCTTCGCAGCCGCAGCAACTCCAACTCGTATTGTCGTACGCGGGCCCTCGCGCTCTTCCCCGTTCAGCCGTACCCGCGTCATTGTCGTCATCGCCGTCGTGCCGGGTGCCTCCTCCTCGCGTCGGTACCGTTTTCTTCTCGGCGCGAGACAAGTCGGTCTATGTCACGACTTGTCGCGCGCCCCGCGACGACGTCGGTTCCTCCGGTCAACAAGGCGCCGCCGAGGAGGAGGATGAAAGGGACGACTTGGTCGACGTCGTGAGGGTCGAAAAGGTGAAAAAGGAAGGAGGGAAATGGGTTCAAGCGAGAGAGTGGTGGAACGGCATTTCGTCCGTCTTGTCGTCGTCGTCGTCGTCGTCGTCGGTGAAGGCGTCCGATGATTCCTCTTCTTCTACTTCGAAAAGTGGTTGGATCCAATTTGAATGATGATGATTTCTTCTCTAGACTACAAAGCCGGGGAAAAAACTTTTTTATTTTGTTTACAACAACAATCACTGCAACAGTGCGCGACCCGGACTAACAACAGGGTTTCTTTTTTCTTCTTTCGATCAAGCGAGGAGAGTTGTCAAGTCGAGTTTCAACCTCGCGGCTCGTTTCCCATTGAGGTAGAACCTGTACAACTCTTTCTCTCGGACGAACCCCATTTTTCCGTAGAACCCTAACGCCTCGAGGTTGTCGCTCTCCGTTTCGAGGACGACTTCGTCGGCCGGGAACAGGTACCGCTCGACCTTTTCCCCGTTGCCGTCGTCGTCGTACGGGTCGTCGTCGTTGTTTGGGGGGTAACCGGTCGCGGCGGGGACAGCAGGGGCGAGGTGGAACGACGGGCGCGACGAGGGGGGGTTCAACATTGTCGTGAGGGAGATTCGGAGGAGGTGAGTCGCTGTTTCTCCATAGCGAGATAGGGGGGAAAGGGTGTGTGGGGGAGGGGGGGGACAAAGAAATAATCTTTAGCGACTATGTCTTTCCACTTTCCTCTTTCTTTTCCGTGTTTCTTCCTCCCGACCAAGACGGGACGGCGTGAAGAGCAAGAGAGAGGGGGGGGGGGCGAGAGAGACGAGAGGGGGGCAACGAGCGGGAACCAAAAAAAAAAAACAAGAAAAGTTGAACGGACCGATCCCTTTCCCCCTCCAACCTTTTTTAACGCTCAACATGGCGAGGTACCCCCTCATCTTGTACCGTCTCTTGACTCCCGTCTCTGGATCGACCATTACTCCACCCGTGTCCCGAAGCGCGGTCCAAGCAGGTTCCTCGGCCGGGTCGAGGACGACGGATTCAGACGATTTCGTGTGAGGTTCCACTTTGGAGATGATAACTCCTAGCGGTGTCAATCCGGAGAACGCCTGTTTGGTACGCATCATGACTCGGGGGATTGGATCAGAAGGGGGGGCTGGGACCCGGTGATGGAGCGAAGGGGGAGAGACACTCACGAAGAAACAGAGATGCGGCCTGATCATAGAGGTCGGGGGCGGGTTCAGAGACGTGGAGCCGGACGCACGCGGGGGTCAGGTATATGGGCTCGGGGGAGACTGACCATTGATCGAGGAAGTAGCGGTAGGTGTAGAGGTTGTAAGGTTCGCTCAGTTCGTCATCGACGAGACCGACTATGTGTTCGAGGTCCTGCTCGCCTCTGTACGCTCTGTACGTGATTGGTTCACGTCCCGGAGATGTATCCGCCCCGGTCACAGAGGTCGGAGGTTCAGATGCGAGGTTAAGAGATGAGAGCGTTGTCGAGATCTGGCCCGAGTCGTTCATGCCTGCCGTCGTAGTACTTGGGCCGTGTAGGATCATACCAGTTGCCTGTGTAGTGCGGTCGTGCCGTGGGGCCCAGGTCAGGAGGGAGGAACGCGCGATTGCTCGCGACTCCCACCCAGCACGACATTACTCATTCAGGCCCAAGGGCATGTTGACTCTGCGCTACTGCGATGTCGTCCGTGGCGCTCCCACGTTGCTGACGACAGTCAGAGGACCAAGGCGATCCATTCAAGCTCGCGCAAAGGCCGCCCCCTGTTTTTCCCCTTTAAGGCCGGTGCCTTCTCTCGGTAGTAGATAACGACGGATAAATAAATATGAGAGACGATGATTGCGGACCACTACGTACAACGACGAGCCAACAAGAAAGAAAAGAAAATCATCTTCAATACTATTTTCCTTCTCCTCCCGACCCATCCGCATCCCCGTCGGACTCTGACTCTTCGTGCTTGATCTCGTCACCGTCGCCGAGAACGTCAACCTCGTTCTCGTCGAATGAAAGCCCTTTAGCAAAATCGTACTCGGGTGCGACGTCGACGACTTCTTTTCGCTTCGGTATCAGCTCCCTGTTGATGCGAGAGATGACGCCAGCCCCGACGTCTGGCTTCCTTTCGAACCAACCTGAAACCTCTGCGAAAAATCGGAAGGTCGGGTGGAATTTGCTTGTCGGATTGTCGTCGAATTTGAATTGGGTGAATCCTCGAAGGTGGTGAAAGAGCTGAAATATAACGGTTTAGCTCGAGTCCACAACCTCGGGAAGCGGGTTACGACTCACGATAGCGCTCGAGAAAGCGACAAAATTGGGAGAAATGGAGTCCATGGGAGTTTTCTCGTCGTCGATCCAGCCAGAAAATCTCGTCGATGCACGAACGGTCGAGCGTTTCTCGGCGGAGGTGCAACCGACACTACCGGGTCCGTGGATGAGTGCACTCATCGTCTACATAAGAGGAGAAGTGATCGTCAGAAGCTCGCTTGAGAAAGAGAAAGAAAGAGCGAAAAGAAACTCACGTCAATAACAACTTTGGAAAGACAGAATCCAGATGGGACAGCACCGGGTGCCCGCCACATGAACTGCATACCGTTGTCACCGAGTAGTGCTTTGATCTTATCCGACTTCTTATTGCGGAGCGTTTTGTTGTCGAGTCCGGTAATGGTCGCTAAACAGTCGGAAATCCGTTTCGTTGCTTCAGCGTACGCTCGACCGCGGGCATGGGCGAACTAGAATCGCTTATTAGTCTTTGTCTACGCGGAAAGCACGGGAAGAAGATGAAGCAGGACTCACGAGACGAGCGCTCGAACGTTCTTTCAGTTTTGAAGCACCACCGAATATCTCCGCGAGGCGGTCAAAGATCACAGCTTGCAGTCCTTCGCCTCGCTCGCCATCGAAAATCTTGGCTCGAATGTCGGAAGGGATGTAAGCGTGCTCCATGTAGAAGAAGTATCGAAGACGAGAGTTCACGTTCACTTCTTCTTCTCCCGGCGAGAGTCGGGTACGCTTCTTATTCCCCACGCGATTCGAGTTTGTGGTGACGCCGTTCTCGTGTTCCTCGCCGTCTTCTGCCTCGCCGTCGTCATCGTTGCCATCAGCAGGATGAGCCGCTCGCCGGTTGTCGAGTTCGTCCTGAAGTTTCTGGATTTGACCCAACACTGACTCGATACGCTGCGTAACCGACCTCGTTTAGAAACGAAAAGAGAAGAGTGGAGACGGAACCGTACCTTCTCGAGTTCATCCGCCCGAGTTTTTTCGCGAAGCTCCCCGGGCGAGATCCGCACGCTTTCCGCCCCTCGCACGTCCGAAGCGGAAGTACCTAATTCTTGCTTCACGCTGACACCGTTCGCTGCTATTGAAGCGCCTCGAGGTCCGAGAGGTGACTGCGACGCGGGCCCGCCCTGCACCCGCTGCTTCTTGGTGGCGGCCGAAGTCGAGTCTCCTCTCCGTTGATCGTTCTCATCTGTAGCGGCCCGTTTCGTTCCCGAATTCATGGCTTGATAATCTGCTGCTGGCGATACTGGCGAACCGTCGTCGGGCGAAGGGGTTCCTGTGGGGAGGAATCACAACTCTTCTCCCGCGATCAGCGAGCTAATCTCGTGTCAGAAGAGTGCGTGCTGTACGTACCCTGACCCTGAGAGGTTCCAGAAGGTTGAGGAGTTGCGACGGCTGCTGCATTTTCGTCGATCAACCTGCGCGCTTTGTCGGCTGTCGTACGACACGAGAGTCAGTCGCGGAGCACGTAGAAGGTCGTATCGATGTACTCACGCCTCTGAGCGTGACGTCCTTTTTGTTTGTGTACCATGACAGCCATCTCGCTGCCGAATTCCTCGTCGCAGAGGCTGCACATATAAACCTTCGATCTGAGGAGTCGGATCACTGAAGAATTCTTCTTTCTAGGCATAGTAACGGTCTGAAAGATAGTCGGAGCCGGAAGCGAGTGATGGAAACGAGAGGGAGCTTTAGCTGGATGTTGAAAGGAGTTCTCTGTCGTCATTGACTGAAATTGACGGCTTCTCCCCCGCTTCTCATTGCTAAGCTCTCAGACTCTGGCAGATTCACTCTGATCTTTATACAAAGGGCTTGGCATGCAATCGACCAGAAAAAGAAGGGGTGGATTTAGGTCTCCATTTTTCTGCCTTGAATCTTTGTCTCGCGACTGTCATCAAGCCACGTCGAATAGGTGCAAGATGTTATTTCAACAAGAGGAAAACTAGTCGCTCTCTTCTTCGTCGCGCAATTCCTGCTCCTCCGTCTCTTCTATGATCCTCGCCGCCTCGACCTCATCCCCGTGACTGTGACTGTGACCGTGATCGTGATCATGGCTGTGACTGTGGTCGTGAGCGTGCTTCGCCTTGTTCGCGTCTCGGCGCTTCTTGCTGCTCTTCTTGTCCTTGGCTCCCTCGACCGATTTGGTCTTTTTCGACTTTTTCGTTGGCGGAAGATCCCACGACCACAACGGAATGAACGAGTCGACCTGAGAGACACCCCCCCCCCCGACCACGATAACAAACGCGCAAGAGTCAGAATCGAACGGTGGGTTTCGGCGCAGACGAGAGAGAGAGAGATAGAGAGGGGGAAACTCACGAATCCAACGTCGGCGAACAGGTTCGGGAACAACCAGATGCCGGGACTCGCGACGAGTTTCGTCAGGACCCACCCGATGAGCCTGACGATGGCGAGTCCGAAGAAGGCGGCGATCAAGCCGAGCACGGCGACCGAGAGGTACCACACGCCGACGCGCATCTTGACGGGCCAGAGCGGGAACATGACGCCCGCGAGGACAACGAGGACCATGCACGCCGCGAGGGCGAGTTGCTTGAGCGGGTTCTTGTCGACGAGCCAGACGTAGTACTCGTCGGGTTGGAACAGCTGCTGCGGGTTGATCTGGATCGCCTTTGTCCCGGGCGACAACGTCGGGCCGACCTGGACCCGGAGGAAGTACGTGTACGGGATCAACGAGTGGAGGTACTCGCGCGCGGCGTCCTTGGTCGCGGGCGGGGCGGGCACGTGCGACAGCTTTGCGTACGCGGGCGAGAGGAGCGCCTTGATGGCGTGTTTGCCCTTGAAGTACTCGTGGCGTTTCCCCGCGAGCGCGCCCGTCTTGGTCTTGATCGCCGACTTGTTCCGGAGCCAGTCAATGACGCGCTTGTCTTGTGCTGCGACACGGGAGGTCGGACGGGACGTGAGGATGATGTGGCAGGGGAACGGGGGGGAAAAGGGGGGAAAGGGAGCCACGCACGAGATGCCTTGACCTGTTGGTCCTTCATGTTGCTCCCTGCGTTCATGACGGGCGAATGAACTCGTGTCGAGAAATATGCAAGAGTCGAGGCGAGTCGCGAGTCGCGAAAGTTGCTAGTTTCTCTGTCCAACCGTCCCTCAGCGAGGGGAATCTACTCCCCTGCGACATGGATTTCCAGCTGTCGGAAGAGCTCGCGACGCTCTCGCAGTACTCGTCAAACCTCGCAGAGTACCCCGTCCAAGTCCCGGGAGGTCGAGACTTGCTCGATCAACATGAGCAAACCGCGACCGTGAACCGTCAGTCTCCCCTCTCCCGGCGCGCTCGGTACGCGTCTCGCGAACTCGTACTGAACTCGGTACTCGGGCGGCGACCCTGCGCAGACCTCGTCGACACGCTCGCGACCGACTCGAGCGCGATCACGGATCAGTCAACTTTCGACTCTGTTCGCGCCTTGTTCCGGATCGCCGACCACTTGACCGGTCCGACCTTGTCCAAGCTCGTCGACTCGGTCCTGTCGGCCTTCGCAGCCGAGATCGACCACACGCGCGCGTCCGAGAACCCGTCGGACCACACCGAGTACCGCGCGCACAAACTCGCGCTCGAGGCGTACAGCTTCCTCGCGAGCTGGCTCGTCTCGCTCGGAGAGAAACTCGCTCAGACTCCCGCCGCCGTCGCCGAGCTCGCACAGGTCGGCGCCTCGAGGAAGAAGGCGCCCGGTAAATCGACCAAGAAGAAGGCGACCGCTGCCGCCCGCGCCCAAGACTTTGATTGGGTCGAAACCGTCCCAACCGTGCTCGAAGTGTTTGTCAAAATGTTGCGCGTGATTCGAACCGAGCGTATTTGGCAGACGACCGCAGAACGCGACGAGCTCGTTTCGTGAGTTTGCTTCCTTTCCCTCTTTTCCTTTCATTTCTCGTGCAAGCTGAGCGAGGCATACTACGGATCCGTTCTGCGTCAGAAACTGCTTTCTAAAACCGACCAACTTGTTGGCCGAGAGTGAGCGTTACCTGAAGTTGAACCCGATCAAGTCGGGTATCTTTCGAGTTTTGTGTCTCGCGGCCAAAAACCACGGACAGTCCTTCAGTGCGTGTAGCAGCCAGCTCCGATACGCTGGACGAAACTGATGCAGTGTCGGACTCGTATGGACTTGGAGCAGATGTTCAGATGACGATCATGCAGAATTTGCAGTACAACGAGCATCTAAGCGAACCGATGGCTGAACTCGTCACCGTCTACTCGAAAGAGTTCGACAACGATATCTTGGGTGAAAAAGTCCTTGGGTACGCCTGCTCGACTTTTCTGTGTCGCCAACGTTGCCCAGAAACTGACACGGTGCGTTTCGTGCGTTGTCCGTTACTTTTTAGCGAGATTGCGGATCGACACTTCTCGAGTCAAGACACCAAAGGGCCTCGAAGCTTCAGCAAGTTTTTGATCCGGCTATGCGAACTGTGCCCGAGGCTGGTCTTGAAGCAGATCGTCTTGTTGCAAAAGCACCTCGATTCCGAGGTAACCGACCCCCCCCCCTTTTTCTCCTCCTTCCCTGTTGTCCGTATTCGACTGACTGATCGACCTCTTGCTTCGCGCGGCCTATGCAGTCGTATCCGATGAGAAACTCCATCCTTGAAATCCTGGCGATCCTGATCAAAGAGCTGTCGCTGTCAGACCCATCGACGTTCGACTCGCTCGGACTCGAGGGGGATCAAGTCAAGATCAAACGCCAGATCGAGTCGTTCTTCGGCTTGTTGTTCGAACGCCTCTTGGACCTCAACAGTTACGTTCGGAGTAAAGTCGCAACCTTGCTGATCAAAACTTGCGAGTATGTCGTCTCTTCGCGCCTTCCCCCCTGCCCCCCCCCCCCCCCCCCCCAAAAAACCCTCCTTCGTTCTATCGGGGTTTTTCTTTTTGCGTCCCCCGAGCGCGTTTCCTGACTTTCGAACTGAACCTTGGCGCCTGTTTCCGTGTGTGGGTGAAAAAAAACTCACAGTCTTCCCGTGCAATTCCCGGCGCTCCGACTCGAGTTGACAAACCTGACGATCCGGTCCCTCCACGACAAGTCTTCGTCGGTTCGCAAAAACTGCCTCGCGCTCCTGACGAAACTCGTCCTGACGCACCCGTACGGACGGATGCACGGAGGCGAGTTGGAGCTCACGGCGTGGCAGCAGCGGTTGGACCAGTTGGAACTCGACTTGAAGGTCCTCGACTTGCCCGACGAGGGCGAGCGGGAAGCGAGGAAACTCTTGGGCCTGGACGAGGCGGGACAAGACGATGCTGAGAATGAGGATGAGGACGAATTGATGGACGGGGAGGCGGCGGTGGCGGAAAAAGAGGAGGAAGCAGCAGAAGAAGAAGAAGAAGAGTCGACCGATGGGGAAGGAACCCCGAAGAAGCGGAAACCACTCGCGGCGGTCAACAAGAAGCTCGAATCGCTGAAACGTCGACAGAAAGGACCACGTCGATCCGAGCTCGACCTTGCGGCCGAATCCCAGTCGAACCTCCTCGCGACTGTCGATTCCGACACACTCCAGCGACTACGCCTGACGAAGAAATACTACCTCGACGCGATTGGGTTCATCGAGGCGATCGAAGCTAGCATGGACACGGTCACGGAACTGTTGGCGAGCAGCGTCAAGAGCGAAGTCCTCGAGGCGATGGAGTTTTGCAAGACGGCAAAAGAGTACAAGATTGAGGCGGCCGAGGAAGGCGTTCGTCGGATGCTCCACCTCATCTGGTCGAAAGATGAAGCGGCTCCGAACGCATCTGTCGCTGCGACCCCGAGCGGAGGAGGAGACGACGATCAAGGAGACGGTCACAAGGATGCGAAAGGGATCCGTTCGCGACTGATCGAGTGCTACTCTGCACTCTACTTTGAGCCCCCTCAAGACCTGCCGAGAAAAGAACAAGTTGCTTTTGTGGCTAGGAACGTCATCGAGTGCGTCTCCCGCTCTCCTCTCGATTCGTTCCGCGAATTGACGAACGGCACTCGATGACAACCAGATTGACGAGGGATGCCACCCTCGCAGAGCTGACTTCGTTGGAAGCGCTGCTTGCCGTCATGATGTCCCGGGGCGTCGTCGATGATGAAGTGATCAACAAATTGTGGCAGGTTTACAGTATGGCCCCCTCTCCTCGGCGTTCCTCGAGACCACGACATCGGATTGACGGCCATTTCCGTCTAGGTACTTCGAAGGAAATCCCTCGATTCCAGCGAAGAGGCGCGATCATCACTCTGGGCATGTTTGCTCAGCCGAAACCCGAAGTCGTCGCGGATCATGTCGAGACGCTCCTGAAAATCGGCCTCGGTTCCCTCGGCCGCGTGAGTAGTCATCTTTCTGCGCCTTTGTGCTGCACTCGAGCTAACGTACTCGGTCGAGATGGCCTCCAGGCGGATCTTGTGCTCGCAAAGTACACGTGCGTCGCCTTGAGCAGGGTCGCGGGCAGTGTTAAGAAAGTCAAAGGCTCGCTGAAAGACGTTTCAGTGCGACTGCCCATGGAATCGCCGGTCTTCTCCCGACTCGCAGCGACGATCCAAGCTCCGTCCAAAAGCAAAGAATGGCAAGCACTCGTTCATTTTGCTTTTCGCTTTGCGAGCCTCGCACTCATGCTCGCACCACCGCCTGCAGGTTCAGCATGGCGGAACAAGCTGTCAACACGGTTTACACCCTCGGCGATCAACCAGACGCGCTCTGCTCCGAAATTCTCCGCCAAATGACAAATCGAGTGTTCGGGCCTCGCGCGTCCACCTCGACACCTCCCAAGAAAGCCAACGTTGACGGCGAGGACGGCGAGGACGATAACGAAAACGAGGATGCAGACCCCGAAGCGATGGAGGAGGACGAGAAGAGGAGTCACGAGGAAACGTCGTTTGGTCACGGAGAGGAACCTTCGACCGGGAACGCCTTTGAACTCTCGCAACTCATCTTCGTCGCGGGCCACTGCTCGATCAAACAACTCGTTCACCTCGAACTCGTCGAACGTGACCTGAAACGACGCAAGGCCGAAGACGACAAAAAGTCAAAGGGAGCGAAAAAGTCGGGAGACGACGAGTTGGACCAAGTCGCGGGTTCGGTCGAGGACGAAATCGGAGACACGATTGCGATCGCGAGAGAGAAGGAACTCATGTACGGTCCTCACTCGCTACTTCAAGTCTTCGGTCCGATGGCTGCGAGCATTGTTTCACAACCCAAACTTTACCGAGTTGAGTCGCTCCTCCATGCTCCAAAAAACGGCCCAACCTTGCTGTGAGAGTCATCACCGCTGACGAGGGTTCGATGACCAGAACCCAATGCTCAAGACCGCTGCAACCCTCGCACTGTCAAAGTTTATGTGTGTCTCTTCCGAATTTTGCGCCGAGCACCTCATGCTCCTGTTCAAAATCCTCGAAACGTCTCGAGAACCGGCCGTTCGTTCCAACATCGTCATCGCACTCGGGGACATCGCCGTCTGTTTTTCCACCATTATGGATGAGAATTCGGACCGACTCTACGCCGGTCTCCACGATAAGGACCCGACCGTCAAGAAGAACACGCTCATGGTCTTGACCCATTTGATCTTGAACGGCATGATCAAAGTCAAAGGGCAGCTCGGCGAGATGGCGAAGTGCTTGTCGGACGAAGACAAGCGGATCAAGGATCTGGCTCACCTGTTCTTCGAGGAACTCGCGACAAAGGACAAGGCGATCTACAACAATCTGCCCGACATTATCTCGCACCTCTCGAGTGGCGAGATGCCCGTCGCGGAGGACACGTTCCAGACTTCGATGAGGTTCATCTTCAAGTTTGTTGACAAAGTACGAACGTCGTCGGTTTCTCCCCGTCACTGCCCCCCCCTTCCCCAGTCCGCTGACGTTCAATGAGTCTGTTGTTCTGTCTGAGTAGAAAAAGGAAGCCGAGTCGATCGTCGAAAAGTTGTGTCAAAGGTTCACTTCGACGACCGAAACCCGACAATGGCGAGACATCGCGTTTTGTCTTTCGCTACTCCCGTTCAACTCGGACGCTGCAGTCAAGAAGCTCACCGAAGGTAAATCGTCTGCCCTACGAAACTCCGCCTCGGCGCAATCAATCACTTCACTCACGATAGCTGGTCTGTTTGGGTTTTGTCCTGCAGGGTTGCCGTTCTACCAAGACAAACTGCACGAAGAGACCGTCTACAAGCGCTTTGGGGAAATCCTCACCAAGGTGAGCTCGAACCGGTTTTTTGGCGATTGTGGGCATCGGGCGTTTCCCCCCAACTTCGTGAGCGCTGACCACTCCTCGACGGACTCGTGTGTTTCCCCCCAGATCCGTGCCCCGACCAACAAACTGTCGAAAACGGACGGCGAGCTCAAGGAATTCGAAGACGCCCTCGAGCGTTACCGTGCAAAGGGCACCGAGGATCAAGAGATGCAGCGTAAAGTGCAGAAGAGTGGCAAGAGAGGAGGAGGAGGAGCAGGAAAGGCGTCGGCGGCGGCACCGTCGAGGAGGAACGCGAGACGGAAAGCTCAATCGACTCCGCCGTCAAGTCCCGAGAGATAGTCGTATGCCCAGAGTTCCTGACTGTCTCGTTCCCTTTCGTCTTTCTCCCTGGATCTCTCTCGAGTGGTTCGGTCATGTTGTATGATGCCTCTTTTTGCTCATCGGAAAAATCAATTTCATTCCGAGTTTACACATTCCGCAAACAATCTCTCCAAACTCGACTTGGCCTGCTTCGCGTACTCGGCGTGTGCGACGCCTTTCTTCTTCGCGTCAAACACCTCGACGGAGAAGGTCCCGCGGAAACCAGTCTCGAGAATCGCTCGCGTCACTTTGGCGACCGGCAGGTACCCTCCTTGGTAGGGCAACGGACGATGGTCGTGAGACCACCTTCCCCTCGGTCTCAATCCGTCGATCACCTTGTCCTCGAGTGGTGGTTCAACCTTGAACGCGTCCGAGACTTGGAAAAAGTAAATCATGTCGGCGGGTACCGTCTCTGCGAGTCGTCGCATCGATCGGTCGAACTTTGCGTCCCTCGCGTCGTCGTCGTCGTTGAGTCCGTCACGAGACGTCGGATCGGCCCACTCGCTCCCGGCCGTCTGGAACGAGTCGAGGCAGAGTCCAATGTTGTTTCGGTTCCGACCTCCTCGTTCGTCGCGCACGGCCTTGACAATCTCGTACACGTCGGACCACGTCGGGGCGTGCGTCGACCAGCACCAGTTCTCGTACGCGAGCTTGAACCCGTGTTCGTCGAGGAGGTCGCACAGGAGCGAAAGGTCTCTCACGACCGACGACCGGTCCGTGTTGATTCCTTCCGAGTCACTCGAACCGACCTGTCGGGGAGGTTTTTCCCGGCCACCGTCCGTCTCTCAGTGAGTTCGTCCTTTCTGGTTCAAAAGGATACACGAACCGAAAAACTGAGAGGGGGGGGGGGGGCAACCGTTGCGGGAGGACCCGACTCCCGACTCACCTGGAGCATGTTCGTTCCGACCGACTTCATGATCCTGATCCAACCCCTCGCTCGATCGAACGCGTCCTTCCGCTCTCTCGAACCTTGTTCCCACCCTTCAAAGTTTCCAAACGGTTGCAAGATAAACACCTCTAGTCGTTCGTCTCGACAAGTCCGACGCACGTGCTCTCCCGCTTCGCACAACGCGTCGTAATCGTCCGCCTCGACTGCGCGACCGAACAACTGACTCGCAAACGCTTGCAGGTCGGGGAACGACAGTTCGATCTGGGTGAACCCGGCCGAGGCGATCGCGTGCAGTCGGTCTGGGAGCGAGTCGGTCGTTTCGCCGATCGAGCACGTCGCGAAACATCGAGGGATCTCGTCCAACGTCGAGGTAGATAGAGTCGTCATTGCTGGTGTCGTGAGGGGTGGGAGGTCGTCGTGTGGGAGGAGGAAAACTGACAGCGCGCGACAACGTCACTCACTCGCTCCTCTCGACGCGCAGAGTTCGGCTCGCGAAGAGGTGGGGCTCACTGCTGAAATTTTGACGACGCTGACCGAGGTCCCGCAGTCGTACTTTGCTTGGACTCTGCACTGTTGACACCAGAACAGGCGAGAGTGAACACGGTCTCGCATCCAACAGAAACAGAGGCGAGAGGTCGTCGGGGCGCGACGAGGAAAGAAAGAAAATCGTAGAAAACGTTGAGAAGGCTGCTGCTCTGCTCGCCTGGAACCCGCTGTTCTGACGCTTTTGAGCTTCCCAAAGTGCCAGAACGTAGACGATTGCGGGTGAGACACTGGGGGTTGACCTCCTCGGCGATTTTTTTTTTTTTTTTTTCGGCCAATTCTAATGTCGAACGAAAAAGTTCGCAATTCGATTCGGGCAAGCACGAAGAGAAACAGGTCTGCTCGGACGGCAAGTTTGCACCACCTTGACTACGGAAAGCGCCCGAGGTATTGCAGCAAAGGGTCCAGGGAAGGGGCCGGCGACGACGCGCCGTGTGACTCGTCTCTGTGAGTGGCCGATCCGGACGGCGCGATGCTGGTGGCCGGAACGTAACCAGGGTGAGGGCAGTAGCCTTGACCTACACGCACAACCGCTTGGTTGTCCGGGTGTGGACGAGCCGGAAGCTGATACCGTGCACTTTGACGAATTTGGTCTTGCGGTTGAGCTCGATTGCGAGGAACGGGGTGGTACTCGGAAGGCGTTGCGGATGCTCGAACCCCCGGATGTACGCTCTATTACGATACTCGAGGCTATTAAGACTTGTACCGAGACTGCAGAGAGATTGTAGCACGTACGGTAGAGAGTTCGGATTCGCGTTGCTCGACGCAGAAGTTTCGGTAATCTCGGATGATCTTCAGGTAGCCACTGAATCCGGCCTGTCCTCGTACCGTCGACAGGTCAGTATCATCGTGACAGAGGCTCGTGGGTGTCACGATCGGGCAGGACGGGGCAACGCACGAACGCAGATTCAAGGTTCGTCCATGACGTTAGGAGCGTGTCAAGAGCATGCAAGGCTGTGACGAACATGCGACTCTTGACCCACAGAGAGCAACTTGCGTTGGTGACGTCCCAGATGTCGAGTTGGTAGCGAGGCTCGATGGTGTCCCACGCCTGGTAACACTCACTCGCGACGAGTAACGTCGACAGTACCCTCGACGCGTATACGCTACGGGTAGAGCTCTTCAGGCCTGAGAGTTCTGCGTCTATGGTGCCCCTTGGAACTTGACTCGACCAGACGCGGCCAGGATCCGACGAGCGGATCAAGCACAGGAGGTTTCGAGCGCTTGGCTGCGCAAGGCGTCAATCCACAGGTTTCACGCATTCGGATACTACTGTGATCAGGACAGGCAAGGCCACTCACTGTGCAATCGAGCGCAGACTGCAATGGTAAGGCTTTCTGGCCCCATCCTTGTCGGTGCCAGTCTTCCTGCGCTTTCTGTAGTTCTTGGATCGCCAAGTCGATTCGCGCGATGACGGCGGTCTGCGCTCGGGGTCTAATGTCCGTCCAGCACGATTCCAAAAACGTCGCGGCGAGCGAGTTTCGGTTCCAGACGGGTCTCCGGTTCCCGCCGAGTGTCTTGAGCGTAGCGAGGAGCGTCTCGACTTCACGACCGAGCGATGGTTCTTCGGGTTCGCGCGAGTGTTCCATTCCTAGTCGAACCACCGAGTTGACAGGTCGAAGAAAGAAGTGTCGAAGGGACAAAGGGGGGGGGGGCACTTTTTGACTCTGTCCAACGAGGCCACGGATCGCCAAACCGGACGAGATTTCGAGATCTGAGCTTTTTCCCCCAAGAGGCGAACCGTGCAATGCCGAGAGGTCGGAGTAGCGTAGCTAGTCCCCCCCCCCCCGCTCACCATGACAGAGAATGGCAGAGACAGAGTTACAACGACAGACGAATCTTGCAATTCCGATATGTACGGCGACGGGCTACAGCTTGATGTCGAGCTACGAGGTTTTTCGGCGAGCGGGTCAGCGTGAACCCCCCAAAGAAGAGAAAGGGGAAATGCAAGCGAGTGCGACCGTACGAAAGAGAGATGGAGATAGGTGGACAGAGAGTGAGAGAAACCGAAACCAAAGGTTTCAGGCGACGCGGATGACGACTTTTCCTTTCGCCCTCCCGCTCATGCTCCTCTCATAGGCCTTCTTGGCATTCTCGAATTCGAAAGTCTCGTCCACGATCGGCTTGATCGAGCCTGCGAGAAACCGCCCCGGTCAGTGACACCCCCCGACTTTTTCGGGCGCGCGATGGGCAGAAAAAACGGGACGTCGAGGGTTTCTTCTTACCGTTCTTGACCAACCTCTCCATCTCGTTCATGTTCGCCTCCTACATTCGGAAAGGAGAGGAAGAAAATACCATCAGTCTTTCGGAATCGCTGGGTCTGGGTCGCAGGATCCGGAAGACCGAAAAAAGCAGTAGGGGGGGAAATAAGAAACCGGCCCTTACCGAGGGACTCATGCTGAAGAATTTGTACTTGCGGTTGACCCCGCCGAGCCAGCTCGGTCGGAACAGGCTACTGACGAGGTACGCTCCCGCGCGGACGAGGCTCGAGATGGAACCGTCCAAGTGAGGCCCGGCGATATCGATATAGACGCCTTTCGCCTGCAAGCAAAGAAAAAGGTCCGGGAGCGTGAGTTTGAAAACCGGAACACAAACGGCGTATTGAACCGACCTAACCCATCCAGCAAGAAAGAGGGATGGGAAGAGAGATGAGAGATATAGCGAAGCTTACAGAGAGGTAAGACGGCGAGTGGTGGTACAAGTCTGGAACTCCGACCGTGTCAAAGATGACATCGAAAGGCTTCTTGTCTTCGTTGACGTAGTCGGTCAGCTGCGCCGAGAGTGGACGAGCGGTGTAATCGAAGATCTTGACGTCGGACGCGAGTGACTCGACGAGCGCGCGCGAACCGGACGAGCACGTCGTCGAGACTTGGCAGCCGTACGCCGAGGCGATCTGTTGGCCCGAAGCCGGCGTCAGAAGTCAGGGGACGTGCTAGTCGAGTTATCCCAAGGGAGAGCAGAAGCAACCTACCTGCACGGCGAAAATACCGACGCCTCCGCTGCCTCCGTTCTAGAAACCGGAAGGGGGGGTTTTGGTCAAGGCGTTGTCCTTGCGAGACGAGGACGGTCGCGAGAGAGACACTGACGATCAAGACCTTCTTGCCGGTCGCGCTCTGTCTTGTGAGCCCGGCTTGGTCAACAAGGGCTCCGAGCGCGGTGAGGGTCGCGAGGGGCAACGCTGCCGCGCGGTCGAACTCGACGTCGTCGGGTTTGCGACGGAGCAAGTGCTTGTCGACCAAGGCGTACTCGGCCAAGACTCCCTGGCCCGTCTTCATGACATCTTCAGCCTTCTTGATGCCAAACACGGCGTCTCCGACGTTGAGGTCGGTTCGGGCGAGGTCACCCTCGACGATCGTGCCGCTGAGGTCGCATTCGGGAACCGAGGGCGTCTTCTGGAGCCAGCTGATCGGAGGTTGGCTCATGAGTTTCCACCCAATCGGGTTGAGCGACACGGCGGAGACTTTGACGACGACGTAGTCACGATGCGCCGCGGGGCGATCGAATGCTGGTTCGAGGCGGAGCACTTGCGAGGGCTGACCTTTCGAGCGAAACACCCACGCTTGCATCGTGTCGGTACGAGACATGTTGTATGATGGAGAAGAGAGAGATTCGCCGCGGTGGGGTTCAACCTTGATCTCCTTCTCACCACCTCGATCAAATCGCCATCTATATGGAGTCGCTCATCAGTGAAACGCGCATCGCCGAGGAACTCGCGGCGTTCAAAGCGACGGCGGGACTGCTCGCGACGCAGAAGTTGCGCTACTCGTCGCAGTACACACCTCCCGTCCAGGACCGACCCCGCAAGGCGACCCTCGTCCACGTCCCCGTGTGCGAACCTCCCGCGACCGACCACTCTCGCGATGACCCTGCCGGCGACGACGACACCTCGACGAACGACACGGTCGACCTCGTCATCAAGTCGCTCAAACCCCCACTCTCGTTCAAGATCACGGCCCACCCGACCCAGACGATCCTCTCGCTCAAGCAGCACCTCGCGCAGACCCACGCCTCGAAGGGCGCCCCTCCCGCTCAAGGCCAGCGGTGGATCCTCAAGGGCAAGTCGTTGACCGACTCGAAACTCCTCCGCGAGTACAACGTCTCGACCGGCAGCGTCATCAACCTCATGGTGACGAAAACGACTACGACTACCCCGCGACCAACTTCCGGCGCCACCGCCGACGACCCCGAGGAACCTTCCACGACGACTGTACCTTCCCTCACGCTGTCTGAACCCTCTTCCTCCTCTTCTCAAACCACGTCGACGACGACACCACCTTCGATTGCGCTCGACAAGTTACCCCCTCCAACTACATCGACATCGACATCGGCATCCGGAGCGGCGGCAGCAGTACATTCTTCCCAAGCGTACCGGGACCGAATCCAAGACCCCGAACTGTGGCAATCCATCCGAACCATGTTGGAAGAAAAGTTTGCCGGGGTCGAGAACCGGGACGCAGAAGCTCAACAGGCGTGGGAGGGCATGCTCAAAGGGTGTCAAGAGTGGATCGAACCGGTGAACAAGGCTTTGATCAGGGACCGAGTTGGGTATTCGGCCATGGGAGGGTACTGAAAAAAAGAAACCCACGAGGCTCCCTCTAGGCTCCCTCTCCTTTCGTCCTCGTTCGTCGTCGTTGTCGTCGGAATTGAAAAGGGTGGAAAGAAGGGGGACCTCTCTCTCTCTCAAACCCTCAGTGGGCAAGTCGAAAAAACCAGCGCCCCTCCTTCCCCCTTTCGCACAACGTTATTCAATGCGAAAAAAAACGGAAGGAGTTTACAAGGGAAGATACATTGACATATGAGAAGAGAGAGAGGAGGAGGAGAGCTGAGAGGGGGTTTTTTTTTTTTTTCAAGCTTTCGGAAGACTCTCTTCAGTCGGTAACGGGTCTTTGGGGTGTTTGTTTTCAAAGTGTTCTTTGAAATTCTTGTAGTCGCTCAACGGGTTGAAACATTTCGGGCACTTGATCTAATAATGTTGGTATACACGCAAGTTTGCGTGAGTGAGCTGTTTTTGTTCGCTTTCCGCAGGTTATGGAAATTTCAACCACCCTCCTCCTCCTCCTCTCCTACCCCCCCCCCCTTTCGACGCGAGAGACGAGACACGAAGAGAGAGAGAGAGAGAGAGAGAGAGATGATGAGGACGTACCTTGAACGCAGCGGCGCGAGATTGAAGGTTAGACTTGCCACCCGCCTTTGCTGCTTGTGCCTGTCGACTCTTTTCTCTGCGCGCGCGCGGCGAGGGATCAGGTAGCACGCGAGAGAGTAGAGAGAGAGAGAGGTTCAGTCAACCCCGTTTGCTCGAGGTGGAAAGGGGGAACCGGAAGTGGTCACGCACTGGGCTTGTTGTTTTTGAAGTCCTCGGGCCATTGGGGGTCTCTCTGTACGTCTCGGGGGATTTGCTTTGAACGCGCGCGCGCGGCAAGAAAGATTTCGAGGAATCCTTTGACACCGCGTCGACATTGACACCGATCTTTACCCAGACGGCGATTCCCCTCGTATAGACAGGTTTTTCGACTCACTCTCTAGGTGGTTGGTGCGCGCGTTCCACGGACTGCCCTCGCCTGGACAGCTTGAAACTATCACGACAATTTTGTTCGATCGTCTCCCCTGTCTTTTTTCATCCTTTTTTCTTATATCTCGGGCTCCCCTTCCTTCAGACGAGCGATACAATGAACAATCTGCGAAACTTCGGATTGTGGAGGATTTATTGCTCCTGCTTCGTCTCGACGTCATCGTCGTCCCGTGGCAGACCAGAACGTTCCCCCTCGCTGTCGTCCTCTCGTGGTCGTGGTCCTCGCCGTGTTGGTGGTATCCGCGGCGCCGCGACGACGACGTCGATCGTGCCCGGACTCGTCCACCTCCCCGTCCAGTGGTTCCCTCGAATGACCAACAAGTCCCTCGCCATCCTGACCGAGTCACGCACGACGTCCAACTTGCTCCCTTCGACCTCGTGCCACCTCACGCCGACTTCGCTTAACGGCACGCGGCACAATTCCGCGACGAGGAGGACTTCGCAGTCAAAGATCCACCCCGAAGACTTCACCGAAGGGTACACGTGTCGACACGTCGCTCGCGCGTGCAACTTGAATCCGCACTGCGTGTCGCGGATCGTGCGCAGGCCGAGGACCGAGAGGTACAGGTGGAACGAGCGCATGAGGAGGTTTCGGAGGACCGAGCGCTGAAGAAAAACATGGACGATCCGATACGAACCCCGGTCAAACCTCGGCGTTCTGGATCGGGCCGCAAGAGAGAAAGGAGAGAGAGAGAGAGAGAGATTGAGAGACGTACTTTGACGACGGCTTCGGTCGAGACCAAGTGCGCTCGTGAACCAACGACGATACCGTGAGGTGGACGAGACGGAGACGGTCGCTGATCGCGCTCGAGCTGGTCGAGCTCGGCTTCGAGGAGCGCGAGGTCGGAAAAGTTTGTCGCGCCGTCGGCGTCGACGAAGAGGATACGGTGACCCGAGGCATGGAGTACGCCCTGTTGTTTTGCACGTTGACGACGATCAATACACTCTACTCGAGGTGACAACCCGGGATGTGGGTGGGTGGGGAGACTGACATGTCTCGTAGCGCCGCCCTTGCCTCGGTTCTTGACGAGGCTGCATACCTTGACGTGACCGCGCTTGTTGCCAAACTCTTGCTCGAGCTCGCGTGCGAGGGTCAACGCGACGGTGGCCGTGTCGTCTGTGCTGCCGTCGTCGACGATCAAGATTTCGTAACTCGCCTTGTCGACGCCGGACGGGACGAAGGTCGACTTTATCGAGTCGAGGGGGCGCGTCTCGAGGTACTCGACGGCGGGGCGAAGCATGACGCCGAGGCGTAGAGACTCGTTATACGCGGGCACGACGACCGAGAGGTGGACCGTCGCCGGGCTGGAGACGTGCGCGAGCGGCTGCGGACTCGACGGCGCGGACGGGGTGAGGTACGTCGCTTCGGACGGGTACTGCGTCGGTTCGACTGGAGAAAACAAGACGAGCAAGATGAAGGCCTGCGTCGCGTAGACGTAGATAGCAGGGGGGGTCAGCCGTGGGGAGAGCGAGAGCGAGAGCGAGAGCGAGACGTCGAGGAGGGACTGACGATCGAGACGAGGTGAGCAACCGCGACCGCGAAGAGCAGCACGAGCTGCGGTATCGACAGTCCAAACATGCAGTGTGTACGGCGAGGGAAGAGATCGAGAGTGGAGGCACTGGAGGAGTCCTCGGACGTCGCGTTCTACCACATTACACTCGCTCGCTCAGTCGCTCGCTCGCTCGTCCCGGCGGTGTCGAACCTAGATGGACCGCGCGAGACCATGTCGACGAGTGCCCGCCCGCTCAATCTCGCGTCAGTAACCCCCCCACACTCGCGATCTCGACTCGCGCGTTCGCGTTGACGTGTCGTTGTCGACAGGTTAATCTCGGACTACTTCTTCCCAAAGGTCGGCGGGGTCGAGAGTCACATTTATGCCCTCGCCCAGTCGCTCGCGAAACGCGGCCATCGCGTCGTCGTCGTCACGCACGCGTACCCGCCCAGGCACGGCGTGAGGTGGCTCCCCAACGGCGTCAAGGTCTACTACGTCCCCGTGCAGCCCCTCCCGCCGACGCACGTGCACGCCACCTTGCCAAACTTTTTCACCGCCTTGCCGTACCTCCGCGAGATCTACCTCCGCGAACAGATCGACGTCGTGCACGCTCACGCCGCCCTGAGCGCCCTCGGCATGGAGGGGATCATGCACGCTCGCACCATGGGCATCAAGGCCGTCTTTACCGACCACAGCCTCTTTGGCCTCGGCAACATGGCCGAGATCTGGGGCAACAAGATGCTCAAGGCGTGCCTCAGCGACGTCGAAGCCGTCATCTGCGTATCTCACACGGGCAAAGAAAACACCGTGTTGCGAGGAGCGTTGGATCCCTCGATCGTTCACGTCATACCCAACGCCGTCGTTGCGTCGCAATTCCGACCCCAGGAACCCGTTCCACCGATTCCAGAGATCCGTTAGTCACGTCGCTTTGTCCCCCTCCCCCCGGGCGCTCTTTTCGGCCTCAAACGACTCATTCGTGACGACCTGAATGCAGTCACGATAGTCTGTATCACGCGGTTAGTATACCGCAAAGGGATCGATCTCTTGATAGCAGCGCTTCCTAAAGTATGCGCGCTCCATTCCGACGTTCAATTCTTGATCGGTACGTCCGGCAAGCCCTCTCTCTCTCTCTCTCTCTCCTTTTCTCTCTCCACAGCGATCTGTCTTCGATGATAGAACATGAGACTGATGTATCGGGACCGATACATCGCTGCCAGGCGGGGACGGACCGAAAATCGTCGAATTGGATCAAATGCGCGACAAGCATCAAACCTTGTTACGCGATCGGGTCCAACTCCTCGGTCCCGTCAAACACGACGACGTCAAATCCGTAAGTTTACTTTCCGTTGCGCGCCGAGGACGTCTTGCACAGCTTAATTCATCGGACAAATCCCTTTACGCGTCGTCGGAAAACCAGTTGTTGTCGCGTGCACAAATCTTTCTCAACCCGTCGCTGACGGAAGCGTTTGGAATCGGGATCCTCGAGGCGGCGTGCGCGGGCCTGTTCGTCGTGTCGACGCGCGTCGGCGGCGTGCCCGAAGTGTTGCCACCCGGGTTGGTCGAGTTTGCCGAACCCCAAGTCGACAGCCTCGTGTCGGCCATCTCGCGCGCGATCGACCACGTCCGCGCGGGCAAACACGACCCGATGTACGCGTTCGAACAACTCGAACACGTCTACAGTTGGACCGACGTCGCCGAACGGACAGAGGTCGTGTACGAACGAGCGCTCGAGGTCGACACGGTTCCCGTCGTTGAACGCCTCCGTAGGTGAGCTAGCAGCCACCTCAAACCCCCGAGAGTCTCCCCTCCCCCCTTTTCGTCGATCCGCCGTTGACGAAAACTAAATAAAACACTGACGCGAATGCCCCCTCGCTTTCTCCGCCTCTTCCGACTCCCTCCTTGCCCCCTAAAGATATTACGGCACGGGTCGAGCATTCGGAATCATCATGTGCGTCATCATCATGGTCGACTACATTTGGCTCGCGATCCTCGATTGGTCAAACCCGAGAAATCGAATCGATCCAGCGCCAAAGTTCAACCTAGAGAAATGGACAAAGGTATGTCGTATGGATGGGTCCTTCCCCCCCCCCCTCCTCCTCGGACCACAAGTCAATGTCCTGGAATGGGGAATTGTCCTGATATCGGACTCTCCCTTTACGAATGAACCCATTTTAGATTTGCAAACAAGAAATCCAGAGTCTCAAGAAGAAGAAAGGAGAGTGCAGACGAAGAGAAAAAACCACGTGTTCGTTTGCTTTTTTCTCTTTGCTTTCTCTCTCCTTTGGCGTGGTCACCGGCCGAGCTGTTGGGGGGAAGTGGGGGGGGGGGGGGGGGATAACGAGCTTCAAAACAGTTCGGACCAAAAAAAAGTCTAATCGTGGTTTTTTCTCTCTAATTTCCGGAACAGCCGGGAAAAGACATTGGGTTCAATAAGGATGGCGAATAAATAGTTGGCTACAAGGGGGAAAGGGAGGGGGGGGGAGGAGGGGGGCGGTTCAAGGGGGGAGAGCGTCAAAAGCGTTTTTGGGCTCAATCCGATAGAGTACAATCGTTCGATGTTGTGTGTACGTATAGCTACTCGTTAGTTCTAAATCTATTTCGCGTTTGTCTCAATGGAGAACCTTGAGACGAGAGATAAAAGTCAAAAGACGGGGGGGGGCGGGGGGTGGCGGGGGTTAGGGTTGGACGAGAGTTGTGCCTCACGGTCTCGCGCGCATTAGTTGGGCAGGGGGAGGAGTCCGGGAGTCGTCACCGCAGGTACCTCTCATTGTCTCGCTCGAGCCTCCTGCGCTCAAACTGTTCGAGTTCCTCGGACCGATCGAGCATGTCTGGCGTCGGTGGGAGTTTGAGCGTCTCGCCGTCTCCGAGTTCGGTCGAGACGCCCAAGACGGCCTCGTCGAGTTCAGACGTCGGCTCGTCGTGTTCGAATGCGTCGCCGTGTGCACGTTGCGCGATCCCGAGCTCGGCCGACTCGAGGAGGTTGATCAACGGTTCCGCCTCTCTCGGCGCCCTAGTCTTACCCGTCAACTAAAATTCGTCGCCCCAAAAAAATACAGTCAGTACAACATTCTGAAAAATGACGCGAAGGGAGGGGGTGGGGGGGGGGGGAAGAACAAGAGAGAGACTGACGACGTCTTTTTGTGTAATTCCGACCCAATGGTACACTCGCTCGTTCTCGTCAAACCGACACAGGAACGCGTTGGCGAGGATCTCGATCCCGGCGTACAACCCGCGACTCCGGACGTACGACAAGACGGGCGTGCGGTCCGTCCCCGATTCGACGCTCGCGCCGGCGCCGTACGGACCGGCCGCGACGGCCAACTCGGTCCCGATCGTGATCTTGCCGACCGGGTAGAACGCTTCGACGGCGGCCTTGGACCGCAGGATCATGATGGAATCGTAAAAGTCGCACCCGAGGAGCAGTCCGACGGTGAGGTTGTTCGGACTGATGAAGCTCGGTGCAGACCAGCCTTTGTGGGGGGGGGGGAGGCGAGGGAGATCGTGGGAAAATCAGCTTGACTGCTCAGGCAGGAAGGAAAAAGGTAGAGAGAAAGAAGAAAAAAACCCAACTCACTCCCGTCTTCTAACCGAGCCATGATGACTCCAGCCCCTCCACTGCCGCCAAACGGAGCGATACCGTTCCTCATCGCACTGAAGATGATGATGCCTTGTGCTTCTCTCAGTACCTGAGACGGGATCTTGCGCAAGACTTTCTTGCGTTCTCGACGTTTCTTGCCCGTAGCGGGGTCGATCGCTTCCGCGTCGACCTTGACTCCGACGCCGTTGACAACAAAATCTACAGAATATCGAACAGTTGTAGCGTCAAGTCACTGGAGAGAGCTGAGGGAGAGAGGGAGAAAGAGAGAGAGAACGACCCGCGCGGCGTACCGGACAAAATACGGTGACACTTATCGAGCTCTTGCTCAAAGTCGCCACTGACGGGCCAGAACCGCTCGCCAAACCCGTAACCCTCTGCCCACCCGTTCACCTTGGTGCCAATCTTGTCACTCCAGGTGATGCCCTGCGCAAGAGCCGGGTTCGCGCGGCACACGGATTAGCTCGTCCGTCGCCTCGATCCCGGGACCGATGTGGATCGAAGAGCTCACCTTGGTCACGCCCGTCGTGCCCCATTGCGAGCCTTTACGTTTGACGCGGTCTTTGAACGACTCGTTCGTCGGGGGAAGCGCCGACGAGTATGGCAAGTCGGGCTTGACCGAGCGGTCGATCCGCCTCGGTGGGGGCGGATGAGGCAGAGAAGACATGTTCGAGATGCTTTGACGTAGTCCTCTCGTGGTACGGGACCCTGGAGCGCAAGTGGAGGGGTCCGAGGTTGGGCTCGCAGTCGATGTCGGTGAAGCTGAGTCCCAGCTGCTGAATTCGCTGTCTATCGTTGCTCTTGTGTGTAGGTATCCGGTGCTCGTCCAACCGGTGAGAAGCGACGAGGCGTGGGCGATAAAGATTACTCAGGAGATGAGGTAAGAAGTTTCTTCCAAGCGGCCCGGCGGCGGCGGCTTTTCGGCGAGACATGTCTCACCTTGGAACACCTCGCTACTTCGAAAGCGACTTGCACACCTTTGAGCTTTCTACCGTGCACTATACATCTATCGACGCGAGCAATGAGGCGCATGCAAAATATGTATTGTTACAATTATTCTTAGTGGCACTGTCCGAAGACTCAAAACCCATTGCCATTCGCTTTCCCTCCCGCGTCGTAGAACCGTTGCTCGAACGTCCTCAGTTCGCCGTAATTGCTCCAGTCGACAATCTCCATGAAGCCTTCATCACCTTGAGGTCCTCGCTCTCGTTCTCGCTCCTGCCCTTCCTCGTTCTCCCGTATTTGCCCGCCACGTATCGTCGATCGCACTGCGTCCCGGATCGAGTACCGTTTCGAACACTCGGCTCGTTCCTCGCGCACGACCCACCGCTCCCACTCGCCCCTTTCCGCATGGGCCCGGTCCTCGTCGTCACTCGCGGTCAGAGTCGCGTTCGAAACGGACGACGACGACGACGACGCACCAAAGTCGATGCCTTCAAGCTCGTCGACCCAGCTCAGTTGGATCCCGAGGACGTACGCCCAATTCCGGTGTCCGTCCCAGAATTCGGTTCGGATCCCCCGCGACAACAGTCCGGACAGCCTCCTCGACAAGTTTTCGGCTGCTAACCGTAATGAGGCGCCACCCTGCTTTCGAATCGTATCGTCTGGCTCAGCTGTTAGAAGTGGAGGACCAGTGGATGACCGATGAGGGAGGCAAGACCGAGCGATTCCGAACCCCGTGAACGGAGATACGTTCACTTGGTCGTCCACGCCGAGGGCGCATTCCATCTCGAGCTGTCGAGGAGAAGGATCCGAATTTGGGTCCGACCTGTCGCGTCGAGCCGCATCCGACGCCGCGAGTCTTCGATCGGGGCGAGGCAGCGCGACGTGCAGAGTCCGACCCCACGTCTGTCCGTTGCCACCAAACGTCCCGGCGATCCGTTTGAGCAAATTTCCGTGGACGAACAACGGCCTCCCACATTCGCGCCCTCCCCTCGCATCTTCAAACTCGCTCGCGAGTCCAAATTGGACCATCGTGTGTCCGGCGAACCTCGCGCGGTTCGCTTCGCCGAGCTCGTCCGGGTTCGACCACGACGCCGAAGCGAGCGTGTGAGACGGGATCGACCACCTCTTCCTGAGTAGCAAAAAGGCGTAACCTGATTCCGATTCGTGCCGGTATGAGAGATTCCCGAATGCTCCGTGAGCGTTCCGGGATCATGGGGGCACAAGGGGTGGTCCGACAGACGGAAGAAAGAACGCACGGAGTAGATCCTTGTCTCCGTCTGAGAACCGGAACCAGAATCTCCAGTCTTTCAACCAATGCTCGACTAGGAGCAAGCTGTTTTTTTGTTTTTGTTTTTCATCACGAACCCAAATGTCAGCTCGACTCGAGGACCGAATCTAGGGACCGATCCTAGCGCGGGATACCGAAAGAGAGAATGTGTGTGTGGGTGCAAAGAGGAAGAAACGAAGGCGAGGAAGAGAAAGAAGAGATTCTCTGACTCACGCATCGAGATGTCTCGCCTTGTCGACCAGGACTTGGCCGCTCTCCATCGTCCACTCGTCCCTACACTGTACCCCGAGGATTCTCCAAATCGCATTCTCCCTCGTGTCTTTCCAATAGTCTCCCCAGAACACGGCGCCATACCGTCGAAACTCGGGCGAGTCGAACAAGAAGCTCGGATCGCGCGCCGGGACCGAGTCCGAGTCGAGGTAGAGGACCTCGTCGAACGACGAACGCGTGAACGCCGAGCCCTTGATGTGAAACGACTTTGTGCGGTCGCCCGAAGCTTGTTTCTCGACGGTCGAGAGCGCGACCGGGGTGGCGTTGAGCGCGGCGAACTCGAGCCGTTGCCCTTCCGAGGGAGATTCCGAGCTGAAGTGGAATATCTCGGCGGGGAGGCGACAATCGTACGTGTTGCGCAAGAGTCGCAGCGAGACGAGCACACGGTCAAAGGTATCCT
The DNA here is from genome assembly GCA_037042985.1 of Sporobolomyces phaffii. NCBI lineage: Eukaryota > Fungi > Basidiomycota > Microbotryomycetes > Sporidiobolales > Sporidiobolaceae > Sporobolomyces > Sporobolomyces phaffii. The sequence continues at coordinate 515,810 of JAWNFN010000006.1, read as the reverse complement.
GGATCCCCGGGGGGGGGGGGGGGGACAAGACGAAGGCGATATTTGAGCAAGCGCGTCAGGACAGAGCAATTGAGAATACGAGAGACTCACGGCGTTGCCCGCAGTCCATACGAGGCCTCGCTTGGTTGGCGAATTGCGGTCGAAGTTCAACGTGCCGTCGTGTTCGGCTTGGATCAACACATTGGCCGCGTCTTGCCTGATCTGCTCGACGGTGTTCATCTCGAGCCCTCGCCAGAAGTCGACGTTCTCGCGTTGATGGAGCTTGTTCGTGTTGTAGGCGATCGAAGGCGACGAGCAGGTTTGCGAGTTGAACTCGACGTGAACGGCGTCGGACGAGAGGGGCGATTCGAGAAAGTCGGCCAAGCGGTCTCGCAGGGTCGCAGTCGATGCGAGAGGTGGAGACGGGGACAACCACGGGACGAGGGCGGGCGAGAGGGCGGAAGCGTTGGCGAGAGGCGGGAGCGACAGAGACACGGTCAGGTCATTGCACGGGCGGCGGGGGCGGAAGGCAAAGGCGGGGTCGTCCGAGGGGAGCGCAGGACCAGGCAGGGAGACGCGCGAGTGCGAGTCGTTGTGCGGGCGGAGGGCGAGAGCGCGTGCGAGGTCGTCGTCGACAAGGGCGGGTGCGATCCGGACGAGGTGGTCACGCAGGGACGAGTGGCGGTAGTAGTGGTACACGAGGAAGGCACAGACGAGTACAGGCAGGACGAGGTGCCGTTTGCGCGCGAGGGACGACGCCGAGACGAACCGGTACAACTGCGACCGCGTCGAGTGATACCCGGACGGCGACGCCGGGATCCGGTACGGGTATACTTGGATGCGTCGAGCCATTCCCTCGCGCTACATCATTCGGACGGCGGGGAACACGAGGGGGGCGAATGCAGATCAAGCGAGTTCATCTTAATTAAATCATTCAGGCAGCTGCGACTCGTCGGGGCGGTGCTCTCTCTCTCTCTCTTTGCCTGTACGAACGCCTCGGCAGTCAATCACGCCCCGCCCTCGCGTTGTGCGAATAGACCGGGCAAAGGTCGCGCGCGTCGCCCACCCGACGAGAAATCATCCAACTTTTTTTGCGTCGATCTCCCTCGACCCTCACACAATCGCGAACCAGCTGCAGCCAGCCCAGGGTTTCGAGCTCACTGTCGACTGGCTTGTGCCGAGGCCATGAACGATGACATCATTGCGTTCCCATCGGATCCGACCTACGGGTTCCCTTTCGAGCCGTACTCGATCCAACTCGACCTCATGAACCATCTCTACGATGCACTGTCCGCCGGCAAGTGCACCGTGATTGAATCCCCAACCGGAACCGTTGAGTTGCCTGCCTCGTTTTTCTCCGTAGCCGTTTGCTTCCCCACTGACTGCCCGGACCTCTCATGCCGTACCTGCAGGGAAAGTCGCTCTCGTTGATCTCGTCGACTCTGACGTTCCTCCGGGACCAGAAACTCCAAGCGAGAACCTCTCTCATTTCGTCGATCCGTTCTTCCGACTCGTTCAAGGACGAACCAGACTGGGTCATCGACCACGAGGTCAAGTCAAAACTAGACGACCTCGACAGGACCGAACGAGAGCTCGAAATCCGCTTAGACGAGATCCGGGACAAGGAGAGGTTGGAACGCGAGAAAGCCGAGCGCGATGCGAGCAGTGGTCGAGCTAGGTCTCTCGCTCGCAAGAAGCAGGTCCGTCCCTACTTCATTACTATAGTCAGAAACCCTCGAGACGTCAAGCCGACTTTGCGTTAACCCCTTACATCGTACGCTGTTCTCCGCGTTGTCGGGGGCAATCACGTTGACAGAAAGTATCGAACGACGAGCAAGACTCGCTGGATCACAACCAGTACGCCCCTGCACCTTATCATGAAATCGATCAGGCAGTAGAGCTCGAACACCGGCCGGCAGACGACAACGGAGAAGACAATTTTTCCCCCGCTGTTCGCGCCCTTCTGAAATCGTGCGTTATACATGCTCTTTTGCCTCAGCAGTCGCGAGACGAGCTAACATCTGTGCTTTGTCTTGCGACTCTAGCATGGGTGGTAGTGGCTCAAAGTCGGGCAAGGTCGAGATAGATGAGGAACCGGATACGCCGAAAGTACGCAGCTGTCATACCGACCGCAGACGCGTTGCGGTCGCTGACTATGACAACGCACGTTCAGATCTACTTCGCGTCTCGGACACATTCGCAACTCTCGCAGTTTGTCGCAGAGTTGCGCAAAACACGTTTCTCCCGCTCGACACCAGACGCGTCGAACGTTCCCCTCTCGGCTAGCCGGGTCGACTCTTCGTCTTCGCCTCAGATGGACTTGAGACCTATTCGGCTAGTGCCGCTCGGGTCTCGGCAAAATCTTTGCATTAACGACGAGGTTCGCAAGCGGTCGAAAGGTAACAACGAATTGCTCGGCGATCTTTGCACGGACCTACAGAAAGGCGGCGGAGGAGGCAGCACAGCCAAGGACAAAAGGTGTCCTTTCTTGCCTCCAATGAGCGAGCCGACCAAGTTGAACCAATTCCGTGATCAAGCTCTGGTGAGTCACTTCTCTTTGCTCCCAGAGGTTTGACCGTCTTTTGATTGGAGCTTGTTTCTGTGTTCAAGGCGTCGGTCCGCGATATAGAAGATATAGAAGACCTCGGGCGAAAGCTCAACACGTGCCCGTACTATGGGACGAGGCGAGCGGTCAAGGCCGCTGAAGTTGTTACTCTGCCTTACAACATGCTCATGCAGAAGACCGCTCGAGAAGCCCTCGGCATCTCTCTCAAAGGGTACGACCCGATGCTCTCTTTCCGCATGCTCTGCTCAGCCCTTCTCACATTCATGCGAGGTACCGCTCCCGGTTTTTGACAGACACGTCGTGGTTATCGACGAAGCCCACAATTTGATCGATTCGATTCTGTCGCTTTACAGCGTGTCAATCACGAGCGTCCAGATTGGACAGATCCGCCAGGCGCTCCTGACGTACATTCAAAAGTTCAAATCTCGGTTCACCGGTCTCAACGCAACGTACCTCAAACAGCTCGCGCTCGTGCTCAAAGGTTTGACCGAATTCGGCGACGAGTGGAAGAAGCGAGGGAACAAGGAAGAGATGGTACCGGTCGGCCGACTCTTGGCACCGACACCGTCAGGGAAAGGGGCATTGGACCAGATCAATCTGAGAAAGCTCGACGAGTACTTACAGCGATCGAAAATCGCTCGAAAGGTATTTCGCACGGTCGCTCGCCGCTCTTTTTTCGCCCTCGACAGGCTCGAACGACGTGACTGAACCTCGCTACGTTTCCCCACAACAGATCGGAGGTTATATCGACAGTTTGGCGGAAGAGAAAACGGCTCAAGGTTCGTTTTGTCCACATGAGGTCGCACACAATTCGCTTACTGAAGGCCGGGTGAAACCTTGGCAGGTCGTCAAGCAGTCCGGAACAACGCTACGCGGTCGTTACACCAGATTCAGCAATTCATCTTGTCGCTCGCCAACGCGGATCGCGACGGTCGCATTCTCATCTCACTCTCTACGCGTGCTCAGACGTTGGCTCAAACCCCAACGAGTGATCCCCCAAGCGGAACGGCGACCGAAGTCACGTTCAAGTACATGCTGTTGGCCCCTTCGGATTCGTTCCGAGAGATCGCAGAGGAAGCGCGATCCGTCGTTCTCGCAGGAGGAACCATGGCGCCGGTACGCAAACCCTCTGCCCTCATCTTTCTTGTCAAGACTGTATCCGCAGCTGACTTCCTCGGGGGACCGGTCAACCGAAAACCGCGAAAAAGATGAGCGACTTTCGCGAGCAACTGTTCCCGTACCTCCCTCTGGACAGGTTTTCAACGTTTTCGTGTGGTCACGTCGTTCCTCCTGAGCACGTCTCGACGTTTGCGGTCGCCAAGGGACCGACCGGAGTTCAATTCGAGTTCACGTTTGACCGGAGGAAGGACGAGAAACTGGTGCGCGACGAAAAAAAAAAACCCGCGCTCTCTCTTTCCTTTCCCCCTTGCGGCCCTCGCTTTCGAGTCTGACTCTGGGTTTTCGGCTATCTCGCCTTCTCTCTTGAAAACAGCTCGACGAACTCGGTAGCGCGATCGTCAATATCGCTACCGTGACGCCGAAAGGCATCGTCGTTTTCGTCCCTTCTTACGATTTCCTCTTCCAGGTCCAAGCAAGGTGGACGAAGAGTGGAGTGGTCGCTCGATTGACCAAGAAGAAAGCTGTACGCGCCCCTTTGTCGCTTCCCGCGCTCTTGCGCTCTTCTCTCTCGAGACTGACGCTGACCTGACTTGTGGTCGGCGTCGATCTGCTGTCGATAGCCCTACTGGGAACCGAAAGCTGCCGTCGAGGTAGACACGGTACTCAGAGACTACTCCTCCCACAACGCCCCTGGAGGTGGAAATGTGAGTTGCTCCTCTCCTGGAAACCTTCTGCTCCTCGTGCGCGAGGTTTCGTCACTGACCTCGGAGAGGTGTGCCGGTTTGCACAAGGGGGCGATCCTGTTCGCTGTCGTCGGGGCAAAGTTGTCGGAGGGGATCAACTTTGCCGACGATATGGCTCGAGGTCAGTCAAAGAGCCGTTCCGGCGAGCAGTGATAAATCTTTTCCGCTGATTCAGTTTTCCGATCGAAACAGCTGTCGTGGTCTGCGGTAAAGCCATGTCCCCACGCTACACTATTTACACGAGCATATCTCATGACGGATTTCGGCGTGCTCGTAGGTATTCCGTATCCGAATGCGGCTTCAGCCGAGCTCAAAGAACGTATGAACTACCTCAAGACGACGTCGAATGGTTCTCGTGCGGCAGGGGCGCCGGACGCCGGTCAGGTCCTCTGTACGTCCCGAGTGGAACTGTCTGCGAGACCCTTTGCTGAATTCGTTCGACGCGCTCTGGGCAGATCAAAACCTCGCTTTTCGAGCGGTCAATCAATCGATCGGCAAGTCTTCAAGAATGCGGTCCCGCCCCCCGGGACGACCTCACGCTCAAGCTCTGATTTTTACGTCTCTGCAGGTCGTGCGATTCGAAACTCTCGAGACTGGGCATCGATCATCCTTCTCGACGCTCGGTACACGCAACAGTCGAAAAAGATCCAACTCCCGAAATGGCTCGGGAGCAATGTCCAGACTCCAGCTACGTTCGGGGCCCTCGTTCAAGGCCTCGTCGCGTTCAACAAAATGCGCAAGAGCGCTCAATAGATGGGCTTGGAAAAAATATTGTTGCTTGTAAAACCTATGTCTCTCACAGCTCGGTGCTTTCCATCTCCATGACCAGAGTGAGAGAATAGGCGGTATACGAACGAGGAACAAACGGGCGAGTCGAAACGTGCCGCCTCGGCCGCGCTGATTTGCACTTCGACGTCGATTTTGCGAAGTGGCCAAGTGCGGCGGAGCCTCGTGTGTATCGCCTGAGAAGACATCCCCAGGCATTGCTGTGGCGTGATAGAAAACTTGTTACTGCGGCAGCAATGAGAGCGCATTCCGGATGCCGACGACGTGGGCGACAGAGTTTCGCCGCGTGCTCAAGTTCACAATCTCGCCTCGATCAGAGCAGTTCTCACTGTTCGCACACGCCGATCAAGAGGTTGACATCGGTAAGGACTGGGACATCGCATTGCGGTGGGTCCAACAAAGTCGCAAACGGTCGGGGGCGGTCGGGGTACAAAGTAGAATAAAAAAAACGTGGGTGCGAGCCAAGTCCGAACGAGCGCAACCGACCGTACCGCCGATGGTAACGGTGGTCGGGGTGGAGGTGAACAAAGCAAAAGACAACAGTGGAGAAAGACGAATGGGAGGCGCGAGAGAGTGGGGAGTGGGAGAGAGAGAGAAGGACAAAGGTCGAGGCGGTTACTTGGTCGAAGAGAACTTGGTGACGGCTAGGAGGTTTTGAACGACCCGCGTCAGTATGGGCGATTCAACTCGAACAGATACGGATAAAAGCTAGTTCACCCTTGGTACCCTCGGAGATGGCGTGCTTCGAGAGCTCTCCGGGAAGGATCAATCGGACCGAAGTTTGAATCTCGCGCGACGAGATGGTCGACTTCTTGTTGTACGAAGCGAGCTTGGAAGCCTCACCAGCTATCAGAGACGAATAATTGCGTCAGTCAATGGTCCGCACACACCGATAACGAGCCAAAAGTGAAGCCGGTATGGGGAGACGGTGAGAGCGAAAAGTGACACTCGAGCTTTGCCTTGAAGAAGCTTACGACGAGTTGGCACAGTAGTCGCGCGGCGGGATCTCGATGGTGTCTCGGTCCTCCGGGACTTGTTGACGGGACCCGACGCGTCACAGGAGCCGTTGGTCTCAGTTGTGACGGCGCTCGTGATCCTGTCTCAGGAGTAGGCGAAACTTCCGGGTGGCTCCCGTGATGCACTCCCTCTCCTCCTCTTCTCCCGAAAAATTTCGCTACCCGCTCAGCTACCGTCGCTGGTACGTCACTCCCTCGCGTGGTCCCGTGCCCGAGTCGAGCTGATCTTGAGCATTGTCGAACTCGCAGAATCCGTTCCGGTGCGTTCGTCAAACGGGTTTCCGCTTCGAGGGGAAAGTTATGCTTTCTTGCTCTGCTCGTGTATCGGTTGCCCATAGCACCCCGAAAGCGGCGAAAGTGGATTGGCAGACTTGCTGATGTCAAGCCTTGCGAAGAACGTGGGCGAGGTTCCCGAACTTTACAGGTCTGGTCTGCGTCGCCCAGTCAACAACTGCAGTCTCGCTTCGATTGAGAGCTGAAGCGTATCAGAGAAGTTCTGTTCGAAAGAAAACTGGAAAATTGTAAGTGGATCAAAGGTAAGGCTAATGTAATCGGGATTTCCGAGTTGTATGAATTGCACTTTTGGGGGCCAAAAGTGCAATTCATACAAAAAGTCTCGATTGAGTTTTTCTATCTCGATTGTGAGCTTTTAATTCGCGTCCTCCGTCTCCGCCTCACCCTGCCCGGCTCCCTGCTCCATGGATGGAAGCAGAAGGAGCTCTCGAACGCTCGGCCTTACCGTCAGTCGAGCCTAGTCGCGAACTTCTCCTTTATAATCGGCTTTATATCCTCGCTGTCTTCACCTCTCGTCTACTTTTGAGTCCTACTCTCATGTGCTCCGGTTCCCTTTTCGAGTGGAAATCGAGGCCAAACACGGCCAGCTCGCTACACCCAACATCGAGAGGAGTTTTCGACGCGCTAAAATATCGCCGATAATTTGGGTCACTTTTTTCCGAGAGCTTTTGGTATCAATTCAACCTGTCCGAGCGACACTACACGGTCGACAGCTGTCTGGAGAGTCGTGCAGAATGCACCGCTGTGTGAGGGTAGTGGAGCTTGATGCGAATGAGCTCGAGCCAACCTTCGACCGTTCGAGGCTCTTCACTTTGCGACTGACCGCAACACCGACTGCTCATAAACGTGATCCTCAACCTCTGATTTGTGCGCGTATCGTCATCGTGGCCCTTTGGACGCAAATCGCGTTGTGAAGATAATCCGCGGCCAGGGGCGTGCGAAAGCGGGCGAGGAGCAACGTGGAGGTGGAACCTGGTTCGTCCGAGATAGACTTACCTCTGCTCTCGGTTCTATTGCACCTTGGACAAGGGTGCCGAAGCCTAAAGTCATCGAACTGAAAGGAGAACTCTCGTTTTACGCGCGCCACCAAACTCCGACCCCCAATCCCCTCCCCCGCTGTGCTCCTGCTTCGAGTTTGCTGACTTTACTTTCGTTTCGACGTCTCACAGAAGAAACCCGCGTCGACCGCCGGCAAGGCCCCTGCCTCGAAGGCTCCCGCTGGAAAAGCTCCCGCGAAGAAGGCCGTCAAGAAGGCGCCTGCCGCCGAGGGTGACAAGAAGAAGAAGAAGCGCGTCCGCAAGGAGACCTACTCGTCGTACATCTACAAGGTCCTCAAGCAGGTCCACCCCGACACTGGTATCTCGAACAAGGCCATGCTCATTCTCAACTCGTTCGTGAATGACATATTTGAAAGGATCGGTACGCACGCCCTATTCTCGTGTCGAGTGTCGCGCTCGTTGTCTGACCTCGCTTCTATACTGCGACACAGCCGGAGAAGCCTCCAAGCTCGCGTCGTACAACAAAAAGTCGACTATCTCCTCCCGAGAGATCCAGACTTCGGTCCGTCTCATCCTTCCCGGTGAATTGAGCAAGCACGCGATTTCCGAGGGAACCAAGGGTCAGTACTCTGCACTCTCTTTCTCGCAACGACCTGGGCCTGACCTCGCTCGTTTGTCTCGTGATCAGCCGTTACCAAGTTCTCCTCGACCAAGTAATCGCGGTTCACCCGGTCTCTCTCCGCTTCTGTCCACCCCCCTCCCTCACCCACTTTCGTCTTTCTACACTGTTGTGCTCTCTTTGTCCCCTTGGCCCTTTTTACGTTGTCGCTCGACCCCGTGTTCAGTTTTTGCTACTTCGTGACCGCGAAATGCCGAGGCTTGGTCTCATTGTTCCCTTTCTCTGATGCGCAACAAGGAGAGGAGAAACGACGATCCGGATTGCAAAGCGTGCGAGACGAGGGCGACGTTGTACTTGAGAGACAAGCGAGACAGAACACAGGATCCGAGTAGAGAAAAGAAGAAGAAAAATACTGCTCGGTAACGACGGTGATGAAGCAAAAAAACAAAGCGGCGAGACGTTCGAGTCCCGCTCGGGTAAAGGGAAACTGTGCTGGGGGGAGGCCATGGGCGAGAGAGCGATAAAACGGTCCGAGCGGGTGACAAGCGAAAAGGGGAGAAAACGACAGCGGGAACGAGGAGAGAGCGGTCTGAAGTAGGGTGGTTGCGGGAGAGAGGTGGGAATGGGGGGGCGGGGCGAGGGGGGACACGAGGGGGGAGGGGCGGGGCTATACGCGCTCGTACATCTTCAGTCTCGCTTCCATGGCGACAGCTTCGGAATTTTTCTTGGCGAGTTCGACTTCCAGTTCTTCGATACGGGAATGCGCCAATGTTAAAGCTCTCGCGTTCGTTTTCGCGGATGCTCTGTTCTCCGCCTGGCGTCGCGCCTCTTGCACCTTGCGACGTTCTTTGGCCTCGGCCGGCGTGTACTGCGCGCGCGATGACTTGACGGTGGCCACTTCGTCGACTGCGTCTTTCTCCGGCTGGACCTGTTTGTCAATTTTGGCCTTGGATTTACGAACCGGCGCATTCGGTTTCGCGTTCTTTTTCTTGTCTTCCTCGTCGAGCGAAGCGTCCGCTTTTCTTTTGTTCGGTCCACGTACAGACGTCTTGCCAGAGGATCCGTGGCACGAGGCATCGAGAGTCGGGGTAGGCAGAGGTTCGCTTGCGAAGGAGGCGGTGTTGGGCCCGTCCGACCGAGACGAACCGAGATCAGACTCGAGAAGGGACGCGAGGAAGAGATCCAACTCATTGGGCGTCGTCGGCGTTGTATCCATCGAGAAATCGGCGGAGTCCCCGGTAAATATACCCTCGTATTCAGACGACCCCGCGACACTGCTGTATTGTGTCGATCCGAAGTCGTAACAACCGCTGTTCATCATTTCGTAAGCGCTACCTGTTTATCACGATATGTAGTGTGTCGGTACTCTCGTCAGTCGAGCGTTGGGCGGATCACTCTTGGGCAGGCGTACGTACCGCTCGAGACCGCAGGGGCGGCCGCAAAGGCAGCGATGCCACTCCAGAGCCCCACATCGACGGAAAGGTCGACTGCGAGCGCTCGCGATTCTGGTTCAGTGTAAGTCGCTCCTGAAAGCAATGCGTTCAAGTTGAAGTCAAGCTCCGAGAGGGTTTGCGACCCGTCCGAGAGCGCAAGCTGCGCGAGGGCTGCCATTCTACCGAGGTTGACGGACCATAAAATCAGCGATGAGGCAATTGGATGGGACGCAAGTGAGAGTCATAGACTTACTCGAGGGAGGAAGGGGAGGGTCGTCGGTATCGGAAGTGGAGAGTGAGTTGAGCGATGCGGGCGAGTGTCGCGCGAATTCAACGAGTGTATTTGTGAACGAGAGTGCGGAGAACGAGTGACGATGAGTTGCAGAGGCTTGAGAGAATGAGGAGAATGGGATCGAAGCAAAAGCGAAGGGATCCAGGGACGCGCTGGCGCGCGACCGGCGGGGGCGGAACACCGCTTTCTTCTTTCGCGACCGCGCGACTGGTCCGAAAGAGAGAGAGAGAGAGAGAGAGCGCGACGACCCAGGACGGGTCAATGTATTGTCACGATCGTCTTGACCCTAGAGTGGTTCTGGTGTATGAACGCGTTCGTCGAACCGCGACGAGTAACGGTTGAGAGACGTTCCAGTTGCTCCCGATCTTCTCTCTCTCCGCGTTCAGACCGACTTCTCGTTCGGGGTCGACATTTTGGATCTACGAGTCACCGAAGTACCATAGTCAGCGCGGCACAAACAATCGGGTGCGCGGTCCTTATCGTTTCCGCGTCTGCTCGCCTGCGACACTGCTTTCCGTCCCCTGCGACACTGCTTTCCGTCCCAAACTGAACGCATCACTCGTTTGAGCTCGCGAGAGTAGGGAAGCCCACATCGCGACAGCGACATGGTTCCTCAACTCCCTACCGCGACGTCGGCATCGCCCCGCGACGAATCAGGTCCTGTCCAGAATTCTGTGGTCGGCAACGTCGAGTCGAGCGACGCGGAGCTGGAGCCTCCTTCTTTGACGAGTACAGGACTGACGGATACTGCCACGTCGGTCAGTTAGGAGATCCGTGCTCGTGTGCGTGGAAGAAATGCTCACTTCGTTCCTCTCCCTAGTGGCGCCTTCTGCCTCTCGCTGAGCCGCCGATGGCCTTTCCTCGACGCCTTTGCCGACCACCTGCGAGTGTTAACGAAGGCGGGCCCTCGCTCGATGGCTTCAGCCCCACGCGATACCACTTCAAGCATACCCCGTCTCGTTCGATAGAACTCCTTTCCGCGGCCGATTTTCGTCCCAGACGCCCGGTCCCGGCGCCCGGTCCCCCTTCGCTTCCAATCCACTCGTCGCAACTCGTGCAATCACGTTCCCCGCCGGCGGAGCCGCTCGTCATTCGTCCGAAAATCTCGTCCCGTCCGACACCGCCGCTCGGGACCTCGTCAACTGCAGTATCGAAAATCCCGCGCTCCAAAACGGGAGAGACTACCTCGTCAAGTGCGTCGGCGAAGGTGCGATCGGGTGCAGCGACCGGTGTTGGCATTGATCCGAGCTCGAATACGCAAACGTCGGCAGGAGTCAATCGCCGGACTCCGACAGTTCATGCTCGTTCGGTCTCGACTGCCTCGACACTCGATCGACCTGCTTCAAAACGTTCCCGTATTGTCGAAACCATCGCCGAAGGAAGTTTGAATAGCCCTGAAATTGCTTCGAAAACGCACGAGCTACGGAAGACTGTTCCGCGAGCTGTCAAGGTTGGTGGTCGATCGATCTCTTCGGACAAGGGGACAGGACTTACCGTTAGGCATCACAGCAGTCTTTGACGTCAAAACACACCTCTCAGACGCGGGTCCCGTCCCGCCAGACGGGGCAGCCTCCTCGTTCCCGTTTTTCAGTCGCGTCTCCGACCATCGACTGTGGATCCAACACGAGGGGCGTCGCGCACGAATCCGCTAGCGTTGAGGAACTCGTCAGAGGTGGCGATGGCGGAGACGTCGCGACGATCAGTTATGGGCACGATTCGGATTTCGAACCTTTCGAGTGAGCATGCCGCATCCTATTCGGGATTGTCTGTTTGAGGTTGCCCAAGCTGAATCTGCTGTCCACGAGGCCTTACAGTCCCTCGTACCAACCCGATCAGCTGTCGTACGCTCGTCCCTTTCGCAGCGACGACCGCGAACCCGTCTCCACCTCTACAATCACGCGCGCGCACCATGACTCTGGCTTGCCGCATCCCGCCGTTCCGCTCTCTCGCCACTTCGACCGGGACATCGATGTGGCGAGCGACGATGCAGACGATGAAGACTTGACTATCGTCGTGGACGAAGCCAACGTCGCCAACAAGCTTCGGGCGCTCGTTTCGCCATCCGACGCGCGGCATTTCGAGACCTTGAGCCCATCTCGCACTCGTTCCGAAGTGCCGGCCGTCACCCCCCATCAGTCGGAGTCTGCCGTTCGAGCGATTGGTCGGATCGCCGGTGCCGTCAGTATCGCCGCAGAGATCAAGGAGGCTGCCGAAGACCTCGTGGACGACAACGGGAACGTCATCGAGGGGGAAGAGGGAGAGTTCGAGGCGAGGGTCGTCAAAGGACTCCAGATCTTGACTTTGGCGAGGCAGGTCGAAGCAGAGTTCGGTCGCATGGGTGTTCAGCTGAAAGGATCCGAGACGACTGTATGGTCCGTAGGCGGAGGCACTGGCTCGTAGGGAAGGGTAGGACAGTCGGCAACGCTTGCAGTAATATTTCCGTCTCTGTGGGGTTCACGTTCCTGCTCCCACGCGCTTCTTCGACCGGCTTCCGCAACGTCAGCGATGTTGAAACGGCGACGTCTGTTGACCGCGGCCATGGGCGCATCTAAGCAAAATGCAACAATCGACGTCGCGCGGACGGTTCGACTTCGTCACGCGCCGATACCCCTTCCTTTCACGTCGCCTTCACCATGAAGGCTTTCCCCCAAGCAGATCACAGGGAGTACATCCAGCTACCTCCAGTCGGTACGTTGGATCCCTTGCCGCTGTTGTCTGCCTGCCTTGCCTGAACACAAACTGCGCAACCGCAGATACCTCCTCTGCACGCATTCTCCGCAGAAAGACACTCCGATGTACGATAGACGACGTACTAGGAGGCGTCGATTTCGTTCACGCCGCGCCAGCCTTGACGGTTCCGACCCTCGGGAGCCTGCGTCTCCCTCGTCCCCGTCGCCCTCGTCCCCTCTCGATATCGCGTTCAGCCACGCAGCGAGACACGAGTCCCGTCACCCCTGCGATCTCGTTATCGTCGCCTCAAGGTCGCTCTCCCGGCCTCTACTTTACCTCGACAGTTATATCTCCTCGGGCTTCTCGCTTCCCTCGCTCTCTCTCCCTGTCGCCCACTCCGTCGGCCACGACTGGAGCACTCACAGCACATGCAGCCACGTCCAGGAAATCCACCGGCGGCTTCGCTTTCGACGAAGAACTCCCTCCCGTTGTACACTCCTCGCGAGTTCTGCAACAACCTTCCTATCTGTCCGTACCTTTCGTGCAACCACGCGGAAAAGATCAAATCGAATCATCAAACGGTGTCAGAGAGGAGGAGGAGAGCGTCTCGACGACCTCTCCGCGAGAACTTCTGCGAGACGACCTCGACCTTGCATCGGTTTCGTGCGCGGCCAGAGATTGCGCACCGTCTCCGACCAGCCGTACCGAGGCTGCACCCACTTGCGACGATCCTGCCTCGAATTCCACTTGCCACGACGTGGTCTCCCTTGCTGTCGATAGCAGGCGGCCAGAAGCAGACCTCGAGTCAAAGGCGAAAGTTGCGGACGCAAGCTCGAATGGGCAACCTGGTCGTGCCCGGTCGCCATCGTCTACTCAAGTTCTCGACGAATGCAAAGAGATAATGACAGCGCTCGACCAGGAGAAGCCGCAGGAGACGATTGAACTCTCTGCGGGAGGGGGGGACCGACCGGAGCGGACGATTTCGACAGGTCCGACGCGGAAGACAGAGGCGCCTGCCACGGAAAACTGGTTCCCCTTCTCCACGCTCACCGAAACCAACGGAAAGGTCGTCGGACAACATCTCGTCCGCCAACTGCCGAAACCAGAGACTGCGGAAGCAGAACGAGAGCGAGGCAAGGAATGGGAGACGCGGGTCGACCGGACGGAGCAGGAAATCGTCCGCGCGTACGAAGCGTTGAAAAGGATCAACCGCGACGAACTCGGCTTGCATCACCACGTATTCCCTTCCCTCGATGTCTTCAAGGCCCACGTTCCTCATCTACCGAAATGGCTGCTCGACGGGGAACGAGCCAAATGGAGGTCCCCGACCGACGAGTGGATTCTCGACAACCCCGGGTCCAAGCTTTTCAGGTACATCTACCTCTGGCGTTATGTCCTCCCACTCGACGAAGCCGAAGCGTTTGTCGCCGAAGCTGGCGAGAGGAAATGGTCGAAACTCGCCACAAAGCGAGGTTGCAAGACGTCGTACAAGATGATGATCGCGGGTTTGCGAAAGGCAATCAACAAGGCGGGGATCAGAAAGGAAGAGACGGTCGACGCATTCGGATACACGGGCATGGGAGCAAAGTCAGAGCTTCAAGTGAACGCCTCCTGTCGGTCTTTCGCCCACCTTGACAACCCACCCTCTCTCTTCGGACTCGCCCTCGAGATCATTTCCTCGTTCGAGCTCCGAAATCCCGACACGAGAGGCCGACTCGTCCAAACCTTCGTCCTGCACCTCCCCCTTGACGTCTTCCATTACTCGGCTCGTATCTTCATGTTCGCGGAATCCATCGTCGCCGTCGGAACTCGCTCTGCGCCACCTCTCGGGGGCGCCAACGTGCTATCGTGCGGCGATGTGAACCTCGCTGCTGCGTTCAATGCGATGCTTTCGTCGGTGACGGACGACTCGCGATTGGCGACCTCGTTGATTGGGACCTGTCCCGTCTCGGTCTCGAACCTCTTGATCGACCGTTCGATCCGATTCAGCCTCGAAACGATTGGTGACCTCAAGCGCAGAATCGAATTGGTCGCGAACTCGGAGGGGAAAGGCACCGAAAGGGCGACAACCGCAACGGAGTCGAAGGAGGCCGCTCGAAGTCGACTCGAGGCAATCAAGACACAAGAGTCGAATTTGAGGAAGACAGAAACGCTAGACCTCGGCACGACTTCGATTGTACCGGATACCGGTCGTTACCTTCCCCGCGTTCCCGGTCCCGCTCGGTCGAGTCGTCTACCAGTCCTCAGAAAGGCCAACCCTCCTTCGCCAGCTCCGTCGAACCCGACTGGCTCGAAACCTCGCCGTGACGGTCGTCGTGAGGCGAGCACAAAAGACCCACAACTCGCGAGAGTCAGTGCGAAGTACAAAATCGACACATCGAAAGCCAACGACTTGGACTCGATCTTGTTCTCTCTCCCCTACTCATCGTCCCATCTACTGTCAGCGCTTCTACCCTACGGAGATCGACTCTCTGTCAAACGATCCGTAGTCGCCCTTCTCCTCCACCGATCGGAGAGCGGCTCCGGACCGCATTCTCGTGCCTTCGACAACTTTTTCGACACGGCAACGCTCTCGTCTCCGAACGGGGTCACATTCAAAGCGAACGTCGGAAACAAGGTCGCGGCAGTTTCGAAACAGCTCACGATCACGGGAGTCGGAGTTGCGTTGGGGACCGACGACGCGATCGAGATCAGCCACGTCCTTCTCGCGCTCCTCGACATTGGAACCGTTGAGCTCCGGCTGAAGTGGAGTGCAGAGAAACGAACTCTTGTGCTTCTGACTGCGTCCGGTGAGCCGGTCGAAGTCCTGAAGAAGGGCGGAAGAGGAAAGACCACGCGAGCAATCCGGTGGGATGAAAATGAGCTCTGCGGAACCGCCAGTCTCGGAGGATTTGCGCAAGTCCTTGGTCTCAATCTAGTAAGTTTTTCCGGTCTACTCTGTCACCGACATCTTTTCGAAAACGGACTAGACATTCTGAGCGGGACAGCCGTGAACCCGTGTCCTCGCTTCCTGTCGCGCTCCGTTCGAATGTCGACACGACCGTCCCCCCCCGCCCTCCCCCCCCCCCTCGTGTCCACCCGTCCCGTCATCGACTCTCCCGCGATCGCCCTACCCCAGACCGCTCCTCTCCTCGTTCCCGCTGTCGTTTCCCCCCTTTTTCGCCTGTCACCCGCTCGGACCGTTTTATCGCTCTCTCGCCCATGGCCTCCCCCCAGCACAGTTTCGTGTTTACCCGAGCGGGACTCGAGGGTCTCGCCGCTTTGTTTGTTGCTTCATCACCGTCGTCACCGAGCAGTGTTTTTCTTCTTCTTTTCTCTACTCAGACCCCCTGTTCTGCCTCGCTTGTCTCTCAAGTACCATGTCGCCCTCGTCTCGCACGCTTTGCAATCCGAATCGTCGTTTCTCCTCTCCTTGTCGCGCATCAGAGAAAGGGAACAATGAGACCAAGCCTCGGCATTTCGCGGTCACGAAGTAGCAAAAACTGAACACGGGGTCGAGCGACAACGTAAAAAGGGCCAAGGGGACAAAGAGAGCACAACAGTGTAGAAAGACGAAAGTGGGTGAGGGAGGGGGGTGGACAGAAGCGGAGAGAGACCGGGTGAACCGCGATTACTTGGTCGAGGAGAACTTGGTAACGGCTGATCACGAGACAAACGAGCGAGGTCAGGCCCAGGTCGTTGCGAGAAAGAGAGTGCAGAGTACTGACCCTTGGTTCCCTCGGAAATCGCGTGCTTGCTCAATTCACCGGGAAGGATGAGACGGACCGAAGTCTGGATCTCTCGGGAGGAGATAGTCGACTTTTTGTTGTACGACGCGAGCTTGGAGGCTTCTCCGGCTGTGTCGCAGTATAGAAGCGAGGTCAGACAACGAGCGCGACACTCGACACGAGAATAGGGCGTGCGTACCGATCCTTTCAAATATGTCATTCACGAACGAGTTGAGAATGAGCATGGCCTTGTTCGAGATACCAGTGTCGGGGTGGACCTGCTTGAGGACCTTGTAGATGTACGACGAGTAGGTCTCCTTGCGGACGCGCTTCTTCTTCTTCTTGTCACCCTCGGCGGCAGGCGCCTTCTTGACGGCCTTCTTCGCGGGAGCTTTTCCAGCGGGAGCCTTCGAGGCAGGGGCCTTGCCGGCGGTCGACGCGGGTTTCTTCTGTGAGACGTCGAAACGAAAGTAAAGTCAGCAAACTCGAAGCAGGAGCACAGCGGGGGAGGGGAGGGGGGTCGGAGTGTGGTGGCGCGCGCGCGCAACGGCGCGGAGGAGGAGGCGAGACTAACCTCGGCAGTGGTAGACTTGGGGGCCATTGTGTATAAGGTGCTAGGTGAGTGTAGTAGTGGATGAAAGAAAGGAGAAACGAGAGAATCGCGAGAGAAGGGAATGTGACGAGACGCGCGCGTCGAAAACAATGCCAAGTACGCATCGTCAACTTTTCGTCAGTTTGCAATGAAAAAATTTCCACAATGCGTACTGACACGAGTTTCGTCACAACATCGCTCGCGGATTCACTCCCACCCACAACTCGGCTCTTCCCTCTCATCCTTTCACCTCACTCGCTCGACTCGTCGAACCCATCTCGCTCACTCTACTACTCACCCACCCCAAACCCAACACACTTTATCATCATGTCGTCTGGAGGAAAATCTGGAGGAAAGGCCGGTGGAGAATCTTCCAAGGCCCAATCCCGTTCGGCCAAGGCCGGTCTCCAATTCCCCGTCGGTCGTATCCATCGTCTCCTCCGTCGCGGTAACTACGCCCAACGTATCGGAGCTGGTGCCCCCGGTGAGTGTTTGCTCGAACCGCGTCGACGCGTCTTCCTTCGCTGACCCTCGCGACCCTATGCCTCCAGTCTACCTCTCGGCTGTCCTCGAGTACCTCTCGGCTGAAGTCCTCGAACTTGCCGGTAACGCCGCTCGGTAAGTTTTCGCTTTACAATCCGAAAACAAGTCGCAAACTTACGCGTCTCTTACTCTCTCCAGTGACAACAAGAAGTCGCGTATCATCCCCCGTCACTTGCAACTCGCCATCCGCAACGATGAGGAGCTCAACCGTCTCCTCGGTGGCGTAGTCATCTCGCAAGGAGGTGTCCTCCCCAACATCCACACCGAGCTCCTCCCCTCCAAGACCAAGCTTCCCGGAGGCAAGGCTTCCCAAGAGATCGCGTAATCTTCAACATCTCCCACCGCTCCCGCGCTCCTATCCCCCTTCGTTTTTCTTACCCGGTCCATCGAGAACTTGTTGTCCACTCCGATCCGATTCTTCCCTCTTTTTATTTACCACTTTTCCTAGTCTCTCCTCCTTGTTCAGGGTGTGAAGATCAGACTACGTTTCATCACAAGCATTCACTCGTGTCAGAGAGAGGTTTTCGACGCATAGAGACTCGCCCGCTTTGAGTTGAATCCGAGCCTCCCTGTTGTCGGCAGAGCAACGCCCCGCGTTCCACCCTGATGAACGAGTCACGAGACCTCTTCACTCACACCCTAGGGCGTCTCGCGTCGACGACTCTTCAAACGGGTTTTCGATTTTGCAGAGCACGTGACCTGACTTGCGTTCTTGCTTCTCTCTGCCTCTCCGGCTTCCCTCCCGGCCTCACCTCGGAGATCGATTCCGCCAGTAGCTATCATCAAGCATGTACCTTCGCCACGATTGCGCGTAGTGCGACGTCGCCGACTGAGCCCTCTCCTTGGCGCGCCCGAAGCCGGCGAGCAATCTCCTCACGACCGTCACCGACGCGAACGGACTTTCACTGCCTTTTCTCGGAGCACAGAGCAAGTCAGGCCTGATACAAGGCGCTGTCAGCCTCAACGTAAGTTGTCTCGTCTCGTCTCGTATTCCCCAGGCGCACGAACCCGACTCTGAAACGGCGGTACCGCGTGTTGCCCTCGCCGCACAGCCGTGTATATCGGCCCGTTGTCCCAGGAAACACTGACTTTGGGCGGCCTTATCGATACAGAGCGCGTCAAAGCTGCCGTCTCGCGAACTTCCCCACTTCGATACTTCGCCCTAATCGCTCAAAACACTTGATATGCTGCATGGGAGGCGACGTACTACCTGGTTCTTCTGGTCGCTCCTGCTACCGGTGCTAGTTGTGGCCAAGAACATTTCGACAATTCCGATTCCATTGGCCGGTTCCGCTTCGCTCACCCATACGATCCTCCCCCTCGACGTCATCACATCGCAAGTGCTCACCTTCGATGCGTTGAACAAGAACTCGGAACGTTGATGTCGCTATTTCGTTGGGGTTCAACAGATGCGGCTGCTCTAAAGGAGCTTCTTATTTCCCTACCGCCGCGCTCTCGCAGGCCGCATACGGCTCATCGATCGCCTCGGGACCTGCATGCGGGATGTGTTTCAACTTGACGCTGCTGGAAACGCTTGGGGCGATTCCAACCTGGACGCTGCGGCAAGAGCAACAGGTTTCTGTCGTCGTGAAAATCGTCGTAAGTTTCAAAACTCGGAACCAGGGCCACACGGGCATCGAGCCCGCGAGCTCACATGCATCGGTTCCGACGCTACGCGATGGCGTGACAGGATAAATGTCCGGCTGTCAAGGGACAAGCGCCACGCCAGGGTTGGTGCGGCGCAACGGCTCAAACCCCAAAGTGAGCGATCTCGGTTCATCCTGAACGCCGGTATGATCATCGATTTACGTCGTCACTCTCCACGGATACAGTAAAGCGTACGTAGATCCGTCTATCGTGGGAAACTACTGTCCCCGGTGGGCTGACCGCCGATGTCTCCCGTCGCAGCGATCAATATTTTCATTTCGATCTTTCAGTACCTTCGCCCGCTCTGAACATGTCCTTCTTCCCAACGAACACCTCTTACTACGGCTATGAAGATTTCGGCAGCTGGCTCATCAACTTTGCTGCTGTCTCGTGCGAGACTTGGTCCGGGTGGACGAACGCGACGGTTGGTCTTTGGCTTTCCGTCTCCGCGTCCTCGGTGCGCCGCTCACGAAAAGACACGGATCTATATAGGCGGTCGGTCTCGACCCGTCGCTGACCAGTGATAGCGGATGCTGCTCGGCGAATCCGCTCGTGAGTTCGCAAAATTGCGCTCACTCAGGCAGTGTTACGGATCGTGCTTGTACGAACTAAGCCCAATTCTCATCCGAGTCAGCAGATTGACGACAGTGTTTGTCCTGCGTTCTCACTCCGTTCCAATGCTTGTCGTCTGTCGATTCCAAGCGCAGCGGGTTTTCTCGTTCTCTTCGGAATTATCGTCTCCCTTGGTTTCACGTGAAGTGTAGCGTATTGATCTATCTCTCAACAGCGCGATTCCTCTTGAGCGGTAACCTGCTCGGTTATAGAGGTGCAGTAATTCGCCAGGTGGTCCGCGCGCGTGGTTTCTCTGAGCTCCAAGATTGCCGAAAGATTGCCGTTTCTCGACAATGCGGTTGTTCTGACCCCAAAACCCAGACTTTCCGATCTCACTGGTTGGAAGAGGATCCGAGTCCCCGATCTAATCCCGCACTGTGAGGCACGGGAGGCACCGGTCCCATCCGATTTCAAACAATCGGCCCGACCTGCTCGCGTGGTCTTTCATTATCTCGTGTTCAACGCTCCTTTCCATCGTTCAGCGCGACGTCGCCCATCCAAACGACCCCGAGAAAGGGGGAGCGAGTGTGCCCGAATCCATTCACTCCAAGCTCCCGACGTTCGAGACTTACGGATCGGCTTTCATTCACTCAACCACCCGGAACTCCGGCGAGTGCGCTCTCGCCGCCTGTTCCGCGCTCAGGCGCCCAGCAATCCAGCGTAAGCCAGTCATTGCGTGGTCGTTGGCCTTGCGTCTGAGCCTCCCGCCCGGCGGAGTTTGATCTAATCTGAGTCCGCCTGTGCTGATGTAGCTCTCGTGCTAGTCGTGCTGCCCATGGCTCTTCTCCACCAGTCTTCCGCTCCCGGCCCGTCGAACGACACGATGCCTCCCTCGCCTCGTCGACAGCACTCTTCGACCTTCGAGCAACTCTCGGCCGCGGGATCCGTCTCGTCTTCGTTTGCCTCTCTACCGATTCCGACTGGGTCGAACCTCTCCGCGACACCACTGCCAAGCTCGACGGCGTCGGCTGAAATCTCCGCGTACTCCGCAGGCTCGAGCGGTGGGGCCGTCCCGAACGCGAGCAGTTCCGGTTCGAAGCGACTCGAGACGAATCTTCCGAGTCACGCTGAGGTTCACAAAGCCGACAGGGAGGACGACGCAGGCTCGCAAACCAAGACCAAGCG
Organism: Sporobolomyces phaffii; assembly: GCA_037042985.1. Classification (NCBI taxonomy): domain Eukaryota; kingdom Fungi; phylum Basidiomycota; class Microbotryomycetes; order Sporidiobolales; family Sporidiobolaceae; genus Sporobolomyces; species Sporobolomyces phaffii. Next base: position 495,069 of record JAWNFN010000006.1, on the reverse strand, counting down.
AAGGAGGAATCGCAAGCCGGCGAGTTGTGAAACCTGTCGCAAGAAAAAGCTGCGGTGCAATAGGGTCGATCCCTGTGACCAGTGTACAGCCAAGGGAATCGAAGAGCAATGCTCTTGGGAGGGAGCGGAACCGTTGTACTCTCGGAGGAACGAAGCCGATACGCAAGAACTGCGAGATCAGGCGAGTGCTGAGCCCCTACTAGCCGCCGCCAGTCCTGCTGCTGACGATATGGCGTCACGCGCGTGTCCAGGTTGCTCGACTTGAATCCCTTGTGCGGTACCTCACCTCGCAGAAAAGCGAAGAAGATGCACGGTTGAACCAAGCTGCCTCGCGCTCGACTTCGCCGGCTTCTCCGACCTTGATCCCATTTCCACCCGATCATGCTCCCGAAAAGTCGCACTCGCGCGATGGCAATTCTGATCTATCACCTCCCGAACGACATCGTGCGAAACCCTCCTACGCCATCGATCTACGTGCCCACGATCTCTGCGAAGGAATCGCCCAACTTGCCGTCAAAGAATTCGTCGTCGTTGAAGGCAGTGGCAACGACTCGTGGGCACCTGGACATCAACGGGGTCTGGAAATGATCGACGAGGCGCGATTGTTCCTTCGAACCATGCCGCAGCAATTCGGCGTTGCCGACAGTCCTTCCTTCTCGGTCCCGTCGTCCTCCTCCTCTTGCAACGATCGATCCCGCCAACCGTCGAACGCCCAGCTCTCAGATCATCTTTCGCCTCGATCACCGACCGACAGCACGCTCAGCTCGCTATCTCGAAGTTCGGCCATAAGTCCGGGCGCCCTCGGTACTTCGTCGTTTGGATCGAATCCTCCCTCACTCGACGAAGTCCTGAAATACCTGCCAACTCGTCAGCAAGCTCACTCAGCCTATCGCTACTATGTCGACTACGTCTCGTGGTACGCCCACGCGGTCCACCAGAGCTCTTTCGAAGAGAAATGGCGATCACTCGATGCCGCCCTCCAGCTGTCGGAAGACGAGGCTCGTACTCGAGCGATCGACCCGTTCTTCGTCGCCACGTTCTTGGGAATCATCGCCACGGGTCTCTCCATGATGCCAGTCAAGAGGGCGCAACGCGATGGTTTCGGTGAGGACAAAGACCGAATCGTCGACCACTGGCTCGAAGGTTCGATGCTCGCACTCACGTATGGCGGTTTCCTGGACAACCCTTCCGTCGAAGCCGTCAGTGCGACAATCATCCTCTCGACCTTCTTCGTGTTCACGGCGACGGGGGAGAGAGCGGGGGCGGGGATGGGTTTGCTCTCCCTTGGAGTTCAGTCCGCGCTCTCCCTCGGCCTTCACCGTGACCCCGATAGGAGTCCTGGCCGATTCGCGTTCTTCGAGGCGGAGGAACGTCGCAGATTGTTCTGGAACCTGTTCATGCTGCAAGTTTCTCCTCGTCTTTCGTCGTTGACATCGCGAGCGGCCGTTGAGCTGACATCACTCGCTTTGAAACAGCTGCATTCTGTCGTCGTCGAGCCTTAGCCGTACTTGGTCGATCTTCGATCTCCGCAACGTCGATTGTCGGCTCCCTCTCGACTGTCACGACCACGAAATCCTTGACGCCGCGACAGCCCAGGCGGGTATCGAACAGAGGAAGACGAAGTTCGCAGAAACTCCCATGACGTCTCTCATCGTCAAGATGCGTCTTGCAATCCTCGCCAGGAAGATGGTGAGCTCTTCCGCCACTTCGCCGCTGGCTATCGACGCTCGCGCTGACGGAGATTGCGGTCCTGCTCCATAGAACGATAGGGCGTTCGGCATTGAGCCGGTCTCGTACGATGAAGTCCTCGTCCTCGACGCCGAACTGAAAGAGTTCGAAGAGACGATACCTGAGCGCTATCGTCTTCGTTTCGACGCTTCAGGCGCCCTCCTGCGACCGACAACTCACCTCACCGTCACCGAAATGAGAGCTTGGTGAGCCTTGCCTTCGTTACGCTCACCGCTTGTTGAATTCCTGCTCACCCGAACGATATACGGCAATAGCATGATCATGATCAGTCTGACGGGAGAATTCGTTCGTCTCCATCGACCATGGCTGCGTAAGTGGAAGTCTGCCTGAATTGCTAATTGCTCGATCGCTAATCCGGTGCACACTCAGTGCTTTCTGGAGACAACAAACTCTTTCAATATTCTCGAGACCAAGCTGTCAAGTACTCAAAGATACTACTCGCCGTCTACCGCTCGCCTTCGTGCAACAAGTCGAGGTGGGGAGGCTTACAATTCAAGGCGACAAACGCTGCGATTGTACTCGCGGTCGATATTCTCGCCTTCCCGGAGCAGGCCGAAGTCGAATTACTCCGTTCGACCGTCAGAGCGGTTCAAAAACAGATGGCCAGCCAGGCGGCGAGCTCAGTAAGCTCTTCCGACTCGAGATTTATCTGATTCCTCTCCTCTGAACTTGATGTCCTCGTTTCGACAGAGTCTTTGCCGAAAAGGCAGTCGCCTGATTCAGTTCCTTCTCGACAAAGATGCGGCGATCATGTCGCAGAAGGAGGAACGCCGGCGGCTCAAAAGGATGAAATCGAGCTCGGCGACGAGCCCTTCCTTCGGCGGTGTTCGAACCGCCTTCGACTCGATGGCGGTACGCGGACCTGTCTTCATGCACGAGCCAGACGACGACGAGGGCGAACCAGACTACCGACACAAAGGCAGTCCGAACGAACCTTTCCTCGCGTCAACGCCCGCTCCATCCTCCGCGCCGCCGCCCTTCCGAGCTATCGCGAAGGTCCCGTCGCACTCGCCTCCGATGTACCAACCTCCACCTCGTCATATGGGCTACCCTTTCCCTCCCGCCTCCGGAAGAGACGCCTCCCTCTCAAGCCAGGACTTCGCTCAGTTCGCCGGCGCATTCGACTTCGACTTTTCCCTTCCGTCGAGCTTTCCCGCTCCTCGCACTTCGCCAGCGCTCTCGAATCAGTACCTCCCACCGCAAAGTCACTACTCGGGACCTCCTTCTATCGTGCCTCTTCCTCCTCGGCAGTACCCTCCCTACCAATAGAGCGATTGATCTGGCATCAATCGGCAGCGCACATCTTTCCCGGAAGTAGTCGTATGGAGGAGCAGGCATTTCCTTGGCGGAGAGGCTCATTCGGCGCAAAGCTCAAGATTCTCGTAGTAACGAACCCGAATTTGTTCCGAAATCTAGATCACTCGACAACCCAAGCAGATGCACAAAGCCGTCTGAGGTGTTCACCCCTTTTGTTGCCATACCTGCAGATCTTTTCGCTCGGCTCTCCGATTTCAGCCCGAATCAGGGTTCTCGAATCGGATGGCGGTGCGCTTCAGCGAGGGGCTGCAATCAGAACAAGGTGCCACCGGTCTACGGTCGACGCGGTAGGCTTTTCGCATGTCTCTCGGGTATGCACCGCTTTCGAGCCGAACGAGACATCCTGGCCCAAATTTGCCTGAACCGGCACGATTCACTGCTCTCAGCCGTGGTCGGAGCTTTCGCCTCGCCGAACGAGAAGGTGCGACATGGTCCAACTTCAGATTGCTGGCGTCGCGCATCTAGCCGTGACTTTCCCCTTTGCCCGGCTCTTTGGCACCTTTGCCCTGCTTTCACTTCTTCCGTTCGGTTTCGCTCACCTCTAAGGTCGACTCTACCGTCATGTACTCCACTGCTGGTCAGATCCTCACACTCCTTTCGTTCGTTTTTGTCGCCAATGGCATCCCTAGTGAGCTTTGTTGCCTCGTTTTTGCTCGTCTTCGTTCCCGTATCCGTCAGAGACTGACTCATTCTGCAACGCCTTCACAGTCGATCCATTCGCTGCCACGCTCACCGTGCGAGCAGCACCCTCTGCTACAACGCCTGTCGCCGCCCTCGCGCTTCCGTTCATCGCCCCTTTCGATGCCGTCGCCGCCTTCTTCGTCCCAGAGATATCTACAGAGTCGAACCAGACGACCTCGACGTCGTCGTCGTCATCCTCGATGTCGTCGGCTTTCTCATCGACATCGTTTTCTTCCTTCCTGTCGAGTGTAACCCCAACCAGCGCGTCTGAACCGGCTCCAACTCTCGCAGACCTGTCACCAGCTCCGAAGTCGTCGTTGTCTTCCGACTCTCAACCCGCATTGCCTTCGACTTCGACGTCTGTGTCCACGACCCCGAGTGGAACTACCGACACGGTGCAATCGACTGAAGCTCTCGCAATGCCGTCAAGCTCTGAACCCCTTCCTTCTTCCGCTGGAGCCCAAATCGTCGGTCGTTCCGCTCTCGACAGCCGTTCCGGCCTTGTTGCGGACGATCTCTTTAAGAGAGGAACGCAACCCTACGCAGCAAGACGGAAGGCAATCCTGTTGCAACGGGCGTGCGTTCGAACCGGTGCAAACGAGACGACCATCAACTCTCTCCTGTATTACGGAGGCCGCGGCGCAGTCGTCAGTAAGCCATAGCTTTGCACACTCTCAGACATGAGACTGATTGTGCTGACGATTCGACGCCTTTGCAAAGAGCTTTGTCCGCGAGCGGTGATTGAGATTCGCAAACCGATCTTTTTTTTTGCTCCAGATCAAGTCCTGACGACAGCGGGTACGCGCGACAAACTGTAAATTTAAATGTGACTTCAGAAAGAATACCGACGCCTTCATCGTTACAGGTGATCCAACCGGCTCGAATCGAGCAACCATCGTCGTCAAGGGTAGCGATCAAAGCTGCGCCATCTACGGCGCTGTTCCGAACGCCGACAACGTCGTGCTCCGCAACATTCAAGTCAATGGAAATCGACCTGAGCTCGGGATCATCTGGGGAGGACTCGGTCTGCTCGAATTCGGGGGCAACACGATCGGACAGAAAATCCAGAACGTGCATGCTTACGAGTAGGCTGCGCCGCGTGTCTCTATCGCGAAACACTGGCTGATCACGTCGACTTCTGTAGGCCTCGCGGGTGGAGTGCCCTGCACGCTGCCGAGGGAGGCGGTGGTCCTGATGCGTGCTCGGGAATGGAGATCAAGGGAAACCAGATCGGACCGAGCGGTTCGTCACCCCTTTCATCGGCGATTCTTCAGAACGAGTACCTATCCTGACTGACTTCATCGCTTTTACAGGTCATGGACCTAGCGGTGTGAACCAGTTCCGAAGACGTGACACCGGAACTTGGTCCCCCGGACAATGGTTGGTCCTGAAGCTCTCATCAAGCCGTTCTCAGTGGTCGCTGACGTTCTTGACGTCGCGATCCCAGGGCCGACGGGATCTCGCATGCTTGTCAAAACTCGGTCGTTCGTGACAACGTCGTTACTGATGCGACCGACGGAGGTGAGCTTGCGCGCATTCGAGACACGGAAAGCTTTCTCAACTACGCTTAACATTACCTTGAGAACGCTGTAGCTATCGTTATATTTGGAGCGCCAGGTTCGACCATTACGGGCAACACGTACGTCGCCGAGTGCGTTGTTCCCGATGGGGCGCAAGCTTATACAACATGTTGCACACGACAGGATCATTGCCGATCAGCGAGTAGCACTTGGCGGGATCAACGCCGTAGACTTCATGCCCTACGGCGGCTCGTTTGAAGGTACCGTAGTAAAGAACAATCACCTGATCGCCCAGAACTCGATGATCAAAGTAGGCATCGCGATCGGCGGAATGGTGAGCCTCGATATTTCATCTACTCGATACGAAGGATTTACGCTGATGTGGATGCTGTCGAAAGGTATGGGGAGTGGACAATCGAACGGCTTCCCGCACGTTCGGCGGGTCTTTCCTCGACAACGAGTTCAGTTCTGGCGAAAATGGATATTTCGGCGTCAGTGCCTTCGCCCGCTCAGCTTCTGCTCGAACGCTCGCTCACTGATACTTTACCTCGCTCTAGTACGGTATTGGTATCTCAGGGCATAACGGCGCCGTTGTGACCGGGAACAAAGTGTCGGGACAGGCGAATTTCGGAGGCGTCCCCTCCCCTTCTTGCTTTTCGTGGTTGCCGCACCCGACTCCACAACCGTTCATCGCCGATCCGACGAATACTCCCGGTTCGACGTTGCAAGACGACTTTTGGGTCAAGACGGTCCTCGTTCTCCTCATCTGCAAAGGTCCTGGAGCGATTCTCGACCGTTTGACGGGTTGACCTCGGCAGACTCGCTCCATTAGCTTCCCACCCAGGTGGCTGCACCCTTTTGTGAATGCAATTTCACCATTTTTGCGGTGGTTGGTGCCGGGCTCGCGACGTTGAGAAGGTCCGCGGGCACGATTCGGAGCTCAACACGGGCCTCTCGCGGAACGCGATCTCGACTCGTCAACTTGTGCCCGTCTCTTCTTCCCACACATCGTCGGACCTCTATGCTCGTATGCGAGCGGATACGAACTTCGCCGCGCTCTGTCCGGACTTGACCATCAAACAGTTTTGCGCCGATCCAACTCTCTCTGACGTCTGCTGCGGGTCAGTCCTCTCTGTCTCCTTCCGGCAAGACAGAATGATTGATCTGAGTACCGCAGGATCTGCCCGAATGCCGGAATCTCGGGTTTGGGCGGCCACGTCTCGCTCGCTTTTTCGTCACTTTCCTCAAGTGAGTTCCGAAAGGTCGACCCTGGTCTCCCAAGGTCGAAGGTTGGATGGCTGACTCGCTGTAGCGAGTAGTTACGGCTATCACGCTATCGCCAGCCTCCGCACCGACCGCGCTTGTCAGTTCGGTCTCGGTCGTTCAGCCCGTCCCGATTTTGACCAGGCTCATCCTGTCTCTCTCCTCGCAGACGACGAATCTTATCCAGGCCAACGCCTACTCGTTGGTTTTACTGGGGTACCTGCTGACAAACTCGGAGGAACTTGGTGCCGGAACCCTTTTCTCCGTCGGTGAAAATACTTGTGTCAAAACTTACCAAACATTCATCTCTCGACTTGGCAGATTTCTTTCATGCCGCTTACGCCCTCCTCCTCGCTTTCTCGGCCCTGATACCTCTGACCGCCATCGCGGCCTCTCCTCCTTGGGCCGTCACGGGACAAAAATCGCCCCAAGAACGGAGTCAAGAGGCAGAATCGGTCGTCCTGATCGCTCTCCGAGGAATCGACGACGGCGACTCTGACTCTGATCACGACGAGAAAGGGCTCATCGCGAAGCGCAAGCGTCGAATCCGCCAACGACAACGGTCCTTGCGGAGGGTCCTTCGAGACGATCCGGACCTTTTGATCGACGCGCTAGACGAAGTTGAAGGTCACGGGTTTTGTGGGATCGCCGGATCTCATTGGATGTTGTACCTCGGGATGAGCGGGTCCGTGTTGCTCTGGGGTTACGTATTGACGACCGGAATTCTGGGAGGCGCGAATAACTCGACGCGAGTTTCGTTAGCGCAAGCCAACTGTAAGTTCTCTGACTGACGTCCTCGCTAGCGCCGACTCGTCATAATCCGACTGAATCGCTCTATAGGTACCGAAGGCCTTGGAGATACTGCATCATTGATGATCCTGACAGTGAGTTTTGATTTTTTCGCTTGGTTCCGACAAATTCAATGTTAATCTCGCCTGTCGGGTTGTCTACGCAGAACGTTGGCTTCATGATTCTAGCAGTCGTAAGATTGTACCGAGTACTTTGTCCTTAACCTCGACTCATAACAGCTCCGTTCGCTCCCCAGTTCGTTGCGATCGGGATCGTCTCAAACCATCTTGTTTGCCTTCCGACTATATAATCTACCATCACTCGGACCTGACTTGATATCTTCTCTGTAGGTGAAAGACTTGGCGCGGGGGTGAGCTCTGACTCGGAACGTGAACTTGCAACCCCGGAACGAAAGCTCACGCACGATCCCGGACTCTTCCGAGCGGCGGCGACAACAGGTTTGGTCGACAATCCCTCCTCCAGTACTCGGGATCGCCTCGACTCGTCTTCTTGGCGTCGTTCACAGTGTGGACGACGTGGATGCTCGCGAGTTTTGCGCTCTACTTTCGAGCCGGGAACGCAAACTTGTTGTCCTCGCTCGAGTTTAGCTGGACGTTTGGAACGAGTTGAGTCTCTCGATCCCCCTTTTACCCCCCACCCCCCCTTTTCCCGATCATAAGTCTACCTGTACATGGTATCGGTTATGTGTGGGGGTGCTGACTACGCGATTTCGCAAACACGATAAAGCTTTCTCGGCGCTGAGCAAGTTTGGCACCTTTTTCTCCTTTTGCTCTCGTTCTCCCTCGTAGTCTCGCTCTTTACTAACTGGTACCTCTCACCTTTGATACGTTCAGTGAACCTAATTCCTGTACGTACCATGACCTCCTTTCCTGCTCAAGTAACCTGTCCGCCCAAACTCAAGAACTGACTTGCGCGCTTCGAATCGGGCGGGGACGACGGGATTGTTACGTGCGTTGCCAAAACAAAAAAACCCAGATCTACTCGATTTTTAAAACCTTGTGGAACACGTATGCTTGAAGAGAAACAACCAAGTACGCTCGGAAAGGAGAAAACGAGAACACGACCCAGATCAAACCCATGGTTTGACTGCAAACGATAACCTGTATTACCATCCCTTGTTGTACCGTAGTCATCTGGCCTGTAAGAAATTCTCGTCGACGCGAGCAGGAGTCAAGCGGGAGAGAGAGAGAAACCGAGATTTTGAGCAAGAGAGAGAGAGAGGGAGAAAGCAGTGGGGTCCCGAGGAAGCGAACGGACGAACAGAGAGAGGTTATCGTCTCTCTCTCCTTCCAAATGCTAAAAACAGAAACAGTCAAAAGGCATGAGAGGGAATCGAAAAGACTTGCTCGGAGTTTTTCGGGTCGAACGCGGTCGATTTGGCCGACTCGCTCGCTCGCTCACTCGCCCTCGCCGCCCGCGAGCGCCACCACACTTTCTCTCTCCGTACCCGGTCTCAACTCGACAGACCTCTTCTGAATTTGATCTCTTGTTTTTCTTGCGAGAAATAGTGATCAGGTAAAAAGTAACCAGAGGAAAGTACGAGGAAGGAAGAGGATTGGGGGAGAGAGGGGGGGGGGGATAGGGCGAGGGAGAGAAATGCGGAAAACAAAGGGGGCGGTCAAGGAAGTAAAGGAGGGCGGGGGAAAACGTATCAAGGTCGAAAAGGGAGATTTCTGCTACGAAACAACCTCGCACTTAGATCGCGTACCTACCGAAGCGAGGCGAGAGTCAGTGAGTGGGCGACGACGCAGACCGGAAGAGAAGCGGGAAAAAAAAAGGGGGGGGGGGCGTGTGCTCACTTCCTAGTCCATTCCCTCGCGGTCGACTCGTAACGAGCGCGGTCCGTCTTGTACAAGTTTGCAATCTCGGGTACGAGGGGGTCGTCCGGGTTGGGGTCGGTCAACATTGAGCAGATCGAGAGCAACACTTTCGAAATGGTCAACGCTGGGGACCATTGTTCTCGCAGGATGTCTAGGCAGATGGAACCGTTCGAGTTGATACTACACCCGGGACCCAAGTGACAATGGAGAGCGAGTCAGTCGAGAGTCGACGCACGAGCGAGGTGCAGACGAGGGAGGGACGGCGTACTTGGGGTGGTAAATCTTGGTCGTGAAGTTGACCTTGGGAGGTTTGAAAGGGTAATCGGTCGGGAACTGGATCGCCAAGAAGAAGACGCCTCCACTGTACGGACTGTCACCCTGTGTACACCTCGATCGTGGGTCGTCAGTGACGGACGGGGACGGGGAGGAGAGGAGAGGAGGGAGTAAAGGTGGAAGACTGACGGGACCCATGATGGTAGCTTGCCATCTGAAGAGGTCGTCCGAGATGGGACCGGCAGAGCACGACGAGGGCGGGTCTCGTCCGAGGTCGATGAGTTCCTCTGGTCGCGCGAGGGTAGGACAGGAGTGAGCGAACGGAATCGAGAAGGGCGGCGACAGACCGAAGAAGAGGGGTCAGAGAGGCGACTCACTGTTGATGCGCTTCAAAGCCATTGCGAGAGAGTGAGAGTGCGAGAGCGCTGTACACGTCAAGGCAAAGGGAGGAAAGGACGGGAGCGAGCGAGAGGCGAGGGCGAAGCGTGTCAGTCAATCTCGTTTCCGTCCCCGTCGAATCAAGCGCGAGCCGGGGCCGACAGGCGCGGGGCGCAGGGGCTCGCAGTGGACAGGGGGTCAAGGACCGCAGTCACGCGAGGGGCGAGTCGAGTCGCGCGATGGAGCGATCATCAACCGCAGGCGAGTCTCGCTCCCTCGCGACGTGCGCCCCCGCTCCTTCCGCCCGGTGACCCAGCTGGCATGCTCACGGACGGGTTCGAGGTGGTCTCCGGGCTTACAGAGAGAAGAGGCAGAGTGGTGTCTAGCTTGTCTCCGAAACTCGCGTAATCCTCATCAATTACGTTTCTCTCCAATTTCCCGACCTTGTAATCAAAAAATGTGGCGCATCGCGATTACACAGTCGGGTGTTTCAATCTCCTCAGACTCTCGCGCGCCTGAAACGTCGCATCCCTCAGCCCCAGCCCACTCGCCAATTTCTCGCTCCGGACGAACCACTGCTCGGCAGAGACCGAATCTTTGCTCATCTGCGCACCGACGCGAAAAAGAAAAAACCCCACGAGAACCACTCCAATGCATTAGAACCGAAACCGTCCGGCCATGTGGCCCATGATAAAAAGACGAGAGACAGGCTCACCTCAGCTAGTTTGCCCAAGTTGTAACACGCAACGACGGCCGTCAGTTCGCACTCGACTTCTTCCCGTTCGCGCAGGGGCACGACCGCAGAACCGGCCGCAGCGCCGCGTTGCTTCTCGGCTTCGCGCTTGCACGAGTTTGAAACGTTGAGCGCTTGACGCGCCCATCGGGACGAGGCTTCGATCGCTTGCGACGAAGGCGAAGGCGCCGTGACGAGCGACGAAGACAAGTTGTTCATCTGCAGCAGGAGTAAAAGGCGAACGGGCGTCAGTCGTTGAATGGCACACGACAGAGAAAGCGGATTCTTACGAGAGTAGCGGCGTGGCACCGACGGGCCATCGGAGGAGGAGGTTGCGCGGGAGCGTCTTTTTTCGGAGGGGGATACAGGGTCGCGATTGCCTGCTGCAGCAAAGGTTGTGCCAGCCTGATCGACGATACAGAAAACAGTAACTCAGTCTTTGAGCCCCTTTGAAACGTGAAGACGAAGGCGGGGATACTAACTCGATCCTGCCTTGGCGTGAATAGAGGTCGCCCAAGCGCTCGAACGCAGCGACGAGTTCGACTTCTCCGACCCAGCCGGGCAACTCGATCCCTTTGTCCTCCTTCTTCTTGTCCGCCTCGACCGCCGCGATGGGCGCCTCGCCTTTTTCCTGCCTCTCGAGCTCGTTGCGAACCTTTTCCTTTTGCTCCGGGGTCAAGCTCAACCTCATCAACTCGCCGACGGCCCAGCTGTAGTACCTCTCGGCCTCGCTCTGGGCTTCTCCGTTCAGCGCGGGGTTCGTCGCACCGAGCGTGACCCACAGATCCCCGAGTTTCAACGCGAGTCCCGCTCCGCGTTTGACCTGCTCGAACGACGGCGACGCAAGAGTCAAGTCTCGTCCTCGTCCTTCACCGACGACGACTCCAGGCTTGTTGGAGCGTTCGAGGGCGTCGGCGATCGGTTGGAACCCGACGTCGTAGACCTCGATCGCCTTGTCGAGTTGTCCGATGGTTTCCCACATGCCTCCCCACCGGACGGCGATGCCGCTCAGCTTGATCAGCGAGTCGGCGTCGGTGCCGTCAGTGGTGCGAGTCGAGGGCGGTTGAGTCCTGTACAGGTCGAGGCAGAGGTCGTACGCTTGTTGGAAGAACGAGTGCGCGCGCTCGTACTCGGACGTCGACTCGGCCCTGATCGCGGCGCGGAGTTTGGAGCGGATCGGGTGGGTCGCCGAGTCGGGGTAGGCGGTGAAGGTTGAGTAGAACTGGTATAGGCCGTACGAGGTCGCAGAGATGCCTGCGCGCCCGGAGGGAAGGAGGAATGAGGTCACAGGTCAGGATCACACCGAGGGCTTACGAGTTGGAGCCGAGAGAGACGGCATACCGAGGAGTGCCAACGCGGAGAAGACGTATCCAATCTTGATGCCTCGCTTGGGCGCCGAGTTGAGCGAAGGATAAGTTGGTCGAGATGTAGCGAATCCGACCCTTGGGACCGTCACCGTCGAGGGCCTCGCCTTGACCGTAGACAATTTCACGCGAGTACTGAGTAGCCGTGATGCGAGTCGAGTCGACATGGTATGGGAGGATGATGAGCGAAAGAGTGCGCCGGTTGGACGAACTTCTTCCCTCCACCTGCATCCACGAGCCATCTCGCTCGATTGCCGCCACGCTCGACACGCTTTCGTGACGCTGAATAGAACAACTGAGGTCGGGCAACGGAATCGTCAGCAAGTCTCTCGCGACTCGCTTCTCCCCACCTCTACCGGCAGTTCCGACTTCGACATGGCGTGGACTTGCACCGGCTCGACCAACGCAGAACTCGTAGCCAACCTCTCCAAGCACGGCATCCTCAAATCTCCGAGGTGCGTTCGTTCTCAACGATTCCGCTTGACCCCGCCAGGCTCATCTTCCCCCGCTCGTCGCGTCTTTCCAGAGTCGTGCGAGCGTTCGCGCAGGTCGATAGGAAGTACTATATCGACACGATGCCGTACGCCGACTCGCCTCAGAGGATCGGGTTCGGCGCCACGATCAGTGCCCCTCACATGCATGCTCAGTCCGTCTTCTAAATTTCCCAAATCCGCTGTCTTGAATCTCGTCTCACGTTACCCCTTCGAGAGGTCAGCGCCGTAGAGAGTCTCGAACCGTTCCTCCAACCCGGCTCTCACGTGCTCGACATAGGTCAGTTCCCCCCCTCGCGCAAAAAACTCTTCCTCGTCGCGTACCTAATCTCGGACCCTTCCCTCCAAGGTTCCGGTTCGGGATACCTCCTCGCCATCTTTCATCACCTCGTCTCCCCAAACGGTGGTACAGTTCTCGGGATCGACCACCTGCCCGAACTCGTCTCGCTCGGTCTCTCGAACCTCTCTTCCGACCCCTCGACCCGTTCCGCCCTCGCTTCGTCGTCGTCTTCCTCCGCCGGAGAGTCTCGTCCCGTCGCAAACATTCTCGGCGACGGTCGCCTCGGTGCGCCCCGTGAGCTCGTCCCGCCTACAGGGTACTCGGCGATCCATGTCGGCGCGGCGTCGTCCGAAATGCCCGAACGACTTGTCGATCAACTCGCGAAACCCGGTCGCATGTTTGTCCCCGTCGGTCGAGACTGGGGCGAGCAGTGGATCTGGCAAATCGACAAGGACCGAAATGGTAACGTTGACAAGCAAAAGTTGTTCAGGGTCAATTACATCCCGTGAGTTTTCCGGAAGAGCACTGAACCCCTGAACCCCCCCCCCCCCCGGGGGGCCGCCGTCGAACCCGAGAGATTGATCCCTCCCATTCGGTCATGTTTCGATATCGACCAGGTTGACGGACCCAGAAAGTCAGTACTCTCGATGATGCAAAAAGCACACAAAGCTCGAGGCCTTTCTCCGTGACCGACCCCTCGCTCAGCTCGCATTGTGTTCCTTTTCTTTTTGGTCTTTGTATATGTACTTTCCCTTCCCTGGACCCTCAAGTGTTCCTCGCCCGCCCGTGTTGTTGTCGACGGTGTCGCTGTAGTGAAAAAAAGTTTTCCGTGCTGCCCTAAAACTGGTCCTGCTCTAGTCTCTCCCTCTCCACTCTCGCCCTTGTCGCCAGAGAGAGTCGAGATACTGGTTCGTTTCACTCCACAACAAGGTTACAAGATGACGAGGTGAGAAAAGCTACACTGCGAGAAAGGGAACGAGAATCGACCAAAAGCCCAGATGACAAGAAACGCAGAGAGAGAGATATTGAGCGAGAGAGTCGGAAGACGCAAATTAGAAGTACTGCAAGAACGAAAAAAGGGGTTTCGAATTGACGTGAGTAAACCTGAACTAGTCGAAGCATTGATGGGGGAAGAGTTGAGGGGAAAGGGGAGAGGGGAAAGCAGACGAAAAGGGAGAACTCACGATGATTCCCGAATCGTACGTGATGGCCGAATCGTCCTCGTTGGCCAACACTTCCATGTACTTGTCGGCTTCGCCCGTGCCGAACAACTCGTCGACGGCCAAATCACCGTTGAGCGTCTCCATGATCGACTCGAGCGTGAACTGCTCGACGTCTTTAAAGTCGTCGTGTTTGCGCACGACGGCCAACCGAGTTTTGAACAGTTTGAACCTGGAAACCGATGGCGCGGAGAGTTCAGTCCAGCGCGTTTTCGCGGCACGTTAGGAGAAGAGGGGGGGGGGGGGGGTTGACTCACCGAGGCGGATCCATCGCATCAGAAGGTTCCGGGGTTCGAACTTGTTCGACCTGTCTCGCTTGTTCGGCCGCGACGAAAGGTCGTTCAGGAGTGATGTCCCGTCCGAGCGCGTCCATCGCTTCCATCGCGTCCTGGTCGTCCTCGTCCTCGTCTTCGTCGTCGTCGTCGTCGGCAGCTTCTCTCAAGTTGTTGCCCGACTTGGCGCCCCGGGCCAAGTTTGCTCGTGACGAAGTCTTCTGGGCCTCTGGCGCGCCCGGCATCTCCATCCTCTGTCCCTCGTCCCCGTCTCCCTCGTCGTCGGTACTTTCGTCGTCTTCTCCCTCTTCGCTCGAACTCCCCTCGTCGTCGCTCCCACGGTCCCGCCTCGGTCCCTTCCTCTTGCCCTTTTTGTTGAGCTTCCTCCGCTTGGTCGCGGCGTCGCCACCCTTCTTGCTCGCCTTGATGACTTCTTTGTACAGCGCGTACCGGAGGATCGATTCCGCCGCGAGCGCGTCGACCTCGAGCACGTCGGGAGACAACCGCGCTTTCGCGTGCGCGGTCGAGAGTCGGATCAACGTCTCGAGCGCTCGGACCGTCATCGGGGAAGTCTGTTTCGAAAAAAAGACGAGCGCGAGCGCGCGCGCGAGGGCGAGTCAGACGAAAAGCAAAGAAGACTCGAGAGAAAAAGCGACGGTCGGACGACTCACGCGTTTCCGAGTCGGTCCGGCATCGTCGTTCCTCAAGTTGGTCCACGCCTTTGAGATGACGTCGCTCGCCTCGGGCGTCAAGACGGGTTGGATCGTGTTCTTTGCGTACTGGATGTACTTTTTCACAAACGCGATCGTGAGGACTTCGGGCGCTTTCGACTTTTTCCTCGCGGCGGCCGTCGCGCGCGAAGCCTTGACGGGCGCGACGACTCCGCCGTGGAGGAGCGGGTTGTACTTTTCGAACGGCGACGCGTTGAGTTCGGCAGAGTTGGCCGCGGGTTGGTCCGTCCCGACAGAGAGGTGTTGCTCGAGCGTGTCGACCGCAGGGGCGCCTAGACAATCGTACACCGAGTTGTGGTCAGCGTCGATCGATCAATGCGCGAGAAGGCTCGGCTCGAGGAAGAAAACGCAGATGAAAAAGTGGGCACTGACCTGGTTCGAGTCCAGGTTGGACATAACGGTGCATCCTCAAGACGTGTTCCGAGATCATCCGGTCGCGCTGCTCGTCCGCTTCGTCCGTCACGACGAACAACAAGTCGAAACGCGACAAGAGCGAATCAGGGAGGGCGATGTTTTTGTGCGGGTCCTTGTGCACGTCGTACTGTCCGTAGATCGGGTTCGCTGCTGCGACAACGGAACACCGCGCGTTGAGAGACGTGTGGATTCCGGCCTTCGCGATCGTGACGGTTTGCTGTTCCATGACTTCGTGGATCGCGACCCGATCGACTTCCGACATTTTGTCAAACTCGTCGATACAAACGACTCCTCGATCGGCGAGAACCATCGCTCCAGCTTCGAGCCGTCGTTCACCTAGACATCGGACATCGGCAGGATCGAACTGAGTTTCGACGCATGGTCTTGGAGACTGGAGGCGATGAAGAACGCACCGGTTTCCTTGTCTGTCGTGACGGCAGCGGTCAAACCGACACCACTCGAACCCCTACCCGTCGTCGCGATCGCCAACGGTGCCGTGTTGAGAACGAACCGCAACATCTGACTCTTTGCCGTACTCGGATCTCCGACCATCAAAATGTTGATGTCTCCCCTCAAGTGTGTCCCGTTCGGCAAGTTCTTCTCGACTCCTCCGAGCAGCAAGAGCAATACGGCTTGCTTGATGTGGTCCGAGCCGTAGATCGAAGGCGCGAGCGACTGCCACAAGAGCGAGTAGGCGTCTTTGCGTTTCGAAATCTTGCGGATCTCGCGAATGTCGTGGTCCGTCAGGGTTTGCTGAGCGATTCCCGCTCCCGACTTGGCAGATAATTGTACGACGTGGTTCGCAACGACGAGGGTTCTGAACACGATGTACACGGGTTAGAGTTCCTTAGCGCGCTGTGCTCTCGAAAGCAGAACAGGGGAACTGACTTGAAATGCGCGCTTCCACTTGCGCCTCCTCCCAAACTCCTGTAGGCTCCGACGATCTGCAACCGGTCTCCAGGTTTGCACTTGTCGACGAGGTCGTCCTCCATGACGACTTCGACACTGCGAGGCAGTTGTCCAGCAGGAGCACGTTCTGGCATCTCCTGGATCGCGATCATCTGGTGGTCCATGAAGGTCGAGAGTCCGTGCTCGATCTCGAGAGGGTTACCGTCGGCGTCGGTCTGGGGGTACGTTGTCGAGGAAGGGGGAGCGCCCGAAGCGGCTGCGGCAGAAAGTCGATCGGTGTAGATTCGCGTGTGGAAGTTCTTCGTGTTCTGACAATAATGAACCGACTGTTGCATCTTGGGCCGCACGAGGTTGCCTGGCGACGTTCGTATAATCGTTATTCGAGCGCTCGGGGCTGTGAGGAGAGGCGCAAACTTACATCTCGTGACGATTCCTTCGAGGCAGACCATTTTCCCCAGCTTGTCACTTTTCAGCGTCCTCGGAGTCGCATGATTCTCTCCGAACGAGCCCTTGTATCCGACGTAGAACGTGTCCTTCTTCAGGGCTTCCGGGTTATCGACTGAAGCGTTGACTGCGGTATCCTTCAGCGCGGCATCTGCTGCCGGTTGCCACGATGCTGGCTCTTTCAACAGCCTGTCACATGGTTGTCAAGCATGGGCAAGCCCGGTTAACGAGCGAGGCGGAGGGGATAGAGAGCGAGTTCGACTTGCCCGTCGCAGAATTCGCGGTCGTAGTCCCTCAAATCGTCAAGGTTGATGATCAACCTGCGCTCTAGTGATCTGACCATCTTCTGCACGGCTTGCTTGTAGTTCATGCTCATGCGCTATCGTGAGGAAAGTACGGTGAGATTTCGACGCGTCTCTGAGTGATGACAACTCGAGAGGGTGGATGCTCACGCGAGCTGCGGGAGAAGCGGCATCTAAGTCGAGGAACTCGGTGAAGCTGTCATCAGACGCGTCGGACGAGTCAGTCTATGCGGTGTGTGGGACAGCGGGCGAGGGGGAGAAGCGAAAGCGAGTTGACTGACCGCCTCGTGCGCGCCGCGAGCGCGTCATCCTGGAGAGCGGGGAGTACGTCTGCCATCCTTCGCCGGTTCGGGAGCGAGATCGAGGGTGAAGAGCTGCAGGAGGAGACGCGGCGCGTCCTGGCGAGCAATTTTTGATCGAATAGTCGCCGCGAGGCATTTCTCTCGTTGTTCTGCAGGCAGGCGGAAGCTCAAGAACGTGTTCGATTATGGGGAGCACACTTGACAGCAATAGTGCTGCACTTGACTGCGTCAGTCAGAGTTGCTGAGTCACGACTTCCCCCTGTCTGTCGACTCTGTGTCTTCTTCGTCATCTGGCCTCCCACCTTCTCGCCTGACTGTCAACGCATCATTGCCTCGACATGCAGGATACACTGTTACAACTCCAGATCACATATTCGGGCCGGTCCCTGTCGCTCGCGCTCGACCGCTCAACCCCGATCGCTCAACTCGTCGCCACCCTCGAGCGAGAGTTCTCCGTCTCCGCCTCGACCGCCAAGCTGCTAACGAAGGGCAAGAAGCTCGACTGGACTTCCTCGCCCGAGGCAACCCTCGCATCCGTCCTCGCACCTTCCCCCTCCCATGCACCGATTACGACAACCTCCCCGGATAAACCCATCAAGCTCCTCCTCATCGGACCCAAATCTGATGCACTCGAATCACTCAAAGAGGTCGAACAACTCCGCGAAAAGAAGAAGCAGGCGTTTCAGCACCACCAATCCGTCGCCAAATTCGCAAAACCGAGTGCGGCCTCGAGGATACACACTCTCGGAGGAGACGACGTCGCAAACTACAAGTTTCACGAGCTCGAGCCGTTCCCGCCAGCCGTACCCATGTTTGACAAACGCAAGGCAATGTTGGAGCGTCTCGCGAGCGATCCAGCCGTGGTAGACATTATGCAAAGGCATAAATACATCGTCGGAGCTCTGTATGTGCGGTACCCCGCTCGCCAGTCCCGGCCTTTCAATGTTACTGACGAGCCTCTGCTGCCGTGGACCACTTGCAGAACCGAATTACATCCAATCTTGCAGCCAACTCTGCTCGGGCTGAACACGAATGCCGGGCAAAAGATCTCGTTGAGATTGTTGACGGACGACTTGGAGGGTACGAGGAGCTACAACGAAGTGAGGCGGGTACTCCTGCACGAGTTGAGCCACAACGTACATGGCAACCAGTTGAGCTCTCTTTCATTTTCGGTCCCCCCCCCCCTTGCGCACGATAGTTGCCGGTAACAAGGCGTCCTGACTCATTGCATTGCTGCGACAGCGATGACGGGTTCAAGGCGTTGAACTCGCAGCTCAACAGAGAGGTCGCCACTTTTGAATCGAGTCCATATTTCGAGCCGTGGTCTCCCGCTCCCACCACCGCCTCGTCCACCCCCGAAAATGCTCACCGCTTGAACGAGATCGAAGCGGAACGCGTATTCGAGCAATTCAGGTTCAGCCTCGAAGACGAAGTCGAGCTCAAACGGGAACGGGTTCGGGCTGCCGCCGAAGAACGGATGAGGCGCGAGAAACAAGCTTGAACCTGTGTCTGCACGGTAACAAGACTTCGCGCACCGTTGGCTCGTCTTGTCGCGTATCCTCCCTGTCGCATCTCACTCTCCGTTGTGTTGTTGACAATATTACACTAAGTCTTGATTTCAAAGCCTCGTTCCTCGATCCCGCTGAGCTTGAACAAAATTTCCAACTCTGCTTCGGAAGCTCCCCCTCTCGCCCTGATTCCATCCCTCCACTTTCTCGCTCGTTCGGTCGGACTCAACTTCAACCACCGGTCGGTCCCCGTCTCGAGTAACCACGCGACGACGCGATCTCTCACTTGGTCGTACGTCTCGCCAAAACTCGATCCGAGTTCGTCGAGTACCGTCTCGAGCGAGAGGCACGAGACATAGTGGTCGAGCGCAAGGTCCGACAGGGTCGGGATTGACAGGAAGTGCGACAAGGCGTAGACCGACTTTGGCGACACGGGACGGAGAGAGTGAGGGGAAGAGTCGAGGGCCCGGGCGAGGGCGAGAGAGGTATTACGAGCTTGACGAGTGGGAAACGAGGTCGAGAGGGGAGCGAAAGTGAGTTCAGAGGTGTATAGCCACGCGATGAGGGCTCGGTAAGTCGCGTATGCCGTGCCGTAGATAGGTATTGCTCGGAGTCCAACGGGTAGCGCGAGCTGCTCCGACAACGGCTCGGCATCGTCGTCGCCGGCGTCGTCTCGATCTCCGAAATCTGAATCGTGCTCAAAATCGTCGCCGTCGAGATCAAGTGATTCGAGGAGGTTCTCGTTGAAGCCCTCGGTTGACAATTGTGCACGCCAATAGGGAGACGCTCCGGCGAGTACTTCGGAGCTTGCGAATAAACGACGATTTCCTTCGCGGGGGAACACGAGGCACACGTCCATCTTTGTCCGGCCATCTATCAGGTCTATCTCGGGTATTCCGAATCGAATTCGTCAGTCGAAGGTAGATGCTGTCTGCTGCGGAGAAAGGTCACACGTACCGAGAGTCCTTGAAAGCGACGTTGTCTCTTGCTCGATTTCGACGTCCAGTTCGAGCTTCGCGATGACCGTCTTGTCTCTTCCCGGCGTGACGAAACTCGACACTTTGACAGACCCGATTTCTCGATCTGGGAACTGACCAATCCCGACGCTGACCCTGTCCTTCTTTGCGGTCCCTCCGCTCCGTTCGAAACTCAGGCTGCCTCTCTTGATCACGATCGCCTTTGCTTTGGGATCCGTGTACCCCTCCCAGCTCAGTTCGAGAGTGGCGACAATCGGTATGCACACCATCGTCGGTGCGCAACGGCAGGGTAGCTCGGAGAAGGTGAGGTTGAACGAAGTCGATGCGAGACCCGGTACAGGGAGCGAAATCGCACGAGAGAAGGGTCCCTGTGACGTGTCGATCTCTTGAGTGAAGACGGTCAAGCGCTTTGGCGTAGGCATGCTGTCCACGGGTTGGAGAAGACAGAGTGGAGGAAGGCAGAAAAGCGGGGAACGAGGTGGGGAGCCGACAAGCACGACCCGACTCCACCATCGCCCGAGGAAAGGATGCCAAGCCATGCAAGGTGAGAGTAGTGAGCACGATGGGGTCACCACAAGTCCGATGTCACAGAACGAGGTTCTCCAACGGGAACAAAAATAAATACAACAACGCCGTGCTCTATCTCTACCAAGCGTCCATTTGGGCAGCTGACAGCGGCTCCGTCTCTTGCTCGTATTCGACTTCGACTCTCGGACCCTCTGTCACCGTGTGAAACGCCTTGTTTAGTTTTCGATGCAGACGATGGACAGAAGAAAACTTGAGACGTACTCTTGCGGGGCTTCTTCGCGGGTGCGGCAGCTTTCCCCTTGCCCTTGACGTCCGCCTTCGGCTCGGCACCAGCCTTTCGCTTGCCGCCCGTTGGCGCTGGCTCTTCGGCCTCAGAATCTTCCGCCTCTTCGTCGTCCGAATCTTCTTCGTCGCCGTCCTCCTGCGAATACTCGTCCTCCGACCCGAACTGTCGATGGAACCTCAAGTCAGTCATCGTGACCTCCCAAGTAGAAGCAGGCAGTGAAAACCGGGTACGTACTTCGCCCTCGTCGTACTCCTCCATGTCGTCGACGTCGCTCTCGTCAAAGTCGCTGACGAACTGTCCCTCCTCGTCACCGTCCTCGTATTCTCCCTCTCCCTCCTCGCTGTCCGTCTCGTCGTCCGACTCCATGCCCAACTCTTCCAACTCTTTCTCGGCCTCGACTTCCTTCTCGCGGTTCAGCACGGCCTGCCACACCTCCTCGTTCACGTTCAACGGTTGGTCTCCGTACGCGCGCGACTTCAACCGCGCGATGAGCTCGCGCTCGAGCGACTTTTCGAGTCGCGCCGCCGTGAGCGCTTTCGCTTCACGCGCGGCTTCTCGCTTCTCCGTCTTCTTCTTGATCGGTACGAGTTGGGGACTATCGAGACATACCACTTTAGTACGCAACGAGAGAGAGAGAGGGTCAGAGGTAAAGGGCAAGGAGGGCTCACGCGTCCTTCATCTTGAGTTTCTTCATCTTGATCAAGTATTGGGTAATCTTTGTCAACCTTTGCTTGCACTTGTGAATGAGGAAGTCGGGCCAGTAGATCAACTGAGAGTCGATCTGTAAAAGTAGCGCGCGATACACGATTGTGAGAAACCGGTCAGTAAAGCGCTTGCGCGAGGTTTTTTGATTTTTCGCCTTACCTGAGAAAGAGCCTTTGTGTAGTTCCCGCTCAGCTTGACTCGTTCCCACATCTTGCTAGGCAAATGAGCTCGCTCGATCGTCTTCATGTACAAGTAGACGGATCCTGCGATGGAAGGCCGCAAGCGAATCTTGAGCGAACGAACGCCAGGTCTCGGAAAGACAACTGGGAGTGAGTGGGCTTACCTCCAGATTCACGAACGGTCGCATACCGGCTGTTTGCCAGGGGGCAAGAAGTGCGGTTGCACAGTCCCGTGATGTTGTACTCGTTCCGGCAGAAGTTTTGAGTTACCGTCCTGTGCGAGCATTCGCGTCAGCCGCGCACGACGAGGTAGGACCTCTGACTGTGCAAGCTACTCACTTGATCTTGTAAGAGCAGTGCTGACGGTTGATGATGTCCCTGGAGCGAGTGAAGTAGAAAGAGGTGAGCGATCTATTCGGGCGCGCCCGTGGCGTCGAAAGATTCGAGCAGGGCGAAGAAAGTTGTGCGAGGGCTTACCAGATGACATCGTCGGCTTGCATGGTGCTCTGAGGTCGAGGGTGAGATCTAAGGGTCGGGAATGGAGCAGCGGCTGTTGGTCGATCGAGTGTCTGCTGCCGGTAGAGCTAGGCGGGTGCACGGCGTCGTCCAAGGAAGTACGTAGAACTTTTCTGTGAGCTCTCGCGGCGGTGCTAGACTGCTTGGTCGAGGCTGGATGGAGTACCGACCAAGCGATTCAGACAACGCGGGATTTTTTTTTTCGGCCAACATTTCCTTCTCGTTCTTTTATAGCGCTACCCGGCTCAAAGCCTGCTACAGAATAACTCCAGACGACCAACATGCTGTCGAATGGATCCCAAGGGAAAGGCTCGACAGACGCAGAAACTGAGACACGACGCGACGTCGCGTTACAAGATTTGGATAAATGGCGCAAGACTGCACTATTAGCCGCATAGTACGGTACGGTATGTGTGAAACTTTGCCGCGGCGCAGGGAGCGAAATGGGAGTCGACTTTTGGATTTTAGACCGAGGGAGGCCAAGTCTCTCACTATATTTTCGTGCTGATCCTAAGCGGGTATTTGGTACGTACGATAGACTTGGAGGAGCGTTGATACATACCTGGGAATTTCTGAGAGGTTGAGATCACCGCAATTTTGAGGCTGGCGAGCCATCGCTCTCACACACTCCTCAACCCCCCTGCCCACACACTCGCACTACATAGACTATACAATTGTACATTGACCTGTACAAGCTCAGGTGAGTCTCCCGTCCTCCGATTCCGAGTGGTCGCCGGGCCTTGATCGATTTCGCATCTCGCCTTCTGACCTCATCCGCTCGCAGTCCTTCCCGTCCATAGACTTTCAGGAGTAGCACCACATCCCTACGACAGCTTCGGCACTGCGACTAGGACCATCGCGCAGCGTCGCTACCGGAAACCTTCGCTCGCCTCCCGCTTTCCCAACATCGCACTAGACCTCTAAGCCAGAGAGGCACTCGATCGACGCCTGCCAGTCATGGCCTCAGTCCTGAGCTCGCCGACTCCGAGTCTTCCGAGTGGCTCGGTACCGATCTTGACCCCTCCTCTGCTCGACTCTCCCGGTCAGATTGCCCCCGGCGAATCTGCCGTCCCTCCCGCCCTCGACCCCTCGTCGTCCTCTCCTTCGAGCTCCTCGAACGCTACTGGGTCGCAACCCTCGACGCCTACTAGTTCGACTTCGTCGAACCACTCGCATTCGAACGTAGTCCCCGCGTATCCTTATAATGTCGCCATGGCTCCCTCAAGCTTCGGAGGAGGACCCGTTCCCGACGACTCGGAGATCACGACGAGGCTGCCTTCGATATGCGTCGACTACCTGTCGCATGACTGGTCCGAGGACGACGTTTGGACGAGTTGGAAAGCCATGACGCGGCATAAGTCGGAAATCGCAAACGGCGTACGGCTCGAGAACGCGTCATGGAGAACTTGGGCGAAGCAGCGGGGGAAGTTGAAGACGATCAGTCCCGAGACGCTCAACTGGTGCGGTTCCTTTCGCCCGCCTTTCTCGAGAACTCTGCATGGTACTCACACACGGGCTCCTGCAGGTTGAAGGACAGCGATGTTACTTGGCTGTACGGCCCTTTGCACACCGCGGTCGAAGCCGTACCTCCCCCAAAGGTGGCGAGCGCAGGCGATCGACTCGGCCTCGAACCCCTCCGACCTCTCAACAAGGACGGGGGAACGCCGAAGAAGGCTGCAACTCTGCCCGTCCCCACACCAGAGAAGATCAAGGGAGTCGCCGTTGCCAAAAAGGAAGCACCAGCGACCGTCCGGTTGAGGCGCAAGAGCGAACCGAAAACGAAACCGATTCTCAAGTACCGTTCGTTGAGCGACATCCTCATGCCGCAGGGTCAACCGACCTCTCCGAACCTCGAGCAGCTCGGTATGGACCTCGAAGATCAGGCGACGATCTCGGTTCACCATGCTCGTTCGGATTCTCACCTCGTTCGACTCAACTCCCTCAACCGGAAAACCCGCGCATCTCCCGCCCACTCTCCTGCCGGTTCTTCTCCCGAACGAGGAGCTTCCGACTCTTCGTCGTCGGCGAGCTACTTCTTCCAACAAGCTGCTGCGAAAAAGAAGGAACGCCGACACATCAGTTTCAACCACCGGGTCGAGCAGTGCATCGCAATCGATTCGACCGACGAGGTCGCCCGGAATCATTACGGTTCGACTGCGAGCTCGACTAGTTCTTCTTCCGATGACGATGACGACGTCTTGACGTTCGGATCGAGCCCTCGACACCCGCAACTTCCGTTGAAGGGCGACAAGGAGCCCCACACAATCGCGCGGCTCGGCCCTACGACGCTCAAAAGCATCGAGATTTACCCCGCGCCGTCGCCTGCCGTCGTGTACCAGGACACGGTCGAAGAGGATGACTCGGACAAGCTCCCTCGTGTTGACGCGATGGACGTCGAACCTCCGACGCCGGTTCCGACGGCCGAATCTCGAAGTGGAGGTGGAGGGGCCGGAGCTGCGTCGGGTGCAGCCCTGCTGTCGGGTACGGCGACGGCCGGTGCGGGGTCAGTGGACGAGCAACAGGCGGCAGGTCAGCGAGCGATGCTCGACTACTCTGCGAGCGGGAACCGGTCTCAGTGGGATCCCGAGGACGAGGACGACTACGCGATGGGGTTTGACTACTTCACCGGAGGTGGTCCCGACATCGGCATTGGAGACGAGTACGACATGGCGAGCTATGGACCGGCACACCTCGTTGGAGGTACGCACAACGGCTACCAAGGCGGTTCGGTCGCGC
This sequence comes from Sporobolomyces phaffii, assembly GCA_037042985.1. Taxonomy (NCBI): domain Eukaryota; kingdom Fungi; phylum Basidiomycota; class Microbotryomycetes; order Sporidiobolales; family Sporidiobolaceae; genus Sporobolomyces; species Sporobolomyces phaffii. The sequence goes on along the minus strand of JAWNFN010000006.1, from coordinate 470,361 downwards.
AAAACTCTTCCTACCTCGGTCACGGACCCTATTCGCCGACATCTCCCTACGCTCCAGGCAACCCGGGAGCGCCCCTCGACCCCTCTCTCGATGGGCAAACGGTTCCCCACTACCGCGATAACTCGGCATCTTCGACCGGTGCACCTTCAACGAGCGCCCGTGGTCCGTACTCGCCAACCTCGACTCGAGAAGCACCTTCGCCGAAGCGTAGCGCGATGAAAGGATCGAGAAACCGCGAACCCTCGAACGAAAGCGACGTTTCATCTTCCTCGTCACCTTCCTCTCCTTCGCTTGCCTCGACTTCGGTTTCCCCGACCTCTGCCATGGCGACGGCAATTCCTTCGCACGTACGGCCTTCGACCGTGCGGAGAACGAGCTCGGAAGAGAGACCGCCGACGGCCGAGCGAGGCCGAAGCGCGAGCCGCGGAAGTTCTTCGAGCCTCGAACGAGCCGCTTCTGCCGACCGAAGAACAAGTACCTCGATCTCGCCTTCGTCCTCTTACTCTCCCCCCTCGAACGTCACTGGCGGACCGGCTGCTTCCGTCGCTGCGAAGCCCATCTCGATTCAACCTTCGCAGAGATTGGGGTCGTACGAGTCTCTCGGATCTGTCGGTTCCGCGATGGGAGGAGGCTCGGGAAGCGTCACGTCATCGAGCCGGATGCCTGACGTGCCAGAGGTGTCGCCGCAAAGCGAAGCCCCGTACGCTGCCAGCGCAGGAGGAGGTCGGCCGTTGAATATCATAACGAGTTCGAGCGTCGAATCGTTCGCCTCGTACGGAATGCCGACGACGCCTACCTCGCCCGTCAACATGATGAGCAGTCCTCAGTCTCAACGTTTTCAGACCTTCAAGGCGCAGGATGATGACGAAGACGACGACGCGCGCGTCGAAGACGTCGATGCTTTCCCTGCCACCGTTGACGACTCGAAGGACAAGTCAACGAAAAGCATGTCGACGTCTGCCTTCGTCGCTTCGGCTCCCCCGCCTCCACCGTCGCTACCGAGCTCGAACTCTTCCTCGTCCCTCGAAGTGCACGCTCCCGCTCCCACTTCCTCTTCGTCTACTTCTTCCCACCTGTCTCACAGCCGCGCGCCATCGCTCGGGCCGCGGCTTCGAAACCCCTCCCCGTCGAACCCGACGACGAGCACGACCAACGAGGAAGGTCACGGCCACCCCTCGTCGTCATCCGAGCACCTCGTCATGCCGAACGAACCCCAGTCCGTCTCGATGGGCAGCGGCGGTGCGAGCGACCATTCGTCGCAGCCGTCTTCCGCTTCGGTACCTGCGTCGTCGTCGTCCGACCGGAAACCCTCGTTTGCGAGGAGGTCGCTCCTGAGAGCCGCGAACCGAGCGTCTTCTGATCAAGGAGGCAGTCGCGACAGTTCCCCCCCTTCACTCTCTCGCTCGGCTTCCGAAGGAGGTGGACCGTCCGTTGCGACTCCGACCTCGTCAAACACTGCGTCGTCATCGACCGGCGCCGGAGGCGAATACTCATTCGGGACTTATGACGAGGAAGCTGGGAAGGCAGGGATCGACGTGGCTGGGACCGCACGAGACCTCCTAGGTGCCATTTCGAAAGGTATTTGGGGCAGTCTCGGCGGAGGGAGGAGTCATGGATCGTCGAAAGGAGGAGCTTCTGGATCTTCGTGAACCTCGACTTGTATATCGCAACCCTTTGTTTTTTTCCTTCCTCTCTATCCCTCTCATCCTACCCTGATATAGACATCGATCCTTTGTCAACTCTGCCTCGTGCGCTCGCTCGTGCCTCCTCTCTTTACAAACTGCATGGTTTGCCTTTTTTTCCTCGTTTCTTTATCCGCCTTTTCCTCTAGTTTTCTCTTCTCCTCTTCCATATCGCCTTTTACTCCACCTTGACGTACCGATTCCTTTCCTTATTCACTTTCTTGTAATAGTCTCCAATTGCCGTGCTCATATCTCTCTCTCTGTGTCAGTCGCTCACTGAAAAGCCAATCCGCTCTTCACCCATCTTTGCCTTGACTCTTCCGCTCTGCGCTCTCGGCATCACGACAAGATGCGATTTCGTCAGATCGAGGGCGCCGCCTCGTTTTCATATTTTTACAGGAGAGTCGCCTCAAGAGAGATCTACGTCTGGAGTCGCCCAAAGTTTATAAGATCGATCGTATTGGCCGCTGACGATGAACCTCGCGTCTGTAGCGAGTAATCCATCGCGCCATCGAGATGAAAGATGTGTATCAGTCAAGGCTGTCAGACCGCCGCAAAAATAGAAGAGCGAGAGCAAAGAAGAAGAAAAAACGTACCGCTCGAAACGTCACAACTCATGACTTTGCCACTCGAGTCGTTTGACAACGATCGAACTTGTTGCCAGTCGTCGGCGCTCCACACTTTGACGTACCCGTCGTACCCGCTCGAGACGAGGAACGAACCCGACACAGGGAAATCGGCCTTGACCCCTCCTACTCCTCCTCCCACCGATCCTTTCATGTCAACGTCGCCACTCTCGTCTTCCTCCTTCTTGACCCGATCAAACGACGTGTCTTTGAAGATGTCCAACTCGTCAAACGCCCTCGGAACCTTGGTCATCGGGTATTCGTCGTCGGCATCCGCCGCGCTGCCCGTGCCCGTGCCGCCGCCGCCGAGCTTCTCGGCCTGGAAAAACTTGACGTCGCTCACGGCCGACTTGTGACCCGGGATCGTCGCGACGGCCTGGTGCATTCGCAAGTCCCACACGCGGATCGTGTCGTCGTTCGAACCCGTCGCGACTTGGTACCCGTTGGGCGAAAAGTCGATCGAGAGAATGTCGCGCGAGTGGCCCGACAGGACGAGCGAAGTCCGGCCCGACCTCAAGTCCCACAACCTCGCGATCGCGTCGAGTCCACTACGAGTCGAATAAAATGTGTCAGTTCCGAGATACGGTACGGGGGGGTCGAGGTACGAAACGCAAAAAATAGTAATGTTTTTTCTTACCCGGTGCATACCAACGCGCCGTCGTTTTGGAAACTGATCGCATAGACCTCTTTGCTGTGCCCTTCCTGCAACAACAACTCTTGACTCGTCTCGACGTCCCACAGGCGCCACGTCGCGTCGAAACTCGCCGAGCCGAGGTACCTCCCCGACGGGTGGAAGTTGATCCGGCACACGCGCCCCTCGTGACCCGCGAGCGTCGACACGGCCTGGTCCGACTCGAGCGACCACAGTTTGATCAAGTTGTCGGCCGACGACGTTGCAAAGTTGACCGACGCGGGCGCTTGCGACAGGGTCGCGTCGGGGTGCCACGCTACTCCTCCTATCCGCTCAGTGTGACCTACGAACGAGAAGAAAAGAGCACCCGGTCTCAGTGAGTGAGTCAACAGCGATAATCACACGCTCACGGGGGCCGCCGAGTCACTTACCTTTGAGGGTTCTCACTTCTTTGCAACTCGGGACGTTCCACAGTTTTGCCATGCCCGTCCAACTACCCGTCAAGAGGAGTTTACTGTCGGGACTGAACCTCACGCACGACAGGGCACGCGTGTCGCCAATCTGGGACCCGAGGTTCGTAAACGACTCTAGGTTCGAAAACACGGCTTTGCGCACGCCCATCAACCGCGCCAACGGGACGGTCGAGTCGAGTTTTTGTCGCGCGACCCGTTTACGTGCTCTGATTTCGCGAATTCCGAGAGCGAGAGTCGCTTCAACTTACGCTGCACGGAAGGTGGGGGGAGGGAGGGGAATAGAGAACTGCCTGGAGCTGACCTTGGTAGAGAGTATTTCGCAATGTCGTTCCTCGCGAGTTTGAGCTCTCTCGTCCCCTCTGTGTAAAACTCTTCGTCCGAGTCGTGCCCGTCCTCACCACCGGGTTCCTTGCCGTCGCTGTCGTCCTCGTCGTCTTCCTCGTTGTCCTCGTCGCTCAGCTCTTGACCGTCATCGCCGAGCCGCTTGTGCCCGAGTCGTTCGATCCGGATCTTGGCGAGCAACTCTCGCAACCGGTCTCTCCGGTCGGCGGGACCTTCACCAAACAAGGTGACGGGGTGGTCGAGTTGGCGCAACATGTCGCGCACCTGGGCATCGTTCGTCGGGAGCGCGATCTTGCGCGCGAGTTTCTTCTGGTCGAGTTGGGACAAGACTTGGGCCGTCTCGGGGTGTTGGCTCGACGTCGCGAGGTCGACCTCGCGCGACTCGAGGGCGTCAAAGTCAATCTCCATCTTTCCTCTAACTTCGACGGGTGGGGATGCCGCCGGTTCTGAAACGGGGGCGAGAGCGACGAGTCGAGAAGTCGAGAGCCGAGGGCGAGAGTGACGAGAGGGCGAATGTGGGTGTTGAGAAGCGCAAAGGTGGAGCTGATCATCATTTCTTCGGTCGAAAGTTCAAAGTCTCGATCGCTTCTCGTAACGGCGAACACACAAGCAGACGAATACAGCGTCATTGCGAGCCAAGATATGCATTGCGTCGGGAAGAGATAGACAGAGAGAGGGGGGGAAATAAAAATGCAAAACCAAAAAACCCGAAATACCATCCTCCCTTAACTTGGTCCCACGCCCACGCTGCGTATGGCGACCCGAGACTGTCCCTCGCATTACTCGACGTCGTCAAACTTTGGCAGTTTGTCCCCCTCGCGTGCCCCTTCAACGATGACGCCTCTCAAGACGCCGTACGCGCGCTCGAGTTCGTCGTTGACGACGACAATCTCAAACGCGCCGGGTTCCTTGGCGTACTCGAGTTCTCCGACCGCGGCCGACAACCTCGCGTGCATCGACTCGGCCGACTCGGTCCCGCGGCCCGTCAGGCGCGTCTTGAGCGACGCGAGCGACGGAGGCGAGATGAAGACGTACAGCGGGTTCAACGACGCGTGGTTCTTCTTGATCAACTTGACTCCCTGCCAAAACAGCGCGTTCGTTCAGGTTTGACCAGAGATCACCGATCCATGCGTCAGTTTCGAATGGGACGAAGGGGGGGAGGGAGGGGGAGAAAAGCGCAAAAAAACTGAAGAAAAACAAAAAAACTGACCTGGGTATCAATGTCGAGGATGCACATTTTCCCACTCCTCGTCACGTCGTTGACGCTCTCGACCGAACTGCCGTACAAGTTGCCGCTGAACTCTGCGTGCTCGATAAAGCCGTCCCGGCGGACGAGGTCTTGGAACTGTTCGCGCGTCGTAAAGTGGTACGACACGCCGTTCTCCTCTCCCGGTCGAGGCGCACGCGTCGTGTCTGAGTTTGTGGGATTCCCGATACAGGTGAGCGGGGACGAAACTACGACGTGACGCGAACAAGAGGAGGACGAGGAGGGGAGAGAGAGGCGTACGCGAGATGGAGAAGGCAAACTTGTCCGGGTACTCGCTGAAGAGCTTCTTGAGCAAGGTCGACTTGCCCGTTCCCGAAGGGCCTACAGAAACGAGCACGGCGAGCGAAGAGAGCGTCGACTGTGAGCGAGCGAGAGAGATGCATAGAGCCAACACGCGAGTCGGAGCGAAGCGGCGTACCACAGATGACGATGGGTCGGATCGCGGAAGCTACAGCTGCGACGGCGCTCATGATCGGTCGGATGCGAGAAGAGGTAGAGAACAAACCTCCTGTCTTTCTCGGCTCATTTTGTCACGCCCGCTCTCTTCATAACCGACAATACGATCGAGCTCTCGACATGTACAACCTGGCGCGAGAAATGCCCACGAAGGACGTAAAAATGAGAGGTATCGAACAGGCGCGTTATCATTTTCAGTACAGAAAACTCGCATTCGAGAGGGTGTAACTCGGCTCGCCCGCCTCGACTCTCTTCCCACACCTCCAATTCATCCCCGTCCCTCACCTCGAACAACTCGTGATTTTTCTTTCCTTCAACCCAAGAGTTTGATCTCGCCCATCCTCAACTTTGTGAACCCGAGTTTACTCCTGAGGCTCCTCCTGTACCCTTTCCTCCGCTTGAACTTGTCCACCTGAAACATCTCTCCCTTTGTGTGTTCGACGACGGTCAACTCTGCCTCGACGAGTGTCGAGTCGAGGTACGCGAGCGAGTCGGGGTGCCGCTGCCAGTCTTTCGGCGTGCCGTCTTCAAGAGAGACGTTGCGCGCCTGGACCGGACGCGAGATCAATGGCGACGAGGGAGACACGGACGAGAGTGACTGGGCCTTGGCCGAACGGACGACGGGCGACGACGAGGAGGAGGGATCGAGAGGGGCGGGGTGGGCCGCGCGGAGCGTGTAGTCGCGCGAACCGACTTCGAGGATCCGGGTGAGCGAGATCTTGGACCCGACGGGGAGCGACTTGAGGTACGGCACGGTGAGGATGTCGTTCGGGGTGAGGAGGTACCGACGACCCATCAACAGCGCAGAGACGTAGTGCGACGGCTGAGATCTCAGGAGCGACAGCGCCGACGTTTCATCCCTGTCATTACACAGACCCACGCGGGTCGGTCAGCGTCGAGCACAACAGACTCCCCGTAGTCCAGCAAGAGAGAGAGAGAGACGAACGGAACGGTAGAAGTTTCGGCGAGTTGGTTCGAGGGCGAGAGCGACGCGGGATGCGCGTGGTGTGGCAGTGGCGGCGGCAGGTCTGAAGATGCTGACCGCGTCCGCGAGGTCGAGAATGTCCGCACCGGGGCAGACGACCACAGTTGGCGACAAGATGAACCTTTCGACCCGAGTCGGGTACCAGTCCCGGAGGATCAGTATCGCGTTCGGCTACTCACCAGGAGAACACTCACCTAGTGTCCGTAAGCTGGTCATGGTGAAAGTGTCGAGACTGTGAGGGCCAACACGGTCGCGATTCGCTCGTTCGTTTGGTGACAATTGATGACTTTTTCCACTCGACTTTCGGCCGCCATGTTTGAGGCCTGTACTTCACACTAGATCACTGCACTGCTCATACTAGGACCGCATCGGTAGGTAATCCCGAAATGTTATCATCGCTCGTTTCGCCGAGATTTTCCATAGTTTGCCAATTTACTCGGACTCCTGTTCCTTGTCGCGCTCGCCTGTTGACGATATGTAGCCTCGCAAACTTGTTCAAACGGTTCTTGCATGAGTAAAGTTCTCACTTTTGCCGCCTTTGGGATGAAAAACTACGCATCGGGCCACTCCACCTTCTCCCCTCGTTCGTACCGAGCGAAGCACGCCCTAGAACGAATCCATGTCCCCGGGACCGTCTAAGTCGTCGTCGTCTCCTTCCTCGATCTCCTTTGCCTGCGTGGACGAACACACCGAATGTGTCAATATCGATGAGCGTTTTCCTCGCTTGTGCATGCCGGATCCACATGACTCGCAGAATGACGAGGAGGGGGAGGTGCGGGGGAGACGTACGAATCTCTTCTCCTCTTCACGAGCTTCTTGTGCCGCTGCCAATTCTTTTGAATGCGCGTTGAGCGGGTACCGCATCGCCTGGAACCGAGAAAGGAAACCATCAAACAGGTCAGAACGTCCTCTCTCTGTCGGACAGCTTCTCCCACCGCTAAAAGGGAAGCGAGAAAAGCCTTTGACTTCTTCGGGAGGGGATGTCGAAGTATTACCTTGACCGATTGGTTCCTCAATTCGAGGAGGAACTGGATCCGCCTGTCAAACTCTTTCAACGGTTCGCCCGTCGAGTAGACGTCGCCCGCCTCTTTCGACGTCATCTCGCCCTTCTCGTGGTCGATCCTCGCGACGACGACGCCGTCCCGGATCGCCTTTGCGACAATGTACTCGGCGTCCTCTTCCGAGTCGAGCGACAGTTTTTGCGCCACGTCCGACAAGCTGATGCGCGAGTATGCGAGCGAGATCGTGCGCAGTCCCGTCTTGATCACGTTGTGGCGGAGTCGCGTGATGAGCGTCGAGAGCGAGTCTTGTTTGAACTGCGCAGAGTGCGCCGAAACTGCCGCGTTGAACGATTGGATCGAACCGGTACGAACAGCTATCCCAAAGTCGGAACCCGCGAGGTGTCAGCTCCGAAAGACGACAATGCCCGGAACTCGACCGAGTCGACGGGGGCGAACGAGCCTCACCTTGGGCAATTTCCAAATAAGGCTTCAACGCCTTCTTCAACACTTCTTCCCGGAAGATCCTGCGCTCGGGGATCTCACCCATCAACAGCTCGACGACTACGCTCAGCTTGTACGCGTGTTGGAAGAACCCGGGCGCGGCCTTGAGGTCCGAAGGCGCTCGACGGATCGCTTGGAGGAGCGAAGCGTTCGCAGCGGAGTAGTCGAGCTGGATCGCTCGGATACGTCCTGTCACAAGCGTCATCTCGTGTCTAGTGAGCTGGACCCTCGAGAGAAGCGGTGTTGCGGGAGATAACAACGTACCGACGTAGTAGTACCATCGCGCGAGTTGACTGTTTTGTGCGGTCCCTTCCGGGAAGCTCGTCTTGGAGACCAACCTGTCGGCTTGTTCGTACATGCCGTGTTCGAGGTAGTTCCTCAGCAAGAGGGGGAGAAGAGTCGCTTGGAGGTCGTCGTCGTGTCGCAGCGAAGCGGTACGCTGAGCGGCCAGGAGCGTTCTAAAAGATCCGACAATTTTTCATCAGCTACGAACGCATCAATGTGCGTCGAGAGAAGAGTCGAAGTAACGTACGGTCGGAGAGCCGACGTGTCGTCGCCCGAAAGCTCGTGTAGCCGAACCCAGTAGAAGTAGACCTTGCTCATGAGTTGGTCGAGCGTTCTTCGGTTCAATGCCGAGAACTTTTCAATCAGTTGCGTCGCGAACTTCTTGCCCTGTCGAATGCGGTCGAGTGAATGAACAGAAGGGAATCAGTTTCTTCTGGACCCGACGAAGGGCTCCGCGGGACGACGCTCACCTTTTCGTGTTCGCCCCTGTCGAGCAGAGAGATAACGACGAGGAGGGACAAGAAGCAGTCGGCTTCTGGCAGCTTGTCTGCGATCTGGTTGAGCTCTTGCTCCAACTTCTTCTTCTTTGCGAGTTCCCGTTTCGCGTCACGTTCCTTCTTCTCTGCCTTGTCCTTGTCCTCTGTCGCGGTCGCGGTAGAAGTCGAGGCGGTTTCACTCGAAGTCGAGGGAGCAGTTGTCGAGGGTTCGGCGGCGGCCGTCGAAGGCGGCGGGTCGATCTCCATGGTCGAGTCTTGCGGTGCGGCATCGGAGGGCGGAGGAGGGTTCCCGAGGAGCTCTACGAGTTCGTTCAGCCGAGCAGAGTCTGGTACGGCGCGAGCGAGGCGTGCGTCAGCGGTTCGCTCCCGGCGCTCAGAGCGTCACCGAAGAGGGCGGTCCGCTCACTGTCGGGGTACACGTTGCCGTGCTTGAGTACGTGCGCGAGGTTCTCTCCGGCAGGCGAGGTGCCCAACTTGAGTCGCAATTGCGGCAAACTCCTCAGCGCGCGCGTCGTGAACCGCGGCTCGAGGAGGTTGACCGCTTGGTTCAATAGCGAGAGGTCATGGTGGATATCTAATTGCGTGCTCGAGGCCAGAGTCAGTGACTAGACGCGCGAGAAAGGTCGAAGGCGGTCTCGAGGCGGATGATGAGGTCGCTCACTCGTCAACAGGATCGAGTAGTCGGACACGGCGGGAGACCCTTGGTCTTTCGCTTTGAGGTCTGACATGGCTGTCGAGGTGGGGAAAGGGGGTGGAACTGGAAAGCGGACCACAGTAGTGATTCAGAGCGTCACCGCCGAATTTCCGATCGTTCGCAGCCCCGTTGCCCTCTTTCTCTTCTCGCCCATCCGCGACACATGTTTGTGTTCGACCCCGTGTTGCACAACTATGCCCCGAAGCGTCCAGATCAGTCGAACCCGCTCCCGGCCCTGATCGCCGTCGTGCTAGAGTCGTGCGTTCGCTTCGCCCCGTTTCCCTATCTCTCGTCGCCCCTCCCCGCTGATAAGCTCCGTCGCACCTCGCACAGCATCCTCGAGGTCTTCATTCTATGGTCAGCCTCGTTTCGATCCTTCAGCTTCGTTTGATCGTTCCCGCTCGGCCCCGGAACCGCCAACTTGCGTCCCATTTCCCCCACTTTTCTTCACCACCCTGTTTACTCTCGACCCTCCACGATACCTACCGTTCGATGCATGTCGTGCCAGGGCTTGCGGTCAACATGAGACTGACCGAAAATCGATCGCAATAGCTTCGTCGGATGGTATCTCGCAAAACGCAAAATCATCGACGCTCCCACCAAGAAGATCCTCAATCGGCTCAATACTTCGCTCTTCAATCCGTGTCTACTGTTCTCAAAATGCGCGTTCAGCTTGACCCCAAAGATGCTCGCCGAGCTGTGGATCATCCCCGTCGGTTTCGTCTTCATTTCGACCTTCTCCGCCTTGGTCGCCTACTCCCTCGCCCGTCTGTTCGGACTCAAGAAAGGTCAACGCAACTTTGCCATCGCGTGCGCCATGTTTCAAAACTCGAACTCGCTCCCGATCGCGCTCGTCCAGTCGCTTCTCAAGGAGAAACTCCCGCTGAGCTGGGGCAAGGGCGACACGAAGGATGCCATGCTCGGAAGGGCCCTCTCGTACCTCGTCCTCTTCTCGACCTTGGGCATTATCGTCAGGTGGAGTATCGGAGTCAAGCTCGTGAGCTCGGCCGAGGAAGGGGTCGAGCTGCAAGGCGACGAAACCGAACGAGACGAGCACATGCGGAGGATGGAGGAAGCCGAAGAGGAGGAGGAAAGGGCAAAGAGGCAACGACACGAGGCACAAGATGTCGACGACGAGGAAGATCTCGAATCGTCGACGACTCTCCGTCCTGAATCTTCTGAAGAGGAAAACTCGTCCGCCTCGAACGGCACTCAGGACCTTAGACCCAAACGCTCGATCCTCAAGGACAGTAAAGCGACGTCGTCCCATCGAAGAACCGAGTCTTCAACCTCGACTCCCTCCAAGTTCGTCCTCCTGAATGAATCCGATCCCGACCCTTCCATCTCGTCGGCCTCGACTTCGGTCACACTTCCGCCGAACCGACCTGGGGAAACTCAAAAGGGCGGACTCCGCCGAGAGCCTTCCCTGCGCAAGAAGAAAGCGAGAATCTTCCAATCGTTCCCAAACACTCCAGCCCAATCCCTCTACGGAGGTTCGAGGGCGTCTTCGGTCTATGGAAATGGCGGGTACGAAGATGACGAGGATCTGAGCAGATTTGAAAAGGTCAAGAGGACGTTGCACAGAAAAGTCTGGAAACCGGTCAAACGAGTCGGGAAGGGAGTTGGCGACTTTGTGAGTCCTGGCCGCCCTACTTTCTTCCTCCGGCGACTGGCTCTGATGTTCGAACGCTCGCTAGATGACTGTGCCACTTTGGGCTGCACTGCTCTCGCTCGTCGTCGCTTGCATTCCTCCTCTTCAACACACCCTCAATCAAGCCGAGCCTCTCAAAGCGTACGCCTTCTCCTCAGCCGCTGAAGTTGCTTCAAGTCTTTCCTCGTAGCTGACGGGCCGTATTTCGGGCACCTCCGCAGAGCACTTCGTTCTTCGGGATCCTGCTCAGTTCCGATCACTCTCGTCACTCTCGGCGCATATTTCTATAGCCCCTCCGCTCCGACGACCACGTCGATGATCGAACCTGCAGACTCTTCCGAACCCGCTTCGCAAACCCTCCGCAAGTCCTTCTCGACTCAGCTTCTCGACCGCCTCCGTTCTCCGTTCTCCTCTCCGGCCCCGCATCAGTCTGCTGCGACTTCAACCTCGAACTCTACTTCCGAACGTCGGGCAAACGTAGGCGCGACGAGGACAATCATCGTGTCGGTCCTGAGTCGAATGATCATCGTTCCGTTGATCCTCGTTCCCCTCTTCGGGTACTGGGCTTACAAGACGGTCAACCGAGCCGACGATCCCGTCTTCGTCGTCGTCGCGTGTCTCCTCATCGGGTCAGTTTTTCCGCCCGTCCCCTTTCTCGCTCAACTTTTTCCACCGGATTAGACTACTCACGAGAGAAGCACGTTTTTTTTTTTGTTTTTTTTCCGAGCTTTCAGTTCTCCGACGGCGATCACGCTCGCTCAAATCACGAGTGCGTCTAGCAGTGCCGCCGTTTTCGAGAGACTCATCTCGCGAACCCTCTTTTTATCCTACGCTTTCCTCACGTGAGTTTTTGAACCGAACCCCGACTTTTCGAGCTTAATACTCGGGACCCCCCGGAATCCCCGAGACTGAATCGTGATCTGAACATCGATTGCAGCGCTCCTACTACGATCGCTTTGGTCCTCGCTGCGTTGTATATCGACAAATTGCAAAACCCGCCGCAAGAGTGACGAAAACCCTCACGGTTTACCCCTCGGGTTCTCTTCTCGCAGAGGTCCCCCGTTATTCTCTAGTCAACCCATACACGTTTCCAAGTAGTAATTCTCTTGTCCCGTACAAGACGCTCCTCCCCATGTAAACAATGTAATTCGGTTCCGAAAGAAACTCGCGAGTTACGAGAGAACGACGGATCTGGTGCGCGTGTAGCCGCGACGAAGGCGAAAGGAGGAAAAAACATGCGAGCGAGGAAGTTACACTAGAAACTACAACCGGTATAAGGTAAGGGGAAAACGACCGTCCAACCCCGACGAGAACTCTAAATCTCACTCTCTCTCTCGCTATCGGCCCGACTTGATCGCCTTGCCCTTTGATTTCGCCGCGACGAGTTCTGCCTCCCTCTCTTGTTCCTCCTTCTTCTTGTCCTGAAACTCTTGCCACGTGCCGAGACCTTGCTCGGCCTTGTCGGCCCATAACCGCTCGTTGACCGATTCGAAATCGTACGCCGGGTCTTCGACGCGGGCGAAATCTCCCGCGGCGAGCGCGGCCGTGTACTCGGAGAGGATCGTCTCGGTCAGTTGCTCGACGTTGTTCAACGCCTCGTTGAGCGCGTCGAGTGACGATTTGCCATCTTTGCGTTCGAAGGGAACGAGGAGGGCGGGGGAAAAAATGAAACCGGCGGAAGAGGCCAAAGGTCGTTTTTGTCAGCGTGCGTCACGCTCGGGAAAAACTGGGGGAAGGGCTGTTGGGTGTAAGGGTATTTTGCTACTCACCGTACATTTGAATTCGGAGGTGGATCTTGGCCTCGGACGGATGCGGTGCACTGGAGCGAAGAACCCGAACAAGAGGTGAATCTCGTGCCGCGTTCAACAGTCTCGGTACCAGAACGGTCTCGCTCACCTGTATCCACAGAACTCTACCGCAGGGCTGGAATGGTTCATGTTTCGGGCGGTCAGCGTGGTCGAGGGTGGACGAGACAGAGACCTCGGGAGGCCTTACTTCTTCATCAACATCCACCGGAGCAAGTTACCGATCGTGTGATCCTCTTCCAAGATGCAGTACGTGGCTTGCGTCAGACCTTCGGTCGCTCCCGGAAGCTGTCGCGCACGCGGTGATAAGTGTTCAGCAAAAAGTCCCGCGAGTTGCGGTCATCTCGGCGCTTCGGACCGAGAGGCGGACGCGGAACTCGACGTACGATGCTGACTTTGTCTCCGCTGACGGGTGCGATCTCGTGGCGTTGTCCCATGGTGCGATGAGCGGGTGTGGAGAGTTGCGAGATCAAAAACGCGTGCGGATATGCGGACCGCCTCTTTCACTCCCATGCTGTGTGCTCTGGCAGTCGTTCGTTCGTGCTCTTGCTCGGTGCAGCTTTGTACTGCTCTGCCTCTGCAGACGGGGCTTGCATCGTCCCTTTGTCGCAAACAACAACCGCATCCCCTTGTTCTCTCGCGGAGGTTCCGACTTGGACTGGGCACAACATTCCACGCCACGTCGACGACGACCGCTGCGACTAGACTCGGGCGATACAACCAGCGACCAGAACTCGCCGCCGCGAAGGAATGTCGAGTTCCGTACCCCGCCCATATTGTTTGTGATCGGGAGTTGTCTTTGTTTGCCTGTCGGATGTGCGCCGACACCTCCTCCTTCCCAAACCGCTTTGTTCTTTTCCACACACAAAAAAAAGGAGGTACCGCACTACGTTATTCCCTCTCCCGGCCTTGTTCTCTCGACGCACAAAAGGACCGAGCTAGTTTCTGTCCCGGTCCCATTCGGCTCTTCGCTCAACTCATCACATCAACCTGGCATCACATCCTCATCCAGTCATGACATCAGTGTTCAAGAAAGAATCCAGTACGTTGACTTTCTCCTTCGATCTCGCCCTCTGCCGGTAATGCGCACGATGACTGACAGTGCTCGACCCTCAGTAGTCGCTCAGACTCTTCTTCCAACTCCGTCTCCCTCCCCGCCACTGTCTTCCCAGGGTCGCACCGTGGTTAAAGCCGCTACGTTGACGACGGTAACACGGCGAACCTACTCGGAAGCGGAACGTCAAGCGCACATCTTTCTCGCTCGACAGTGTGCCGAGCAACTTCGAGTTTTGCACCTGGCGAGCAGCGCTCAGTCAGTCCCCGATGCGACTCCACGGGACGACTGCGGAACGTCGAGGTTTCACCTCGAGGTTGAGAGGGTCGAAGGAGAACGCAAAGTCACAAAACGAGTTTCCGTCATCATCCCAGGTCACTTCAAATCGGTACGTTGCGCTGTCTCTGGATCCGCGACGACGTTCACTGAGTCAGCAATTTTAGCACCAGCTGCCGGCCCTCACGCTCATACCTCCTCCTCATCTCGGCGATTCGCCCTCGAAACGGCCTTCTTTGTTCCCCCATACGAAAACTTCCTCGCCGTCGCGCACTCGCACTACTCCCGCTCGCAAAGCGTCCCTCCCGTCTCTCCGAACCCTCTCGCTCCTGCCGACTCCCGACGTCTCTCCTCCTGCGCCCTTCCGTTCTCGCACCGTCGCTCCATTACAATCTCGCTCGAGCGCGTCTACAGCCGTCTCGTCCGTCCATCCTCGCACTCCTCACTCGTCCCCCTCGAAACACCATCCGACTCCCGTACCTGCCCTGTCGAGACCTCGGCTCCCACCGTCGATCAACCTCGATACGACTTCGCTCCTGTTGCAACGTCGCAAAGCCGCCCTCTCACTCAGGTTCGAGCGACCCCACACTCGACGAGTCGAACCGGCGGGCGTCGTCGTCGAATCTCCCTCTCGACCTGCAGGAGCACCTTTCACTGGCACGCTCGGCAAGAGGACCCGCGGTCGGTCATCCGGTTCAGAGATGGACGAGGAGGAGTCGGTTCGGACGAAATGCGCTCGATGGAATCGACAGGTCGTCGAGTCGATTCGTGGTTCGGCGCGAGACGACGGCGATGACGGAGGCGGGGAACGAGGACGGTCAGGCGCTTTGGTACCCTCGATGGGCGAGCGGGTCAAGAGGGAGCGGGAAGTGTCGTTGGGAGAGCGGAGGGGCAAGAAGGTCAGGTCTTTGACACTTTCGTAGCAACTGTCTAAGGAACGGGTTGTCTTGTACAGTTCCAATGTCCGAAGGTGGAGAGAGTTGAGGGTTCTTGATCACGTGATCCCATCTCCCCACCGTGCAGATCAACTCGACAAATGCGGCAGTTCTGGCTCTCGCAGTCGGTCAGTAATTGAATGAGAATCACGCGCTACCAAGTGGGCGTTAGCCCGAGCCCGAGAGCCCACGAAGTAGGCGGTGGAAAGTTCGAGAATTCTCGCCGGCCGTCGAAAGTTCGAGCATTTTCTACAACTTTCGACCGGATTCTCGCAAGCTGCTGACGAAGCTCTGGCAGCCTACAAAGGCGAGCTCTTCCCCCTCTCTACTTCTACTCTCTTCTCCTTCACTACAGTACACACTACTTCCAAACACCCACACCACTCGGCTCAAGCTCAAACCCCACTTTTCGCCACTTCCCACGCGACAATGTTCCACCGCTCTTCGTCTCCCTTTGTCAGCCACTTGGACTCCGACTCGTTCTCGCACATGTCTCCCTTCGCCTCGTCTCGCCCTCCCGCGCTCGACTCGTACCTCCCCACTTCGTACGACGCGTACGACCTCGAACGTTCTCAGCTCGAGCAAGCTCTCCTCGCTCGTCGCCAGCAACAACGTCGCGAGGCCGAGGCCGCCGCATACGAGGCTCGACGACGACACCAACTCGAACTCGAACGTCGAGCGGCGATCGAGCAGGCGATCCGGGACGAGTACGAACGGCGCGAGGTCGAACAAGCTTTGGCGAGGCGTCGCCACGAGGAGCAACTCAAGCGCCAGTACATCGAGGCGATCAAGGCGAGGGAACTCGAACAGAGGAGGATGCGACTAGTCCGAGCGGTCGAGGAAGAACGCGAGAGGCGACAGCTTCAAGACGCGGCCGCGAGGAAACGACAAGCGGCTCCGGCTCAATCTCGGCAAGCGATCGACTTTGGAGACTTCTTCCGCCTTCTCCTCAACAACTCGAACCAGCAGAACAGTCACGAGGAGGAGGTCAGACCCGTCGACTCCGCCACTCCCACTGCGTCCGAGGCAGTTGATCCTACGGACTTCCTTCGACAATTCTTCGGCGCCTCCGCCGCCTCGGTTCCCCGCCCTGATGCACGCTTGCCTCCCACGGCGGCTCACGAGCCTTCTCCCTCCGCGCCGACCGACCTTCCGGCTTCTTCCGCACCGACCGCCGAAACTCCCGCACCCGCCAAGAAGGAGGAGGACGTCGCCATGGCTCAGTCTTCCGACGACGAAGCTGCTGCAACTGTCCAGCGTCATTTCCGTCGTCACCTCGCGCGTCGAAACGCTCTCGCCAAAATCTCGTCGCTCTCCTCCCTCTTCGCCGACCGTCAAAGCTCATTCGAAAAGCCCACGTCCTTCACCTTCCAGCATCCTGCTTCCGCGCCCTCCCCTTCCTCGACGGCGACTCCTCCTCTCGCGTTCGGTTCGGCCAACTCTTCTTTCCTCTCGTACGAAGACTTCCTTGTCGACCTCTTGTCCAAGATTGACGCCGTCGAATCTGGAGGAGATCGCCAAGTCAAGCAAGAACGCAAGTCGCTCGTCCGTCGAGTCGAGAAGGAGCTGTCGAGGCTCGACGCGATGAAGGAACGAGCGTGGGAACAAGAGCAACTCGCGAAAAAGGACGCTCAGGCTACTCCCGCCGTTGCCGAGTCGGAGGTCGCGAACCCGCAAACCGAGACTACTTCGACTACTGAACCAGGTGAGTCTTCCCTGTCCGAACTCGGCTGCCCTACATTTGGTCACTGACTCCCGTCCCAATCCCTTTCTCAGTAGTCGAAGCTTCTTCTTCCCCTTCTCCCGCCGTAGCCGACACTTCGTCCTGGACTGCCGAAATCTCACCGGTTCAACCTCCCATCGAATCTGCCTCCGCTCCGTCCCCCGTCGATGACGACCTCGAACCTCTACTTCTACCGTCCGAATCGAAGCCTATCTCCGAATCAGCTCCCCCTTCTCCGGGACTCACGAAAGAAGCCCTCGCGTCTCTCGACGAACCTCTCGCACCCGCACCGAGCGTCTCTGCTCCTCGTTCGACTTCGGGATCCTCTACGACGTCTTCGACTCTCACGACTTCGTCAACCATCAACGACGGGCAGGAGAACGTCGTCGTATCGTCCGACGAACTCATCGCGGAGGTTCTGAGACGGGCCGAGAAGCTCGGAGTCGAGGTTGAGAAGCTCGAGGCGGCCGAGGGACGTCAAAGTCACGAAGAGGGTGGGTTCGTCGTCGTTTGAGCACGGTGCTTTTTATTTCAGAACCCTTCTTGTCAAAGACTGGTTGTTGTTGTTCCTCGAACTACTCTTTCTCCTCGGCCTTGTATCACTTTCAATAGATAGATGGGACAAATGCAAATATTCATCAATACAGTAAACAAAGCTGGTTCCCCCCTCCAAGTTTCCCGAGAGCTAAAGATAAAAAAGAACGAACGAACGACTCGTCGCGAACTGGAATCGGTACAAGAAAAAGTAGGCACAACAACTGACTGACCCTTGAGACTCATCCTGCGTTCCCTAGGTATACGCACAGATGACAAGAAACGAACTGATTGACCGATAAGCAAGAGAGAGAGAGAGAAAGGGAGGGGTCATAATCCTAGATGCGTTCGAGGAATCCAGTTTCGAACGTTCCGAACCGACGTTTCGCGGGAGGGTACACGAGCGAACTCGCTTCGAGTACCTTGACGACGTGTTCGACGACCGAGAGAGGGTACGTCACGGTTTCAGTCTTTTGTTCGACAAAGTCTCGGCTGCGGAAAAAGAAAAAAGAAAAGAAAAGATCCTGGTGAGCCGCGACGTCTCGCTGAAGCAAGGAGAAGAGAGAGCCACGGTTCTTACTATTGCGCATCTTCGGGTCCGGACACGACCGTGTAGAATACTTTGACGGCGTTCATGGACCGACTGACGAGGTCAGAGTTCGAGTGGAGGTTTCCCAAAGTGATAGAGTAAGAAGAGTTTCGGCGAGACGGTTGCAGGCTACTGGCGAGGGGCGAAGAACTCGAGAACGACACGCGAATGGCGGGGTTGAAAAACCAGAGCTGGAGGCGGTCAGAAAGAAAAGTCAGTGCTATCAGGGCGAGAGAGAGGGGGGGTTCGCCCCGTAAGCCACGCACCAAGAGCCGTGGTCTTTCTTCCTCGGCGTCTTCGAGGACGAACCGATGGCAAGCGTGAGCTTGGCCAGTCTCGAGCATCTCGGCCGTGAGGTGGCAAGAGAGACTATATTCCGGAAAGGTCGAGGGCGACGTCGCCGAGGCGCCAAGCAGAGGGTAAGCGGCGTATTTGAGGAGACGGAACGAGGTCGCAGTCGACTCGGCAGCAGAGAGGGGTTTGACGTGGTATCCGACGAGAGCCGAACAACAGGTACACTGGGCGGCGAAGAGATTGTCGTCACTCGGAGACCGAATCGCCTGCGGGGAAACCATCGCACGAGAGTATCAGCGAGAGCTTCCTCCTTGAGGTCAGAAGTAGTTGTGCCCTCCAGTGTAGCCTTGAGAGCGAAACGCTCGGGCTCTCAGGTTGTTTAGGAGTAACGGCGATTCTCGAGAGAGAACGGGAGTTCAATCTTGGATTCTTGTATCAGTCGAGCATCCCTAGGAGGTATCCTCGGACTACGCGGTTCCTCGAATAGAGGCGTCCGGCGAAAGTCGTAGCGGATGGGGAGCCCTACTTTCTTTGAAATCCGGAACGGGGAGGGAGTAGCCAGAAAAAAGGGCGTGAACTCACTTGAGGGTTTTCCGGCGTCGTCCAGTTCTTGGTCGGACTGCAGGGGAATAGGATGTAGGAAGTACCGACGAGTCCTTCATCTGGTCTAGGTTTGATCCCTTTTCCTTTTTGAACGAGATCTTGCGAAAGAGTCTGATCCGGATGACACATCCACGCATCGAGCAGCTCGGCCCAGTGCTCGCTCGGGAGTGCGTTGTACCGAGTGATCAAGGAAGTGTCGACGAGTTCAGTGTGGCAGGTAGAGCAGGCGAACGAGACCGGCATCGAATCGCGCAGTTCGGCGGTTGAAAGCGGGACGTGGACCTCGAGATCGGCACGAGACTTCGTCGGCGATGGGGGGATCGTGACGAGTTTGACCTCGTGGAAGACTCCCGAGGAGGTGACAGCGGCTTGCTGAGGGATGACTCGCGACGGAAGCGAGAGGCGAGAAGCAGGTCCTCCTCGGACAGACGCAACGACGATCGCTTCGGCTTCGACAGAGATCACTTCGAACTCGTCAGTCGGAGAGCTGCCTGAGTGATCCCTCGGCCAGAATGTGACTACGAGGGACCCGAGATTGCGGGACTCTTCGGTGATCCAGTCGAATTGTGGAACTGCGAGAACTGTCAGGTACTTGTCAGTACGCAAGTCCGGCTCAGTGAGCCTTTTGAACGCGAGAATGCACTCACTCTCAAGGGGATTCGATGAGGTCGTTCTGGACATCGATGACGGTCCGACCTCAATCTTCATGTCCACCGCAGAGCCTCGCCGTGAACCGAAATTCTTGAGCATGCCAATCCTGAGAGAGCCCCTTCGTCCGAGGGTCGGCTCCTCTTCACGACTTTTTTGCGTGTGGAATAGGTTCTTGTTCGAGCCTTTCTTCCGGAGGCTGTCGTTCGAGGTCGTCGAGTCGCTCCGTGGTCGAGGTGCTTCTTCCGAGAAGAACTCCGAGATAGTGACAGTTTCGCTTAGTTCGGACGGAGGCCCAGGGAAAGGTTCCGTGAGTCCTGAAGCGTGGAGGATTGCGTCTTGGCCGGCAAGACGTCCCTTCCCGGTATGCTCGAGGATGTACTCGCGCCGTTTTGCTTCTCGAGGGTCGGATTGAGGAGTGTACTGTATCGCGGCTCGAAGAGTGAGCACAGTCACCGCCAGGGCCGAAAGGGGTAGAGAGCGGAAGAGTACTGACCGTCTTTGGAGCATCGGCGGTCGAGTTGATGGCTCGCCGTTTACCGCTACGCGCCATGTGTACGGACATCAGTTCCGGAAGCAAAAGAGGCGGAAGCGGAGAGGAGGTCTCACTTGAGTTCTACTCGCTGATCAGCCAGAGTCCTCGAAGCGGCTTTGTCGATGCGTTCGATTAGCTTATCGACCGCCTCCCGTTCTCGTCGATTCCTCTCGGCTTGCGTTTCAGGCTCGAACGTCAACGGCGGGAGTGATGCCGCACGCTGATCGTCCAATCTACCTTGCGACAGCCGTTCGATCGCGTTGCCAAGTTTTGCAAGTTGTCGTTCGCGCAAGACTCGGCGATCCGGTTCGACGCGTTGATTTGCGAGTTGAGGCGAGACGACGTAGAGCCTTTCGATCGCTTGCGAGACTGAATCGAGGTCGCGCTGCATCTTTTCGCTTTGCATCGATGAAACCTTGCGGACACGGCGGACGGGCTGGGAATCGACTGCTGTCGACGTCGAACCATGGAGTTCAGCGGGGGACCGAGGCGATAGGGGAGCTTTCATGTCCCAATCTTGGCCGTCCTTTTCGTCGTTGACATCGTGAAAGTAGCCAGGAGGGAGGTTTGGTGACGAAAGGTCGAGATCGTGGTTGTACGACGGAAGACTTGATAGTGATGCAGCGTCCCAGGCGACGTCACGACTTCTCGGCGACCAGTGGAAAGCGTCGAGACTCGCCCGGGCTGACCTCGATTGCGGTTGCCGGTCCTCCTCCGGCTCTGGCTCCTCCGCCTGAGCAGACTCGGCACGTTGCCGCGTGAGCAGCCGCACCTTCTCGGACAAGTCGTCCACACGTCCCCACAGCAGGTCCCGCTCGGCTTGCTCCACCTCTCGCGCAGCGCCTACAGCCCTCTTGCCGAGACTGTCGGACTCTTCTCCGAAATTCGACAGACCACTCAATGCGACCGAGATACTTGCGAGGCGATCGATGCAGATGAGAAGTGACCCGAGGGCGCGAGCGAGTTCTGCGTCGGTCGGTGACAGATCTTGGGCGCACAATTCGATCTGGGAGTGCAATTCGTCGAGGAGCGGTCGGTTGGGCGACGTCGAAGAGAGTGAGGCAGGCCGGATCTCGGTTGACTGCATCTGAACTGCCGAGAGGGAATCTGCACGCTGTCGGAGGGACGCCACGAGCGTCGAGAGCAAGAGGTCGGATGCTTGGAGCGAAGAAGAAGTCGAGGGGTAAGCAGCAGAGGTACGACGGGAGGGTGCCGTGGAAGGCGGAGCCAAGGACTGGCGACGGAACGGAGCGAGGATGGCAGTCGGATCGACAAAGGGATTCGTGAAAGGAAATGCCGAAGAGGAGGAAGGATTCGAAGGTCCCGCTTCGTCGACTAAGGATGACCGTTGCTGAGGCGTCTGGGAGAGGTACGGTTGGAGGAGACTGTCGAGCGCGAGCACGAAAGCCTGCCTCGCCTCTCCGAGGGATCCCAGCAATTCGTCCTGTCGGAATGCACGGAGTCATTGAGCTACTGCCCTGGGACATTCAGCCGCAATGCTGGACGTACCTTCTGGAGTGAACCTATCGAATTCCTTTCAACCTCGTGGGTAGAGGCTTCGCTCGTTCCCTTTGTCACTTGACCCGAGCCCGGCGGAGCGACTCTGCTCCTGCTGCCGCTGAACAGCCGTTCCTCGCCCAAGTTCACCAGTTCTGGTTCGTGCTCGTCCGGAGCCGTCACTCTCGAAGTCGAGGTCGAGAAGGGGAAGGAGAATTGAGGAGCCGACGGGATGGCTGACGGGTTGAAAGCAGAGCGCGGCGACTCGTGTTCGACGGAACAGCTACGCTCTAGGGTAGCCATCGAGGCAGGGCGAGCCCTCGTGAGGCCAGGGCGAGAGTGTCACGTCGTTGAGAGACAAAAGGAATCCGGGCCAAGCTAGTAGTCCCCGACTCTACGATTCCGACTATGTATAGCTCGACAGCGCTACACAACCTAGTCAACAAGGGCCTCGACGCATTACCTAGATCACAGACGCAGTCGGATCAAAATCTCATTGGGACGTGCGCAGTCACGTGAACAGCATTTCCACCCCGCTCCCTTGAGATGCATTGGAGGCACTGTTCAACTAGTTAGAGTACCGTACAGCTTGGCGACGAGCTGCCTCGATTTGCTCTCATGGGCGACCTGAACGTCTCGACCAGGATTTCGTCAGTTTTTCGCGGTTGCCCGGTCCCCTATGCTCGCTGATGTAGGAGGTTCCCGCTCTCTGTCTGACTTAGTCTATCTTGGCAAACGCAACAGCGTCAACAAGGACTCCCACACAGCGAACGTGGTCAATCCGCCTTGGGCGCCGGAAAGAATCGATTTCGCGGTCGCTCGAGCGGAGCCATTCTCGACAGTACAGCACGGTACTGTACACCTGCTGTGGGCGCTCACTCCAAGGTCTACGTCTCCTTTCGGCGCTCGAGGCGGAACCTCCACCATTTCTTCACCCGCGCTTGGAGCTTTTGCGAAGGCCAGAGCTCCGTGCGCTTTTGACACGTTCTCGTCATTCGTCGTGGTCCTGATCGCTGTTCCAGCATGGGACTGTGGAGGCACCTCCACCGGACTGCCAAGCTTGCACGGTATGTCTCGTTCACCTTTCCACGTTGATTTTGACGCATTCAGAGTGGACAGGCATGTTTTCAGACCGGAGGCCAGTACAGTACGACAAGAGGATCAACGCGGCGTCAGCGGTGAGATGGGAATCGATCGTGTTGGATCAATTGGATTTCCAACGATTCGGTCAAAGATGACGACCTCGTCAATGATTGCCTCCACTTCTGGATCCGCTCCACTTTTCGATCCGCTCCACGTTTCGATCCGACCTCTCTTTCTCCCTCTCTCTACTTTTCAACGTTCAACCAACTCACAACATGTCCGCAACTGATTACAAATTCGAAGGATGGGCCGCGCAAGGCAAGGATTCTATCAAGGGGAACCTCGAGTTCATCGACTACACTTCCGAGGTGAAGCCGTTCTGCGACGACGACGTCGACATCAAGATCCTGTACGCCGGTATTTGCGCGAGTGATCTTCACACCATGTCCGGTGGATGGGGAGACGTGCCGTACCCTCAGGTCGTCGGACACGAGTGAGTTTCGTTTTTTGCGCCCGAAACCTCGAATCGCCTGTTGAAAACGATGCTTCTGTGACCAGGATCGTCGGATACGCCGTCCGTGTCGGTAAGGACGTCAAGCACGTCAAGGAGGGCGACCTCGTCGGTGTCGGAGCTCAAAACGACTCGTGCTTGAAGTGCGACGAGTGCAAGGCCGATCTTGAGCCTCACTGTGCCGAAGGCGTGAGTATTCCCCTTCTGAGTGTCCCCCGACTCCGGGCTCCCCAAGTCTCCGAGTCTCCCATTCCTCCAGAGGTGCACAGTGACGACAAACTGATCCAGGTTTTCTTTTTTTTCTGCTTTTCGCCAACTTGCAGCAAACTGGCACGTACGCAGGCGAGTACAAGCGTCAAGAGAAGGCCAAGGGTAGCCGCTCATTCGGAGGTTACGCCAACTACCACCGTGCCCCGTCGCACTTCGTCTTCAAGATTCCCGACGGTCTCGATCCCGCTTCCGCGGCTCCTCTTCTGTGAGTTTTCAGTCCCTACATCACAGGAAGTGTATGTTACGCTTGATTCCGTATAGCTACTGACGCTTGATACGCTGCAGTTGTGGTGGAGTTACCGTCTACAACCCGCTCGTTACGAATGGCGCCGGAAAGGAGGCCAAGGACGTCGGTATCATCGGTATCGGAGGTCTTGGACACTTTGGTTTGCTCTTCGCGAAAGCGCTCGGCGCCAACGTTACGGCCATTTCCCACTCCGAGAGCAAGAAGGAGGATGCGAAGAAGATGGGAGTCGACCGCTTCATCGCGACGCACTCGGGCAAGGAGGACGACTTCGCTCCCTACAAGCGCACCCTCGATCTCATCATTTGCACGACGAACGACACCGAGATGCCGATCCTCGGTTACCTCTCGCTCCTCCGCCCCCACGGCAAGCTCATTCTCGTCGGAGCGCCCGAGAAGCCCCTTCCCGAGCTCCCCGCGTTCCCCTTCATCATGAACGGTGTCTTCATGGGAGGATCCGCCATCGGTTCGCCCAAGATCATCCGGGAGATGTTGGACTTTGCCGCCGAGAAGAACATCCGACCTTGGATCGAGAAGCGTCCCCTCAAGGACGTCAACCAAGCCGTCGTCGACATGCACGCTTCGAAGGCCCGTTACCGCTACGTCCTCATCAACGAGGACAACGGTGGAAAATTCTAAGGGGAGACGTCGAACGCTGAAGGTTGAAGGCTGAAGGTGGAGGACGTCGCGCGTTTCACACACACAGAGATGATGTAGATAGCGAAATTCTGTTATACTGAAGTTTTATCTCGTTTCATCGTGTTCTCATACGGGAGGTGTCGAGCTAGGATGTGAGCATGCATTGCCAAACCGAGTGGCGTCCGAGACTCTCCAGTAAAGTTGAGCCTCGCACCGGAGCGTAAAGAGCAAAAGTAAAAAACGGATGAGATTCCGTGCAAGTACAGTGACGTCTACTCCTTCAGCCTCTGCTCGTACGCCGCCCAACCAGCTTCCCTGTACCGCTTGGATTGCTCGACGATCTCCTCGTCCGGCCGTCCTGATCCACCACCGTAAATCCCTCGACCGACGATGATGACATCGCACCCACTCGCCCTGATGACCTCGTCCGGAGTCCTGTACTGTTGACCCATTCCATCTCCCTTCGAGTCGAGTCCAACTCCGGGAGTCATGATGACGAAATCTTGTCCCTCTCCCGGCGCGACGCCTCCCGAAGTCGCGTCCAATTCGTCAACTCGCTTCATCGCGACGAACCCCATGACAAAGTTGGGATACCTCCGTGCGGCGGCGACGTTCTTTGCCGTGTACTCTCCCGTCGCGAGGTTTCCGGCGGCCGACATTTCGGCGAGGAGCAGGAGACCTCGTCCGAGCGGTTCTCCGACCGACGCGAGACCGGTGAGGATACCGTCTCCGGGAATCAAGTGGGCGTTGGTGAGGTGCGACCATTGCGCAATTTTGTAGATGCCGGAAGAGTACTGGAGTCGGACCGTGTTTCCTGCGAAACAAAATGGACAGCAAACGATCAGCGCCCTCCCGATAACTGAGCGTGAAGAGTTTCGAGTGCTCACCGATGTCTGCAAATTTACGATCCTCCCAGATGACAAAGTCGTGCTTCTCGGCGATAGCTTGAAGTTGCTCGACGAGATCTTGGTCGAAGTCCTCGACGATATCGATATGTGTCTGGTTGGAAAAGACTCGAAACGTCAGTGGCCTCGTTCGAAAGGATTGAACGCCCTCTGACTCACCTTGATGCAGCAACAGTAAGGACCGGAGGCATTTGCGATCCTGAGTAGATCGGCTTTTTTCGTCACGTCGACCGAGACGCAGAGGTTGGTTTTCTTGCGATCCATACATTCGAGGAGCTGTTTCGCGACTGGAACAGGGTGCGCGGCGGCACGAGAAGCGTAGGTCCGCGAGGTGATTGAGGGCATGATAGAGTGGAAGAGTCAAGGCGGGGGTTGTCGAGGTGAGGTCGGAAGGGCGATCGCGATCAGAGCAAATTCGAGTCTTCGGTCGAGTGCTGCACTTGTATAGGTCCGGCGGGCTTGCTGAGAGGAAGGACAGCGAAGAGAAGTTTCCGTCGGACCTCCTGTCGAAAATTTGTCGGGGTTTTCCTCTCAGGTTTTGTCAGAGTTGTTCACAATAAATCTGGCTCACGGTAAGATGAGTGAGCGTGTAATTACTTGATTAGCGTACAACGAGCCGTGCTATTTCGCAATACCAGATAAAAGGAACACCGACGCCGACCGCCGCGACTTGGCCGCGACGTCACGTTTGACCGCTCCGTCTTGGACTCGTCCACCTCTCACTCGGCCCTCCGGCAAGCCAAAAGAAAACCCAGCTAAGATGACTATCAAGCCCAACCGTAGTGGGTAGGTCTCGCCGTCCCCTCTTCGACGTACAAGACCCCCCACAACCCCGAGCCGATACTGACTCTCGACCCTTTTCCGGCAGGGGCGACGCCTATCCTACGGGGTACACGAACCTCGAAGATCACGGACTCATCGGCAACATGCGCACCGCAGCGCTCGTTTCGATTTCGGGAACCATCGCTCACCTGTGCCTTCCTCACTTCGATTCTCCGAGTGTCTTCGCCCGCATCTTGGACAAGAACCACGGGGGCCACTTTTCGATCCGCACGACCAACAAAACCAGCAGCAAACAGCAGTACATTCCTTCGACCAACATCCTCTGCACTAAGCTTCTTTCGGACCAAGGAGTCGGTCAGATCGACGGTGAGAGCCTCCGCTACTCCCGACCAGTCTCGCCGACGAGCAGTGCACTGACAACGTCATGTGTCCTCAGACTACATGCCGCTTCCTGCGAACAAGGACGACAAGACGTTCCTTCCCTGGATCTGCCGCACGGTCACAACGATCCGAGGCACAATCACTTTCGAGATCGTAAGTTACCCACCACTCGAGTCTTTGGGATGCTTGCTGACCCCTTTCCCGGTTGGCAGGAATGTGCGCCGGCGTTCGATTACGCTCGTGCTTCTCACGAGACCAAAATCGATCACGACAAGAATACTGCTTCGTTCAAATGTGATCAGCACGTTGACCTTGACTTGAGATGGTTGACCGACGAGTACGTTTTCGTATCTGCGTAACTGCCAGTGACATCAAAAGTGCTGATGATTTAACCTCGGATCTCTAGGGGAGACCACCCTCTCCACGGACAAGCTCACCCGAACGTCGAGGTCGATTACTTGGATCTCAGTGATCGAGGACACAAGGGACTCGGAGTTTCGCTCAAGGTGACGCTCGAAGAAGGCCAATCGATCCATTTCGCCCTCCGCGAACCTCCGAAACCCGAAACTTCGGGAACTGGCGCCGAAGTCGACTGTGAGCTCCCTTTCAAGTCTCTTCAGAAGCTTCGTCCGCTGATTTGACTCTCTCCCTCCACGGCTCGCGCTTTCACAGGCATTCCCGACCACAGCGACTCCGCGGGAGTCAACCAAGCGACATCCGCTGCTGACCCTCCTCTCAGTGTCGCTCTCTTCGATCGACTACACACCGAGACGATGCGATACTGGCTCTCGTGGCTCTCGCAATGTACGTACCGGGGAAGGTGGAGAGAGATCGTTCAGCGTTCAGCTTTGGCTCTCAAAGTGCGTTTCCCCCACTTTTCTCGTTCTACTATGATCCTATCCTCCCACGCTCGTTCCATCGCTTGACGGTTTTGATCGTAGCGTCATACTGTTGGCACACTGACCCCGTGTTGCATGACGACAGCTTCTTACTTTTGCCCCAACCGGTGCAATCGTCGCCGCTCCCACCTTCTCGCTGCCCGAAGATCTCAACGGTGCCGGGCGACAATGGGATTACCGTTACTCCTGGCTGCGGGATTCAGCGTTCACCGTCTACGCGCTCCTTCGTCTTGGATTCACGGAAGAAGCGGACCACTACGTCGAATGGCTCAGTGGACTTCTCCGCAACCGTAACGAGGATGGTTCTCTGCAGATCATGTAAGTCTAGCCCCCCGACGTGCTTACGCTACGCTGCTAAGTTATAGCCGTCAACAGGTACACGATTCATGGAGGCAAAGACATTCCCGAACTTGAATTGCCCCATTTGGATGGTCACAAGGGTGCGCGACTCTCGCCTAGCTCTACCGCGACTCTCCTTGACACTCCCTCCTCTCGACTATTTAGGTCAAAAGCCCGTACGCATCGGAAACGGCGCGGCCGATCACCTGCAACTCGACATTTACGGCGAGATCATCGACTCTCTCGTAAGTAGGTTCTCGCGCACGCTGAAAGAAAGGCTCGTCACTAACCCGGATGTATTGTCTTGCGAAGTACATGGCTCAAAGGCTCTCTCGGCCCCTTTCATACGACAATTGGGTCCTCATTCGAGAAATCGTCGACTATGTCTGCGAGATCTGGCAGGAGAAGGACTTGTCGATCTGGGAGGTTCGAGGGGAGAAGCAGAACTTCCTCTATTCGAAGGTCATGCTTTGGGTCGCGATCGACCGAGGACTTCGTCTCGCGGACAAGCGCTCTCTCCCCGCACCGAACCGAGCGAAATGGCTCGCGACGCGTGACGCCCTCTATGACGAGATTCAGACCAAGGGGTAGTGAGTCCCACGATTCGCTTTGCATTTGCCGGTCGGCCCCGACTAACACGCTGCCTGTAACAGCAATAAGGAGCTCGGCTTCTATTCTCAGTCGTACGAAAACCGCGACGTCCTAGATTCGGCGGTCCTCATTATGCCGCTCACGTTCTTCACCCACGCCGCCGATCCTCGAATGATGTCTACGATCAAGGCTATCATGAGACCGAGGGACCGAGATGGCCTCTGTTAGTTTAGAATGCGTCGCTGTCTGCTTTCGCATCCTGGCTGACATCGCGATCGTTATACCCCCTTAGTCGAAAACAACCTGGTATACCGGTACGACACGAACAAGGTTGATGATGGAACTGGAGGAGGAGGTACGTTTTCTCGCTTTAGCCAGTCCGTTCCTTGAGTCGCTCTTGCGCGACGCACTCCTCGGAGTCAACTCTCGGTCGCTTCCCCCAACCAAGTAATTGACATCTGAATCTTGGTCTCGTCAGAGGAAGGAGCTTTCTCGATGTGCTCTCTCTGGCTCGTCGAGGCTCTCGCACGCGCCGGAGAATTCGACAAACCGCTTCTCGCGCAATCCGTCATGATTCTAGAAGACTTCATCGGCTACATGAACCACGTCAATCTTCTCTCGGAGGAGATTTCGAAAGGGGGAGAACCTCTCGGAAACTTCCCTCAGGTGAGTCGAGGTGAGGTCCGCTCGAACGGCACAAATCTGACCGCGCTTCGAATCCGCAGGCATTCTCACACGTCTCACTCATCTCGGCATGTTACAATGTATCAAAAGCCACTGGCGGTCATCTCGCTCCGGGTGTTTAGACTTCCGCGCGGTAAACTCTCGCACTGATCAAAGCTGTAAATACATCTCTCCGTTGTCTTCCTAGCCTTTCAGTACCCGGTGACTTTCGTCCGCACAACTTCCGTCCTGTCTGCGGAAGAAATGATAAGCGAAGCTCAGACAGAAGAGTTCGTGTTTCCGCCCAATGCACAGACTTTAGCTCAGCGTGCGGCTCCTGCGATCCAATGGATTACTTGCTGATGTCTCAATCGGAGACTTTTACGCACGAACACGAGCGGGAGATCGACAGGTTTGCGGAGTGCGGACTTCTCGCGTGCCCGATCTCTCCTTTCCCGAGATGTCAACTCCAATTGTTGACGATGAGCGACTGCAGAAATGGACCGAGTACGTATAGGAAACTGCCTGCCCCACGTTGACCGCTCATCGTCGCTGTAGACAACAGCATCTGCAATCGGAGATCGCCATCTTCCAGGACGATACTCTCCCTTTCGATGTCATCTGTCTACCGCCCATCGCTTCACAAGCAGTACAAGAGAGCTCTATATCAGTCCGCCGCGAGCGCGTCGCCTCGTTCGACTTTCCCGGCCTCAAAACGGTCGGTGGCCTTGACATCTCGTTCCGAGACTTCCTGGGGAACGAGGGTGTCGCAGTCCTCGCAATTCTTTCGTATCCTGACCTCAAGGTACGTCAGAGCGTCTCAGCACGAAGGCAGGGGGAGCCACTGAAATTCCCCGTGAGAATCCAACACAGCTCGTTCGTTCAATCAAGCGTCAAGTCTCGCTAAGAGATACCCCTTATGTTCACTCTTTCCTTTCGTTTCGCGAGAGCGACCACTATGCGTCGCTGTTGTGCGAGCTAGAAGCGTCCGGCCACGACCTCCCGCAGCTCTTGCTCGTTGACGGAAACGGACGTTGGCATCCGAGGCAAGCTGGAAGCGCTGTCGCCCTCGGAGTCAAAGTCGGGATACCCACGATCGGAGTCGGTAAGTAGCTCTGTATGTCTTTCTGTATCAGCAATAGCATGGCCTGATGTGATGAACAGCGAAAGATTATCTCCCAATCCACTCCACCGATCCGTACGCGTCAGCCCATGCGTGGGCTGAGACGAGCGCCGTCCCTTCAGACTTCATGATGTCTCAGAAAAGTATGCGCAAGGCGTGTCGAGCCTTACTCGGAACACGAGGAGACTGGATCAATCTGCCCGGACTAGACCGACTCGGAGACGGCAACACGCCGACGGGCGGTCGTGTCTCATGGGGTGCCGTACGTCTCGCCTGTACTATCGAATCGTGACTTTTGATTGATCACGCGCGGTGCTTCTAGGCCGTTCTCGCCTCACCAGCTCGAAACGCATGCAACCCGATTTTCGTTTCATCGGGCCATCGATTGTCGCTCGAGACTTCGGTCAGGCTCGCGCTCGCCTGCTGCATCAATGGCAAGGTACCCGAACCTGTTCGGCAAGCAGACCTGCTAGGTCGGGCCGAAGTCAAGAGGATGTGGGGGTGAAGTTTCTCAGAGTGTCCGCTCTCGAGTCGGCATCCCAAGCCGTCGAATTTCCTCGCTTCAGGATCATCGTACGCTCTTTTGTCACTTGGGCTTACGTGCATTACGGATCCATGATGAAAGCTGACACGCTCGAACACATTGGCGAAGACCAAACCGACGATCAGATCCACCTCGTTTCCGCCTTCTTATCATCCCTTCCTCCCCCTATCGCTTCCTCCCACTCCTTCATCTTCTGTTCAAGATCGCTCTGCTTCCTCTCCAACTCCGCCTGCTTTTCCGCCGCGGCCTTCTTCTCGTGTCGATGATGGTCCCAACCCCAACGTCTTCCCAGCCTCTCCGACTCGTAAACGGTCGGCATCCTCTCGTCTTTCTCACGACTCGCTCCCGCTCCCGCTCCCGCAGCATCAACGTACTCGACTTGAGTTCGAACCTGGTCGATCCTCTCGCCGAGTTTGCGATACGCGAAATACCCGGCTCCGGCGACGATCAACACGGGCCAGACGCGGCCTCGCCCGCTCCTGCGTCCTCTCTCGCAGCGACGGTAAAAGTGGTGATACTGTTGCTGCTGCTGCTGGGGCGGAGAGGGTCCATATGATGCATGAGGCGGGAAGGTGGGGCCGACAAGTGGAGGGATCGGGGGACGAGGAGGGAGATAGTGGCTGAACCAGGGACTGAAGAATCCTCCTCGTCCTCGAAGAGGCTCGAAGGAAGCGGTATGGGGGTACTCGGTGACTGGTGGAGGGTGGGGGTACGGGTGAGGACTGGAAGGAGGTCCGTGAAAGTGTGCGCTCGATCCCGTTCGAGCGGAATTCGCTTGAGGTTGAGGAGTGTGACTGAATCGAGGTAAACGATGTGTGAGCCGCTGGACCCGGGTAACGTTTTGTGACATCACGCGACCAGGCGGGAGGGAGCGGACGGGCGGAGAAGCTCACGTTGTTGGGGATGGATTGGGTTCAGGGTTCATGTGCGATGCGTAGGGGTCAACCTGTGGGTACTGCATTTCGGTTGCGGACGGATCAACGATCAGAATTGGGAGAGCAAGAAGAGAGAAGGGCGCGAGTTGCCGTTTTTTGTAGCTTTCTCGTCCGTGCCGAGCGGTTGCGACGTGCGGTCCGGGAGATTCGTCTGCCCGGCTCTAGGCGCCGCGCTGACGACGCATTCCTAATTTCGATGACTCAGATCGTCATGCGTACAAGGTCACTTGCTTGCCCGGGGTTACGTGGCAGCTCATCGCGGAGCGAATGCTTTGAAACCGTGGACCAAGCTTTGGATCGCCGAGACTACGCCGAGTCAGCTCTCACGCAGCCCCTGCTCTCAAGCGTCACTCTCGCACGAGAAACGAGAGGACTTTGGAAGACCGCCGATATGCGAGAGAGTGGGCGAGGAGGTAAAGGGTACTGCTGCTATTTTTTCTATTCATACTAAGTTGTTGTAAAAGAGAAGGAGGAGTTTTGCGAGGAGCGAAGGGGGTACACAAACACGTATTCGGCTGAGGTCTCTCCGACGCGTCGGGAAAGACCAGTCTATCCAGTGAGCAGAAAGGGGGAGAAACAAGCGAGAAACGAGAAATCTTTCCGTCGGTCGAGGTTTCGAGTCGTCTAGATGTGAGCTGTGATGGTATCGGGTTTGATACCCTCGTACGCGACACGGTACTGTGTCGTTGCGAGAGTGGCGGGAACCGTCAGCGTATTGAACTATCTTGGGGCCAGGTCTGTCACGCCCCGTCCCCGCCGAGAAGCAGCGGGATGAGACTCACGACAAAGGTGAACAGAGGGTATTTCTCGACTTTTCCTCGAGACTTGAGGAAGTTGTGAAGCTCGAGTGCGGTTTGAACTCCTTGCAGCTTTTGTCCATTGAGGAGTTCTTTTTCGAGCTGATCGAAAGACTAGAGACGCGAAGATTGCGTAACTATCAGTGCTTGTCATTGGTCCGGCGAAGCGGTCCATGCCGAGGCGGAGGTGACGCGAAAATCGAGAAGGGCGCGAGATAGCTCACCTTCCCACTAGTTACGAAAGCTTCGGCACACTTGCGGTTCCTTCCGCCAAGGCAAGAAGTGATGAGATCGGCGATACCGGCACTCTCTTGAACGAAAGTGTCGGCTTCGGTACCCGGGAAGAACTCGAGCGCGAACTGGCGAGACCAAAATCCGACGAGATCAGCCAAGTGGACGATCGAGCGAGCAGAGCGAAGGAAAATGATCGCGCACGTTCTTCATCTCGAGCATACCAATGCGCATGATGGCAGCCTGCACGCAAGAGTGAAAGACGTTTATTGAGTCAACACGGGCCTCGCGAAGTCTCGGTAACTCGACGCGAACGGATCTCACCTTGGCGTTGTTTCCCCACTGGAGCCCATCGATCAGACCCGCCGCGACGGCGACGACGTTCTTGAGCGCCCCACCGAGACTGACTCCGAGGACGTCCTTGTTGACCGAGACCCTGAAAAATTCGGTCTCGAACAATTTCGCCCATTTCTTCGCCGCTTCGATGTCGCGACATCCGATCGTCGTCTCGCTGAACTTGTCCTTGGCAACCTCGTTCGCAATGTTGGCTCCCGAGAGAGCGGCACACTCAACGCCAAGGTGCTCTTTGATCACTTCGCTGAAGATGTGGATCTTGTCATTCTTGACCTCGACTCCCTTGACGAGCGAGATGGCCTGAGCGTCTTTCGGAATATGGCCGGCGAGCTGTTTGCACGTGTCGGGAATGAACTGGTGGGGGATGACGAAGATGAGGGCGTTGGCGCCCTTGACGGCTTTTAGCAGGTCGGGTTCGGCATGGACGTTGTCCCCCAAGTCGACTTCTGGGAGGTACTTGACGTTCTCATGCTTCTCGTTGATCTAGAGGGCAAACAAGGGGGATCAGGGAGAGGGAGGGAGAGGGAAGCCGATGCGAAACGCACGATCTCGGTCAACTTGCGGCCTTCGAACTGGAGTCGGCGAGACAAGGAGCAAGGTAAGCTCTTAGCGGCCACTCGGCGTGGCGGAGCTGAAGAAGAGTCGACTTGCGTCCTCTTCGTAGCACCACATCTCAACCTGGGTGTCAAACATGTCTGACCTCTCCTTGACGTTCTTGCCGACCAGCCTCGCAATGGCAGACCCCCAGTTTCCACTTCCTGATGAACGGACGCAAGATCGAGGGAGGATCGCGGGACGGAAACGAGGCGAAATGGTGAGTACATGTGTCGTCATTCCTGCATCAGCAGAGTCTCGCACGGGGAAGGGTGACCCACCTACGATAGCAACCTTCCACTTGTCTTGAACGCCCATGATGCTAGTCGAGAATGGGTGCGAGAGGTACGAGGTCCGTTGGGAGTTCGTCGGTGCGAATCGGGGCGAATAACGAGCAAGGGGCAAGGTCGTAATGGATCGAGGCAGGGTTCGTAGGGTGCGTAACGAGCAGGTCCAAGAAGCCAGGGTTGCACGAGGATGCGGTGATCGCCTGCGGTTGTTCCCAACTTTTCTCTCCAGCTCCGACTTGGAGACTTTCCCGGCAACACGTGTTCGCTTACAGGGATCAAATTCCAGTTATCGCTTTGACCATTTCTGCAGTATAGACAGTTCAGTATCGTATGTCTTGACCAATAAGCGACTCCGGAGAAGGGCAGTGGGTCTCCGCGTCTGCGCCCTAAACTTTCTTCCGCCTCGTCCTTGCACTTTCACTCGCAACTTTTCAGTCCTCAGAGGCTGTGCTACACTCTCATTCTCCTTCTGCTTCTGCTCTCACGACCACTACTCGCACATCGGCGAAATAGGAGTGTCATTCTGGTGGTTGACTCGTAATTTGTCACGCAAATTTTTGACTCCGGATCCGTTCGTTCGCCGGCCTTCTTTCGTCCACCAAGCTCTCCTCTTGACAACTACGCTCGACCACATCACCGCGACCCCAACGAGAGTCCCTGTGATAACTTTCCAGCCTACCAGCACGTCCGCCCACGCAAGTTACGCTCGCCTGCAACTCTAATCTCACTCGTCGCCTGCCATGCCTTCTGCCAACGGTACTTCGACTCCGAGCCATGCCTCGAAGTCAGCTCGCTTGAACGACCTCGATGATACGCGCATCCGTAACATCCGTCCTCTCATCCCTCCTCAAGTTTGTCGTCATTTCTCGTCCCCCACTCTTCGATCGATTCCAGTCTCGACGACGATGAATCTGACTCTGCGCCTGCCATCAGATCTTGATGGAAGATTACCCTCTTAGTCTCCGAGGTGAGTGTCTCCTTCAAGCCATGTCCCCCGCGCCTTTTGTTCATTCGTTGATTGACCGATTTCACGCTCTACCGTTCCCAATAAATCAGCTGCTGCGACCGTCATCGAAGGTCGTAAAGGAGCCGAAGAGATCCTCAAAGGGGAAGATGACCGACTTCTCGTTGTATGTGATCTCCGAGCTGCGTTCTCAGTGTCTCAAATCTAACATTCCTTGCTCGCTTCGACTAGATCGTCGGTCCTTGCTCTGTTCACGTGAGCCATCCCTCTGATTGCAGAGCTCCTCCCGCTTGAGCTGCCGGCTGATCCCTTTTGATACGATCCGTGCGCGACCGCAGGATGTCAAAGCCGCTCTCGAGTACGCCCAACTGCTGAAGAAGTACGCCGACGAAGCGAGCGAAGACCTCCACATCCTCATGCGTGTATACTTCGAGAAGCCTCGCACGACTGTGGGTTGGAAAGGTCTCATCAACGGTACGCGATTTTCGTTAGGTTTCCGGTTCCGAATCCAATAGGCTGACGCGACTAAATGCCTGTCTCTCCAGACCCTCAACTCAACGGCACTTTCCAAATCAACAAAGGTCTGCGACTCGCGCGTGGCCTCCTTCTCGAAATCGCGGAAATGGGACTGCCGACCGCAGGAGAACTCCTGGATTCCCTTTCGCCTCAATGGTTGGCGGATCTGATGTCGTGGGGTGCGATTGGTGCCAGGAGTGAGTTTCAGTGGTGCCGGGTGCCGAACGCGTATACGCGTCATAAATTGAAGTGCTCACGCATGTCTACTCCACTGCAGCTACCGAGTCGCAGGTGCACCGTGAACTTGGTACGTTCCTGCTCGCGCTCATCCCAACCCGCTCAACACTGACCTTGGATGCTGTATTTTCTGGTAGCGTCGGGTATGTCGATGCCGATTGGATTCAAGAACGGTACCGACGGAAACCTTCAAATCGCGATCGACGCTATCGGTTCGGCTGCCACTTCTCACTCTTTCCTCTCGGTTACGAAGCAAGGTATCTCTGCCAGTACGTACCTGTTCTCTCATGACTCTAGGGCATTGAACCGGAAGCTGATGAGTCGCTTCACAGTCGTCGAGACGGAAGGAAACCCTGCTTGCCACGTGATTCTCCGCGGAGCCAACAGTGGACCCAACTACTCGACCGAACACGTCAAGAAGGCCACCGAGGGACTGAGAAAAGCAAAGGTTTCGGACAAGGTCATGATCGATTGGTGAGTCTCTTGGATTCCCACGGGCCCCAGCGTCGGGGCGCCCGACACAACTGACCCTGTCCCCCGGGCTGTGCGAACAGCTCGCACGGAAACTCTGAGAAGAAGCACGAGCGCCAAGTCAACGTCGCCGAGGACGTCGCGCGTCAACTTGGTTCGGCCGAGACGGGAGAGCAAATCATGGGAGTCATGATCGAGTCGCACCTGGTCGAAGGCAAACAAAGCATTCCCGCTTCGGGACCTCACACTCTCACTTACGGACAATCTATCACGTCAGTCGATGACCCATGTCGACTCCCGTCGGTCCCGTCTCATTCCTTTGTCTCGGACTGACATGCCTCTCGATGGTTCGACAGCGACGCGTGCATCTCGTGGGAGACGACCGTCGGAGTCCTCGACTCCCTCCGCAAGGGAGTCCAAGCCCGTCGCGAGCTGAGGGGACCCCGCCAAGGTCCCGACACGACCCCGTTCGAACCCGCGAGGAGCCGAGAGTTGAGCGCCGAGGGCAAGAGGGATTTCAACGACCCCGCCATCTTCAACCGTGCCTAGATAGATCTCTTCGCCTTTACCGCAAACCCCCCCCCCCCTTCTCCTCCTCCCCACAGTACTCCGATATAGTCATTTACATAGTTGCAGTTTTCTCTCCGTCTCTCTCTTCCTCTCTCTCTCTCTCTCTCTCTCCCTTTTTCCTGTCTCTCGAGCTCCGCCTGATTCTATCGCAGCGGGGTTACCCGCATGGCCCTGACAAATGAATCGTTCAGATTCTCTTCGTACGTTTTCCGCCTTGAGCGCGGGGATCGTTTCTTGAGGAGCGCTCGCTCGAGAAGGGTGTGAGAATGGGTCAAAATTGCGAGTCGATTCGGGGATAAGTTTACAGCTCCGAGTGACCCGTGTTTTCCTTCTTTGCCCCGCTTGAACCAGTGTGTCGATCGAGGAACGCATGAATCTTGTCATACTTGAGTGGACCTGCGTTGCCCCCCCCGGAACGACATGTCAACTCCGGCGTACTTTTTCCCCAAAAGGGAAAAGCGAGAAACAAGTCTCGGGGGGGAACTTGATCAAGGACGTTTTCGTACCTTCATACTTTTCGACTCGATCTCCACCTTTGAGTACGAGTAGAGCCGGAAGGTTCTCGACTCCAAACAGTTGCAACCCTTCCGGCCCGACTTTGACGTCGCGCGCGGCGTAAAAGTCGAGCGACTTGTGAAAATCGGTCGAGAGGGCTTTGTACAATGGCGTCACTTTGCCAGCCGAGGTGAACAAGAGCGAGATTGGTTTCTTGGCCGCCTAAAAAGTTCGCGAACCATGGCGCCAATCGAGGAACAGACGAAAGGAAAACCAAAGTGGCACGGTTGATCAGTCTGGGAATTTTTTTGGGCGTTCTACTCGAAAGCAATTGCGAGGGAGAGCCAAACGTACTTTTACTTTGAGTTCGTGAAGGTCTTCGAGAGAGGCAGCTCGTTTGACAAACGTAGGCATTGAGCTCGTCGCGTGCGAAATGATGTCTTTAGCCGTGCGGGGTCCGTCGTAACCTGCAGGTCGAACAGGACGAGAGATCAGCCTCGCGATTACATACACCAAGGAAAAGTCCGTGCTTGAGGCTCACTTCGAGGAGGGGCGGAACCACCTGGGAAAACCTGGAAGAGTACCAAAATGAAATGCAAGCGGTACTGGTCAAGTGTTGCCCAGGATTTTGAACGGAGGACACATCGAATCAAACCTTTAGCGTAGGAAAGCCTGCGACAAGACGAAAAGAGGCCGTTATGTGCGGTCTGACAGCGTCGAGTCTGGCCTCGAGATTGCGCGCGCGTGACTCACCTTGGATTCCATATTCACCACAGATTTGCTTGTTCTGATCCTCGTCGCAATCGACGTTGACTGCCAAAGGGGGGGGGGGGGGGCACGTACGATCGTCAAATTGAGTTTCTACGACGTGGTACGGACTGGAACAAGGGGGGCGGGGGGCGACTAACCGACGTTGACGATCCCCTTGAGGCTGTTGGCGACCTTGTCGAGCTCTGGCGCCAACTGCTTGCAGTAGCCGCACCACGGGGCGGTGAAGGTCGCGACGGTGAGCTTTGGGGACCCCTGGACGGCCTTCTTGAAGGACCTCGTCGTGAGGGATTTGACGTTGGGTGACCGGAACAAGGCTGCGTTCGCTGACGTGGCGATCGCGAAGAGGACGAGCGAGACGAGCGAGACGTGCATCGTAGCCGCGTACTTCGTAAGCTCGATTGTCGATTGGAGGAAGTCAAGTGGAGGTCGCGAGGACAAGGGACGATCTGCGAGCCGAACTACTCTCGTCGACTTCCGACATTACTCGGGTTCTCGACCGACCCGCTCAAGGCTCACAGAAGAGCTCGTCAGGAACAAGATACGGCAGGCCAAGTCGACTAGAACGTACCTCGACTAGACGAGGGTCGATTCGACTTGATCTCCACGACGCAGCAGCCCCGCCGTCTCGACAGCACCACCCCCGAGCTGCACTCGTGTAGCCCTACCGAGTGAGTCTCATGTCCATCCTCTGCGTCAAATCGCTCCAAGATGCGTAGCTGGACGACACCCGCGAGCGTCGTCTCATCTCGTTGCCGGGTGGAGCGCTCAAATCATCCGCGACCTCGAGCTGACTCTGTCGGGCCGCGTTGCGCATCGTTCCGTCCCACAGAAAGCAGTCATGGCGAGCTACAGCTACCCCCCGCTCAAGCTCTCATCCGAAGTCTCGGAAACTTCGCGCTCTTTCCTCCGGACTGTCATTCTCCTCCTCATTGCTGGAGCCGCAGTCGCCTCTCGGGAGTTCGCCGTCGTGCGATTCGAGTCGATCATTCACGAGTCAGTCCACCGCCGCCGTCTCGATAGCTCACATCCGTCATTCCGCTCACCCCCGGTTCTCTCTCGTTTCCGACAGGTTCGATCCGTGGTTCAACTTCCGCGCGACCCGCGTGCTAACACAAGAAGGTTTCTACGTGAGCCGAGTCCCGCTTGAGATAGTGTGATGGTTGTCTGACAAATCGGCTCGCCTCTCGACAGGCATTTTGGAACTGGTTCGACCCGACGGCATGGTACCCTCTCGGTCGAGTCGTCGGCGGAACCCTCTACCCCGGTCTCATGGTGACGAGTGGATTGATCTGGAAGATGCTCCACACCTTTTCGATCCCCGTCGACATTCGCGAAGTCTGCGTCCAACTCGCACCCGCCTTTTCCGGTCTCACGGCACTCGCGACCTACTTCTTTGCCAAGGAGGTCGGGCAAGAAGGAAGCAAGGAATCGACCGGACTCTGGGCCGCTCTGTTCATCGCCATCGCACCCGGATACATCTCGAGGAGTGTCGCGGGAAGTTATGACAACGAAGCGATTGCCATCTTCATTTTGATGATGACGTTCTACCTGTGGATCAAGACGGTCAAGACGGGATCAGTACTCTACGCAGCGATCACTGCGCTCTTCTATTTCTACATGGTCGCCGCCTGGGGTGAGTCCACAACGGCAACGTCTCGACAAGCTACGTCGAGTTGACCTTGCTCTCAATGGCCGCAGGTGGATACGCCTTCATCACGAACATGCTCCCTCTTCACGTTTTCGTCCTCCTCCTCATGGGGCGATACAACGCCCGTCTCTATACCGCCTACTCGTCATTCTACGCAATCGGAACCCTCGCGTCGATGCAGGTTCCGTTTGTCGGTTTCCTCCCTCTCTTCACCTCGGAACACATGTCATCGCTCGGCGTGTTCGGTCTCCTCCAGATCGTCGCGTTCGTCACGCTCGTCAAATCCCTCGTTCCTCCCCGCCAATTCACGATCCTCTTCCGTTCGGCTCTCGCGTTCGGCATTGCGATCGGCGTCGCCGGCCTCTGGTTCATGACCAAGAGTGGCAAGATCGCCCCCTGGACCGGTCGATTCTACTCTTTGTGGGACACTGGCTATGCTCGCGTCCACCTTCCCCTCGTCTCGTCCGTCTCGGAGCACCAACCTACCGCATGGCCCTCGTTCTTCTTCGACCTCCAGATGCTCGT
Organism: Sporobolomyces phaffii; assembly: GCA_037042985.1. NCBI lineage: Eukaryota > Fungi > Basidiomycota > Microbotryomycetes > Sporidiobolales > Sporidiobolaceae > Sporobolomyces > Sporobolomyces phaffii. The sequence continues at coordinate 430,404 of JAWNFN010000006.1, read as the reverse complement.
CTACCTCTTCCCTGCGGGAGTCGTCATCTGCTTCCGCGAGCTCAGGGACGAACACGTATTCGTCATCATCTACTCCGTCCTCGCCTCGTACTTCGCCGGAGTCATGGTTCGCCTCATGCTTACCCTCACCCCCGTCGTCTGCGTCGCGGCAGCAGTCGCCATCTCCTCGCTGTATCAGACCTACCTCGACCCTCGCGAACCCGACGCCTCGGTCGTTACGTCCACTCCGCTCTCCTCGACTCCTACGGCGACCACCCCCGTCGAATCCAAGGACACCGACACACTCGCCGCCGAGATTGAGGGAATCGCGAGTTCTTCGAACGCGGCGAGCAAGAAGAAGCCGACCAAATCGACCAAGTCGACCTCGAAGGTTCACAAGACTGGCATCTTCGGTCTCGACTCCCGCTTCATCCCCATCATCGCCTTCACCTTCATGTCGTTCCTTTTCGTCCTACACTGCACCTGGGTCACTTCGACCGCCTACTCGTCGCCCTCGGTCGTGCTCGCGAGTCGCGCGCCGGACGGCTCGCAAGCGATCATCGACGATTTCCGAGAGGCGTACTACTGGCTCAGGCAGAACACGAAGGAAGACGCCAAGATCATGAGTTGGTGGGACTACGGGTACCAAATCGCTGGATTCTCGAACCGTACGACGTTGGTCGACAACAACACGTGGAACAATACTCAGTGCGTTTTCCTCGCCTCGCTTCTGTCCAAGCGAATTCGAGTGCCCACGAAACTGATGGACCGACGAAATTTGTAGCATTGCGACGGTAGGAAAGATCATGTCGGTTCGGGAGGAAGCGGCGTACCCTCTCCTGCGCAAACACGACGTCGACTACGTCCTCATCATTTTCGGTGGACTCCTCGGCTTCTCGGGAGACGACATCAACAAGTTCCTGTGGATGGTCCGTATCTCTGAAGGGATCTGGCCCGAGGAAGTCAACGAACAAAAGTACTTTACTCCTCGGGGCGAGTACCGTCTCGACGATCAAGCGAGTGAGACGATGAAGAACAGTTTGATGTACAAGATGAGTTACTACCGGTTCGTCTTTTCCTCTCTCTCTCTTTCTGTCTCTCTCTCTCTCTCTCTCTCTCTCTCTCTCTCTCGGTTACTCTCTTGCGTCAACTTGGAATTGAGCTGGAGCTTACTGGCTTTGCATGTTAGGTTCAACGAGTTGTTCGGAGGCGGACCGGCTCAAGATCGAGTTCGACAACAAACTATCCCTGCGGCGCAGATTCAGCTCGATACTCTCGGTGAGTCATTCCCCATAGGTCGCTGCCCCTTGCGACCGTACCTAACTCGCGGTCGATTCTATTGTCCTCCTGTGCGTTTGATAGACGAGGCTTTCACTTCGGAGAACTGGATCGTGAGCCCTTCTCCTTGACCGTCACGACGCGGCACCTTTTCCGAGTCGAGTACTGATTCCTGCCCCCCCCCCCCACTCCGCAACCTGTTCTCTTGCGCACGTTTAAAAAGGTTCGTATCTACGAGGTCAAGAAGGAGGACAACCTCGGACGGGACCACAAGTCGGCAAATGCGTTCAACGCGGGGAAGAGGAAGAAGCGGAGTCAGCTCACGTCGAACCTCGGCGACAAACAGCAAAAGAAGGGTGCGAGGAAACCGTAATTTTTTGTTTTTTTAGAGCGGGTACACTCGGGACTCTTGAGCCTGCAACAACAAAAAAACGAGCAAAGTATTACTGACTGTACTCGGAGACGGACGAGGTTGAATCTGGGCTCAGACCGAGACGAAGCGTGGTTGAGTTTGAGAGATCTCGCGAAACGGCTTGTGGGGGAAGCCAGTTTTGACACATCTGGAGTCTATTCCGCAGCGTGACCTGAATAGCAGATCCTTCGTTGAGCACTCGACAAATTGAGTTCGCTGAAGAGGCAGTAGACACGGTCGCGACGCCCGGTTGCTGGTCGCGCGACAAGTTTCGCGCGAGTTTGGCACGCGAACCGCGGTTAAGGCTCCCACTTCCTCCCTCCGTTCCTCGCGTTCTCCCCCCTCCGACCTCGAGAGAGAGCGCTTCGACAATGCCCACGTTCTCGCTCCCGCAACCGGCGCCCCCGCCGAAACGGTCGGAACAATCGACCGACCCCGCCGACGTCCCGTCCAACTCGCGCCCGACTTCGTACGACGACGCGTTCCGAGGCAGGGCCGCTCACACAAAGTTTGCAGATCCGTGTGCCCAAGCTCGCGAGGTACGGTTTCGCCCCGTTTACCACGCGCGCGCGAGATCGAAAGACCCCTCTCTCTGGTTCAAGATCTCAACTGTTGCTTACTCTGTTTGACAGGAGAGTATGAAATGTTTGGACAGGCACAGTTACGACAAGCCAAAATGCACCGAGGTGAGCGCAGTGACCGAATGATTCCGATGCCTTCGAGGCGAGGCTGGCTGACGGACGATTATTGCACGCGTATCTAGTTCTTCCAAGCCGTAGGTTCTCTTCTCGGAGCACGAGGAGACCTTGATGTGTTAACGGAGACGGCCCTTCAATGTCCGAGCAGTACCGCGATTGCAAGAAGGAATGGGTCAGTTTGCATTGTGCCGTCCGCGTTACCCCTCCCAATTCTAGCCCTGACGGCTCATTCGGCATTACACAGTTGAACCAGCGTCGAGAAGATCGACGTGCCGGAAAAGATGTAGCATAAAAGGCCCGACGCCGAAAGCGGTACGTCAAGTTGCTCTTGAGCCTCTCTTCGAGATTCGATCCTGACGAGTCTCGCAGTCGCCCCCCCAGACCCTTGCTGTAGCAATACCTCTTGTAAAACCACACGCACTGCATTTCTTATACTTCGATACATACCAAAACCCTCACCGATGGGGTCGCGAAACGCAAAGACGAGCGAAAGCTCAATAGACTCGCTTTTCCTTCGCGACCCGCTTTGTAAACTGTCCCGGTCCGAACCCACGTGGTCCCAACGCTTGATCGACGACCTTCATCCCTTGAATCACTTTTTCTTCCTCTCCCCACCCACCAACGATCTGAATCCCAACGGGCAATCCTTCCATCTCGTTCGCGTCGTACACGCGCCGGTTCGGACCCGTCTCGATTGAAGTTCCGTACACGCGAGATTCGACGAGTTTTGAACCGCGCGAAGCCGAGTCGGGACCGATCGCCTCGGAGTAGAACTCGGGCGAGAGGGCGTCGAGCGTCGGCGAAACGTGCGTGACGGGGATTAACCCGACTGCGGAATCGACCACGTTGTACAGGATCGTACCTAGAGAGCGCGCGCGGGCGACCCAAGTCAAATAAGAAGCGTGTCCAAAGTTTGGGTAAGTCCGGGGGGGGGGGTAATGTGGACGCTTGACCGGAGCGAGAGGGGAAATACGAACCGATTGCGAGGGGCGATAGGTCCCAAGTTTGGCCAACTTTGAGCGCGGGCGTAGCCTGGGTCGCGCAGAGGACGAAATCGAGATTGTTGTCCTGGAACACCTATGAGTTTTTGCGGTTAAGTGCGAGATCAGTAACTGCTGTCGAGGCTGAAAGGGGGGAAATCAATTTGGGTACTTCTTGACGAAACTTCTGCACGTATTGATCGCTGAGATGCGCCGAACGAGGCCCACGTGAGCGAGCTATGACTTGGTTCACGAGGCTCCACAGGATTGAAAGCAAAAACTGACCGTTTCCATTGCCAAGCTTGCATCTCGGTCGCCGATTTGCGCTTGCTCGCTCGGAGCAACCTCGCCATTTTGTCATCCCCGAGCCAGTTCTCAGCCACGTAGCCTAAGAGGGCGCGTATGAACCAAGGTAGTTTGGGGCCGATCGTCACGAGGAACAGACTCGACTCCTGCGGATCTCCCAGAAGGTTGGCGAGAAGCGGGTCGTCTGCAACAATGTTTCTTCCGTCAGGGTCAAAGTTCTGCTGTCGCGAGGATTCAGAAATGTACTTACAGCCATTCGCAGAGGTCAGTGCTACGAAAATCTCCATCGCATCGATGGCGTTGGGCGCAGGGATTTCGACAACGTCGTGACCCTGTTTGCGTACGGCCTCGACCGCTTCGAGTACGGCTCTCGAGCATGCCGGAGACGAGTGACAGAACCCATCTAGGAGATAACTCGTCAGTCACCTCGAACTCGAAGCCAGCAGAGACGGACAGACTCACCGGTGAGGTAGTAACCAAACCGCAGCTTGTCTCGGAGTTTCACGTCCTCGTACCCAGCACTCCTCACTTCTTCAAACTTGCCCAACTCTTGCGCTTTGACTGTTTCAAACACGACTCGGGTCACGAGTTCGACGTCCTGGACTGATCGACCCATCGGTCCCATCGAACTCTTGATCGCCTCGAACCCGTGGTTCGTCCCCCTGCACCCCTTCGAAGGGAACCTCTGCGTCGTCGGTTTCAACGCAAAGCACCCGCTAAAGTGACACGGAATCCTCAACGACCCGCCAACGTCGCTCCCGAACCCGAGCGCGGACCCGTCCGCGCCGAGCAAGGCCGCTTCGCCTCCCGACGAACCTCCCGGGGTTCGCGACGGGTCGTACGGGTTGAGCGACACGCCAAAGAGCGGGTTCGAACACTCGAACGAGAGCATCGTCTGGGGCACGTTCGTCTTTGCGAACGGGATCCCGCCCGCAGCGCGCACGATCGCGACGAGCGTCGCGTCGGCCGTCGCGGGACGGTTCTTCTGGTGCGTGAACCCCATCGTCGAATCGACTCCCTCGATGTCAATTTGGTCCTTGAACGAGACGGGTACGCCGTGTACTGTAGGTCGTGTATCGAAACCCCGAGCGCAAAGGTTTCAACGGTGGCTCGGTAAAGCCTCGACAGTGCGGCTAGGCCTCGACTCACGGGGTCCGACGATCTCGCCTGTCCGTTCAAACTCTTCGTCGAGGTCGATCGCGCGCTTGAGCGCCGGCGAAAACATAATTTCGGTCAGGTTGTTCGAGCGTTGGTTCGAAGCGATGGCCGACTTTATGAACGTGAGCATGACGTTGGTCGCGTTCCATCCCTCCTTCCTAGATTTGATCCTGTATACAATCTCGAGATATTAGCGGTGGGTTCGAACGTGACAGAGTTGAGGCAGGATCCCCCCGGATCTTACGATTCAACGATCTCAGTCGCATTCGACGCGAGGATTTCGGATTCGAGTCGAGGGTTGAGTTGGTCCGAGTACCGAGTCAGCAGGCGTTCCGCTTGCTCGATCTCGACTTTTCGTTCCTCACTATCCAGACGACCGAGGGCGGTGAGCAGCTAGTAGCCGGAAAAGTGGGGCGGAACGGGGAGAGTCTTGTTCGAGGAGGACGAAGCGAGAGGAGAGGAGCGGGTGACGCGAGAGGAGACGACGTACTCTTTGGCGATCCTGGCGGCTTTCCAGTCCGAAGCGGAGAAGAACATTATCTTGTTCGGGAATGAGCGCAACTTTGAGCCGGATCCGGGGGCCAGAACGAGTTGACAACGCAAGTACGGTTCGATGAGGGTGCTCGGAGGTGCCTTGATTTGTGCAAGAAGGTCGTGCCCAGGAATAGCGAGATAACGTCAGGGAGAAAGAAGCGATGAGGCGGAGGAAGATCATCTGGCTTGTCTCTCGACGTCAAACATTCGCTCTCTGTCTCCCACGAGCCATCCACGGCAGTCAGACACGGCTCAAGGTTAGCTCGACAGAACGAGGACGAGCACAGAAGAGCGAGAAGATGCCGCGTTCACCTTCCCCGACGCACTCGCAGTCGGCCAAGCGCCGCCGGTACGCAGACGGAGACGCCTCGCCGACCTCGTCCAGTGGCAGGCACCACCGCGACCGCCAGTACGACCACGAGCGCGACCACGAGCGGAGATCGAGCAAGCGAGACCGATCGCGCGACAGAGACCGCGACCGCGACCGCGACTACGACAGCAGTAGGCGGCGAGACTATGACGAACGGTACCGCTCTTCGAGGTCATCGCGAGGCTACCCAGACGAGCGAGACCGCGACTCGTCGCGCCGGTCGGAATACTCGTCCTCGTCGAGGCGCACGCGCGACTATGACGACGACCACGACCGGGACCGCGACTACAGCAGGAGAGACCGCGACCGCGACGGGGACTCGTCCTCGCGGCGGAGGGACCACTACCGCGACGACGAAGACGACTCGTCGAGGAGGCGAGACCGCAGGAGAACTCGCTCGCCCTCTCCCGCACGTTCCCACCACTCGCGACCCGATTCGCTCTCGAGAACCCCGACGAACGGTCACGCTGCTTCTCCCCTTCGTTCGGCCGCTCCAGCTCTCGCCGCCGCCCCCACGAGTGCCGCCGCGTCGGACCCGGCCGCAGCTGCCGAGGAAGAGAAGAAACGGCTCAAGCGCGAGAAACTCGAAGCCTGGAAGAAGAAGAAGGCCGAAGAAGCTGCTGCCGCCGCCGCCACCACCACCGCCCCTTCAACGACAAAAGCTCCAGCTTCTCCCGTCCGTCCCCCGACTGCGGCCCAAACAGCCCTTCCCCCTTCTTCATCTACTTCCACATCGAGTCTACCCGTGCGACCTGCCAACGTCGTCCCGGCCGTCGCGCTCCCGTCGAAACCCGTCTCGACGAAACCTGTCGCGGCGACTTCATCAAAACCCCTCGGTGCCTCTCCCGCCGACGCGACGGCCGCCGCCGCGGCAGCAGCAGCAGCGATCGCTTCTCGGTTAGGCACGACGTCGTTCTCGCCGTTCAACAACAAGAACGCGGCGTTCCAGAAATCGCACGCCCTCCCGAATGCGGCCGTGCGCGGAGCCGGACTCCCGAACAAACCCGCGTTCTCGTTTGGGGCTGGAGCCGGGGGTGGAAAACCTTTGCTCGCTCGCGGGGGTATGAAGATGGGCGGGGAGGACGACGACGCAGGAGCGTCGAAAAAGATTGGCATGATCAAGTTTGAAGACTCAGGCGCCGTCGGTGCGCTCGACGGAGATGGCGGAGAAGGAGAAGATGAAGACGACGAGGAGGACCTCGAGGGGGGAGTGAGCTACAAAGGTGGAGCCGAGGCGAGGGAGAAACGAATGCGCGAGATTCAGGCGTCGGAGGAGGCAAAGGGCGCAGGAGAATCGGGAGTCAAGATGGAGGTCGACGAGGAGCAGGCTTCAGAGGACGTAAAAATGGAGGAGGCGAAACCTGAAAAGGCGGAAGAAGCGGAACCGCAGGAGGAAGAGGAAGAGGACGAGCTGGACGCCTTCATGAGCCAAGTCAACAAGGAAGTGAAGAGCGTGGAGAAAGAGGACAAGCGGAAGCTCACGGGCGGGCAGAAGGGAGTCGAGGAGAAAGAAGAAGAAGCGGGAGAGGAAGAGGAAGAAGTCGAGGAGGAGCATACGGGAATGACTGCGAAAGACATTCTAGCGTGAGCACTGCATCGCTCTTCCCGTCGTAGATTCCGCGCTGACATGTTTCTGGCCGTGCAGACTTGCCGCCAAGAATGTCAAGAAGGGACGAGAGCTCAAGGCACCAGATCACAAAAAGATCGACTACCTTCCGTTCCGCAAAGCCTTTTATTCGGCGCCTCCCGAAGTCGAAGAGTTGACCCCCGAGCAAGTTGACGTCTTGCGGCTCGAGATGGACGACATCAAGATCCGCGGTGCCGACCCTCCGAAGCCTGCGACGAAATGGAGTTACTTTGGTTTGCCTGCCGCTTGGTAAGTGTCTCTCCTGAATACCTTGGTCGAATCGTGTCGCGTTCTTCCAGGTCGTGCCGATGACTGACGCATCGGCCCGGCGGCAATCAGTATCGACGTGATCAAAGGACTAGAATACGTTGCGCCGACTTCGATTCAAGCTCAGGCGATTCCGGCGATCATGTCGGGACGAGACATTATCGGTGTCGCCAAGACCGGTTCGGGAAAGACCATGGCGTTCATCCTCCCGATGTTCCGGCACATCAAGGACCAACCTCCGCTGCGACCCATGGATGGTCCGGTTGCCATGATCATGACTCCGACTCGGGAGTTGGCGACCCAGATCTACAAAGAGTGCAAACCGTTCTTGAAAGCCCTCGGTCTTCGAGTGAGTCTCGATACTTCGGTGCCCAAAGCTTTGACGGAGACTGATGTCGTGCTTCTCAATGCGCGCCTAGGCCTCTTGCGCTTATGGAGGAATGCCGCTCAAGGACAACATTGCCGACATGAAACGCGGATCGGAGGTGATCGTCTGCACTCCGGGACGGATGATCGAGCTGTTGACGACCAACTCTGGAAGGTTGATCAACTTGCAGAGGGTGACGTACCTCGTGCTCGACGAAGCCGACCGCATGTTCGATATGGGCTTCGAACCTCAAGTGAGCTCCTCGACTTGTCACTCTCTAGTTTGAGTAGTTCTGACATGCTGAACCTCGCGCGGCGGAACCCAGGTCATGAAAATTATCGGTCAGATCCGACCCGACCGTCAGACGGTCCTCTTTTCGGCCACGTTCCCTCGTCAGATGGAAGCGCTCGCACGTAAAGTTCTCCGTCGACCACTCGAGATCACTGTCGGAGGTCGATCCGTCGTAGCCGATACGATTGCTCAGGTCGTCGAAGTCCGACCCGAGGATTCGAAATTCAACCGGATGCTCGAACTCCTCGGCAAGCTCTTCAACGAAGAAACAGACGCCCGAGCGCTCGTGTTCGTCGAACGTCAAGAGAGCGCCGACAAACTCTTTGTCGAGCTCAAGAACAAAAACTACACCTGCATGCCCTTGCACGGAGGTCGCGAGCAGGTCGATCGGGATCAGACGATTGTCGACTTCAAGAACGGGTCATGTCCGATCGTAATCGCGACTTCGGTCGCCGCGCGAGGGCTCGACGTCAAACAATTGAAGCTCGTTATTCAATACGACGTGCCAAACCACATGGAGGATTACGTCCATCGAGCCGGGCGTACAGGTCGCGCAGGTAACAAGGGTACTTGCGTCACGTTTGTCACTCCGGAACAAGAACGGTACTCGTTGGATATTCTCAAGGCTCTCCAAGCTTCAAACGCCGAAGTCCCCATCGAACTCAAGACGATGGCAGAAGGTACGTTCTCGACGGTATTCCTGGACTTTGCACGGATTCGACTAACCGTCCCGCGAAAACTTTCGTATCTACAGCGTTCGCGGAAAAGGTCAAAGCCGGCAAAGAAAAGGCGACGGGTTCCGGGTTTGGAGGAAAAGGACTCGAGAAACTCGACGACGAACGAGCTGCTGCGTCTCGTGCAGAGCGAGCCGCGTATGGCGAAACGGGTGCTCCTGCCGGTGAGAAGAAGGCGGGAGAAGAAGGTGGAGACGAGGAGGAGGGAGGAGACAACACGGCTCAAAACGTCGCCGACATGGAAGTCGAAATCATGCGAGGACCTGCGCCCGATCTCCAGAAGGGCAAAGTACTACCAACTGATGGAGGAGTCACCAACGATGCTTCGAAACTGGCGGACGAGGCGGCGAAGAAGGCTGAACAGGAGGCACTGGCTGCAGGGTAAGCTTGCTCGTGACCTCTCTCGCTGCTAGTCTTTCGGCTCAGACCTGACACCGTGTCTTCCTGATCAGCAAATCTGCCGCAACCGCCGCTGCTGAGAGCGTTCGAGCTAAATTCAACGCCATGCTCAAAAGCCGCCGTGCACCTCCGCCCCCGCCCGACAACTCGACCGAGTCTGCTCGCCGTCGCGATCCCGACGCGACCGACTACCACGTTCGTATTCTTCTTGCCGATTCGAGCCTTTCGAGGGTGGTCCGCTCACGTTTCTCGTTCGTGCTGGCGCTAGGCTGTCGTCTGGATCAACGACTACCCTCAGAAAGCGCGATGGAAGGTTACGAACAAAGAGACGATGGTGCACGTGCGTTCATATGCAATTTCGGCCCCTCCGGACCATCGGGTCCTACGGAGGACTAACGTGCGTGTCTCTTCCGCAGTTCGTCGAGTCTACGGGCGCATCGATCACGAACAAAGGAGTCTTCTACGAGCCCGGAAAAGAACCCGGGCCGAACGATCTTCCAAAATTGCACTTGCTCATCGAGTCGAACGAAGAGTTCCGGGTATGTGCCTTGCAACCGTCGTAGTAGCGATAATTTCTGACTGATTCTGTACCGATCTCTACAGGTCAAACATGCTATCGCCGAGATCAAACAAGCACTTATCGAGGGAGCGACAATGGCACTCGAGGTAAGCTCCCTTTGGAACACCGAAACACGGTTCGCAGCATTCGCTAACGAACGCTTTCCTCTTCGCTTCTCATCAGGCGGAACAACGCCAACCGATTGGAGGTGGTGGAGGAGCTGCAGCGGGTCGTTACAACGTGGTATAGTCTCTCCTCCCCCCGCCCCCCATCCTGCCTGCGACTATCTCCCTTCTTCCCTCCGTTCTCCCTCCTGCACTCCATCTTATCACACGCGCCCTTTAAAAAAAAACGCATTGAATACGAGATCTCGTTTTTTTCTCACTCTATTTGTCGCCATCAAGCCATTTCTAGCGAAAAAAACGTCTCACTCGTCGTTTCACGGGCGGTACCATTTCCCGCTCGGAGAGGTGTGGCTTTCCAGGCAAGCCTCGTTTCCTTGCCTTTGCTAGCGCCTCGACGAGCTCACGGGGGGTTCGCCGCGTTCGTCTTGCTCGTCGTCGACGGTCCCTCCAAACACTTCTCCCTCTCTCGTTAGTATGCTCTCTCTCTCGAGAACGTTCTCTCTTCACACCACAACAGCATACCAGCGACAGCGGAAAGTCCTTCCGCACCCATCTTCAGCGCGCCTGTCTGAGCTCACATATTGTGCTTTCCCCGAACTTTGAACTGTCTTTCGTTTGAAAGCTCTGGTCTGAACTTTCCGCTCGCCTCTCGTGCCCCGCTCCCTAAGTTATCCGATTCCTCCAACCCGACTGCCTCCCCCCCTCTCTCTCTCCAACGAGAAAACCCGTCTCTCTCTCCGTCCCGTCAAATGACGACCTGCTTTTTTCACTGCTCTGACCCCCCAAAGCCCAGCTCCTCGGGTATCTCAAAACTGATCACTGCTCTTTCAACTCAGTCTTTTCTCCTGCCCCACCTGTCCTCCGCCGCCTCTCCTCTCGCTCCGTCGAAACTGAGCCCTCGATACCTCTTGATTTTTTCGAGAGCTAGATAGAGAGAGAAGCGAGAGAGAGAGAGAGAGAGAGAGAGAGAGAGAGAGAGAGAGAGAGAGAGAGAGAGAGAGAGTAGAGAGAGAGATAATAAAACTTCCGTTTCCTGATATCTAGTACACCTTTCGGGGGGAAAGAAAAAAAGAAAAAAAGGAACAGTACACAACTCGAACACGTTGAAGAAGAACAATGAAAAAGGAAAAAAAATAGGGGGGGGGGTTCCTAAAAGAACAAGGTTGTGCGTGCGGGTTTGCGATTGCGGGTTGCGGGTTAAGGATAGCACGTTCGTAGAATCATGGAAAGGGAGGGGGTTGGACTGAGGGGGGGACGACCGGGGGAGGGGGAATTAAATACTTTTCTTCTTCTCCAACAAAGAAACAAAAAAACGACGAGTTCTGTAGGTAGGAAAAAGGGGCGAGGCGGCGACTGAGAAAGGGAGAAAGAGGGTATGGGAAGGGAAAGCGGTCCGAACCGGGGCCTTGACGATGTATGTATGTACACGAGCGAGGAGGAAGAGGAGAGAGAGACCCTATCAAATGAAAGCGTACGCTCTCGGTTGATTCGCGGGGTCATCCGAATCGAGCTTCTTGATCGTTCCTCCCACTCCTCCTCCTCCGGCGTTCGTCGACGTCGAGAACGTTGGCCGATTCGTCTGGACCGGTGAAGGCGGGTACGAACCGGCTGAAGAGTACGTCGCGGCGTCGGAACTCGCAAATGACGGCAGCGAGTCGTTCGTGCGCGGTCGTGAAGAACAGAGCGAACTCGAGTTCGAGTCGGTGCGTGCGTGACCAACGCCTCTCGCTGAAATTGAACCGAGGGTCGATTCGGTCAGCGTGACGGTCGGGTCGCGGTCGTGGAGGTGGAGGCGTTCGAGTCCGGGCGAGAGAGACGTGCTCGCCGTGAACGACGACGAGCGCGAGTGGGTGCGAGAGTGTTGACGTCGGTGCGACGTCTGGGTACGAGTCGTGTGGATGTACTCGAGGCAGGCCGAAGCGGCGAGGGCTTCCTCCTTCTGACGCTCGAGGTCGCGGAGTTGATCGCGAGTGAATTGAGACTCGTCAATCACCTCAAAGGGTGCTTGCGGTCGAGACGGAGGACTTGTAGCCGCAGTCGGGAACGGAAGCCGTGGTCTCGGACGACGCTGTCGGAGATCTGATGAGTGAGTGAGGACTTTAGGGGGGGGCGACTCGGATCAAAGAGTACGGACCTCGCGTTCCGGCACTTGTTCGTCCGAGTCTTCCTCCTCGAGGATGTCGCGCGGGGCGTCTCCCTGACAGCCAAAGTCAAAGTCTGCTTTGGGTTTGAACCTCCGGAGTTGGCGTTTGGCAAGGTCTGCGAAGGACGAGGCCTTTTTGAGGGTGCGTGTAGGCGCCGGCGGAGATGCTGACATGTCAATCGTCGTCGAGATGCTCAGCGTGCTGCGTCGTACGTCTTCGTCGGGCAACGGATCGCGATTGGCCGAAACGGGTCGGAGGTGAGGCGCAGATAGAGCGAGGCGCGAGGTCTTCTCGAGAGAGTGAGAGCGCGAGGTCGAGCGCGAGGGGTTCGTGCAGTCGCTAGCCGCTGGCGCCTATTGAGGTCTACTGTCTGACTTGGGGCTCTTTTGTTCTGCGAGTCCCTTTGCCGCTTGCGGGTGTTCGAGTCGGCGTGCGGTACAAAGGGAAACTCGAGTCGATCGCCTTGTCAATTCCGCGCGCCCGCGCGTCGTGTTCGCTCGAAGAATGCCCCGCGTCGCGTCGTGACGTTCCCAAGCCTCGCGCTTTTCTCTCTCTCCCTTTCCCAGTCTTCCGCTCAAGCACAGCGACAAGTCATTGCAACTAGAACGCGCGAAACTGTCGATTTATTCTTCCTTTGGTGCCCTCGAAGCGAGCACTTTTTTCCTCAAAAGACCTTCCTTCAATTCGTTCTCCCTTTGTTTCAACTTGGGATCCTGAAACATGACGCCATGCACGCAAGCGAGTCGGCCAACCAAGTTAGCGAAAAAAAGAAGTTGCGCTTGACCCGAGACCAGGGGTCCCGTGGGAAAAAGATGATCAACTGAGCAGGCTCACGACTTGATCCGGTTGATCGCGGTGATCATTCTCGTCGCTGCGGAGAGGGTCAGGGGCGACTCTCGAACGTCGGGGACTCGGGCTCCGAGTCCGACTCCGGCTCCTCGACCCGTCTCGCCTCTTGCCGTCCCTCCTAGCGTTGCCCGGTCCCCGATCGTCTCGTTCGTCCCTTCGCCGCCGTGGCGGACTCATCGACCTTGAACGAGAACGCGACGGGGAAGAGTACCGTCTCGTCGTGCTCGCGCGACCTTGTCCTCGTTCGCCTTGCCGCGGGGGTTCGGGTCGCCTCGGGGGAGTCGACGATCGACGACGTGCGCGACGCGAAGAAGCGGGCGGAGTCGACGACCTCCTGCGCGATACACGACGCGGCGGCGAACGGGAACGGGAACGAGAGCGCGAGCGAGAACGCGAGTAGGAACGCGACCGGGAGCGGGAACGCGAGCGAGAGAGGGAACGACCACGGGGAGGAGGGCGCTGTTTCACCGATCAAGGGACCGAAATCAGCATGTGCACAGGGTGGAGGGTGTGCGACAGAGAGCAAGGAATGGAGGCTCACCCTAAAGTCGTCCCTCGCTGCACCTCGCTGCGGAGGGTACCCACGATCCCTGTCTCGGTCTCCACCTCTCGGACCTTGGTACCCTCCCCTCGGCCTCGAGTCGTAACCCCCTCGAGGAGGAGGAGGTCCACCACCGCGTTGTTGTTGTTGTTGGGGTGGGTGGTCGTACCCTCCTCTCCCGTACCCTCCCCCTCCCCCTCCTCCTGCTGCCGCTCCTCCCCCGCCTCGTTGGTCGCGTTCCCTCTGGCGGACCTGCTCGAGCTCTTGCTCCTTGCGGCGTTGGATCGCCTCCTTCTCGGCGCGGTCGCGCATCTCCTTCTTCTTCTCCTCGAGGAGTTCAGTCGGGACCCGAAGCGGGTTGTCCTGCGCCGAGAGCAAGAGGGACCACAGGTGCTCCATGAACGGCGCCGTTTTCTTCTCGAGGAAGCCCGTCAGGAGGATCTGGAGGTGCTTCGGGTCGACGACGGGGTTGTCGGCGTCCTCGAGGAGCGAGTTGATGTACTCGATCAGGACGTCGTCTTCGAACCCGAGCAGCTCGATGACCTTTTTCGCGATCCAGGGCTTCATGACGCCCATCTCGACTTTGCGCATGTCGACCTGGGTGAGAGAGAGCGTCAGTTGCGAGTAAAGTCAAGGGGAGAGAGGGGGGGAGAGGCGGGGTGGTATACCTTTGTGTTGAACGAGGGAGGGAACGACATCTTTTTCATGAGCATGGCTTGCTTGTCCTTGAAGCGGGGATCCTGATCGGGGCGCATACGAGAGTGAGAATGATGAGGATGATGGATGATGAGAGTGGTGGTGGAACAGCCTGGACGAGGGCGAGGGGCGTACCTGATCTGTACTCGTGCCTTTGAAGAACGACATGATGGGAGTGACGAGCCGAGAGTGGTGGAGACAGAGGAGTTAGAGAGAGTCGTCTCATCTCAACTACTCGTCTCGTGTCATCCGTCCCAAGTGCCGCTCTCGTCCGGGGTTGCATGTCGTCGTTCGATCAGTCTCGCGGGTTCGGAGCGGGGACGTCGGGGTTCGCGCGGCAGTCGTCGTGGACGGCGTCCGAGGGCGGGTGGGGGGCCGTCGGTTCCGTCGGTTCCCCTCCCCTCGCCCCCGCTCCCGCCCACCCTCCGCGCCCGCTCGACTACTCGCTCGTTGAAGACCCCGACGATGTCCACGGTGGCTTCGTCACTGCGACGGTCGAACCCCAACTCGACTCGTCTCCGCTCGTGCTCGAGGATTCCGTCTCGGTTCACCTCTCGCCCAACCTCAAAGGCTCGATCCTCCAGCGCCACCACGTCTGGGTCGTCCAGTCTTCCCGCGGCTCGACCGAACGCCGCTACTCGGACTTTGTCGCGCTCTTGGACCAACTCGCGAGGCGGTACCCGTTCCGCCTCTTGCCCTCGGTCCCGCCAAAGTCGATCCAGTACCAGGGTCACTTCATCGGCCAGGACGACGGTTTCCTCGAACGCCGCAAGCGCGGACTCGAACGGTGCCTCAACTCGCTCGTGAACCACCCCGTCCTCAAGCGCGACCACCTCGTGCTCGAGTTCCTCGCTTCCGACCCGCCCCCGTCCCCGTCTCGCCAGGCGTCCCTCGCCGAAGAGTCTTCGACCGTGACGCTCTCGCCGGCTCAACTCGCGAGCGTACCGCGCGACGTCGAACTCCGGTTCCACGAGCTCCGAGCGCACGTCGCCGTCCAGATCGAGGCGTGGACCAAACTCGCCGTCCTCGTCGAACGCGTCGCGCACCGACGCTTGAACCAGTCAAACGAGTGGGACAAACTCGCGGCCGGGGTCCGATTCGCCGTCGACCTTGAACGCGACGTCGCGAGGACGACCGCCGGGACCGACTCGACGACGACGACGACGAACGGGTCCCACCCCGATCGTGCAGACGGTGCGATCACGTCCAAGGGTGCGGATTCGGGAACGACGAGTTCGACTCGAGGGGGAGAAGGAGGAGGAGGACGGGGATTGAACTGGAGGCCACGGCACCTCGCGACGGTCGATCGCGAGTTGTCGACCCTGAGCGAAAGCCTCGAGCGCGTCGCAACGGACGAGCGCCACAGTTGCGACCGGTTGTTCGACGGCTGGGTCGACGACGTCAAGCGACACCGCGAGTTGTACCTCAACCTGCGCGACCTGTTTCACCGTCAACAGACCGTCGGGGTCGACCATCTCGACAAACTCGAGAAACGGTTGGCCGCGACTACTTTGAAAGTGCGTATAACCCCCTCCGCGCGCTCTCTCTCTCTCTTTCTCTCTCTCCTTTCAACGTCGTTCGTTCCTCGGGGATCCCACTTGGAAATTGACTTCTCTTCTTCGGAAAACCCCGCCCCCATTAGTTGGAAACCCTTCGATCGACTAGTCCGCCTCCACCGAGTTACGCCCTCGACGTCGAACGACTCTCGTCGGGAATCGATTCCGACCAGCGTTCGATCGAGGCCGTCAAACGTAGGCGCGAGTTCATCCAGTGGTCAGTCTGGCAAGAAGTCAACTGGGTCTTCCGGTGCAGTGCGTAAACCCCTCTCTCTTTCTCTTGCAGCATGCGTGCGTTTTAAGAGAACAAAGTGTCTGATGCCGTTTTCGTGTGCTTTCAAAAAAACCGAGAAATAGCGAGTCTATTGAGGAGGAACATGAAGAGTTTCGTCGAGAGCGAAGAGAGGTTCGGAACGGCGTTCACGAGCGTTTGGACCCAGTTGCGAGAATCTGGACTCGGGGACGAATCGAACGGCGTCTAAGGAAGATCCCTACCACGACGACGACGCACGCGAAATTGCTAATTCGCGAGAAGGGTCAAAAACCCAACGACGATTTTGGGGTTTTTTTTTTGGTTTGGTTTGGTTTTGGTTTGTTCTTTTTCTGTTGTAAGATCCATACTGCGGGGGGGGTTTTCTCTCCCCGCCCCCAACGACCCGACCTTCCAAAAAAAAACCAGTTCTATCGTACAAACGGAGTTTGTTTCCAAGACTCTCGGAGTTGAACTTGTTGGTACCAACGTTCGAGCTCTTTGCCACCTTTGAGATCTCGCCAGTTGGAATCGGGAGCTCGGCGGTCGACGTAGTACAGAGCTATCGCAGCGGCGATCTGTCGAAACCCCCGCGCGACCCGCGTAAAGATCACAATCGAGGTCCGAATAACGGAGCGCGTGAGTTGGGGTGTTGTTACTCGCGACGGATGAGAGATGTGAAAATAGATAGCAGAGGAGGGGTGGGAGAAGCAAAGGACTCACACCGTTGAGGGGAAGGACTGGAGCAGAGGGGTCGATCCGAATCGCTCGTTCAGACAAGACCGGAACGGCTCTCGTAATCTTGGACAATTGTCCTTCGACCCACTCTGACCACACCAAATCTGCTGGCTGTAAAACCCACGAGAAACGAAATGAGAGCAAGAAGGGAACTAGTTGAGCTTTTCTCTTTTTCCCCAAAAGTAAGAATCTCTTCCCGCCCGACCTATCTTTGTGCATTCGTTCGTTTTCACGATTCGTTGGAGGGAGGGGGAAACGAAGGGGAAAAAGAAGCCCGACGTACCCGTTCGAGTCGTTCGTACCGCAACGCGAGCGCGGCTTCGCAAATCCCGTCCGCGAGCGCCTCAGTCGTCAACGCTTCGAACCGCTCGATCGAACCCGGTTGACCAGGCAAAGCACTCTTCGAGTCGACTCCTTCTCGATGACTCGCGACGTGGTCTAGGTACTGCGCGACGACTTGCGAACCGAACAGGACCGTCGGATCGCCGCCGCCGCCGCTCGCGCGTCGTCGCTGCACGGCGAGGGCGGGGATCTTGCCGAGCGGGGCGAGGTGAGAGTGTGACGTGGTGGGTGAGGTCGGGAACGCTTTGACCGAGTAATCGAGTTCGACTGCGGACAAGAGATTGAGCTCTCGGAGGAGAACCATGATCTAGAAGAGAGCGGGGTGGTCGACGTGAGGAGGATACATATGGAGAAGTAGATCTGGGTCCGATGGGAGGGAACGGACCTTGAGGCAGAACGGAGACGCGTTAGAGGTGTAGAGGCGCATAGAAGCCATCTTGCGGCAGACGGTCTGGGTGAGGAAGAGGGGCGACCGCGTGCGGAACCCGAGACACGAGATGAGACAGACCAGTCACGTGACTTTTTCGGAGTCCATGCCTATCGTCCCCGAAGTGAACGAATTGCTCAAGCGCTTGTAACGACATGGTAGATTGGGACAGAGAGTAAAGGGACAACAACAAGGACAACAGACGCCATCCGCCTCACTCTTCCTCCTCGCCCTCGTACTCGTCAGACTCTGTCTCCTCGGGGCTGTTCCGCTTTCTCGCAGCCAACTTGCGAGCCGCCGGTCGGCCCTGGCTCGACGAAGCTGTCGCGACGACCGCCTCGCGCTTCCTCTGCGCCTTGACCCCGCTCGCCCGCGAGGGCTTGTCCGCTGCCTCTTTGCCGTTGTCCCGCGTCAAACTCGAGGCCGGTTTCCTGACGCGAGGCATGACGATGCTCTTGCGTTTCTTGCGCTTCTTCGGAGGAGCGCTCGATTGCGACTTGGCCGCTTTCGAAGGTTTAGTCCTAGCCGAGGCAGATTGACGCGGCGGGTCTTCGTAATCGGAACCGGGTTGTTCCTCAACGTCGCTGAACGTTGAAGGCGATCTCGCACGTTTTGGCTCCTTCTTTGCGACGGCGGTCGGTTTCGCTGCACGAGCTTCAACGGGTGTCGCGGGATCCTCTTCCTCCCCCTCTTCCTCTTCTTCTTCTTCTTCCTCCTCGACGCGTTCCGGACCTTTGACGACCCGCTTGGTGCTCTGTTTCTTCTTCTTCTTCGCGGGTGATACTGAATGATCTCGCATCTCCTTGTCCTGGTTCTTCTTTTTCTTCTTCTTCCTGTCTGGCACAGCCGTGATGTCGACCTCGTCTTCGCTGAGATCACGCTCGCGTTTGACGCCCCCGAGGACCGCTTCCGCACTCTCGAGTCCACGATCGACCTTCCACCATCCCTCGGCAGGTCTCCTCGTGCGCGAGAGACGGCCCTCGGTCCAAGGTGAACTCGACTCTTCTTCCTCTTCTTCCTCTTCTTCCTCCTCCTCGTTGTCATTGGAGTGTCGTACTGGTGACGAAGATAGGATGACAGGGGGTGGCCGACGAGATTTGCCTTGGTCGGACCGGCGAGGCAGCTCGGGAGTCGCCGAAGAGCGATTAGATTGTTGCGATTCCGACTCCGACGCCGGAGTCGCGGATTGGATTCGACGGCTTACTGGAGGGTTCCCAGAGGTCGTGACCGCTCTGTCGGCAGACTTTTGACGTTTGCTCGGGGAAGGACGAGGTTGACTCCGGAATTCAGGCGAGTGCACGAGGTCGTCGTCGTCGTTCTCCTCCTGCTCCTCCCCCTCCTCGTCTTCGACGTTGTCCTGCTTCGTGACAATCGCCCCACTGGTGCCATTCCGACCCGAGCGCTCTTTGCGAGGCCCATCGAACAACTCGGGAGAGAGTGCTGCGACATTCTCTTGACTTGGTTCGAGCTCCTCCTCTGCATCCCGACCGTCCTCGCGAATGATCGGATCCGGACGAGATGTCACCGCTGATGGATCGAATTCGACGGGTCTCAGCGACTCCCCTTGCGGGTTCCGCCCCTTGGCAGGGCGTCGTCTCGGAGGTGGCGACCTCATTTCGGATGACGACGAATGACCTCGACCGGAGACCGGGTCCTCCTCTGAATGTGACGAAGGCGAGGCTGAAGCTATAGGAGGACGAGGTGACTCGTGATCGACGGAAATTGCGGCGCTTCTCTCGTCGTCTGGGAGGCGGAGGCTCGGCGAGCGTTCGGGATGGTCTGGGATCGATTGCGACGGTGAAGGCTCGAGAGGGGTTGGTGACCTTGGTGGAGACGGTTCTCTCGTCAAGCGTTTTTGAGCCGAGCCGGGAGCGGGCCGATTAAACACCGAGGACGTGCGTTTCCGTTTGGTGACGATCTCGATGCCGACAAACGTGGACCTGGATCGACGAATGGTCGCGTCCTGGAGTTTCTGACAGGGAGTGATATCCGTGCCAAGGGTCGGCGTGTCCGATCCGATGGGCGGACTGCGCTCCGGACCCGCGACTGCCGAAGCTCCGTTCTGAGTCGTCGAGCTGTGATGGTCACGTCCACTCATATCGCTGTCGGCATGTTTTGACAATTGTTCCTGTGTACTAGTCGAACCTGGAGGGGAAGCAAGCATGGGGATGCGTTCATTTGTGATGGCTTTTGCCTCATTCTGTTAATGCAAAACCCTCAACGAGATCAGCTCGCGAAAGTCACAGAGAATGCAAAGCACGAGCTTACCTCGTTCGGCACTTCGTGAGCGACGGCCTGGCTCGCTTCGACCTCGACTCGGCTCGCTCGCTCGGAAACATCTACCTCCTCGATCGCTGCGGTTTCTGGTCCTTCGCCAGCTTGATCTTCGGATACCCGTGAGACATTGTCTTCTTGGATCCTTGTGACCGCCACCTCCTCACGGGTGCACTCGAGAGTCGCAGTTTCGATCTGTTGCTCTGTTGGCGGTTCGGGACCGGACTCGTTCGGCTCTGCACCGACTTGTTCCTCCACAGGAGCAGTCGACTCATTAATTCCTCCTGTGACCTCGACCGTTGCAGTGTTCTCTTCCGTTGTTGCTTCGTTTGCTTCGTTTGCTTCGTTTGCTTCGTTTGCTTCGTTTGCTTCGTTTGCTTCGTTTGCTTCGTTTGCTTCGTTTGCTTCGTTTGCTTCGACTGCTTCGACTGCTTCGACTGCTTCGACTGCTTCGACTGCTTCGACTGCTTCGACTGCTTCGACTGCTTGACCGTTGTCTTCGTTCGAGCGACTGTTCGGCACCGGTGTGGTCGCCTCCGGCTCGACGCTCTGCGTCGCCTCTCGTTCAGCTTCCAGGACGGTCTGAATTCCTCCCTCTGTCCGAAGAGTGGCCCGCTCCTCCTCATCACCGATGCTTTGTGTCGGAACGACCGAGGCCTCGTCGTCATCTCCCTCGCCGACAGTCTGAACTGCTCCGACCTGATTGGGTCCATCGGTAGGTATGAGTACGTCGATGGGACTGGCTCCTTCCGGTTGAGTGGTAGTCGTGGGTAGAGGGATAGCGTGACTGTTCGAGAAGGTTGAAGAGTCGGGAGAGACGAGGGTCGGTTGCGAGTGACCAGTTTCGGGGTCGGGCACGCTAGAGACCGTAGACTGAGACTGCGCCGGTGAAGAGTGAGCGGATGTGTCCTTGAGCACGTTTGGAGATTGCGGATCGGGGGACGACGGCTCAGTGACGGCAGGGGTTTCGTTCTCCTCGGTTGTCGCTGTCTCGAGAGCCGCTCGAGCCGCAGCCGGTGGTGAAATACGAGGACTGGAGACTGGCCTGCACGTGGAGGACGAGGGGGAACGAGGTGCGGCCGTTTCGCGAAGTGGGGAGAGCGGCTGCGAGTTGACGTCGATCGGGACCGCTGCAGCCGACGTTTTCGCACCGTCATCTACGGCGTCATGAGTCTCTTCACTAGGCACGAGAAGATCCGCGTCACCCGGTGCGTCCCCATCGTGCTCCGGAGAACGTAAGACTGTTTCCTTTTGAACGTCCGTTTCGTGCTCCTCTTCGATAATCGGATCCGGCGCGTCGAGCTGTTTCGAGGGCCTTTTCTTCGTCGGACTGACCACTTCCTCAAACCCGTCACTGCTGTGTCCCATCGCCTCCCGTTCGACGAATTGAGCGACTTCTCGAGCAGCCGAGTCGACCGAGTTCTCGGAATCGTAATCTTCATAAAAGTCGGAGAAGCTGGGAGTCGGAGGAAGCACGACGTCGGGGCTTGATCGAGGAGGAGGAGACTTTGGCGGGGACGCAGAGGCTTGTTGCTCTTTCGTCGGGAAGACTTCGGTCGAGAGGCGATAGGAAGTGTCTGTGAGGGCAAAAGTGGTCAGCGCTCTATTTTCGCCGAAGGGATCAGCCTGGCCAGCGTACCTGGAGGAGGAGAGCTCGAGTCGAGCCTGACGGGTACGACCTCGTCGTATTGCCCGGTGACTGTGGCAAGATCCAAATGCTGATCAGCCTTGCAGTCGAATTTCAATACCTCAAACGACTCACCTCCGGGACTGAGCCGCAAGAACAGCTCCCTCTCTCTGAGATATGCCTCGTCGGCGTCTGAATCCTCGCTTTCTTGATCAGACACGTCGGCCTCCTCCTCGACTGAAGATGCCTGCGCAATGACGATTCCGCGCGTCTCCTCCTCTTGCCCTCCGGGTTGGTGATGAGCGTCGTCAAGCGTGAACTCGGCCGCTGCAGAGGTCTCATGCTTCCCCGATTCCGTTTCGACTTCGGGCATTTGTTGGGTTCGTCCCGGCGCGAGCTCGAGTCGCCCGGTGTCGCTATCCGCCATCTCGACGTCCTCTGCTCCGGTGAGGGCTGCCTCCACAACGACGCTCAGCTCTCCCTTCGACGCTGCCGCCTCCCCCTCTGTCCGGACAGCGGCCGTCTCATCCGCCTTATGACACTCGCCATCTCGCACATCGTGGTCTCCTCCCGATCCTGCTTGCTCGCTTCCGGTCCCGACAACCGGAGCATGACTTTCCGCGGGAGACTGTCCACTGTCTGCGACTGCCCTCAATTCCGTGCTCCCCTCGACGGCAATTTCCGCCCGATCTGCCTCGTCAACCTGAGCGTCCCTCATCGACGCGTCGTCCTCCTGTTGCCGGACCTGAATGAGCTCTACCGAGCCCTTCTCAGCATCTCGTCCTTCGTTCTCGGTGCTCGACGATAGCGTGCCGCTCGAAAGATCGACCTCTTCGACCTGGACGACGACGACCGTCTCGGCGTTTTCCTCCGCTTTCTCATCTCCAGACCCTCGGTGTTCCTCGTTCTTATCGCGGACGATCACCGAAGACGGCTCAGGCTGACGCGCCTCAATTTCCCCGTTCTGTTCGACGTCGTTGCGGCGGCGCCCGACGAGGACGAGTTTGAAACGTTTCGAAGCGTCCCGCGTCTCCCGTTCCCGTTCGGGGCTCGACGCCGTCTTCGATTCGGACGAACCGAGATCGATGCGAAGCGAGAGACGTCCGAGGACTCGACGGATCGGAACCGACATGTTTGGAATGAGCGCGACGGAGGGACCGTCTTGCGGTTCAGACGACGCTATCGTGGCAGACGATGTCGTTGTCGGAAGACTAGTCGCGATACTCGGGGAACGTCGCCGGCGATTGAAGAAGGAGGTGAGAAGGGTTGAGAGGGTCATCTGGGCGGAGGAGGCGTGGGAAAGAGCGGGATGAGGGGTTTCGGGAGAAGGGCTCCGGGGGACGGGTGACATTGATTGAGTAGACTCATACTCTGTCGTGGGGGGGAGCGGATCGATTGCCGGGATCGGTGGAGACGGAGGCGTAGGAGCGGGTTCTGGCGGAGTCTTTTCCCTGTCTTTGACCGTCACTTCGTCCGCCGATTCAAGCTCCTGTGCTCGGTCCCTTTGTTTCTCCTGTTCCGACTTCGACCTTTCCTCTTGCCTCAATACCTCCTGTTGTCGAATGTACTCAAAGTCCCTTGTTCGCCTCGGCCGCGTTGCGACGTCGTCATCGGCCAAGCGAGCGGGGATGACTCTCCGCTTGCCTTTCCTGTCCCTGATCGCCTCCGCCAGCTCCCTAATCGTTTGATGCGACTCGTCACCGTTGTCGAGTCGACGGCCAGTTCCGAGATCGAAGAAGGTCAAGGGCAGAGGTCGGACCTGTCGTGCGACAATCTTGGGTTCCCTCTTCTCCGACGGACGGATCGTTGTCACTGCTTGCGACGAAGGTACGGTTGTTGGATTTTCCGGCACGGGGTCGGGTCGCTTGATCTGCTGCGACACGGGAGGTCGCGGCGGCAGAATTGCGAGGAACGAAACCGGTCGAGACGCCGTTTCTCGCAAGATCGTTGTCCACGCAGTCGGTATGCCTTTCTTGAACAGCTCGACGAGCTCACCGGGTACGCCTGATGCTCCCCACCTGACTTGTCAGGGCACCGAAGAGAGAGAGAAAGCGTGAGGGAGCGTGAGAGGAGGCTTTGACCGACCTGCGAGTTCTGCCCTGTCGAGGCTCGAAGGTCCGACGAGCCTGTACTCTTGTAGACCAGATTCCGACGCGCCCTGGAACGTCGTGTCGGAGAGCCTGACCACGACCTTGACTTCGACTTGACGGAACTGACCCGGCTTTGATTCTTCCTCGGCGTATACCTTGACGCAGAAATCGCCATGGGCCCGCGACGCGTTTCGGTAGGCTACTGTCGCGCACCAATCGGTCAAGGAGACCATGCCCCGGCGAGGAATACCCATCCGAGATGATGTAGAATCGCTGCTGTCTGAGTCGCTCCGTCCGGCTCCCGGTCCTGCCCGGTCCTTGGCTGATTGTCGGCCCGAGGCTGCACCGTTGGTACGGGGGAGGACGGTCGTGCGGTTGCAACGAAGGAGAAAAAAGTTGAACGATGCGACCAGAACTCTTTCGGTGTCTCGAGAGCATAAGGACAAAGCGTGCTTTACATTGTACCGAGAGATCTATTACGTATCATATGCAAGATTAAGATTGGGAAGAGAAAGAGACAGAAAGGGATCTATGCGGGCCTCTCGACAAGCGAAGTTTGACCTCCGTTCCAAGCCGCGACCCTCAACTCTGTCACGAGCGAGACCTGACTCCCACTCGTACCGACGAAGCCGCTCCCGAGCGACAAGATGGCCTGGTCGATCGCCGCATCGTACCATCTCGCCGCGTCGCCATACCGCTGTTCGAGGATCGAGAACGTCCCGAGTCGGCGGTGGTCGATCCGGTACCACCCGAGCGCATCAATCGACGACAGGAAAATGTCGTCGTCTTGTTCATCGGTCGTGACGAGCACTGCATCGCGACGGGAACCTCGGTCGAGAAGGTCAGCGATCTTCCCGCCTAGTTTCTTGCTCCACGCCTTATCTTGCCTCGAGGTTCGGGAACAAACCGCAGGAGAGGGGAACAATCAGAGAACCGGCGCTCACCTTTGGTTCCCTTTGGCTGAAGTGCGAGCATCGGTTCAACCTTTTCAACGTATCGATCGATCGCGGGCGTGCAGTTGTGACCAGTCGAACACCATTCCTATTTCATCGTTGCGAGTAAAAAAAACATCGGCACTTGCTCGCGTCCAGATCACCGAGGAATTGGGCTAGTGCTCACCTTGAAATCGCCTCGGCGGAGGTGCACAGTGACGAGGTGTTTCGGAATGTCCCGCGTCTTGAGCGTGTGCAGTGTCGCGTTCAATGCAATGTCCCACACAGCCGGCGAGAACTATCAATCCAGTCCCGAGTAAACGGTGGTGAGTGCCGTCCCGAGGAGGTCTTTCGACAATTTGGGACAAAAAATGCAACTCACGTCGACGTATTGTCCAACGGCCCACCATTCCGGGTGGGTACCCCTCTGAGAAATCGGCAACAGATCCTTCAAATCTCCCTCAGTGCGCTGTTGTCCCCTGAACCCGTCATACCACCTGACCCCGTTCGCATGCGCGCTCGCGTGGTTCAAGTCCCACAAGTTCGAATAGCACAACAGCTGGTCCCCGAGCAAGTTGGCGGCGATCCGCGAGTGGTTGTTGTCCTTTGCGAACTGACGAACCCTCGAGTACCGGTCTTGCTGGTCGAAATCGAACAAGACGAACGACTCGACAGAGTGTTGGAACGCTTCCGCACCCGGTCGAGGCACTCTCCACACCGATTGGTCGAGGTTGTGCTCGTAGAACGATCGTCCTCCCTCGAAAGGATTGTTGCCCATGACACACTGTTTCGCCCGTCCGCTCTCGCATGTCGATCAGTAACCGCGACGAAGTGAAAAGGCGGAAGCGGTAACAGGCGTACGCCAATCTCGTCCGTATCCGTCTTCTCGTGGCTTCGATCGAGCGGCTTGACGTCGTCCCATTCGACGAACAAGCTCCCCGTCGTGTTGCGGTACTTTTCGAGGTCGAATAGGTCGCTCATGCGGATCATAGCGTCGCCGTAGTGGTCCTGGTCTCTCCAACTTGGAATGATCGCGACGCGTTGTGTCAGTTGCGCGAGGTAGAGCAACGACAGAGCGGTGAGGTGCTGTCCGGTCATTCCGGACTGAGAGACGTAGCGCCATGCGAGGGAGTCGAGAAGAATCAGTTTTGCGATGCGAAGCCAAAGGGGGAGGGAGAGAAATCGGCCGCACCCAGGAATCGAGGGTGAGGTATCGTAAATCAGAACCTGTCGACCACGAGCACGAGTCAGAAGAACGAAATCGGAAAGGTTGGATGAACAGTTGGCTCACGAAGTGCGTCTTTGTACGACCTCGCCGGTGCGGCCGCGGTCAGCAACTGACCAGCGATCTCCAAATCAGTGCTGCTGTACGATGACTGGATAACCTGCGTGAATGGACTGACAGATCTTGGCCCGGGTACAGCGGCTGCCAATGATGTCGCCTTTGAAGGTGTCCCGTACTTCCACTGTTCTTTCCTGGCGAGCGCATCTCCTCCGTTTCCTCTGAAGCACACCTTGTATCCGACGAGGAGCGACAAGACGACGATGACGACCTTGACGTAGAGTGGCCGTTCCGACCAGACCTGTTTCTTGATCATTTGGAGCCGCTCTTCGCCATTCCCGGCGCGGTGAGAGACTCCCTTTTCGGGATCGAGGTCCATCGTCGACACCTTGTGGAACCGCGACATGTCGTCGCCGGCAAGGGTCGAAAGATAGATTTGATACGGCGGAGTCTTGGCGCCGTGAATTCGGCATCGACGTCGAATATTCAAAACACCTCTCCCTCGGTAGAGTACCGCTTTCGCGACTTTCGGCGCCGCAGCGCCAGAATTGGACAGAACGGAAAGAAAATTGCACACGAAAAGAATCAGAGCTAAAATCCATTTTTATTTTGACATGTTCGAGAGTAAGTTCAGTTTTGTAATTCGACGTAGTTTGCTATTGCCACAGCGATTTGGGTGGGTTAGTGAACACGCCCATGCGTGTAAGGAGCGAGGAATGACAGCTTACCAGGGAACACTCCAATTTCGCCATTCTCGTTGGTTCCCGACCACCATTCCTCGCTGACAAAGTCGATTTGTACGATTCTCTGTCCCTCAGCAAAAGCTGTATAGATTTCCAAAAAAAGCACCCCCCTTTTGTCAGTCTTCAAGACGGTAGAGAGCGGTAGAAGCGAGGCAAGTAGCAAGCAAGGGGACATACAGATTTCTCCCTCTTCAGACATTTCGTAATCGTACAACGCGACAGCGTGATTGCCTACGTCTTCTCCGTTACGAATCACGAAGTATCAGTGACGTGTCGCTGTCATACGGCGACCGAGGACATGGAGGAAGGGTTTGCTCACCCTGCTCAGGTTCAGGTTCGGGCGTCGCGGCCCTCGGCGGCATCGGAGGTGCCGCCGGTGCAGCTGGAGGAGGAGGAGGTGGTGGCGGAGGAGAAGGAGGGGGAGGAGGGGGAGGAGGGGGAGGAGGGGGAGGAGGGGGTGGTGGAGGAGGAGGGGGAGGGGGAGGAGGTGGTGGTGGCGGAGGCGGAGGAGGCGCAGATTCGCCTGCTGGTTCAGGCGCGACCTCGTCTTGCGCCGTATCTTGGTGCGGGGCCTCTTCCTGAGAGTCCTCCTCAATCAACTCCACATAATTCGCTATAACGGGCTCGTGTCAGTCTCTACGGGACCCACCGCATCAAGAGGAGAGAACGGGAACTGACAAGGGAACAATCCGTGTTTCTCTTGACCGGTCGTTTGATCGATTCCTCGAGCGGACCACCAACCCTCGTCGACTTGGTCGACGCCTTCGATGATCTCGCCTTCGATGAGGGCCATTTCGTCGTCTCCGTCTTTCTCGTACTCGAACAAGACCCGAGCTGCGAAGCAAGTCGAGAACGAAACCGATGTCAATAGTTCCGTTCGCAGATTCTTCGGTTCGGAAATTTTCCGAGAGAAACTGACCTCGTTGGCCAGAGTTGGCAGTTCGGGGAGGTAGAGCGTTGTCCGACGAAGAAATGTCGAGTTGTTCGACTTTCTCAGCGAGTTCGTCGGCAACGGGTTCTGGCTCCTTCTTGGTCGCCGGTGCAGCTGGAGGAGGAGGGGGAGGAGGTGGGGGTGGAGGAGGAGGAGGAGGTGGTGGTGGGGGAGGAGGTGCGGCGGCGCCGGAATCTTTCGACTCTTTCTCCTGCTCTTCTTCGCGTTGACTTTCGACAGCACTGTTGACCGCGAGCGCACCGATGCCGGCCGCTGCGACTCCAGCGATTCCAGCTCCGACTCCCAAAGTCGCTCCCGCCGCGAGACCGACGGCGGCGGTGCCACCGATCGCAGCGATGGAAGCAGATTTCGTCGACGCGGCGAGCGAGTCGGCGTCTTCTTGTTCGCGCTGTTGTTTCGCGAGCGCTTGCCGTTCGCTCCACGTCAACTTCTTCTCTCCGCCTCCGACGCCCCCGGCTGCACCTTGTCCCGGCGAGGACGAAGCTGGAGTGCCGGATGACGCCGAGATGGATTCTTGCCAGCGGTTGCCAAGTTTGCCGGGCTTCGATAGTTGGACAGGAGTGTATGAAGTTCCAACGGGAGAGGGTCGGTCGGGGATTTGTTCCGACGCTCGGACGACCTCGGGAGCTTGCGGAGGAGCGGGCGCGGGAGGGGCCGCGGGAGGATTAGGACGCTGAGCGGAGAGTCGGAGCTCAGAATTAGCGCGTATCAATATTCAAGACGGTCGGTGCAAGACTCACTGTCGCTTGAACCGGCGCAGGAGGGGGCGTGAACGATTTCGACTCGTCATTGGCGTCGTTTCTGCCAAACTTGGGGGTCGGAGCGCTCTTCGGCACGTTGATGGACCCGGACCTGATATCGGCCAGCTCGTTCCTCTTAGACGCGTAGGATGTACCAACCGGTGTGGGAGGCGCTTGAGGTTTCGATTGAACGATCTCGGGTCTCCCGATCGGAACGTAGCTCGAAGACTGGACGCAAACGAGTCAACAAGAGCCAAGCAAGGATTCGGGAAGCAGGACGTACAACGGGCTTGGGAGCTTGACACTTTTGCGCGGGCTCATTGTGAACCGAGTAGCGAGCTCCGGAAGAATCTGACACTTTTTTGACGATGTTGCGCGGAATGACATCTTCTTCAGAGCGAGCTTGGATCGTAACGTGGGCACTACAACGTATACAGGAGTCAGTCATGGGGTTATGCCAAAAGGGGGAAAGACGCATACCCAGCGAGGTGTTTCGCGACGGCGGCGGAGTGACTTGGAAAGAGGCCTTTGCGGGCGTCCGGGACTCCCTCTCCGAGCTATCAATTGAGCGTCACAAGTCATATCAGGTTACCGAGGTCAGGAGGGCGGGACAGACGGCGCACTGACCCAAGCGATCAAGACAAACTTGTCGAGTTTGGTGTTTGGGTCCTTGACCCTGACGAAGCCGAACTGCACGCGGCCATCGTGGAACTCGTCTGTGATCTCGTCCAATCCGCCGGAACCTGCGACTCGGGATAGAGCGGCGTTTAATACTCGGAGGGACTGCGGTCTAGTCGAGACGAGAGGTTGTTACCTTTGGACGAGAACTTGAGCTCGGAGGAGACGCCGACGGTCGCGAGAGTGTACAGGGCCCAATCAGTGGGTTCTAGAGAGCGGGCGCCGTTGAGCAGAGAGAAAGAGGGGTGAGCCGACGTGTCCCCACTCGGGCAAGGGTCGTCATCGTTGGCGAGATGACTCACGCCCAGAGAGTACTTCGCGGTACGGGTCGAGGAGCCCCGGTTGAGAGAATTGAACCGACATGGCCTAGCGAGGGACACGCGGGGAAGGGGGGGGGGGCGGCGGACGAGGCGAAGCGGTGCGACTCTGCCGCTGCGTCGGAACTGCGCGGGGTCAAGTGGGTGAGGACGAGGCTGTTCCTTCGCGCGTTGGACGGGTCGAACGGAGTGTCTTGTGTGCTTCGAATTGGAGCGGTCGGGGTGGGAACGAGAGAGAAACACGCCGAAGCCGACTCGCCGAGTTCCCTCATCGCTCACCCGCCCCATACACTCTGCCTGTTTTCAACCGGGACGCGTCTCGTTCACGCGTGTAACGACTCGCGTAGATGGCGCCCAGCGGCTCAAAGGCGCTCGACCTCCCCGTCGTGTCGTACTCTGTCCTTCCGCCGGAACAACACGACCCGCCTCACCTCGACGCGACCGGTCCCCAGTTCATCCAGTTTGGCTACAACGACGGCAAGGTATGGCAGGGCTACACAGAGTGCACCGACCCCCTCCGAGGCGCGAGGTACATGCGATGGATCCGTGAGTCGACGCGCCTCTCCGTCGCCGTCTCATCCCCCATGCCCGCTCTCTGACGCGTCGTGCACTATCATTTGAAGAACCCCTCGAGTCGGACCTCGCGAAACAAGTCGAGTACGACATGGATGAACAAGGCGAGTCGCTCTCCCTCTCTCGTTGCGTTTCCCCGAGTTCGAAGCTGACGGGTTCCAGGCACTTCCGACTGTCAGACAAAGTGTGGCTCGACACTGTGAACCTCGAACGGAAACGAGAGGCCCTCGTCCCGATCGCGTACGAAGTTTTCGAGATTGTCATGGACAAACTCGAGAAGGAATGGTTCGACTTGACCAAATCCATCCCCAAGAAGAGCAACGCCGTCCCGACCGACAACGAAAAGTGCGCAATCTGCGACGACGGCGAGTGCGAGAACTCGAACGCGATCGTGTTCTGCGACGGCTGCAACCTCGCAGTTCATCAAGGTCAGCGCTTCTTTCTTCTTCTTCGTGTGTCGAGTACAGTCGATCTCTTACCTGAATCGTGACTTCCTCGTACAGACTGCTACGGAGTCCCCTACATCCCTGAGGGTCAGTGGCTGTGTCGCAAGTGTACAGTTTCGCCGGACAAACCTGTCGTGAGCAGCCTCCCTTACCTCTCCCTTTGTGTGCATCATTCGATACTGACTCTTCCGTAATGTATTCAGGACTGCGTATTCTGCCCACAACCTTTCGGCGCATTCAAACAGACTACGACAGGCCATTGGGGTCACTTGTTGTGTGCGATCTGGATTCCCGAAACGGGCGTGAGCAATACGGTTTACATGGAACCTATCGATGGAGTCGAGAACGTCCCCAAGTCGCGGTGGAAGCTCGTAAGCATCCTTGTTATCTGCGTTTGATTGTGACCAAAGCTAAAATCGTCGGTGATGCAGAACTGTTACCTCTGCAAGAAGAAACTCGGGGCGTGTATCCAGTGCAGCAACCGGAACTGCTACACGGCGTATCACGTGACGTGCGCGAGGGAGTTTGGACTCGAAGTGAGAATGAAACAAGGCGGAGGCGGAGGCGGAGTCGGGGAACTCAAGAGTTATTGCGACAAGCATGGCAAAGTACAGTGGGACCAGTTCAGTCAATCGCGTGCAGCCGTTCCCTCCTCGACGAGGATCCCTGCCGTCATTCCTCAGCATCACCTCAACTCGACTCCGTCCTCGCTCCCGTCCCTCCCTCCACAGCCTTCCCCTGTGCCCCACTCTTCCACCTCTCATCAAGCTTTTCCTGCTACTACCTTTCCTCAATCCGCTCCTTTCCCTTCATCCCTATCTACTCCTTCTGCGGCACCCGCCGCCATCGTGCCCCTCGCATCTTCAAAGTCGCTCCGGTCGAAAAAGCTGCACCTCTCGCCGATCAAACAGACGCCCGTCGTGCCGCAGTTCATCTTTGACCGCATCGTCGCATACATCGCCAAGGTTAAGGGCTTGACGGGAAAGAAGGACGTCGTTTCGGCCGTGTGTCGGTACTGGAGTTTGAAGCGCGAAGGCAGGACGGGAGCTCCTCTGCTCAAACGAATTCATCTCGAGGTGAATGCCTTCCCGCTTCGATTCTTTCTCAGAAGGAGATGCTTACCGTTCGTCGGGTGGATTCAATTGGATTTGATAGCCTTGGACGGCTTCGGCGACGAGTCGGTTACAATCGGATTCGGACCGAGCATCGAAACTCGAGTTGCTCAAGCTGTTGCGGAGCGACCTCGAACGCGTACGCATGTTGACGGAACAGGTGAGGAAGCGCGAAAAGAAGAAACTCGAGCGTTTAAAGTGGTTCAAGCGCGACGTCTTGGACACCTTCGTGTGGCCAAAAGAGACGAGGTTGCGCGAAGCCCTCGACGAGATTATCAAGTGCGCCATCTCTCTTCCCGATTGAACCCTTCGTCGGCGACCAATGCTGAAGCTAGTCGTACTGCGTCTAGCTCCGACAAACAGCAATACTTTTTGAACCCGATCGATCCCGTCGTCGTGCCCGACTATTACGATATCATTTCGCGTCCGATGTGCTGGTCGACCATGTCTTCGAAACTTGACCGGCACGAATACCCGACCGCTCAAACTTTCGTCGTAAGCTCCTCTCACCTTTTCCTTCGTCGCAAATTCACGTTCCTTGACGCTCGAAATCGATGATTTCTCGCAGGACGATGCCAAGTTGGTCATTTCAAACGCGCAAACGTACAACAAACCCTCGTCGCCCGTCCACCGCTACTCGCTCAAAGTCGCGGCCCTCGTCGAACCCTTGTCCGAACTCCTTGTCAAAACGCTCGACGACCCCTTGTCGGAGCTGTCGGTTCGAGAGCGACTCGCGCCGAGGCTCTTGCTCGAAGAGCCTGCGATCGACCCCGACGCGAACGGTCAAGACGAAGACGCCGACACCGAGGCGAAGGACGATCGAGTCGTCGTCGTGGAGGAACTCGAAAGGGTGTGGTACAACGTACACGACCCTTTGGGCGACCGGAAGAAGCGGGAGGCCGAGGCGGAAGCCGAAGCAGAGAGGGAGAGGGAGAGGGTCGAGCAGGAGAAGATTGAGCGGGACAAGGAGGAGAGGGAAAAGGTCGAACGTGAGGAGAGGGAAAAAGTCGAGGCCGAAGAAAAAGCGCGATCGGGACAAAAGCAGAAGCAGGGGCAGAAGGATGGCAAACGGGGGTCGGCGAGTACTTCGAAGGACAAGGACGAGGGGGCCAGCAAGGATACTACGACGGACAACGGGGACGTCGAGATGGCTCCTCCTCCTCCCTCCGCTCGTAGCAAGAAGCGCAAGGCAGAAAGCGGAAGCGAACCCGACAAAAGCAAGAAGAAAAGTAAAGCTGCGACGCCCAAAACGACCACAGAGACCAAAGTGGCCGATGAGGTCAAGCAGGACAAGAAGAAGAAGGTGCAACCGCAAGCCGCAACGGGTTCAGCCGGAATCGATCCCACTGCGGCTGCAGCAGCTTCGGCAGAGCCGATTCTCTCGAATCGAGACACTTTCAAGCTGTTTGAGACTGGGTCAGTCTTCCCAATTCGCCCTTCCCTTATCTAGTTGCTGAATCGACTCGCTACTCGCACAGATGGGTACTTCCTGAAGGATCTTCTCGTCGTAAACCAGGTCAGTCACTTCAAGGGACATGGTGGGCGAAACTTGGGCTGAAAGATCGACTCGTTCCGTTCGGTTTCTAGTCACTCCTGTCAGCTCGACCATTCCACTGCCCGGTCCCGCTCCCCCGATTGCTTCAACCTCGACTGCGGCAGCTCTGCCGTCGACCCCAAAACCGACAGATCCGGTGCGGCAACCAACAGCCACAAAGACGAACAACCAAGTCTCTTCGGACAAGCCTCCACCAACGTCTCGCAAAGGGAAGGAAAAAGCACTCGCAGATGCTCCACTTGGCGGAGATGATCTCAAAGGCGAAGGTGAAACAAAACCCTCAACAAGTGGAGCTCACGCGCCAGTGGCCCTTGCCGCGAGCTACGCCGCCGGTCTTCGCGAGTGGCAATCCCGCTGGACGATCCTCAACCGCCAAGTCGCATTCGACGACGACGATGACGTCGACAACGGTCCCTCTCCCCAGAAGTCGAAACCCCCTCCGCCGAAACGGAAACCGAAACCCGTCTCGGACGGCACGCTCGTGTGGCACCGCAGTCCCGGGAACAACGCGTGGTACCCGGCCGAGGTGGCCGACCCCGATGGAGACGACATGCCCGCCGTGTTGGTCAAGGCGAGACCGAAAGCGTCTCGTTCTGGTGGCGCGAGCGACAAGAGTATCCCGTTGTTGTACTTTGATGACTCGAGATCGGGGTAAGTTCGTCCCCGCGGCGAACTCGCCGAAAGAGCCCGAAGGTCGCTGACGATGACTGGTCCCGGTTGCACAGTGCTTGGGCATCGAGGAAAGAGTTGAGGTTGTTGGGCGAGAACAAAGAGTTTGACGAATTGATGCAAACTCGGGAGGCTGTCAAGAACTGGGCCAAAAACAAGACGTGGAAACAGTGTGCCGAATACGTCAAAGAACTCGTGAGTGCCTCTCTCTCCTTCCGCTTGTCGTGATTCTCAAGGTCGACGACAAAGTCCAGTGAGCTGATGTTTCGCCGACTTTGCAGAACGAAGCGTACAACTGGGCCATTTCGTTGCAGGAGATCGAGGGAGCTGAAGGTACGGACCCGGATGCTCAACAAGGAGGGGCACAGGCGAAGGGAGCAGGGAAAAAGAAGCGCAAACCAAGGCAGCGGGCCAAACGCGAGCGGAAAAGATGACGCATCGTCACGGGATCTCGAGTTTATCAGTTTGTTGTATGTCTGAATCGCATTCGCCAACGGAAACGTTTCTCTTCGTCGATGTACGATTTGCATTGGATTGCGATAGTACGAGAGGAGAGAACCGGTTGTCGGCGCGAGAAAACAACGCGCTGCGACGCGCGCGAGGAACTTGTTTGTTTTCCCATCTCCGCCCTTCGGCTCGCTTCAGCGTCCCCTCGATTCGGATCGACGCTGGACCATACGAGTCAATGGGTATCAGTGGACTCTTGCCGCTACTGAAGGAGATCACGGTCCAAAGTCACATCAAGGAGTGGAAAGGCAAGACGCTCGCCGTCGATGCCTACGTGAGTCCCTCTCTCCAGCTCTCTCTGCCGCCGAATGCACCGAGAGCTCACTAAGCCTATCATGTATAGGTCTGGCTACATCGAGGGGCGTACGGCTGTGCAGAAGAGTTGGCTACGGGGAAACCGACAGTCAAGTGAGTTGGCATCCCTTGCTCCGAGTGCCCTCAAGAATCGGACGAGACTGATCACAAGGCAATGGTGAAATCAGGTACGTCAACTATGCGATGCACCGGGTGAGAATGTTGAAATACTACGGCGTGACGCCGTACATCGTTTTCGACGGAGGCCTCTTGCCGTCAAAGATGGGCACCGAAGTCGACCGCGAGAAGAGGAGGAACGAAGCGTTGGCAAAGGGCAACAGCTTCAAGGCAGAGGGGAAGCACTCGCTGGCGAGGGAATCCTACGTCAAAGCGGTCGATGTCACGCCCGAAATGGCCTACCAGTTGATCAAGGTCGGTTCCTGTCTCTTCGTGCCTTCCCGCTTCGATACGGCGACGACCCTCCGAAACTGACGGTGCGAAAGGGTAAATGTTTAGGCTCTCCGTCAAGAAGACATTCAAGTCCGCCAATTCTTGTTATACTTCCTCCTGTCGTGTATCCGAAACTGACATGTCGCCAGCGCGATCTGTAGTATGTCGTCGCACCTTACGAAGCCGATCCCCAACTCGCCTACCTGGAAAAGGAGGGCATCGTCGACGGCATCATTACGGAAGATTCCGATTTGCTCGTTTTCGGATGTCGGAACGTCCTGTTCAAACTTGACGGCGAGGGTCACTGCCATGCCATCTCGAGGTCCGATTTCTCAAGATGTCGCGAGTACAACTTTAGCGATTGGAGCGATCGGGAGTTCCGACAAATGGCCATCTTGTCCGGGTGCGACTACTTGGACAGCATCTCGGGAATGGGCCTGAAGACGGCGTACAGACTCATGAGGAAGTACAAGACTGCTGAAAAGGTAGGTGCAGAACGAGACTCTCTTGCGACGCTGCAAAACTGACCGAGAGCTCTGTTGCTTATCAAGGTCATTCAATTCGTTCGTCTCGATGGGCAAATGACGGTTCCCCGCACCTACCCCGACGAGTTCCGCCGCGCCGAGCTCACGTTCCTCCACCAACGCGTATTCGACCCCGTTCAACGTCGACTCGTCCACTTCTCACCCGTGCCCGACTCGATCAAAGACGCCGATCTCGAATTGCCATTTGTTGGAGCTAGTCTCGATCAAGAGTACGTGTGTCGCCTCGCAGACGGCGAGATTGACCCGATCTCGAAACTACCAATCAAAGACCTTGTACCCGACGCTTTCTCCGCAACCGTTGAGTCTATTTTCTCGTTCACGTCCGACCCTGTTTCATTCAGCTCAAACTCGCTTTCGGGGAGCAACGCAGACTGCTCATCGGACGACTCACAAAGCTACCCCCCTCGGCCCCGTGCCTTCGAAAGCGAAACCTTCCCCCAGTCTCCAACCTGCGAAAGGCGCCGCGTCTCTGCTCAACTTTTTCTCCCGCACCTCGAACGCCGCTGCGGGCGGCTCAAAAGCTTCTCCCGTAAATACGGTCAAGACTGCGGCCATCTCCGCACAGAGCGGGAGACGCGGAGGAGGCAAGGAAAACGGGACCGCAGGTCGAGTCAAGGCGGTGGTCGCTCCTTCGCCGAAGAGGAAGAGCAAGTTCTTTGGAGGAGGCTCAGGAAAACAGGACGCTGCCGTCGAGACCATGGGCAAGAAGTCTACAGTTGACGGGACGGAAAGGCAGACGACGAGAATCGCCTCCGCTGAAACCGACGAGGTGGACGACGATGAAGTCATGATCTTCGAGCCGGTAGAGGGAGCGGAAGACAGCGATAGGGACGCGGAGTTGGCGCTGCAAGACGTCGAGATGGATGTCAGCCCGGCTGAAAGCTCGACGCATTCGGAACCGCAAGGAGGAGCGTTCGAACCCGAATCCCCGGCATCTCCCGCTCGACCCCCTTCCCCTACTCCTTGCATCTCTTCGCCGGTCGCTACACCTCCCCCTCGTGGTCTCCCCCATGAGGTTATCCTGTCACCGATCGACCGTCGCCATGGGACCAAACCCGAGGACGACGACGCTGTCGCGGTCAGTAGTCCCGCTTCCAGCGCCCAAGCCGAAGCTGGCTGGGACGACGACAGAAACGATGCACGGGATGCAACCCTTAGCGGCTCCCCACTTCGTTCCGTCCCAGCTCTCCCTCGCTCGGTTCCGGTGCCTGCACGACAGTTTGAAGAAGAAGTCAAACCCGAGCCCGCCGCCAGCAAGCAAAACGCAGTCGTGTCCGTCGCCAAGACAATGGCAAAGAACAAGGCGACCGACTTCATCGAGCTCTCATCGGATCCGATCGACGTTCTTTCATCTTCCGACGGCGCGTTCAACTGCACTCGACTCCCCGAAAAGGTGACACCCCGTCCTCCGCCTCGTCGGAACTCCTTCGGTGGTGATAAGGCGTCATCATCGTCGTCATCACAGGACAAGAAGCCCACCCTGGCCAAAAAAGGAACGGTATCGACGACGTCAAAGTCGGTACGGGTCAGACCCGATCCGCTTCCCATCGGGAAAGGAAAGAAGAGAGGGACTGCTGATGAGGAGGAAGATGTGGGCGAGGTGGATACGGCCGTGCAGAACGTCGCGTCGAGTTGGAGAGCCAAGTTCATGCTTCAAAATTCTTCGGCTTCGAGGGTCAGTCTTCGACATACCTACTCCTCTTTGCGCATTCAGGACTGACATGAGTCCATCCCTTCGTGTCTCTTTGTTGGAACGTACCCAGACCCCGCGTCCGAAAACGACAGTTGCGAAACCGAGCGTCGTAGTCCCGACAGCCTCTGACGTGTCGACGGTGACACCTCGCGCAAAAGCCGAACCTCGCAAACCTTCGATCGAACGCGCTGCCTCTTCCGGTCGGACTCCCCTCTCGCCACGTTCGACGAACAACCGTACTCCCCAAACCTTGATCGGCACGAAACCTCTTCCCCCTCCTGGCCGTACTCTCGGAGCCACGACCAACCTGATTCAGACGAGTACTGTCGACGAACGGGTCGCGAGTTCTCCCAAGAAGCGTCGCAAAGTTTCGACTTGTCCCTCCGTCTCTCCCATCGACGCGACAGCGACCAAGACGACCGTGACTTCGACGACGCAAGTGTCGTCGTTCGAACTTCACAAAGGGTCGTCGTCTCCGATCGTCATCACGAATCCCAAACTCCTCGCGTTCCGATTCAAAGGCAGTTCTTCTCCTCCAACCTGAAAGTACCTCTCCTTCCCCTCCACCTCTTTTCGCATTCCGACCCACCGCCCACCCACCCAATTTGTTTTTTCTGTTTGTTGCTGTTGTTGTCGTTGCACAATCTCCCCCTCTTCGCTTCTTCTTCGCCTTGCCTCGCAAAATATCGTAAAACCCCGTCTATCTGTTCTCTCGTTCGCATTATCTGCAATCACTCGCCTCATCGAACAAGCCTTAGTTTCGTTAGTTTCGAACGCTGTATCACCGACAGCTCTTGCAGCCTGTCCCTCCTTGCTGATGGACCCTCGGGCCGTAGGGAAAGTTCGATTCCAGTTTTTGGGTTTGGTTTTGCTAATGATGAGACGAGGGAGAAACGACAAAACAACAAGCTGAGAAAGAGTACAAGGGATGTATGACAAGCGGGGGAGAGAGAGAACGAAGAGGAGAGAGAGCAGAGAGAGAGAGAGAGAGCTGAGGAAGACAAGCGAGCACCGTTGGCGAGGGGGGTTTTCTCGCTGACGGAGAGGAGAGGAGGGGTTCAAGCGTTTGCGTGCGAATGGTTTCACTTGTTCTTCTTGCCTTCGTTCACTGATGCAGAGAACTTGGTGACGGCTGTGTCGCGACAATACACGATTCTCAGACAACTGACCACGTCTTGATCGCAGGAAGGTTCAAAGGGAGAGACGAGAGGGCTGACCTTTGGTACCTTCGGAGATGGCGTGTTTCGCGAGTTCGCCGGGCAGGATCAAGCGCGTCGCCGTTTGGATTTCGCGCGACGAGATAGTCGACTTCTTGGCGTAGGCGGCGAGCTTGGACGCCTCGGCGGCGAGGCGTTCAAAGATGTCGTACACGAACGAGTTCATGATTGACATTGCCTTGTTCGAGATGCCCGTGTCGGGGTGAACTTGCTTCAGGACCTTGTAGATGTACGAATTGCTGTATTGAAGGATTAGGTCAGTTTCATAGGTGAAGAGCAAGAGAGAGAAGGCGGGATACTGACTAGGTCTCGTGACGCTTCTTCTTGGACTTCTTCTTGTCGGTACCGCCGGGAGCGGCCTTGACGGCCTTCTTGGGAGCTTTACCTCCCGTAGTGGTCTTGTTCGATCCGACGGGGGTCTTGCCAGCAGCGATTGCCATCTGTGGTTGGGAGTGG
Organism: Sporobolomyces phaffii; assembly: GCA_037042985.1. Taxonomy (NCBI): domain Eukaryota; kingdom Fungi; phylum Basidiomycota; class Microbotryomycetes; order Sporidiobolales; family Sporidiobolaceae; genus Sporobolomyces; species Sporobolomyces phaffii. Next base: position 391,625 of record JAWNFN010000006.1, on the reverse strand, counting down.
AGTGAGTTTCGCGAGTCCGAGCGATCAGAGGTGGAGCGCCGAGGGTCACTGAACGATGTAGAGCTGACAGACGGGACTCACCACGGTTGGTCTGAGAATGTGTCGTCTGAAGCTCGGACGGAGCCGGGTGAAGAGAAGGAGAGAAGGAGAGAAGGAGAGCGGGGCGCGCGCGCGTGCGACTCTCGAGTGAGTTTGCCGCAGCACGGCGCTCGTACCTCGCAAACTTTATTTTCTCGGAGTTGGCGGTTAGGGGAGAGCAGTTCAACTTACGTAGCACGAGCTACGCAGGGGTTCGCCTACCTCGAGCTCGGAGGGCTCGATTGACCTCGCGGTTCGCCCACCAGCAACGTTCGCTTTCTTTTCACGCGTTCGCACACTCGCTGCCCGGCGCCGTCTATGCCTGCCGCTCACCGCCAGGGCGGTAACTCTCCCGCTGAATGTAGCGAGTGCAAGACTAGGACCGACTCGGCGAATGTCCGTGGCAACGACGAAACGAGGTGACACCGTCAATTCGTCTTCTCGTCGCGACAGGACCTAACCGTGTCGAGCCTCGCCAGATCTCGCCTCGAGTATCCGACGAGCTACTTACGTACCCGAGTCGAGGATGCCAAAGATCATTTTCAGGATGGAAACCGTCGCCCGGTCCATTCGCCTCTCGCCGAGTCGCACCCAATCACGCCCGATACTTCTTGGGAGTCTCCGTGCCCAGAACGTCATTTGTCTGTCGAGTCCCGCTTCTCAGTCACATCGACCGCCTCCTCCGCCTCTTCGGCAACTCTCACCGCGCCCTCTGCCGCTCGCGGTCCCAGATTCAAGGTCGGATCGTTCGAAAAGGAATGGTGGAAAGTCGATCCCTGCTCCGTCGTCGTCATCGCCAACAGCGAGAGAGACGAGAAGAAAACGTACGAGGATCGATCGAACTGGCGAGTCGTCACGTGGTGAACGCGACGAGCGAACATAGCTCAACAACTCGGAAAAGTTTTCGAGGTTTTTCAATTTTTGGTTACCATAGCCTATCCTCAAAGTCCTATTCGCCCCTGTCTCGCTGTATCGGAGCACCCCACCACGTTCTGGCCCCTCCCTAACCTATACCTATGTTACTTCCTATCAACCCCAACGTCTAGTCCGTTTCCCAGTTCCCTCTCCTATCCTACGACGCTATCGTCTGCCTTTTGCCCCTCGCGATCCTCTCTCAAACCCTTCTTTATTAATTCCGTCTCTCACTTCACGCTCTGTCCATACCTAGTCTTTCAAGTCTTGTACTTACATCCCCACTTTCTTTGTTTGAGAAACACGTTCTACCCCTTCTCGTCCTTACGATCTCTCGTTCTCTCCGAGAGTACTCCGTTGAAGCTCCGCCCACGGAACATGTGGCGGATTCGATATTCTGTCCGTCATGTGGTGTGGTTACGACTGCGATACTGGACCTGAGAAACTGAACCGAGACGTTTGCGATTTACGAATACACTCTGTCGAAGGCCGGAAGTGGATCACACAGGGATGTAGAAACAAGTAACAGCAGTCAGGGATTTGGGACGATGCAGAAGGCACGAGAGGAGCGGGGGGGTGGGGGGACTCACTGCTGCAAAACCCTCTTGTCGAGTAACCTATCCTCCCTACGTCGCTCGGAACCGGCCGCAATCGCTGCTACCGGCGACGACGCAGAGTAAGAAGGTGACCCAGTCTTGGACGGCTCGAGTTCCTCCGGGAGTCGGACCTGTCGCAAGGAACCTCGGAGAGGTCGACCTGTTGAGGGATCGATCGCGACCTGCGTCGGCAATCGCAGGATTCACATCGCGCTGTCAGAACGATATTGCGCGAGAAGAAGAAGAAGACGACCGGGGGTTCAGGGGAACGGACGCGTTCGACGTACGAGAGTGAAGAGCGAATCGGAAACAGGTCTGATCCGAGGGTTTGCCGAATTTCGATCCTCTGCAATTTGTCTTCCATAGATCAGCACATTCATCCGCCTAGTGACACGTAGTCGACAGAGTGGCTGGTTATAGTCCTCACCGCAAGTGACTGTGACGGCGACTTCGATCGACGAGTCCCACACTTTGACGACGGCGGCGCGACAGTACACGACCCAACCCGGTTCGACCGCCAACTTGAACGTCAAGCCGTCGATCGCGGCCGAGCTCCACGCGGCGTGGGGACAGATCCTCCGCGCGGCGACGCTGCTCACCTCTTCGACCCACCGCATGAGCGTGCCCCCGAACAGGATGTTCTTCGAATTGCAGTGTTGAGGTCGAACGATCCAGAGGCACTGTGTCCGAGTCGAAAAGTGTCTCGTCAGATCGAGACCGTGAATAAACAGTAGACAATCGGTCAGCCTTACCATGCAGAGAGTATCTTTGAAATCGACAGTCGACGCAATTTCGAGTCCGCGCTGGTCGAAATTCTCGTCGTCGTCCTTCGCCTTGATCGAGTGACCCGTCGCCCTCGCGACGACTTGTTCATCTGGTACGGCGATCTTGACCCACCCACCGTGACCGTGCTTCAACGCCAAGCGGTCAATAACGCCTTTGTCGACCCTCACTTCGTCCATGTAGCCCTCGATCGAACCGACGACTTGGTCTCCCTCGACCCGAACGTCCGGGTCTCCCCTCATGTACGCCTCCAACAAGATCTCTTGCTCGAGTCGCCCCACGACGGCGTCCTCCCGTGCGCGATTATCCGAACGCTCCCCGAGTCCGAGCGCGACGTCGCGCTCGAGTTTGACGATGAACGTGCGGTACGACGCCAAGAGCGCGTCCGACTCTTTCGCGTTTTTGATCCGGTGCGCGCGCCGGCGCCCGGCGAGGAGGTACCGTTTCTGTTCGAGAAGCGTCACGGGTTTGATCGCGGCGAGTTGGGCCCGGGCCGGACTCGGAGCGCGCGTGAGGTGCAGTCGGTCCGTGATGGCCAAGAGTGGGTTCGGTGTGGGAGGGAGCGTCGGTTTCGCGACGAACGTGAGGTAGGCTGGGTCGGGGTTGTACGGCGCGTGCGTCAGTTTTTTTTTGTCGAGCCGAAGAAGAGGGGGTCCCCGAGAGTCGAGTTACCGTGGCAGCAATAGGTTTCGGGAGCGAGAGGGTCGTTAGGGTTCTCCTTCATGACCCTGACACCGATCTCCATCGAGCTGGAACGTAGAGGGGTACTGGGATCAGGACGAGGTCGGCGTTGCGAGGGGAAACCCGAGGGAAAAGAAAACTCGCCTTCCCCATGCACGGTTGACGGCGCTCGAGATATGGATGACGTCTCCGACCTTGATCTCTTGAAGGAAGATGACGCGGTCGACCGAGATGGTCAGGCAGGGACCCCTAGCGTGCTTCGCGGCGACGAGTCCGGCGGAAACGTCGATGAGCTTGAGGAGCTCTCCGCCAAAGAGTCGCCCGTGGTGGTCGCACTCGGGCGGGGAGAGCTTGTAGCGGTACGAGACGAGTGAGTTGCCCGCTTCCTGCGGCTAGGGTGAGCGGAGTGGACGACGATCAAGGTCAGCTCAAGTCGGGTCGCGGCTGGCGAGTGTGGGGGGGAATCGTCACTCGACTCGCTTCGAGGGGACGCCTTCGCTCGATTGCTGTGTGTCGTTGCCCGTCTGTGTAGGCTAGTGTAAACAGGACGCAGGAGACGACGGTACCGAGGAGTGAGCTGTAGTAGTACGCGATGACGGGTCCGACAATCGCCGAGAGCGCATAGGGCGCCTCTCCGAGCGCCGTGTTCAGAATATTCCCCATCGAAGGAGAGTCGAGGGATCCGAGGGGCGGACTGCAGGCGACCGAGATCAAGTAGTTTCAAGTTGAAAGAAAAGTCCGGAGTCCGACGACGCGCTGCTTCGACCTCGCTCCACACGCCGGCCCAAACCAAGTCTACAGTCGACACAAGATGCAAGCCTTTCAAGGTAGCCTGCGGACAGTCAACCCGGCACTCGTGATCGCTCGATCGTCCCCTGTCGCGTTTCTTCAACCCCGCGCCTACTCGACCGCGCCCGTCCAGGATGACATGGCCGCGCTCCAGAAGAAGCAACTCAGGATGGCAGAGAAGGCCGGCAGGATGAAGCAGAACATGGGCGCCGTCAGTCATTCCTCCCGCTCTCCGCCTCACAAACCTTTTCTCGCGACTGACCTCTCCCTCCCGTTCGAGCGCCTGCAGATGACGGCAATTCCGATCATCGGTACGCCGCTTCGTTGGAAATCAGCCGGCTCAATACCGAACTAACTCGATTCTGGTGGTCACAGCGAACCATGTTCCTCCCGCTCAAGGGCGACAACTCCCTGCGAATGCCGGGATCAAACTCCGCATCAAGTACTGGTGGTTCGATCTCCAAAACATCGGCTACTCGCTTTGGACGTGAGTCAACCAACCGATCCAGGGATCCAACGCGCGCGAGTTTCTCATTTTTGATTTTTCCGACACAGGCGGAGAAGGTGGAACAAGCTGCTGGGCAAGGACTGGTACAAGCAGTTCGAGGAGCGCGCTCTTGCGACGTACCAAGTGACAAACCAAGCCCTCGCTACGTAAGCGCGCCTCGTCCTCCTCGTTCCCCGCTCGTCTCCTTGCTGACTCTTGCTTTCAATTGCCTCCCAACAGTGGAAACTATGACAAGGCGCGACCGTTCGTCGCCAACGTTGTCCTCGACGCGATCAAGGCCCAACGTACGGCCAAGTTGCAAGGGTTGCGCATGAACTGGAAGTTGCACAAGGTGGTCAAGCAGACGGCCGTGTGCGCGCGCGAGCAAGAGTTGCTCAAGAAGGACGAACCGGTCGGACAGATCGCGGTCAGGTTCGTGACTGAACAGGTACCTCTCTCTCTCTCTCTCTACTGAGCTCTCCATATGCGACGCCGCTAACGTCTCGTTTCTGTGTTTGCCAGAGTTTGGAAATTAGCGATCCGCGAGGTCGAGTTGTCGGTTCGGGTTCTCACGCTTCACCCGAGCAAGTAACCGAGGTAGGTTCTTCCTTCATCGAGCTTTCTTCGGGCCGGTCACTGACACGCTCGATCTCGAACAGTACTTGATCTTCCAACGGGACATGTGGAGGCCTGACGACGATTGGAAGTGCGTGAAAAAGGGAGCCAAGGAGACCGATACTCTTGCCAACCCCGCAGATCAACCATAGAACTATCTGATACCGTCATACTGTTGCATACTACCTAATCACGCCATTCCGTGTTGACATGAACGAGAGTGAGTACGGCCGATGATGCGCTAGGATTTCGTCGCGAGCCCTCATCCCGTTTCGCCTCTCATCCTCCCCGCATCGCCGTGTAACCACCTCCACCACGCCTCGGCATCCTCGAGTCTGGACCGGCCCTTCGCTAGACTCGTCCGACTCGACGTTCAGATTTACCTTGTCGATCAACAAGCCGCTGCACCAGCGAGGGCAGGCCGACAACCGGCTTAAACACGATGGCAGGAGGACTCTTCGCAGTATACAGAGACCCCACGGCGGTTGAACCGAACCCAGCCGCGTCGAGGCGAGTGAACGGATCGTCATCCAACTCGAACAACAACAACCGCAAAAAAGACGGGTTCGCCGTCTTCCGCGACTCGGGTGCCGCCGGCGTGAACCGAGCACTCGAGAAGGAGAACCTCGACCCGCCCGGAAAGCCGAACAAGAAGGCCGGGTTGGGCACCAAGGCGAAGAAGGTCCCCTCGGGAGGGAAACTCGGAGACTGCGGTTCATCGCTTGGGCCAGTCAAGGCTGTCATGGGGGACCGGAGGGTCAAGAGAGTGGTTCCGGCGGCATCGACCAATGGAATCTGCACGGGATCTCTGACGACTCGGGTCCTCCCGCCGCTTCCCCCTCTCGAACCCGATTCTGTCGACCTTCCCGCTCCTTCGCCTCCTCGCGCCGCGACCCCTCTCCCGACGTCTTCCTTCGTAGGTCAGTGTGGCGACTCGCCCGCTTCGAACGTGGATTCGGGATACGGCAAAGTGAGCGACGGCGATCTCGAGTTTGAAAGAGGAGCCGATTTCAACGACGAGAGCGACATGTCGCTCGATGCTGATGATGTCGTCGACGCGCGAGACTCGAACCGACGTGCTCGCGCCCTGACCGAGTCTCCTCTCGCCGAGGTGAGCTTGCTGAGACTACAATTTGCACGTTCCGGGTCGTTCGCTAATCCCGTTTGTCGGCAATGGCTACAGATCACGCAAGCCTTCACTGGACTCGGAGGCTTTTCGAACGCTCCCGCGTCGCCTTCACCAGCAGCCTTTGCAAATCGCCGTGCCGCCGCCTCTATCACCGCGCCGACCCCGATCGACCGCAAACGTTCTTCGCCCTCGAAATCTCTCTCGGCTTTACCACCCCGCCTCCGTCCGTACTCGACGACAGCGACGACGAGAAAGGTCAAACCTGGACAGACTGCTCCAGATATGCCGAACCGCGGTCCTCCCTCGACGACTTCGCGTTCTCTCCGGTTCTGAGCTCCCCCCAATCCTGGCCCCACTGCCTCTACTACGACGATGCGACCGTTCCTGGACTGCTCCTCATTTCCCCCACCCTGTTTACCCTCGTCCGATTATACCCGTCGCTACCTTTCCCCCCCTCTCTTCGTCGCCCTCTTTTCGTTTTTCAACCATCGTCTCAGAATTCCCCCTTTTTTGGCTTATCCCTATTTTTTCATCGCATGAAGCCGATTCAATTATCGTTATATAGTCCGTCACTCGGGACTCACGGATACTTTATACCTCTCTCCCTCTCTCTCTCTCTATGTTGTACTCTCACGAGGGTCGGATCGCATATCATGCCCGACTCTCTTACTTCGATTGGAATTGTCACTGTGAAAACCTGCTTTGCACACGTTAATTCTGCACCTCGGGGACAATGTTTGCGACCCTTTGTCTGCAACCGTATGCTTGGACGGCTTAGTTTGGTCGGATAAAGAGGTGGGAATCGAGATGCAGGGTTTTCGCGGCCCGATTTCTCAGCGCGCTTGATCAATTGACGGTGGACAGTTGGCCTGGGCGCTCTGTTGGGCGCAGGAACTCTGGACGAGATCAGAAAGAAATTGAAGCCAGTAGAATTCTGACTCTGAGTACGCGAGGGAACTCAAAGGCGGGCTGAAAACAGCATGTTCCGCTTTGAGGCTCGTGCGTTGCATCCTCTTCTTGTCTAGATTTGATGATATATATACGTTGGGCTTGCATGGCTTTACATGAAAGTCCTCGATGGTCTAGTGGTTATGATTCGGCTCTCTCACAGCCGCGAGCGGGGTTCGATTCCCCGTCGGGGAAAACAATTCTTTTGCCTTTTTGTAATGTGTCCTTTTTTCTCTCCGCTTCGGGCTTCCTTACCCTTGTCATCTCCTTCCCGACGACGAGACCGCCCAAATCATCGCAAGCGTAACAGAGGACGCATCATCAGACACTTCGACCGTCCGCAGCCGCGCGTCTCTTTCATTCGACCCCCACTTGCCCGTTCTCCTGCAGCAACTCCCCCGCTCGCATGAGCTTTTACGATCGATTCCGTCAGCCAGGAGGCGATCTCGCGAGCTTCTTCCGCTCGCTCACGACTCCGACGCGGCAGTATAACACCTCGCAACGTCATGAGCCGACCGCGTACGAGTGGGAGCTCCTCCGGGCTAGACAGGGCGGCACGAAGCGCCTCGACTTTTTCGACGGCAACTTGAAAGGTCCCGAAGGCGCGACGATGGTCCTTCGCGAGTTGCAGAGGTCCCCGGGCGCTTCGAGTATTTCACTGTCAGTCTTACGCGAATTCTCGGGTCATCTCGAGTCGTGACATTGCTGATCATCGACGACTTTCGCGAATCAGGTCACAGAACGATCTTGGAGACGATGGAGTGAGGGAGCTTCTCGTGGGCATGAAGCGTCTCCGAGGAAACGACATTGGAGCGCATCTTCAGGTTTGTTTTTCTTGCTCCTCTATCTCCCCGGATTCATCGTGTTCTGATGTCCATGTTTTTCTTCGAACAGGAACTTAACTTTTCGGGTTGCAATCTGACTGATGTCGCCCTGTATCTCATAACGCTGCAGTGAGTGACCTCGGGCGAGACGTTCTGTCAAGGTGCGAATGTGATTCTGACACTGAGGCGAACGACGCAGTCTTCTCCAGCCTTCGCCCCATCCACCTTCGATAACCAATCTATATCTCACCGCCAACAACCTCTCGCTCTCGCTCTCGTCGCTACCCGAATTTCTCGGCAAAACTCTCTCGTCTCCCTCTTCTTCTGTCCGCTGCTTCTCTCTCACAAACAACCCGTCAATCGGCACTTCGGGGCTCGTCGCACTTCTACCTCACCTGCGCCTCCGTGAAGGCTCCTCTCAACTCTCGCAATTGCACCTGTCAGTGTGCGGCTTGACGCCAGATGCCGCCGAACCGCTCGCTCGGTGGCTCGAAGACCCGAACGGAGGAGGACGGCTCCAGGTTCTCGCAGTCAACGGTTGTATGCTCGGAGCGGCGGGCGCGCGACGCATCGCCCGTGCAGTCATCAGCGGCCAAGCGTCGAGCTTGATCCACTTGGAGTACCTCGCGAACGACGAGGGGGACCCGGAAGATTGGCGGGAAACGATCGAGGCGCTCGAAGCTGGGGAGGCTGAAGAGTCTCGAGCTCAGTGGAAAGACGATCTGCAAAGGGCGAAAGAACGCAACAAGCAAGTTTTCCAGGAAACTCGACTCGCGGCATTGTCCCTCGTCTCGACGGCGCGAGTCCTCTTTGGAGGCAATCCCGGAGAGCCTCGAGTCGACGTTTCAGAGATTGTTCGAGGCGTCGAGTCGAGTAGACCTGGTTACTCGGGCCCCAATGCGTTTCCCGCTCAACCGTTCCCATTCCTACGCCTCCCGATCGAGCTCCAAGTTCACATCCTCCGCTGTCTCCCTCTCCTTGACCCTTCCCGGGTCGCCCACCTCTATCCGCCACTCGATGACCCAACCGTATCGGCGTCTCGTCCCGTTCGAGCTCGACCAGTCGTTTCGCCAACTCCAACCCCGACGCTTTCGTCTCCCCTCACCGAAGCCCAGTTCCTACGGGTTCTCGCACACTGCGCGAACCGTTCAACCCTCGCGACCGAGGCTAGGATCGTCGAGGCTCAACAAGCAGGCCGGGCACCTTCGCTGCGCGACGACGACGCCTCGACACGGACACGGGCGAAACCGGCGTGGGGGCCAGAGACGAGTAGTACTGCGACGACGACGAAGGGCGAGGGGGCTGATCGAGGGGTCGGTGGTGAGGGGTGGGAAGAGTGGTTCTTGCGTTCGACAGGGTGCGATCGGTTCGAACGAGCGGGATCTCTTCCGTCTTGAATACCAAAATTCTTCTTGCTCTCTGCCCTTGTCCTTTTCTTCTTCTTTTCGGATTGGTTCGTAGGCCGGCCGCTACAGCGAGCATTGTTGCAAGAACCCGGAGGGTACACTAGTTACTACTCGTTGTACTCGAACTACTGACTGCCATGGACCTGCGAGATTCGAGAGGACGTGGTTGTACCGTACCGAGGGGGACGAGGGTCCAGAACGAGAACGTTTTCACGCTCGAGTTTGATCCTCCTCCTCCTCCCGACTTGAGCGATCCCTTGGTCGGCGAGGGAGGCGCGCTACCGTCGTCGGATTTGTACTGGTACGTGACGAGCATGTTGGCCTGTCCCACAAGATCCGCACCAGAAGTCAGCTTTCTTGATTCGCACGAAAAAGATGGGGGGGAAGGACTGGAGAGGGGGAATGCGAGGAAAGCTCACACGAAGGGGTCCGACGACGTCTCGACCGATCGCAACGTCCATCGCGACCGTCGTCCTGTTCATCCTCCTTTCGACGACTCCCGGTGCGGCTCGCCGCTTCTTCTTCGGCGAACCTCCACCTCCGACGCCCCCGCCCGATTCCCCGTTCACTTCGTCACCTTCATCTACCATGTCGTCCCGCAAGACCGCGTCTTCGTCATCGTCGTACTCCCAATCCTCGGCGTAGGCCGAGATCGGGAAACTAGAAGTCGGTAAATTGACCGCGAACGGCGGAGGCCCTTCTTCCGCTCCAACTCCCGCTCCTCCTCCTCCTCCTCGTCCTCCTCCTTCGACGACGAGACGAGGGTTCACGTTGTTCGGTCGAGGTCGCGCGACTCCGAGTCGAACTTGGATCGGTTCGTACAACGGGTTCGTCAAGCTGATTTCGAACGTGTACGTTCTCCCAGGTCGGAGAGGTTCTTCTTCCCCAGTCCCCGTTCCCGTCCCCGTCGAAGTCGTCGCCGTTCGGGCAGTTCGACGTAACCCGGAAGCGGTTCCGGCCGCGATCGCGCTCAAGCGCGACCCGATCGACGCGGGCGGTCGACGGTAGATCGTCACCGAAGGGAGGTAGTTTGCCGCGACGAGCTTGATCTTGTACCGAGTCGACGACGATTTCTGCTCTGGTTTGATGAGGATGTGTTTACATTTCGGGCAACGTTTCGAGCGTTTCGCTTGCAACGGAGTTCGCAACGGTTTGAGATCGCTAAATGCCGAAGGGTTTCGCCCCCCAAGAGGTTTAGCGTGCGGCATGGACGAGATATCCGAGCAGCTTCACCAACTCACCTTGACAGGATCGGGGGGTTCCAGCTCGACGTCCATCGCTTGTCGATACTCGCAACTTGTTCGAGGTCCGTCATTTTTCGCATCGCGGCGACCAGATCCGATTCCCTCTGCACGCCTTTCCCCTTGACATCTCTCGCCCCTCGCTTACTTTGAAACGACGATGTCGTGCCGTCTCGAGCGGGGTGTGCGCTGATATACGGCTCTAATTCGTCTCTTGCGGTCCCTTGGTCCACTCCACTTCCGGCCCCTCGCGCCCGCGATGCGAGGCCAAACATGCTCGGGTACCGAGCGTTGAAACCAGGGATGTCTTTGAAGAGGGAGGCAGACGCAGCCGTGACGGCAGCTGCGGCTGACGAGGAAGAAGCGACAGGTTGCTGCTGTTGCAGAGCTTGCGCTTGAGAGCGACGAATATAGGGTTCGAGGTGGTCTTTGACGCGGTCGAATTCGACGAGTTCCGCTGCCCCTTCTTCGGCTTTCTGGAGCTGGACTGTGAGGGGAGGCAGGGTGAGTGGAGAAGGAATGGGTTAAATTAAAAACGGGAGAAAACAAGCGTACGTGCGAGACCGGTCGGTTTCTCAAACGTGATGCCGATTTGCTTCGAGTCCCACCCGCAAAACGTACACGTGAGGAAGTAGGGAGGTTCGCCGACACTCGCAGCGGCCGAGTTGAGAGGGAGGGAAGGGTCGGGATCCGACGCGACGACGGAAAGGGTGTGCACGCATTGGGGGCACTGGAAGCAATTCCTCGCGCACCTGTGCGCTCCGAGCTGGATCAGAGCTCGTACAGCGTGGAGTGCGGACAGGGGAGGGAAGGGCCGCACCTGTTCTTCTCGCCCCTGACACTCGCGCTCGGGACCTCGAAGAGACAGTTGGGGCAGTAGTAGCACGCGACCTCGTTACTCGCGCACGAGTCGCAGCGGATGGCGTCGCATTCCTCGCAGAAGAGGAGGGCCGAGAGCGAATGATGTTGAAACAGCGCGAGCGGGGGTTCGCTCGGCGGAGGGCGCGTCGGACAGAACGCCTTCGTGCACGAACAGTGGAAGAGCGCCTCCTGGCTCGACATGCGGTGAGATGGAACGTGTCGTGTTGCGAGGGACGTGACGACAAAACTTGATCGCGCGACGAGTCACGTCCCTCTACGACGTTCTTCACCCACTTCCGATCCCCGTTTCGGCCGACGCTGGACGACTCGGGACGTCGAGGAGCTGGAAAAGCCGTTCACGAAGGAGGAAGTTCTCGAAGCGATCAACTCGAGTGCGACGGGTTCGAGTCCCGGACCGACAGGAATCCCGTACGAATTCTACAAGGCGAATTCGGCAACGCTCGTCGACTCGCTGGTCGAACTCTTCAACACGATCTGGGAAGAAGAATCGCTGCCTCGCTCTCTAGCGCTTGCGAACGTTCGACTTCTCTTCAAAAACAAACCGGGCTCGGATCCCTCGTCACTGAAGTCTTGGAGGCCGATCTCGCTAAGGGAGACGGATTACAAGCTCATGACAAAGATCCTTGTGAGCCGGCTCAACCCTCTTCTCTCCGCCTCGATCCCTGCCCCCCAGCACGGTTTCGTTCCGGGAAGGCAGAGCTCGGATGCTGGGGTCCACCTCTCTTTCCTTATCGAGAGAGCCAGGCATATGGGGTTACCAGAGGCGGCGCTTCTCTCGCTGGATCAGGAAAAAGCATACGATCTCGTCGATCACGGGTGGATTTTGGACTGTTACGAGGCTTTCGGTGCGGGCCCTCGTCTACTCACTCTCCTCCGAACCGTATACGATGGAACGACGCTTCGAGCGCGTTACAACGTCAACGGGTTCCTTTCGGAGGGAATTGCTCTGAGAACAGGACTCCCGCAAGGCGACCCGCTTTCGTGCGCAAGTTGGATCGTCTCGTTCCAACCTTTCCTCGATGCCCTGATCCTTCGCCAGATCGCCCTCTCCCTCCCCTCGCCTATCTCCTCTCTCCGTCCCGACATCCTCACCGTCCTCGCTTTCGCCGACGACGCAAATCTGATGGTCGAGTCGATTCAATTGGCGCTCCCTCGGCTTCGGCAGCTCTCGACGGATTGGAGAATGGCGACGAACGGGAGACTCAACGCCGGGAAAACAGTTGCAGTCGCAGTGGGGGAGCAGGCAAGGGAAAAAAGCTGTCGCGAGGAAGTGACCTGGAGTGACGAGGAAGATTTTGTGAAGTGGGCAGGCTTCCCATTTTCCCCGCGAGGGGAACTCACTTCGTTTTACTCCTTTCTCCTCGACTCGATCTCTCGACAACTCGACGTCGCCTCCGCCGCCTCTTTCGACGAACCGCGGTCCCGAGTCAAGTACATCAACACCTTCGTCGTCTCCCGCGCCCTTCACGTCCTCGCCTTCCTCCCGCCCCCGAAAACTTTCCTCGACGACCTTGAGCGACTTCTACTGGCTTTCGTCTGGGGCCACGCCACATATCGACCGATCAACAAGACCGTGGTCTTCGCTCCCGTGGAAAAAGGAGGACTCGGCCTTTTGGACCCGAAGCTGATCGTACAAGCAAGCTCGGCGAGATTTATGGATCGCCTCCTCAGGGAGGAGGAGACGATCTGGCTCGATCTCGCAAAGGACTCAATGAATCGGGCAAACAATCTCAGGCCGCTCCCGACCTCTCTCGTTCAGAGGACCGAAAGGTCCTCATTTCGAAACCCGCTAAGTCTCCTCTCCCCCGGTTCTTCCCTCCCAAAAGACGAACGATGGAACTTACTCCTGTCGTTTGTTAGGGAAGTCCCGTTCACTCTCGACCTCGAGGTACTCCGACTCGAGGAGATTCTCGCCGTCCCCCCCGCTCTCTTCGCCTCCTCCCCACTCTCCCTCAACTACCACCTTCGGTCCGTACCGGCCGTAGCCGAGCTGTACTATCGTACGAAAAGGAGGTCAGCGCTCTCGCTCGATGTCGGTCTTTACACGCCGGACCCAAAGAAGAAAGCGATGCGAACTGTCAAGATGGTCGAGTGGTTCAAAGTGGTCGATTCCGTCCCCAAACTGCGACTCCTCCTCCCTCGTATCCTCCCAGCCTACACGCCGTTGCCACTCCCCGTTTTCCCGCGACCTTCAACTTTCGCCTTCCTCGACCTCCCTCCCGCCTTCTCGACGAGCGACGCGAAGAAGGCCCTCGACGCTCGACTCGACCCTCGCCCGCCGTCTCCCTCTCTCGGACTCACGACTCTCGACTCGAAGGGACTGGCAAAGCTATGGAAGTGGGTCCAAACGGCGCCCGCAACCGCGAAGGAGGTGGATACGCATTGGAGGATCCTGCACGGAATCATCATCACCCGATCCAAGATGACAAGATTCGGGCACAGCGGCTTAGATGAGTGTGTCTATTGCGGGAAAAGGGACACAGCGCAACACGGATACATCGAGTGCGAGTACTCGACGCAGTTTTTCGAGGAGGTTCGGCTCGCCCTCGAATCCTCCCTCTCCGACGCCTTTTCTTCGACTCGTTTCTCGCCTCAACAGGTCCTCCTTGGTCTCCCCCTTCTTCACTCCCTCGTCGACAAGGGCATTTGGCCTCGCCTTCGAGCTGTCGTCGCCGTCGTTCTCCAGACCCTTCACGGCGCGCGGTACGCAAGGATTCGAACTCTGGACCCGACCTCCTCCTCTCTATCTCCCTCCTCGCTTGCGACTCTGTGTATCCGCCGGATCACCGATCGACTGGGTTGAGTTTCCGTTTCGAAGAAGTTGCGTACCCGTGTGTAGCGGGGGACTCGATTCGGATTCTCTTTCCCACTTTCCTCCCCTCCTCCCACTCTTTCATTCTTTTGTTTTCTCTCCCTCCTGTTTTATCGAGGCGGTTTTAGTGGTTTGGGGTGTATCCTGTCGCAGCAGGAGTAGCCAGTTCCACACTTTGGGAACTTTTTATGATTTCGTAGTTCTCAAGCCAGGCTTATGAGCTTTCCGCCTGTAATCAACTCAACTTGATACAAAAAAAAAATCACGTCGACTTTTCAGTCCGTCTCCCTGGCGACCCTCGATGCTACACGGACTGCGCAATTGGGACCGCTTCTTTCGCAACGCGTCGGCAGCGTGACTCGGGACGCAGGCCCAAAAAAAAGGAGACACGACAAAAAGGCAAAAGAAACGTTTTCCCCGACGGGGAATCGAACCCCGCTCGCGGCTGTGAGAGAGCCGAATCATAACCACTAGACCATCGAGGACTTTCATGTAAAGACATGCACATACAACGTATATATAACAATAACCATAAACCAGAAGAGGATGCAACGCACGAGCCTCGAAGCAGAACATGCTGTTTTTCAACCCGCCTTCCCTCGCGTACTCACAGTCAGAATTCTACTGGCTCGAGATTCTTTCGCATCTCGTCCAGTAAGGGTTCCTGCGCCCACTCTTATTGTTCAAGCGCGCTTACAGGAGCTCAAGGACGACGGCGACGATGGCGAAGAGGCCTGGTATTGGGAGAACGGCAAGAGGGTCAAGACTTCGCGACGTTGCAGAAAGAACTACAATATCTGACCAACCCGAGGCTTCACCTCAGGACAACCCCAAGGATAGTTTCCGGCCTTTCGTTGTGTAAGACATCCGATCAGAGAATTGGCTGTCGTCGGTCATTGTCTCATGGTCAGTCGTTGTTCAGTGCGAGACAGACGCGATGCCGAGGAAGAGTGCTCACGCTGCTGGGCAGGGACACGGACAGTGCGGACTCACCGAGCAAGCGACGCGAGAGCGACATTGCTGGCGAGGACCGGGCGAAACAGCGGCTGGAGGCTTAGTTCTTGCGTGAGGATTCAAAGTAGGAAGTCGGATCGGAAAGTGCGGTGATGTCCGCAATCGGCAGCGGTTGGGGGAGTAGGCAGTCAGGGTAACGACAAGTGGGGCTGCCCAGTTGCGTGACTGCGGGCGGGGACGAGGGTCGGCAGCTTTGTGACGAGTCGCTGTGAGTAGCCTGATGCCTGAGCTGGCGATGCAGCACCCGGACGATCGAGCAAGTATAGAGTGCGAGTGGGTTGAATCGCGACCGGGTGGAGAGAACCCGTGACTCGCGAGACTCTGTCCCTCTGAGATTACGCCGTTAGACGCGGATCAATGCTTACTACATGATACATTGTACTCTCCAGTCTCTTGCGTATTTATCTGAGCAAGTTGTTGCACGTTCCAACGACGGGCGGTCAACAGAGTCGCCTCGCTTCTCGCCTCATCACACTAACCGGCGGCACTGGGGTCTCGAGCGGCAACTACACGACTAGCAAGACCAGTGAAGCACACCCCAAGGCGACCGAAGCCGAGGTCCAGTCGCAGCCCCGTCTCATCGTCGACCAACTCATCCACTCTCGGCTGCGACTCCGCCACGACTCGACGCGCCTTTCGACGGCACAGTGCACCTCTGCCTTACGACTCGACCGACACGTCGAACGAGCCATCCGATCGCGTAGAGGGACTGTATCGACAGCGGCGCACACTTCGACGCTAATTCCCCTTGCGCTCTCCTTCCCCCTTCCGTCTTTGCCGCGATGCCTACCCGGCACCCACCACCCGAACAACCCCCTCTGAACTCCAACTTGTCTTCCTCGCCGACTCGGTACGACCACCCGACAAGTCGAACCGGCACCGCTCCAGCGACTCACGCGGAACCGCGGCAAGCCAGCAACCGAGGAGGCAGCGGGAGCAGTACAGGGTCGAGCGTACCGATGGCCAGCGGCAGCAGTCGAGGGTTGTCTCCCGCGAGGGAGTACGCCCCTTCGAGATCCGTGAGCGGAGACAGCTACAGAATCGGGGGTCAGGGGCCAGAATCAGGCAACAGAGAACCAGAGACGAGCAGCAAGAGTAACGCGAGACGAGACGGATCCGATCCAGGTTTAGCCGGGAGGGGTGCGGGCGGAGGTGGAGCAGGCGGAAGCGCCGGTTTGATGAAAGGGCACCTCCCCCCGATCAACACTCACCTCCAGCCTGGAGGCAGGATGTCACCCTCTCTCGCTTCTCCAACGAGCGCAAATTACGATCCCGTCGCTTCCGCAAACTCTCACAGATCCTCCCTCCTCGCGCACCCCCGCCCTCTCCCTCACAGCTCTGCCGCGAGCTCCTCCGCTTCGTCCCCTCACCCTTCTCATCACCGACAGACACCGTCGCCCACGTTCCCGCCGAACTCCTCGAACTCGTCCTCTTCGCATCCTCGGTCAGCCGGCGCTTCATCCTCACATTCCCATCAACCATCGTCTCGCCCGGGTAGTTCTGCGTCGCAGAACCGACTCGCAGGCTCTTCAGACGGTCACGAGTTGACGGAACGAGAGCGGGAGCGAGAACGAGGTAGACGAAGAGGAGATTCTGGCGCGAGTGGAGAAAGCGGAAACGGCGCGGGACCAGTCGAGAAGAAGCGGAGCGGGAGCACGACTACGTGCGCAAAATGTGAACTGCCTATGACGGGGCAGTTTGTGCGGGCATTGGGAACAGTGTACCACTTGGACTGCTTCAGGTGTCAGGTCAGTCCTCGGCCCTTCCCTCTCTTTAGTGGACAGCTAACTCACATTCTTTCGCCCGCGCACTCACCCAACAGGATTGCAACAAGATCGTCGCCGCCAAGTTCTTCCCAATCGATGCCCCCGATGGTTCAGGACGACAAGTTCCCCTCTGCGAAACCGACTACTTTAGGCGTCTCAACCTTTTGTGCTCCAAGTGCGGCGCGGCTCTTCGGGGAAGCTACATCACTGCTCTCGGTCCGTCCACTCACCAACTTGTGCTTACTCGCCATGAGGCTACCGGCCAGCTGACACCTTTCCGTTGGCCCGTGTAGACATGAAGTTTCACGTCGAGCACTTCACCTGTTCGGTGTGTCCGACCGTCTTCGGACCTCAAGACTCTTACTACGAGCACGCCGGATCCGTGTACTGTCACTTCCATTACTCGACGAGGTTCGCCGTCAAATGTACGGGATGCAGAACGGCAATCTTGAAGCAATTCGTCGAGATCAATCGGAACTCGATCGACGAACACTGGCACCCAGAATGCTACATGATCCACAAGGTAGCGTCTCTCTCCTCTCCGGGCAAATGATCTGCGAGCTTACGATGTCGGTCCTCCGATAGTTCTGGAACATCAAACTAGCTCCGGCGCCCAAGTCGCCCCAAGAGACTCTACCCGCACCTCCTATCTCTGACCCGAACGCACTTGAACCTGCCGATCCACCCATCTCTCCGATAACTGCGCTCGCGCCGACCGCCCCCCAGCCCGACTACGTCCAGCAAGAAGAGACGGAAACGCCCGCGTCGCTGAAATCTCGGCAGAAACACATGGAGGAGCAAGTGTACCGCATCTGGACGATCCTCTCGGCGTTCGAAGAGAGTTCGGCAGCGTGCATCTCGGAGATGCTCCGACACGTCAGCTCGGGACACTACATGGAGGGCGTGAGGATGGCCGAGAAGTTTGTCCTCCATGTCGAAACGCTCTTTGCGGCGATCGACGATCTCAACAACGCGTTCCGGTCTTCTGGCAGCAAAGGTGGGTCATCTTGATTCTGCTCCTCTCCGAATCCCGCGACGAGGGACAAGCTAAACGACGCCTTGCTGTCGACCTGATCCAACAGAAATGTCGCATGTTCGCGAAGCTCGAATGCTTTGCAAGAAGGTCGTCAACTTCTTCATGCTCCTCTCGCACACGCACGAAACGGGCGCTCGCAAGATGTCGATCACGCAAGAACTCCTCTCGCTCGTAACTGGTCTCGCGCACTACCTCAAGATCCTCATTCGGATCGCTCTCACCGGTTCCCTCAAACTCGAACGCGAATTCTCCAACATGACCGCGATTGGAATCTTCCTCGGTCGGCTCGACAGACTTGCTAGGGATCCAGACGCAAATCGAGTCACGTCGCCGACCGCGAGCGAGCCAGCTTCGAGGTCGTCAAGTCGGGAAGGGGGAGGAGGAGCAGGTTCGGCGATCCGCAAGAATTCAGGCGGGGCCCAAGGAATCGCAAATGGTGCAGCAATGGCGACGAACGGGTCGAACAAAGCTCGACCTTACGGCTACCGGTCCCTCACTCGAGCGGTTGGAACTCTTGTCGGTCAAGGCGAAGCGACAACGGATCTCTGCGAAGGGTGTCGGCTCACGGTCGAAGAGGAATGCGCTCGCCTCGGAACGTCGGTTCGTTGGCATCTTCCGTGCCTCAAGTGCAACCACTGCGGAAGGATCGCTTCGAAGGACCAGATCCCGCCGAACTCGCCAAACTCGAAAGATGAAGTCTGGGTGCGAGAATTCGTTTGGGCCGAAACGAATCCCGAGGATCGAAACGGGGCGGGAGGAGCGACGTTCTGCAAGGAGTGCGCGAGAAGAGACCGCGGAGGCAGCCTCGAAGACGTCGCGGATGGATTCGAGTACGTGACTCGACTCGAGCAGTACGCGTTCCTGCTCTGTGTCGCTCTCAACAAGTTGTACGGACGGCTCAAACAGCGCGGTGTTGTTCCGGCCTGTAAGTTCACTCGTTCGCGTTTCTATTGTCTGGGTGAGTACTAATATCTAGTCTCGACTCGCCCAGACGACGAGCCCCCGGAAGGAAGTGAGCGATCGCTTTACGATACCTACCGAGACTCGACCGACATCAAGCGAATGAAATCCGTTCAACTGGATCGCAAGCTTTCTTCAACGACCGCTCGGATACCCAAACGATCGACGATTATCCAGTCTCCGTCGGGACGGACAGCACAGAGTGACGACTCAACGTTCCAGCTCTTCCAGACGAAGCCTCCTGTTCCGTCACGGAAAGACCAGCCCATCGTCGATCCGATCCGTGGAACCGTTACCCCCCGACAGAACCTCACCCCCGCTCCTTCCGGTCTTTCGACCCCTGCGCCTTCCCCCTCGGTATCAACGCCGCGGATACAGTACGTTGAGCAGCGTCCGGTCGAGGAACGGCATCGACCGACGCTTTCGATCACCTCCCCTCCGGTTTCGACCTCGCACCACGCGCACACCCATTCACTCTCGCACCACCAACCTCCACCTTCTCCCGCTCAGGCGTCCGCAGGACCTCCACAACGGCCCGGCTTTCATCGAGCCACGACGGCGGTGCATATCGTCGACGAACAGACCGACTCTTCGCCTCAACAAGAAGCACCTGGACTCGGAGGAGCTTCGGAACCGACGCAAGACGAAGACGGGATCACCCTCGCCGACTTGCCCAAAGTCATCGAGGCAGAGCAAAAGCGCGCCGAGCAACGGCACTACTTCCCCAACAAGCTCCTGTCCGAACTTTCGGCGCTCGAGTACTTTATCGTCAAACACGTCGCCGCTGTCCTCCTCGCGAGCGAGACGAGCGCGTTGCGCGACGTCGCCCCTCTCGACGACTTGCTCGAGATCATCGATGCGAGGAAGAACACGTTCTGGGGGAAACTGTTCAAGGGCGGGAACGAGCAGAAGAAAGTCAAGAAGAAGGGTGAGTCTTTCCACGACTCGTCTTGACTCTGCCTCGGGTTCGCTAACTCGTCGTACACACTAGGTGTCTTTGCCATTCCTCTCGATGTTCTGGTTGAGCGGAACGGAGCCGATTCGATGCACGGCGCCGGTCCCGGATCTCTTCGAATTCCTTCCTTCGTCGACGATGTCATCTCCGCGATGAAGCAGATGGGTGCGTAGACATGTCTTCTGCCTCTTTGATACCGACCACTAACACCGACATTGCTGATGGCTTGCAGACATGTCGATCGAGGGTATCTTCCGGAAAAACGGAAACATTCGTCGACTCAAAGATTTGACCGAAGCTCTCGACCGCGACTCGGGCACCGTCAACCTCTCTGACGATAATCCGGTTCAGCTTGCCGCGCTACTGAAGAAGTTCTTGCGAGATTTGCCGGATCCTCTCATGACTTTCAAACTGTTCCACCTGTTCATCGCAGCTCAACGTACGTCCCTCCTGCCCTATCCCAGTTTAGCGAGCTCAGCTGACATCACTCGCGGATCCTTATAGGTATCGAGGACACGACGCAGCGGAAAAAGATTCTGCATCTCTGCTGCTGCTTGATGCCGAAACCTCACCGAGACACCATGGAGGTTCTTTTCGTCTTCCTCAAATGGGTCGCGTCTTTCTCTCATGTCGACGAAGAGACCGGCTCGAAGATGGATTTGCAGAACCTCGCGACCGTCATCTCCCCCAACATCCTGTACGCGAAAGGCAAAGATCCGGCGAGGGACGAAAGTTTCTCTGCCGCGAGAGCCGTACATGAACTGCTAGAGCTTCAAGACGATTTCTGGGAGGTAAGTCCATAACCTGCGTCTCCGGGCAAGAGGACGCGGATCACAATGACTGACGCCTTTGGACTCCAAAGGTCCCGACTGAATGTCTCTCGATTCTCAACGACCAAGAGCTTTTCGCCAATCCCTCGCAGCTCACGTCGAAGGAGATCTTGGCTAGGGCAGAGAACCACCTGAACGCGAGAGGTGGAAGAGGCGGAGTGTCGATCTCTCGAGGGGAAGCAAGCCCTGCGCAACGACCGGGTCTTCAAGGTGAGACACGGATCAATCGTGTCCACGCAAGCGGCACAACATTATCTGACGTTTCTTTCGTCGTGTAGAAGCATGGTCAGCACCCGCTGTCCCCGGCATGCGTCCGATCTCGACTTCCGCCGCTCCTTCTCATCGCAATTTCAACGAGAGACCGATCTCCTTCTCAGCCCAAAACTTCCCCTATCCTGGCTCAAACGGTGTTCCACTCTCGTCTCCGACTACTCGCAACTTCCCGAACTCTCCCTTCGGCCCGAACGTTTCGTCGTTCGATCGTCGTGGCACTTCGGAAGGAACCTCGACTCCGCCTGTGCGCGAACGCGGCGAGTACCCTGCACCCCCCGTCTTGCCTTCGAAGCAAGGTCAAGGCGCATACCCGAGTCAGCAAGCGCCGCCGACTCAGCCCGTCCGTCCTCGGTGATCTCATCAAAGCTTAACGTATTCGATTCGTTTTTATCAGAGATCGCTTCTACCCCCCTCCTCACCCTGTTTGTTCCTCCCATGTCCCGTCTCTCTCACGACTATTTCATATCCATTGGCGTCTCCCCCTGCTTCCTTCCAATACCCATTTACGCTCTCCCGATCTACTACTCCCTTCCGCCCAATCAGCGCATGTCTAAATACCCCTCTAGTTGCCGAAATTTCAGTTTTCTCTCATTAACGATTCGGACTTGCAAGTCGCGACCCGAAGCTGACGTCGGACAGATCGGATCCGGAGGCTAGACGGTTTCGAAAAGGCGCATTTCGGAATGTTTCTGCTGAATTTGAATTCGTAGAGACGCGCGCGCGATCTGCGATGTCGTCTCGCCCAGTCTTCAGCTGTAGATACGTAGCCAAACGCCAACTCGCAGTACATTACTCGACCGACATCAGCTCGAGGACGACCCCGGACGGGCTCGCTGCACAATCTCTTGGTCTCTACCCCTGCACCGCCAACTTCCGCGCCTCGACTCCGCGCTGCACTTCCCTGGCCCCGGTCTCTCCCTCCTCGATCGAGCTGGACCCATCGCAATCGAGAGGAACGACCTCGCAAACTCGCGCACGCCGTGTGCAGACGAGCCGGGACAAACGAGTGGATAGATGAAGTTCGCGCGTTACCTCGCATCGCATCGTATAGACGAGTGGAGGAACGGCTATGTCGACGTGAGTTGTCTCTCCTCATAGCACGCGAGGCTCTGGGCGGCCCTAGCTGTTCTCGCCTCGCAAGCGTACCCACTTTGGAGAATCTCGCTTTCGCTCGTGTACTCCGCAAATTGTCGCAGAGTGATCGAAGCGAGACAAATCGACTGACTCTTCCTCTCGATCGACGTATAGTACCGACAACTGAAGAAACAGATCGGCAGGGCGGAAGACGAGTTGCTCGAGCTGGACGATGCGGGTGCAGGCCCGTCCGAGAGAGCGAAGAAACCGAAACCTTCGAGGCGAACGACGACCGACAGCGCCTTGCCGATCTCGGCACCGATACATGCTGTGGAAGATTACCGGGCTCACGAGATGGACCTCGAGAGGGGGGAGGGGGCAGAGGATTCGGACGACGCCGACGACGAACGCGTCGGAACTCCGGCGCTCGTTTCGAAATCGCCCGAAACGTTCGAAGTTGCTCAGCAGTCTCAAGCTCCGGCAGCGACGGAGCAAAACGACAACGACTCGGTACTCAAGCGGCCTTCGACATCGAGACGCTTGTCAGGCTTGTCGGCGTCCTCGCGTGAGCATTCTGACGAGACGACAAAGTCTGGCACCAATCTCGTGCCGAAACCATCGATCGATCGCAAGCCCAGCAAACCTCGAATGTCACGGACGAATGGGGATCAGTACAAACCTGGGATGGACCGAAAGGATTCATCAGAAGAGAACCCAACGCTGCGGAAATGGAGGTTCGGGTTGACGCCGAAAGATTCCCTCGAAAAAGTCTTCGATCGGATTCCGCCTCAGTCGAAGCGGTTCTTCAAACTTACCGACAAGGAGCTCGCCAAGGTCGAGTCGTTCTGGGGAGACCGGATGGATCAAGCGAGAGCGCGATTCGACGAGCTAGGACAACAGTGGAAAGAGCTGTCCGGTATGCACACTTCGTTTCGTTATCTCGCTCGCAGATGTCGTCCGCTGACCTCGTGTCCGTCGCAGATCATCGCCAGGAGTATCAAGCATCTCAGAAAGTCGAACTTCACGCGCCGAAAGCCCTCAAATCCGTCCTCCCGAAACACGCGCATTTCATTCCCGGTTCGAACCTCGTCCGTCGTACCTTCGCTCGATCAAAGTCTCCCGATCATCCATCAAAAAGTGGATCCGAGGACAACGCGAACTCGGACGACCAGAAAAGGTCAGCCGAGATGGAAAGGGAGGACTCGACCGCGAAACAGAAAGCGGCGCTTCGACACGGTCGACCCGAAGAATACACTCAGGCTCGGAGCAAGCTCAAGCTAGCGAGTGAGTACCGTTGTCAATGGTCGCGAACGACCCGAACAGAAACTGATCGCGTTCCGTTTGTGTAGCGTTCGAATACTACCGATACCTCGGCATGCTCAAAAGTTATCGAGTTCTCAACCGGACTGGGTTCGCAAAGGTAACTCTATAACACTTCCAGCTCGTCGATAGCCGGAGAACAGTTTGCTCATCTCGCTCCGTGATCTCGACAGGGCGTAAAAAAGTTCGAGAAGGTGACCAGCATCCCTTGCGGCATTCAGTACAAGCCCAAGATCGAGGAATCGAACTTCGTCTCTTCTCCCGATCTCGACGACCTGATCCGCAAGACCGAAGACGCTTTCGCGAGCGTATTTGAACACGGTAACCGGAAAAAGGCACTCGAACGACTTCGAGACTTCGGCAAGAAGCAGAACCACCACTTTGCTGCTTGGAGGGCGGGGATGTTTATGGGCGCCGGTCTACCTCTCATGATCCAGGGTCTCGTCATCAGTGAGTCTGAATAGTCCCGGACGAATTGACAGAACTAGACTGACTTTTCGCCAACTCGTTGCGATCAGGCTGGCAACCCCGGACACGGCTCGAGATCGGCTACTGGGGAGCGCTACTGCAACTCTTCGGCGCCTGCTACTTGCCAATCTTCTTCACCCTCGCATTCTTCCTCAACCTCTCGACTTGGCATCACGGGCGAATCAATTACGTTCTAATCTTCGAGCTAGACGTAAGCTCGAGCGCAACTATTGCAATCGTTGTTGCAACACTGACTCGTCTAATTGACGCTCACAGGTCCGAAACAAGCTCGACTATCATCAATTCCTCGAGGTCAGTCTCCGCTTGTTTTGCCTCAGGACGCTCCAACTAAATTGACTGGTTTTGCGTATGGCAGATCCCGGCGTTCTTTTTCTTCGTCTTGTCACTCTTCTTCTGGGCCGCCTTCTCCAACTTCTGGCCGAACCACATCTCTCCCTCGGCGTACCCGCTCGCGTGGATCGTGCTCACGCTTACGATGCTCCTCTGCCCGCTCAACCTCTTTTACGCTTCCGCGAGGTGGTGGATGGCCCGATCGATGGCGCGTGTGTTCTCCTCTGGGATCGTCGCGGTCCGGTTCAGGGATTTCTTCCTCGGTGATGAACTGAACTCGATCTATTACTCTGTAAGTCGTCTTTCCATGGACCTTGCCGAACTCGATCGGGGCTTACCCTGGCTTTACCTGCGCGCTGTAGATCTACAATCTCGGCTTCCTCTACTGTACTTACAGCCACGGATGGCCAAACAACGTCATGTCGATCTGCTCCACGAACAAGACATGGACATCGGCTGTGCTCGCTTCTCTGCCTCCGTTCTTCCGTCTCGGTCAATCGATCCGACGTTACATCGACTCCGATGGCCTCACGTGGGTCCTCCTCCCATTGTCATTTCGTGCCGCTCTTGCGTTCGACAGCTGAATCTTCGTTTTCGGCAGACTGCACTTGCTTAACGCCGGAAAGTACTCGGCGACGATTGCGTACTTCTGGTTCTACTTCAACTGGAGGATTGACGTGACTCGGAGCGGTTCGAGCGACGACTGGCGATTCGCGCTGTTCATCGTGTTCGCGACCGTCAACTCGGTCTATGTATCAGCTTGGGGTTCGTCTCTATTTCCCTCTCTCCCACCCTCTTGTCTCACCTGACCAAGACGTGGGCGAACAGACGTCCTCCTCGATTGGTCTCTCGGCAAGAGAAACGCCAAACACCCGTGGCTCCGACCCGAACTCGGTTACTTCAAGGACAATTGGTGGCTGTACTACGTCTTTTCGGTCGTCAACGTCATCTTGCGGTTCTCGTGGGTGCTGTACCTCGCACCGCACCCGAGCCCGGCCGTCCAGAGTTACATCATCGCGTTGACGGAGGCTTCGCGGCGGATCATGTGGAACACGTTCCGGTATGCTCTTCACTCTTTCGACTAAGCCCCTTTCCGCGCACCTGACTCACATTCGCTTTGACCTCTCCAGTGTCGAAGCCGAACACATTGGTGAGTCTACCCATCTATGGTCAATGCAGGAAGAGGAAAAGACACTAACCCCTTGCCCCCTCGCGCCAACTCGACAGGCAACCGAGATGGATACCGCGTCACGCGAGACGTCTCGCTCCCGTACGTCACGGCGACGTCCCCCGAAGTGTCGGACCAACTGCCGCTCTCGGCGCAAGACGAAGACGACCCGGGTCTCCCGCTCTCGAAGCGCGTGTTTGCCGCGCTGCATCGGACGCACACTTCGGTCGTTCAAAACTTGGAACCCGTCATCGACGGGTTCGTCGAACACACGGGGTGGTTCCGAGACGGGTGGGCGGGCAAGCGGACGGGCAAGAAGGACGACGCGAGTGACGACGACGAAGGACATGGCGAGGAGGTCGACGAGGACGATGACGAAGACAGCCAGGACGCGGCGGCGACGGGAGGAGGTCTCGATGACGAGGACGATCGAGGCGTACGACAAGTCGTCGATCCCGTCGTCGAGGACCGAACATCTCCCGGGAAGCAGAGGAAGGCGTCGGATTCGTCGATTGTGGGCGTCGGTGCGAGTTCGAAGAAACAGACGCAACTTCGGACGAGGCGGAGGAGGAAACGTCGAAACACGGTCGGGAGCGCAGACGGCGAGAGTCCTTCGTCGTCGGAAGAAGTCGGCTCGGCCGACGACGTGGGGATCAACGAAAAGGACGACGGCGGATACCGCAAAGAGTCGTCGGACGCGGAAAAGACGGACGACGACGGGATTGACCTCGGGGTCCAGAAACTAGGGCTCAAAAGTTCTCCCCTCCGGAGGTCGATGAGGCACTTGAGCAGCGACGAAGAAGATGAAGACGAAGAGGACGACGCCGGAGGGCCCGGAATCAAAGATCCTCACAAGGAGACGGGAGACGAGGAGTTGAAACAAGAGATGGAGGACGCCGAACGCATGCGCAACTTTGATACCCTTTGACTGAGTCTGCATTCATAGATCACAACGGCCTTTGTATACCACTAGCACTATCCGTGATAATCTCATTTCGCAAAGTCTGCTCACAATCTCATTCCGGATCATCTCCATCTCGCTTCTAGCATTACGAAGATGAACATGGTCGAATTTCGCATCTATGACACTGGAGCGGGTTTGTCCAGTCTTTTTTTCGTGCAATTGGCCCCCGAAACACCTCGATCTACGACTACTCGGTCTTGCCCGATTCCCTCCGCTCCCTCTCGAGCCTGACTTTTCTCATCTCTCCCAACGCCTTCTTGCCACTCAAGACGACGACTCCAGACAACAATGCGAAATACGGCAGGGTCGGAATGAGGCGCAGGCGGACCCAGTACGTGACGAAGAGCGCTTCGAACGTGACGAGCGACGCGAAGAGGATCGACTGCGAGACGGTCAGAGTTTGGAGAGAGAGCGAGGGTCGGAGGTAGGAGAACTTAGAGCGAGAGAGAGAAAGTCATTGGAGATTAGTGCGGATTCTTTCGTCGCGAGTCCGCAGGGGGTTTCGAGAACACAAAGGAGAATGAAAAACAAAATCGGAAAAGGGAGAAACTCACGATCGAGATCAAAACGACCCAGGGCGCGAGCACCATGCCGAGTCCGAGGACGCTCACGACGGACCCGACGCGCCTCTCTGGACTCTTGAACGTCCAGTCAATGCGGGGTTGAGGCGAGTATTTCTCGACTTGCCAGTGCGCGGGCAGGTCTTGGTTCGGAGGGTACGGGAACGGGAGGGCGAGGGACGAAGCGAGTTGGAACGTTCCGAGAGGGAGAGATACGCCGCGTCCGTGGTTAGAGTGACCGACGAGGAGAGTGAGCGAGATGGGGGATTTCGAAAGCGAGTGGAGCGCGGGTGGGGCTCGCGAGAGGTCCTGCGTCGAGGGAGCATCGGGGGTTGAGCTCGATGCGATGAATGCGTTGGAGAAGGAGGAGAGAGAGAGAAAGTAGAGACTCAACTAGTTCCCACCTCGCCTTGCCGTTGGCGCGGACCTTGACGACGGCTGCAAACTGTCTCGCGGGTTCCGATCGTTCCCGCTCGTCGACGGGCTGCCACGACACGACAGCTTGGTGCGGCTGGACGGGTTGACTCGACGCGTGGTCCTGCACATGGAACGAGAGCTTGATCGTGTCGGTCGGAGACAGCGCGACGTCGACCAACCGAGGATTCGGTCCAGACTCCGACGAGAACCTGACACCGTGCCCGAGCGACCTCGAGTGAGCTGCACGATGCGAGTAGTCTTGAGCCACGCGAGAGAGGGACTCACGTAGATGTAGAAGACGCAGCAGATGCCACGGAATCAACGATCGACAGTTTGCCCTGCGTAACGCTGAGAGTCGCAGTCGCGACCTGGGCAATGGCCGCCACGGAAAAGTACAACAGTGGTCGGAGCATCGTCGAGAAATGAGTTGAAGGAATACGACACCTTGACGACTTGCACGCAAGTGGTGCTACTCGTTTCCGATGCAATTCATCTCACGAGTTGTATATTTAAGCATGCATCTGACGTTAGCTGTGGGAGACTGATAGGCCCTCGCAAGCTAGCTCGAGCGGAACAAATATCACACTACTCTTAAGTTTCAAAATTTCGAAAAATCGATTCACGCGGTCAGAGACCCCTCTCGATGAACGACTCGATCACTCCCTCGACCGTGACGGGGTATTCAACGAGTTCGACCTCTCCGTCTCCGCCGATCCTCGTGTTGGGCTGCACGAAAATCTTCCTCGGCAGTTTCTTGGCTTTTCAACAACCCGAAAACCCCCCTCACCGGAACCGCGAGGTCAGCGAAATCCCGCGACCAGGACCGAGCCCAAGCCGAGAGAGAGAGCGGGTACCACAGCAAGAGTGGGGATGGGGGGGGGGGGAAGAGGAAAATGGAAACATACACAACACGAGAGGCCTCAACTCGTCGACCCACTCGTTCGTAGGTTTCGTCAGTTTGTCATAGAACGCTTCGGCCCCGTCTCGGTCTCCCGTCGACTTTCGCGTCTGGATCTCGAGCAAGAGTCGACCCATGACGCGTTTCGAGTCGCGCAAGACGGCGGCGCGGTCGACCCGGGCGTACGCGTCGACGAGCGAACCGTCGTCGGGCGACCGGACGAACTCGATCGACGCGAGCTTGTGCTCGATGAGCCAGTTCGTGACTAGCGCGATGCACGAGGAGAAGCGCAAAGGTGAGCTTTGCGGATACTGAGCAGGAGGGGGGGAAAGAGAGTTTCCGCGTCACATACTTCCGAGACGAGCCTGTCCGCACGAAAAGTTGTCGCTCCCGTCAGCGGATGACCTCGACGGGCGAGAGAGAGAGACAGAGAGCTTTACCCTCATGTGCGCTTGCTCAGTGACACCCTTGACAGGATCGTAGAACTCCAACGCCCTCTAAGGAAGGTACCCACCAGCAGCAAGCGGCAGGGATCAGCTTTCCCATCAAACGGACGTAGATCGAGAGTGAATGGAGACGAACGACACCAGCTCTGACCATGACGAGGAAGCTCCAGTACGTGCAATCGTCCCTCTCCTGTTGCGTCGTATAACCAAAGATCTCGAGGATTTCGGGGTTCGAAGCGAGGTACATCGCGACGGCTTCGGCGCGACACTCTTCCATAGACGACGAAATAGGACCCATCCTACTTCCATAAGTCTCGCCTGTGCCACATTGCGCGAGCGTCAGGAGGAGCTCGAACAAAAGTCCAAAGGAGGAGAACAAGAGAGAACGAACCGAATTTGTACCAACTGTCGACTGGGTTTCCCGTGAGAGGGTTGATGATCTTTTTCGGGTCGAACGGGAGGGAACCGTCTTGGTTCTCTTGCAACAACCGACCCGTACCGTGTCCCAACAACTCGTGGTTTGCGACCTGGACCGAAAAGACGCGGTCGGACCAGTAGTCGTGCGCTTGGCGCTCGTCCGGGTGGATGAACGGCACCTCTTCGTTCGGAGCTTTTGCAGACAGGATGTTGGACAGTGATACGTTCTTGTACCCGTGACTCTCTCTCACGTCGTGATCTACTCGTGCAGGACAAGTGTGAGAACGTTAGCGTTTCGTTCCGGTGTCACAGCGAGCTAAAGAAAGTCGATTCTCGCAATTGGGGATGTTGATTCCAGCCGGGATACCACTTGTGGCGAAAGAAAGCACCTCGAGGGCGGTGAAGTCAGGTCGTTGGAATGCAGGAACTGAGGATTTTTTTTGCGAGTTGGTCAAAACGGTTATCAAAGCACGATGACAAGGTCGAAACAGTTTCGAAGGCTGAGACTCACCCTCAAAGTCCTTGCCCCAAGGAAGATCTTGGATGAGAACTTCGGCCTTGTCGACGAGGGCACCGAACTAAAAAGACGGGAAGAACGAGGGTCAGAATTTGGCCTTGATGCTCGCGGGCGTCGCCAAGCAGCAGTCTGACCGTCCCTAGATTGCCTCCAGTAACGGTCAGACTAACGACATCCAGTTTCCTCCGTAGAGAAAAAGACTGTGGACGATCGGTTTGAGATAAAAACGAAAAAGCCACCCCACCTTCTTGGACTCCTCCTTGTTGACGATCGCGCAGAACCCTTCCCACTCTGCCCTCGATCCCGAAGGATCGACATAGTCCTCGATGAACCCAATGTACGTTTCGACGATCGGTCCTTGGTCGGCGACCCATTTCGCACTCGCGTCCTTGTGCGCGTCGACGCTGCCGGTCGCGAACGATTTCTGGTAATCGCTCAACATGGCACGCTGGTTGTCACCGGCAGTGTACTTTTTCGCTTGTTCGAGCGCGTTGTTGACTGTGGCCAATTCGGCCGAGTAGTCTCCATACTTGACCTTGAGTTCGAACCCGGCCTTGTCAGACTTGTACGCGTCGGTACGAGTGTCGGTCTCGGCGGAAGCGACCAAGAGCGTGAAGGAAGCGTCGGAATCTTTGACGAGACGAGTGTTGAGCGTCGAGATGCCCTTTTGCGTGCAGAGGTCTTGAACGGCGTCGATCTCGGCTTTCGTGGGTTTGAGTTGACCGGGGTAGTAAGAAGACACGTGGCCGTCGGCGGGGAAACCGATCGAGAGGGATTCGGCAGGAGTGAGCGAGTAGATGGTTTCGGACAGCGAGTCGAACAGGGGGAGCGCAGTCGAGGACCGTGCAGAGGCGGACACGATCGACCGGAAGGCAGAGGCCGAAGCGCGCGGGATGAACTTTGTGGCGCCGAACGACTTGAAGTTGGACAGGTTGGACAAGACCTAGCGAGGAAACCGAGTTTTCGGTTAACCGACAATCGAGTGTCAAAAGTGGCACAGAGTCCATCCCACCTGGGCACAGTACGCGAGCGTGTCGTCCCATTCTTCTTGGGTGACGCCAGAGTTGGCCTTGAGCTGGCCCAAGTCGGCGAGCTTGTGCGGCGATTGATCCGAGAGAGCAAAGGTCGAGACGACCAAGTCGTAGAGCTGCTCTGCATGTTCGGTCGTTTGGCGCATGATGATGCGACCTCCAGACCAACACGCCTGACTCATGAAGTGAGAGTACAACTCTAGCGTGATAGAGCAGCGAGAGGGGAGGAGTGAGCGACCCCCACTTTGTGAAACGAGACGGGACGGGACTGACTCTCTTGCGAGGTGAGGTTGGCAAAGCTGTCCTTGACGGCGAGGGAGCATACGGGAGGGTTGCGGTCGGCGAGGTAGCGCGAGTCGGGTTGCGAGGCGGTCGCCATGTTGGAACGCGAGCCGAGTCTGGTGGGCGAAGTCGAGGGGGATCTGGTACGGAGTCGAGCGGTGGTGCCAATAGATGCACCGAGTCGCTTGCCAAGAGTCGAGAGCATTCACGAGTGAATGGAATGGAGCCGACGGTGGAGGGAACCTCGCGGGGATTCAATCATTCCTCACCTCGTGCTTCACTCGACCCCGCATGGTGTCAGTCATGCTCCTCGCGCGACCCCTCTCACTGCCACTGTCCCGTGCTCGACTTGTGCCATGTCGTCCGTGCGTCGCTGTGTCCGTCTCGACCCTCTCGGCGCCTCATCTCCCGACCCTCGCGACTCCTCAAGACATGCAACTCGCACGCGATTGGATCGCACAGTTCTCCCTCTTGCCTCCTGCGAACTGGCCCAAGCGTGAGTTCATTGCACTCGTCGCTCTCTCGACGGATGACGCGCGATCGCTCAACATGTCCCCTCGCGTCTTTTCGCCAGACCTTTATGAGACCTCGTTTTCGCGCTCGAGCGGACCGGGAGGTCAACACGTCAACCGCACCCTCTCGAAAGCGATCCTCCGCCTGTCGCTCCCGAGCCCTTCGTTCCTCCCGGCGTACCTCGTCCCGCACCTCGCCCGCTCACCGCACTACTCGCAGTCGCCGCCGTCCCTCCTCGTGTCGAGTTCGACGACGCGGTCCCAGTCTCTCAACCTCGACGAGTGCTTCGAAAAGTGCAAACTCGCGATCCTCGCCGCGGCAAAGCTCGACTTGGTCGGCGAGACGACGGCTGCACAACGCGATCGCGTCAAGGGCTTGGTCAAGAAGGAAAAGGCGAAGTTGGAAAAGAGCAAAAAGATGAGGAAGGACGTCAAGAGTTCGAGAGGCAAAGTCAGAGCGTGGGACTGACGCGGCGCTCTCTAATTCGGTCCCGCACGAACGCGGATTGGAGCGACTCGGGACATTTCGCTCGTCGACAACCTCGACGGGACTACGACAACGCTCGCCGGTCGCTCGACTGCCGCTTCTCAAAACCTGACGCTGCTTGACGAGCACGAGCGCGAAACTTCCGCAGACCAGATACGAGGTTTTCACCACAACTCGAGGCGGCACGCGCAGTACAGAAGACCTGCCCGAGATCTGCACGATTACAAAGACGATGTGGGGAATAATCGAATGGAAGACTTTCGCAAGCATTGCGAGTTTCCTTTCGAATCCGCAACGTGTTTTGCGCGCTCGCTCGTGACAAAGAGATTAGTAAAGGCATCCCAAATGAATCTGTGCTATGCTCGCGAGGCAGTAGTCTGATCCCAGTGCAAGTTCCGTCGCAAATTCGGGTTCTGTGGTTTTTCCCGTGACTCCGAGAGATTTCGCTTTGAAGACCTTTTGACGATGTGAGCTGTTTCAGCCTCATGTCGAGTCAGCCAAGCGCAGGGCGAACAGTGTGGGACCCGCGACGAATTTCCGGCGCGACGGACCGAGGCGATGAAGTCTGGATCTGCTTCCCTTGCCATCCTGCACACTCCGACGCGCCCACGGAGTCCCTTCGCACGCGACCGAGTAGCCTGCAACCCGGAGACTACTGCACGAGCCCGTCTCGGAAGACATCATCTTCGGCTTGATCTCGCGTCGTCTTTACGCTCCCCACCATGCCTCCACGCAAGAAGGCGACCGCCTCGGCCGCTGCTGAATCGAGCGCAGCAGACGACGACGCGACTGGCAATGGAATCGGTATCGATCAGTACGAGCTGCCAAAGAGTGTCAGTGAGTCCTACCACACCCCTCCGTCGTCCCGTCCCTCCCGCGAACCTCGTCTTCGGTGCACACTGACTCACCACTCCGACGCTATCTGTTTCCCCTTCCCCTAGTCGCTCGATTAGCGAAAGGAGCCGTGAGCGCATCTGCCCCCTCCCCTCCCCCTCCCCCCTCCACCCTTTCGCTCAACTTCTTTTCCTTCTTCGGCCGCGATACACAGGTACCCGCCGAAGTCAAACTACAAAAAGAAGTCCCACTCGCGCTCGTCAAAGGTTCGACAGTCTTTATCAACTACCTCGCCGCTCTGTCCGTTTTTTTTCTTTCTTTCTCCTCTCTCTTCCGCCTATTTCTCTCTCTTACTTCAAAACTCTGTTGGAATTTCGCGCCTGATGATCCTAATCCTCGAGGGTGCGGCCCCTCCTTTTTTTTCTTTCTTTTTTCTTGTTGCAATCAGGTCACACGATTTGGCGACCGAGAAAAACACAAAGACGATCACGGCTTTGCACGTGCTCGAAGCCGTCAAGCAACTCGGGTGGGGAGACGGAGGAGCCTCACTCGAGAAACACCTCAAGAAAGAACTGAAAGGCGAGTTCACACACTCTCTCTCTCTGAGAACTCGAGACTCCCCGCTTGCCCCCCCCCCCTTTCCCTCCCTCCCCCTTTTCCCTCCCTTTTCCCTCTCGTCTCAGAATCATCGATCCAATTTTTTTTTTTTTTTAATCTCAATTACTAACACCCACGAGCGAGGGAGCGGTTTTGGCGTTTTTGATGGGGGGAAAAAACAGCGTTCAGGAAGATCAACGAGGCGAAAAAAGCCGGAACCTACGTCGCGCCGAAAAAACAGGGTCCGAAACCCGTCGCGACGGCGAAAGCAGCATCTCGGTCAAAGAAACCTAGTACCGAATCGACTCCCGATGTTGATGTTGACGTAACAACGGATACTAAGACGAAAACGAAGACGACGAAGACGAAGGGTGGTGAAGAGGACGATGGAGATGGAGAGGAACAACTTGGGAAGACGACGACGACGACGACGGGAGGGACGTCGTTGAATGACGACAGGCCCTCGGGAGAACAAGACGAAGTGATGAACGATGATGAAGACGAGGAGGAGGAGGAGGAAGAAGAAGAAGAAGAAGGCGTCGAGGTATATGAAGCGGGAGAGGACGAAGATGAAGAGGATGAAGACGATTTGTTGAGCGATCCTGCTGGAGATGACGTTGGAGTAGAGGAACCGGTCGGAGCGATCGACAAGGTCGAATTGGACGACGTCGAGGACGATGATGATTAGGTCAAGCTAGCTTTTTCGAGGTTTGGGGTGGATTGTCCCTCTCTCTCTCTCTCTGTTCGCAATTTTCACACACCGGGAGAAGTTGGTTTCGAACGATGATTGGGTGGGGGGTGGGGGGGTATTTTGAATTGCAGACCGGTGCGAGAGAGGGTATAACGAAAAAAAGACCGAGGGAGGAAAAAAAACAGCACGCTAGCTAGAACATTTTGAGTTTGTGAAACCTCGGGAGGGACTCCCTCAAGTACTCTAGGTGTTTGACGAACAACGCCTGTGCTTGCACTGCACCTTCTCCACTGTCGTTGACCCTCCTCCGATTTTCGGAACTAAACACGTGGGTATGCGACGAGAGCGTCTCGAGGGGTTCTGATTCTTGCGTCGCCGCTAGGGGTATCGGCTCCGTTGGGTCATCCGTTATCGAGCCGGTCGTCATTGGCGGCGGTGGTCCGGAGGACGATGGAAAGGGTGAGGGGAGGACGATGCAGCCGGCCCCGATCGTGCAGTTTGACTCGACTTGAACGTGAGGGGAAACGCGCGAACGGATTCCGAAATTATTGTGGTCGCCAATCTTTGGTGACTCGACACCTGCAGTTTTCGACGGTCGTCACCACACTGTGAGTACGAAGGATTCCGAGAGGTCGAAAAAAAAAAGGGGGGGGGGGGGCGGAGAAGACTGACGAGCGCCGACTTGGAACAGGTTTGAGTTTCCGATTACGAGGGGTTGTTTGAGTCGGTTCACGATGACGACGTTTTCTTCGAGAATGTTGTCCTCTCCGAGGATGATGGGACCCGACAGCGCGAGAATGGTGCACCGAGGTTGGAGGACGGTACCTGGATGGAAGACAGCGGGGAGACGGCCGTGAGCGGAATATTGAAAGGGGAGCGCAGGGAGGGGGGAACCTGCCTGCGCCGATGGTGATGTCGCCTCGGAGGTCACAGTCTGCTACGACGACGCACTTTGAACCTATGTGGAACGAGTCCTTGCTGCGTGAGGGGTTGAGCGTGAGCGAGGCGGTGAACCGACACGACTGGACACGCGGGCGTACATCTCGGTCGGCATGGACGTGCACTCGGAGTGAGGCGAGAGACGAGTGGGCGGTGCACAAGGACGCGATTCCGAGTTGGACTGCGCCGCAACGGAGGTAAGCGATCGAGACTCGAGAGACGCGACGGGAAATTCAACGTTCACCGTGTCTCTCTCCCTCTCTCGCGTTGACTGTCGACTGCCGTACCCCGTCCCCTCTCGACCACGACCAGACTCGATCCCGGACGCGACCCAACTTTGCCTCGCTCCCGAAATCCCTCAACTTCGCGACGTCGCGACACATCATCCGACCCCTCTCTCGTCCCGTCCCCTCGACCCGTTCACGCACAGCACTGCCATGGACCGCAAGTTTGAAGTCGGATCGGACTACAAGATGTGAGCTCAACCCCATTTGCCTCGCTCGTCTCGGTCGACCTCGACGAGGAATCGCACTGAACCGCTGTCGTCCCCTCTCCTCTCCCTTCAAACAGCGTCGACGTAGTCGGAGAAGGAGCATACGGTGTCGTATGGTAAGCCGCCAACCCCACCGCGCCTCGCCCCCTGATCCACGCGAGGTACCGACGCTCATCTCCGTTGCGGCCCCCCTTTCTTGCTCGCAGTTCGGCAGTCCACGCTTCGACGGAATCAAAAGTCGCCATCAAGGTGAGCATCCCCTCGACAAACTCACATCTGACACAGCAGCCGACATATTCCGTGCTCGCATCCTTCGCAAAATTCAGAAAATCACCCCTTTCGATCATTCAAGTAGGTCCACAGTGCCTTCTACCTCCTCTTCCCCGGGGTTTCTAATTAACGATGTATCGTGCCTTTGTCGATGCAAGTGTTCTGCTTGCGGACGCTCCGGGAAATCAAACTGCTGAGGTGGTTCAACCATGAAAACATCATCTCGATTCTCGACATCGTCAAACCGACTTCGCTCGAAGGTTTCTCCGAAGTCTACCTCATTCAAGTGGGCGACTTTTCGTTGTCGTCTTCTGTGACCTTACGAGCAATCCACCAGATACTCACCACGAGTCCATCGCAATTATCGTAGGAATTGATGGAAACCGATCTGCATCGAGTTATCAGGAGTCAGGAGCTTTCTGATGACCAGTAAGTCCTCTTGTAACTGGACTCGTATCTCCGAGCTCGTGTACGGGTGTGTCTGACTCTCGAACCAACGATCTGCTCTCTTGCCGTTAGTTGTCAATATTTCCTCTAGTGAGTGATAGTTTCGTTCAAACTGCTTCAAACGGCAGCAAATCGCAGCCGATTCCCCTATTCCAGAAGCAATAATGACTCATTCCACTGACGCACCGTCCGGTGTTCTTGCTTCTTCCTGCGCAGTCAAACTCTCCGAGGTCTCAAAGCACTCCATTCCGCAGCGTGAGCCCCCTCTCTCAACGCAATAGTGTATTACAGGTCGTGTGCATTGATCACCTCGGTCCTTCCTTTGCCCATTTCGATAGGGTTCTGCATCGGGATCTGAAACCTTCAAACTTGTTGCTCAACGCGAATTGCGATTTGAAGATTTGCGATTTCGGGTAGGTCGCCCCTGTATACCCTGTCATTCTTGGAGCATTTGCTGACAAATGCTGTACGCCGCAACGTAGATTGGCGAGGTCTGCGATGAGTAGCGAGACGGAGGCAGTCGGCTTCATGACCGAGTAAGCGCTCGAGCTCCTCTCTCGCTCAGCTTTCTAGCCAGTCGCTACACATCGCTAAGACCTTTCAATCTGAATCCAGATACGTCGCGACGAGGTGGTACCGTGCTCCGGAGATCATGCTCACGTTCAAAGAGTACACCTTCGCAATTGACGTTTGTGAGTTTCCCCTCGCCTATTACTTGGTGCGGATCGCGAGCCGTGCCGAGTGCTGACTGAGATCGGTTTGACCACACCAGGGTCTGTCGGATGCATTTTGGCGGAAATGCTGAGCGGAAAACCTCTGTTCCCCGGTCGCGATTGTATGTCATCTCCCAGCCCCGCTCTAATCCATGAATCGACCGAACATGATCCAGTCTAACGTTGCGAATCCCACTTTTAGACCATCATCAATTGACCCTCATCCTCGGGGTCCTCGGTACTCCCCTTCTCGAAGACTTTTACCAAATCAACTCTCAACGCTCGCGAGACTACTTGCGCGCTCTGCCATTCCAGAAAAAGAAGCCGTTGCAGACTCTGTACCCGAACGCGAACCCCCTCGCGATTGACCTCCTGGAACGGTGTCTGACTTTCAACCCGAAGAAGAGGAGCACGGTCGAAAACGCACTCGCGCATCGTCAGTCATGTCGACCTCTCTGCCTAGCCGCTCATCCGCCGACCCGCAAAGACTGACTCGTCTCTCTCGAAAAATCACGCCCGCAGCTTACCTCGATCCTTACCACGACCCCGAGGATGAACCCGTCGCGCCCGTTTTGCCTCCCTCTTTCTTCGCTTTCGACCAACAGCAATTGAGTCGGGAACAACTCAAGAGTAAGTCGCGTGGCCCCTTTGTCCTTGCTGTATTATGTTGCCGTCCATACTTGTAGAAAAGAGCTGACGTCGTTTTCCCTTATCCTCAGCTCTGATTTACGAAGAGATCACTTCGCCTCCGCCTCAGCACCAATAGTTGCACGACGACTGCCTCCGACACAAACCCTGGCGATTTTCGCGCGGTCTCTCTCTCTCTCTCTCCTCACTCTGGTCTACATTATCGGACCCATCCTTGTGCGTTTTTGCTTGCACGTGATCAAGACAAAAAAATCGCCTCGCATTCTCGCTTCCTCTGCGGGGGTTTCGACCCCCCCTCCCCCGCCCTCGCCGTCTTCTTCTTCTGCCTTCCTTTGTACCTGCACTACGGACTACCCGTTCCTCATCCACCTCCAGCATACCTGTTTCAACCTTTCCCCCCACTCTTTCTCCCCTCGCGCTCAAAGTTCCCAAACCCCTTCCCGCATGGCCCTACCCCCCCTTTTGAAAGCTGGTCTTTTTTTTTTCTTGCTGTGTGTCTCTCTCTCGTCTAGGCTGTACTGTAAACCATGTGGGGGTACGAACCCGTTCTTGCTATTTGTCCGCCGCAATCGCGCGACTGTCTCTCGAACTGGCTCAGTGTCTTAACGTTTAAGCAACGATTGTCACGAGGTTCTGGATTGTCTTCTTTTCGAGTTTCTTTTCCTCGCACAGCACAGGGATTTTTGTCTCGTTTTCGTTCTTTTCCTTCTCCGAAACCGGGCGATTCCTCTCCATCCACCCCCCACCCCCCAACAACCAATTTCACCTCATCTTGCGCGGACTCGCGTTCTTGTCACCTCCTCCTCCTCCTCCTCCTCCTCCTCCTCCTCCTCCTCCTCCTCCTCCTCCTCCTCCTCCTCCTCCTCCGACCTGCTGCTTCTGCTGCTGCTGCTGTTGAACTTTTGCCAAAGCCCTCTCGCCTCGTTTCGAGACCCTGACCCACTCCCTCCCGTCTCCGTCCCCTTTGCCGAGTACGACCCACCCGTCGCGCTGCGCTTCTGCGAGTAAGTCTTTCAACTTTGTCCCCTTTGGCAACGAGATGCCGTGAGAACCGAGCTCGGACCCGATCGTCGACCACAATGGCCCACCAACGTTCGGGAGAGGAGGAGGAGGAAGAGTACTCGTTGCTCCTCCTCCTACGTTCGAGAGGCCCGTAGACTTTACTGCGGCGAGGGAGGAGGAGGAGGAGGAGGAGGAAGGTTCGCTGGGGGTAAACGATGAAGCGGTCGGCGCGTCGTGGGCGTGTTCGAGCTCGTGCGAATGGACGAGTTGGACGAGCGCGAGGAACCGAGGAGGGATCGATGGTCCTCCCGCCGCCGCGGTTCGAGCGGGAGATCTGATCGTCGATGCCGCCGGTGACGCGACGGCGGTGGCCGGGGACGGTGAAGCGAGAGGCGCCCTTCTTCGGAGGTCCGGAGTAGATGACGCGGACGACGTGCTCGGAGGTTGCTCGATCTCGGCTCGACCTCCCAAGGTTGGCGCGGCGACCGATTGCGGAGACTGATCGGTGGCGAGTAACGGCGCGTACGCATTCGATGCCAAAGACTTCTGAGGGGTTGAAGCGCGGGAAGACGACGTGTGTGCGGGAGAGGCCGTAGTCGTAAGCAGGTGCGAGAGTACCTGCACGACGCTCCGTCGAATCAACGTCAAGACTCGTGACGGTAACTGAAAGAGGGAGTGCCAAACGGGTGGAGTCAGAGTCGTTGACGGTCTCAGGGTCGGAGCGCGAGGGATCTGGGCGCTTTGCACGTGACTTTGGCTCGTCGGACGGGGAGGGAGGTAGTCGAGGCCAGGAGGTCGTAGCAATGTCGGCGAGGAGGACGTGGCGGCGCTCGTTTCGGGAATCTGACGAGCTTGGACGACCGACAGAGCTTGAGCGTCGATCCAGGGATTCCTGTCGC
This sequence comes from Sporobolomyces phaffii, assembly GCA_037042985.1. NCBI lineage: Eukaryota > Fungi > Basidiomycota > Microbotryomycetes > Sporidiobolales > Sporidiobolaceae > Sporobolomyces > Sporobolomyces phaffii. The sequence continues at coordinate 352,163 of JAWNFN010000006.1, read as the reverse complement.
TGGCACCGCCAGAAAGAGCTACAAGTCGAAAGGCTAATCAGCGAAGTCGTATCCACGGGACAGGTCGACTCTGACTCACTCGAGAGTCGTGATGCTGAGGTTTGCGAAACGGGAGGGGGGAGGTGGTCCTTCGCGCAGGAGCCGAGGCTTGTACTTCGGGTTGACGACGGCGTCACAGCAGCGTACCCATTGCCGTGATGAGAAGCTGTAAAGATAGTTTCAATCGTCTCGTGCTCGACCTCGGCAATGCCTTGAAAACGAGTTTTGCTGAATGCCAATTTGGTCATGGCTTCGACGGGAGGCTCCGACGTCTCGAGCAAGATGATCTTGGGGAGCCTCGCAGTCGATGAGTCGCCTTGAAAAATTCTCGAGAGGTGGTGAGCATGGCTGTCGGTGCCGCATCCGGCGAGAAAGACGAATTCGAGTGTATCGAGCTGGAAGCTGAGATGAGCTGCGAACGACCAGACACTCAGCGGTCTAAGTATGCGTGCAGAGCAGGGCGTAGACTCGCCTCTGATAGCCGCGAGGGTCGTTCCCTGGAGGACGTGGATGAATGCGCAAGGGCTCGGGGTCGAGGAGAAACCTTTGGAAAAGGCGATCACGGCGTCGGTCGTCAAGTTGGTCGAACGGCACAAGTACGAGACGTCTCTACATGGTAAATACGTGTCAGTGAGTGGGCGAGATTGCGGTCAAGGAGGGGTAGCGAGATGACTCACGCGAACATGAGGCAGCTCACGACGGCAGCCCTCCCGAGTTCGCGCGAGACCCAGCGCCGGCACTGCTCTGCGAGCTGGTACGCGATGAGGGACCCGCCTTGACCTCGACAATTCAGGTAATTCTTCTCTGGCTGTGCGGGCGAGCGAGCGAGACGGTGAGTCGAGGGCGGGTCATACTCGAGAACCGGACGAGGGACGTACGGCGACATGGTCCCCATCGAGCAGGACAAGCGCACGGACGGGTGCTTCGGACATGGACATCGAACACCGCCGCGAGAGGTAGACGAGAGGAGTGCGAGGGGGCAGCCTCGGAGGAATGAATGGCCTGAGCGATTCCGCAAGCTCCCCTTTCCTCCGCGTTGATTCACCCGTCGAATTCGTCCCCTCAAATACGTCAGGCTCACGCATACACCTTCGTCACGTCGAATATCTCCGAGCCAGAACCGTCCGTGCGCTCGAAATGAGGCGTGCGAACAAAGCTTGCACCGACACGGCCGACCCCTCGCACGAGACTGGCATCGCCTACTGCCCGTCCCAGTCGTTCTCACTCCTCCACAGCCTCAGCCTCACCCGGTCGAGCACGATCTCGAACCCGTCCCCTTCCGTTCCCCCGACGTTTCCTCGGCCTTCAGCAGGTTTCCAGTTTGACGACGGATCCCACCTCCTCCATCCCCACGTCGTCTTGATCTGTTATCCACCCAAGCAGTCAAGAATCAGCGTGAACGTGAAAAAGATCATTATCGAGCATGATGAGCCCCGAGAACATGGCGCTCGAATCGGAGCGAGAGGGGGGGGGGGGCGAACGACGACGACCAAGGCGAGAGAGAGAGACCCTTTGACTCACATCTGGTTTTTTGTGCGGTGCGATGACGCAGAACCACTTTGCGCGCTTTGACAACTCGGTCAATAGCGCCCACAGTTCCGAAGGCGTCTCGACGAGGTGCAACGCGAACGAGACGATGACGAGGTCGTACAATTCCTCTTCCTCCTCCTCTTCTTCTTCTTCTGCGCGTTCGTCCTCCCCTCGCTCTCCTCCTCCTCCTCCCTCTCTATTCTCGTCCTCGGCGAAACGTTCGCCTCGAGTTCGACCGGATGGGCCTGGAAGTTCGCCCGCCGCGACTTGGTTGAACGACAGTTCGAGACAAGGTAATCCCGTTCGTTGTCGGTACGCGGGCGAGGTGAACGGGTCGGCAGCTGTGATCGATAGCAAGGGTTCCGAGATCGTTGGAGTAGCCGTCGACGGACGCGTCGGACGGACGACAGGTCCTCGCGAGGGTGGGATGAAGGGTCGTGGCTGAACCGGTGGACGTGCCGAGACGATTCCGGGATTCGGCGGTGCCGCAGCAGAAGTGCTCGGATTGGGTGTCATCGCAAGCGATGGAGTCGCACTGGGCCATCTCGACGCTTTCCACGCCAGGAGTGCCTGGTCCGTCGCAAAGACAAAAGGGAAACTCAGCACTATTCCGAAAACCCTTTTTCGAGCGCAAAAAAGTCGAACGTACCTCTGTCGCTTCCCCCGATCCGGCGGCCAAGTCCAACACTTTGATACTCTTTGGTTGTTCCTTCGCGACGTACGTGTCCATTAATTGAGCCAAGCACCGTTTCAGACCCGGAAAGTGAGGGTTTCGATCTGCAGCACACTCGGTTAAACCTCCTGAGCTGGTCAACAATATAGTTCTCGTCGGTATGAGCCACTATGACGGGACAGGGAGGCTCACAAGACTCTTGCACGAGGTTGTAGTAGTTCGCGACTCCGAACGAGTTGTAGTTCTCGCGCATGCTCTGGTTGATGATCCCGCTCGGCATCTTGGCTCACACGAGAGGTTCTCCGGCTGGTCTATGATTGCGAGCGAGGCGTTCAGATGTCGCTATGGGTGAGCCGTTGCTGTTAAGAGATCAAGGCTGCAGGTATTCGCCGTTCAGCTGGGGCGTACGATGGGCGGGCGCAGAGTGTGGCTGTCTTTCTCGTAGCTGAGGCGCCCAGAGCGGAGTCGGTGCCGGTAGCAGAAAAGGCTAAGGAACCCATGATCGCTTCGAGTATGTCGCTCACGTGCCCGTCAAATCAATCGATGCGCAGTGTCTGTGCTACAGAAACAGTCCATCCTTTTGAAAGCAGTTTCGAGGAAAGGACAAGAGGAAATACAAGCTCGTTATGGAACGAGAAAGAACGAGGGATAGAGAAGCGTGCGAGAAAGATTAAATAGGTAAAGATCGGAGGCAAACGCTCTGCTATCAAGGGTCTAACTGGGCAGAACCCCATCTTATAGGTAGCACACTGGAGCAGAGTGTCTGTCGAGTCGCAAGCGAAGCTGTCGATCCCGAAGGAGAGGAGAAGCGGGTGAAGGAAGGGGTATAAGTCGGCAAGAGGGAGTCTATCTACATGATACAGCAATCGTCTTTCTTGGCTTTTGTCGTCGCGATACCCTAGAGCGATTGACCAACCAGTCAGCGTGCAATAACGAGTCGAGGGTGTGAACTTTGCCTCACCATTTCGGCGAAACTGGACGGTTGGGCCCGTTGAGGCTGATTCGGAGCGACATTGATCTCTTGAACCGGCCGCAGCTGCTGTGGTGGCGGTCTTTGCGTCGTGGGAAGGTTCGAAGGTGGCGCGTCTGATAGACGGTACGACTGTCGGTTCGGTCCCGGACCTTGCGGACTGTATCCCGCTCCTCCGTTCGGCGGCATCGAGGGCGTCGCGCGGCCGTTGCTGCCCATCGGAAGTTGCTGTCCCATCCTCGCCGCCGCTTCGACTTGACGCTGAGTGTTCTTGCGCCGCAGAGTCGCGGCCGAACCTCCCGATGCGACGGACGCGACTGACTGACGCGCCGGATTGTAGTTCGAGGGAGGCTGCGGCGGACCCTGATACTTCTGCTGCTGTTGCTGCTGTGAGAGTGGCGGAGGCGGGGCCGAGAGGTCGGGACCGGCGAGAGACGCGGCGAGTTTCGAAGCGGCGATGCGCTCTTGTTGCTCGTCGGACCGCAGCTTGGCGGCCGTACGCTTCCGCACGAGTTTTGTATCGACGTGTTGCTCGTGGTCGTTTCGGTTCAAGAGTTCGGGGTTCGCTTTGTCGAGCGCGTCAAGTCGTTTCTTGGCGTCGTCGTTCCCGTGTCCGGCAGCCTAGCGAGACATGCGCGAAAGGTCAACAGAAGATTCCCAGCCGTTCTCGTAGTCGAACGTACCCGTGAGTACCACCTCTTGGCTTGTTCGAGGTCGATAGGCCCGTTGATTCCGACTTCTCGGAAGTATCCGAGTGCGAATTCCGCCGAAGGTAACGAACGGGCTGCAGCCTTCTCCGCGAAGGTGACGGCGAGTGCTTCATTCTTATCAAAGTTCCCCTCAGAGCCGCACAGATACCATTTCGACAGAGCTAGGGCGGAAATAGGACATCGTCAGCCTTGCATGACACGACAAGGTGGACAGATTCGAAGGCTTACCCATGTCGGCTTCGACCTCTCCATTTTGCGATGCTGTGCAATGTAAACAGTCGATCAGCCCGTGTTCAAGTCGATTCGAAGGAGGAGAGAGTCCGACGTACCGAGAGCGTAGTATTGGACACTCAGGAGAGGGTCGAAGAGACAACCGAGGGTCGCATACTCATACGAGAAACCCATCTTGTATTGAGCCGGTCCGAACGACAAGTACGCGGCTCGTTCTATTCTCCATTTCGCCTCGTCGAGATCGAGAGGGATTTGCGACGTGTTGAGCTGAACCGAAGGAGAGTCGAACTCTCCCGACAGGAGCATGCCGAGGATGTAGGGAGCTATCGTCCGAGACAGCAAAACGAAGGGTTCAGGTCTGCCGCGCGCGTCGCGTACGAAGAACCAAAAGACCGGGCGAGAGACTCACGCTGAGGAGTATCGAGATCGGCCGTGTCTGCCGCTCGTTTGAGCAACGCCATCGCTTTCGGTACGTCTGCCGTGACGCCGATCTGACCCAGCAGGTACGCCATGGCCAACCTGTACGTGCTCCCGCAATCGCCCTTCTCGACTCCCTTTTCGTACGCTCCGACCGCCCGGCGGATGTCTCCAAAGTCTTCGTACGCCCGCCCGATCCGGAACCACGACTTGACGTACCCGGCGTTCGCGGCCGCTTCAAAGTCTCGGAACGACGATTTGGCATCCTTCGAGCGGTACGACGGGAACGAACCCGAGGCAGAGAGGTCACCACGAAGGTAGAGGGCGAGGGGGACAGGAGTCGGAGACGAGGCCGACGTGAGGATGTGGTTGAGAGCTTCGTCAGTCCACCGTACGAGTGTCGGGTCACTAATACGCGACGACTCTCCGGCAGCAGCCTGAAATATCGTCGAGAAGATTAAACGATTGTCAGTTCGCTGAAAAGATTCCCGATACAGTTGCGGCGACGACCATACCTGTGTCCGTTCGATGAACTTGAGAACCTGTTTCGCCCACGCGACTTTTTTCGAGACATCCCCGCCGTTCATGTGAGCTGCGTCTCTCATCGATGCCAACATTTTTTGCTGCGCGGGGAAAAACACAAAGCCGTCAGTGACAAATCGCGTCGACACCGATCGTACGCAGTAGGTCGAGTGGGACAGACGAGAAACGACGAGACGACTCACGTCTGGATGGGTCACACTAAGCTTGTGCGGCGGACCTTCCTCAGGCGAAGCATAGTAATTGATCCTGTTTTGACTCGAGCTCAAACTCGTGCTAGACCCATTCAGGTTCATGCCGTTCATGCCTTGTTGAAGCGAGTTGAAGTCGTTCGGTTGCATGCTCGCAACTCGAGGAGGGCGACCGATTTGTTGCTGAGATGGCGGCGGGGGCGGAGGTCCAGGCATTCCCATCGGTGCCGGGGTCGGAGCGAGGTAAGCCTGAGGTTGTTGAGGAGGCGGAGGAGGTCCAGCGGGAAAGTATGGGTTGATTTGGGGTTGCGCAGCGTAAGGGGGTTGTTGCGGTTGAGGGGGCATCGGAGGGAACTGCCCGTAACTGTTGGGCGGCATAGGGGCTGCGTATGATGCTGGTCGAACGTGCATCGTGTTGGATCCCGATGGGTAGCCTGCACCTCCTCCGACCGAGTAACTCTGAGGCCGAGCGAGGTGTCCTCCAACATTTTGCGAATACGCTCCCCCGCCAGGTGCGTAGTTCCCGTTTCCGTTCGGCGGACCGTGTCCGTTCGGGTACATGTGAGGCTGTTGGTTGTTGACTGTGTTCAACGAGGGAGGAGGGGTAGGAGACGCTTGGAGAGTCCCGTTCGACCAGCGTTCGGCCGTCGTCGTGAGGCGTTCGGTCGGGATCTGAGACGGAGGAGGTTGCGCGCGGGGAGCGGTGAGGGGCGTGTTGAGGTTGTACGGCGAGTGTATCGGGTGAGCTAGAGAAGCGCGCGCAGGGTGAGAGGAGGTAAATGAGCCAAGCAAGTCCTACGTCTCTCGGCTGTGACGGGGAGAGGCTTCGGAGAGGCTCACCCTGCATCGTCAGGCCTAGCTACACGTCTGTGAGGCAGCTACGCGTGCGGACGGCGAACCGAGGAAGATCGAGGGGACGAGGAGGAAGCGGAAGGGGGAGCCTCCGCACGAACGATGACGCCTTGGCGATCCGAGTCGTCGAGTCGTCGAGTCGGCTAGGCGCGAGAGTGTGGCGCGTCACTACTCCGTGTAGCCAAAGGCGCGAGTGGTTGCCGGCGAGCGAGAAGGGGTGAAACACTCGCCAAAGGTTCGATCATCAACACGCGTCACCGACGCAAATTCGCAAACTCGACTTTTTCGTCTCGCTGATGGCTCTCCGAATGTACGAGTGCGATGTTGTAATACAGGTCATGCGGGATTTCACTCCTCAGTGTCCATTTTGTCATCGTCATCTTTGTCGCGCGCTCTGTCTCGCACAGCCGCAGCGCCCCTCCTCCTCGGTTGTTGCTCCTTCGCTTGCCTCGCTGAACTCCCCTCTCCTCCCTCGCGCAACACAATTTCCTCGTTCTCGCCTTCCTCACTGGACACATCTTCCTCGTCGCCTTCGTCTTCCTCGGAAAATTGGGGTTTCCGCCTCTCTTGCATCTCGGGCGAGGGTGAATCGAACTGAGCGAAAGAGCGCTGCAAGGGTGACGGGGCGTGCATCGACTGGACCCGCCGGTGTGGGTGTGCAGGTTCGGAAGGTCCGCTCGAGGACGACGGCAGGAGAGGGTCTTTCCTTCGAGGATTGAAATGTCCGCAGTGTGGGCATCGGTACTCTGAGACACGCGTTGCGTCGAAACCGTCAGCTCATCCTCATCAACTCAGTCACCAGAATCAAGATGCACCACTCACGAACGAAATCGAATTCGTCTTTCGTCGCGAGCCCGTTGTGCGCGAAGCACTTTTGACAGATCAACGCGTACTTGTTGTTGTACGGGTTCGCTTCTTCCGGCGAGACTCCGAGCAAGGCGTCTGCGAGCTTGTCCATGACCGAACGAGATTGAGGGAGCGACGGCGGGAACTGAGGGGCAGCAGGAGAAAAAGGCTGATTCGGGAACTGCGATTGCTGCTGCGGCGAGGCAGGGAAAGGAACGGCGTTGATGCTCGCAGGTGACGGAGAGTTGGTAGTAGCAGAGCGAACATGCGCTTGCCCCTGCGCCTGAGGAGTGGACGGACCCGAAGCGGCCGCGAGTCGAGCAGGAGTTGACGCCGAGGAAGGTAGACTCCCTTGCTTTCCAGTTTGTTTCACGGGTGTCCCAGGTGCCGATCCACGGGTCTCGGCCTAGAAGCGAATGCGCGCCGTGTAAGTATTTTCACAATCTGGTGACACGTCGGATGTGAGCTCACGTTCTTCCTTAGCGCCTCGTCGTATTTCTCGAGCAGATCCCGAGTCGAATAGTACCCAGTCTTCTTCTTGATTTCCTCGACTTTGTCTTGCTTCTTCTTGAGTAGGCTCTTGATAATCATCTCTGTTAGCGCATAGGAACGCAACTCGTCAGTTTCGGGTCGGGGAACAGAGGAAAACCTGAGATTCGCTCCAAACCGACCTTCTTTCGCTTCTCGTCGACGGTAGTAGTGACGGACTAGTCTCCTTGTGAACACAATGCTGCAAATTTCCGCGATGAGTTCCGCCGCTCTCTCGCGCGAAGTATCGAGGGAGGAAACTCACACGACGGGACCAACTACCATCGGAGCGATGCCAGCAACCTTCTCGAAGACGGCGCCACCAGCGGCATACCGGGATCCAACCACGCCAAAGTACCACAGTGCGACGTAGACAACCCAGAGCGCGAGTCCATAAGTGATGAAGAGGGCGTTCGCTCTCCTCTCCCTCAACCGGATTTGCTGAAGTTTGGACTGGCGGGCGGTGATCTTGTCTTGTAGTAGCGACAGGTACGTGTCGTAGTCCACTTCTTTTGTCTGGAGACGAGGGCGGGAGCGAGTCGAGGAAGACGTCAGATCGCGGCGGTCTCGAGCGGATCGGAAAGGGGGACGCACACGAGTGAAAAGGGAAAAGAAGCCCATGCTCGTGAGTCCTCCCGAGTGCTGAGCTGAGGTGATGAGGCGCCAAACGGAGGGTCAAGAGCGAAGCGAATTCGAACTCGCTTCGTCTGGCCTCGTCGACCACACCCAACATGTGAAGCTTCGAGCTTTGTTCATGCAGTCTGGAGTATCTGAGTATTTGAAGCAGTGAGGAACGTCCGCCGAGAGCCACAAAGTTCGAGCGCGGAGCATCGTGTTCTTCGACACCGGAAGCTTCATTCAACTGCCAGGATTCTCGGTTGATGCTAGCTTCGAGTTGGCACACGGTTCTTTCACGTAGCATATACGATTCTCAGTATAGCGTTGAGTCGACCGCGCTTCTAGGGAACCCTTCGACCAGGAGAGAGTAGTCTTTTGCGCTTTGTCGTATACGCGGTTACTTTACGATTCCGCTCAAGGTTCAAAAGGGACCGCTCGAGTCGCACACATACGCTGCAGACAAAGTCATCTGAGGTGATAGGATGGTCAGAGTCAGCACCGACGTAAATCTGTGCAATCAGGGATGACAATTCACCAGATCCGCGGTTTTCCCTTCTTGCTCCCGGGCCGTACTCTCATCGGTTCTCGCTCTAAAAGCTCAATTTCTGTGACATCATATAAGTTTGTTCAGCTGTGGACGATCAAGATGCGCTGAATGTTGACGATTGGGGGATTCTCAAGCTCGCGAAACGGTGGACCGGTCTTTTTGCTGGAATTTTCACTGGTACACGTGCTTACCTAGGTCGCGCTTGCGTCGCATGTAGTACCATTTAATGCCTAGTTTCGTTATCGCAATCCTGAGAGATGAAAGTAAACTCCATTGCTCATTAGCAACGTGACTCTTTGCCAAAGACGGGATTTCTCACTCACCCTCCCCCTATCCAGGCCATGTAGCTCGCTGGCGACTTGACGTCTACCATTTTTCGTGTGCTTGCTGGCGCTAGTCGCCCTCCGTCCATGACCCAGTACAGCAGCGCGAGCGAGAGCGTGATCCAATTGAGCCATTTGCCGACCCACGCTTCTTCCGCTCGGATCCGTTTCAGCTGCCGTTCAAGGGCTTTGGTCGATATTTTCGTCGTCATTGACAGTCGCGATGTGGTCAAGCGAGAGCGACACAACGCGTAATTGTCCAGGGCCGGGCAGACGCGCGAAGCGGATGACGTGTCTGATGTCAAGGGACAGGGGGAAGGGACGCTCGATCAGAAAGCTTCCTAGTTGTGGTCGGGTGAGTACGGCCGCGGAAGCTCTCGGTAATTCACTCAAAGCTTTACACGTCGAGTACAGCGACTCTCGAGCTGGAGATCACGAGATCGAAAGTTTGAGCTTGCAATCGAGAGCCGGTACAGTCAAGGTACAGTGCCGAGCAAAAAGGGGTCCTCACCAAAACTCTCTCTCTCTCTCTCTGCCTCATACAGTACCGCCAACGCACCAACTAGACCCCGAAACGGCTCACACTGCTCTGCAGTAGGCCTTGTGACCAGTCACACACCGATCCTCCGCCTGTTCGCCGTCCCGACATTGCATCATCCTCCACGAAAATGTCACCTGCCGCCTCGACCCAACCGCCTCAGGTCGTCAACCTGTGGTGTCACCCAAGGTCATGCTCTACCATGTTCGAATGCATGCTCCTCAACGCACCACAGTTCCACGTCCTCCACGAGTGAGTTCGTATGCTTTCCCCCTTCAATTCTCGACAGACCTCGCTCACATCAATTCTGAACCCGTAGACACTTTGGCGAAGCGTGGTACTACTCGAAAGAGCGAGTCAGCCAGAGGTTCACCGAGGAACAGTGCAAACAGGGAGATAATTGGGAACAAACGTACAAGAAGGTGAGCTACCGCCTTCCTCGCCGCTTTCGGTGGGACATAGTGTCGTCATGAGCACAAGAGGCATATGGATAGAAGTAGGCAAGACACGGGAGAAAAACGAGACTGTTGGAAGGTTGGAAATGCGGGAGAAGAGGTCGAGACATTTTCGCGTGGTCGAGCGACGCAGCCCCCATGTCTCGGCAGCTCAAGAACTGTATGCTGACATCTAGGTTCCTCTCGTAGTCTTGTGAAGAGCTCGTAGCACCGGTCGAGGGAAAGCGGACGTTCAACAAGGGTCAGTTTTCACTCTGTTTGCCAGTTTTCCCTCTCTCTCTCTCTCTCTCGATGATTCCTGATCCCTTTTCTGAACGTTGGTTTCCGCTCCCTCCAGACATGGCGCAATACTTGATCGACCTGTCGAAACCTTATGGATCCGTCGCCGCCTCGCTCCAAGGTCACGCGACGACGTCCAACAACCCGACGCTCGTCCCGACCGACCTCTTGTTCCGTTCGTCTCGGTCCATGTCGCACACGTTCCTGATCCGTCACCCGGCGAAAGCCGTCCCTTCGTACGCGCGACTGTGCGAGGGAGACGCGTCGGCGATCACGGGGTTCTACGGGTTCGACGGCAAAGAGATGGGATACGCAGAGTTGAGGCGCATGTTTGACTTTGTCAAGTCCGAGACGGGCACGACGCCGTTGTTGATCGAGAGTGAAGAGTTGCTCAAGGACCCGGCGGGAGTCATGGCCATGTGGTGCGACGAGGTTGGGATCGAGTTTGACAAGTCAATGCTCGAATGGGACGACCAGACGCGAGAACACTTGTGAGTTCTTGCCGTATAGCCCCTTTTTATCTGGTCGCCTTGCTGATTTCAAGTGGGTCGCTGCTTGTACTTGTGTGTGCTGTGATTTAGCGACAAGTGGCCTGGATTCCACGACGACGCGAAAAAGTCAAAGGGAGTTGGGAAACAGGCAAAGAATGACGATTCTTCTCCAACGCTCGCCAAGAACGACTCGGGTGCGAAACCGGCGCTCCGACCCGAGTTGCAGAAAGCCGTCGACGACTGCATGGAGGATTATGAATACCTCAAACAGTTCTCGAGGAAACCTTGAACGGGTTTTTGGACTCGGAGGGAAACAGGTTGATATTGGCTTAGATAGGGAGGAAATACGGGCACCATGGCATACCATATCAGCACATATTGGCGACGGCGGGATGAAAATGTACATATTTTGCATAATCGTGATAGCTGAAAGCCTCTCTCGTGAAACTCCTTCGTGCGTGCGTGAGAGAGAAAAATAGTGAAAGCATTAGGCATGGACTAGTCTAGCGTATATGATAGAACAACAGCGATCAGAGAGACAGGGTTAGATACGGGAGGAGAGGCGTGGAAGGGAGGGTACATGAATATGAGCAAAGTACAACACGGCCCTCGCTACCGTCTCGGCTGATCATCTTCAGTGTCACTCGTCCGGTAATCGACCTCGCTCCCTTCCCGACTCAACAACCTCTCGCGCTCTCCTCCTCCTCCTCCTCCTCCTCCTCCCGCTTCCAACTCGCTGTCACTCGTCCGACTGACAACGGCGACGAGCGACGCCCCGCCATGTTCCTCGGCCTCTCGAAGGTCCATCATGCCGTTCGCGACAAAACTCCCGAGAACGAGGACGCCGCCGATGAACGAAAAGAGCGACACGGGAGCGGACCGGTACAGGTCGCCCGCGATCGCCAACGGGATCGTGAGTGACAAACCGAGCGTGACGGCCAATGGCGAAGTCAACAACATGGATCGGAGGTACAACGCGTCCGAAACCTGGGGGAAAAAACCAAACGAGAGAAAAACCCGTACCAGTCAACCAGGGAAAAAGGACGAAAATAGACGACGAGAGACCCTGTGGGCCGATGGAGGAAGAAAGAAAAGAATCGAAAGAGCAACACTCACAAAAGTGATCGAAGCGTTGATCATGATACTCGCCCACAATTCTCCGCCTCTCGGAATCTCGAACCGTTCGACCCCGGTAAAGTGGAGGACGACCCCGACGGGCCACATGAACAGGATGTTCCACAGGCCGACGAAACCAAAGAAGAGCGTCATCGAGACGCGCGCTTCGGAGCGGATTTGAACTTTGAGGAGGAGGACGTAGGCGGCGTACGCGACGGCCGAGAGGAGCGCGAGGACGTCACCGAGGAGGGGGTGCGAGAAGGCTGGGTGGGCAAAAGGTGGAGGAGGATGGGACGGATCGAGAGGGGGCGAAGGGGCGGTCGGGGGAAGGGCGACGTGCGAGTCGTTGAGTGACACGACGGCGACTCCGAGGATACTGAGGGTAGCGACAGGTCAGCGCCGCTCTCGGTGAGGGCGAGACAAAGTTATGGGTCGAACTCACCTCAGAACGACTGCAATCAGCTTGCCGGCCGTGAAAGATTCGACTCCAATCGCCGCACCAGCCGCTAGGGTGAAGAAGCCTATGGTGGCGATTCGTAAAGTGGCATCATCAGTACTCAGCGGTGCAATATGACCCAGTCCAAAACCGGTGTGTCCCAGAACTCACCGCTCATGCTAGTCAGAATCGTCGTCGAACTGACACTCGTGTATCCCAACGCGGCATTCATCGCCCAGTTCGCCGCGAACCACAACCCGCAGAACGCGAGCGCGAGTTTCGCCGTTTCTTGCGTCGACAGCGGAGGGTCGACGGGGACGATCGGGACGTGTCGACCCATGTCTGTCCGGGAAGGCCGAGCACGAGACAGGGATCTCGAGGTATCTCTCCGGTGAGCGAGAGCCTAAGCGAGGAGAAAGGGAAAAGTCAGCAGAGGTGTTCGAGCGAGGGGAATCGGAAAGAGAGTTGTCGAGGACTTGCATCTGGTCGATGGGGGTTGCCATTGATCTCGATAAACTGTGTCGGAGTGAAGCTACAGGCACGGATAAAGTGAGTGAGAAGTGGTACGAGGGGCCAAAGGGGGGGATGAATGGTGGCTCACGCGTTTAGGCGTTGATCGTTTTTGTTCCCGCTGACAATGACGCTCCTCGCGCTGACGCTCCTGATACTTTCACTTCCATCTCTATCACCATCCGTTTTCTTGCCTGACCACGAATTACGCAGATACCGTACTCCCGGTCGAATGAGGTAGAGCGAGAAGGTCGAGGTGCAAATCCATGTCACGAGAAAAGGTTTGCTGCTCGGGCGATCACGACGTCAGCGACGGGGAGAAAGGGGATCGCGTACGCAGGAGAGACTCACTTGTAGTCCATTCCGGTAAACATCTCTGCGAGCGAGAACGAAAGATGGAGAAAAGGAACGTCAGTTTTCAGTCTGCTCGCATATGGGTCGGCAACAAAGCCTCCGCGGTTGCCAAATAATCCCGACGAGACCATGCTCAATGTGCTTGCTCTACCAGGCCTGCTGACGACACCTGAACCTGTGGTGGTGGACAGGCAAGTCGTCTGACTCGATTCTTGTCGTTGAGCGATATCATTCCCTCTTCCTGCCGGTACCACCGCTCAGAGACCTGTTCCGCGCGAGTTCGCGAAGACCTTTGTGCAGTCGCAGATGGAGTACCGGAACGAGGACGGTGGACTTGCCGGACATGAGGAAAGAAGACTATCGGAACTCCCGCGTCAGTCGGCGTCTCGGGTTCCCGGTGGAGTGAAGGGGAGACTGACCGAGACCCAGAGGAGGACGACGAGAATGAGGAGCGAGGTGCCGAGGAGGTACTCTCCCTTCTTGAGTTCGACCGCGAGCGGGACGAGTTCGTCGGGGATGCGCGCCCTCGAGGGGGACCTGGACCGGGACATGGTCGTGCAGCAGGGTCGAGCCGGCTAGACCCGCTACGAGATGGATGATGGAATCGAACGGTGCAGGACAAAGTACGACTCGCGTTAACGTTACAGCTGATTTCAAAACCGGATGGAATACATTTTTTTTTCGGCTTTTTTTTCGAAATTCTCTATAACGCAGTCTAGCGCTCCTGAATGCCTCGCGGATGCTTCGTAATACTACAGAGATATGGTAGAGTCGGAAGAGAGCGCATGAAGAGAGCGTAGCAACACGGATAGCCCCTGAACAAGGTTGAGTGACATCGCGTCCTCGCTTCTCTGCAGTCACACTCGCGCTTCTCGCCGCGTCGTCATGGTCCATACTCGCCGAAAGAAAGGAAACGCTTCTGCCGCACCGAGCATCCCATCCGATAGCGACGAAGAGCAAGATGCCGAAGATCGTGTTTGTGTGTCTCCGAGCTGTTCTCGCAGCCATGGCTCGATTCAGAACTCACGAAGAACCTCTCAGACACGATCAGCGTCACATGGGTCAGCCCGAGCTCCGCCAAGAAGTCCACGTCAATTACGAAAAAAATCACAGGCTGTCGCTTCCCCGTCTCGACGGACCCGGGCGAATTGCAGACGGACTTCCTCACCTGCATTTTACAAAGGTTCAACAAGTTGGGCGAATTCATCCAGTTCATTGCAGACGGCGAGTAAGGCGTCTGTCTAACGTTCTGTTTCTCGCGCTCGCTAATTTCTGCTCGAGCTCGAGCAGTGACTCTCCACGCTCGGGCCTACCCTTCGAGTATGGCGTTACCAAAGCTACGTACGTACCTCCTCATTTCCGCGCGCTCGATGCGAGACACTGAGACTGTCAACAAATCAGTTTGGGAAACCTCACCAGGTGCTCGGAGTGGGATGAATTCGAGACGTTCCTGACCGATGTTGCCCATTACAAAAAGCAAGAAATCTCAATTGTAGTCAACGAGGCGTGGTTGAGCGAATGGGCCGTTCGCGCAGTGAGTCCTATGTCTCGATCTCGTTTTCTCGCCGCTAATTACAAGCTCCTTCATTATCTCCCAGGACGACGAAGAAGACGGAGACGGAGACGAAGACGACGACGACGACGGCGACAACGGCGCTGGACAAGGAGGAAAGAAACGCAGGGGAGGGAGCGCTTTCAGGGACGGCAAAGTGCGTTTCCTTCTTTCCTTTCCGCGTGCCCACTTGACTGATCATTTCCGGGACGACAGAAAGCGAAAATGAACAAGGTCAACGGGCGTGCGCTCGAAAGAGGAAATCTCCACGCTCGCCTCCTCGCACTCTACGGGGAGAGCGGGTATACTGGTTTGTTCATTTTTCGCTCGATCCCAAGCTCGTGCCACTCACGACTCAGTCTCCATTTCAGATCCGAATGACCCGCAAGGTCTTCCGCTCGCGGTCACTCACGCGGTGGCCTCGGAATGGGTCACTGCCATGGTACGTTTTTTCATTTTTTTTTTCATTCCTTCACCTTTCGCAGTACCGCTGATGACCATCGTTCAGCTCATACCGGGATCGAATGTCACGCTCGAAGCGCCTCCACAAGCGCTTCTTCTTAACAAGAAGGCTTCGAGTGTTCGTCGCGTCGGAACTGGAGTACCGGCGGGACCGAGCACAATAAATATCAACAATGATTTCAAAGGTTTGGCGGAGTTACTCACTGCCGCACACGGACGTTCGCCCGACCTCGGAGACGCCGCGAAACGCGACGTTCAGTACGAATGGACTGACGAGAATAAAGATCTCTTCCGCTTGTGCGTCTCGTCCAGCGACTCGATTTGTCGGAAACTACTCACGTGACCCGCTCTCGACGTTCGCTACAGGGAGATGATCCTCGAATTCGATGTGTCTTTCGTCGATCTGGTCCAGCAAGAAAAGCTGTCCGCCTCTCTTCTCCGCACCTTGAGCCGTAACGAAGTCCTCGACCTCGCACAACGTCGAGGTGTCAAGGTACCCCTTGGGGACGTGATACGCCTGCTTCAAAAGGCGTCGAAACCTAAGGAATAGGTTGACCGTAGTGTCTCGTTTCGCATTTTTCCCCATTTGTGTGATCGTCCTCTCGCTTGTTGTCGTGCTACTACTCCGCCTAAGTCTGAGCTGTCCAAAGGTCCTCTCTCCCATGTACGAGTCTCGATTGTTAGTCCATTTTTTGCAACAGTGATTACAAGATTTCATCCAGTATTCAAATGTAGCCGCAGTGGTGGAAGAAACCATGAGCCTCCTCCGACCCCACTGACGATATCAACTCGTCGAGCAGATCGATCGCTTGGTCTTCGTCGAGATACGCAAAAGCGTCTTCGTATCGTCGACAACGAGCTTTCAAGACCGAGAACGCTTCTTCGATGGGCATCAGATCGGGTGAGTAGGGAGGGAGAAAGATGATCTCGACTCCTGAAGGAGCGTAGAAGAGATGTAGCGGCAGAACGAGCGAGAGAGGGGGGGGGGGGAATTGAACGAACCCGCATCTGCGCAAATCTCTCGAACTGCGGCGCCGGCGTGGATGTGGGCGTTATCGGCGAGTATATAGCGACGAGTACCGGTGCACAGGGGAAGCTACAGTGATCGGGAAGAGTCAGTAGGGCAGTAACGAAGGAGTGCCGGGGGCAAGTTAGGAAACTTGCCACGTCATCCTCGATGAACCTCGCAAACATCTCGGCAGTCACGGCCCCCTCAACGATGATTCTTGCTTCGAGACCACCGTCCAGAGTGAGCGCCGGGAGGATCGAGAGCTTGCGGCCTCGAACGAAGGGTTGAGCACGCGTCGCTCTTTCCCCAGCCGTCGACCAACCCCAGCGTCTTCTTGCCCAACTCTGCCACCAGCCCGATTCGTCGACGCAGATGATGTCGTGCGGGTCGATTTCCCCAATCCTGTCTCGGAACACAGCCCTCAAGATCTCCTTTCTCTCCAAAGCTGGTTTGCTGAGCTGTTTGTGCTTCCACCCACGGTGTTGAAGGGCTCGGAATATGGTTGGGATGCTGATCTGGATGTCCCGATCGGTCTGCAGAATCTTTTGTAGCTCGTCGAGGTACAGTGCCGGGTTGTTTCGTAGGGCGAGTTCGAGATGGAGTATGTCGGCCAGTTTTAGTCTCCTTGGTCGCCCGCCGTGTGACGCGTAAGGATTCACCGAGTCTCCAGTCTGTCGGTACAGAGCGAGAGCGTTGTAGATGGTCGTCGTCGAGCGGTAGCCAAGGATCAGCCGAATCTCTTCGACGGACCGCTGCTGAACGAAGAACAACTCGGGGATCCGTCGCTTGAGGCCGTAATTGAGCTCTCGGCGATTGTCGTATTTCGACGGCATTGCGCGAGTCGAGAGGGGCAGGTTGAGGGGAGAAAAGGCGGTGCCAAGCCCCGCCGGCGCATAACTCGCTCCGGCACTCGCCGTCAGCCCTCAAAAAGCTTGCACAGACTCATTATGGCCTGTCCGTTCACTTGCAGTAGCAGGACCAGCGCTAGACTGCGTCATAGAGAATTTTGAAAAAAAGCCGGAAAAAAAATGTATTCCACCCGGTTTTGAAATCAGCTGTAACGTTTCCCGCGTGACTCGCGCGACCCTCGCACCTCGCCCGCACCCGCACTCGCGCTCACCGGTGCATCGACCCTGTACGAACTCAACAAGCGCCCGCCCCCGTCAAACTGGCGAGCAGACGGGGCCAGGATCGCCTGTTTGTTGCCCATCTTTCGATCGCAAATCTCCTGATCAACCCGGCTACCATCGCCCCTCAGCTCGACCGCGGCTCATCTACTCTACAACCGCACGATGTTCAACTGTATCGCCATCGCAACTACGTCGAGACAGCAGGAACGACGTGAACGGACGAGGGCATCTCGCTAGACCCGCACGGCTGCGCTCTTGGGGATCACCAGTGGGACTGACATTCACCGAGCGGGACGCAATACGAGTTGGGCAAGGACACGCGAGCCGAACGAGGCGAACGAGGGCGCGCGGCGAGGGGGCGAGGGTCTGTTCCGCGGGAACGGTCGCTCCCGTCCTTGTCCCCCTCGACTCGCCGCACATTTCGGGCTTGGCGCTTCGTAGATCTTTCGAGACTAACCACAGCAATGTAGCCCCAGTCGTGACCCGGCTGAATGAGCGCGTTGTACCGCGTTTGCGCCCTCGACCAATTGCGAGATCGACTTTGCGAGACTCTACAGCTCTTATCAGGGCGATCTGCTTCGTAGGGGGGCCGAGAATGCGCTGAAATGACGGGAGGGCCCGCGGAAAGAATTCTCGCAGGTGTGCCAGCGCGAACGAGAGAGGATTCAAGAGGCGGAGCGCTCTCTTGCTCAGTCTCGTCCCGCCCTCCCCGTCTCGCTCGCTCTGCGCACGTCTCGTCGCCCGCATTAGCTTGCAGAACCTCACGAGAACCGCCTCGGATCCCAATAACCTTTCATCGCGGTCTCTGTCGACGACAACTCGCGGTCAATCTTTCGCCCCTCCTCCCTCCCCGGCACCCATGCCCCGCCGGCCGACCAGGCCAGCATCCGCGGGTGGGCCACTGACGTTCAACGGCAAAGCCCTCGAGACAAACGGTACGTCTCCTCTGGGCCCCCATCTCGCCGAGACGGCCACTTTGTTGATTGCCCCTCGTCCTACATCTCTTGACCCCCCTCGTCGCGCCTTGGTCCCGCGTACAGATCATGTATTCGTATCTCCTCCTTGGCAAGACCGAGACGGCGAACCTTACCTGATCGCGCGCGTCCTCGAGGTCCTCCAACCGGCGAACGTCCCTCCGCCGCCTCCCCAGATGCCCCTCAGTCTCGCCTCGCTCACCCTCCCCATGACCCTCGTCACCGAAGATCACACAACCGATCCCGACTCGAAACGCGCGCCCTCGCCCGATCTCTCGACCCCCTCGACTTCAACCCCGGTCAACCGCACCGCGAACGAGTCGACCGACCTCCGTGTCCGCGTCGCGTATTACTTTCGGACGAGGGACATCACGAACCGCTATGTCGCGGACCACCGTTTGATCGTCGCGACGATGCACGCCGACACGGTTCCCGCGAGTTACATTCGCGGCATCTGTCGAGTCCTTCACAAGGAGCACGTCGAGGACCTCGAGGCCTGGAAACGCCAGACCGATACCTTCTACTGGTCGCAAGTGAGTAACGACTCCGGTCTCTCCCTTTCCGTCACACAAAGCTGATATACCTGCGAATCCGCGATTCTAGCTTTACGATCGGTACCTCCACCGCTATTTCGATGCGCTTCCGACCGTCAGAGTCAAGAATGCCCCTCGTGCGTCTCGCTAAAGCAAACGAGGTGCTGGAAAACTGATCACTGACGTTTCATTTGCCTGTAGAGGAAGTCCTCGAGCATCTGCTGAGCGGGTTCGAATTCGTCCTCTGCGAGGTCGGTACAGGGAACCAGTTGTGCGACGCTCAACGTGGATGTCACACCTGCTCCAAGTGGGCCGCTTCGTAAGTGATCGGGACCTCTTCCAGCGAATGTTTCGGACCCAGCTCACCGCGAACTTGTCGAACTCTTCTCAGGCCCGAGTCCGTCACGTGTCTCCGGTGTCAAAAAGTCTTCCACTTGACGTGCCTCGATCCTCCGCTCCCTGCAAAACCAAAGGCCGGCTACGCGTGGTCGTGCGCTCCGTGCACCAAGGCGCACGAAGACGAACTCGAAGATTCGTTGGCGGGCAAGGGCAAGGCGGCGGGCAAAGCGGGCGTCGCGCCGCCGATGCGGAAAGCCGCCGAGGGCGCGAGGAGCATCACGATGGCACAGTACAACGCGGCCAAGGAGAGCTCGACGGCGATCCCGGAAGCCGGCGTTCCAAACTTGCCATCGACGAGCAGCAAGGGGAAAGGCAAGGCGAAGCAAGGTAAGTTTGGTGGCGGCACAATCTGTACTCGCAGGTGGACTGACATGACACTCTTTGAAGCTCGCATGCTGGGCAATCCGGATCCTCATGCTTGGAACACCACGAACGGATGGCCGTTCCGATATTTCGGTATGTCTCTCACACCTGCGTTGCACGTGTCCTGGCCCTCGTTCTGATTCCGCTGGCTCTCGGTAGGTATGCATGTCAACGCGTACGGCGTCCTCGGTCAGCCTCGTCCTCCTCTTGATTGTTTCGACATCTGCCCTTTGCTGACCATTGTCCCCTTCCGTGCCGCTCAGATCCTCACGATTCCCTCTACCCTCGAGCCTCGACTCGACTTGGTAACAAGTTCCAGTGCACCGTCCCCGAATGGGATCCGACGACCAAATCGGAGATTGCGCCTCCCGGTCCGCGAAACTACTACCAACCGAAGAAGAGCCGAGCTTCGACGCCCGGAATCGCTCCGAACGGTGCAAAAGATAGAGACAAGGAGGAAGACTGGACAGACGGGAAGGAAAAGAGTGACAAGGGCAAAGAGAAGGAGAAAGAGAAGGAACAGGAAAAAGTAAAGGTCAAGAAGAGCGGTACGTCGCCTCGGGAGAGGACCTCACGAGTTCGATGACTGGCCGACTCACATTCTTTTTGGGGGGTATCTTGTAGCTCTCGAAGTTGTCCCTCGCGGAGAAGACGAAGCTGTCAACATCATCTATCGTCCCGAAGGCAAAATCGACGACGAAGTTTGTGAGTCCTCCCGTTCCTCATGCTTCCGCGCGCAGATTGAGTGACGGCATTGACACTCATGTATATACCTTACTAGTCGAGTTCTTGTTCAACGACGTCAAAAAACTTCGATCTTATTCATCTGCCGGTGTCGACGTTCTCAATCGCGCAGTCAAGCTCCTTCAAGAAAACGATGGCGACATCCCCGCGACGATCGCTGCCCTGCGCAAGGTGCCTCTCGCGACGCTCGGACACGCGATCTGGAACGAAGCCGAGAGGAAACAGCTCAGCGACGGAGCCGCGCAGCACCACAACGATATCGCCGAAATCGCGAAACTCATCACGACGAAGAAGATGTCGGATGTCGTCAAGAAGTACTACATCTCGATCGGGTTCGTCCCGTTCCTCGATGCTGCGTACCTCGTACAACTTTGCGCTGACTCGAACGGATCTTCGCTTCCACGTGCAGTCACAACTTGCAAGAGGACGAACTGCAACAACCCGAAGAGCGTACCGCCGTCGCGTCCCGCGCCCGCCGTCCGACCCACAAGAAGGCGACTCGCGCGAACGCTCGCACCGACCTCGACGACGAGGAAGACGACGACCACGGTTCCGTCTGCGGTCAACCGACGAGCGCGACCCAGCGTCGGAACCGGTTCTGTGCAATCTGCGAAGAGACGGAATCGGACAAGTGGTACTTTTGTCCGGAAAACATCTGCGAGCTCGAACTCAAACCGTCGCCGCTCGTCATGTGTGAACCGTGCGGGTTCCGCTGGAGACACTGTACGCTCTCTCCGTCTCTCTCTCTCGCGCGCGCACGATCGCTATCGCACGCCCGGGTCGATGATTGACTTGCTTATTCACGATGCATCCTCAGACGGAGCTCAATATCCTCCTCTCGCCGAAGAAACTCGACCGATCGCCGACAAGCCGGAAAAGGCAGACAAGGCCGAAAGGGTGTACAAACTCGACAAACCGGAGAAGGCAGAGAAAGTCGAAAAGGCCGAAAAGGTTCCTCCGAAAGTCGAACGAACTTCGGACAAGCCCGAGAGGAAGAAGAAGGCTCCGGTCATGTTTGGAGACGAAGACGCTCCTTCGCTTGCGATCCGTGCGCCTCCGAAAGATCCAGTAAGCACTGCGTCTCTCCGTCAAACTCGTGGTGGTCTCGGTTCTGATCGCGCGGGTCGCCACCTCGAGTAGAAAGAGAAGGAACCGACTCCTCCGCCTCGACCTCCTCGCAAGCCGACGGTGCCGAAGCGACCCTGCCTCCTCTGCAAACGATTCGAACCCAAGACTGCGCTGTACCATTGCGAGCGCTGCACTTTCTCCTGCCACGCTTGTGAGTGTTGCCTCCTGCGTTTCCTGTCCTCGGACCCTCCCACCCCCCCCCCTCGAGGGCAGACGCTGACGAGTGTGCCACTCTGCGATAGCGTGTTATGGTATCGCCGAGGGAACACCGTTGAAGAAATGGTACTGCGAGCTCTGCGAACGAGAAAAGACTCACACTCGGCTCCAATTGGTGGGTTCTCCCTGGCGTTCGTGCCTCGCGTGGACATACTCGCTGATATTGAGCTCATCTGCTAGCACCCGCAATGCGTCCTATGTCCGCCTCCGCCTCCTGACGATGAGGTTGTCTACCCCCTCAACGCTCTCGATGCCTTGAAACCAACTGAGATGAACAAGTAAAGCTGTCCCGGTCTTGCTTACTTTTCTTGAATCCAGGCTGATGCGATGTCGACCCTCCCTGCGCAGCTTCGTGCATCTTTTATGCGCCGTCTGGCATCCCGAACTCCGGTTCTCGGAACCTTCCTCTCTCAAAACGGTTGAAGCGTTCGCCAACCTCTCCCTGCAACGGGCCAACGAGGTAAGCTCATTTCACGCACTTCGGAGTGACTTGTTTACAATCGTGCTGATGTCATCGCGCATGTCGTCGCTGTGACAGAAATGCTGCATCTGTCACCAAAAAGGAGTC
Organism: Sporobolomyces phaffii; assembly: GCA_037042985.1. Classification (NCBI taxonomy): domain Eukaryota; kingdom Fungi; phylum Basidiomycota; class Microbotryomycetes; order Sporidiobolales; family Sporidiobolaceae; genus Sporobolomyces; species Sporobolomyces phaffii. The sequence continues at coordinate 329,891 of JAWNFN010000006.1, read as the reverse complement.
GGAGTCACGTTGAGCTGTCAAGACTGCTCAAAGCGGTTCCATGTCGCGTGCGCCTATGCGAAAGGGTTCAAGTTCGCGTTCGAGGTTCAAGTTCCGGTCGTCAACAACAAGAAGAAGCTCAAGGAAATTGTCACGGTCAAGTTCAAAGACCAAGAAGGTGCGGTTCCCTTCTCGCTCTCTCGCTCTTTCCTACTCCGGCGATTTCAGCAGCGACGCTGACAAAGCTCTCATGTGACATAGGTGTTCTCACTCCGAGTGTCTGGTGCACCGATCATCCTTACACGAACCCAGATCGCAAGACGTATGATATTGGCTCGAGGGACCAGTCGGCCAAGATTGTTCGTTTTCTCTCTTCCTCGCCCTCCGTGCTGTGGCATTACCGAGATTGACGGACGTTGATGCGTCCACTCTTTGCGACAGACTGCTTTACAACTTTTCGTTCGGACCTACAAATCGCCGAAACCCGCGGATCAACATCTCCGCCTTCGACAAGCGAAGCGACTCGACGTCGTTGTCGAGCCTGTCCTCGTACCGAGACTTCCGACTCCTCCTCCCGTCATTGATCGGTATCGGCCAAGCCTACTCACTGGTGAGCTCTCGCCATCCCGTTCCATCTGTAATTCTCTTCTCGTCGCTGAATTCGTTCCTGTCGATGTAGCCGTGCTCGAAGACTCGATTGCTCAGGCTCAGGCCCCTATGGGACCACACTCGACGTATTCGGAATCTCCCGGGGCGTCGCCCGGCGGTCAAGTCGACTCGGCGCAATTCCCGACGAGGAACTCGAAGCGTCGGTCGACGTCGATCTACGCCTCGCCAGCACGCTGGTCACCTCCGCCGAACGGCTTTGCCCCTGGGACCGTTGGTGCACTGGTAGTAGCAGCGTACGGTGGGCCCCAACAAGGACAACTGCCTGCGCTGCCTGGAGCCCTCCCGGAGCTGAAAGCCGAGGACGGGGATGAACTCGACGAGGACTACGCCCCGCGACACCTCATCGACTCGGACGCGGCGCCCGTCATCTCGGGAAAGCGAGTTCGGAAACCGAAGGCTCCCCCGACCTTGATCGTCAACACGCCGAAACAGCTCAAGAAGCGGAGGACGGGTTCGTTCGCGCCTTCCGACCTCGCAGACGCTGCTCTCGTCGGACCGTCTGCGGTCAATCAGGGGCTCCCGCCCCTTCCTTCGACCGATTCCGCTGCGTTGCCCGCTCTCCCTCTCGCCTCGGACGCCCTGCCCGTTCTGCCGCCAGTCCCATCGGAGGCAGTCGACGATCAGACTGGTCCGGACCCTGCGCGAATGGCGTACAACGAAAATGATGCGGCAGCGAGCGAACCTCTTGACGACGGTGCCGCGCCGCAGATCGAGGGATCGACGTCTGAAGCGCCTCCTACCGATGCTCCTCAAGTTAACGGCCCGACGGAGCCAGACTTTTCGACTGTCTCAGCAACGGACGAACCCATGGACGCTCTTTCGGCCGTCGCTGCCGCCATCGCCGCTGCTGATCAATCTGCAAAGTCCGGGAACGTCAACGGAAACTCTCAACCTGCGGCCTCAGCTTCGATCGAGTACGCTCAAGTCGAACCGACGCAACATCAGTTCGAAAACGTTGCCGCTGAGCAGACCGTCGCCGATCAACGACAGCCAGAAGGAGGTGCCGGAGAGATCGCCGATGAATCGAACTCGCACGAGGTCGAAGCCGCTCTCCTACCCCAACTTCCTTCGACCGTCCTTCCGCCTTTGTCAGCTCCGAGCCCGACCTCGAAACGCAGCAGGGCGGCACGAAACGCTTCTCGATCGGACGAGGCTTACGAGCCGGGACAATCTCAAGAGGACGCGCTCGACGAAGAGAACGGCTCGTCGACCCGTCGCTCTTCTCGACGTAGCGGACCTCCAAAGTGGTACGATGCCGCAGCGGGATCGACCGCGAGCCTCGGTCAAGGCTACCACCCCGTTTCCGGTTACGGTACTGCGACTTCGACCCCCGGTTACGACCCTCTCCCGGCTCCTCCGTTCCACGAGGCAGCCCAGACGACTCCGAATCCGAGCGGTAGCCGAACGAGGCCGCAAAGGGCTACGTCTGCGACCTACGCCGAAGCTTCCCCGGCTCCTTACGGTGGGCTACCGCTCCTTCCGAGTTTCGCTCGCCACCTCGAAGCGCAGCAACGTGCCGGAGCAGCGTCCGCCTCGACTTCCTCCGCCGTTGGCGTCACCGACGGAGGAGGAGCGAACGGAGGGTACAGTCCGGGTATGGTCGACCTGATGCCAGCCCCTGAACCCGCGCAACGCGCTGGATCGTCGTACAACCCGACGTTCCCGGCCCAGGACGGCAACGTCAGCATCGGTCAATCAGAGACGTCCGATCAATCCCCCGGCGGCGCCGCCGGTGCCCAGGTGCCTGATTTCCTACAGCCGTCGAAGAGGAAGCGGAGAAGGTATCCGCGAGGGTGGCAGAACCCTTCCGACGCGATGATCTGTGCCAATTGTCAGACCGACAAGTCTCCTTTGTGGAGAAGGAACGCGCAAGGTGCTTACGAGTGCAACGCTTGCTGTATGTCGATTCGACGAACCCCAGATGCCCTCTCCGTTGCTGACGATCACGCGCTCTCTTAGGTCTCTACTTCAAGTCACACGGTCACCACCGTCCTCCTCGCGTTGTCGATCGAGGCATCGGAGAGCAACGCATGACGAAACGCAGGATCGAAGCGAACGGGGGACTCGTCCCGACCAAGAGCTACAAACGCTCGCGTCCGATCGGAACCCCTCTCCCGCTGCAGCAACTCCCTGGAGAAGGAGTGCAACAGCCGACGTTCAGCTACGATCAATCGTATGGTGGGGGTGTCGGTGCATCGACGAGCATGCCGTTCCCCGACCTTCCCGCGCTTCCGCTCCCGCCTCTTCCGGGTCTCAACGGTACTCTGTCGGGAGGCCTCGCCTCGAACGGCTACCACAACCCTTACTACCACGCGACCGAATCGTACTCGAACCCTCACCCGCTCGCGTACTCTCATGCGCCCCTCGCGTCGACCTCGGCGTCTTCGTACGACCCCTTCGCACTGCCGTCGCCTACTCGTCTCGATCAAGGAGACATCCAAGTCGGCGTAGGTGGGCACTCGGAAGGCGACGATCACCGCAGGATGCTCGAATTACTCGCGACTCAGGCTCTCAACTTTGGACCTTCGACCATGGACGACGGAATGTCGGGAGGAGGGGGTGCCGTCGTCGGAAGAGGGGTCGACGGGTCAGCCTCTGGTTCGAACGACGCGCATGACCCGACGGCGTCGCCCTTGCCGAACCCCGCGTTGGTCGGCGTCCAGGAGGCCGCGTCTCCCGATCTCTACCAACCGAGCCCGCCCCCTTCGGCTTCCGCCATGCCTCTCCAACCCCTTCCGTTCTCTTAGTGTCCCGTCTCCTCTTGGTGACTCTCTGTTTGGCATCAGTCGAAGCATTCACACGCTAATCTCGAAACTGAATTCTCTCAAAAAATGTCTGTCTCTTTCTTTGTTGTCAAAAATCTTGTCCATTCTTCCGCCTTGGAATCAAATGCAGAAAATCCCGCGCATCCTCACTTTCTTCTTCTCCGTGTCTGTCTCGTAGTCGAGGTGCGTACCGCGACGAAAGAGAGTAGAGTAAAGCACACAGGTTTTCAAGAACAAGACACATCGACAGAACCTTTCCCCCCGTCTCGCTTCCGACGCAAAGTCTAGTGGTGGGCGACGGGCTCTCCCTTGTACTGACTCTCGTCCTTGACTCCGAGTTCTCCAGTCTTGAATTGCTTGGCCCACTAGAGAGGGAGGACCACGAGAGCACGGCGTCAAGAAACGTCGGGAAAGAAATCGGCTACAGTGCGGAAGGAGTAGAGACTCACCATTTGGGAAGGGATGGGTCGGGTAGGCTCAGTGTGCCTCCACTGTTTCGCCCGACGATCGGAAGCCGCACAGCGAAAGGGCGTGATCAGCCAAAGGACAGCCCAATTTCAGGGTTCCAACGCTCTCGGTCCCACGACAACGGAGGGTGGTTCTCGCGCAGACTTTAACGTACCTCCTTTTGTGCCGAGTAACTCCAGATGCCGTACGTCGCGAGTCCGATGCCGAGGAAGACGAACCCGGTCGAAGACTTCCAGTTCGCCGGTCGGGTCCACCATCCTCCCGCGGGCGACCACACCTCCTGTGTACCAGTGAGGTCCGTCAACATGTGCAGCTCGCGTGGTTTGTTTCCGCGGTGAATCGCGCGCTAGAGGGCCGGGATGGAGATGGGACGAACCTTGGGGTAAGGGAAGTGAGCTCCTCCTCCCTGTAGACGGCGAGCGCGATCTTGTCAGCTGTTGTCAACTATACCAAGTGGTACGGGCGGGTATTCACGTGTCTCGGTGCTGTGGGGATCATGTTGTGCGACGGTTGCTTGATCAAGGCGCTGCCGCTGATTCGGCGAAACGTCCGTTTCCACTTCCGTCACATACTCGTATTTGACCTGTCAGGTCCTCTGAATGACTACGTTCGTAGTAGTGCTCTCTGTGCTAATCTCCCAGTCTCTGCAGAAAAGGCGACGTCAGGTTGTTTTGCTTTCTCGCGCTGTAAAGACCCCTTCTCCTTTACGTAGTGTCTCTCGCGAATGCGCTGTGCCCGGCCGTGCTTGAGGCGTGACGGAGTGGACCGGACGCGAGTGATTGAGCACTTTACTTCTCGGTTTTCGTTTTCCGGTTTGGGTTCAAATCGCCCGGACCTTTCAAAGTTTCCTAGCCGCGCTCGAAACGCAAGCGCGGGGCACGTTGACCCCTGTCGTGGTCCGCGAGTCCAGACAGATTGCCTCGGTAAGACAATTGTTGCGCAAGAGCAAACGTCGGAGACAGCTTGCCATGCATCCCAGAGTGTGTACGATTGCGCGTGGATATTCTATGCACCGGTCACTGTCCCGTCACGATGTCCGGGCACGCCCACGATCCCACATTCGGCGACAATCTCAGCAGCCAGCGGGACGGGCAAGTAAGTGCACGGCAGCTCGAGTGGAGCGATAAATACGGTTCGAGCTTTTTCATGTGAATTTGAAACGGATTGCACGAGATGAGCAATGCAAAGTCTGATACGATAACATGGAGATATGACGACGAACAGTCGCTACGACAAAAGGGGTAAAGCGTGGGGAAGAGTCGCAAAGCATGCCGAAAGACCGAGAGTTATACACGTACGCTCGCGGATCAATCGTGGGGCCAGCAACCGCCCCACGTACCATCGCAGCCTCCCCAAGTTGGTGTTCGCTTGAAAGGCGGATAATGAACGGGCTGAGAGGACGAACAGTCGGGGTCAATATACCGTCGAAATGCCAAACCTGTGGAAAGCTGCACTTACATGCCAATAGATATCGACACTCCTGACCGCACCCTGTTCCTTGACCCTTCGTGGTCCCGCTCGAGCCATGATCAATCTGACGAGGTTCGAGTTCGGCGAAGCGACGGCAGCATCGACGTGGTTCGCGAGAATCTCGGACCCGACGAACATGCTCTGCGACATGCACGACGTTGATCAGTTGCGAGCAAAGAGCGCCTCCGGAACGGGCTCAACGGGGCTCACTTGGGCGTCCGCCGCCCTCTCAGCATCTGACATGGCATTCCATTGGTCCTGCACGAAACTTTGCTTTTCCTTGGACTCCTCGAGAAGCTGAACCTCGAATCTTTGACAAACCGCGTCGTTCTGGAAGAGGTCGAGAGCGTTGGGCTCTGTCGTCATCAAGAGCAGACGAGGTTTCATTTCCGATGAGACGGTACTCGACGAAGAGATTGCCGTCGAAGACAGCGAGTCCCAGGCGGTGACGCAGTGGTGTGTGACATTGCCGCTGGATGGCAAGATTTCGAGGTGAGACATCATTAGTCCAAGCGCTGGCGAGGAAATCAGCAAGAAACGAGGGAGCGGCAACGCACCACGACAGTTGCGACGAGCCGACGCATTCTCGTTCGAGCTTATCTCCACCTCTCCAGTGAACGCTGCATTGGCCGAACAATTATCAGCACTTCCTCTTTGAGCCGATCGCCGGAACGTCAATAGTTTCGCAGGCGCACCCTATCATTGGCAGCTCCCTCGTTCGGTTGTCCAGCCCAAGTCTCGCAATTTCTCCATTCACCTTTGCGGTCAACAACCCATTGAACCGGAAATGCTCTGCCGACAACGCAGAGTATCGATCGAAGGATTCCGCGAAAACGCTGGGAACGGTCGAAGAAATGGGAACCGGTCTCGAGGCGTCGAGATCCGGCAAGGAGTCGAGGTACGACATATCGGGGTACACGAGTGCCGTGATGTGATGATTGAGAGGATGAATACTGGAAGTCAAAAACGGAGCAAAGGAGCTGTGAGTTAATGTTAACGTTCGCGAGTGGCCCAAACGGCGAACTCACTCGTCCGTTCCGACGAGAAGCCTATTCAACAGCGGTCGCTCGAATTGATCATTGATAACATTTCCGACATTCGCTGCCAGTCCTTCTTCTTTGAGCTTGCGGTAGTAAGCAGGGTCGTACAGTTCTTCGGAGGCGCGGCAGTCGAGCGGAGCAGGGTTGAACAAGTCAAGGTAGCGACCGTACTTGTTGGCTCCTCGATCAAACAACATTGTGTATCCGTGCATTTTGGCGACGATACCCTGCAGAGTAACGGGGACAAGGTGCAATTAGCCATTTCAATTCGAAACTCGTAAAAGAAGGTGGTAACCACGGTTGCGGAGAGGTTGCAGCGCAACTCACGGCATGTAGCTATGACAACATACACGCATGTCAGTGTCATGTAGATCGCCGCAATGCGAAACCAGACGCAGCGAGTAACACTCACGATCGTCGTCGCGGTCGATCCGAATCCGAACTGGAAACTCCGCTGTAAGGACCGGAAGCGCAATGACAAAGGGTCAGGGTTGGGGTGTAGCGATTAGTGAGGCTGAAGAATCGAGGTCTGCTGCGAGAACGTACCCAATCGACTAGCATCGTCCGCTCGCAATTTGGCAAGTCGTTCTCGTGAAGGCCAAGCGCGACCGTTTCTCGGTTGCCGAATGTCTGCCAGGGTGTTCCTTGATCGTCAAACCGTCTTGTCGACTTGGTACTCCTCCAGGTGTAGCCCCGCTGATGCAGGAAAGCCCCGGCCGATGCCAAGACCACCACGCTCGCGACGAGCACTCTGATCCCTCTCCAGCGCCTGACCTCTGCGATAGGTATCCGCCGTCGCGGATGTTTCCCCTTCTCTGAGAGCCCGCTGTCGGCAGCGTCATCGTCGATGGCGAGGGCCGAGGTCGGAAGAGTTCGGCTCCAAGGAGAGCCATGTTGAACGAGTGACGCAGCTTCTTCCTCGTCCTCGTGAGGCACCGCTGTTCTACTGGTCGTCCACAGTGGCATCGAAAGGAACGGCAAAGACCGAGAGCGAGTCGTTCGGTCGAGGAGCGACAGAGCGGCAAGAGCGGCTCGAACAAATTTCGCTCGCCAAGTTGAAATTCGCGCCGTCAGGTCGGCGATGGACCGTTGCCGATCTTCCTTCCGGTCTGTCTCGTACGAAAGTCATTTTTTTCATACGACTGCCGAGTCCCGACTGGGGCTGATTCCGTGTCCGCGCTGCATGTCAACGAGGGTCGAAATCCTTGGGCGGAACACGGTGCCTGGTTCCAGTCCTGATGCGATCGACCTCTGGCTGATTGCTTGACGTATGCTGAGCTTTGCGAGAAGGACGGAGCAAGCGGAGAGACCACCAGAGCTCGAAGCATACGGTAGCAGCGAAGGAGGAGGCAGAAAGAAAGCAGGGTCGACCCGATTAGCGCGCGCCCTTGCGCCCTTTTGTCGCCTTTTGTTTTCGAAGGTGAACCGTGCGCCGGCAGCCGGGAACGCATCGGAAGCATCGTCGACGTCAGCAAAGCAAGTTAGCACATAGGAGTATTGACAGGTCACTCTTCAACAGACTCCGGCCGACTCGGCTCGACGCTTGAAGGAAGAGAGTGCAGAAGAAGTCGCCCCGGCGAGCGAGTACTGTGTCCAATCAATTTTGACAAAATCGCTCTACCACCAATCGATGTTCAGTATATCGCGTTGAGTTCGTCAGTATCACGGGGACGATCTCTAGCGCTAGCTGGGGGAAAGGGCAAATTGGGGGGAAAATAAGTTTGTTTTGTTTGGACGCGTCCTCAACTCAGTACGACACCAACGCCTCAAGACCGCTCGCGATCAGTCGCAGTAGCCTCGAGTACACTGTATGGACTCGATCATGGCCGTCGCAGGCCTCCCCACGGCCCATAAGGCGTCGACGAACTCGTTCAACTTTCACTCAACCGACCCAATCATCTCGTCCCTCTCGACTCTCGCCCACGACACGCTGCAGGAGCACATGAGCGACTATGCCGATGTCCATCGCTGGATTGATAGCTTCTTCGAGAAGCTCGATCTCAAGGGTACCTCGGCTGGAGGGGGAACAGCGCCCCGGTGAGTGCAACCCTCACCTCTCTGCGCCGGTCACAACGCTGACTCGACCCCGTGCGGGCCTCGACAGTCCCGCCATGTCCGAGTTGATGAAGACGCCCGGCCGAAAACGCGTCGTCGGCAAGAACAACACGAATCAATCCACTCCATCGACGCTCGCAGCCGCAGCCAAGAAGGACCCCTTCGCGACTCTCCTCTTCCCAACTGGTCCATCGAAAGACAAGGAGAATGTACTCGCCTCGCCTGCTCGCTCCGGCACTCCCAAGCGGGTGCTCTCACCTGCTCTTGGCAAGAAATCGAGCGGCATCCCTCTTTCGCCCATGCGAATCGGTTCTCCACGACCGAACGCATCCAAGCCTCGCATGCAACAACAGCAACCCTCGAGCTCACTCCGCGCGCCGACCCCGATCGTGTCCCCTGCTCCCGTCATCGCACGAGATTTCGCTCAACCGGCCGCAAAGACCCTCACTCAGCTCCAGGAAGAAATCGACCGCGATGCCGCCGGAGACCTTTCGAACGTGATGGAGGAAGATGAGGAGGACGAGGACGATGACGACGAACGCGTGCTGCCCGATCAGGCCAAGTCTGTTGAAGCGCCTGCTTCCGTCGACTCGAACGAAATTTCGACGATCGCAACGGAAGAAGAAAAGGCTGAGCTATCAATGATCGGCGAGGAGGAAGAGGAGGAGGAAGAGGACGAGGGAGATGCAGAACAAGAGGCCCTGGAGCAAGGCGAAGTCATGAACGAGACGTCTGCCCAACCTGTCGTCGAAAAACCTCTCGCGGTCCTCGCCGAAAGCTCGTCTTTCGTCATTCCCGAAACACAAGCTTCGACCGCCAACATCGCTTCTCCCCTCCGATCCAAGGTCGCCGTCGTTCCGACAAGCTTGCCCGTCCCCGTCCTCTCACCTCAATCTCGCTCCGTTTCCGGAGCCTCATCTGTCGCCCCGGATGCTGACGATGATGAAACGGTTCCCCTCAACGATGGCCCTTCAACTCTTCGTTCGGTTTCCGCCGACGGTTCTCTATCATTGTCGCAGCCAGCCTCTTCGACCACACGAACTCCGGGCGGTTCCTCATCTCGATTCGCCGCTGTCGGATCGTACTCGGCAGCCAAAATTGGTATGGGCAACCTGAACATCGGTTCGAGCCCCCCTGCGGCCTCGTCTGCGACGTTCACGGGGCCGAGCCACAACTTCCGAATCAGCAGCGGAGGAACCCAGCAACTGAACTTCGTCGGTCTTCCCAAGAAGAGCATGGGACTTCAGCTCGGACGTAACTGGACCACCTCGAACTCGAGTACCTCCGACAGTCAAGGTTCTACTCAAGGCCGCCAATCGTTCGCAACGGCTCCAACCTCGACTTCGATCGATACATCGACCTCCGGCTCGACTACCGTGACCGGCGCGATCAAGCGCAAGTCTTTGTCGGGTCCAGACGTATCGAGCAAGATGGCCAAGGTGTCGAGAGGATCCGAAGTCGGAGGAGAGCAACCTCTGAGCAAGATCGAACAGATCCAGAGTCGCTTGCAGACCCTCAACTCGAGGAACAGTGTCGCCGCCGGTACACACCGCATGAGCAACGCCGGAACGTTCAACTCGAGCTTATTCCCGACGGCTTCGAAACCGCTCTCGGGGTCGTCCTCGTCAGCCTTCATCGCTCAGCCGCAATCGCAAGCATCCATCAAAGCCACCCCTGGCGCTCCTCTCCCTTCCTCGATACCGAGCGCAGTCAACTCGGGTACCGGTCCTCTCGAGGGATCGTCAGGATCAGCACCTTCCAATGGGGTCGCTCGTCGTCCTTCCGTTATGGAGCGGGTCAAGTCCTTCGAGTATTCGTCCTCGATGCAAGATCACCTCAACCCGCCTTCGCCTTCGAAGATTCCTTCTGCGTTCAATCGTCCAGTCTCTCCCGGTCTGCCTCAGTCCCCTCGAGGCCTCGCCTCACCTACCTTTGGCCCCGCTTCGCCCCGGCCACTCACTCGGTCGACGACTTCGGGACTCCCACTTTCGGCGTTCGGAAGCCCGAAAATGACTTCGAGCTCTTCGTTCTCGCCGATGATGGGATCACCGAGAGCTATCCCCACGTCTTTCTTCCGCTCACCGCCTATCTCCTCTTCGACTGCTCCCACACTGCCTTCCATTTCCACCTTCCACCCCCCTCCCGCACCAATCCCTGCTCCCGCGAGTCTCCCTCTCGCGGCCGTCTCGCCTCCTCGTTCCAACCCGATCACTCGCTCGACGACGCCCCCCGGTTCGCCTCCAGCTGTCAACTTCCAGTCCATGTTCCAGCGTTTCACCGCGCCTCGAGAATCGCAAGACGCCCGAAACGAAGCGCCTGTCGAGCTTCAGCAAGCCAAGAAAGAGTCGATCGTCGTCATCTCGGACGAAGACGAGGAAGACGAAGATGATTATGGGCGCGACGAAGAAGAGGAGGAAGACGAGGAGGATGAAGACGAGGAGGAGCCGTCGATCCGCCCCGTCAAAACTTCCATCTCTTCCGTTGACCGCGAGCGCGCCGAACGTGCTCAAGCGAAAGCGATTGCTGAGCGGGCCCGCGAGATGGAAGAACAAGACGCCGAGCGCGAAAGGCAAGAAGCCGCGAAAAAACGGCTGCCTAGCTTACCGAAACCTCAGCTCCTCACGAGGGACGAGTCGGACGAGGACGAAGAGGACTACGAAGAGGAAGACGTGGTCATCGAGGAAGTCAAGATGAGCAAGAAACCCTCGAAGACTATCGTCAAAAAGGCTACCAAGGAGGACCTCCGAACTCGCACCTCGCCATCGAAAATCGTCATGCCGGGTACCTTCGGCGCTTCTCTCGTCGCGGCAGCCGCGTCCTCGAATCAGAACACTCCCCACGAAAGCGAAGTAGAAGACGACGAAGACCCAGAAGACGATGGCGACGACGAGAGGGACGACGACAGGACGAACATGTCGAGAATCTCTTCCGCTACCGGTACATTCAGCTTTGCGCAGCCTCATGGAGCTTTCAAGGTGAGCCTGGACCCCGTTCCGCGTCCCTCGTCATCGGTGTCGCGTACGGAAGAACTAATCTCCACCAATTTTACAGCCGACGAAGCCTACCGCGATGCAGAAACAACGTTCCACGTCTTCAAGTCTCGCTTCCTCGGTTTCGTCTACGACCGCACTCGGTCTGAACCAATCGATCGGGAACGGAGCCACGAAGAAGCTGACTGCCGCTGCAAAGGCCAAGCAGGCTCAGAGTGCTGCCGCGGCCGCCAAGAAGGTACACCGAGATTCCCCTTTCGTTGATAGATCTCGCGACTGATACGCCTTCTATCTAATAGGAGAAGGATGACGCCGAACGCAAGAAAGCAATGCGAGACTTGCAAGAACGTAGGCTTCAAGCGCAGAAGAAGAAGCAAGAGCTCGAACAGAAGAAACAGGAGACTGAACGCCGGGCGAAGGCAGAAGAGCTCGAGAGGAAACGGAAAGAGAGGGACGAGGCAGTTGCGAAGGCGAAAGCTGCCGCCGCTCGTCTCGCCGCGAAACAAAAGGTAAGTATCTTACGTCGCTGTCTCGACACACGATCAGATTACTGACTCCTCGGCAGCAGGCTCAGGCCGAAGAGGAGAACTCGAAGAAGCGCAAGATGGAACAGGAGACGAAAGTACCCCTCAAGAAGGCAGCGACCCAATCTTCCCGACCGATGACGACCTCGTCCTCTTCGCATCGGATCTCCTCGCTTGCTGCCTCTCAAAGCCGTCCGGCTTCTGCCGTTCCCGCGAACCCACTTGCCAAGTCGGGAGGAGCGAACTCGATGATCGGTCAGAAGTTCATGTCGAATCAGATCCGTCTTCCCGAAAGCTCGACGAGCGCCCAAGCATCTTCCTCTCGAACTCCTCTCGGCGCTTCGACCACGGTTCCGAAACCTTTCGGCCTCTCGGCCTCTCAGGGCGCAGCTCGAACTGCCGGTCCTCAAGCTTCCACGCTCCGGCCCCCTCCCTCAGCTCACAAGCCCGACCCCGAACCTTACCAAGAGCTCCCCGAAATCGACTCCGAGTGAGCTGAACAGCCTTTCTGAACGACTTCCGAACGTTAGCTCACCTGAATCTTGTTTGTCGCAGGTACTCTGATTCGGACGACGAAGCACACGAGAAGAAGGTCGCAGCGTTCCCTCGCTGGGCCCAGTCTCCGGTTCTCACCCACCAACTGCTTGAGCAGCAGAAGATCAACCCGGACGACATTTTCGGTCCGATTCCTGCCTTGTCTATCGCCGGTTCGTGGCCTCCCCTTGGACCGACAGCTTGTACCGTCGCTGACAGTTGGCGTTCCCTCCCGCAACAGACATGTTCCGCAACAGCCAGAGTACCGCACGACTCCGTGTTCGCACTTCGTCCGCGCAGTGGGACGGCGTCGACGCGCTCACTCGGACCGACATGGAGCGATATCACAAGGCGATGGGCTTCAGCAAGATGCCTGCGTCGAACCTTGGAGCGTCGACATCTTCTTCGACCACCAACCACAACGCCCACGACGGCGAGGCTTCGGACTCTCGCAAATAGTCGCAACGACCCTTCTTTTTTCGCCTTTCTTATTTTTCTAGCTTTGCTTTCGTAGTTGCCAGCATGTTCTGCTTGGTTGATATCTATCATTGTATTCTTCGACTCGACGCAACGTGGACCTCCTCTTTTGACCGATCAATAGTTTTTTCGGCACGCGGGACTTGCGCCGCCTTTCGGCCGCTCGAGTCCTTCAACAGTCAACTCCCTTCGCCGCTTCAGCTCCGGGAATGTCAGGCACCGGCCACCCACTCGCTGGGGTCGGTCACGGTGACAGGCCTACGCCGTTTGATCAACTATCGCGCGTCGCGATGGCCCACGGACAACAACTTCCCTTCGCTCCGATCGCCTCGAGTTCGACCTCGCACCACCTCCAGTCAAAGCGCGGACCGGCTTCCTCGAACGGAGACTTTGGTCCGAGTCCGCCAGAGTACCCAGCGAGACCGAACAAGAAGGCAAAGAAGCAGGTTTCGGGAGGAAGTGGAAACCACGAGGGGGACCTGTCGCTCGAAAGCAAGAAGCGATCCAAGCAGGTCCTCTCGTGTTCGGAATGCAAAGTGAGTAGCGACCTATTACACGTGTTCCGAACGACGCAGAGCTGATACCCCGCTCGGAATCAGAGGAGGAAGATCAAGGTGCGCAAGGCTCCCTGTTGAGTCAGCAGCTCCTCATTGACTGACGCGGATATCGCCAACGTTCCAGTGTGACCGATGTCAGCCCTGCTCGGCTTGCGTAAAGAGGGGAACCCCGAATGACTGTTGCTGGGAGGTTCGTTCAGTTCCGTGCTCCCACCTCGAAATGGACGAAATCCCTGATGCTAGATGCACCGCTCTCGACTCAGGATGCCAAGATCGAACCGGAGCGTCAACCGTTCGCTCTCTTCGAAGACGTCGATGATCTGCGAGAGCGTTTGGTCCTCCTCGAGCGTTTCATCAACAAGCTTCCGCCAGCGCTCACGGCTCCTGGATTTGCCGAGCTTGGTATCGAACGCATGGGTGCGATCAAGCGAGAGAGTCCGGACGAGCTCGTGAGAGAACGCCCAGTATGTACCGTATAGCGTTCGTCAAAGCTGACAATCTATTATGACTCGCTCACCGTAGGGTAAGGGAGGACACCAGATGTTTGAGAACCTGGATGCGCTCGATAACGGGGAATGCACCGAGATGTACAACTTGCCCGGCGAATGCTTCCCAAGCGTTAACCGGAACTCGCATGACAACCTCGAGCTTCTCGAAAGTAAGTCAAGAACGCTGCTTCGTGTTTCACCCGAGCTGACTTTCGGGCTTGTTGCCAGACGCCTTGATGATCGTCACTCGCGATCCCGAGCGTCGCAGGGTCGAATTGACCGACGCGCTCACTTCGATCCTCGCTCCTCCGCAAGTCTGGGTCGACACATCGAGCGCCACGAGACTCGGTCTCGATCTCGTCTTTTCGGAAGTGGAGTTCTTCGAAGAGCGGAAACGAACGCTCGACAAGATCTTTCGTATTCTGCCCAACAAGGAGGATTCCTACAAGTCGTTCGAGCGGTACGAAAAAGGGTTTCACTGGATGTTCACGTGTCTACATCTGCCGACTTTGAAGGCCGAACAGTGAGTCGACTCAGTTCCACGTCAACTGCGTGCGCCCAAGACTAACCTCATCATTTCGTCGTCGACAGTAAGAAGTACTGGGAAATGACGGAAGCCGGAAGACGCGACGAAGTCGACCCCGCGTGGCTAGCTGTCTATACTCTGGTTCGTCTCCTCTCCCGCAGATACCTCGTCGCGCTCTCACTCGAATCCTAGCTGATTCGACGCGCTGCGACAGGTTCTCGCCCTGAGTTGGAACGATTCGTCACATCTGAGCCCATGGATGGCCCCGAATAGTCATCAAGAATCCCCGGACGAGATGGCGAGAAAGGAGCGAGAGACGAGCGCGTTCTATGCGGCCTCACAAAAGCTTCTCCTTCTCGCCGATCCTCAAGGTCGCCCTCAAGTCCGAGTCATGCAGTTCGTCACTCTCTCCCCACAACCTCGCTTTGAGATGCGACTTTGAAGCTGACGACTGTTTCCCCCGTGCTCAGATGCGTCATGCTCACAGCTTGCGTGAGTCCAGCATTCGCTGCGTATTGTTTGCTCGAGGACTTCAAGGGAGGACGTGCTCATTGTTTTACTGTTATCTGGGCAGTGGACCGTCATCGCCGCCGTCGACTCGAGTGACTGGGGCCGGTTTTCGAACCTCCTCGCTCTTGCCATTCGCACGGGACACACGCTTCAGCTGCATCGCTTGACGGCCGATCCGGAATCGATGCCTGCCGGTAATCTCCCCTCTGCCCCGTATCTCATAGATAGCGATCGCTGAAACAGTCTCGACCTCTGTCTAGATGATCCGGCTTGGCCTCCTGGGAAAAACTCGGTCAAACGAGAAAACGCCCTTCGGATTTGGTCGGCTTTGACCTTCTATGACCATCTCGCTGCGTGAGTCACACTTTCCCTCGAGGCCCCGCCGTTCTCTCAGGGCCATGCTCAACAACTAACGAGGATTTGAGTGTATCGATCTGCCAGTATCTCTCGGTTTTCGACTTACGTGCGCTCTCTATCGCTATCTCGGGAACGACCCTTTCCAGACGATCCTTTCCAGGCCTCACTAATGATTTCATCCTGAGTATCAGATGATTGTTCCCGACCATACGACCACGCCGATGCTGTCCAACATCGACTCGAATTTACTCTCGCCAATCGAATGGAAGGTCGAACCTCAACCCGACTCTGTCGCAACGGATGCGACGCTAGAGCGACACAAGTACAAGCTCGCAGAGATGTACGTCACGTATAGCGGGCCGTCCTCCGTCGGTAATAGAGAGGACTGACACCTGTCTCTTCTCGACTCAAGCTCTCGCAAGACGTTTGATATGTACGTGACAGGGAAAAAGTCGTTCAATTACGGAGCTATCCTCGAACTGGACAAAGAGTACCGCAAGATTCTCGACAGCATGCCCGATACGTGGCTGCACGAACACAAATCGCTCGAAGAGAAAGATCCTTTCCTCCGCTCGAGGAGGTTTGGAGCTCTGCAATCCGGTGAGTTTTAATCTCTCCTGTCCGCGGTGTTTGACTCTGACAGACTTCTGTGCAACGCTCAATCCAGTCCACAATCGTATTGTTCGACTGCACCGCCCGTTCCTCACGAGAGGTTACGTCCAAGGTTCTCGATTCGCTTACAGTACCGAGGCATGTATCAAGAGTGCCAAGATCGTCCTCTTCTGTCACCACAACAACGTCGGGTTCATCATCAAGCCCCTCTACTCCCATTCACTCAGCGTTCGTGGTCAAAACTTCGTCTCGGAAGGCTTTTTTCCAGGGAGTATCGACTGACGGCGACAATCTCGGTATCGCTCGCAACAGGCTTCGATCGTTCTCGCTGCGGATCTCTTTCAGTGAGTATCGAACGATTCTTTCTTTCTCTCGCGCGCGCCGACGACCGTACTGATGCCACTTTGCTCTTTCGCAGCAACATCGACATCGGCACAAGCAGCAGCGAGATCGAGAGCAAGAAGTGAGTTCACACCGTACTCGTCGATCAATACCGCCGCTGTCTGCTGACTCGTGCGCTTTCGTCTCGCTAGGGAAAACCTCGCGCTCGCACTCGAGATCTTTTCGGAAGGAACCGCTCGCAGGGTGCGCTCGCAACACCTCAAGCTCATCATCGGTCAAGCCCGGCGGATCCTATCGGGTCTGTTCCTCGAGGTCGAGAAACGTCGGGCGAGGAAGATGGCGAGGACGGTACAAGGCAAGAACGTCGATACGGTCAAGGAAGAATCGTTCGCCGAGGCGAGTTCATTTCTCCTACAGTTCGCTTGTCGTTCAGACGCTGACTCATCTTCTCTCTTCTTCTCGCTCGGCCTCAATTAAAAAAGATCCTCGCACGAATCGCGAGGGAAGATCCGAGTGCGCCTCTCGCGATGAACCAAGCGGCTCGTCCAGTCTCTCGTGGCAACGGAGGCGGACCCGAGTCGCAACCGCACGCCTCGGGTCAACCTGTCGCATCGACCAACAACGCACTGTACTCTTCGACGACGACTCCCGCGTCGTTCGCTCCGTACACGGTCCCGACGCCCGCTTCGTACGCCTCGTCGTCCGACGTGCCCGGGTCCGCCGCCGCCGCGACGACGGCGATGCCTCCGACCTCGACGGCGATGAACTGGGGCGCAATGTACCCGGGCTTGTCGAACCAGGCGAATCCGGACCCCGCGGCGACGGAAATGTTTGAAAACACTTTCTTGTCGGACCTCGGGTTGCTCAGTTCGAACGGCCAACTTCTCGACTATTACAACCCATCGAACAACATTGGCGGTGGTGGTGGAGGCGGTGGAGGGGGAGGAGGAGGGGGAGGTCACAATGCGGCGGTGTACGGTGCTCCGGGCAGTGCGAGTGGAGGGAGCGCCGGTGGGCCGAGTCCATCGGATTCGTTCGACCTGAGTTTCTTAGGGTTCGGCAACGGCACGAGCGAGGGGGGCACGAATGGCCAGGACGCGAGCCAGGTCTTGTTCAATCAGTTGACGGCGGGGTGGTAGGCGAGGTCTCTCTCTTCTCGGTTCTCGAACGTGTTGTTACTGCCGTTTTTTTTCCTCTCTTTTGTTTCTTTGCTTTTGCTCCCTGTCTCTCTATCTTTCGGGCAGTCGGTTTCGTCACAATGATGATATGGATGTTACACTACAGTCACGGTACTGCAAGGGGCTTTCACCGTAGAGCGTGTCAGCAGAATGATCAACAGAGCAGCTTGGGTCGAACTTACGGACGAACGTTAACGGCGACGAGGCAGAGGCGGCGGAGCTCTCGTGATGCCACTCGATGTCCCTTGACCTCTCAGGTCGTCGAGTTCGACTTCGTCTTGGTTCGTAGCTCGCTCCTTGCCCTTCCTCGAAGGGCCACCGTGAAGTTTGCGACGAAACAGTTTGCCGACTCCGGTCGCCTCGAGCTTATCGACGACTTTTTCGGCGGCTTGCTCCATCCTCGTTTCGCGTGTGACCCTCCTCGCCCTCCTCTGCTCGTCGATCGACGCTCCGGGACCGACTCGAGCGATGCTGTCATCGCCGCCGTGGGAGTTGGATGGGGGTTTCTGTCCGAGTGCGAACCGCTTGTACGCCTTTTCGCCGACGAGGGCCGTTCCTCCGACGATGACGAGGATGACGAGCGTCAACCCGAGCCAGAGGATCGTCCGCCAGAGTGACACGAAGAGCTGCGCGAACGAGGCAAAAGTCGAGGGGAACAAGTAGGCGAGCGGGAGGCTGAAGATGCCGAGTAGGGCGAGAGCGAGCGTGACGTCTTGGACCGCCATTGAGCTCAGGTCGAAGTGTTGAGAGAGCAAAGCGAGGAAGCGAGATTTGTTCCGCAGTTGTAACTTGTGGGGGAAAGTCCTCATCTCTTTGCATCCCGTCCTCTCACTGCCGTAGTCGTCTAGCTCGATGGCACCCGCTCACCCCGCCGGCTGCTCGTGCGGCGATGAAGACTCGCACACAAAGCTCGACGGGCAGCTGTGCTTTCTCTACCCGTTCATCGACCGCGACAAGGTCGTCGCACTCAACGCCGAGGAGGGCAAACATCCCAAGATCGTCGTCAGGCCCTGGGACCAGCGAAACCAACAAGGTGCGTACCGTTCTTGCGCTTGCATTCGACAACTCGCTTACTCGTTCTCGCCGCTGCAACCCAGACGAGTGGCTAGAATCGGACGCAGACGAGCAACTCATCCTCCGGATACCGTTTACTGGGTCTGTCAAGCGTGAGTGTCACCCTCGAATAAGCGTTCTTGCGTCAAAGCGCTCCAAATTTTGCTTTTCCCTCCTACAGTGCGGTCTATCATAGTCAAGTCGGGTCCGGCAGGCTTTACGCCAGACAAGATGAAAGTCGTGCGTCATGTCTCTTGCCTGCGTATGGCCCGTCAGCACTTCCTCACCATCTTGTGCAAGCGTGCAGTTTGCGAACCGACAACTCGATTTCGACGAAGCGACTTCGACCGAAGTGACTCAAGAGTTTGAGATTGCCGAGACCCGCGAAGCAGCTGAATACATCGTTCGGTCAGTACCCTTTCAGTTCCACTGCGAGTCCGTCGCAACCGCACTGACTCTTTTTCTTTTCGTCTCATCCGTTCAGGCCGGCGAAATTTCCTTCGACTACGTCCTTGACCCTCTTCTTCCCTTCGAACCACGGTGAAGACACGACGAGAATCTCTTTCATCGGTTTCCGCGGCGAATACTCGCCCATGACGGTGAGTTAGCCTCCTACCTTTGATCTCGATGATCCGTCCACCCCGCTAACTACCTTTGTTTCTTTTCTTGCCGGTGCGAACAAATACAGCGAGATCCGAGTGAGCTTACCTTTCGATAGTACTGTCCAATTGATGTCAGGCTGACGTGGAAACCGCATTTCGAACAGTTATCACAGTGTATGAAGCCCAAGCGAATCCTGCCGATCACCAAAAGATTCCGGGACTCGACACGACGGCGCATTCGAGGATTGGTTGATCCCACTGCATCTCCCTCTCAACTCTGTACATATACCTCTCGCCAGAGGTCGATGGATCGTCTACTCTTCTGTTTCTTTGCAACTGCGGCATTGATTGCTCGTCAAGTAAGGATGTCTTTTCTTTTCTTTTTTTACGCGAGTCCGTGAGCCTTCTTCGCTTCGGGAGAACTCCAGTACGTCCCGTTCGGGAAGACGTATTTCGCTTTCGACTCTTCGTACATGGCCATCGAGTATCCCTCTTCCGGGTTCGTCGGTACCTGAAAAGGGTTCGCGAGAGAGAAGAAAAAAACGATCAAAACTCTTTTTCCTCGACGTGAGAGGGAATCAAATGGACGATGAGGAGGATTTCGACGCACGTTGTAGTAACCGTGAGAATTGATCGAGCAAGGATACAAGAAGTGCTCGTGCAAATGATCGACAAACTCGAGGACGTTACGGTCGTACGACCCAGAGACGCACAAATAGTCGATGATCGAAACTGTCTCGAGATGAGGGCCGAAGCGTTTAGAAGGGCGGAGTGTTCGCGGGAAAAGAGCTCAATCGATATCGACTCACGATGGATGACCATCTCGCACAGACCGACTCCACCGGCGTGAGGACAGACGGGAACTCCCGCTTTCGCACTCATCAACAGGACGGCGAGGATCTCGTTGACTCCGGCGAGACGACACGAGTCGATCTGACACACGTCGATCGACCCGGCCTGCAAGAGTTGTTTAAACATCATGCGGTTCTGACAGTGCTCTCCCGTCGCTGAAACGAACAGGAATCGAAACGACATGGATCAACATCAGAGAACGAGCAAAAGGGGGGGGGGCGGGGATGTCCCGCGGAGGAGGCCGAGCGACTGACCGACGCCGATCCCGTGAGGTTTGAGTGCCTTGCGGATGGTCGCGTGACCTAGGACATCTGAAGGCGCGGTCGGTTCTTCGATGAACCAAGGCTTGTATTGCTCGAGTTGCTTGACATAGTCGATAGCTTGAGGTACGCTGTTTCCCAGTGAGACCGAGCACGTTATGGTGAGTTTTCCCGCACGGGTACCTCGATATTTTACAGGGGTATCTTGGGCGACTCACTCCCAGACTTGGTTGGCGTCGATCATCAAGACGGATCCAGTCGGGCCCGCGTTTTTTCCGACCAAGCTCTCGGCCGTCGGTTGAGGTCGGTTCTCACATTCTTTCGGGTCATCGATGATCGAACGGACGATCGCGAGTCGCCTCGAGTCCATTTCGACGTCGGCGCCGACTTTGACCTTGAAGTGGTTGAACCCTTGGTTGATCGCTTCGCGCGTCAGGCGAGCGACCTTTTCGTCCGAATATCCAAACCTATTCCCGATACGGATCAGCCCATCTAGTCAAGTGTGTCGGCCGTAATGACGTCGAGCGCGACGAGCGTACCATCCGACAGAAGTAGTGTAGGCCGGATAACCGCGGTCTTTGAGCTTGGCGAGTCGCTCGGCTTTGCCTGCCTGTTTCGAACGGAGTAGTTCGAGTGCCTCGTCCGGAGTGATTGAATCCGTGATGTCTAGGTTGCGAGGGAGGAGACGCGCGTCATATTCAAGGGAAACAGGCGTCAGTGCCTGATCAAAATCGGACAGAATTCGAGTGAGGACGAGCTTACATCGGAACGGGGTCGCTGCGACGAATTCTTCGGGGGTGAAATCGGCGATGAGTTGCCACAATGGCTTGTTCTCCTTCTTGGCGTAGAGCTCCCACACAGCATTGACCACGGCTCCGGTGGCGATGTCTGCCGAGGGGGAAGATCGGTCGCAGAAAGTGGGTGGGAAGAGCAGAGGGAGGTCAATCGACTGCGGGTTCTGTGCGAGCCCACCATACAAACGAGAAATGGGACGTACGGATGACACCACATTCGGGACCGAGCCATCGGTGTTGGGGATCGCTGAGCAAGAAGTTCCAAGCTTTGAGCATCCCCGCCGCCGAGAAGAGGTCGGTCGTCGAGTATCCGATCAGGCGAGCAGCAACTGCTTCAACTGCCTGACAAACGAGCTATATCGACAAGCAACCCACGGTCAACACGACGTGTACAGAGGGGATTCGGTTCGGACCTAGGGTCGACTCACGTCGTTTCCGCGACCGATCGTGAAGGTCATGCCATTGGCCTCGAGGCCGTCACTCGTCGTCAGGGTGACATACGCAGCAGAGTAATCACACTCCTTGTTCACTGGAGCCGGGACGCCGAGAAATCAGTTCCCGAGCCGAACGCACAGAACCAACAGCGTCTGCAAACTCACTCGCGTCGGTACCGTCGCCATCGAGGGAGGTAGGGAAGCGCAGATCTTCAACCTTGAACGCAGAGATGGTAGCCATGTTGATTGGCGAGAGTGACGAGGAAAGTGGGGGTCCTATCGACGTGAGCTCGGGCGTGCGGCTCGACCGGGAAGCGCAGCGTTCAGAATCGGAGTCGATTCGTCAGAAGAAGCAATAACGCGGGAAGCAGATGGAAGAAGGAGAGCAGACTGTCGATCGAAGCGGGAAAAAAAAAGTGGGGAGTTGAAATTGACCGGTCCTTCGCGTTGCCGAACGAGACACACGGGTAAAAAGGCCGTACGACAAGATCGTCCCTACTCTGCCATCCTAGCTCGTTTCGCATCGCCCGATCGTTCTTCCCCTGGACCACGCCTGCCCCACCCACTGTCTTGCGACCGGTTGTCGTCCCATCTCGAGCTACTTTCGTGCGATCCTCCTCCCGCTCCTCCTCCTCCTCCTCCTCTACCGCGACCGCGACCTCTCGCCTGAAACGAACCTCGATCACTCGATCCACCTCGACCTCGTCCCCTTCCTCGACCTCGGTCCCACGTCCCGGTCGTCCTCTCGCGCGTCCTCAGTTGCATCGGTTGCTCGACGAGCGCGATCTTGCCCAACAGCTTTTGTCGCAAGAACGTCTCGCGCGGCCAGATCTCGAAACACGGGTTCTCGAGGAGCGTCGATCCGGCGAGGGCGTCGCGGAGAGTGAGTCGAGAAGTGAGCCGGAGTTGGTACACGGACCGACTCGGGACTTTCGCAGGCAGCGAGGCTTGTTGAGGCTGAGTCCCATCAGGTGGAGTCGAGTCGGGGTAGACTGGGCGAGAGTGGAAAGCGAGAAGGAGGATGAAGGGAGAATCATCGTCCGGCGAAAGTGCGGACCGAGTCGATGGAACACGAGAGGGTGTAGCGACGGTTGTCTCGTTCGCGGCCCGAGGGGGTTCAACCTTTTCGGCGTCGTCCTGGGTCATCCCAATGGCTTCCTCCTCGCCCGCTTGTTCTTGCGGACCAGCCTCGTCCGTAGCGGCTTGAGTCGCGTCGTTTTCGACTCCACTTCCTTTCTCCATATCTCCTGGATTTGGCTCGGCCTCCTCCGCGGGCAAATCTTCGCCCGCGGATTGCGTCTCTGCGACCTCCTCTATGTCTTCGACGCCTGCCTCGACCGACTCGAGCCACTGGCGTTGAGTCAATCGCCAAGTCGCTTCTTCCGGTTCGACAGCTTTGCCTTTCCCCTTCTTATCCCGCACGTTGGATGCCTCAATAAGTACGGCCTGCAAGGGTTTGTCGGAGGGTAAGGGCACCGTCGCAACGATTGTCGGAGCTTGGGCAGGCGCCGAGCGATCAGTTGAAGGTCGAGGTTGAAAACTGACTTCAACCATCCATTCGAGCTGGCGTTTCCTGTGAAGTTGTGCCCAACCTGTTCAACCTGTGTCAAGACAACGACTCGACACCGTGGGGACTCACTTTTGGTCCCATCTCGTCGTGTTCTTGAGCCGCTTGCTCATTCCCTTGGGCAGTAACATGAGCTCCACGTTCTGGTTCCTCGCCTCGCGTACCATCTTGTCTTCCTTGTCGCTCCTCTCGTCGAGCCTGACTGTCTCGTCTGCGCCGAGTCGTCGGCCCTGCGGGATCAGCTTGTCTCCGACGAGTTGTCTCCCGACGTCTTCGATCGCCCTTCCGACCCCGGCGATGTAGCTCTGGTCCCGCATGAGCGAACCCCAATTCATCTCGTTCGCCTGGATTGGTCTCGACCATACTGGAGGTGCGATGCCGGTGCAGTCGAGGGTCGATTTGTGAGAAGTTGAACAGGCGAGCGAGCACGACGGGAACGCGCACGCCGGGCACGAGTATCGAGCTGGCGTCGCGTTGCAAGTCTGGCAGATGCCAAGGCGAGAGGTACTAGCCTGCGCCATGAGTGGTAGCGAGGTTGTGTGCGGTGCCGTCAAGTTTTTTCTTCGACGGCGTCCGCGTAAAGTTTTCCGGCACGTGACATGTCGCATCCCACCTCTCCGCGACAATCCGCCTCGTATTCCTGCGCTTCAGGATCATCCGGATGAATCCGTCGAGCGCGGCCAATAGACATATAACGTCGTCGGTCTATTCCTCCGTCGGCGAAAAACCCGCGCTGAAATTTCTCGTTCCGACGGGTGGGGGGACATGCGGCAGCCGGTTCCACGCTTTCGCTCACCTCTCCTCTCGACCCGCTCACGATATCGCACAATGTCTCGTACGCTCGCCTTGACCCACACCTCTCCGAGACAGAGAGCTAACTTGGCGTCTCTCCTTCGTTCCGCTGTCTCGTCCGACGTTCCCCCGGGCCTCCTTCACTCACAGCTTCAAAATTCGGCAACAACGTCCCGCATGGAGTCTACGCTCCCTTGACGACCTTCTTCGCCGACAACAAAGACCAAGACCTCGACTTTGACACGTACAAACGCCACGTGAAATTCGTCGCTTCCGCCGGGGTCGGCATCGTCTGCCTCGGCTCGATGGGCGAAGCCGTCCAGCTGACCCACTCTGAGCGGAACCAACTCGTCGCCGCGGCGCGCGAAGCCCTCGACTCTGACGCCGAACTGTCGAAAGTTCCGTTGATCGTCGGGACGGGAGCGTCGAGTACGAGGGAAACGATCGAGTTGACCCGCGAGGCCGCCGACAAGGGGGCCGATTTCGCCATGGTCATCACTCCCGGATACTTTGCTGGTGCGTTGAACAAGGAGGCGCTCAAGACTTTCTTTGTCGACGTCGCAGAAGCTTCCCCAATTCCTGTGCGCCGTTCTCTCGGTCTTCGTCTGAACTTCCGTCTTCTTGAGGGACTCTCTGACTCTTTGTGCGACGTCGCAGGTCATTATGTACAACTGTGAGTACAGTCGCGGACATGAGCACCGAGCGAGAAAACTCATGCAACTTTGCGTGACACTGAGCAGATCCCGGAGTTACTGGTGGAATCGATATGGACAGCGACCTGATTACCGACAGTGAGTTGAAGAATCTCTCGTTAGATCTCCAGGAGGGGCTGACCTGTCATCGTCCTCAGTCGCCGCTTCCGCATCAAACATTGTCGGAATCAAGCTCACGTGTGGCAGCGTCGGAAAGTAAGCATTCTCGATTCAGGTTCCTGGACGCCGACGCCGACGCACACGATTTCGTATTGATCTCTCCGCGGATAGGTTGACGCGATTGACCAACCTTCGACCTGACTTTGCCGTTTTGGGAGGATTCTGCGATTTCCTCGGTCCTTCCCTGCTCGCCTCCGCGGCGGGAGGAATCACTGGAAGCGCCAACGTCGTGCCCGTACGTGTCTCTTTCGGGACCTCGCGCGCGTGCGACCGAGACTGATCGAGACGTTGCGGCACCCTCCGAAAAATACAGAAAACCTGTCTCCGCTTGTACACGTTGACTCAGTCTGGACTGTCCGGCAATGCGTCCGATCTCGCGGAAGCGATCAAGCTTCAATCGATCGTCTCTCAAGCTGACTGGGCACTTCAAAAGGTTGGAATCTCGGGAACAAAGTACGCGCTCGAGCGTCTCAAGGGGTACGGAGGGAAACCGAGGAGGCCGATCTTGGAGTACAAGGGGGACGGCGACAAGTTGATGGAGAGCTTGGAAGAGATCCTGGCGGTTGAGAAGGGTCTGTAGACGGAACGGAAAATAACGCGTTGTCGGTTCACAAGAACGCGAATCAAAGCTCGTGCAGTTCGTACCTCTTTCTCAGGCGGTTTCTGTTCAGTTGACACTCAGCTTTCTGTCGCGCGAATCTCCAATGCTCGGACCGTCCGAAGTCGCGCGGAACACCGGAGTCGCGGAGCGGGATCGAGACAAAGGGAGACCTGGAGCACGTGACGGTGAGACACCCTTTAGCCGCCGGTTCCTCTTCATTCAACTCGTTCCTTTCTTCCGATCCCTTTCTCTCATCGACGAGCTCGAATCAACAGAGAAGCTGCCGTACAGGACTCGCGCATCGAACGGCCGACGTCGTCCCTTTCTTCGCGCTTTCATCGCAATTTCTCTCTCGCTCGAACCTCTTCTCTCCCCCACACGTTCGCAGGCATGGCGCTAGCGTCTCGTCTTCCCCCTTCAACTCATCCTTACGCGACCCCGATTGCTCGCCCCGTCCTTCCGGCTCGACAACGTTCACCAAGCGTTACGCAACTTCCTCCGGCTCGAAGTCGCCCGTCCCCCGCCGCTCATCACTCGCGATCGTCCTCTCTCGTTCACACCTCGGCCCCTCCCGTCTCCTACCCCATGTCGATGAGTGGCGTTGCAGCTGCTCTGCCTCCACAGCAGCCTCAACCTCCAGCGCCGTCGAACGGCGTTGCGATGACAAGCGACTCGACGGGAGGAGGTCCCAACGCGGACAAGGTGTCGACGCGGACCAGAGATCACAGTCAAGAGAAACGTCAGGAGCAAGGGTCGAAGATCAGGCAGCAAGACCAGCAGCAGCAACAACAAGTCAAGAAGGATGAACCCAGGAAGGTCAGGTTCTCGGTTGGAACGAAATACGCGGCAAGTCGTCTCGGTCCCCTCCATACTCCTCTTGTCTCTGCCTCGAGCTGATCAATCAGTGACTATTCCAGGTGCAAGACGTGATCGGAGAGGGCGCGTACGGTGTCGTTGCGTAAATATGCCTCTCTCTTTGTCTTCGTATTCTCCGGTATTGACACGGTTTCGTCCTCGCGACACTCGACATCGTCAGTTCGGCAATCCATCGACCGACAGGTCAAAAAGTCGCCATCAAAAAGATTGCTCCGTTCGATCATTCCAGTGAGTCAGGGCTCAGTATTTTTGCAGAATAGCTCAACCCCCTAACCGCATTCCCGCTTGCTCGATTTCTAGTGTTCGCGCTCCGCACTCTCCGAGAGCTCAAGCTTCTTCGCTACTTCGCTGAGAAGCAAGTGAGCGAGAACATCATTTCGATCGTCGACATAGTCAAACCGACTTCGCTCGATTCATTCAGAGAGGTACGCTGCGCCTCCTTCGGTCTTAAAGGCTCGGCCCACTCACGGACGCCCATGTCACCCTTTTCCTCACGATCGTAGGTGTATCTCATTCAAGAGTTGATGGAGACGGATCTTTATCGAGTGATCAAAACTCAAACGCTGTCGGACGATCAGTAAGTCGGCTCACTCTCGTATGTGAAAACGATCGCTGAGATATCACCGCTCGCAGTGTTCAGTACTTTGTCTATCAGTACGCCGATCATCAACCGAATTCCTATAGGACAGGTTCACCATCGAACTAATCTTGCTCGCTCACGAATAGAACGCTTCGAGCTCTGAAGGCTCTCCATTCAGCCGACGTCATCCATCGAGATCTCAAGCCTTCGAATTTGCTGCTCAACGCGAACTGCGACCTCAAGGTGTGCGACTTTGGCCTCGCTCGCAGCGTCACGACGGCCGAACCGAACGGAACCGACACCGGGTTCCTCACCGAGTACGTCGCGACGAGGTGGTACCGCGCGCCCGAAATCATGCTATCGTACGTCGGGCTCACCAATATCGCGCAAGCTGGGACTGCGAGCTAATGTTCCCTCCTTGTCGATGTAGGTTCAAGCAGTACACGAAAGCGTGAGCTCGACCTCTCGTATCCCTCTTCTTGGGATCGCTGACTGAAATCACCTTCGATTTCAGCATCGATATCTGGTCTGTTGGGTGTATCGCGGCCGAAATGCTAAGTGGACGACCGCTGTTCCCTGGTCGAGACTGTGCGTTTCCTTTCTCTCTCGGTTCAGACTTCCGCCACTCACCCTCTCGGGCGCGGGATGCGAATCAGACCATAATCAACTTCAATTGATCCTCGCCGTGACGGGCACTCCAACCCTCGACGAATTCTACAAGATTACCTCTCGTCGTTCCCGAGACTATTTGGGCGCGCTTCCGTTCCAGAAGAAACGCAATTTTGCCGACCTGTTCCCGAATGCCTCGAGCGCGGCCGTCGACTTTTTGGCCAAGACTCTGACGTTCGATCCGACCAAGAGGTTGACGGTTGAGCAATGCTTAGAACACCGCAAGTCTCCCTTCTTGTTGCTCCCTTGCGTCTCCTAGTTTACGTCCCAGAGCTGACCAGGATCATCATTATGCGGATAGCTTACGTATCTGCCTATCACGATCCTGATGACGAGCCTACCGCACCGCCTCTCCGTAAGTTGTTAACACCCTCTCCTGGTTTTCGTTTCTGCCCGTGCGCTTTTGACTCACCGGTTTTGCCTCGACAGCGCTTTCATTCTTCGATTTCGACTTCCAGAAAGAAGCCATCTCGAAAGAGAACCTGAAAGAGCTATTGTTCGAAGAAGTCATGGCGTTCGAGGTGGGCCTCTCTGTTCCGTTCGCGTGCGTCGGCTTTTTGACTACGGCCTGACATTTTGACTATTCTTGCCTTCCTGCAGCCACTCGTTTGAAAGAGAATGAGGAATAGCCCCATAGACACTACGTCCCAGGAAACCCGCTTCGCAGATACCCTTGCAGATACCCTCCCCCACCCCCTACTTGATAAAGTTTCCGCGCCAGTCCTATGTTACTTCATCACGATCCCGCCTTCCTTACTCCTCTCGTCACAACATTTGTCCTTCCTACGTTCAAACTCTGAACTAGCTTCTCGCCTGTCGTCCAAACCTTTTTTTGTTTCTTTTCCGTCGCACCGCGGCGCCGCACCACCTTTGATTATTCTCGCAATCGCATTGCCGTCTACTCAAGCAGTACGTTAGTTCATTCTCAGATCGACCCAATCACACAGAGAGAGAGCGTTGTCGTTGTCGTCTTATTGTACACAAGACTGGCTCACGGTAGTTGTCAAGGAGTCTCTCTCGGCATTGACCCCTCTCTCTCTCGCTCGACAGTACACCGCCCCCTCCCCCCACCCTCCTCTAAACGGTACGGTTTTCGGTTCAAACACGTTTTTTCAACGCTCTCGTTTCTCCTGTAAAACTTTGATCCTGTCCCGAATCCGCTCGGCGACCTTGACCTCGACGTTCCACGCCACGTCGAGTTGTCCTAGTCCGAGTTCGGTTCCTCCCCTTCCTCTCCCTTCTCTTCCTCCTTCGCCTTCGCCTTCGATCGACGACGACGACTTGGCCGTTGAGAAGGGAGAAGAAAGAGAAAGAGAGGAGGTGGGTGTGGAGGGAAGACAAAGAGGAGGTTGACCGATACTGAGGGCCGCGAGCGAGAGGTACGAATGGTACACGTCTGGAACGGCCCCAGGTTCCCTCGCGATCCCACCGTAGAGACTGTGTTGACAATCGAGGAGGTACTGCGAGTTGAGGCTCGGGTCGAGGGTTGAGAAAAACTCGTCTTGATTTGCGAGGAGCAACTGGCGTCGTCATATTTCGATTCGAAGCGTGTTAGCACGAAGGAGAGATACAAGTGACTCGGTGAGTGAAGGTCAGGGAATTGGGAGAAGGAGAAGAGGAGAGCGTACTCGGAGAGCACCGAGGGACCAGAATGAGTAACAGGCATCGAGAGGTTTGTTGGTTCGACCTTGGAACCCGGCCGATTCTTTCGACGCTGCGGTTCGACTCGCCCCTCCGTCCTCTGTGTCCTCCTCTTTGAATTCCCCCGAGTCACGAGACGAAGCGACAGAACTTGAACTCCGAGGTGGACTCGTTTGCGGGGTAGGCGAGATTTGTCGGTGTACGAGCCAGCGGAGTAGGTCTTGATGAGAACGCAGTTCGGAGAGACGTCCACAGAGATGGTACGAAGCGATCGCGCAGTACGTTGGTCCAGCTGGTCGAACGATCCAGGTGACACGGCATAAGTCTATGAGTTTCGGCCGCAACTAAGAAACCGATCGAGAGGAAAACGAACCGTTTGCTTCGAGGTGCGGACGCTGTGCGAATGCACCCTCGTAGGTCTGAGAAGCCACAAGCGTAAGATACATATCTTAGTAGGTCCAGAAATTGATCTGCAAGGGCGAGTGGAGCTTACTCTGCACGAATCGAGAAACTGCAACGCAGTGTCGACGTTAATGGTCGACCAGTCGTCGAGCATGGAAGCGATCGCAAATGCCGAGTACGTCGACCTCGGGTCTCCCGGTTCCTGACATTCGGGAAACAGCGAAAACCTGTCGAAGCAAAGTCAGAACGAATCTATGAGCTGTCGCTGTTCCGCATTCCCAGGATCCCGACAAGGGACAAGGGCGAGACTGACGATCCGTCCGAGTTTTGGCATTGACCGACGAGACGGAGGAGGCCTGATCGGTCGAGTTTGTCGAGGGGATCGTCCAGGAGCGCGAGGATGAGAATCGCCGTGTACGATTGAATGATGTTGGGCGGGTCCAATTCGGTTCGACTCGACGACGCTATCAGGGTACTACAGTACGCGTAGGGTGATGTTCATGCGGTCAGCTTACGGGTTTCGCGGAAGTGGCCGAGCGCGGGAGTCCGCATACGAAGTAGGGAAAGACATTGAGTCGGATCCCCTGAACCCTCCCGACGCGACTTGTTGTTCGTAGACCCAGTCGATGAAGCCTTGACGCTGTACGGGTCTCAACATGGTCTCGAGCGCTGAGGGGCGGTCAGAGGCCGAAGTCGAGGAGTCCGACGATGGACACGGGAGAAGGGCGAGGGCCGAGAGGCAGAAGTAGCCGAGGGTGATCCTATCGCAGGAGCATCACCACGTCAGCAGTCGAGGCAGGTGGGTACGAGGACAAGCGAGTCGAGACTGACCGATTCGCGTCTTCGGGTTCGTACGGCGTGGGGAGGTACTTTGCGTGCCTGAGCGAGAAGAGGACATGTTGCTTCGAGTTGAACGAGTTCATCGGCCTTGGACGATTGGAGAAAATGAGGTGGAGGGCAAGGCGAAAGAGGGGGGGAACCGAGCACGTGACTCCTGGCGTCTCTCCCGGCCGGCGCCCCTGCAAAATTCTCTCTCGCTCTCTCTTTCCTTCGTCCCTCTTCGTGTGCTCCGGGAGCACCTCGCCTCGCCCGCTCTTCGCTTCTCCCTCGTCGGTTCCGTCGCCATGTCTGGTCTCTTGCGCGCGTACAACTCTGCCCTGTCCGTCGCCTCTCTCTGTCCTTCTCTCGCCCGCTCGCTCGCTCCGACAATCTCTGACCTCGCGGATCTACCTCGTACAGCATTCGTCGCCCTTATGCGACCGGCATGGGTTCATCCGGTCAGTCTCGTCGAGTCTGCGTGCTTGCGTTGGCCGAATTCTTCGCCCGACGCTCGCCGCACCCTCTCCCCCTCCGTCTCTCGGGCGAATCAGACTCGGCTGACCCCCGACGCGGATCTACCTATAGCTTTCCTCTTCGGTGCCGGAGACGTCCTCGCCCAACAAGGGATCGAGAAGCGAGGCAAAGACCATGACGTAGCTACTACCTTCCCTCGCTTCCCTTTCTCCCTCACCCGAATGATGACAATGGGCACTCCGCGCTACACAGTTCATGAGGACCCTGCGGCTCGCAGGCTACGGAGGTTCGTTCCAATTCTCACCCACTCTTTCCGCTCGTCCCGACCCAACGAGCTCACGTCCGTTCGCGCCGCGCTCTAGGTCTCGTCTTTGCGCCGGTCGTTACGAAATGGTTTACCGCGCTCGAGCGGATCAAGCTCGCCTCCAAACCCGCTCGTGAGTCCCTCGCCTCGCCCCCTCTCGATCGAATCACCTGTCATCTAATCTAGGTGAACTCCTTAGAACTCGTTGCACGGGTCGCGGCGGATCAATTCCTCTTCACCCCGGTCATGGTCGGCGTCTTCTTTACCTCTCAGACTTTCCTCGAAGGTAAAGGTATCGACGAAGCTCAGAGGAGGCTGAGAGACAGCTGGTGGCCGACTTTGTACGCTTCCCTTCACTCGCTTGGTCCTTCTGCCCCCCATCTGCCCCGAGGCAGGCGCCCTTGCACTGACGATTGTATGACGCGAACTGTCTCCAGGCAAAAGAATTGGCAGCTTTGGATTCCCACGCAAGGAATCAACTTTGCGTTGGTTCCTCCTCATCTTCGATTGGTTACCGTCAACGTTGTTTCCCTCTTGTGCGTCTCCATCTCCTCCCTCCGATAACATGGCAACCTACTAACACGCAAGGCTTCTCGATGAACAGCTGGAAGTGCGGCTTATTTCTGCTCGCTTCCTCCTCACAGACATGTGAGAAACTGACGCTCGCGATTTTCTTTCGACCTTTCAGCGCCTACCTGTCGTACGCCAACTCGCAAGCCGAGATCAAAGAGGACAAGGTCAAGGAGCTCATCGCATAGATCACCCGAAGCGCAAGCCGGTCCAGCTCTCTTGGCTGCCATCCTTTTCCGTTTCGTTACAGTCTCACAGCTGCCCTTGTCTATATGCACACTCGTTCGTATTGTTATTCCCGCAAAGCACCATTATAGAGCTGCTTCTCTCAATGGTACGGGACCGAGTCGATAGCGAGCGAATGAGATGCGAGAAGAGGGTTGCAGAAAGTTACAACAAGCAAATGCTCCCAAACTCGAGCGATGGGACGTTTCATCTTCAAACCTATCTCCCTCGTCTCGTCAGCGAACCCAGCGGTCGTAATCCTCATCCTCTGGTGCCTCGCCCGGTTCGAGTCCCATCTCTTCCCGCTCGATCCTCAACCGCTTCTTCTCGCGTTCGTCCTCGACGTCCTTGGCGAGCTGTTGCACCAACGCCTCGACGTTTTGTCGGTTCTTGGCGCTGATCGGGATCACCCACATGTCGCCCTCCTCGTCTCCCTCCTCGCTGCCACCTCCGAGTTCTTTCTTCCTCCTGACGACGTACTCTTGCACGTCCCTCAACCTCTTCTTGCCCTCCTCGACGCTGTTGATGCTGCTCGCGCCGTCTTCGTCGTTCGTCGCAGTACCAAAGAGGTCGGCCTTGTTCCCGACGACGCCTTTGACCCTCCGGACGAGTTCCCCGGGAGCGAGTCCTCGAACTTTTTCATACTCTGTCAAACTCTTCTCGAGTACCTTCAACGTCTCGACCGGATCCATCTCGATCCCTCCACCACCACCACTTGACGCCGAAGCATTACCGCCAACGTTCGAGTTTGAGTTTGAGTTTGAAAGGTCGACGACGTAGACGAGAGAGGTGCAGCGTTCAATGTGACGGAGGAACGAGTGACCGAGTCCGTGGTTGAGGTGAGAGTTGGGTAATAACCCGGGGTTGTCCGTGATGGTGAACCTCAACACTTCGTCCTTCTTCTCCTTCTTCTTCTCACGCGTGGCACTCACGGTCGTGCCGACATCCGCCGCTTCGACAACGGTGTCTTCCTCCGACGACGACGAAGAAGAGGTTCCAGAGAAGTGAGTCGGGGCCGAAGGGGTGTCGGACAGGGACGCGAGGGAAGAAGAAGATTCGGTCGAGCGAGGTCCCGAGAAGGACCCGTCAGAGTAGACGACGCACGTCCCGAGGTGCGGGTTGAGCGTCGTGAACGCGAACGAAGCGACGCGCGGAGTCGAACTCGTCAGGCTGCGCAAGAGCGTGCTCTTGCCCGCGTTGGGCAACCCGACCAACCCGACCTCGCCGTTCGACTTGACCTCGAGCGAGAGTCGCATCGTTTCACCGGCGCCGCCTTTCGTCGCGTACTTGGGAGAGCGGTCTTCGTGCGTCAGGAACGAAGGGTTGCCCAACCCGGGTTGACCCCCCGACACGAGGAGGATGGGTTCGTCGATCGGGGTCGGCCGCGTCAGGTCGAAATACATGAGCGGCTCGACGTCGTCTTGTGACTGGTTGCGTTTCCCCCCGCCCGACCGGAGCCTCCTCCGTCGAGGTTTCTTGATCCCGGGGAGTTCGACCTCGCGCGAGAGGATCTTGGACAAGAGGTGATGCTCGGTCGCGAGGAACGAAGGGTGTCCAGTCAACTCGGCTTGCGGGTACATGGTGAACATTTTCTTGCGGAACTGGGCGAGCGCCTCGAGTTTCTCGGGTTCAAACTCTTGCTCGTCGAGTTCGTACCACGGCTCGACCGGTTCCTCGCCTGGTTTGACGCCAAACTTGTCCTGACGCTCCTTGACCTTTTTCCACGCGTTCCACCGCTTGTCGCGCTTCTCGGCCTCGTGGAGTCGCACCTTGTTGACTTCCCAACTGTGTTCGAGTCCGAGGCGCTCCTCGCGGTCGCGCTCCTCGTCGTCTTCGGATTTGACGCGTTCGTCGACTTCGCGCACGACGGTCCCGACGGGGACGCGGATCACGACGTCCTCGCCGCGCTTGCCGGCGAGCCACTTGCCTCCGCCCGAGCTACCCGTGCCGCCGCGCACGGTCCGGGGCAGGTGGGCGAGGCTGGTCACGGTCGGACTCGCGACCAAATAGACGGATCCTCCGACTCCGCCTGAACCTCCCGATGGAGGTCCTCGTGCCTGTCATCAATCAATCATACCATGTCAGTAACAGCGTGAGAGTAGAGTAGGGGTTTGAAGCTCACCTTGAACTTTTCTCGATGGAACGCGACGCCCCCTGCGCCGCCTCTGCCCGACACGACCGTGAGCGAGAGTGTGTCGATAAAGTTGGACCCCGACTGCCGCCGCTTCCAGTCGGCTTTTTGTTTCTCCTTCTGGTCGTCGTACCGTGACCGCGTCGGCGTCGAACTCGCAGTCGAAGTCGAGTCGGATTCAGGAGTAGAGATCGAACTCGAAGACGCGAGCCGGATCGAGATGAGGGACCGCCATGCCGGTCGAGCGCGCAAGAGGACAGGTATCCGGAACGCGGACGCCATCTGTGGCACGTGAAACACTCGAGAGATGCGAGCGCAGCGCCGAAAAAAGTCACCGATCTTTCTCCACTTCTCTAGCTTCCAATCCCCTTCATCTTTCGGCTTCTACGGCCAAGTCGAGAGACAGTCAACCCCTCGGAACGATGAAAGAGTATACCCTCGAACAGGTCAAACAACACAACTCTGTCGACAATGGGGCGTTCGTCGTGATCGATCAACACGTTTACGATGTGTGAGCCCTCGTCCCCCCCTGGATGCTGCCCCTCCCTTCCCACGTCGAAGCTCACACGCTCCGACTCCGCAGGACTTCGTTCCTTGACGACCACCCAGGTCCGCTGTTTTCCCCCCCACACTCGGGAGACTCTGTCTCTCGTCCCCCCCTTCCGCGCGCTCACGCCCTCTCTTTTCCCCTCTTCATTCTCACGCAGGTGGCAAGAAAGTCCTCCTCAACGCTGCCGGGACAGACGCGAGTGAAAAGTTTTGGCAGTTCCACAACAAGTCGGTTCTCGAAAAAGTCGCGAAACAGTTCCTCGTCGGTACCATTGGTGGCTCTGGCTCTACCAACGACAAGTCGGAAGAGAAGGCGACACCGTCCGGGTCAAAGGAGGAAGTGGAACCAGAACAAGAAGCAGTGGATGACCTCGACGAGACTTACTTCGGCGACTTGGTCCCGTTCGGAGGTGAGCCTCAGTCCCGAACTCGTCTCTCGACGCGCGCAAAATTCAAGTGACGGACGCGATACGTCGGAACTTCTCTGCAGACCCCTTCTGGTACCAAGATTGGTCCTCGCCGTATTACAAGGCTTCTCACCTCAAAGTCCGCCGAGCGATTCGAGAATTCACCGGTACGTACACCGCTCCCTCGACTCTCTTTGCCTCGATCTTACTTAAGCTCATTGTGGAAAACAATACTGACTACTTGAGCCCCCTTTTTGCTAGATACGTACCTGACTCCGAACGCGTACGAGTGGGACCAAGCGAAAGAGATTCCGCCGTCAGAGTACAAACGGATCGCCGATGCCGGGATCTTGTGCGCGATCGCGGCGGGCGGTTCGGGCTGGCCCGACGATCAGTATTCAAAGGGTATCCCCGTACCGGGTGGGATCGACAAGAACGAGTGGGACGCCTTTCACAGTGAGTTTCTTATCATTAATTCTCCCTTCCTTTTCTTCTTTGTCTCGTTCTCTTTTCGCCCACCCCTTCGAGTTCTGCTAAACTCTGGCTTTTGTGACAACTTAGACTTGATCCTCTTGGACGAGTTGTCGAGGTGTGCATCGGGTGGGATCATGTATGGATTGTTGGGAGGGTTTGGGATCTCGATCGGACCGATCCTCGCGTTTGGGACCGACGAGCTCAAGTCGAGGTTGGTCGGTCCGCTCCTGAGAGGTGAGATCAGGAGTTGCTTGGCGATCACCGAAGCTGAAGGTATGCCCGACTCCCTTCTCTCACCGTCTATTTTCTGGTGCGATTCGAACATATACGACTTGACTGAATTCACCGGAGTGCACACAGGTGGAAGTGACGTTGCGAATCTGACGAGGGAAGCGAAGAAGACCGAGGATGGGAAACACTACATCGTCAATGGGTGAGCTTTGCATCTATTGTCGCTCTATCACCCTTGGATCGCGCGAGCTCTCTGACTAAACCTCGATATTGTTTTGCTCAGCGCCGCGAAATGGATCACGAACGGCATCTACAGCGACGTATTTGTCACGGCGGTCCGGACCGGCGGCAAAGGGATGGGCGGCATCTCGCTCGTCGTCGTCGAGCGCGCACACGGCGGGTTAAAGACGCGCAAGATGGATTGCATGGGAGTCCTCGCGAGCGGTACGAGCTACGTCGACTTTGAGGACGTCAAAGTCCCCATCGGCAACTTGTTGGGCAAGGAGAACAAGGGGTTCATGCTCATCATGCACAACTTTTCGGGAGAACGAGCGTGCGCTTTTCTCCGTTCTCGACGAGCTGCGATCCCCGAATTGACCTCGGGGCATGTTTTTCTTCCAGGGGCATCGTGATTCAAGCGAATCGGTTCGCGAGGGTGTGCCTCGAAGAGTCGATCAAGTACGCCGCGAAACGCAAAACGTTTGGCAAGCCCATGATCGAACACCCCGTCATTCGCGCCAAGATGGCCGAGATGGGTCGCAGGATCGAGTCGACTCATGCCTGGCTCGAGAGCAGTGAGTTACTTTTTCTGGTTCGGTCCTGAGCAATCGTACTCGTTGCTGAGGCCTCTTTTTCGAACCCTGCGACAGTCGTGTACCAGAGTCTACACCACGATCCCGATACCCTCACCCTACGCGGTGGAGGTACGATGGCACTCCTCAAAGCTCACGCCACCGGTGAGTCTTGCTCCGGCTCAAGGGTCACCCCCCAAAAGCTCTCACAAACACTGACTCGTTGAATTACCCCCGCGACGACTGGTCGGATCTCTCGTACAGACACGTTCGCGTTCTGTGCACGAGAAGCTGCGCAAATCTTTGGCGGATTGAGTTATACCAAAGGCGGACAGGCCGAAAAGGTCGAACGCTTGTAGTAAGCCAACCGTCTCTCTCGGTTTCCCTCGAGTCCTCCTTCTCGTTGCGTCGACGCCAATACCTTCTCTTGCTGTGCGATCTCCACTTTAGCCGAGAAGTCCTCGCGTATACGATTCCCGGCGGATCTTCGGAAATCATGCTCGACATCGGAGTTCGTCAGAGCATCAAAGTCGCCCAGATCATGGGTGCCAAGTTGTAAAATGGACCCCTCGCTGTGACACCTCTCTCTCTCTCTCTCTCTCTCTCTCTCTCTCTCTCTCTCTCTCTCTCTCTCTCTCTCTCTCTCTCTCTCTCTCTCTCGCGTGTATACAATTTTCGATCTCTTACCGTGAAGTGTCTCAAGCCTCTCCCCACGTATTTAGCAGTTGTTGTGGTTTTCCTGTCTCCGAGTAGTATGAAAGGTTTTTCTGTTCTCTTTTTCGACCCTCTTTTCCGGTTGGACCCAAACCAATGAAGAAACCCATGAGAGAAAGACTAGGTGTCTGTTTTTTCGAACACGGATTTGACAGGAAGGGGGTGTCCGTGTGTGGTTTCGCTACGTCTGCAGGAGCTCGACCTTGGTCACCAACCCTTTTCCGAACCTCTCAATCTCCTTGAGGACCGCCCGCTGATCGAGCTCGACTTTGGCCTTTGACGACTCGGAGTCGGGACCCGCAACGACGGGTCGCAATGGGACGCCGAGTCCCGTCTTGAACTGCTTCGGTCCGAGCTGACTTGGGTTCCAGATGCCTCCGATCGTCGATGACCCGTGGGCCGATTCGAACAAGAGGAACACGGATGGGTACAAGCGCTGTCCAAACGATCGAGATCAGCATCCTTCTTTGGAAAAGACTCGGGTTCCGCAATCGATTCGATTGCGACGGGGTTTGTGACGAGTCGAAAGGGAGAACTGGACGTACCTCGAGCTGTCGGACAAAGTCTGTGACAGGATCCCAGCCTATCCGAATCGGATCCTCTTCGTCATCGTCTCCGTCTGCGCCGATGAGCGATCCCGCTAGTACACTTGATGTTCGAGCAGAGAGAGCTTTGGCGTCGGGAGCGACAGCTTGGAAGTGTCGAGGATTGACCGACGAGTCGAGGTGAATCAAAAAGGCGTAGTCGCTCAAGGGAGGCGAAAAGAGTTGCTGTGACAATAGGTTTTTCCGATCAGCCCGACTCGATCCATCTCGACACGAGACGGATGCAAACGAGGATCGAGAGGAACATACCTCGACGACGAGACCCCCATGAACGACTCCAGTTTCGAAAGTCTGGAGCGTCGCCTTCGCCAACCCGCGCACGCGCGCGGCCGCGACTTTGCCAGTCTGTTTACTCCACATCGTGCCCTCGACGTCTTCCTCCGTCGCGACGACCCACGCAAACTCGTCGACGTTCGGGTTCGCCAACCGCGTCGACTCGAACTCGGCCGTCGCCTGCGCCTTGTCCGAAGTCGAGAGCGTCGGCCTCCGGCCCGACGTGACGGCGTTCGTGAACGTGAACAGCGGGACGTAGAGGGGTTCGTCCCGCCACTTCCAGCTCGCGAGGCGGTCCATGACGCGCGCGAACCCGGTCGATCCGCTTTGGGGCGCCTCGTACGGCGACGTCGCGTCGAGGAAGACGGACGCGACGACGAGTTCGACGACCTCGTCCGAAAAGTGGTTCGAGAGCATGTGCGACGACATCCACCGTTTGACGAGTCGCACCGTGTGCGAGTATGACGTGAAGTGGTTCTGGAGCGTCGAGATCGCCGCGTGGTGTTTCGGGCCGAGGTCGAAGCGCTGCGTGTAGAGGTCGATTGATGAAGTCGCGCTCGAAGACGTCGAGGAGGATCCGAGTTGTTCCTCGCGTTCTTCGAGGAGGAGGAGACTTCGTTCGTAGAAGATTCGGGCGCGGAACGCGTACCCGGTCGCGGTTAGGATCTCGAGCGAGACATTGTCATCGACCGTTCGAGCTTCGAGGTCGAATGCGAGTTGAGCCTTGATGACGGACCTCGTCGACTCGAGTCCTTCGCCAATCTTGCTCAGGAATGCCGCCTTGATCTTCTGGATTCCTTCCAGGTCTTCCGGCCATCTCCCAGAGCTTTCGAGCGTAAGCAGAATGTCGTGGGCCTCGAGGTACTTAACCGAGTCGGGGAAAGATTCGAATCCCTTGAGTCGGCGAGGAGACGGGGTAAAGATGGTCGAGTACCGGAGCGCGGGCGAGCATGGTTGAACCGAGGAAACGGCGAGGGGTAGTTCGGGTAGGTTTTTGAGTTCTCGCGCCAAGTCGTCGAAGGCAGTGATGACGGCATTGAAGCCCTTTCCACCCGCAACGGAATCCTCGAGGTAGATTGATCGACGAGTCGATTCGGGTTCGACAAGAAGGTGGTCCATCCGGCCAGCGAAGACGTCGACGTTCCCAGAGGGGATCCCGTGACGTTCGTTGAGGATGTACTCTACGATCTGACCTACGATCGCGTTGCGCTGAAGGCCGAGTCCTCCGGGCGAGGGTTGGTCCCACACGACCGATTCGACGATTGAACCATCTTTGAAACGACGAAGTTCCGATTTGTTGCCCCAGAACGATCGGAACTCTTCGCACGCTGCCTCATCTTCTGCTGACGGACCTTGGTCGACGAGACGGCTTGATTCTGTCGGATCGAGCAAGATGCCGAGAGAGAGGTCGACGGATGTCGGGTTCAGTGCAGATGAAGTCGCGGGGGTCGACAAGGCGGGAGGAGGAGAGAGAAGGAAGGCTCGGGCACGAGTTCCGAGAGCTCGAGCCAAGGTGGCGGAGATGGAAGAAACGAGGTACGACAGTGACGTGCCGTGATCGATCGAAGCATCAGCGTCGACCTTCGGCGAAAAGGGAACGGTTATCCTGCGGATTGACACCTAATAAGCGCATTGTTCGACTCATACACCCCAGAGGACGGCACTCACCGAGCAAAGTTGTCGAATCGCTCAACTGGTCGGATGTCTTTGAGGAAAGCGGTTTCGAACTTCTTATCGTCTCCAATCCCGCTCAACAAGAGCGAGATCGTCGATCGAGCGTCATGTCGAAGCATCTCGAGCGTCGAAGTCTCGACACCAGCCAAGAGGTTGACACTGCCAGTCGGGTCGACAAAGATGGGTTTCCCTGCGAAAGCAGACTTGAACGCGTCTTTCGTATACTACAGCATAGCGGACGACTGTCAGCGATTACTGCAAGACGAGTTGAGAGAGAGCGAGAGAGCTTACAGTCTGTTCTCCCGTCATGCGGTACACGACTCCGTCGCTCCAATTCACGGTGGCAAGCCATTCGACGGCCTTCCTCCATCCCGCCCACGCTTCTCCGCCGGCGGCCAAGCTCGCAACGTCATTTCCAGCTCCACCCTTCGCCCCCGCATTGAGGCTCCTCGCGACGCAGAACGCCCAGAATTCGGGAGAGAAGCCTTCTGCCACGCCGAACGACCGCCTGCTCGCCCAGAGCTGTAAGAGGCGAGCTGAGGCAGCGAACGAAGAGTACGTTTGCGAAAGTGAATGGAGGTATTTGAGGTGGTTCGTGAGGAGCGAGAGGGAAGAGAGGTGAAGCGCCGTTGACCTCAAAGGAGTCGGAGGAAGATCGGCCGGGTTGATCTGAGCGTTTTCAGCTTCGTGAGCAAGGGAAGGAGGGCGAGCTAGATTGTTCGAAGGTGCCAACTTGTTCGCGGGGAAGGCGTCTGGAGGCGAGACGACCCGAATGCGAAGCACGGCGCCCTTGACTTTGCCGAGACCCGTCTTCTCGCTGCCTTTGGGGGTGGCGGAACGGATATCGAGCGCGTACCCTTGCGAGCCGGAGAGAGGGGAGTACGAAGAAGTAACCGGACCGAGACTCGAGGGAAGCTGGGAAGCGAGCGTCACGAGGTAGTGGGTTGATTTGACGAGAAAGCGTGGGAAGAGATAGTCTTTCGGTTGCAGAAGAGTCTGCGGAAGCACGTTTGCTCAGTATACAGTTTCGGATTGTTCGGCATGAAAAACTCACAGAAGGTATCGCCACGGCGAGCTCGACGATGTATTCTCCCTTTTCTTTTAGACCTCCTCCCCATGCCCACTTGCCGACGACCCGAACGTCTTCGCTTCTCGGTTTTGTCCACTCGAGCTCCATCTGCGACCATTTTCCTTCGGCACCCTTGATTGCCGGCACGACAGTTCCCTTCTTGCGAAGTTTGTCGAGAGAGACGGGTTTTTGTTTCGGTAGATTCGTGAAGTGCGAGTGAAGGGATTTGAGGAGGGGTTGTAGGGGAGACGTCGCCGGCGCAGGAGGAGTCGCGGGATCGAGAACGGACGCGACTTGGACCGCGAGGACGTTCGAGATGGGCGAGGCTGTCAGCTCTGCGAAAGCGAGCGCGCGGAGTTCGGCCGGGGTGAGAGGTTTCGGCTGCTTTGCTTTGCGGCGTTCGGCCTTGGTCGGTTCTGGTGTCACTACAGGGATGGGCGCGTCCATCTTCTCGTCGTTATCGTCATCGTCGTCCTCGTCGTCGTTCGCTGAACCATTCGAATCCAAATCTTCGTCATCGTCTTCGTCCCCCGTGTCTTCCTCGCTTTCGAGGCCCTCCATTCCACCTCCACTGAGGTTTGCGTAGAGGTCCTCGTCGTCGTCGCCAATCATGTCGTCTTCGCTTCCAGTCTCTTCTCGGGCGTCTCGCTCTGCACCGCTCACTTTCCGGTTCTTGCCCTTCCTATTCGCCCCGTCCGCTGCGAGGAATTCGTTCTCGCTTCCGCTCGCTTCAAGGTCCTCAAAGTCGTCGAAGTCTCCGTCCGAGTCCTCAAAGTTTGACGCGGAAGAAACTTCTTCAACTTTGTCCGACTCGTCTTGCGCTGCCTGGCGAGCTTTCTTCGACTTGTTCGAGGTTGTGACAGCACTGCTGGCTGCGCGCTTTGTCGCTTTCGGCATTGCTGAGTCGGTATCGGGACTTGATCAAACCTGGCGAAGATTTTCTCATCTCTAATGCTGAATTACAGAATTATGAGAATTAGTAACGAAACGCAACTTGCCGACTTTTGGCGTCTACGCTTCTGCTGTCCCGCACCAATGGCGCCTTCAAGCAAGAGCAAGCCCGGGGAGCCTCCCAAGAAGAAGGCACGCAAGTCCAAAGTCGAATCGAGCGACGACGACGCTGAGGTTACGTCAGACGCGTCCGAATCGCCCAAGCCGAAGACAAAAGGGAAATCAAAAGCTGCGGCCAAGGACGGAGATGCAAAGTCGAGCAACGGAAAGTCGGACAAGGTCAAGGCGGCAAAGGCCAAGAAAGACGCCAAACCCAAAAAGTCCAAACGCAAGGCAAAGGCAGAATCCGATGACGATGAAGACGAAGACGGAGACGAGTACAACGAAGAAGAACAGGACAGCGAGGATAGCGCAGAGTTGGACGAAGAAGATTCCGACGGAGGCAAAAACACAAGGGTCGTCAAAACCATAAAGAAAATCTCAGCTCCCAAGACCAACGGTGAGTCGCCCATCTGTCCTCGAACCAGCTGCTGGTATACGCAGTGCTCTGAGACCGCGATGGAGGATCATCTGGGTCGCAGTCAGAGGGATGCTGCCAGCTCGGGCTCGAGTTTTGGGTAGTGGCTGACGGTCTGGCGAGCACTGTACAGCCGATACGAGTGTCATTCTTCCGACTACGATGGAGTTTCTCGAGGAACTCAAGCACAACAACGACAGGGAATGGTTTCAGGAGAACGACGCTCGGTAAGCGCATCGCGGACAGCGCGATCTTTCGGGAGACGGTATGACTGAGCGTCTCATGCGGAAATAGCTACCGCCACGCCCTTGCCAACTTCAAATCGTTCATGACAGCCTGGGTTCCGAGAGCAAGCGACGTTGACTACCAACTCCCTCACATGCCGACGAAAGATTTGATGCACCGGATCTACCGCGACGTTCGCTTTTCGAAAAACAAGACTCCGTACAAAACGAATTTGTCTTTCAGTCACTCTCGCACGGGTCGCAAAGGTCCCTTCGCGTTCTACTACTTCCAGATCTCGCCCGGAGGGAGGTCACTCCTCGCCGCCGGATGTTGGCAACCTGGAACGACCGAACTCAAAGCGATACGTCAAGCAATCCTCGCCGACCCACAGCAGCTCCGGGACGCGATTGGGGAGAAGGAGTTCGTCAAGCTGTACGGCAAACCTGAACCGAGGAAGGACGGCGGGAGGTCGAGCATCTTTGGACTCGACGACCAGTTGAAGAACGCACCAAAGCTGGAAGGCGTCGACAAGAACCACAAAGACATCGACTTGCTCAAGTGAGTTTCTGCCTCTTGCGGTGGCCCTTGTCCTCGAGGACACAATGGCTCAATGCTGAAGCCCGATACCGAATCAGATGTCGTTCGATCGCGGTCGAAACCCACTTCACAGACGAGGAAGTACTCGCCGAGGACTTCCTGGACAACGTCCTCGATAAGATGAGGGTCACGGCTCCTTTCGTTCATCTGCTCAACGAGGTACGTCATTTCTTGCCCTTCCCCTGAAACGACCCTCGTCCTGATTCGGGTTCTTGTCGCAGTTCATCTCACCGTCACCGCCGAGCGACGACGACGAAGAAGAGGAAGAAGGAGACGAGGGAGACGAGGAAGAGGACGATGCATAGGAGGTTGCGGTATAGGAAGAAATTACGCTTGAACACATCTTACGAGGCGGCGGCCCGAGCCGGTGACGATTACGCCTGAACGAGAGTAGTCGTACGAAATGGTCACGAAAATACTACACACGCCTGCGAACCATACCCTGTCTCAAATTGCAAGAGGTAGGTCTTGTTAACGAAAACTTGCGATTGCGAAGCATTTCGGCTCGCAGCCTGAGCGCTCCAGTGGTGGCCCGGCTTCCATTTGATATCGTCTTCCGGTCAAGTGCGTCTCTTCAGACATGTGAGAGAAAGACCGAGCGATCGGAGCGCGTAGAACCCCAACGATCGAGCGAAAACGAAAATCCCTCGGAAGAAATTCAGGTCAGTGAGTCAGACCAGTCAGATCGGACGGCAAGCGCTGGTCCGACTCGACTCGCAGACCCGAGATCGAAGGTAGAGAAGGGCGGCCAGAGTCACAAGAGGGAGGGGTTGGCGAGAATGCGAATTTGTTCCGGAGAGTTCCTTGATCTCGGAGGGCCAGAAAAATCACCACACCTCGCGCTCCCTCCCTCTCCTCCATCCCCCCACTCTTCTCCCCCCCTGCACATCATGCTCTCCGCCGCCCGATTCTCTGGCCTCCGTGCCGCCCGCTCTCCCCGTGCTGTGAGTCGCCTCGATCCCGAAAGAGTCACACCTAAAATTTCCCTCATCTCCAACCTTCTCCGCCACTCCCGCCTCGGCAAGCCTTTCCGCGCACCGTCGCTGACCACTAAAGCGCCTCCATCCATGCACAGGCTATCTCGCAGCAACGATTCAACTCGGGCAAGGTCTCGGGACCCGTCGTCGGTATGGATTTGGGAACGACCAACTCTTGCGTTGCCCTCATGGAGGGAAAGGTCCCCCGCGTTCTCGAGAACTCTGAGGGAGGCCGAAC
This sequence comes from Sporobolomyces phaffii, assembly GCA_037042985.1. Taxonomy (NCBI): domain Eukaryota; kingdom Fungi; phylum Basidiomycota; class Microbotryomycetes; order Sporidiobolales; family Sporidiobolaceae; genus Sporobolomyces; species Sporobolomyces phaffii. The sequence continues at coordinate 285,540 of JAWNFN010000006.1, read as the reverse complement.
AACCCCTTCGGTCGTCGCCTTCACCAAGGAGGGCGAGCGTCTTGTCGGTCTCCCCGCCAAGCGTCAAGCCGTCGTCAACTTCGAGGTGCGCTCCGCCCCCTACCCTCGACTTCCGATCGATTACTCACTCCGCTCGATGCAATCACTCGCAGAACACCTTCTTCGCCACCAAGCGTCTCATCGGTCGCAAGTTCTCGGACGCTGAAGTTCAAACCGATCTCAACAACGTTCCTTTCAAGATTGTCAAGCACTCGAACGGTGATGCTTGGCTCGAGGCCCGTGGACAGAAGTACTCGCCGAGTCAAATCGGTGCCTTCGTTGTCGGCAAGCTGAAGGAGACCGCTGAGGGTTACCTCGGAAAGTCGCTCAAGCACGCCGGTCAGTTTTCTCTTTGAGTCCTTCTCTCCGTCGAAGGCTGGTAACTCACATGCCGCCGTGCCCACACAGTCATCACTGTCCCCGCCTACTTCAACGACTCGCAGCGTCAAGCCACCAAGGACGCTGGAACGATCGCTGGTCTCGATGTCCTCCGTGTCATCAACGAGCCTACCGCCGCTGCCCTCGCCTACGGTCTTGACCGCAACGACTCTCGCCAAGTCGCCGTCTACGATCTCGGAGGAGGAACGTTCGATGTCTCGATTCTCGAGATGCAAAAGGGTGTCTTCGAGGTCAAGTCGACCAACGGTAACACCCACCTTGGAGGAGAGGACTTCGACATCACCCTCGTCAACCACATCGTCGGCGAGTTCAAGAAGGAGTCTGGCCTCGACCTCTCGAAGGACCGCATGGCCATTCAACGTATCCGTGAAGCCGCCGAGAAGGCCAAGATCGAGCTTTCGTCGACTGCCCAAACCGACATCAACCTCCCCTACATCACCGCCGACGCTTCTGGACCCAAGCACATCAACCTCAAGTTCACCCGTTCCCAACTCGAGCAACTCGTTGGTGGTCTCATCGCCAAGACCGTCGAGCCCTGCAAGAAGGCCCTCTCCGACGCCGGCATGAAGGCTTCCGAGATCGAGGAGGTCATCCTCGTCGGAGGTATGTCGCGTATGCCTAAGGTCATTGAGACTGTGAAGTCGGTCTTCGGTCGTGACCCGTCCAAGGGAGTGAACCCCGATGAGGCTGTCGCTGTCGGTGCCGCCGTTCAAGGTGGTGTCCTCGCTGGATCCGTCACCGACGTCCTCCTTCTCGATGTTACCCCCCTCTCCCTCGGTATCGAGGTACGTCTTGTTTCAGTCTCGCCACTGCGGTTTTGACCCGAAGCTGACTTCGAATTTTCGTTTATCAGACTCTCGGAGGTGTCTTCACCCGTCTCATCAACCGCAACACCACCATCCCCACCAAGAAGTCGCAAACCTTCTCGACTGCTGCCGATGGACAAACCGCCGTCGAGATCAAGGTCTTCCAAGGAGAGCGTGAGCTCGTCCGCGACAACAAGATGCTCGGCAACTTCCAACTTGTCGGTATCCCCCCCGCTCCCAAGGGTATCCCTCAAGTCGAGGTCACCTTCGACATTGATGCCGACGGTATCGTCAACGTCTCGGCCAAGGACAAGGCTACCAACAAGGACCAATCGATCACCATCGCTGCCTCCTCCGGTCTTTCCGACAAGGAGATTGAGTCGATGATTGAGCAAGCCGAGGCTCACGCCGAAGCCGACAAGGCCCGCCGTGACTTGATCGAGGCTGCCAACGCTTCCGAGTCGGTCGCTGCCGAGACCGAGAAGGCGCTCAAGGAGTTCAAGGAGCAAATCGATGCAGAGGAGGCTAAGCAAGTCGAGAAGCTTGTTGGCGAGCTCCGCGAGCTCGGCATCAAGGCTCAAGCCGAGGGTGCCACCGTTACCGCTGAGGAGCTCAAGGCCAAGCGTGACGAGGTTCAATCTTCTTCCCTTAACCGTGAGCACCCTTTCAGCGGTTTCTCGCCCTTCTGACTCACCAACTGACCCATCTTTCTTGAACTCTACAGTCTTCAAGAAGGTTTACGAGAAGCGCAACCAAGACGGACAAGCCGCCCCTGAGCAACCCGCTGCCGACTCGACCGAGCCCCCCAAGAAGGATTAAACTTCTTGACCCGTTCACCCCCTCGCCCCGTCCCCTGCAGTTCACGACCTTACCCGCCTATTAGCATCTATTTCTTTCTTTCCCCTCGCAAGTTTATTTTTGTCGTTACCAATTTCTTCCCCTTTCCCTACGCCCCGACCTTGACACCCAAAAGCCAACCTTAGTCTCACCCTATTCACGATTCTCGATTGGCACATCTCTCTCCCACCCATTCCCTCCTCCGTAGACTCCCCACTCCCCCTTCCCTTCCCCCATTTTTGTTCGTCGATATCCCAGCAAACTCTTTTCCTCTCGCCTCCCTCCCCCTACCCCACCACACCTCCTGTACCTGATAGCTGAATCCAAATCAATAAAAGAGTCTAAACACACATGCGGTGACTCTGGTGGCTGTGCAGTCCGGGAGCAAAAGTCGTCCTTGCCGGAACATCGCACTCTCGCCGTTCCTCTCTGACGATCTCGCTAGTCAGCTTTGAAGTCGCCCAATCTACGCTTCGCCAGTAGATATCGAGAGCGTGCCTTTTTTTGACAGCCTGCGCCGAAGTCTTAACTTGATCATCTTTCCTCGTGCTTCTTTACTCGCGTCCCGCTCCCAGGACCCCTCGTTACGAACCCATGCCTCACAAGCGACAGAAGCGATCCATCCGACTCGCTACCCAGTCGTCCAAGTACGTTCCTGCCGTCTCATCTCGACTCGGGGTAACTTTTCTGATCAACCACTTCGGTTACACCACGCTCAGAGGGTACAACAACCCTCCGACCGCGTCCGACTCGTTGCTCCCGATCGCTTCGACTTCGTACCATGGCGAGCCGATCGCGTTGGACCCGAACGCGGGCGTCGGAGGAGGTACCGGAGTCGGACCCAAGAAGGACAACAAACGGAGGAAACCTACCTCGGCCACGACGGCGGGGGCTGGATCAAGTCGTCCCAGTGGTGGTGGAGACTTGAACGGGATGAGTAAATCAGCGTACCGGTCAGTTTTCACACCGAAACAATCTTTGGGTGGTTTTTTGGGGTTCTCTTTGTCAGTTTCTCTGGACTAATGTCTCTTCTCTCGTGATGTTTCGGCCTCGCGTATAGGATCTTGAACGCCGAGAAATTGAGGCAGGAGTACCACGCCGAGAAGAAACGTAAACTCGACGAGGAGGAAGCGGCCAAGAACCCTTCGCAAAAGGTACGCAGGTAAACCCCCTAACCAACCACTTGACTGTTTGCTGATCTCAGTTTCTGTCCTCCCCCTCGGTGCCACATATCTCTCCCCCGTCTTGATGGCACTCCGTCATTCCCAAACCAACAGAAGAAGAAAGCGAGTGCCGCTGCGAACGGGGCGAAACCGGCGCTCCAACCGCTGCCGTACGAGTCGCTCTCGACGTTCAACCGGCGGGTAGAACACGAGATGCGCGCGACGATCAACCAGACGATCCAGGCGTCCAAGAACGTTGCGAAAAAGACGAAAGAGGCGCTCAAAGACAAGAAGCTCAAGGCGAAAAAGACAGAGGTCGCCGACGACGTCGACGAGGAGTGGAACGGGATTGAAGAAGGCGGTTCGACGACGGCACACGAAGATGGTACTACGACGCCAAAGTACGGCAAAGAGAAGAAGGAGAAACCGACTCCGGAAGAATCTCGAGATCCGTTTGCGAAACCTCCGAAACGACCCAAACCGACTGACGACGACGACGCGAAGGACGGAGACGGGGGCAACAGTGACGGTCGGTTGCCACGTGGGAGGACGGGCAAGACCGAGTTTGATTCGGCGCCGTTGGCGAGGGGACTCAAACAGGTCGTGTTGGCCCCTCCGAACCTCGCGAAACCGGCGCGCAAGGGACTCCTCGCAAAGGCGTTGTCTTCGGCTTCGGACGGTACGACGACGACCGCTGGTGCGAGGTTGTCTTCGGCGGCAGTCGCGGCAGGCGCAGCGGACGGAGGGTTCGCCGGGTTGAGGTTGGCCGGGATGGATGAACCCGTCGGGAAGAACCGACTACCCGTCGACCCGATCATGAAGGCCATGTTGGATCGCGAGAGGGAAAAGGCCGTCAGGATGTACCGCGAGTTGAAGGAGCAACGGTTCGCAGACAAGGCGTCGTAAAACCGTTTGAAACCCTTCCCTACCCGGGTTTACTAAATTTGTGTTCGCGACACGTGAGAGAGAGAGAGAGATGAGAGCTGTCGTTTACAACATGGTTGTGACTATTCTACCTTGTCCTTTGCCTCGTTCGACGACCCTTCTCCCGTCTTTGCCGGTTCTTTCGCCGCTGCTGTCCGTTTCCTCCGTCTCTCCCTCCACTCCTTGAGCTCCCTGATCAATCCAACGACGAGCGGTACACTGACCGGACCAAACAATGGCGTGTACACGGCGTACTTGTGCTCGTCAGGGAAGTACAGCATTGGCAACAAGGACGGGTCGAAGTACGCTCGGTTCGCGAGGAGTTGCGCCTGCGCGACGAGCGACAACTCGGTCGCGGCCGTGCACGAGTCTGTCTTGGCGCATACCTTAGCCTGCGAGAAGGGAGGCAAACCGCGACCGAGTCAGTCGGAATGCAGCCCTGCGAATCGGGGGGTCGGGCGAGGGGAAACGAGACTGACGGAATCGAGGAGGTCGAGCGCGAGTTCGACTCGACTTTGGACGGTCGACGTCACCGAGACGTTTGTGATGGGTTGCCCGTCTTCCGTGATAGAGTAGAACAAAGTTAAAAGGGCTTGAGTGGCGTCGGAGACCGATTCTGTGATTCGGTCCGAGATCAGACGAGAGACGAGAACTTGTTGCTCGGCCGACGGCAACGACCGGAACTTTGTTGGAAGACCGAGGAGGAGGCCGAGCTGTTGCGAGAAGGTACTGAATGACGAGTCGAGAGAAGGTCGTGACGGCGAGGAGGGAGGGTTCAAGATGACGAGACCACCCCGTTGAGGGGTAATGAATGCGGTCGTGGTTTCGTCTTTCAACGTTCAAATCAATGATGCGCATCAGCGCCTGCATCTGAGCATGTCGGCGAGAGATGAACGCTTGACTGACGACTCGATTGTATCTTGAGCGGTCGATGCTCTGCCGAAGGGACGAAGAGGATGAAATGTAGAACCGGGTCCAGCGTTGTCCCGGAAGCTGTGTGAGATCTTTGCGGTCAGTTCGACGAAGTCGGAAAGATGGCAGGATTCGGAGACTCGCCAAGATTCCATTGAGCGTTGTTGACGAACGCTTTCACGTCATCTTCGCGTACCCATGTCCCGTTTTCCCCTTGTGTATTTTGGAGGTCGACGGCGAGGGGTGCGTAGTATTGAACCTGAGATTCGATCGTGAAGTTGTGCAGAGGCGCGAGCATGGAAAGGAGGGGTCTCAAATGTCCTGGATCCGCGATACCAGAGCCGTTCAGCCCGGGGTGTACCTCAACGGAAGAGATGCGAGGTGGCGGAAAGGCTCACGGTCGAGCAAGTCTTGAATGTCCCACGTAAGGACGGGGTCGAGCGAAGACGAGTTTTCGTTCAAGAGCGAGAAGACGAGTTTGTAGTGGGGTGAGTACTTGACGACTCGCCCGGACGTGACCTCTGGTGCAGGGTGTAGCTTCAACGTCAGCGAGGTGACTCGCTGTCGGGACCGAGAGCGAGACGGTGAGGGAGATGGAGATGGAGACTGACGGTCGAGTGCGGGGCGGGTCGCGGACAGGACCGGGGCGACGCGCTCGTTGTAGGACTCTCTGAGGTCGTGGATCCTCGCGGCGGGGAGAGGCTTGCGCTCGAGGGCGGTCGTGGCCCACCAGAGGGGCACCCCGACGAGTGCGAACACGGCCCAGAACGACAAGAGCGTCACACGGCGCGTCCGGACGTTGACTGGCGGAGACTTGGGCACTGGACTAGACATTCGTCATTGACCAACGCTGGCGGTAGAGGGGCAACACGAACAAAACCGACAAAGTTGGTTGCCCCGCCGACGCCGAATTCCGCCGTTTGATCACTCCGCCTCTCCGACCGTGACTCGCACTCTTACTCGTCACACGTTCACACTCTCGTCGTCGGTAACTCTCGACGCACACTTCGCCTCCGTCGTTTCGACGACTCGCCGAACGCGCGTCAGATCCTTGCCCCTGAACCTCTCAACCTCGCCGACTGACAGTCGCCAGCCGGGATGCAATCGCTCAACCGGCTCATCTGGGGTCCGACGCCGCAGGAAAAGGTGCGCAAGTGGCAGTCGCAGCTCAAGTCGCAGTCGCGCATGCTCGACCGCGAGATCCACCAGCTCGAGCTCTCGACCAACAAGGTGCGCCAAGAGATCAAGAAGCTCGCCCAAAAGGGCGACGTCAAGAACGCCAAACTCCTCGCGCGCGAAGTCGTGTCGTCGCAGAAGCAAAAGGCGAGACTCCAGACGAGCAAGGCCAACCTCAACTCGATCAACATGCAACTCGGGCACCAACTCGCCATGGTCAAGGTCACGGGTACCCTCCAGGCTTCGTCCGAGATCATGAAGGCGTCAAACTCGCTCCTGTCGGTGCCCCAGCTCAGCGCGACCATGCGCGAGATGAGCATGGAGATGATGAAGGCCGGCATCATGAACGAGATGCTCGACGATACCCTCGAGCAGCTCGACGACAACGCCGAAGACGAAGAGATGGAGGAAGAGGCCCAGCACGAGGTCGACAAGGTCTTGTTCCAGATCACCGACGGCAAGTTTGGCCAGGTCGGGAACCAGGTCGGCAACTTGCCCGTGAGTCCCCCGAGAAACGCCTCCTCCTACTACTACTCCTCGGGTCTCGAATCGAACTCACCATGCCTCGCCCCTCTCCTTCGTTCATCGGACCCCAGACGAAATCGACGGAACCGACGGCCGACGAACTCGAGAGAGATCAAGAAATGGAACGAGCGATCCAAGGCCTCCTCTCTTCCTGATCAACCCTCCGCCATCTGTCCTGACCTGCCCTGATTCTCACGCCCTAAATCCGTGTTGTATTCCGCACCCCACTACCGCGTCGTATCGTGAACCTCATAGACTCTTCTCTATCCTGTTGCCCAGTTTGTCCACCTCGTACTCCGACTCGTCGTCCTCTTCCTCGTCGTCGAGCGATCGATCCGAACCACTCTCGTCTCGTTCTTCTTCATCGTCGTCGTCAGAATGATACGGTCTCCACGTGTCGCCTCCTTGCGCCGAGTGGTTAAAGTTCTGGACAAGCAAATCTCCACTCTCTTCGAGTTTCTCCTTTTCGCGTCCTGTATTATTGGCGTGTCGCATAATTGAAAACCTAGCCCGTCAGTTTGCGCTCGCTAGAGTGAGAGGGGGGGGGAGGAGGGGGAAGTTGTCAAGGAGAGAGAGAGAGAGACAGGACCCCGAAGGAAAGCTCACTTCGTTCGTCGTCTTGTTTCTCCATTTCCCGAATGATCGTCTGCTGCATCTCGATGACGCTCTCAGCCGTCGTACACGTCTTGTACCTCTCGATGATTTGTCTATTGTGCCGTGTGTTTTTGAACCCCCCAAGCAAGGATAGTCAGTCAGTTCAGTCCGATAGAGTTCGTTTTTGGCCCCCGCGAGTTTTTGGTTCTGAATCTTGAATTGGTTCAGGGTTGAGGAGGAAGAGAGAGGGGAAAGAAAAAAACGCTTGCGAAAACTGACCCGTTGACTTCCCAGAACGAGTGCCCCCAACTGAATTTCGACAGCAGTAGTTCAGCTTGTTGGTCGAACCCGGTGATGTACAATGCCGCGGCAGTTGCTTCGACGCAATTCAATTTGTAGGCTGGAGGGTACCTCACACGAGGGGTCAGAAGAGGGGGTTTCGACTCGAGAGGGAAAAGACAAGAAATAATCGACTTGCGCTTGCCGTAGTTGACTGGATTCGTCGCGATCACGTAAGGCACTGCGATCCGAGCCGACCAATCGAGTCAATGCACTGAAAAGCGGTGTGTCAAGCAATTTAGAGTAGCCGAGCTTACGGATGCGTTCGTGAGGAGACCTGATTTTTTGGAACGGAATCTCATCCAACCGGGCCCAGCTGCACTCGACGACGGCGACTCCCATCGTTTCGACGATCGATCGATCCGAAGGTGATACGACTTGGGTCCCTTTCGGTCTGAGCGCGAGCGGGAACCAGTTCAGTCAGTCACCTTTGGTAAGGAATCGGAAGCAAAGCGAGCGAAAGAACAACGCACGACATGACGATTCCTTGGAACCGTTGACCGACTCGCAAGTCTTGCATCAGTTGAAGACGGGCAAGCTTCTTGCCACTACACCGGCGCGGGTCACAATGATCGAAATCCTGGGTGCGAAAAGCGAAAACCTGCCATGAGTTCTCGTTCCTAGTAACTCGAGTCCGCCGGCAGCCCGACTTGAAGATTGGAGCTGCTACTTACCCACATAGCGACTGGCACTCTCCTAGTCAACTCGTCCTCACCTCCTGCCCACCGAACGCGTGAGTCTCGAACATCCTCCACTCTCTCTATCTCGCTTGAAACGACTCAATAGGCGAGAACTGACCGATCTCGCCGTCTTCGCTCCCGCTGTCACTCGCTTGGTCGACCGCGCTCCGTGGGATCTCGCTGAACAGTTCGCCGCCGGTTCCGGTCCCCGAGGTGTAACTCGACCGGTCCCGTCCTCCTCCACCTCGACCTCCTGTGGCTCCGCCTCGTTTCGCGACGCCTTTGCCCCGTCCTCTTTGTCCGTTACGTGGCGGTCCCATGTTCTCGGTGAGCGGGTTCGTCGTTTGGTATGTCGAGTGGTTGAGCGGCACAAAAGTACTCCATCAACAGCCCCTGGTCCTTTTCAGATTGGATTCACAACACTGACCTCGGGGTACAGCCACGGTAGATAGTATTACGATGTAACAGATGAGTCGGGAAGTAACAGGGTTCAATGGGGGAAAATCACCGGGAACTACGAAAAAACAAGAAGCAGAAAACTTGCTGGTTGCCGTCAAAAGCAAAGGGCTCTCTGACCGCGCGCCCGCAAGAGGCTTTACTCGGGAAGTCTGCACTTCTGATCAGCGTCTCAAGACCGATCCCGCCCCTTGCCTCCCTACCCTGACCGCACGAGCTCTCCCGCGCGATGCCGGCAACGCGGAATCATCATCGCCGGAATGATCCGAAAGAGAAAGCTCGCTGCTCTGCTCCTCGTCGACGCGACCAAGCTTGCCGTACTTTTGACGCTGTCGTCTTCCGGGTCTCGAAGCGAGAGAAGACATGACTGGCTGCGGGGTTTGCCCTGCGGCGTTCGGGCCCGATCGAGATGATGGGTTCGCGACAAAAACGGATTGTTGTGACTGTTGAGAACGGGGGCAGACTAGATCAGTTTTTCGCCTCGGCTTGTGAGACTTCAAGGTCGGAAGGTAAGGAAAGAAAGGGGGGGGAGCGCGGGGACTTGCGGGATTGCTTCGCTCGGAACGACCCCCCAAACACGAGACTGCGACGATGATGCCAACGATGAGTAAAACGACAGCGACTACTCCTCCTCCGACACTATTGTGCGAGTCCAGCAAGCAAAATATACTCGTTCAGCCCGGTGTTGTGTTGATCTCGATGACGCGGCGAGAGGGAAAGGGGGATTAGCGACACTCACATCCATCCGTTGTTGCCCTGCGAAATCCAATCTTTCGCGGCACCGGCGTCGCTCAACGCTGACGACAACGTGACGTTGACCGAGTTGGAATTCGTGTTCTGGTTCGAGGCGGATGCGGACGTGTCGGCACCGGCATCGACAGAGTTGTTCAGATTGAGATTCCTATGAGCGCGTGACGGTGGAGCCATTAGCATTCGGTAACCGCTGTAATCGTGAAGTTACGGTCGACAAGTCGAATATCACTAACGGTCCGAGAGCCGAGGTCGATTGGGGGGCCTTCGAGTCGCCGGGATCACTCGGAGACGGTTTCGCTTTCGACGAACCCGTCTCTTTGGGTCGGTCCTGACCTACCTCGGCATCTTCCTGTTCATCGGCCTCAGGAGGTGCTTGACCTTGCGCGGTGGGTCTGGATGGACCAAATCAGCCATCGTCTCGCCGCGAAACCTGGAATCGATCAAACGCCACGGAAACTCACGTCGGGTCGATATCTCCCGCCGCGACGGGCGCTTGCGTCTTGGTTTGTACGACCGTCTGTGTCTTGACGTTCTCGAATCCGAGGATCGTGTTCGTGACGACCTTCCCCCGAGTTTCGAGGACGGTCGACTCGAGCTGGACGACCTCGGTTTGAATGTCGAGCTGGTATCCCGCTGCTCGATGCAAGATCGAACGTCGAGTTCAGCGTGATTCAATTTCGGTAAGCTTAAAGAGGCACGTACTGGTCGTGAGAGTGACGGGAACGGTGACGCCTTGTTGTACCGTTTCTTTCACGACTTGAGTCTCCCTGTGCATGGGAAACTTAATCAGACGTACTAAGGGGTAATTCGCACAGGTCTTGAGACTCACACAGCAGTCTGAGTCTATGGCTCGGCATCGGGCATTGTGTCAGTAAGGTCGTGCGGAGGGATAGACGCAGACATTGGTCAGGCTCACTACGACCATTTGAACTTTGGTCACTTCGGTTGAAACAACGGTCGACGTGACGACCTTACCCTCGGCTGAATGCCATCAGCATGCAAATGTTAGTATGGGCTAGCCGTGTAGAAGTGTAACCCGACCAGAGATGCATGGAAAGAAAATTGTACTCGTGAGTTCGACATAGATCCTGTTCTTCTTCTTGTCAGCGGTCTCTTCATCGTCACTTTGTACAAGTTGAGTGTATATGAGTCACTCACGTGGTAGGTACAGCCGTTTGTACGACGGTTGTCTGAGTCGTTACCGCACCGATGTTGACAATGCTGGCATGCCGGGGGCGTCAGCTCAATGCGACGTGATTTGTCACAGTCAGCTCACACATCGTCTTTGCGTCTCACTAGGTCAGTCTTGTGAGGCAGCGGGGTCGGAACTGGAGTTCGCTCGGCGGCCGGAGCTGCGAAGACGAGGGCGAGGTTGGAAACGAGGAAGAGCCAAGTAGCCTGTCGTCTCATTGCGGCGGGGGAAAAAGTCGAAGGGGTGCTCCGAAAGCGAGGTATCTGAGCTCTGGGCAATCGGAGATGCGCGAACGGGACGGAACGAGGCGCAGTGACGTGCCGAGACAATCTGCGACTGTTTGCGTTCGCAGTGTCGACGCGTCGAAAGGGGACGAACGAGGACGACGACCGTTACAGGGAGAAAAGAAGGAGAAGGGGAGGGGAGGGACCCGGAGACAGCGAGATCTCAAGCGAAGGGAGCAGAGCTTGATCCGAGGAGGGTTTGTGCGCCCGTCAGGGATCGAAATCGTGAATGACAACAAGGCAACAGTAGCAAGAAACAATGAACAAGGGAAATACGAAAGGTTGTAAGGCGTACGAGCGCGAGAGAATGACTAGTTTTGGAGGATACGAATCCGAACTTCTTGCATCAATCCTCGGACGTCTTGACTCGGCAAGTACGTATCGACGAGATCTTGTATACTCTGCGAGCTGTCGAGGAGCTATGTGCAATGCGATCAAGGCCGTCAGCAAGAGATCGACGCGGATTCCGGGACGAGGTGAACGCGCACTTTTGCGCCAGTCATCCTGCCATCCTTTCCGAGCAGGATCGACAAAGATCTCTTTCCGCCTGTACTCGTCTTATTCGCGTTGAATGAGACAAGTATCGACGTCGGACTAGCTCCTGATCCCCCAACAGTGTACGTTTCCTCGATCCCGAGGAGGCTCTTGTACAGCGCCGTAGCGTTCTCGACCCTGTTTCGTCGACGCGTCAGTCGAGATCGTGTGTGCATCAGCAGGGTGGCCGACTGACCACTCGCAACCCTGTTCGGCCCGTTCGTCGATTCCTCCGCCTTTCTCCTCTCGTTCACGCTTCTCTCGCTCGAGTCCTCCGACCGTGTTGCCGAGTCGCTCGTTCGCAAGTTTCGCCTGTTTGATTCGAGGTCGCAGCTCTTTGAGCTCCTTCTCGGCTTCGATCGCACGTTGTCCATACTCCGAAATTTGCGAAACTTGAGAGTCAACGGTCGAGAGCGCTTGGTCGAGGGTGATCCGCTAGAAAGGCACGGCGATTGTCAGTCTCGCGAGAGATACGATCGGGACCGTTCCGTGACGAGGACCAACCTCGGTTGGAGAACGCTTGTTCTTGAGCATGGCGATCTCGGTCTCCATTGCTTCACATTCTCGCGCAAGTCGCGACGCGTATTCGGCTTCTTCCCTCCTCTTCCGGGTGGCTATCATACACTCGAGGGTCAGTTTCGATGCTGTCTTCACTGTGGGAGTACCGGTCACTTACGCTCTTCGAGTAGCTCCGCTTCCCTCCTGATCAACGCTTCCAACTCTCGGAATCTCTCTTTTTTCCTCCGCAGGCTCATCTTCAACTCGTTCCTCTCTTTCGCTAGAGTCGATTGAGGCAGAGTGAGCGTCGGTGGTCAACAAGGTGGAACAAGATAGCGGGATCGTCGGCTCACCAATGACTTGGTTGTCTTCCTTGGAGATGAATCCCGGTTTCCCTTGGTCATCCAACGCGACGATCAAATGCTTGAGAAACTCTGTCCTCGCGTTCTCTTCCAAGTATGCAAACTTCAGCGTCGATATCCGATCCTATCCAACGGAAAAAATCAATCAACAAACATTGAGACTCAAGTCCCCTCTTGGGAGAGGGAGAGAGAGCTCGCGCGCACCTTGAACTCTTTGAGGTCTTCCTTTGTACGACTCCTGTCTTCTTGGACCATGACGAGACCTTCGTCGCTCACGCCCGTCTGGTCGTACATCCCTCCTCCGCCGCCCGCTCCCGAAGTCGTCCGCGTCAAGTTGTCCGTGTGCGCTCCGGCATTCGCGTACGCCGCGAGCGACTTGAGCGGGATCGCCGACGAGTACTTTGTCGACGCGAACGCGTGTTGCGAGTAGTGTTCGACGAGACTGTTCGGAACCCGAAAACACACGCGGCTCGATCAGCGAAACAAAACCCGGCGGAGATACGACGTGGCGGTGAAGTCGCGTACGCGTTAGTACGCTCCAACAGAATCGCAGAGGGGTCGGCGGTGCCGGCGGACGTAGCCATGTCGATGTGGGAAGAGTTCGAACGGCAAAAACAGGAGGGACTTTCGCGAGTATCTGTTGGTCCTTTCGTTGTTGGTCGTCAATCCCTGGGTACCAGCAGATTCTGACGCTTACATCAATAGCTGCTCTTCTACGACTGGAAAAATACTGCTGAATTTTCAGGGTCACGAATATCCGCGCGACCGGAATGTAGCTTTCGCGCTGCTCCCGATAGGGCCATACAGCCGAAGACTGGGCTACACGACGTGCAGCGACGAGATACGCTGAGCGTGGAACGAGAGAAGGTGCGTAGAATAGTTACAAAACAAGGGAACCCGTTGCGTCCCCGATCACTGCTTGTTGTCCTTCAAGTACTCTGCCAGCTGGATGTAGTACCTCCCGTCGAACCCTCGTTCACCAAATAGTCCTCCTCGTTTGCTATACGGGTCGGCCTTGGTGTCTGCCACGGGCCAGGTACCGTCCCGGGTGTCGATTTTGACTTCTTTCGCAACGTACGGTTTCAGCTGTATCGGCCAACGTCGGAGGATGAACGGTCCGTCCAGGTCAGCACATCACTAGTCGGAGTGCACGATGCGAGGAGGAACGTACGTCGGTGGTCTCGAGCGAAGCGGGAACGACGAAAGTCCTCATGCGTTCGGGCATGAGGATATACGGGGCCTTGCTGCGCGTGCCGTGTCGACCTTGACGCTTCGGACCGAGTCCGGGTAATGAACCGGTACCCTTGTAGAAATTCTTGTTGGCCTGCTTCGAGACGAGAGGCATGCGAGACGCCTTTGAGAGGAGCGAGAGAGTTGAGTGCATCTTTGGTCGAAGCGGATCGGCGCTCTGCACCATGGTCAAAGGTTATCAGTCTTGTGCTCTCGAGTCGGCCAGGCTGGTAGAACAGGAAAGGCAAGACGGACCAGAGGAGAGTTTTTGATCGGCGAGACTCGAGAGGACGGCGGTGTCTGAGAACGCGGGCAGTGGCTCGTCTGTGAGCAGTCGCGGGGAGAGAATGTGTAGGGGTGTTCCGAGTGGGATCGATGGCCGTTCGTGACGAGGGCGGAAGTCGAGATGGGCGCAACTCGCCGACGGCTAGGGAGGTACGAAACGGTCAGGTTCAATCTCGCTCGACACTCAGCACTCAGCACTTCGCCTACTATCTCCAAATGGTCTACTACCGCTCTTATCGGGCTACCTAGCTGCTCAGGCTTACTGCGCGACCTCCCAATCACAACAAGGAGGAGGATACTCCCCTCGTCTCGAACCTGTTCTCGGGTCCCCTCCCTCCGTCACAACAAGGGCGCTTGTTCGGACAGCCTCGACAACAAGGAATAGACGAGCGATGTACAGACACCCTCACCCTTCCGAATATGGCCCCTTCCCATACCACTCTCGTCGGCCATCCTACCTTTGCTTGTCATCGCTGCGGCCAACTCTACACTTGTGCTCGGGTTAAATCCGACGACTGCGGGAGAGGCGTCGAGACAGCTCCCGAACACGCTGCGGACAACTTCTCAGAAGAACGTCTCGTCGAAATTTGGGTTCGTTCAACTTTTCGTCCCTTTTTCGCGTCCACCCTTGAAGCTGACCGCTACGAGACATGCCTCTAGACTATCGATCCCGCATGCCCCGGCTGTGGAGCCCCCTCCCACAACAGGAAGCTTTGTGTCGAGTGCACTACCTTCAACCGTAAGTTTCCCTTTCTCGCGGTTCCTCCACGTTCTTACCTGCAGCTGACCATTCTCGTACTCCGTCTAGGTTTTCTGCGCTCGAGCATTCACTCGGGTCATTCCAGAGTCCAGGCTCTCCCTCACAACGATCCGTAGAAATTTCCGTAGTTGGTCGCATTCGCTACTGACGGTACGGATACGGGAGAATTCTGGTACGGGTACGGATCTCAATCCGTACCCGTAGTGAAACCGTACCGTACCGAAATTTGGCCGGAACGTGGGCGGTATTACGGGGTACGGCGGTAAAAATTGCCATCACTAGAAGCGAACGAGAAACGCGGACTCGGAGAGATTGACGATATCGAGTAATCATTACTCGTTCTTGAGCTTTTAAAGCTGTTGAGGGATGGTGTAGCCTAGTCGCTGCCAAAGGAACAGACATTGTGAGAGCTCCTCGTCGGGAGGTGCTGTTGGACGAATCAGGTCAACGAGAGGGAGATGAGAGGAAGCTAGACAGACTGAACGTGCCTTGGTGCCGTTCGCGCCCATTGTAGCCGTAGGGATTTGGCATTTGATGGGCGAGAACAACAGAGAGCAACAAGCGCGCGAGACGGGGAACCACTTTTCGATGCTTCAACGTTGATGACGAGACGAGGTGAGTCGGGTCGGAGTGGTGTCCATTGACAGCCTGAGGTAGTAGTAGTCTGTCGCGAGTGGTCTCGTCCCGTTCTGGTACTCTTGCTACCGTAATGCTGAGTGCTGAGTGCTGAGTGTCGAGCGAGATTGAACCTGACCGTTTCCTAGCTCGGTAGACGGCGCGACCGAAAGATCGACCTCGACCCCCCTCTACGCCCTCGCTCCTCTGCGCTAGACGACATTCGGATCGAGTCCAGGCTGTCCCAGTTCTCATAGACCCGCCATCGTAATCAGCCCGTCGCGCTCTCGTGTCGCGTCTCCCCTCCACGTCTTCTTCCCCTCCTCGCCCTCATCTCCGTTCCGACTCGACTCGACATGGGTTCGCGCGCGTTCGACTTTGAAGATGTCGAGGACCGCGACGGTGTCCGCCTCTCGTGGAACGTCTGGGCAGGTTCGAGGATTGAAGCGACTCGCACCGTCGTTCCGATCGGAGCAGTCAGTCTCAGTCTCTCGCTCTCGCGCCTTTCTGCTTGTGCCGACGAACGCGCTCACCATCGTGTCGCCCGCAGCTCTACACCCCGCTCAAAGACCGACCCGATCTCCCGCCCGTGTTGTACGAACCCGTCACGTGCAAGGCGCCGTGTCGCGCAATCCTCAACCCGTACTGCCAGATCGACGTGCGCGGCAAACTCTGGATCTGTCCCTTCTGTCTCCAACGCAACGCCTTCCCGCCCCACTACAAGGACATCTCGACTTCGAACCTCCCCGCCGAACTTCTCCCGAGGTACACCACGATCGAGTACACCCTCTCGCGACCGGCGCAGATCCCTCCCATCTTCCTCTTCGTCGTCGACACCTGCCTCGATGACGACGACCTCAAGGCGCTCAAGGAATCCATCATCGTCTCCCTCTCCCTCTTGCCTCCTCACGCTCTCGTCGGTCTGATCACCTACGGCACCATGGTACGCCGCCGCCTCCTTGTGCATTCCCTCTGAGTCTCAACTGACTCGACGTGTGCATCGTATTCTCAGACTCAAGTCCACGAGCTCGGTTACACCGAGTGCCCCAAGTCGTTCGTATTCCGAGGCACGAAAGAGTACACTCCGAAATCCATCACCGAGATGCTCGGACTATCGACTTCGACTTCTCGACCTCCTGGTTCCATTCAACCCCCTCCGAACGCCCCTCCTCCTCCGCTCTCGGGCGCGGCGAGGTTCTTGCTCCCCGTCAGTCAATGCGAGTTTGCCCTGACGGCGATCCTCGAGGGACTCCAGAAGGACGCGTGGCCCGTCGCGAGCGATCGTAGGGCTCAAAGGTGTACGGGTGTCGCAATGTCGGTCGCCGTCGGGTTGCTCGAGGTGGGTGGTTTCCCGGTTCTGTTAACTAGCGGGTTTCGTCACGAGCTGACGGATCGTGCGCGACCACACAGACTACGTTCCCGAACACCGGTGCGAGGATTATGCTGTTCGCGGGTGGACCTGCCACCGAGGGACCGGGTATGACAGTCGGAGTCGAGCTGAGGGAACCGATCCGTTCCCACCACGATATCGAGAGGGACAACGTCAAGTACTTCAAGCGCGCGACGAAGGTAAGCGGGAACCAAGCCTCCCTCAGTCGCGCTGTTCTAACGATCCTGTTCCATCGTCCAGTTCTACGAGGCGCTGGCGAGACGCGCGGCCCAGAACGGACACGCGATCGACGTTTTCCTCGGATGTCTCGATCAAGTCGGACTCCTCGAGATGAAGTCGCTTTCGAACTACACGAACGGATACATGATCCTCGCCGATTCGTTCAACATGAGTCTGTTCAAGCAGTCGTTCCAACGCGTCTTTGCCAAGGACGACCAAGGGCACTTGCAAATGGGTTTCAACGCTACTTTCGACGTCCAGGTGAGTTTCCTGCCGTGTTTTCACCGCTTCTCCCGCTCGCTAGCAACTGACCCCGAGACGTTTCCGTTCACAGACTACGAAAGACCTCAAAGTATCGGGACTTATCGGGCACGCCATCTCGGCTAACAAGAAGTCTGCCTGGGTCGGAGAGACCGAGATCGGAATCGGACAAACGTCGGCCTGGAAGATCTGCTCGATCAGCCCGAAGACGGCGAACGCTGTCTACTTCGAAGTCGTGACGCCCGCCGGACAAACTCTCGCCCCGGGCGCTCGCGGCATGATCCAGTTCGTGACGCACTACCAGCACTCGTCGGGCCAGTACCGGTTACGAGTCACGACGATCGCGCGCAACTTTGCCGAAGCCGGGAACCCTGCCATTTCCGACAACTTTGACCAAGAAGCCGCCGCGGTTCTCATGGCGAGGATCGCCGTGTTCAAGGCCGAGATCGACGACAGCCCCGACGTCCTCAGGTGGTTGGATCGCATGTTGATCCGACTCTGTCAGAAGTTCGCAGAGTACAGGAAGGACGACCCGTCGAGCTTCCGGTTGAACGACAACTTTATGATCTATCCCCAGTTCATGTTCCACTTGAGGCGGAGTCAGTTCTTGCAAGTGTTCAACAACTCTCCCGATGAGACGGCGTACTACCGGTGGGTCTAGTCTCCTTCTCGATCCAATGTCGCTCGCCTGACCCGACTCGGCCTCGTTAGACACATTCTCAATTCCGAAGACGTGAACAACTCTCTCATCATGATTCAACCGACGCTCATGTCGTACCAACTCGAGCAACCCGCCGAAGCCGTTCTCCTCGACTCGATCTCGATCAAACCGGACGCGATCCTCCTCCTCGACACCTTCTTCCACATCCTGATCTTCCACGGAGACACGATCGCACAATGGAGGAAAGCGGGATACCACGAGCAAGAAGGGTACGAGAACCTGGCGCAGCTGTTGGACGCTCCGAAAGAGGACGCTCAAGTGAGAAACTTCTCGTCCCATCCTGCGCATTCGACATTGCGCTTACAGGATTACTTTGCGAACCGTGTAGGACTTGCTGTTGGATCGATTCCCGATCCCGCGTTACGTCGTGTGCGACCAAGGTGGTTCGCAAGCTCGTTTCCTCCTTTCGAAACTCAACCCTTCGACAACGCACGTTTCCGGTGGTCGTAAGCGTTTCTCTTCGTGCATGATGTCCATGTAGGGTGGTGGCGAGGTGCTGACCCTTTAAACTTTCGGGGTTTGCAGAATACGGTCAACCCCCGCAAGGACAGGCAATTTTCACCGACGATGTCTCGCTACAGATCTTCATGGAGGTGAGTCATGACAATCCGAACATCGGCATATCGGCGGGGTAGAACTTTGACTGCGGTGCTGACTCTCGATCTTCTGCGCACTTTCGTGTGCCTGTTCTCACCTCGCAGCATCTCAAAAAGTAGGTTTTTCTCGCGCCAATCTCCCTCCGTCAGCTCCGATCAGGACTATACTAACTCGCATGTCGTCGTGGTGTATCGCGTACAGGTTGGCAGTCACTGGATCTTCCTAAAATGCATTGTTAATCTTTTGTCAATTCGTGTTTGTACCGTCCTTTACGCTGCCCGCTTCTCCGTACTGCCCCCCGTTCGCCGCTCTCGTGAAGATATACCTTTGTTCTCCTCTCACCCGGTCCGAGAGGCGAGGAAGGAAGAAAGTCGCTGGCGGACAAAGGGAATTTGCGCCGGTTCCTCTCCACGCACACGGGGACGCACACACCGCTTGTTCGAGTCTTTTGAATGATTGCGATTCCTTGTGCTTTCCTACCATCTCGTCACTTCTCGTCGACTCGCATGTAAGTTTCGTGCAGCGTTGGCGGACTCTTCGCAGCGTGTGCCGGCGCCGGATAATCGCTCAACTTTGCGAGTTCGTCATTTTGTTGACCCCTTTCACGTCCTTTCGCTTCGTCAGACACGACACGACCACGCGATCTCAAATCATATAAAGTCCTCGCAAGCCGACCCCACCGCAAGTTGACCTTCGAATCGTCGCTCGCCCTGAAGAGTCTCTCACGGTTCCAAAACTCTCGCGCCTTTCTCCTCGCCTTCTGCTTCATCTAGGCTACCGACCGCGTAGCCTACATCTCGACCCTCACAGGTCCACTCGACACGCGCCGGCGACCTCTCCACTGGGGATCTGGTCCTAGGTTTTCCCAGTCTTCTCGCCCCTTCAACTTTCCTCGCGACCCTCGGCTCTCGTCCTCGAGCCTCCCCTTCGCGCGAACGACTCTCCCTCCCTCCAATTAGTCACCATCACGTCCGAAACGCGTTCATCCGTCTCGCACCCGGCTTCGAGACCGGAACAAGTGCTCGTCAATCCCGCGCCGGATCCATCGCAACAAAAAGTCGCACAGGGTATCGAACACGAACAGACCGGGAACGAACAGCTTCCGACGCCAGTCAACACCCCTCCGACGCGGTTCATGGCGACCCAATCCCCAGATCAAGCGAAGCCTCCGGTGCGGTCATTCGACCCATTCGCACCTCTCCCCTCCTCTCAGCCGTCCCCCTTCGCCACGTTTGACCAACCGAATCGGTACGACGCGTCGCCCGCTCCCCCGTCCTCTTCCGCACCCCGGCAGAGTTCCTCAATTTCCTCCTCGGGATCCGGCTCCCGAGCCCCACGCCCTTCCTCGCTCTACATTCCCATGGACGACGAGAAGAGGACAGGGACACCCTCGGGCAACACTCCCACGTGGCCTTTCGACGCGAACGCTCCCCTCAATGGCGGATCTCCTGATCATCTCCGCCCTTCGCTCTCAATCAACGCGACGACGCCTCTCTCCCCCTCCCAAATCCACCCTTCGTATGCCGAAGACCCTCACCCGTACCCGGAAGCGTCTTCTCACCTCCTCGAGAAGGAGTCGACAACAGAACCCCAAAACCTCTACTCGTCGATTTCGATTTCGTCAAGTCCCGCGTCCGAAGCCGTCTTCTCGAGCTCAGCGTATCCGGGGTACAGTCGGAACGGCTCACTACACTCGTCGAAAGGCTCCGTGATGGGTTCACGGGCGTTGACTGGAGTGGGAGGAGGAACGGGAGGAGGAGGAGGACGACATTCGCCAGCATACTCGGTCGGGACCCACGCCTTGCTCTCTTCGCGCCAACCTGGCGGTTCACCAATACCGAGTGCGCTCGCGCAGCGACTCGACACGCCCGCCGCGTGGCTCTTGCTGTACTTTGCGTTCAACCTCGGCCTCACCCTGTTCAACAAGCTCGTCCTCCAGGGGTTCCCGTTCCCGTGGACGCTCACGGCGATCCAAATGCTGAGCGGGACGATCGGGACTCAGATCGCTCTCTCGAGGGGCATGTTCACCCAGGCGAGGTTGACGACAAAGGAGAATGGCGTCATGTTGGCGTTCTCGGGACTCTACACGATCAACATCGCCGTGTCAAATCTGTCCCTCCACCTCGTTTCAGTGCCCGTGAGTTTCCTCTCCTCTTCGCGCGCAGAGTATCGTATCCCGTCTCGCTCTCGACGCTGACGTGTGGACGCCGGGGGGGGAACAGTTCCATCAAGTCGTCCGTGCGATGACCCCTCTCTTCACCATGGCGCTCTCGATCGCCCTGTACCGCAAGCGGTACTCTCGGCAGACGTACCTCTCGCTCGTGCCCGTCATCATGGGAGTCGCGTTCGCGACGTTTGGCGACTACTCTGCGACGGCGTGGGGGTTCTTCCTCACGTTGATCGGCGCCGTCCTCGCTGCGTTCAAGACGATCATCACGAACCGCGTCCAGGTCGGCCGGCTCAAGTTGCACCCGCTCGATTTGCTCGTCCGCATGAGTCCGCTCGCGTTCATGCAGTGCGTCTTTTTCGGGTGGTGGTCGGGAGAACTCGAGCGCGTGCGCGTGTACGGAGCGACCGAAATGTCGCAGCGCAAGGCGATCGCGTTGGCTGTCAATGGCGCGATCGCGTTTGGCCTCAACGTCGTGTCGTTCACGGCGAACAAGAAGACGAGCGCGCTCACGATGACTGTTGCAGGTGCGGATCTCTCTCTTTCTCCCTCTATCTCTTTGCTTGAGCTGTCTTCGTTCGCTTCGAGGCTGACGTGGGTCCATGCTCGGACATTAGCCAACGTCAAGCAAGTTCTCTCGATCGTTCTGGCCGTCTTGATCTTCAACTTGGCTCTCAACCCGACAAACCTCCTCGGTATCGTCTTGACCTTGTTCGGTGGAGCTTGTGCGTCCTTTTCACTCTCTCACATCATGGGTTTGCTCGTTGTGCTGACTCGACTGCGTCATCCAGGGTACGCCAAGGTCGAACTGCAAGAGAAACAAGCTCGAGCGCAACTAGCCTCGACGGCGACGACCAACGGCGGGCCCAAGTTGGGATAGATTCCCCTCTCCTCATTGTTCGTGATCTCTATGACTACTACTACTATCTGGATAGGACCGTATACCCGACGCCTCCGGCTCACTCTCTCCTACTTCGCTTTTCATACCGCCGTGTCTCGAATTTTTTTAGTATAGACAAAACCTGTTCTCGCCCCGGCGCCTCTCGCATCTTTGCAGCTGTATGTATTGTAGCAGCGTCGCAAACCCAATTGCGTTTTCAGCAGCAGGAGAGGGTTTTTCCCCCGTTTTGACGTGTCACCCGCGTGGTCCGCTTGCCGAAGCGGCGAGAAAAAGCGGAGCCAGGTTTCCAAATCCTGCAGCGACCGCATGCTTCGTCGATTCGCAAGCTCTTCTATTTCGCAGAAGTCACACTATCGCACAATGTCTACCTCTGCCGACTACTACGTCGCGGTCCAACAGGACGGCTCGCCCTCGACTTCGTCGTCGTCGGCTGCGTCCGAGATCCCTCAACTTTGGAAGGCGAGTCGCGCTTCGGACAAGGCCGGCGTCACGAGGACTTTCTATGGTGTCGGTGGAGACAAGACGGTCGTCGCAGTCGGTCTCGGCAAGGGACAATCCACCTCGGAAGACGTGTTGAAGGAGCAGGCGAGGAAGAGTGTGAGTCCTCCATTCACTCCTTCCTGCTCCTGGAAAGGGAGGGTGTGCTCATACGCTTCGCTGGAACAGGCTGCTATCGCGACTCACGCCCTCAAGGCTGCCGGATCGAAGAAGTTCTTGATCGACCCGTTGGCTTCCCCTCACTCTGCCGCCGTCGGTGCCACCCTCGCCTCGTTCGAATGGAACCTCAAGACGACCTCGGCGGCGAAATCAAAGCTCGAACCCGTCGAGATCGGTCTCTTGGGCCAAGACGTCAAGCCCTCGCTCGAGAGCGAAACCGGCAAGGACGGTCGGATCCCGCTCGACTGGGAGACTGGAAAGGTCTACGGAGAGGCTCAAAACATGGCCAGGCTCCTCAAGGAGACTCCCGCAAACGTGAGCCCGCTAGGCGTTCTTCCCCCTTCCGTTCCGAGCCCCCCCGCACAGACTTCTTTCTGTTTCGAGAACTGACACGTTCGTGCGGCGTTCGCTCCCCCCCGACTGGCCTGACGATAGCGCATGACTCCGACCATCTTCTGCGATTACGCCAAGAAGAAGTTTGAAGGTATCGCCAACGTCACGATGGAGGCGCACGATCTCGCCTGGGCCGAAGAGAAGAAGATGGGCTCGTTCATCTCCGTTTCGCGTGGTTCGGACGAACCCCTCAGGTTCCTCGAACTTCACTACAACGGTGCCAAGGACAAGAGTGAGAAGCCGATCGCGTTCGTTGGAAAGGGTATCACCTTTGATTCGGGAGGAATCGTAAGTCTTGCCTATCTCTCTGCCGTTCTTTTCCTTTGACTCGGTACTTTGTACTGATGCAGCGTACTTTTTGACTGTAGTCTCTCAAGCCGGGAGCGGCCATGAAGGAGATGAGGGCCGATATGTGAGATTGCTGTAATTTCCCCCGCCTTGCGCCTACGTGCTGACGCTCTGTTCGCGTTCGATCGTCAGGGGCGGAGCTGCTACCACGCTCTCTGCTGCATGGGCCATCGCCAAGCTCCAGATCCCTATCAACCTCGTCCTCTGCATCCCTCTCACCGAGAACATGCCCTCTGGAAAGGCCACCAAGCCGGGAGACGTCGTTGTCGCCTCGAACGGAGTCACGATCGAAGTTGATAACACTGATGCCGAAGGTACGGCGACTTCGCTCGCATGGAGACGCCATCATGCGCTGACGCTTGCATCTCATGGATCTAGGTCGTCTCGCACTCGCCGACGCCCTTTACTACGCCTCGTCCCAATTCGCTCCTTCGACGGTCGTCGATGTCGCTACCTTGACCGGTGCCATGATGATCGCGTGTGGAAACCAGTTCAGCGGAGTCTTTACCAACAGTGACGAGCTGTGGTCCGAGATCGACGCCGCCGGAAAGTCTGAGCGAGACCGCGTTTGGCGCATGCCGCTCGATGAGGGATACATGTCGCAAATCTCTGGCACTGGAATGGACCTCTGCAACACTGGTCAGTCTCACTTGCTACGTATCGCCGTCAGATCCTCGTCTTGACTGATTTTTCTGCCTCGCTCGCTCGTTTTGCTCAGGTGGACGACTCGGAGGTGCATGTACCGCTGCCATCTTCCTCAAGCGGTTCGTCGATGGATTGATCGTCGATGGTGCCGACAACGAGAACCAAGAGGGTTTGATCCGATGGGCTCACATCGATATTGCCGGTTCGTCTCCCTCCTCTCCTCTCCTCTCCTTTTCCCTCTCTGTCTGCTAGCCGAGACTGAGCGAGGTGTTCGGCTCGACTACAGGTACGATGGACCTCGCCAAGGGCGACGGAGGCTACAACCTTGCGGGTATGACGGGACGCATCACTCGCACTCTCATCGAACTCGCACGTCGTTCCGTCAAGGCTTGAGTAGTGAAGCGGAAACGTAACCTCGACCGCAAAGCAGTAATTTTATTATTCCGCATGTCTCTCGCTTTTTTGCTTGTGAGCTGCTCGGGGTCTTGTTCGCGAGCGAGTCGAGCTCAGTTCCGAGCACGAGAACGTGTGCAGATCCGGTCGCCGAGGATATTTGTGAGCAGGGCGCGTCTCGTTCGTGCTCTGTTACGGATGTCCTCTGTGCGTTGACGGCGGGAGCGCACACGAGAGAAAGAAAAAAAGGTGTCATTGCGCCCCACTCGGCTTGTGCGAAACTTCGCAATCCCGGAGACTTGGAGCAATTGGAACGCTCTGACGCGTCGACGAGTGGAGGGTGAGCGTGAAGGGCGGCCTCCAACAGTTGGATCGATTGCACCGCCCGATGACTCAACTTTGTCGAACTTGCGCGATTCGCTCGCTCTTCTTCACTCGCTTACCTCTCGAACACCGTGTCGCCTTCGAGCTTCCTGCGCGGTCACTTCGGGCTAGCCTCTGTACTCGAATACGACAGGGCCGACACGGGTTGATCACAGATCCGGGACATCGATGGTGTCCCGCCCTCGCTTCGGCTTCCACGTGCGCCATCCGCCCTCAAGTCACGCCGGGGGGCGCCGCGGCAGCCGTCCTCACCAACAATCAGTGCAGATGCCTCGTCTCGACGGATCGGGGTCGCTCAGACTGATGTGACCGAGACGAGAAAACCGTCGCTCCCATCGCGGCGGTCGCGCTCCTTGCACCTGGGGCACCTAACCCTTCGAATCGCTCCGTGGAGCCTCATGCACAGCTATTTTGATTCCGCGTCTCCGTTCGAGCGAGACTGCGAAATGAGCCGAGTCGCTCCGAGCTCGCTCGCCGTCATCCGCCCGTTCGGCCCGACGAGCACAACTTGTCGGAATTGTCGCTCCAGTCCCATCCGGTCTACTCTGTGAGCATCGTCGTCACCCAGTGAGCGTCGCCCGTGGGCGTTCGACCGCAGCGTTTGACGATGGCCTACGGTGGCAACAGTTCGACGGAAGGCTCGCAATCCGGATCCCGAACATTGAGTACGCTATA
This sequence comes from Sporobolomyces phaffii, assembly GCA_037042985.1. Taxonomy (NCBI): domain Eukaryota; kingdom Fungi; phylum Basidiomycota; class Microbotryomycetes; order Sporidiobolales; family Sporidiobolaceae; genus Sporobolomyces; species Sporobolomyces phaffii. The sequence goes on along the minus strand of JAWNFN010000006.1, from coordinate 260,426 downwards.
GCCGAACGATCGTCTTCACAATACTGCGTACTGTTCTCTCTTGTCGACATGGCGCTTCGATGGCGGACACCACCCCCGCTTCAGCTCCGAGCAAGTTCGACCAAAGTCCGCTTGACGAAGATGTTGCCTCTTCTGAGCGCTGAATGAGACCTGATCGACTGGCTCTCGCCTTACCGCTAACGACTATCCGCACCCAGCGACTTCAGCAAGATTGCCGGCGACCTAGTACAGAGGCTTCGCGAAGGCGGTCGCTCCGAACGAGCTTTACACCCCTCGCCGCTCGCTCGCAAACCGAGCTCGCCAAAGTTCCCAGACCTCTCTTCGTTACACGGTGTACCTCGCGTCGCATCTGGCGTGAGGGCACGTGGTCCTCAAATCGAGCGGGTTTTCATCACCGACACAAATCGACAGGCGAGCAGACCGAGCATCGGCTCACGGAGGCGCTCTCAACGCATGCGATCTCGAGACAAGGTATGATAGGTAACTCATCTTGTGGAATTGCTTCTCGAACAAAAGAGATCGGGTGGTAAAAAAATGGGGGCGATAAACAACATGCGAACAACGGCGTGAAAAACGAAACTGACTCCCTCCTCCTCTCGACTCTAGTGCACCGGCCGAGATTACGCGATCTCTTGGGACGCCTTGCCTCCGGGAAGCTTGGTCTTGGAGGGGAGGAGCTCAGTGTGGATGTTGGGGAGGACACCTCCTTGCGAGATGACTACGCCACCGAGGAGACGGTTGAGCTCCTCGTCGTTGCGGATGGCGAGTTGCAAGTGACGGGGGATGATACGCGACTTCTTGTTGTCACTGGAGACAGCAGAAACGCGTGTGAGTTTCCGAGACTATTTTTCGGATTCCGAAACGAAAACTTACCGAGCGGCGTTACCGGCGAGTTCGAGGACTTCGGCAGAGAGGTACTCGAGGACGGCCGAGAGGTAGACTTGACAAGACCAAGACGTACGGGTCAGTACATGAGAAGGCAAAAGACGCGTCGGAGAATGCGTCACGCGGGAAAAAGGTCGTCAAACTCACCAGGAGCACCAGCTCCGATACGCTGGGCGTAGTTACCGCGACGGAGGAGACGATGGATACGACCGACGGGGAATTGGAGACCGGCCTTGGCCGAACGGGATTGCGCCTTGGAAGACTCTCCACCGGCCTTTCCTCCAGATTTTCCTCCAGACGACATGATTGAGTAGGTTGGGTTGGGGTGGGTTGAGGGTGAAGGTGAGAGAGGGCGTAGAAGAGTATGTGGTGAGAGGAAAGGAAGAAGAAGTCGGAATCGGTCGCGGTGACTGACCTGGTTTGTTTGGGCAGCGAGGCGCGCGCGCGAAGCAGGTGCGTACTATGCATTTCTCGTCAGTCACGCTCGAAAAAAAAGTTGGGGTATTGACCGAGTCGGCATATCGATTTGTTTTGATCCAATTTTCAATTCATCTCTACGCGTCCAAGTCTCGCCCTCTCTTTCCTCCTCTCTCTACCACACACTCTCTACACCCACCACTCACCACCCAAACACCTTTCCCTCACTTTACAATGGCCCCCAAGTCCACCACCGCCGAGGTACGCATTTTATTGTTTTCACTTGTATTCGACGCGTCTCGGCTCACCTCGTGTGTTCACGCGCCTCACAGAAGAAGCCCGCGTCGACCGCCGGCAAGGCCCCCGCCTCGAAGGCTCCCGCTGGAAAGGCTCCCGCGAAGAAGGCCGTCAAGAAGGCGCCTGCCGCCGAGGGTGACAAGAAGAAGAAGAAGCGTGTCCGCAAGGAGACCTACTCGTCGTACATCTACAAGGTCCTCAAGCAGGTCCACCCCGACACTGGTATCTCGAACAAGGCGATGCTCATTCTCAACTCTTTCGTCAATGATATCTTCGAGAGGATCGGTATGCTTCCCATTTTGCTCGAGATTCACGTGTGCAGACCATTGACTGATACAATTAATCGACTCTGATAGCTGGTGAGGCTTCCAAGCTCGCTTCGTACAACAAGAAGTCGACCATCTCCTCCCGAGAGATTCAGACTTCGGTCCGTCTCATCCTTCCCGGAGAGCTCTCGAAGCACGCCATCTCTGAGGGTACCAAGGGTGAGCTAGCTAGGGTTGACTCCTGTTCGAGTAGGCGACACGTACTGACGCGGTTTACGCAATAGCTGTCACCAAGTTCTCTTCGACCAAGTAACCGCCTCGACCTTTGTCCTTCTCTCTCACACTCTCTCTCTCTCGCGCCTCTCCTTCGTCTTTCCTCACTGTTGTCCTTTGCTTTGTTTCCCCTCACGCCCTCGACCACCGTCACCCGTGGCGGTACGGTGGATCGCGCTCGTTCGGGACTTGGCTCGCACCCACATTTTTTATTTTACTTTACCCATTTCCCACTCCCGACCGTTTGCGACTTGTTGACCGCCCTCCCGAAATGCGATGTCCCAGTCCTTACCGATGTCAACCTCTTGATCGGCGTGTGCGAGCAGAGAGAGCGAGGGAACGTCATTCGGCACCGGAAAGAGATCACGTTCAAAAGTTGCGAGATCTGCGGCTCGACTCTCGCTCACTACCGATCTCAACTTTCGCACAGATCAGAGCGATGCCAGCTCTGCCACGACCGAGTGGTCACGCCATTCCGACGGCGTTCCGCGTCGCAACCTCGGCGACGCCGCGGACGAACGACTCGCAGGAAGCCGCGCTGTACGACTCGTTCGAATCCCACGCCGCATCTCGCGCCATCTCGACCGTCACGTCGCTCACGGCTAAACTCGCGTGGATCGAAACCCTGTCCGCTCCCGGCGTCCCGCTCGCGACCGTGAAAGAATCCCTCGCCTTCTTGGACTCGACCAGCTGGGATGACCTCGTCGTCGAACGACACCTCGAAGGGCTGTGTCCGTACCCGACTTGCTCCAATCCCGCCTCGACTCCGTACGTCGAGCGAGACATGGACGAGGTCGAACGCAAGTTCAAGCTTCACGGCGGGGCACTCTACGACGCCGGACCGAGACCTGGACCGGGCAAAGACAAGGGTCCGTACTGCTCAACAAAGTGCAAGGCGAGGAGTGACTGGGTCAAGGCAGTCCTCGGCAAGGAAGGCCGGAGGGAGCTGCTCGAAGACGTCGAGAAGCGCCGACAACTCGTCAAGCAGAGCACGGAGGAGCTCGTACGCGAGCGAGACAGTCAATCCATGCCCGGAACTACGAAACAGGACACACCGAGCGATGCGAGCGCGTTCAGAACGGACCTCCTCTCGAGTTTGACGATCCGCGAGAAGGAAACCACAACATCGGCTCCGGTCGCCCCTTCACTCGCATCGGCTACGGTCGATTTCGAGCGCCCAAAAGAGCTACCCGTTCCATCAACACGGACCTCACGTTTCCCGCCCAATCTCGACTCGTCCTCCGCTCTAAAGATCAATGCTCTGAGCAATTCTTCTTCCGCTCTCCTCCCCTTCACGACGACTTCCCTCGGTCGCACGATCCTCTCATCCTCGCGTCGCTCTACTCCTTCCAACCTACCCCCCGTACCCGCCGCGCGCCAACCTCGGATCGGGATCAACGGCCTCCCGCCCGTGCGCTTCTTGAGCGAACCTCGCATGGTCGATGAAAAGGGACGCGAGATCGAATGGGCCGACGGTGACGACGACGAGCTTGAAGGGGAAGAGGCCGAACTCGTGCGAGGGTTGATGGACGAGGCGCTCGAGGTGAGGCGCAAGGTCGAGAATGGAGAATTGTGAGGAAACGACGTCGGACGACAAGACAGCCGCCTGCACGCTACGAGAGCAGGAAGGGTGGGGACGCGTCGAGAGGGCTGCAGGAACTTCAGCTCTGCAGAGCATTCTCGAGCGTCTTCGGCCTCACCTCGGCAACAACAGCGCGAGGAAGGATCTCTCAACGGCACACGGTACAAATTTCGCTTCTGTCCGTCTACGCACTTGGATCCGACACAGATCGAAGCTCCAGGAACCGCACACGATATGGCTCGCGCGGCGAAATCGTCGAGGTGGAGGTTCGGGTCGACAAACGTGGAAGGACCGACTCGACCCGAAACGACTGTCGAACCCGGAAACGGTCGAACCCGGATCGGGGCACTCGTTCGGTCAAACAAGCCCGATTCGCACGTCAGGTGGCTCGCGGGGCATGGACTGGCAGGCAATGGAGAGAGGAGGTGCCGATGAATTACGACACAACGAGCGAAGAATACGCAATGAGACGACGAGGGACTTCACGACTTTCCACGAGGTGGTCGAATAGTTCTACTGCAAATTGCCATTGATTGACGAGAAAAACTTGGCACTTGATCGCGCTAGAGAGTGTGACACGCATTTCCAAAGCGCCAAATTGATGATGAGGCGGTGTCTCTCGTGTCTCTCGCACCTTTGACCTCTTTCCTGCACCCGAATCGGTTCGAGCGCCCGGTAAACCATGGAACTGAATCGGTCACCGGCAACAAGAGAGTCCGGAACAACAAGGAAGCAGCCCAAGACGACTCTAGCGGACAAGTCTCGCTCAACGACGACTCAGGCGACGCTGTCTAACTCTGGAACCGATGGAAGCGCTTCGGAAACGGATGGAGAGTGAGTGCACGGCGTCAAGCCCGACCTGCCGCGTTCCTAGTCGCTCTGAAGCCGAACTTCCCTGATGATGCGTCATTCGACTGACTCACTTCCCTTCACGCTCTATCGTAGACCCTCCACGACGACGACAATCACGACCCTGCATCGTAAACGCGGCGAGGCAATCTCTGAGACGTGAGGCTACCCTTTCCGAAAACTCGTCGCTCCCCACTTAGACTGTCTTTCTCACAGGGTCACCCACCTGGGCGCTACCACGATCAAATCTCACTCTGATCCTACAACGGGCGCTGTCCTGCTCCAACCGATACCGGCTCGTGGCCGCGACCCGAAGCAGATCAAGACGCGACGGTCGCGGAGGACGCTCTTCACCCCTCGGACGTCGCACTTTGACCGGGACAACCTCTCGTCCGCCCAAGACGTCTTCCGAGGGTTCTGGACCTTGTTCTGGATCGTCCTGGCGACGGGTGCGACGAGGACCGTCATGCGAAAGTTCCAAGAGAGCGGAGGGTTGTACCGGTGGGATTTCGCAGAGTTGATCAGCGAGGACGGGCTCAATCTGGCCATGAGTGACGCTGTCATGGTCGGTAGCACGCTTCTGTGTGTGCCCTTCGTTAAGGTACCGCTCGCATTTTCAACCTCGTGCGCCGGAACCGGCTGATGTAGGTTTTTGCTCCGTAGCTGATACTGACGGGATGGGTGAGGTATCACGGGTTCGGATTGATCCTTCAACACGTCGGGCAAGCAGCTTTCCTCGCAGTCGCGGTCCGATGGACTTTTCACCGGTACGTCCCCCGAGCTGCGCAGTGCCTGAGATCCGCTCTGACCTTGTTTTTTTTGCGCTCCTCGCAAGGCAATGGCCATGGGTGCAATCAGGCTTCCTCACTCTGCATACTTTGAGTATGCTCATGAAGGTGCACTCGTACATTTCGACCAACGGCGAACTGTGAGCTTCGCCACCGCCAGTCATCCGGGACCTCTCGAAGCTACTGACACCTGCGCTGTTCAATCCAGTTCCGAACGCTTGCGCGAGGTGCGACAGAACGAGAAGAAGCTAGCCAAGCTCATGGAAGGCACGGACCCAGAGGAAGCAAAGAAAGTCGCGCGGAAGAATTGGGAGAAAGCATGTCGCGAGAATCAGGATTCGACCGACACGACTACGACAACCGACGCTTCATCTTCGGGCAACAGCTCGATCGCCTCGCTCTCGACCGCTAGATCAGATGCCACTACTCCCATCGCTAAGAAAGCCGAGGAAGAACTTACAACCCTCCGCCATCGTCATTCGGAAGCTCGACGCCATGAGCCGTTGTCGGCTCCTCAGCCAATCCGAAAATCCATTGTACCTCAAGACGGGATGGAGACACTGACCTGGCACCCGAACGAGGAGATCAGTCACCTGGCAATCGCCATCGCCGAGGAAAATGAGTTCTTGACGAGCAGCGGACCTCAACAGAACGTGTTTCCGAACAACGTCGGGTTCCTCAACTTCATCGATTACCTATTGATCCCAACCCTCGTCTACGAACTCGAATACCCTCGCACCAAAACGTGAGCGCCCTGTTCCTGTCGCCGCGTTTTCTCCCTCGTGACTGATCCGAAGACTTCACACAACGGCAGTATCCGACCTCTCTACATCCTCGAAAAGACAGCGGCGACGTTCGGTACTTTTACTCTCCTCGTCCTCATTGTCGAACACGCGATTCTCCCCGTCATGCCCTACAAAGGAGGCGAGAGTTTCGTCGCGGCGGTGCTCGACCTGGCAGTGCCGTTCACTTGTTGTTACCTCCTCATCTTTTTCATCATCTTTGAGTAAGGTCTATATGTCGCGTTTTGGTCGACGAACCTTGAGCTGACACCTCGGGCGCACGAGCAGGTGTATCTGCAACGTCTTCGCAGAAGTCACGCGGTTCTCCGACCGAGCGTTCTACTCTGACTGTGAGCGCATACGGTAGACGGTAAGTCTCGCCGGGGCTTACGAGTCGCTGACGCGTGATTGCTTTACAGGGTGGAACAGCACCACTTTCGACGAATTCTCCCGGAAATGGAACGTGCCCGTGCGTACCCTGTCACGTCACTGCATGGCGTTCTCCACCGAGTCGTATCTCTGATTATTTGCACCTGTTCGATAGGTCCATACGTTCTTGTTGCGACACGTTTACGCCTCGACGATGACGACGTACAAGTTCTCAAAGTTCCAGGCCGCATTCGTGACGTTTTTCCTCTCGGCTTGCGTCGTGAGTCCTTGCCACCTGGTCTATGTTTCTCCGGGCGAAGCTCAGCCCTTCAAGTTTCGCGATATCGTAGCACGAACTCGTCATGGCCGTCGTGACGAAAAAGATTCGAATGTATCTCTTCGTCATGCAGGTGAGGCTGTCTTTGCTTCGCGTCGATCGCACTGCATTCTGTACGAGACGCTGACGGTGTTCTTATGTTCAGATGGCACAACTACCTCTGATTATTGTTGGTCGAATCCGACTCTTCAGGGACTATCCTGCTCTCGGCAACGTGCGTCTACTTCTCAATGCTATTTCTGCACCGCCGCGTCCGGAGCTCACATGTACCACGGGAGAACACTCGTGTAGCTCTTTTTCTGGTTGGGCCTATTGAGCGGTTTCCCCTTGCTCGCCGTCGCGTGCGTTTTTGCCTTTTTTACTTGTCGAGCTTCCCGGTCTTGCTCCGACACTGACACTGACCATCGATATGTTTGCCTCGAGAGCAGATACATCCGATACTGAAATCAAGGCGTGCGCCGCCAGAGAGCGGCAACTCTCGGCGGATTGTCAAAACCTTGTCCCACTTACTCACCTGCATAATTTTTTTACTTGCACAATACACGGGTCTCATGTATGCATCGTATACGATTTGCGTCTTTGTCTGTCGCGTGCGAGAGCAGATGTCTCGGATTTTTCGACCGGGTCGCCTTCATCTGGTTGACCTTTTGAAAGTGACTATTTCGACCTCGGACCCCGGCTGTACAGACGGCGCGCACTCCGAAAGCAACTGCCCGCGTACCTTCATCTCGCGGACTCGATCAACGGCGCGCAACGTTCTGAAGCGACACCGTCTCTCAACGTCACCTTTCTGAAGAAAAAAGTCGTCCGCCATGTCGGGAACGCTCGTTGACCGTATCAAGGCTATCGAAGATGAGTAAGTTCAGCTTCAAGCGAGGGTGTGACTAGGAAAGAGGGAAGGTTCGAGTGCTGATGAATGGAACCTTGTCCCGGGTAAACAGGATGGTAAGAATCTGCAGCCCTCTCGCGCCGCCAGATACCATTTTGCGCTGGAAGGAGACTCGCATAGACTGCCCCTCGAACCACGCGGGGCAGTGTGACCAGGGAGGGGAACGACTGGAAGGTTCAGCGTGGTGAATCTCGTGCGGCACTTTGGATGGACTGGCGCCGGCAGGTATTGGACGAGCGAGTGGGATTCACTGGATCGGGGGCTCAATTCGGTATTACTCTGTCCGAGGACGGGAAGCGCGGGCGACCTCTTCGAGCGACACGATACCTTGGGTCCTGGTTTTCTTTCGAAAAACTGTGTCGGCTAACCCCCGGTGCTGCTTGTTTCGCTCCATCTAATAGGCCAGGACGCAGAAGAACAAGGCTACGTCTCACCACTTGGGTCAGTCGTGCTGTCTGCGACGGAGCCTTGCCGACGACTCAGACGAGCTGACGGTAAAACTCCTCGGAACGGAAACAACCCTGCAGGTGGACTGAAAGCGAAACTTGCAAAGCTCAAGCGTGAGCTGTTGACTCCGACTTCAGGAGGAGGAGGTGGAGGAGGAGTCGGATTCGATGTCGCCAGGACGGGTATAGCCTCAGTCGGGTTTATGTAAGTTCCCCCCGCCCCCTTCCCTCTTCGCGGTCCGCACAACTCGCCGCAAATCGAAACAGACATAGCAGGACGTCACTCAAGCTGACAATCGTCGTACGGATTGCATAGTGGATTCCCGTCAGTGGGTAAATCGAGTTTGATGAGTGGATTGACGGGAACTGAATCGGTGGCTGCTGCATGTGAGTCCGCTTCTCCCCTCCTTCGAGTCTAACGACCTATCCCGACTCATTCGTCTGCGCTTGTACAGACGAGTTCACGACCCTCACGACGTAAGCTGTTCGGACCATCGAAAGGGCCTATTCGTACTGATCCCGTCTCTCGTCTCTTCCTAGTGTTCCCGGAACTTTGACTGTTCACGGCGCCCCGGTTCAGATTCTCGATCTTCCAGGAATTATTGAGGGTGCCAAAGATGGTAAAGGACGTGGTCGGCAGGTCATCGCAGGTACGCGCACGCGATCCTACCGTCGACCCCGTTTGACCGTATTCACTATACTGATACTCGTTTCGATAGTCGCGCGAACGTGTAACCTCATCTTTATTGTGCTTGACGTCCTGAAACCGCTAGGGGACAAGGCGATCATCGAGAATGAGTTGGAAGGTTTCGGAATCCGACTGAACAAGAAGCCTCCAGCGATTTCGATCAAGAAGAAGGACAAGGGAGGTATCGCCATCACGAACACGCAGCCTTTGACCAAGCTCGACGCCGACGAGATCAAGGCCGTGTTGCAAGAGTACAAGATGGCGAACTGCGACGTTCACATCCGCTGCGATCCCACTTTGGACGACTTCATCGACGTCGTAGAGGGAGGACGTGTCTACATCCCTGCGGTCTACGTTTTGAACAAGATCGGTAAGTGCCGAGCCGCGTCTAATCTCTTTCTTGCTTCAATACGCTGATTCTTGAACTCCCGCCCGAATCTAGATGCGATTTCGATCGAAGAGCTCGATCTTCTGTACCGCATTCCCAACTCTGTTCCCATCTCGGCCAAGGACTGGCTCAACATTGACGAGGTGAGACGCCACAACTGCAGATGTCGACTCTTCTCTTCACTTCGCAGCTGACACGTTCTCGTATTTCGCTTTCCTAGATGATCGAGGTCCGCCGTTTCCTGTACCCGAGACTATCTTTCTCAGAGTCCGCTCATCATGATTCCTATCCGTGAAACAGATGATGTGGGAGAAACTCGACCTCGTTCGAGTCTACACAAAGCCGAAGGGGAAACAACCCGATTACACGGCTCCGGTCGTGCTCAAGCGAGCACACTGTACGGTCGAAGATTTCTGTAACTCGATCCACAAGTACGTAGTCTCTTTACTGTCTCCTGTCTAGGTCTCCGTCGCACGGTGTTGACCGCAATCGTTTGCGTTGTCTTGCGCAGGGAGATTTCGAAACAGCTCAAGGTACGCTGCGTTTCACCGCCTTCCTGCGACAGAGCTCTGCTGACTCGGGGCATAACGTTTCGCAGTACGCCATGGTTTGGGGTTCTTCTGTCAAGCACTCTCGGGGACAAAAGGTTGGTCAAACTCACGAGTTGGCAGACGAAGAGTAAGTGCTCTCTCTCTTGCGCTTTAGCGGGTCGAGTTGCTAGTGTAGCTGATCTACTTCGCTCGCTGCTCCCAGTGTCGTCTCGTTGGTGTACGTCTTGCTCTCGCCGGTCTCTCGTCCAAGTCGTGACAAGCTAATTTTGTACATTTCTCCGCTCGCCCTGTTTACAGCAAGAACTAGGCTTCTTCTCGCCGTCACTTTCACTCCCTGTAGATATCCGCAATGTAGCGTTCGAGACGCATCTTCGTTCCCACGTGGTTTTGAAGCCGCTCGTTCCCCCGTTTTCGAGAAGTGGCGCTAGCTTGCCGCCGGAGATGCCGCGGTCGCTTGGCTAGTGGATCTCGGTTCAATACCTAGATCTGAAAGCTGACTTTGACAGTTGTCCCTACCACGCCAACCCATCGGATGCCGCCTCGACCGGAGCATGTCCCGGTTGCTCGATCGAACCGCCATCACGATCCGAGTCACCACGACTTTTGCGCCGCCCTGGTGGAATTACGTGCTGGGTGGACTCAAAAGCAAGCTCCGCTCGAATTCGACCCTTTGGAATGGGAGGGGGACATTCTCAGGCTGATTCCGGAAGAAGTCTGGGTGAGGGAAACCTCGAGCGTGCGACGGCGCATTATGGCGACGATCAAAGGGCACCGAGCCCACGATCTTTTCTCGAACGATTTCGTGAGCAATAATTTTCGGTCCAGATGAGGACGTGAGGAGGTACTCATCGGAACCGTGTCCTGTCGCAGCCCTCGTTCGAAAAGATCCGAGCGTCCAAATCGAATCAACGCCTAGCCTATCCGTACACAAACTACAAGTCGTGGTTGCACCATCAAGTCGTCAGCTAGCCCCTCGACCTGCCGATGATGAGTCGCTGATGATTCGACTTGCGCAGGTTCGAAAACTAGTCGAATCGTGCAAAGGCAACGACCACGACCCCGCGGCTGTTTCGCTTGACGACGCTCTCAAGAACCTCGGCAATAGGTACAGTTCACGGGAATGGATCTCAATCACGAGAGGTCTCGTCAATCACGTCCACATGCTGATCAGGAGGACCCCGGCGAACCACGAGCAAGGCCGAATTCTCCGGGCAGTCTTGGCTTGTCTGAGTAGCGTCGACCGGGCCATGGACGGAGAAGTCGCAGTCTACCTGATGCCACTCTATCTCGTAAGTACTCCACCTCCCTACAACTTTTGGGTGAGCGTTGAGAAAGCTTGCTCATTCGGGAAACAAACCGCTCGCAGCCTACGAACCATGAATTCGATTTTCTCTGTGTGCGTTGGTTCAGGCCCTTCCGAGGTGGCCAGCTCTGACCCACAGTCAGCTGACTGACGACAATCAGCTGACTGACGACAAGTTGTCACTCGAGCAGCGCAACCATCAAGCTGAAATCTCTCAGCACGCTCCTCACCAATCGAGCACCGTCGCGCCCCTCCTACCTCGTTCGGGAGGACCACTTCAGCGTCTCTTAGGCCGAGTACAAGGTCTCGGAGCAGGCTATCGCGCATACCAAGGAGACGACGGAACCGCGGAATTCTATTTGAAAAGCTTACTGGCGAGTCTACACGAAACCGACCACGACGACGTTGCTCGCATCACGTGGCTGTTTCAACACCTCTACGAAAGTCTCGAGAATCTACCGCCCTACCTTCAGCTAGTGAGCTATCGTTTAACTCGAACATTCCTCGTACAAAGCTCAAATTGTAATGCTGACTCGAATGCACAGCCGTCCACTCGGCAGGAGCTGTCGGAACTCTGGGATTACTCGCAACGCTACAGGAAACCGGGCAACAGAAGGCCTTGTCCTCCCGACTTCACAATCCAGTACCACGTCGCCGAATAAACTCTCTCCTTGCGTTTTCCCTATTTGCCTTTGCAACTCTTCATTGCCGTTTTCCTCAATCAGACCGGTTTCTCGAGACTCTCAAAGCTATACGGAACGTGTCAAGATAGTACCAGATCAAGCAGCTACTCTGCCCCCCACACGCCGTCCTTGAGTTTGAGACCAAACAGGGTCAAAGCGTTCCGCGTCGTCACTTCGGCGACTTCCTCGACGGTCACGCCCTTCAACCGACTGACGACCCACGCGACGAGTCCCGTACTCGCCGGTTCGTTCCTCCCCTTGACCCCTCTCCCTTGTACAAACTTTTCCTTCTTGACCTGTTCGAACTTCCACACATCTTTGAACTCGTCCGGCAAGTCTCCTACTAGTTTCGCCGACGCATGACTAGGTCGGATCTCACACCACGGGCAATCCGATTCGACCATGATCTTTTCGAGCGGGAGGTGTCGGACGACTTCGAGGTTGTCGTCAGTTTTGAGCGAACACCCGTTGATCCCGACGTAGAGTCCGAAAGAGACGAGTTCGAGAGCTTCTTCGAGCGTGCCCGTGAACGAGTGCACGACGCCGCGGAGCCGACCTGGCGGGCTTGGTGGGTGCGCTCGGAGGATCGAGATCAGGTCCGAGTGCGCGTTGCGAGAGTGGAGAAAGAGGGGGAGGTCGTGTTTCGTCGCGAGCGCCAACTGAGGAGGAAACGCCCTGAGAACCGAAAAAAAAGGAAAGTCAGTATCGTCTTTTTGTCGAGGAATGAAACCTGCGCGACTCGCTTGAGTTGGGATTCTTTCGAAGAGAGGAAGAGACGGTCATAGTCGAGTCCGCACTCGCCGACTGCGACGACCTTGGCCCGGCGTTCCGAGATGATGCGGTCGAGCGAGTCGATGTAGGCCTCGATTCCCCCGTCGTGCTTTTCCATTTCGCTCGCTCGGCAAGGATGGCACCCGACCGTCGCGTAGAGTCCGTCTACTCGCGAAGGCAACGACGAATCAGTGCTCGGGGTTCGGCGTCGAAGGACGAAAACGAACAGACTGACCGTGCTCGCTCGCGAGGGAGAGGACGTCTCGGGCGCCCGAAATGGAATCGCCCGTGAGGATCTGGATCCCGACGTGAGCTCGGCGCGACCTCGACAAGACAGCTTCGAGATCGTCTCGACTAATCGCGAGGAGGAGGGGGGGGGGTCAATACGAGTCACGGCGGGACGACGACGAGGAGAGAAGGTGACTCAACTGGGACTGCTTGCCGTGGTATTCGCCTCGGAAGACGGGGTCGCCCAAATTCGAGCCAATGTCTGTCTGGTCGGCGGTCGCTGGTCAGCTGCAGGTCACGGTGGTCGTTGAGCCTCCGAGTCAGGTTGACTGACCAATCAGTTTCGGCACTGCTCGGCGAGGGGGTGCACTAGCCATGCTCCGAGCTACTAGTCGACGCAAGAGAGCCAGGCTGCGAATCCGAGCGCGAGTGAAGCGATCGATGACGTCGCGCGGCGCGTTGACGTTCGATCGACTCGGAGTTGTCAGACTCAACTCATGATCCCAACTCGAACGCGACCGAGTGCGCCATCCTGTCCAGAGATCGAGACGGTACAACATCGCCTCGCGCGCCTCCGACTCGAGCAAACTCCGAGACGGCGGTACAACGCTCCTCGCTCAGCTCGAGGCCCAACTCCCTCGACTGGTCCACACTCGTCGGCTGCGGCATGGCTCAGGCCCCACTCGGCTCCCGCGCGAACGTCGAACGGGGTTCCGAGACGCACGGTCGGACCTCCCCCGCCTCCGAGCTGGAGCCAACTCCCCTCTTCGCCGTCTCCCTCTCCCTCTCCTCGCATCCGACCTCGACAGTTTGCACACCGGAGCAAAATAGCTCGACCGCTCACCGCCGCGGGACGAGCCCAGTGTGACGAATTCAACTCGTTGTTCAACATCGCCGCAACAACGCTCGCGAGAGACCTCGCGCGGGGACCCCGTCAGAGCCTCCTCCTCGAACACGTCGCGTACCTCCCGACGCACCTCAAACTGAGAATCCTCGACGTGATTGCCGATTGGCGCAACGAGTCCAACTTGACAAACTCGGGCGCGCGAGAATTGCTCCGGACCGATCTCGATTACTGCCACGATCATGACGGCGACGGCCCACGAGAGACGGACTGGGAAGACTGGGACACCAACAGTGTCGAAGGCTCGAACGTGTCGACCTTGTCTCGAGACGACTTCTCGACCCCGCTCGCGACCGCGCTCACCGTTCTCAACCTCTCGTTCTCGTCCATCTCGCTCAAAACCCTCCGCTCGATTCTTCTCACGCCGAGGAGCGCTTCGTCCTCTGCCCTCGCGGCGACGGCGACTGGACCGCCGCCGCCGCAGCCCAAACTCGTCGCCCGGTTTTCGCACCTCCACTCGCTCGTCCTGTGCTCGGTCCGCCACGTCCCGATCCTCCACGACGACTTTTTCCACCTCTTGTCCGTCCTCTTGTCGCTCCGAAGCTTGTCCCTCGCCGGCAACTCGTTCTCGGTTTCGGTTTCGGTTTCTTCGTCGTCGTCATCGTCGTCGTCGCCGGACGAGCTGTTGGTCGATTCGTGCTGCCCGCCGAACGCATTCGTGTCGAGACTCGCGAGCGCGACGCCTCAGTTGCGCCTCGTCGACCTCAGCTACCTCGAAGGTCGTCGTCGTGGTCCGCCGGCGGACGACAACGACAACGACGACGACGGGCTGCCACGGTTCGACCCGACGCGCGCGGTGCACGCCGTCGACTGGAGCACCAAGTGGCTGGACCTCAAAGTGCTCGGGCTCAGGGGGTCGATGATGACGACGACAACGACGACAACGACGACGACGGATCGAACCAAGTCACGACGGAAGGACAAGGCAGGGGGAGAAGGCGGAGACGACGACGACGACGACGAGGAACGCTCGACCAGGATCGCTGCAACAAAATTCACGAGGGATCTCATCATGGCACAACGAAAGCGGGCCAAGTGGATCGACGTCGTATTCTAATAAATAGAAGAAAGCTTGAAAAGAAACAACACCTTTCGGGAGAGGGGTAATCAACGTATGATTTACTTGTTATTTATTCAAATCGAGTGCCCGCCTTCGCGAAAGAGCGGTTCGAGCTCAAAAAGTCTACGGAGTGTGTGTCCTCCTGCGCCCCCCCTCTGCCCACCCCTTCCCCCCTTTTCCTCCCCCGTTTTCTCTTTTTCCCTACTACCGTCTCCTCGAACTTGCACTCATCGGACTCTTGCTTCTCTCGCCCGATCCGTTCCCCCCTTTCCCACCACCCACACCACCACCGCCGCCGTAGTCCCATCGACTCCGTTTCGCCGCAGGACCTCCTCCTCCTCCACCACCTACATGTCGGTCCCGTTCTTCCCGTTCCCGATACCGACTCGCCATATCTCCTCCCCCTCCCTTCGTCGCTGTCGTTGTCGAAGAAGAAGAAGAAGAAGAAGTAAAATTGATTGTACTCCTCGAATTGGGTTGTCCGACCTGGGCCTGTTTCGCCTCGGATCTCAACTTTTGCAATTCGGCTGCACACAACACCACCACCACCCACGTCAAGAGAATCAGTTGTCAGCTCTGTGTCGAAAACCCTTCACAAAAAAAGCCCGAGGCAGGTTCTTCCTTTGTCCTCTCGAAAGTAAAATGCAAAATAGAAAGAAAAAAAAAAAAAGGAAAAAAACGTACCCAACCTCGCACTCGTGCCGTCACGACCGACCTGGGTCGAGTCCCACACTTCGGGGTCGAACCCAGTCCCCGTCTCGTCGACGTCGAGGAATTCGACGAGGTTTTGGTAGATGCGAGGGTTCCGGAACGCTTTCGAATTTGAGAGCGAGTCGTTAAAGTGCAACCCGCGTGACCGGCGCAGCGAGTCGAAATTGGTCAATTTCGCCTTGGGGGTTTTAACCGGGGTGTGTGTGTGTGTGTGTGAAGAAGGGAGACGGCGTAATGGGGAGCAAATTGCGCGATGGAGGAAGGAGAAGAGGTTGGCGGGGGAGGTGGGGGGGGGGGCAATGGGGAGGCAATGTGCGGCGGGGGGAAAGTAAAGCAATAGAACCGGGTAGCCCTCGTCAGTTCTGCTTGAGGGGTCTACAGCCCAGCGAGGGATACAGAGAGACAGCTAGAGAGGTGAGGGGGGGGGCGAAGGGAAAGAAGTGCTGGTGTCTCTCTCACTTGTACGGCGGGATTGCAAGGACCGGTAGCGATTCGAGGGATTCCAAACTCGCGCAAACTGTCGAGGTTGACCGCCGATGCAGTCTTGATCGTCAGAGTGGCTCGGTCGCTCTGTCCCTGACGTGCGTCCACCTCTCGCCCCCCGGGTCGTTCTCGCGCGTCCGTCGCGATTCGACCGTCCGACCGACTCGGACGTGTCGATTCGTCGTCGGCAAGGTTTGTCATGCCCGACATAACGACCTCGCCACCGCTGTCGTCGCCGTTGCGTGGTCGATCCGGACGGAGCACGTTCGATGAGGAGAGATCGTTTCGAGTTTCGATCGTAGAACGGGGCGCAGCCGCCCTCGAATGCGGTGGGGGGCTCGCCGAGCTTGCCTTTGCTGCTGCTGCAGCTGCGGATTGCGCTGCCGTACGACGTGGAGTTGGGGTGCCGGACCGAGAGGTCGGGACAACGCCCGACAGGAGGGGGGAGTTGGTTTTCGACGATGATGCGGACGCAGGCGTTGATGACGCCGCAGTGGCGCCGCTCGTAGAGCTTGACTGGCCGGCATTTGATCTGAGACGATTCACTTGGTAGGAGGGAAGCCAGTGGTCAGGCGGCACGGGATGGCGGAGACGGTCGGAGGGACAAGGGCAAAACTTACGAACCGGGGGAACTGGCGGATGCGGCCGCGAACGGATCTAGGGTGATGGCGCGTGAGAAGACGAAGATGACGGTACGAGGACTAGACTGACCTCGGAGGTGGACGCGGCGGGGTGGTCCCGACGAGGCGAGGTAGATGATTCATCCGAATCACTCCCGTACGAAGCCAAGCCTGTGCGTCCATCGTGTGGGTCAGTCCGCAAATCCTAGGCCTGGCTAGTCGCGTACTCACTCTGCATCGGCGTAGAAGGTCGAGCGCGAGTTCAAGATGAAACGCCAAACATGAATTTCCACCCGCGCAGGCGCCTTGCCTTGCCTCGCTCTTGAACGCCTTCATAGCTCCGACCCACAAAGGTACCGCGTCACTAGACCGATAGCCGATCAGTGCCATGCAAGGTCTGTTGCAGCGTGCACGAGACGCCGTGTTCTCAAACGAACCCGTGTGTCATGCTCTCTCTCTCATATATTCCCGCCGAGGCTTGTTCGACGCTGCTCAAGCTTGTGAATGTGCCCGAGATCAGGCAGGCTCCGAAATCGATCGCATCGCAAGTCTGCTCGAAGCCGACCTCGATTCTGCCTACGAGGCCCAAGCAGCAGCCTGCGCATCTCGATTACCGCAAGAGATCCTCTCGCGGATAGCCCAGCTCGTCCGAGTCCCTCATCAACTCGGACTCGACACTCGTGACGAAGAGTCAGGTACCGAGACCATTTCCCCCCTCTTCCCCGCTCTTTCGGTCCCTCACTGCAGTGGTTGACCCTCGCTGTACCTCTAGAGGAGCCCGCCAAGGACGTACACCTCTCGTCGTCGTACAAAGCTTTGACAACATCGCTCCTCAGGCTCTCGATCCCCATTTTTCGAACTTTGACAGCCTGTACTCGCAACGAAGGCGAGGACTCGACGTCCCCGGCATGGCTCGCGCTGCACGCAACCCTCTTTGTCACGTTCTCACGATTCTCACAACCCGCGTTCGCCTCGCTCTTTTCCTCTGACGAAATGTCGGATCTTTCGAACCGTAAGTTTGAGGAACTCGTCGTCCTCGTGCTTCCGGAACTTTTTCTCCCTTGCTCACCTCACCCCCCCCCCCGCGCCCGATCGGACCGGATATCCCACCCTCAGGGCTCGTGACGCTCCTCGTCTCGTCTAGTCCGGTTCGGTTCGCACTCCTCTCGCACCTGCTGCGCGTTTCGCTCCCGGTGCATTTCAAACCTCACCCGAAACTGAACCCGTCGAGCGGCAGGGTTCTCCACCGTCCGTTGGGAGGTCCGAACGGGAGGGGCACGGACGAGTGGTCCGAACGAGCCGACGACGCCGAATACGGATGGAAACGCGAGGTAGGTTTGAGTGGAACCGTGTCGAGCATCATCGAGAACCTCGAGGTACGTTTGGGGAGGCGTTTTCTGTTTTCGGAATCCCCCCCGATATTTGCATTCGCCCCGCCCGGCCGAGGGGGGAGACCTAAAACTCACTCTTTTGAGGGCCTGTATGGCCCCCCGAGGAAATAAAATATAGCCTGACGAGTTGGAAGAGCTATGGCCTTGGGTCCTACCGCCACTGCTGGCCTACCTCGACGATTTCACAACCTCGAACAAGATCCTCGGGCTACACCTCGTCGAACGACTCCTCGAGAAACTTTCGACCGCGCCGCCCCAACAACAACGACGAGGACGAGACGGTTCCTCGTCTTCGCTCTTGGTCCGAACCGGAGTCTCCAAAATCTTTCACCAAGTTGAGTAGTAGTGGCATTTTGGCCTTTTGCCCCCCCCCCCCCTCCCTCTCTCTCTCTCTCCTGTATTTTCCCAAGTGGTCTTTTCCTTACCTCAAAAAACCTTGCTGACAAACGAGAATCCACGGACGCAATTACTACTACTCCCCCAGTCGCTCACCGTCATCTTTTCAAACCTCTCGGACCCTCTCAGCATTACGCTCCAATCCCTCGCCCAATCCGTCTCGCTCCAACTCATAGACCTCGTCTACCCCCGCTTTAAACAACCCCTCGATTTCCATCGTCGTCCTACTCCTCCTCCTCCTCCTCCTCCTCCTCCTCCTTCTCAAGACGATCACGCTCATGGCAAAGACAGGTCAAGACTTCGATTCGAAGCGTTGTGTCGACATTTCGAACAAACAACGTTACAGACGTGGCAGTACAAATCTGGAGATTACCAGTTTGAACAATTGCAGCTTGTCGTCTCTTCATCATCTTCTTCGGAAGAGGACGACGAGGAGGAGGACGAGACAAAGACAAAGACAAAGACGAAGACAAAGACGACGAGTAGAAGGAAGGGAGTAGTCGTCTCGGTGAAGTCGTCGTCGTCGTCGTCGTCGTCGTCATACGGACCGGGGTTGATCGAGTGGTTCGGAATGATCGAAGTCGGAGTCGTGAGGTACTTGGGAATCCTCGTACCGCATTTGACGGGGTTGATTAAAGGTGACGACGATAACGACGTCGACGACGATGACAGTCGCGGCGGCGGGGGCGGGGGAAAGACGACGAATTGGGAGATGGTAGAGTTGAAGATGGGAGCGGTACAGGTCCTGAGGCGATTGATCGAGACGATCATTGACGGAGTAGGAGATGGAGATGGAGATGGCGATGGTGATGGTGATAGTGGTGATGATGATGGAAGGGATCGAGCGAGAATGGGACAGAGGTTGGTCAAGTGGGAACCGGTCATTGCGAGTGCCGTCGGCAAGTGTTGGGTCAGGCTCCGGGAAGGACAACCCGGACGATCACGAGTGCGCGATGACGACGACGACGACGAGGTGGTGGCGGAGGCCAGAACTGGGCACGAGATTGTCGAGCGGCTTGAGTACGAGTTGAAGGGATTGGTCCGAGACTTGAGACGACTCGACCGCGACGACGGTGACAAGGTGAGTAGTCCTCGCGGACTTTTCCCCTCGCAGAAGCTCGACCCCCGTTTCGCTTTTCGGCTTGCTGATTCATTGCGTCATTTTTTGGGCCCGTGGACAACGTAGGACTGCTGGCTAGAATTGAGGGCGCTCGATCGGGTGTTTCAAGACCTCGTGCCCGTTTCTGGCGGCGAGTGAACCTCGCGAGCGTCGTCTAGAGACCGTTCTCG
Source organism: Sporobolomyces phaffii (assembly GCA_037042985.1). Lineage (NCBI taxonomy): Eukaryota > Fungi > Basidiomycota > Microbotryomycetes > Sporidiobolales > Sporidiobolaceae > Sporobolomyces > Sporobolomyces phaffii. The sequence continues at coordinate 240,779 of JAWNFN010000006.1, read as the reverse complement.
TCCATCCAATCCATGACCTGTTGCCACCCGTGGTCGTCGCGAGTTGCTGCGATGCGTCGCACGAGAGAATCGTCGTCGGAGTCGCTGTCGTCGAGTGAGAGCAACCGGGTGGGCGAGGTTTGACCGGCGGGAGCGGCATCGAGGACAGCGACGGGGAACAAGGGTTCGTAGTCAAACTCGTCGAGCGGGGTCGGGAACGAGCTCGGGAGGTGCGAGTGAGCTCGAGTGGCAGCGAGGGGGCGGTCGAGGACGAGGCCCGAGAGCGGGTGGGAAGAGACGTAGGTTTCCGCGACGAGGGACGCGGCCGACGAGGCGAAGAGGAGGGGCGGGAACGGGGACGCGGCGCCGTCTCGCAGGAGTTTGACGAGTTGTTGTTCGAGTTGGGCGAGGAAAAGTTCGGAGGTCTTCGGGGCGTGCAACTCTGGATCGAGGTCGACGACGAGTGACGAGTAGCCCTCGGCGGCGAAGCGGTCGATCCACGGTCGCCACGGGTCGGGCGAGGTGGAAAGGTCGAACCCGAGAATCCGGACGGAAACGAAGCAGAGCGGGAGAGCGAGCGAGCGACTCGGGTGCGTCGACTCGACCACGCGCAATGTCGATAGTGTACGCGACTGCCCTGCCGCGAGAGTCCGGAGAGAGCGAAGCATGCGGGAGAGTGAGACACAGAGAGTGGAGAGAGTCTCGACCTTCCGGCGTTCTTGGAATCACTCCCTTCACTCGCCAGCCCACCATCTCCCCCTCCCCCGCCGTACTGTATGCCGAGTGCCGCTTGCTGCGAGAACCCCTTGCGCGTCACTCACTCGCTCGATTCGTGCCTGTAGCTCGTGATGCCGTTGCCCGCGCTCTCGCCGCCGATGACTTCCCCGGCCCGTCACTCGCCCCAACGCACCGCCCCGCCGCGCACCCACCACCACCGCCAGTTGAACAGCGTGCCTGGCATCATCAACCTGCCCCCGTCCACCTCGACCAAGCAGCAGCACGACTCGGCCTCGACTGGCTCGAGTTCGTCGCCTCTGCCTCGCCACCGCGTCCAGAAACCCCTCCCGCCGCCTCTGGACCCTGCCTCGTTCACTCGCACAGATGAACCTAAGAAGCGCAGGAGGCACAAGAAGCAGTCCCCCGCCGCCGCCGCCGCCGTCGAGGAGGACGACACCTCGCCCGCCGCCGCCTCGTCGGCCTCTGCCCCTGCGGTTCAAGACGGAATCCCTTTCCTCGCCGCCGCCGCCACCAGCGTCGACGAGAACGGCGTCAACCAGTCCACCCCGACAAAGTCTCGACGCAGACGCGGCAGGGCGACCCGCCAGACGAGTCCGCCCATCCCCGAGTCTTTCCTCTCGGCCGGCCCCGCGACGGCAGCAGAGTCGTTCCCTTCGACTACCCCGCCACGAGCCGACCACTTCTCTTCCCATGCCCACTCGCAGTCGGTCCCGCCAGAGCTCCCCCCTCACCACCGCACGAAGCAGCACCACTCGTCGTCGGCCGGGGATGACTGGGACATGCCGAATGTAGCGGGCGGACGAGCAACGGCGAGCCACCGTCCAGTCGAGCCCAAGGAGAACTTGTCGTGGCAGCAGGAACTGCTCAAGTCTGCTCCAGCGCCGCGCGACAACCGCAACCACCACGGCTCCCCGACCTCGCGTGCGATCGCCCCTCGCGCTACTCGCAACTCGGTTCCTACCCCTCACTCTCGCCACGCTCCTCACCGACCAGCTTTGCACGCTTCCCTCTCGGATCCGAACGCATCTTCCGCCGCGGCCAATGCTTCCCTCAATTGGCAACAAGAGATGCTGCTCCAAAGCGATCTACAGACGTCGACGCTTACAAACCCTCCCGATCGACGAACACATTCCGCGTCGCCCACGAAACCCTCCTCGGCAGTGCCCGCTCCCACGACTTCTTCCAGCATGACGCCGGCTCGTCAACGTCAACACCGCATCAAGGACAGCATCACGTTCGGCGACCTCGACCTCTCCGAGTTCATCGACCAGCACCAGCAGCACTCGCCCGCCTCTCGTCACAACTCGACGCGTCGCACGACTCCGCGTCGTCCGTCGCCCCCCTCGAACGCCGACTTGCTCGCGGTCTCCGCGACTCCGACGAAGCAGTCGGACTCCCTCGGACCGCGGTACGCTGGACCGACGTTTCACAACTCGCCGGCCCCGAGTTCGTTGCCTGTCCCTTCGTTCGTTTTGAGGCGACAAGCCTAAAGATGGTCAGTTCGCTCGTTTGCTTTTTCTTCTCTGCCCAGATCTGACTCGTTGTCCATCAAGCAGACCCACCATCCCGTCCATTCTCTCTATCTCTTCTGCGACCCTCGTTCCCTTTCCAATTCTCGACTTCTCGACTTGTCTCCGAATCCCTCGCCTACCGACTAAAGGTCTCTCCCTCCCTCGACTCATTGCTTCGACGCCTTTTCTTATGTCGACAACCTCTGCTCGCACGATACACCTCCAGTACATACCCCCTCGCACTCGCTCTTTGAACGGAGCTTGATTACCCTCTCGCTCCCACGCCTGTCCCACCACATGCCCACGCTTACGGAATCTGCACATCCCAACTCCTCCTCCGACTTGACAAAAAGTGACCCGACCACACTTTTTCTTCGCGGTCCTCCTCCTTCTCGAGTCATTCACCAAAAATCGATTCTTCAGGCTCTCGAGGAGCCGCGGGAGAGAAGTATTCGACGTAAACTTGTTGTTGTTGTTGTTCAACATTTCCAACCCGTTCTTTTCATTCTTCTGGGTTTTTTACCTGACGTCGCCTCGAATGGCTGACGCGGGAGTTGGGACATGGGAGGGGGGGAGGGGGGGAGGTGGGACGAGGGGTTCTTTCGAGCCCTCGTTCTCTCTCTCTCGGATGGGTTCTTGCGCCTTTGATCACGATTGTATAGCTTCTTGCCCCCCTCCCCCCTCTCTCCCCTCTGGCCCCCGTATTTCTCCGCTCTTTTCCCTGCCTTCGTGTCCCGTCGTACGGTGTTGACCTCTATACTGCTTGTTGTCGTCCGTCGTCGTCGTTTGCCTCGTTTTCTCGGTTGCCTTCCCGTGCCTCGACCCCGTCTTTTTTTTATCCTTGTTTCTTTTCTTTTGTATTGTATCTCTACCTCCTCCCCGCCGCCTCCTCCTCCCCTCTCCTTCCTTCATACCTAGCTCACGACCGCTCCTTTGCGTCTTTCTCTCTCCACCTCTTTCCCTACACGCTTCCCCTTCTCTCTCCCCCCAGCCCCCCTCTTCCTGCGTTTCCACCCGTCTCGCTCCACCCCCGCCCCCCCTTTTTTTTCCTTCTCTTTGTCCCAAGCCTTTCCATGGCTTCTGACCTTTTTGTGCTGAATTCAACTTCAGAACCCCTCCTTTTTTTTCTTTCTCTCTCTTCTTTCTCTCCGTGACGTTATTCCCAGCAACGAGCGTCAAAGTGAGCGTTTGCAGATCTTTTCGACTCGGATCCGAATTCGGAAATCGTTATGCATGGCAACTTGTTCTGTTTTGGGTTTCGGAGTTGCTTGCCACGCAGAGATGCCCCAATTCAGTTACCCGTCAAGCTGTGTACCGTAATTTCACCGCCTTTCCGCCGAAGAGAGTGAGATCGTCGTTCGAGAACCTTGGCGATTGTCTCTCTCACTCTTGACTTTCGGCGGGCCGCCCCGCCGTCATCATCGACTCGTCTCTTTCTTCTTCTCGATATCAGACCCTCTTCGATTTCCCTTCTATCAATCAAGTTCATGACGATGATCGAGACGACGGAAGCGACGACGGCTACCGGTGCAGCAGCAGCAGCAGCAGCAGCAGGAGATGTACTCCGGATAGCGTGCCTCCAACTCGAACCCGTGTTCAAAGACCCGGCAAAGTCGATCAAGCGCGCCGACGAACTGTTGAAACCGTTTTTGAGTTTCTTCCCTCTATGTGTCCCGAGGCGGCGGAGACGGAGGGAAACGGCGGCAACTGACGATTCTCTCTCTTGAGGTGGGGTAAAGCAGACTTGAACGCGGGAGTGTAGACTTTCTCGTTTTGCCAGAAATGGCCTTTACTGGTCAGTTGACCAGTTCTCTCTCTCTCTCTCTCTCTCCCGAACGCTTAGCTTAAAAGAATATCAAAACGACCCGACTGTTGACACAACGCCCCGCCCCACACCCGCCTTTGGGTTTTTTGTCTTTCCCCCGCCGACGACCCGCGCGATAACAGGGTATTGTTTCAAGGGTAGGGAAGATATCGCCGGGTGGATAGAAGAGGTACCGGCTGGGAGGACTTCGAAATGGGCCATGAAAACTGGTAAAGACTTTTTTCGCCCAAACTCGTCCCTTCGCTCCCCCTCCCCCCCCTCCCCCCCCCTCCTCCCGCGGTCTCTTCCCCTGTTTCGAACGCTGAAAGGTCCCCGGTTTTGGGCTTGTCTCTCTTCTCTCGGTTTTTCTCTTCTTCGCTCTAGCTCGGAGGCTAGGGTGTTACGTCCAAGTTGGAGTTCCGACACTCGCTCCGCTCTCTTGTCCCGAAAGAGAACTCGCTTCCCAAGACGGTCCGACCCGCGACGACCTGTACTACAACTCTGTCCTCCTCGTGAACCCTTTGGGCAAGATCGAGCACGTGTACCACAAGCACTTTTTGTTCGACACGGACGAGACGTGGGCGACGAGGGGTCAAGGGTTCGTCGCGAGGGATTTACCTTGGCCCTCCTCCTCCTCCTCCTCTCCTTCTTCTCGCGAAACGACGACGACGACGACGACGACGAGCCCGAGGAGGAAGACGTTTCGGTGGGCTCCGGCGATCTGTATGGACCTCAATGCCGAGTCGTTCGAACCGACCGCGCTCGAGCGAGTCGAGTTTTCAGAGTTTGTCAGGAGGGAACGAGTCGACCTCGTCGTTGCGAGTAACGCCTGGCTCGATTCGGAATCTGTCGTGGTCGGAGCGACGGAACGGGACGAGACGACGAGTGCTCCGGAGGACGATGACGAGGGAGTCGAGCAAGTGAGGGAAAGCTCGAAGACGGACGAGAAAGATGCGGGGAATTCCCGTGGTCGCGGAGGAGCGAGCTGGGACGAGGTGAGAGGTTTGATCGGATACTGGGTCTGTCGCATGTCGAAGAATTTGGAGGATCCTGGAATCGGGTTCGCTGTGTGCAACAGGATCGGGCGAGAAGGCGGTCCGTCTTTTGTCTCTCTGTCTCTCCCTCTCTCTTTGGTCTGAGCTTTTTCAAGAAGCTGACTTTACCTCGAAACCAAACTACGCAGACGTCGTCTTTGCCGGATCGAGCTGTATCATCGAACTAGGCGATCGCCCAACGGTCGTGAAACACTCGTCGATAAACAAGGAGGAGCTCTTGATCGGGCGAGTTCAACTGCCTCTGCGCGAATAACGTGCTCCGCTCTTCGCTGTCTCGGACAACCTCCTCCCTCGTCCTCCCCTTGCGGTGCAAGTGCATAAACTTTTGGTTTCCAGACGTCATTCTCGGTATGTACAACTGCACCGTGAGGGGTAGGGCAACACGACTTCGAATCTAGGCGTCGATCGTGCAAATGATTTTCCCAATGTTTTTCGCCTCCTCCATCTCGGTGTGAGCGTCCTTGATCTCGTTCCAGTCGTACACCTTGTGAATGACGAGGTCCAAACCTTCGTCGCCTTTTGCTTTCGCAAACACTTTGCCGAGCGCCTCCTTGGAGAAATCTTGCAACAACTGGCCCTGGTATTCGAGCGAGCGCGATCGAAGGGTCGTACCTGTGCTCAGCGGAATCCGGTCAGTAAACCTTTGTGGCTCATCTTTGCCCCCTCCTCACTTCCGCATCTCAGAGGGAAAGAAACCCCTTACCCTCGATCCTCAGGCGTTTGAACAAGATCTGGCTCAGGTCGAGCGGCGTTTCCGTTTTCGCGCCTCCCATCAATCCAAGGAGGACCATGCGTCCGTCTCGACCGAGCGATTTGAGGTTCTTCTCCCAGTACGACGCTCCAATGAAGTCGATCAAGACGTCGACGCCTTTGTTGTCCGTCATTTTGAGAACCTACGAGTATGGCCGAGACAGAAGGAAAAAGATATTTCTCGTGAGCTCGTGGGGTGCATGGTTGGGGAACGGTCAGAAACCACGAGGTGGAACGACAGGGCCGTACTTCGTCGGCAAAGTTTTGAGTCTTGCTGTGGGTTTTCGAAAACACGACAACAGGGCGAAAGCGATCAGAAGAAGCGAGAAACAATCAGCAATGGAACGAACGACAAGTCTCGTGATGGCACGTGCGCGATAGAGTAAGCCGAGATGATCCCGGAATGGAAAAAGGAGACGTACTAATTGACACCTTTTGCTCCGTGCTGCTCGACAAACTTGACCTTTTCGTCAGTTCCCGCAGTCGCGATGACGAGTTCTCTGTAGGTCCGATGTCAGGTATGCGAGTGATCAGCTCAACAGGGTCTCGCAGGGTCGAGTCGAGACGACCTCCTCGACGGGGATCAGGGCAAGGCTCTTCATCCGGACGACAGGCGACTCGGGAGTCTGGGTACGAGAGTGAGAGAACGATTCCCCGGCCGTATGACTCACGCTCCGTACGCTTTTGCGAGCTGGATCGCAGCGAGTCCGACTCCCGAAGCTCCCGCGTGAATCAACGCCGTCTGTCCCGCCTTGAGCTCGGAGATGGTGAAGAGGGCCTGGAACGCCGTGAGCCAGTTCTCGGGTACGGCCGCCGCTTGGACCCACGACACGTGCTCGGGCTTCTTGGTGAGCATCGACGCAGGCGTCGCGATGAACTCGGCATAAGCGCCTCCGATGGCGAGACCGAATCTATTCGAGCAACAAGATCTCGTTCAGTCCTTTGGCGTTGAAACAAACCACAAACTGGCATCGACCGGGCGAGCATGACCGATTGCGGCAAGCAGCCTGCATGAGGGATTCAGACGGATCGAAATTCAAAACTCACACTTCGTCGCCCGATTTGTAGTCGGTCTCTCCTGCGTCCTCAATCGTGCCGCTGAACTCGACGCCGAGGATGGGGGTAGTACCAGGAGGAAGAGGGTATTTGCCTTGACGTTGCATAATGTCCATTCTGGCGAGAGAAACGAGGGCGAGCATGAGGTTTTTGCGAGCAAAAGTCGGGGGCACGCCTGCACCTTTCAGCCTGTTGGGGTCATAAAGGAACGACGAACGTACCGGTTGAGACCAAAGGCTTTGACCTGGGTTTCGCGATGACGGGGGAAGTTAGTTCGGGTCTGAACGAGTGAGCGTGAGCGTGGGCAGACGACGCGCGCACCTTGACTATGACTTTGCCATCCCCCTGTTGCAGAGTAGGCTTGTCGTACTCTCCCATGTAGAGCCCATCGGCCGAATCAGATTTGCCGTCCTTGACGAGAATCGCTTTCCTAACGTAGACCAGCTCGTCAGACGGGGGGTTCCAACTCGTAGAGTGCGTGGTCGAGAGCGATGTAGAGCTCACATTTGTACCATATCTGTGCGCTGGTGGTGGGTGGAGACGACGAGAGTGAGAGACCCGAGACCGAAAATCAACGTCAGCAGCAAGTTTCGGACAGCGCCGGCGGCCGAGGCCGAATTTGCCGACGGTTGCCCCGGTTTTCGACTTCGTTCAGCGGAGCGTCACTTCGGATCTGGGACAGACTCTGATTTGACCTGTGCGTCGAACAAGGGAAAGTCTCGAACCGGATGTGCGCGAATGTTGCGGCGACGAGAACAGAATAACGAAAAACAAAATTCGAGCAGGGGGAGCGTGCGGCTATAGGCGGGGGCCACCGCGGTGAAGCGCGCCCTGAACTGTCAGTTCACTCGTCCATCTCGACTACCGGCTCCGAAAACGAGTGTTGCTCCGAGCGAGGCAAGAACTCGAACGAAGAGCTTGACGAGCGTCGACGGAAATCAGTCTCGCTGAGTTCGCGTTGTCGGCTGCAGCTGTCGTCCGTCTCCGCTCACCTCCTGCAGCTGCTCCTCGCTACACGTGCGTACTTGCTCCGAATACACTGCGGACAGACACTGTGAGGTCAGCACGCCGCGTCGCATCGGTCGGTGGTTTGCATGGATCGGACTCGCGACTTGATCACTCAACTCACGCCTCAACCCGACCGTCTCGACCCGCTACAGGACAGCGAGGCGATGCACCTCACTCTCAAGCCTCCGTCGGATTATCCCGTCCCGTCAGTTTTCCACACGCACGTCGTCTCGCGCCCGAAACTGCCTCGCACGAAAACCCTCAAAGTCCCGCTGCGATACTCCAAGGCGAAACTGGCATTGAACAACCTCGGACTCGGGGTACCAAGCTACCTCACCGCCGACAAGGCCCTCTGGTGGCACTTCGTGATCGACCGAATCGAGTGGAACTTGGACACGCTCAAAGTCGTCGTGACCCTGGCCGATGGCACGGAGGAACGATGGGACCTCAGTGAGCCTCGATCGAGCGAGACTGTGGCCGACGACGAAGAAGACGAAGAACTTGAAGGCGAAGCAGCAGCGAAACGAAATCAGAACGCTCGGTCGCAAGCTTCGACCTTCAAATCTCGCTGGTCGCCCGACATGGTTCTTGCTCGACTGCGCTCCTTGTCCATCGAACTCCGCTCCGCCTACGAGGACATCACTACGTCTGCTTACGTCGACACGAAGGCTCCTCGCCTCTCAACCGACCAAGATTACCTCGTTCTCATGTCGCTCGCAGCCGACCCGTCCCTGGAAATCCCGATCGAATGGACGAGAGGTAAGACACCATCTTCCTACTTCATGGACGAAGAGCTAGTCGACTTGCTGGACGGTCCTGAGCCCGAGTCGAGGGACACCGACGGGGAAGACTCGGCTGTGGAACCTCGACAAGGTCAATTCAGATCCCGACGTCGACCGCTTCGAATCCCTGTCTCGTACGCGAACGCGCGGACCCCCTCGTCATCCGATTCTCCTCGTCGTACGCACGACTACCTCTCGCTTGTCGACCTCCTCTCGCACATCCGAGCTTATCTCCTCGAGCTCCTTCCGGCAACGATCTTCCCTCGACTCAGAGAGCGGCTCCCGCCGACCTACCCTCTCTGGTGCGTCGGTACCGCGATCTCGTGGTGTCGTAGACTCGCCATCGAACACGGCTGCGAAGCTGGAATCATCATCCTCGAACTACTCGAAGACGAACCCGAAGCGATTCTCGACCGTTCGCATGATCTCTTGTCCGACTATGATGACAGCGAGCAACCTTCGTCAGATCTTCCCGACAGTGACTATGGAGAGGATAGTTGGGGGATCGAGATCAAAGACGGTCCCAAAAGCGTGAGGGGCGACGATCACGAGTGGGACACTTACCTGCGCATGGACAAGAAGCGGAGCGACAACCCTCTCAACAGTATGCGAGACGACTTTCAGCTGAGGTGCTGGGCGGAAGATGCGATCGAGAGACAAAGAGCAGTCGAGAGGGAGCAATGGTTGGAGAAACCGGCAAACCCGCAGTGGAGGCACCCGCCGGAGCCCGTGGAGGTGTCGGCTCCGCTTGACACGGAGGAGGAGAGTTCGGAAATCGATGAACCTGTTCTCAGGAACAGTAACAAATCTCGTGCCCCGTTCTCACCACCGTTCCGCTCAGGCCTTTCGACCGTCTCAGTGCAACCTCGCACGTCTCCCATACCAGCCCCTCGGAACGACTCGCTAGCTTTCATGCCCGACGCTAGTACTTCTGGTCCTCCGTCTTCCTCGTCAGCTTCATCTGAGCTCGACCACCAGTCTGACCCATCGTCGGACGACTCGACGACTTGTTCGGATTTCTTTTACCTCGACGACCCCCTCGATGAAGAATTCCTTCCCCCCAAACTTCCCAAAGCTGTCGTCACTGCGAGCTCCTCGAGAGGTAGGGACATGGAACGAGCTCGAACCCTTCTTCATGCAAAGCTAAACGAGATCGCTGGTGTAAGGTTTTTTTCGACGCTCAACTAATCAGTAAACTTGGACACTGACCATCCCTGTTCGACAGCTCGAGAGAAAGCTGAGAGAATTGTACGAGTTCTCGACGAATGAGCAAGACATCTACGAGGAGGGTCTGGAACTACTACATCGTGAGTCTCTCCCTCTTCTGAATGCTCGACCCTGATAAACTCCTCACTCCTTCCCTCGTAAACCACAGAGACGAAAGACAAATATACAACGACGGCGTCGGGACTGCGAACGCCGAGGCCGTCTCTCGCCGATCCTCCGCCGGTCCCTCGTCGCAAGACGCCCCTCCCGCTCAAAGCCCAGCCTCTTCGCCACCAGACTGCCGACAATGCCTTGACCACTCGTCTCAGGCTCGCGCTCAATCGTCTTGAGCCGGGTACCCGAGGTGCGAGACCGCGAAAGACAGACTACGTGACTAGCCGAGCAGGAAGTCAATTGAGCAGGAACAAACGCAAGGTCCTGTCGACTCCGAAGCCGAGGAAACGACAGAAGTACAATCTCGACACACTCGACAAGGTTCATCAGCTTCAAAAACAGATCTGTCGAGACTCGAGAGCAATGACCGCCGGAGCTGGTACGAAGAAAAAGGCGAAGTCTCGGCAGGAACCGACAGCGTTGGCCGAGAAGGCGGCGAGGGCGAACGGCGCAGGTAGCGGAGCGGGAACGCGAATGGGAACGAGCAAGAGGCCGCCGAAAGGGAGAGCGTTGCGCCGCGAGGACCCGGTCACCGATTTCGAACCGCTCCTGTCGGCCCCACCCGAGCCCGAGTCTCCGACTCCTTCCCCTTCGGCTGAGCAGCCAAGCGCTAGGAGACTCACACTTCTCGAGCTCTCGCGCTGTCGTCCTCCCCTCAAGTCCGACGGCGCACTTCTACCCCAGACTCTCGGACCCGTCAGCACGGTTCCAAGCTCGTCCTCTGCAGCGTACGACCTCTCGTATACAGCCGCCTCCGGGGTGGAAGTAGAGAGTGAACTCACCGATGGGGAGTCCGAAGCTGCGGACGATGGGATAATGCTCGACTTTGACTGTTTCGGCGTCGCCGACCACCCCATCGAAGATGCTTTCGACTTTGTCGAAACCAGCGTGGCTCGAGGCTCGGATGACGAAGAAGCTCCAATCTCGTCTCTGACCGCTCCCCGCGCATCGAACCCGTCCGAACTTTGTCCAGTTCCCGCCGCTCGAGTTCCCACGTTCTCGTTCCCCCTGTCCAACTCGCGCTACGAGTACAACTCGTTTGACCTCAACGGAGATTCTCCTTTGACATCTCGATCGACCCACGCCGACCCTCTCACGGTGGATACGGCTTTGACTTGTTCGAGTCGACCGCACGACTCGTCCTCGCTGCCTGCCCTCGAGCGCTTTCGACACCTCTCGTCGTCGTTGTCGTCGTCGTCATGCCAGGACATGACTCCGAGTCTTTCCACTTCCACCAACTTTACAACCTCGCCGTCGCCACCGCGTCGACCGCGAGAAGCCGCGCCGGCGCCTTTGTCGAGCTCGACCGGCGGCGGGATCGCAAGCAGAACCTTGAACACGATGAGTCTTGCAGCCGGCGGCGGCCGTCGAGGCGAATCAGAACCCGAGTCATCACACGAGTGTCGACAGGAGAAAGAGAGCATGACGTCGATGTAGTAGAGCGATAACGAGGAGGGCGGAGGAGGGGGAAGGGGGAAACGATTTTGTGTGCGAGATTCGACCGGAGCGAGCCTGAGCGGAGACACGTGACACGAAACGCTTGTTGGGGGGGGGGGGGGTGATGCATTGACCTTGACTTGCCGTCCCAAATTTCCGAGTCAGCCTTGAGGGAGAGCGAGACGAGGATGGGGGTAAACCACAGAGAGGCGGTACAAACAGCGCACGTGATTACCTGAGAAAAAAAAAACCCCGCAAAATTTGCGGGTTGGTCTCGTCGCGCTCTATCGTAGTCCCGGTGAATTGTCTACCCTCTTTGCATGAGTCGAGCAGTGCGGTACAGCGTGTGTATGCAGCGGGTTCGATGAGGCGACGTTCGAGTGATGACGATGATTGCCGAGCGAGCGAATTTGCCACAAAGTCGTGTGGAGAAGCTTGGGGGGGAGGCCCGAGAGTTGTCGAGTGAGAGACCGGGGACGGGTTGGCGAGGTGACACGATTGGTAACGCGACTGGCGGGTGAGACCGGGCAGAACGACGGAGCGGGAGAGCGCGTGGCTGGGTCAAAAAGTTCTGGTTCGGACTGAAGCGAGGCGAGGCAAGCAAGCAAGTTCAAGCTTCAAGCCCGGCTGAGAGAGAATTCATCTCCGGAAAAAGCTGAGGCCAGGAAAAAAAAAAAGTGGGACTCCAGAGTACGTCATTGCCTTGACACGCAACACCCCTTTCGTGTGCGTGTCGGGTTTTTTTTCAGGGTGCCTCACTCACTTCCTTCCTTCTACTCTCCTCCTCACCTCACACCAAGCTACTCGACTCGCGTCACTAGGTGAGGACTATCTCGACTTATCTTTTGCGCCCGCCGCCGAGCGGCTCGCTCAATTCAGTTCATGCACTGACCGATGAAGTCCGTCGCTTCGTCCGTCGTTTCCCGACACAGATCCCGTCTTTGTTCCTCCCCCCCATCGCAACTTGAAAACAATCACAACATGTCCGGTTTCCGATCTGCCGTCTCTTCGTTCAGTGCCGCCGACTCGGCTCGCCCCTCGCCTACCGCTTCTCCCTGGGACACTCCCCTCGCGACCCCCTTCGACTCGCCGTTTACCTCGCCCGGTGCTTCCCCCCTTGTTCATGCTCACAACAAGAACAAGATCCCCAAGGCGGAGGATATCCACATGATTCTCTCGGATGGTCAGTTACGAACAGCGTCTTGCGAGTATACCTCTCGGCTTTCACTCACTCGGTTTTGTTATGTTGCACAGTCGACGGAACGCTCTTCACCGACAAGCACGAGCTCCACCCGACTACCCGTGACGCGATTCACTACATTCGCAAAACCCGCCCCGAAATTCCCATCATCCCTGTCACTGGAAAGCAACTCCCGTCCTGCGGGTACGTGCACCGGCATCAACACGAGGCAGACGGGGTTTGAATGCTGACGATCCGGTTCCGTCCCGCAGAGATCTTGTCTCCCAACTCAACATTGAGGAATTCCCCGCCGCCTGCCTCCACGGTGCCATCATCTACGACAAGGACCGCAACATCGAACAGGCCATGGCTCTCGAGCCCCACTTCGTCCGAGACGTTTCGCGTCTGATGCGCAAGCACAACAAGTCGACCTTCCTTTACGTTGCCGATTCGGTCGCCATGGTTACGAAGGAGGAGAACGGCTCGCAAGACTGGGAGCAGGTCACCCGTGGCTTCGACCCCTGCGTCACCGACGAGCGCGAGTCCGACTTCATGCAAAAAGTCCTCAAGGGCAGTGCCAAGATTGGAAAGGTGAGCTTCCTGATTCGTCCTGTTCTCGGTACAACGACGGCAGTAGCTCACGTCCTGTACGGCACCAGATGTTCCTGCCCATGGACGAGAACGTCGTCCCCGAGTACATTGACCTCATCGAGAAGTCGTTCCCCGACGTCGCGTTCAAGATCACTCGCGCTCTCCCCTACATCATCGAAATCGTCGCCGAGGGAGTCGACAAGTCTGCCGCTCTCGCCTTCTTCTGCGCCAAGTTCAACATCAAGCCTCAAAACGTCATCACCTTCGGAGACGGTGAGAACGAGTGAGTTTCGCAATTTTTGATTTTTCGTGCGTGGAAGCCAACTTTCTGACTTTGGCTTGTTGGTATACTCAGCTGTGGTATGTTCGAGGCTTCCGGCTACTCGGTCCACATGGCGAACGCCATGGCTAAGCCCCGTGCCACCGCCAAGTACGGAACCGCCTCCAACAAGTATGTTTTTCTTCTTCTCTACCGTGCGCCTTCACGAACCTTGCGACTGACGATTCATTACCTTATTTTTCAATTTGTAGCGAGGGTGGTGTCGGACAATTCCTCGACAAAATCTTCCGTCCCGAACAAGCCAAGCCCGACGCCGGACTCGACGTTGAGCACCTCAAGCAACTCGACCGGTCTCTCGCCGCCTCGTCCCCCCTCGCTTCCGGCGTTTACCCTTAAACGAGGGCTATTCGCCCGCATCTCAGCCCGATCGCCACTTCCGGTACTCTGTACATAGCCAGCCTTGTTTATATCCCATAGATTCGAAAACCCGGAGGAGTGCGAAACGGGCTCTGCGCTCAGTCTTCCGTTCCTCACTTGCTTATTCTAGCATCATCGATCAATATCGCCTCTATTTCATCGTAGACTGAGGTCGACCTCGATCTGCCTTTCTGCGAAATTACACTGGTTGTTGTCGCATACTACGGCTTCTACTGGCACCTCTTCGTTATTCAATATTGTCACGTTGTCGGAATATGGGCGGGATGCGCTATTCTTGCGACGAAGTGTGGGCGCGCGACTTGGTATCGCATACTAAACTGTGCCGCTGCCGTCGCCCGCGCGACCCGCTCTCTTCGAACTGTCACTTGCGCCAAATCCTCTGCGACATTCAAGTACTACCCATCTGACGACGCGTACGAACGCCTGACTGTGCCCAGCCGGCCGAGAGTAGCAGACGAAGTCGGATCTTCTTTCGATCAACTTTTAGACGACAAGGTCTTAGCCCTCTGGTCTAAGCGCTAGCCGGTTCCAGGTTCTCACGACAGTCAATCGAGCTGCTTGACCATTTCGGACCCCTCGTCTCGCCCTCTTTTCCTCCCCACTCGATCATCTCGACTTCCCGGATCCGTCTCTCCACGACCCACACTCTCTCGACTCGGTACTGCTGTTCTGCCGGAATGTTGAACCGCGACTCCCTCCTGTTTTCGCCAACGCGCGACGGCGTTCCTTCGAGCGACGACAATTTCTACGCTTCCGACATCCTCGCCGGCCAAGAAGCACTAGAGCAGGAGGCCAGGGACGCGCTCCCGTTCGAGTTTAACCAGTGTACTTTCGACCTCGGGTACATTCGTCAACCGCTGTCAGTTTTTTTTGTTTTACCCTGCTCCTCTTGTTCCGCGGTTTTCAACGCACGTCGTGAACACGAGATGCTCACGTGCGAAAACGTAGCGGCGTTTAGGTACGCTTGCCTGACGTGTTTGAACCATGGAGCCGTTTGCGCTGCCTGCTCGATCGCATGCCACGGGTAAGCATCGGGGATATCCCTGTCTCGCATTTCCAGTTTTTCACGCTCGAACCGCGCTCCCTATGCGTGAGGTCCCATGGGACCGAATGCTAACTATTCGCGAATCGCGCTCGTAATGATGATGGTCACAGGGAACACGAACTCGTCGAGCTGTTCAACCGTCGGGTACGTTTCCGGGCGGAAAAGCCGGTCCTGACTGTTTAACATTGCGCCGCGTGATTTAAGGAAATCTCTGACCTCGCCCGTTTCGATCACTTGGGATTCCGGACAGCACTTTCGTTGCGATTGCGGTACCGAGCGCATGGGCGCTGGATCGTGTTGCTCCATCTCGCCTCGAGACGATTTCCCCCTCAACGACGAGAACAAGTACGACCAGAACTTTGTCGGACAGTTTTGTTTTTGCGGTCAGGCGTATGACCCGCACACCGAGACGTAAGCGGCGCGCTTTCCCCTGATCTCTCGTAAACCGACCCGACGGTGCCGAATCGAGTCATGCTCGTTTCGGAGAGAGCTGAATCGTCATCGGTTTTTTCTTTTTGGTACTTTCTTCCAGCGACTCGATGTACCAGTGCCTCGTATGCGAGGACTGGATTCATCACAAGTGCCTGTTCGGTACTCACAGCGACGATCACGACGCGCCGCTGTCGGAAGAAGATTTCGACATGGTCGTTTGCGAGCGGTGCGTCGAGGGGAACGCGGAGGTCAAGGCGATCGCCGAAAGGTACGCCGGGAGGGATCGCTCGGGAGTCATGCTCATTGACAAGGAGAGGAGATTGCTCGGAGCGACCGACGAGTTGGTCGAGCAGAAGAAGAACGAAGGTGGGGATCTCGGCACCGACGACGAGGAGGAGGACAGCGCGCAAACGGAGGTTGGGCAAAGGACGCCGAGACCAGAAGCAGAGAGCGCTAAGCAGGCGGCTGACGTTGACCCGGTTGATTCGAAACGAAAAGCCGAGGCGGGAATCGAAGACGGCCGGGTCGCGAAAAAGTCGAAACCGGACGGCGAAACTGTACTGCCCTCGGCATCGTCAAGTCCTGCTTCTTCAGGTCCGACCCTTCCTTCTGCTGCAGCTGTCGTCACTTCTGCCAGCGTCCCCTCGGTCTCGACCTCGACCTCGTCCACAGCCTGCACAGCTCCTCCTGTACTCTCTCCAGAAGATACCCCCCTGGCAAAGCTGAGGCGGGAAGGAGGTCGCATCAACCTATTCCTAGCGAACGATTGGCAGGCGATCTGGTGTCGGTGTGCCCAAGTCTGTCTCACATTCATCGCTCTCTGCGTTCACGCACGATTCCTGGAACTCACTTTGGTCTGTCACTCGCCGACTCCGCAGTGCTTGCCTATGTTTGCGGACTTGCCGTATTTACTCGAGGAGGAAGAGGAATATACACCTCCCGAAGATGAACAGGCTCGTGAGTCTCAATCTACGACTCGTGCATGTTGTGTTCTCCACTGACACTCTCTGGTCCCCCGCCCCCCTTGCTCCTTCGACGAATGCGTGTGTGAGGGTCACGCAGACAAGTCGACGTTTGACCTCGGTATGGACCACCTCTTGAACAAGATGCCGCGTGCTCAGGCGCTCGACTCGATTCGTGCTTTTTCTGGACTCAGGTGAACATTGCCCGCCTGACATTGCGTGCCCTCGCGCTGAAAGCCTTGAATCAGTGACTGACGGACGGAGTTCATCGAAAAACCTGAGTCCAGTGATCGGATCAAGGAGTACCTGCGGCCGCTCGCCGACGCGGGAACTTCGATTACGAAAGAGCATATCGAGTCTTTCTTCGCGGCCGAACGTGAACGTAACTCTGCTGGTCAGGGGTAGTGTAGATCATGCCTTGTCAGAGAGAAAAGGTTTTCAACGGGCAGTTACGCTCGTGGCCAATGCAAGAACGCTTCGAGCCTTTGCAATTGCGGGTCCGGGGTGCGGCCGCGGCCGAGTAGTGTCCGGGTTTGCATCTGTGTGTGTCCCATGCTCTCGCGCCTCTCGCTCAAACTACGCAACACCTCGCTCAAATCCTTCTCCACGACTAGTCGGTACGTGCTCGGGGATTGGAATGGGCCGGCTGCGCTGCCGTACTGGTGACGTCGGATGTCGCGACCTCCACTCACATCATCCTGACTTCGCCCGCTGCCCCAGATCCACCATGCGCGTCATTCCTGTACCCTGTCGAGTGAGTACCCGACCGTGAATGGTTCGCTCGTAACGTTGGAAGCGACCTCTAACTCTGAATGCCCCCACTTCTCACTCTTCATAGGAGGACAACTACCAGTACTTGATCATTGACGAGGCCGTGAGCATATCACCATTGTGATGAGATATGCAACAATTCTTGACACAAACTCAGGTAACAGACGAACAAGACGGCGATCGTCGACCCTTACACTCCTGCAAAACTCGAAACCGCGGCCGACAAAGAGAACGTCAAGATTGGAGAGTTCCTGTTGACGACTCACGGTCATCATGATCATGCTGGGTACGTCCCTGTCGGCCGGGACGCACGCGAGAGAGTGAAGGTGGGGGGGGGGGGACGAAGAGACGTGCTGCAGACTGAAAGGTTTTCTTTTCGCAGAGGCAACAAAGAAGTCGTCAGAAAGTGAGTCGAGAACAACCCGTGTCCGCGTGCGAGTCCCGCAGGTTCCCTTGCTCACAAAGAGTCGTCACAGGTACCCTGGAATTACGGTCTACGCTGGAGGCTCGAACGTTTCTGCCGTTACCAATGTTGTGAGTACCTCCACGGATCGACTCCCCCCATGGTGGAGGAACCGCTGGATGAACCAGCCCACCTCGCAGCTCAAACACAACGACAAATTCAAGATCGGTAATCTCGAAGTGACGGCTCTTTTCACTCCGTGCCAGTGAGCGAGCTTTGCCCCGCTACCTTCCGCTAGAGCCGCGAATGTTGATGCTTTGCCGCGCTGCGCGGGACGTACCTAGTACGCAAGATCACATCTGCTACTTTGTGGAAGATGTTGAGAAGAACCAGCGGGCGGTCTTCACCGGGTTAGCTCTCAGTCTTCCGTTCCTCACCGCAAAAAAGGATCCTCTGGCTGACTGCATCACTCTCCCCTCACCTTTCATCAGAGATACCCTCTTCGTCTCCGGCTGTGGTCGCTTTTTCGAAGGAGAACCCCAAGAGATGCACGTTGCATTGAACGAGAAACTTGCCGCGCTTCCGTCAGACACGGTCACGTACGTCGGGCACGAATACACCAAGTCGAACGTTGCGTTCTCGAAGAAGATCGAACCCGATAACGAGGCCATCTCGCGCCTCGAGCAGTACTGCCAGGAGAACGCCGTGACGACGGGGAAATTCACGATCGGGGACGAGAAGGAGCACAACGTTTTCATGAGGACTGACCAACCCGCGGTTCAGAGTGAGTGTTGGAACGGCGCCGTCATCTCTTCACGAGCGCAACCGTATGATCCTCAAGGTGCTGATTGGTTTTACGTGGGAAATGGCGAAAAAATCAGAGGCGACAAACACTTCGGACCCGATCAAAGCCATGGGAGTTCTGCGAGAAATGAAGGTGAATACTTTCCCCGCTGTCCAGACTAGAGATCCGTCGACTCAACATTCTTGGACTTGTAGAACAAGGGCTAGGTCGTACCCGCGGCGCGGCCCGAGAAATGAGCAGACAAAGTTTTCCGAATTGTTCGACCACTACTCACCGGTTTTATACCTTTTTGCGCACGCTGCGTCACATGAGTGTTTTGTCAAGGTCAGATTCTCACTGTACAAACGACTTCAGCTAGCCAGACGATCTCAGGCGACCATTGCGAGTGGCGCGAGCGAGAGAGCCGCAACAAGCTGTCATCTCTACTCGGAGACCGGTACCGGCGAGGATTACAGGTTCTCGTCTCAGCTTTTGCGTGCCTCAGCGTTGACCAGTCGGGAAGGCGAGCGGCATGGCCGCCCGTTCGACGTTCACGAGCCTAGGCCGAGCTCTCTCGCAACGAAAAAGCCAAATTTCGCAAAATCCCGGACCCAGAAGAAACCACTTCGAAATGTGTAGGAAGTTGCCTGTACACTATTGGCGTGGTGCAGAATGTCTCGAGAGTTGGGCGAGTTTGGCCGAATCCGCCAAGTCCCCGACAGTCACGCGGCGCGCGGGGTTGCGGCCGCGGTATTCTTTCTCCCTCGACCGACCACGACATCCCCCGTTTCTCGCAACTCACGCAAGCCTTACATCGCTTGCTGTGCACAAGGCAGCCCAACATTTTCGCGAATCAGTTGTGGTACGTCCTGGCTCGCTCGGCGCCGCCCGTTCGACGTGTTGATCGCTCATCGTGTTTTGCCCCTTTCTCCTCACCGATGCCGTCTGTCCCCACGCGACCCGCACCTCGCACTCGTCCATGCCATGACTTGTCTCTATGTGCCGCGTGCAGCTCTTGCCACAACCAACACCGAGGGTCAGCCGCTCTTTCATCGTTGATCGATCGCGAATCCAGCATGTACTCATTCGCCTCGGCACCCTTCATCGAGAACAGTTCCCGTAAAGTCACTGCACCCGGTATAGGCGGCATCTTCTCGCACTAAGAGAGACTCCACCACTGCAATCCGCACGGCTCATTCATACTCAACAAAACGAAACTCGCAATGTCTTCCACTGCGACCACCCCCAACAACGCGTCGACTTCGTTCGGCGAGGCCGACACGGCCCTCTTTCCCTCCTCTGGTAACAAGAAGTCGACTCCTTCGACCCGCACCAATTCGAGCGGGGCGCTCGACTTCGACAAGCCCGACCTCAAACATCTCAGTACTTCAGATCTCGAAGTCGACGAATCGGTCGTACGCGCAGAAGGTGAGGAACGCACGACTGCTTTCGTTTGGTGGCTCGTCATTGCCGCCGCTACCGGCGGTCTCCTCTTTGGTTACGATGTCAGTCCTTTCCCTTTCGTCATCTAGGCTCGCGCCAGGTCTGGACTGACGAGTTCGGCTTTTTCGTACAGACCGGTGTAATTGGTGGAGCGCTCGTTCACCGCGATATCGCTGTCGATCTTGGCCGCACCACTTTGACCAGTTCAAACAAGGAGGTGAGCGTCGTCAACGCGCTTTCGAATCGCTGGGAATCTGCTCACCCTGTACTCGTGGGCCTAGATTCTCACGTCTGCAACCACTCTCGGCGCACTCCTCGCTGGCTTCACCTCGGGTCTCCTCGCTGACCTCATCGGTCGCAAGCTCGTGATTGGCCTCGCAGACGCCATTTTCATCGTTGGCGCCGGCAAGTCTCCATCTCCGCTCCGTCGTTGCCGTTTGTTCTTCGAGCCATCGATCTGACTTTTACACCGCAGTTATGCAAGCCGTCGCATTCGGCCATGACGCTTACTGGATCATGGCAGTTGGTCGATTGATTATCGGTTTCGGAGTCGGTTTCGCTTCCCTCGTCGTGCCTCTCTACATCGGAGAACTCGCGCCCACGTCGCTGCGCGGTCGTCTCGTTACGCTCAACGTTGTTGCCATCACTTTCGGTCAAGTCGTCGCCTACTGCCTCAACTTGGCGTTCCAAAACGTCCCGCACGGCTGGCGGTACATGGTCGGACTCGGTGCTGTCCCCCCTGTACGTTCTGTCTCGTTCTGACAGAGTTGTGCACGTGCTACTGGTTCCTGACGCTCCGGTCGAACGCTCCCTCGTGCAGATCTTGCAACTCGGACTCCTTTCTTACCTCCCCGAATCGCCTCGATACCTCCTTCGCCGTGACAAGCTCGCCGAGACGGTCGACATCCTTCGCAAAGTGTATCCTTACGCGACCGAGGATCAACTGCACCTCAAAGCCGAGGTCATCCGAGATTCTGTCAAGAAGAACATGGGACATCAAGGGTCGTTCGTCCAAACTTGGAAGAGGCTGCACTTTGTCGGCGCCAACTTCAGGGGTCTGGTCATCGCCTGCGGTCTTCAGGGCATTCAACAGCTTTGCGGGTCAGTCTCCTCCTATTCTTGATCCTTCGTGTGCCGACTCTAATCGGGTGCTGATTTCTTCTGGGCTTCATTGCGCACAGTTTCAACACGTTGATGTACTACGCCCCTACCCTCTTTGAGAGTGTCGGTTTCGACAACTCGCTCGTGATCGGCCTCGTCATCTCGATCGTCAAGTAGGTCTGACACAGCTGCGCTCGTTTCGGGACCTCGTGCCCCGTCCTGCCTTTGCTGATCTCCCCCCGTCTCGTCTCGTCTCGTCTCGCCTCACCAGCTTGTTCTTCACTCTCGTCGCGCTCGTCATCATTGACAAAGTCGGACGTCGTCGAATCGCGTGCTGGACCGTGCCCGGAATGGCCGGTGCACTCATCGTCGCGGCGATCGCGTTCCACTACCTCACGCTCGGCACGGGAGGTCGACTCCCTTCGACCGGAGAGTCGTCTGCCGGGTTGAACCAAAAGTTCTCCCCGTTGGTCCTCACCGCCATGCTCGTTTATGTCGCCTTTTACGCCTCTGGAATCGGTGAGTTGCTTTGCTTCTCCCGTCAACACCTCGCGCGCTCGTCCTCGGCTCGGTCTGATTTTCGATCCTTCTTCACGAACGCCGTGCCTAGGAAACATCCCTTGGCAACAAGGAGAGCTGTTCGAAATGGACGTTCGCGGAATGGGCACGGCCCTCTCGACCACGTGCAACTGGGGAGGCAACCTGATTATCGGTTCGACGTTCCTCTCGCTGATCGACCGCATCACGGCCGCGGGCGCGTTCGGGTTCTACGCCGGGCTCTGTTTCCTCGGGTCCCTGTTCGTCTTCTTCCTGTACCCCGAGACGTCGGGGTTGTCGTTGGAAGAGACGAGGGAAGTCTTCAAAGATGGGTTTGGGATCAAAAAGGCGAACCGGATGCGACAGTTGAAGCGTTCGGCTCTTGCCGATTATCGCAACGGCGCCATCGACGAGCTCTGAACACACCTCGTAACACAAAATCACCTCGCTACAAAAACGCCATCCTCCCCCGCCGCCGATATCATCTTGCCTGAAGCTTCCAAAAAAAAAAACCCCTTTGGTTCCCTGTGTCTCTTCGCCCAAAAAATTCCCTAGATCCTCCTTAAAAGCCATCCACCATACATTTCTTTGTCATCGCCGTGTTCGTGTAGACGCTGTTCTCTCGCCAAGTAGACCCCAACCAGCGTATCGCATTTTCTTTCCCCTAAAATTCAGAGTTACTCCGCCTTTTTTTTCCTCTCACTCTTCTTTCATTTACAGTGAGGGGGGAGTGAAGCGTACCGGCGTATCATTTGGAGGTGCAACATTACGGTCTGCAAGACGCGGCGGCCGAGAATCAGGACTCTTTCCGGACGTTTGACGAACACGAGCCAGAATAACGCAACGAGGAACGGGAAAGAAATCGAAAAATTGCTCGGATCACGGAAGGTGCCCAGGTTTCAGTCCTCGAGGGGAAGTGAATACTTGCTCGCTCGGTCCTTGACCGGTTTCAGGATCATCTCGTCGACCCAACCCCCGGCGGGGAAACTCTTGTCCCACCGATTGTGCAAGTGCACGGCCCACACGTTGTCGACCTTTGTCCTCAACTCTTGCCACCTCCCCTCTCCCCACTTGTCTTCCTTTCCACCTCGTTCAAACGGGTCGGGTAACCGGTTGTCCAAGCGGCAACTGACGCCGTCGGTGAAGCAAAACGGCAACACTTTGAACGGCTTGACGCCTTGACGGACGAGCGAACGCCACGTCTGGTGGTACAGGCGCGCGCCCCAGTCGACAGAGTTCTTTTGCGGCGCCTTGTTTGTCGACATGACGTGGAGCATCTCGCACAGGTAGGGCGAGTGGCGAAAAAAGTGCATCATGGCGCCGTTGAGCGGTTGATACTTTTTGTCGTAGCAGTCCCACTGGGTGACCCATTCGTGCTCGCCCAAGACCCTCAAGTCCCTCCCCGTGAGGATCGTGTCAAAGTCGACCCAGAGTCCACCAAACTGGTACAGGACGAGGACCCTGACGAGGTCGCCGTCGACCCACGCCTGCGAGTCGGCGAGGTCGAGCCACGCGTGTCGGTCCATCGGCGTGCCCGTCGCGAGTTGGCGCTTGTCGACTTTGCGCACTTCGAGTCGCTTCGTCCCGTACCGCGCAAACACGGGCTCGAGTGCGTCGAGCTGTCGGACTGAGTCGGCGGACCGGGCGTTGGTCCAGAAGATGACCCTCGTCGAGTCGCGGTCCTGCGTCGCGAGGATCGACTCGAGGAGTTGAACTTGGCGTTCGCCGACGGGCAAGAGGTCGTCGCGCCAGTAGACGTGGAAGATGGTCTCGGGTGCGAGGTGCATCCCGGCGACGGGCAAGCGCGGCACCGTGTCGGCAAAGTCGTAGCAGTCGCGTCCGAGGGGCATGGCGAGCCCGGCGTGCACGTCGACGTACTTGGGAGCGTCGGCGAGCGTCTGGTTGTACGACGTGCGGGACTGGATGTGCGACGGCGAGAAGCACTGCGACGACGCGGGAGCGACTGGCTCAATCCGCGTCCGAATCCACCCGCGCGAGAAGAGTTGCACTTCGACGTGCACCTCGTACCGCCACGCGAACACGACGACCTACCTCACGGGCGAGTCAATTGGGACATCCGACGCCGTGAGAGACAGCGAGAGAGAGAGACGCACGAAACAGATCAACGCCGCGACAGTCCACTTTGCGACCCGCAAGAGGTCGACTGTACACGCGTGACGGTGCCTCCGACTCGAACCCGCGCCGGGCCGCGTCGAGACGGGCTCATACTCGTCGTCGTCTGATGAACTCGGTTTCGCCTTGTACCGCGCCCCACCCGCCGTGAACGGCAGTCGCACGTCCTCGAGCCTGAACGAACTGATCCCGCTTGGCATGCGGCGTGACACAGACAGTCACCGGGAGAGGAGCCTCTGTCTAAAGATCTACCATACATGTCAAACTTTATGCATGCGTAATCGATTCCCGATATTACACTTGTGCTCTATCGTGTTTTTCTTTCTATCTATTGTGACGAGGTGGCCAACACGGAGAAATCTCCCAGTCCGTCGACGACATAAGTCGGAACCGCTACCGCTCCTTCACGTTCGAAATCCTTTCGGTTGTTCACCCCTGTTCATTTCGTTTTTCAAAAGCAAACAACACTCGTCAACCACTGACTCACTCTGAAAAGAGCGCTTGCACTTGCGGGAGAGCCGAAGACATACCCGTGAGGACCATGAGGGTATCGATCCCACCCTGAACTCCAAATTTGATATCCGTGTCCAAACGATCTCCGACCATGACCGTCCGAGACTTGTCCAAGCCGAACCTGTTTTGGACCCCCCGCGTCCCGCACCACCCACGTCACATTGAGGAAATTGTCAGAGGTTCTTCGTCTTGCGAGCGGGGAGGGGGGGGGGTGGGCGGTTTGCGGCAAAAGAGAGAGAACTGGCAAAAACGCACGTTTGGACGATAGATTCCAACATGGCGTTCTCGGGTTTCCCGATCACGAGCGGGTCTTTACCCAAGCAGCACATGAGGGGAGCGATTGTCGATCCGGCGCCTGGTGGACCCCAACGAGAAACCATCAGCAACGTCGTCAAGAAGAAGAAAAAAACACCTTGCCGGTTCCAAGCGGGGGGGGGGGGGGATCCTGCCCGCCGACCATGGCAGGGCCAGAGACGCAGGGTGTAGAAGGAAGAGAAGCTAAAAGGGAAGTTAAAAAAAAAAAGGAGGAGAAACGAACCTGGATACACCGAACCATGGGTCGGGAACGTCGAGTCCAAATTGGTCGCGATAAACAAGCACCCTGGGTTCTCGCGCAGGTACCGGTGCGCCTTTGCAATCTTTTTGTAGTTGATGTGCATGTCGAGTCCACACACGACGGCTCCGACTTGGTCGTCCCGCGTAATCGAACTGAAGTCCATCAAGTCGACAAACACGTTGTCTTCCGGGTCCTGGGCACAATTCATTTCTAAAGCACGTGAGCCGGAAAAACCCCTCAAACGCGAGAGAAATAACCCGAGATGGGAGAGCAAAAGGAGGGGGAGGGAAGGGGGAGGGGGAGGTTATTCCGAGAAAAGCAAAAACTTGAAAACGAACGGTTCCACCACAGTGTTTGATCCCGACGGCGTCGAGTTCTTCTTCCAACCCTCGCTCGCCAATGACGTACGCCTTCTTGTCGTCGGGAAAATTGAGTACGTGTTTGAGGTACGCCGCGGCGGCATACGCAGAAGTGAAAATCTCGTCCTGTTTCGACCAAAAGAATAAAAAATGAATTTCCTCTTCAGTTTTTTCCAAGTCACCGTTGAAAGGTCTCTTTTCTTCCTCGGTCTTAAAAGAGAGTCATGCAACGGCCATCGAAGGCATATCAAGAGAGAGGGGGAAGAGAGAGAGGAAAGAGAGAGAGAGACAGAGAAAGAGAAAAAAACGTACGACTTGGGCATGGATTCCCATCTTGTCAAACTTGCCCTTGTTGGCCTCTCGAGACTTTGTCGCATTGTTCGTGACGAAAAAGACTCGTTTCCCAAGTTGGCGCAGGTACTCGAGCGTCTCGCGCGACCTACCAATGACTTTGTCCCCCTCCCAGATCACTCCGTCGCAACTAAAAATATTCCGGGGAGACGAAGACGAGGAGGCGGAGGCGTTTTAGCATATGACATGTTTGAAATGATTGATGACATTCGCGCGCGTGGAGCGAGCGAGCGAGAGAGAGAGAGAGAGAGAGAGAGAGAGAGAGAGAGAGAGAGAGAGAGAGGACGGGCACGCGCGCACTCGAAGAGAAAGTTGTCGTAGCGGTCCACGACGCGCTGATAGTCCTCGCGTGTACTGAGCGTTTCGGCAGGCATCGCTGGGGTCGGGGTGGGGGCAGGAGGGAGTTCGCGGAAGCCGAAAGAGCAGGTCGAAAGGAAATCGATCAACTGGAACTTCCCCGCGCGCGGCACGTCACGGCACGTGGATTCTTGCCTTGATCCAGCATCACCGCTTTCGTTCGAGGTCTACAGCACAGCAGCGCGACAGCGGAGGTAGCGAACAAAACTTTTATTAAGGCAAAAATAACTGGTTTTTGTCTACCGATAACGAGAATCACAGAAAAGACGAGAGGCGAGAGGGCGCGAGGTAATATCAAAAGCATGGAAATCCCGACATGGTAAAGGCAAGAGACCCGGCCAGAAACAATAAAGGTCAACGAACAAAAGAGGGGGGGGGGGGGGATGGGATGAGTCTTGAGGGAGAGGGCAAAATAAACCGGAAAAGAGTGTCTATCTCTATCGAAATGGCTACGCGCGAGAGCGGTCGAGACGATCGCTTCAGTTTTGTTGGGCTTCGGGTTTCTTGCAGACGAAGAGCATCATCGGAGTGAAGAGGTTGTCCGCCGCACCAGCCTATCGGAAAAAAACCCGCAGTCAGCGTGATGAGCCGGAAAGCGATCGTTGAACAACGCGACGAATCCTGCCGAGGAAAAAGCCAAAAAGGGGGGAGCAAAGTACGTACGACGAGGGCATCGGCGGCGATCTTGAGAGTCTCTTGAACGTCCCAGGTACCTTTGGGAACGATGCCGAACTTTTCGAACCACCAAACGGCCTTGCCCGTCAATCCGCGTCCCCAACCAGTCATCCTCCACCTACACCATAATGTCTAACCGTCAGTTGGGGTTCAGGCGGCATCACTTCGACCGTCGAGCAGGCACGAGGGGGAAGGGGGGCGGGAGGATAGAGCGGGCGGACGTACAGAGTTGCGAGATCCCACCAGGTTTGGGCCATTCGGAGGTCTCCAGTCAACGAGTAGTACCACGGCACCTCACTAGAGAGAGCGCGGAATGACATAGAAGGGGGTGGTGGTAAGGAGTCAGTAGCTCGACGATGACAAGGATCGCAAGACCAAAAGTCTGAAGGGGGGGAACGGTACTCACTCGCCACGGTCGGCGAGGTCTTCCTCGTGGACGATCTCGTACCCGACGGTCGTGAGGGCTTGGCGACACCTCTCGATCGAACGCATCTCGGGGATCCCGTCTCCGAGCTCAATGTCGTGCGCGATCTTCTTGTGCGTCGGGTTCGAGCTGTCCCACTTTTCAGTCATGCACCATTCGTACATGGCGAACTGCAAAAAACCGATCTCTCGTAGATGTCAGTGCCTTCGACTTGGCGCCAGTCGTAAGAGAGAGAGAGAGAGAAAGAGGTGGGGAGACGACTACTCACGGTTCCTCCAGGTTTGAGAACTTTCATGATTTCTCCGTAGACGCCCTCCCAACTCGGGGCGTGGCAAGTCGCCTCGATGGCGTACACGGCGTCGAACGATCCCTCGCCGAACTGTTCCGAGAGCGTCATAAAGTCACCCTTGACGAACGAAACCTGGTCCGACAGTCCCGCCTTTTCCGTGTACTTGCGCGCGCGTCCGACTTGGAATTCGTTATTGTTGATACCGACCACTGCAACAACCGACCGAGAGAGGAAAGGAGCGAGGGAGGGAGAGGAAGGGAGAGGGGGAGGGCGCGGTGGTGCGTGTCAGCGTTGCGAAGAATGGTCCCTGAAAGCTCTCGGGCTCACCTTCGACGTCAGCGAACCGAGCGATCTCCCTCGCGGGGCCTCCGACTCCGCATCCGACGTCGAGGACGCGCATCTTGGGTTTGAGGCCGGCTTGGAGCGCGAGGTAGTGCTCGTGACGGGCGATCGCTTGGTAGAACGGTTCACCCTTGTAGTACCGACAGAAGTGGAACGAAGTTCCCCATCCATACTCGTACAACTCGGTAGCACCCTGTCATGGAACGCGATTCGAACATGAGAGCCCTGACGAAAGAGGTAGAGAGAGAGAATGAGGGAAACACGGCGGCGCACGTCGTAGTAGCCGTTGACGACGTCCTTGTAGCTCGCGTTGCGGGCGTCCGTGTGCTCGGCCGTGTCCTGGGCCGACTCTTTCCAGTGCTGGGTGTAGTTGGCGATCCCGGCGCGGTTCCTTGCGTCGCCTCCCTTGGGTTGGGTGGTGAGCGCCGTGCTCTTGGCCTTGACTTCGGGCGCGTTGACCATCTCTGACAGTCTTTCAAAACACAATTCGCGCGTCAGTGAGCCACTCCGCGTCGAATCGGGACCCGTGGAGCAAAGGGGGGGTAGCGTGTTTGAAATTCACAAAGGGAGACGGACACTCACTTGATCGAGGGAGAAGGGGGAAGGGGAACTTGGCTCGTTGAGGAGTGTGAAGAGGGTCGCTGTTGAAGCTAGGGTGATCGAGTGCTGCACGAGCGGCGAGGCGAGTGACGAGGGAGAAGCGGAGAGGCCATCGATCGACCCGCGACACGCGTCTCGCTCGCGACGAAAAAAAAATCGTTCGACTGCTCATTGAAACAAGCGAGATCGTGTTCCGAAGCCCTTGCTCTCGTGCCTACCCTCTCTGACGCACTCAGAATGCTTACAAATGCTTCGACTCGACGATATAGAGAGGCTACTGCATGCCTCTGAGGACATGAATCGAGAAAAGCATGTTTCTTTTTCATGGCAAAACTCGTTTTCAGTTCGACTGCTCGACTCAAGCCATTCCGAATTCGAAGCGCAGCTTGTAATCGATCGTATCGACAAGCTGCCCGTCCTTCGTCCATTCCCAAGCTTTTGTCGCCTTGCCTCGGCGAACGCACGCTGCTCAAGAACAAAAGCGAGCGAAGTGAGTCGGTCCCTCGTTCGACGACGAGCGGGTCGCGTGCCTTACTGCACTCGACGTAGTAGCCCTCGCAGCTCGCGAGGCGGACTGGATGGCCGAGGTCCTGCAGGGTCGCGCGCGAACGACACAGGGCCGCGATCAAAACCTGTCGCCGCAGCCGGACCAAGCGTCAATCGATTCGGGTCCGTCGAGGCCCCTGGGGACTGGACGTACCGTCACCTGTTCCTTGACCGTCTCGTAGCGCTCGGTGGCTCTCTCGCGCTCGTGAGTACTATCGTTGAGGACGGATCGACGTGAACAGCGCCGTGGAACAACCCGAACAAGCGACGACATCGAGGGACTGGTACTCGCGTTTGACCCGCTGCCCTCAAGCTGTACTGGATACACGATTGAGCTCGCTCAGAGTAGATGAAGCCGGGTTTGCCCAGCGCGAGCGGTTCGAGGCGAGTGCGAGTGCGAGTGCGAGTGCGAGTGCGAGAGTGCGGACGTTGAGGAGAAGCGAGAGCGGGTGCGACGGGCGGGGGCGGTGCAGCAGAGGACGGAGCCATGACGACGGTACGAGCAGGGGGTGGGGGGAAGAGGGAGTGAAATGAGACAAGGGAACGGGGCGGTGAAATCCAACACGCCAACGTTCGCGCCTCTTTCTCTCTCTCTCTCTCGCTCTGTGTGCTCCAGACTCGCGTGACCATACAGCACGCAGACAGGCACTAACCGAAACTTTCACAACCCCGCTCACACCATGTCGTCGCATCGCGGGATGGGCCCTTCGTCGCTCTTCCCTCTCGTGTTCGTCATCGTCGTCGGCCTCGCCTTCCTCCCCTCCGTCCATGCCTTCGGCGCCGGCAACATCCCCTCGTTCAGTTACCTCGAGAACAAGGCGTTCCGTCATGGTGACATCGAGGTGCGTCACTCTGTCCCTACGCTCGTACCCTCGTCATGGACCCCAAATCGCGACTCACTCTGCGTCTTGCCTTCGCTCGGTCTAGGATGCGCTCGCCGAGATTATCAAGAAATCCGGAGGGTTCCTCTCTCGCGGGTCCAAATTCGGAGGACTCGACATCAAGCGCGTCTACTTCGGCAACTGGTTGCGAGACTATAGCCAGTTGAGTCCTAGGCACCTCCTTCTCGCACCAGTCACTCCCAATCGAGGCCTTTGACAGTTCCCGGGAAGAGGGACACAGTTGACTTCCAACTGACCCGAGTTTTGTACTTGTGCTCAGGGCGATGGATATCGCTGGACTGACGAAACTGTCGAAACAGACTATTCTCAACCTCGTCAGTGACTATCCTAAGCTTTTGCACGTCTGCCGGCTGCGACAATGAGCTGATGTATCTCGCTTCTCTCGACCGTCGTCTCTACTGCTCCGACACTCGACACGGCCAACCGCGTGTAAAGGTCATGGCACTCGGCTTCCTAGCTCATGGATACGCTACTGGCGAGTTTGAAGTCACGGAAGAGGTGAGTTCAGGCGGTTTCCGGTCCGGTTTTCGGCAAACGCCTCCCGAGAAGCCGCTGATTCGCCCTCTGCACGCCAACCACTCAGCGTCTCGGTGTCTATCGATGCGAGGAGCACATTGACAACCCGAAGTAAGGCTTCTGGTGCCGGAATAGCCTCTCTGGCCCCGTTTGGGGATAAACTGACGAACGGTTGTTTTCGCCTTCCTAACCTTCTAAAAACGCTTCCGTCCACACCCTTTTAACGTTCTGCAGGGGTTACGCCGCGGATCAACCCGGACAAGATGCTCGACACGTCGATCCCCGCCTGCGTGGCCCTGTCGATCCGCGCGAGCTCGAAGTTGACCCTCGCACCGGAATGAAGAACTATATCGCCAACGAACAAGGAAACTGGCCGACGTCATCGGCGCTCGTCCGCAACCTGATCAGAAAGTGCATCGACTTAGGGCGCCGGGCTCGCAACGGAGGTTCCGAAGCCGACACGTACGAGTCTTACCGGCTCCTCGGAACCCTCCTCCACACGTTGGAAGACTTCCCCGCCCACTCGAACTGGTGCGAACTCAGCCTGATGCGACTCGGATACCACCAAGTGTTCCCTCACGTTGGAGACTCGGCTCGGATCCAAACGCCCGCCGGACAGGCTCCCCCTCTCGTCACGGGTACTTTCGGAGGCAGCGATTTCATTCACTCGCTCCTTGGCGAGGCGACTGATCACATTTCTCAAGCATCGTAAGTCGCAGCTCTGTCCAGAAACCGCCGAGCCACTCGCTCACCCAGGTCTCTGTTCCTGCCGCGATCAGCGTTTCGGATTTGCAAAAGGCGATGGACGGGGTAAGAGTATCTACAAGCCGACAAGCGCGACAGATTCACTGACATCAACCTTTTCCTGCAGGCCAAGACTCGCTCGATGGACGGCTCAAACTCTACGTCGACCCTCGCTAAGCTCCTTTTCGACCTTCCCGGCGGTACCGGCTCAAACCTGTCGCGCGAGATGCAAGGGGTGGAAGACATCCGAACCCGTGCTTCTAACGGCCAGATGGACAATATGAGCCCGCAAGAGCTCCACGCAACCTTGTGGAAAGTGCTCACGTTCCGGGACAACGTCGTCAAAGGACTCGAGAATACGATCGAAAAGATTGGACTCGCTTCCGTCGTCGAAAAGATCACCAACTCGGTCAACGCGTTTGTGTTCACGACGATCGAACCCCTCTTGAAACCCATCATGGGTCAAGCGACCCAGGTTCTCGGTCAAGGTTCGGCCGCCGTGTTGAACAACTCTGACCAGTACGCCGTGTTTGACAACCCGCGCTCGGACGATCCGACCCACTCGTTCCTGAGCAAAGACCAGTCAGTCGGGCCCTCTGTCTCGTAAACGCATCCTTCGCTTGTCCGAGACTCGCCAAACTCACGCCTCGCGGTTTTTCGAATCCTTGACCCCAGTTTTGGGTTGATCTTGAACGAACCGGCCGGTCAACTCGCCATCATCATTCTCAAGCACGCCGTCAACCTCATCGTGCGCGCGTGGGACGACACGAGCATGAACGTCGACCACGTCGCGTCCGACATTCTCTCGACGTTCCACCACCCGTACTTTTACGACGACCAGTCTTCGGTCCAACGCGAGATGGGCGCGTACCTAAAGTCGTGGATCGACGGACAGAGTCCAGACGACAAGCGGTACATCCTCAACGCGTTGACGAAAGACTCGGTGAGGAACCACAAGAACAAGCGCAAGGGACAGCCCGAGGACCAGGTCGGGCACGGGTGCGGAGGCGAGTACAATTCCGTCTTGATGCCGCACGGCGTCGGCGCGTTTGCGCAGCAGTACGTCCCGGGCGCTTCGACCGTTATGGGCGGGGTCAACCAGGTTCAACAGACGTTCCATTCGTTCAGTGGCGGTGGAGGTGGTGGAGGTCACGGAGGAAGGAGGGACGTTGACGAGTACGGAAGCGGTGGTGCTCACCCTGGTGGATTCATGCCTCGTACGTTTACCGTCTTGTCCCCCCGGTCATTCCCTCGTGTGACAGGAGAGTCGTTCCGTTTGGTTGACGTCTTTTCTCTCTCTCTCTACACCTCTCTCTCTCTCTCTCTCTCTCTCTCTTCCGGTTTCTCTGCTCAGCCCCCGGCGCTCCTCCTCAAGCCGTTCACGGCGGAGCTCCAGACTTTTACGGAGTTCCGGGCGCGTCGTCATCCTCGGGAACCTACGACCACGATTCAGCTCGGTACGACTCGTCCAACCCGGGACGTCACCATCAGCAGGCTCCTCCTCCTCACCACGCTCAGCAGCACTCTCCGGGTGGAGGAGGAGGGTTCCCGCAACCTCAGCACGGGCAGTACCAAGGAAGTGGAGGAGGAGGTGGAGGATATGGTCATCAATCGTCGCAGCAGTCGCATTACCAAGACAACTCGTACGGGCCTCCGGGAGGAGGAGGAGGACCTCCGACGATGAACGATTACAATCCTGGAGGATTCGGCGGCGGCGGGTTCCCACCACCACCTGGACAACAACAGTTTGGCGGCGCTGGCGGTCCGCCTCCGCCGCAACAACAGTACGGGCAACCTGGAGGAGGAGGACCAGGCGGGTACCCCAGTCAAGGGTACGGATCTTCTTGGCAAGGAGGACAAGGACCGGGTCAAGGATACGGTCATCACCAAGGGAGTGGTGGCGGCGGCGGCGGATCATATTACTGAGACTGAAGAGCGACGCGAAGAGCTACGTTTAGTTTTTTTTCCCTTTTTTCCTGGTTTTCCGTTCGTCCGAATCGGTGCCTTCAACTTTGCAATGCCCCCCCTTTTTTTTTCTTTTCGAAGTGGCCTCTTTGCCATACCAGACTGTTGTCCTTCATCGCTACACCGTACAAATGTGCGATTTGGCATAAAAAAATCGGTCGGCACCGCCACAGCGGGGGGGGGGGGGCGCTTTGCGCGTGGCGGCGTGCGCGTCCTCGTCCCGGCGAAATCAATTTGTCATGGCGAAACATGTGTTTTCTCTTGGCCACCCCGGCAAAACGTCCTACAGTACACTCGCTCGCTCTCTGCTTTCTGTATCACTAAGGTTCGATCCTCGCGCGCCACCAACAATGCCTGTACCTATCCCGGCATCCGATTCACCGAACGCGGCGTACTTTGTTCCGCCGGCACGCGATGTCGTTTCCGTTGAACCCGCAAGTCTGTTCTTCCCGCGTTTCGCAAGGGGGCAAAGGGGCTGACTGGCATTGTATTGCTTCAGTCGATCCCGGTCGAAGATCACGAGGACAGAGACGACGACGACGACGAGGGAGTGGAATTGATCCAAGACCGGTTCCTGTCCCGGGACAGTCCCGCAGGGATCTTGGTCCGCGTGAGGGGGTACACGAACCACTTGTCGCCTGTCGGTAAGAGGTTAGCGTGGGAGCAATTGGTCGAAACGCTCAACGACTCGAGGGTCGGGACTGAAGCGGATCAATATCGAGGTAAGTTACTCTCTCTCTAGCAGGGTGGGTAAAGAGGCTGAATTGTCAGACGTGTTGGTGGAACTGTTCCTAGAGACGGTTTCGAAAGCCCATGGATCGGAAGGATTGATCCTCCGAGTCGAAGCTCTAAACCAGGGCCGCGTGCTCGCCGTGGTCAACACTCGGTTGACTCGAGACGAAGAAGACGCGTACAACCAGTTTATTGTCGACCAACGACATACACTGCAGCAGCAGCAGGAACAAGAACGAGAACCACGACGAAGAGGAGGCGAACACACCGAGCGCGGCGACGGACTTGAAGAGGAGGATCGAGCGGTCACGACGCCGACCGCCATGGCGCTTCTAGGTCGCCTCGACGCTGACGATCTTGATCGCAACGAGCTCGACAATAGGAGCCTTCGACGTCGAGCTCACTCGGGCCGCAATCAAGGTGACACTCGTGCGCCCGGGTCGGCCGAGAACGACGACTACGACGACGACGACGACGACGGAGACGAAAATGTGAACGGTCCCGCACCGGCCCTCTCGGACCTGGACGCTGTCGTAAATGTCGAACGAGCACCGCTCGGCGCGTCGACGAACAGTGCGCGAGACGAGCGCTTGTCCGCGCGAGTGAGGGACGCTTGGACCTCTGCGAGTACGAGTCAACTCATGGATGAGAACCGTCCCTACGGCGGCCCGGACCGGCGCCAAAGCAATCAGAGGGAGATCGTCGGGCGATAAAAGCCAAAAACGACCCTTCCTCGAGCGCGTTGGGCCTGCGTTTTCTCTCTCGCTCTGGCGCGGCAAAATGCAAAACAAAACCTCTGCCGACCGGGTGCAAGGCCCTCGCGCGCGCTTTCTCTCTTCGTATTTGTGGCAGATCCCGCTCTCTCTTTATATTTTTGTTGTTGTCTTTTTTGGTCGCCTTCGCGCGGGGGGCAGAGCTTTACAGACGACGACTTTTGTGCGCGCGGCCCGTCAAAAAGCGCTAATTGGAAAAACG
This sequence comes from Sporobolomyces phaffii, assembly GCA_037042985.1. NCBI lineage: Eukaryota > Fungi > Basidiomycota > Microbotryomycetes > Sporidiobolales > Sporidiobolaceae > Sporobolomyces > Sporobolomyces phaffii. The sequence goes on along the minus strand of JAWNFN010000006.1, from coordinate 206,333 downwards.
CCTTGCGAGCGAGATCAGCCTCGCCGCGCCCCTGTGTCATCGGCACAGCCATATCCCTCAGTCCGGACAGTTTCAAGATGAGAACGAGAAAAAGCAACGTGTCGATAATTACAATAGCAAAATGCGTAAAGACCCCAACAACGAATGACCGTTTTTGGACGCTTGAACCCCGGCAAAACGATATGAAGGAGACAAAAAAAAGTCGACTTTTTTTTTTTCGGGGCGAACAACTCAGCCACGTACGCTTGCTTTCCGTCCCCCCCTTTCATGATCTCCATTCGGAAACATATAAACGCAGACAGAAATAGTGGAGGCGGGCGGGGGGGGGGGGGCGTGGAGAGTAGAGGATACATCACCTGAACACTCGCTCGGGAATCAAAACGTTTCCATTCATGATCTCCCTCGCTGTCCTCTGCATCACGACGGCCTCGGCTCTACGGGTGCCGCCGTCGCTTTCAAGTTCCGACGTGGAGAACCTCACGGTAGACTCTGCGACTCCGGCGAGATGTCCGGCCCTCACCTTGACAAACCTCTCTCGTTTCGAATCGCTTCGTCGTTGTCGTTCTCGTTCGTCGCCGTGGTCGTCGTCGTCGTCGACGACGATATCGCGTACGACAGTTCCTTCGATCCCAAACGCGATGTTGATGGCACCGAGCGTCGTACCGGGGATCGTCGCGTGCCAATCCCCACTCGACACGGCCCGGACGACCAGATCGGCTTCGTCTCGGGTGACGACCGTTCCAGAACTCGTCGAGTACCCTCCTCGACCGGGTGGGACGGGTCCTACGAGGGTGACCTTTGGAGACGCGAGAGACAGCGCGAGCGAATGTTGTTCGGCGGCGCGGATCCGGATCGACGACAGGGTCGATGCGAGGCCAGGGATCGACGCGAGGGTCGAGGTCGGGAGGGTCAAGACGTCGTCCGGGAGGTGGGAGAGGTGAGGAATCGAAGAGAGGGACGAGGCGGGGACAAAGACGTTTGGCAGTCCCGCAGAGACGATCGAGACGGTCACTTTGGTGCCGTCGTCCAACCGGACCTCGTCCTTGACTCTCCCCGTGACGAGTCCCGCCCCGTCTGCGACTTCGAGGGGCATCTCTACCTCGATTCCAGGTTCGTCTCGACCGGGCACTCCTGCGATCTCGCACCCTTGTCCGGCGGGGGGTTCCCAGACCTGGAGCGATACGGGATGAATCGGAACGCGCGCATTCATGACGACGCCGTTCGACGCCGACAGGATCGACAAGGGAAACATGATTGGGGTGTCGAAATCGCGCTCGGACGGGGCCCGGAGGGACCGCGATCGGAGGAACAGGGTCGTGTATGGGACGATCGCCGACGAGAGGGCTGACACGGCCGCGGCGGCGACCATGTTGCCGCAACTCGCACTCCAGTCGATGGGATCGTCTGCCCTGACCGGTACCTGACCAAAGCGGTACACTGGCGGGGCAGGGGGGGGGCAGGGATGAAGAGAGAGTGAGTTCGCGTGCGCGACGGAGGGGGGAACAGGACACTGACCGAGATCATAAGGTTTCCCGTTGCGGTGCCCTTGGTCGGCCCACGCGACGCCGGGCAGGGCGCCGTACTCTTGCTGGTCGCGGGTGCCTTCGCCCGGGGCGCCGATGATGGCGACCTTTGAGAGGGACGAGACGCCGCCGCCGAGTCCGTCGATTTGCCTACTTGACTGTCGCGTCCGTGAGCGCGAGGAGTTGGTCACTCGCTCGGAACGAGGTTGGCTGACCTGCCGGCGGGGTCTGGACTGCCGAGTGCCGTCTTGATGATGCGCTCGCGGACCGAGGCCGGGATCGGAGCGAGCGTCTCGGCCCTGACGAGGAGCCCTCGCGAGGTGCCGCCTCTCCAGAACGATGCTGCGACGGGGACGGGCGGCATGGCGAGTGAGAGAAGTTGCAAGTTTAACGATCAAAAAGTTTCCGCCGCTTCTCTCGCTCGACCTTGCATACCCGCGACTACTACCTCGACCGCACCCGCTCTCGCAGCTCGATCCGGATTTCACCCCACCCCTGATTCGCACGCGCGTGACTGCTACATGTCGGTCTCTCAACGCCAGTTCAAGACTCCGGCAGCGAGCGGCTTCAAGTTCTCCAACCTGTGCGGGACAGTCTACCGCCAGGGAAACGTCCTCTACACCCCGGATGGCAACTCGGTCATTAGTCCCGTCGGAAACCGCGTCTCCGTGTTTGATCTCGTAAAGTCCGTCCCGTCGACTCTGCTCTCCCGCGGCCAAGTCTGTCCCTCGCCGCGATCACTCACGTCCTGATTGACCGACTGTAGCAACAAATCGCGCACGTTGGCGTTCGAGAACCGCAAGAACATTGCTCGGGTGGCCCTTTCTCCCGATTCCTCGGTCCTCGTCTCGGTCGATGAAGGTACGTCGCACTCGCTGTCGGCACGGAACCACGAAAACTGACCCTGGTCGGGTACATTAAGATGGACGCGCGATCCTCGTCAACTTCAAGCGATCTACTGTTCTTCACCATTTCAACTTCAAGAAACCCGTCAAAGACATCAAGTTCTCTCCGAACGGCAAGCAAGTCACGCCCACTCTCGATACAGAGCTACGCGCGCAGCCACTGACGGTATCGATTGTGCACGCTTAACAGGTTCATCGCCGTCACTCACGGATCCCAAATTCAAGTTTGGCACACGCCTTCGCACCTCGCACGCGAATTTGCTCCGTTCAACCTTCACCGGACCTACACTGGTCACTACGACGACGTCTTGTCGATTACCTGGAGTGCAGATTCGAGGTATGCGCGCCTTTTGCTCGCTCGAGACAGCCAGTCGAGAAAAGCAACAGCTGATCCAGTCGTCCGGCGAGCGACTGCCAGGTTCTTCCTCACAACGTCGAAAGACATGACCGCTCGACTGTACACGCTGTACCCCGTTGAAGGGTACCGACCAAAGACGTTCGCCGGTCACCGAGACCATGTCGTTGCGGCCTACTTTTCGAAAGATCACAAGACGGTCAGTTTTCCCCCCTTGTACTACAAGTTCCGCGGTACAGAGCTCACTCGGGGTCAATTCCAGATATACACGGTGTCTCGAGACGGGGCTGTGTTCACTTGGAGTAAGAAGGACGACGAGGACCAAGACTCGAACGACGAAGATTCCGACGAAGAAACTGCGTTCGGTCTCGGCCTCGTGGCGGCGTCTTCTTCTTCGATGGGTCCGGTCGACAACTCGATCCCGAACACGCGGTGGGGGATTCAAAACCGCAACTATTTCCTCCAGACGGGCGCGAAAGTCACGTCGTCGACGTTCCACGCCGCGTCGAACCTCCTCGTCGTCGGGTTCTCGAACGGCGTGTTCGGTCTGTGGGAACTCCCGTCGTTCACTTTGATTCACACGTTGTCGATCTCGCAAGAAAAGATCACGTCGGTCGCGATCAATGCCTCGGGCGAGTGGCTCGCGTTTGGCGCGCAAAAACTCGGACAGCTGCTCGTGTGGGAGTGGCAGAGCGAGTCGTACGTCTTGAAACAACAGGGACACTTTTACGACATGAACACGTTGTCGTACTCGCACGACGGGCAACTCGTCGCGACCGGAGGCGACGACGGCAAAGTAAAAGTGTGGAACGCGCACTCGGGGTTCTGCTTCGTCACGTTCGAAGATCACTCGTCGAGCGTCTCGGCGGTCGAGTTTGCCAAGCAAGGGCAGGTCGTGTTCTCGGCCTCGCTCGACGGGACCGTGCGCGCGTTCGACCTGATCCGGTACCGCAACTTCCGCACGTTCACGACACCCAACCCGGTTCAGTTCAACTCGCTCGCGGTCGACCCTTCGGGCGAGATCGTGTGCGCGGGCGGGACGGGTGACCAGTTCGACATCTACATGTGGTCGACCCAGACGGGCAAGTTGATCGACGTCCTGTCGGGCCACGAGGGTCCCGTCTCGGCGCTCGCGTTCAGCCCGACGGGCGACCGCCTCGTCTCGGCGAGTTGGGACAAGACGATCCGCGTGTGGGACGTGTACGGCCGGAGTCACGCCGTCGAGCCGTTCCGGTTGACGGCCGACGCGCTCGCGCTCGCGTTCCGACCCGACGGCAAAGAGGTCGCCGTGTCGACGCTCGACGGCCAGATCGCGCTGTGGGACCTCAAGGACGCCGTGCAGCGGCAGTTGATCGAAGGGCGCAAGGACATCTCGGGCGGGCGCAAGGCGGCCGACCGCGTCACGGCGCAAAACAACTCGAGCGGCAAGGCGTTCAACTCGCTCAGTTACACGGCGGACGGGACGTGCGTCCTCGCGGGCGGTAACTCGAAGCACGTGTGTCTGTACGACGCGCGCGACGGCATGCTCCTCAAGCGGTTCGAGATTAGTCAAAACCTGTCGCTCGACGGCACGCAAGAGTTCCTCGACTCGCGCGACTTGACCGAGGCCGGACCGCGCGACCTGTTGGACGACCGCGGCGAGGCGTCCGACCTCGAAGACCGACTCGACAAGTCGCTCCCGGGCGCGACCGGCGGCGACCTCTCAAAGCGCAAGTACCGACCCGAGGCGCGGACAAAGTGCGTCCGGTTCAGTCCGACCGGTCGCAGTTGGGCCGCGGCGTCGACCGAGGGCCTCCTCGTCTACTCGCTCGACGACGCCGTCGCGTTCGACCCGTTCGAACTCGACGTCGACATCACGCCCGCTTCGATCCTCGAGACGCTCACCGACGAGCGCGACTACCTCAAGGCGCTCGTCATGGCGCTCCGACTCAACGAGCGACCGATCGTCCAAACCGTGTACGAATCCGTCCCGCGCTCGCAGGTTCCGCTCGTCGTACGCCAACTCGCGCCGAGGTACCTCGAACCCGTGTTGAGGTTCATCGCGGACCAACTAGAGCGTTCGCCGCACGTCGAGTTTCACCTCGTGTGGGTCTCGAGTATTTTCTCGACCCACGGCAAGTACCTCCGATCAGAGTCGAAATCTCAGTACGCCGCGACGCTCCGAGCCGTGCAAAAAGGTTTGACCCAGGTGCACGACTCGATCGTTAAACTCTCGGATGACAATTCTTTCACGCTCGAGTTTTTGCTCGACCAACAACAACGACGCGCTACTGCTGCTGCTGCTGCGACCAATGCGGCTGAGGACGACGAGGTCAAGAAGGCCAACAACAATTACGACACACGGAATTCCACCGCGCGCGCGATGGAAATCGAAATCTAGATAATTTTGTTTTTCTTCTTCTTTCTTTTTCTCTCTTCCAAGCCATTATCATCTTGACTCCCCCCTTGATCCTCCTCCTCCTTTTCTCTCTCTCTCTCTCTCTCTCTCTCTCTCTCTCTCTCTCTCACTCTCACTCTCTCTCTATCTATCTCTCTCTCGTTGCCCTTCCATCGCAAAGAAATGTTGTAACACAAAAAACTCGTTTGCTCCTGTTTTCTTCTTCCTTCTGAGTCCCAAACCGCCCGTGTGCGAGGAAAAGAAAGTACTGTTTTTTGTTTTTCGTGGTTTGCGTCCTCGCGGTGGAGAGGGGCCGGGTGAAAGAACAATTTACAAACAGAAAAAGAAAAAAAGGAAGGGAGAACGAGAAGAGAGAGAGAGAGACATAGAGCGAGGAACAAGGTCAACCTAACTATCGGGGGAACGGATCGTCGGTTTTGTGGCGTGGGTGGGGGGGGGGGGGAGGGGGGAAGGGGAAGGTAGCGCGAAACGAGAGAGAGAGAGAGAGAGAGAGAGAGAGAGAGAGAGAGACGAGTCGCAAAGAGCTCCCGGGGGGGGGGGGGAGGGCGAAGGGAGTTCGTTCCTTTTCTGATCACCTCCTCCTCGGTACTGGACTCGCGCTCCTCCTGTTCGACGCGGACCCTCCTGTACGGGGCGGGCTCACGCTACGACTCGGTCGACGTGCCGCGAGGACCCCCCTCCTTGGCGGTGATCGCGATCGTGAAAGGGAGCGAGAACGAGAAAGAGAACGAGAACGCGAACGGGTGCGAGAGCGAGACCTTGCGGCGGCGGCGGCGCCACGTCTCGTCGCGAATGCGGGAGAGCGGGAACGAGAGCGGGATCGGGAAGGAGAGTACCTCCTTTGGCGGCGGGAACGGCGAGGGGAAGGGGAGCGAGAGTCGTTGCGTCTCGGCGAGTAAGAGCGCGAACGACGTCGGTTCGAGCGCGAACGACGTCGGTTCGAGCGCGCGGGAGGTCGAGGCGAGACGGACCTCGAGGGGGACCTCGACCTCGAGAGCGAGCGGGTGCGGGATCGACCTCGGGACGCTCCCGTCGTTGTCGCTGCTTCACCGTCGTACGGGAGGGCGGCGGCGGCGGCCGGCGGAGCGGCGGCTCGTGTCCTGTGATCGTTGTCCAACTGCCTCCTGCGTTCGAGCGCTGCGAGTCTCGCGCGGTCGAGGTCGGCCTGGACCTTGGCGCGCTCTTCCTTTGCGCGTTCGCGGTCGAGCGCGCGTTGGCGCTTGAGTTCGAGTTGGGCGTCGCGGTCGAACGCGAGTCCCTCGACGTGGCCGTCCTTGATCCCCATCGCCTTGCGCAACTTTTCGTCCTGGACGAGTTTGGCCTGGGCGAGCTCGTGTCGGTCCGAGGCCTTGATCTGGCCGTGCTTCTGCCCGGCGGTCGCCTGGGACAAGAGCGACTGGCGCAGTTCGTCGACCTTGGAGTGGATGTCGTCCGCGGCGAGGAGGCCTTCGTCTTCGAGCGAGACTTGGAGCTCGAAGCACTGCGACTCGATGCGGCGTTTGCGCTCGTGGTCGAGGATGGACTGGTCCGGCGCGCGGTGCTGCGACTGGGCCGAGTTTGACTTGAAGTCGGCGGGACCGCCCTTGTCGAATTGGGGTCGAGAGCGCAAGTTTGAGCGGTTGGCCTGGATGTGACCCGACGTGCCCGACCCGCGCGGGGTTGACAGTCCGACTCCGTTGTCTAGAACACCAACGGGGGGTCAGTCACGGCGGCATAGTCTCGTGCAGGTTGGGCAAACTCACAACTCATGATGATGAATCGAGAGAGTGAAGGGTGATCGAGTGAATTCGAATTCGCGCGATCTCTTTCATCTCTGAATCGCCATGGCGTCCGGCGCGACGTACAACGTGACGAGGTTCACGCGCCAGGTGCTCAAGCGGTACCGTCGCTCGCCGCCGTCGGTCGTCGTGCACCTCTACGAGCAGCACTTCCGGTTCGAACACCAGCACGGCACCTTTGGCTACGACTCGCCCATGAAGTGCTTCCTCGAGTCGATCCGCGAGCAGAAACTCCCAACCGACCTCCTCGACGTCCTCGACCACGCCCAGGTCAAGTACTACGACGGCTGCCTCATCGTCGAGGTGCACGACCACCGGCACCCTTCCACCACCTCCTCGAGCACTCTTCCGCCCGCCGCGAGCGTGTTACCTCCGTCGAAACTATTCACGTTCAGCGTCACGCCCTCGAGTCGCGTCGACAGCGCATACCACCAGCACGCAGAGGTGTACCGCATCGTCCTCGCGCCCAACCCGGCCACCCTCTGGACCGACCTCGCCCTCTCGGGCCACACGGCGTCCGCCGAACGAGCCGCCGAGATGGAGAGCATCATCCTTGCAAGTCCTCCCTCTCTCCTCGAGTCACGGTTTCCGAATTTACCCCTCGCCCCCGCTCGACCTCGTTAGAACCGCACGGTACCGCCCCTCTGCCTCGACCCGTCGATCCAGACGAGTCGGATCGCGAATTCAATGCTCCGCGCGACCACGCTCCGACCTCCGAAGCGGAAACGGTTCTGCAACTCTGGCGAGTGCGACGACGACGACATCGACGATGACGGTGCTCAAGATCGAGACGTCGAAGAACACTACGCCGACGGCGGAGACGCGCGAGGAGACGAACCGATGACGACGACCGGCACGGCAGCGGCAGCGGCAGTGGCAGCAACAGCGCCGCCGACAAAGGCAGACAAGGATCGGTACGAGAAACTCATGAGGACTGGCGATGAAGGGATCGCAAAGCTCAAAGGTCCCGCGTAAGTTTTTTTTTTCTTTTTTTCTCTCTCTCTCTCTCTTTTCCCCCCTTCTTTCTCTCTCTCTCGCTCTCTCTCTGAGCCCGCCCCCCTTTTTTTTTTTGCGATTCGGTTTCGAGGCAAAACAGGTTCTCTCGATTGGCGTTCATTCAGTCGTATCGCGAGCGACAATCAAACCCGCATGCGACTCTTTCTTCGGGTACAGGAGGTGGTGGTGGTGGTGGTGGCGCTCCGCCGACAAACTCTCTCAAAGCGCAACCCGGTTCGGCCATCACGTCGATTCGACTCGGAGCGTCCCAAACTGCTGCCGCTGGTGGTGGTGGTGCCAATTCGCGCGGACAATCTCCCGCCGTCGGAACCTCTTCTTCTGCCGCTTCACGGCCACTCAAGAAACGTTCCCATGCAGGAGGAGGAGGAGGAGGAGGAGGAGGGGACTTGTCAGACGGAGCGACTTCTACCGCGAGTCTTCAATCCAGTTCGACCAACGCGAAAAAAGTGAAAAAGTCGTCGTCTTCCTCTACATCTGCTGCTACGGCTGCGGCGGCGGCGGCGGGAGGATTGATCGACGGACACCAACAAGCGAGTTTGGAAAAGAAGCAACAGAAATTGAACCAGAAGAGACGCGACAAGGAACGGAAACGGTTGGAACAACAACAACAACAGCAACAACAACAACAGCAAATGCAAATGCAACAGCACCATCAACACCAGGTCGATCAGCTCGAACATCAACAGAGGTTGTTGGGACAATCTTCGATCGGTGCGAACGCGGCGCTGTCACAACAACAACAACAACAGCAACAGGCAAAGTTCACTTGGAGTGGTTCGTAGCTCGAAAAAGAAAAGAAGGGTCTACTAGTCTACTACCCAGGGGGCGGTCGGGGGGCGGTTGTTTGCTTTTGTTGTTTCTTCTTTCTTTTTTTCTTTTTCTCTTTAGGCTTCTCGTTTTCTCTCTTCAGTTCTATGTTGTCAAAAGTTCTATACTGCCTCACACTCTCTCTTTCTCTCCCTCTCTCTCTGTGTGTGCGTGCCTCTCTTTGGGGATCGACCAGCACGCCCCCCATGCTTGTTTCTTTTTTTTCGTACGTTAACTTGTTTCGACTATTACAGTACTGCAGGTTGTATGTCTGCTCGCCAGCGGGTTCTTCGTTTCCAAACCTTCCCCCCATCCGCGCAAGCGTTCTTGATGACGCGGGTTTCGGAGTTCAGAGAGGGCGTCGAGCGGGGTTTGGGGAAACGACTTGACTTTCGCTCGACGGTCGCGCATCACGAAGAGAGCTTTTTTGGTTCGATTCACGTTTGATTTCCGGGCTCCGGGCTAAGGAAAAGACTACGAGAGGGGAGAGACGATTTACGAAGAGAGAGAGAGACAGACAGAGAGAGAGAGAGAGAAGACTAAGAGAGGAGAAGAAAGAGAGGTAGAGTGTCCCGGGGGGGGGGGGGGAAGGAGTGCTTCCCAACGATATTCGCGCTGCCGGTGTACCCTCCTTTCCTCCTCTCCATCCGCCCGGGTCAGGATGAGAGCGGAGCTCGGATCATACATCGTACAGTCGTTGCTTTCGGCGACTCAGGATCGAGTGAGAGTGGGAGAGGGACGGCTCGACTACCTCTACTGTCGAACTTCGAGACGAGTCGCGGTGAGGCGAAGCGCTCCTCCGCGGCACGTGGGATATGTCGCGTCGATTCGAACGATATGATTCCCTCGAGCGTGTAGACGGTTCCCCTCGGGCGCGATTTCGTACCTCTTCGAGCGTCGCGAGGACTTCTTCAGAACTCGGCTGAGGTTTCACACAAGTTTTCAGTCGGAACGAGAGATCGACCTCGTCTTTTACTCTGTCGGGTGTGATCCTGAGAGCGGGAAACTTTGGACTCACGATCCACAAACTCGTGTCGTTCGTTCTGAGAAGACCATGTTTCTCCATGTACTCGAAGATGGCCGCGATGATTTGAAAGATCGTGATCGCGCACAACGACTGGTCGACCGAATTCAGTCCGAGCAACCTTACTTGGAGTGCCGCATCGATCTCGGCACATTTCTCGACGGTCGACGGATCATATTGATCGATCGCGATGCGGTCGCGAAAGAGCGAGGTGTATGCGGCGTAAATGTCGGCCGTCAAGAGCGCACGATGGTTCCCTTGGTCGTCCCGGGGAATGGCAACGGCGTGGGTGTAGTGTCGAGCTGCTAAGTCGAGAATAGAGCGATGCTGGCACGAGGAAAGTGATGAGTAGCGATCCTTTCCGTTCTTAGAGCCTGTTCTCTTGCCGCGGTACCCTTGAACCAATCCTTTGCCATCTATGCCTGGACGGAACTCTCGCACTATACAGTGAGGGAGTTTGAGGCGAACAAAGGTTTCGAGGGACGGCTGTACCGCTAGAATGTGAGTGAGATGAGGCGAGCGAGGCGGAAACGTGAGAGCTTACGATGACGCCGCTGAAGACGAAGTGTCTTATCGAGATCCCCAACGAACAGTTGACTCGGATCTCAGCGTCCGCGGGAGTGCTCTCTAGATAGTCGCGGGCGCGCTCGAGTGTTTTGACGATGCGAGTTTGGGTCGGTGCGGCTTCGTTCGCCCAGTGCCACTCGAACGGCGACAAGATACTCTGTCTCCAGGCAGACGTCGTTTTGGAGTGACCGAGCATGTCGACAAGCGAATCGACAACGGTTTCAAACTCTTGCCAGGTCGAACCGAGACCGTGCGCCAAGAGTGAGCCGGATAAGGAGTCTCGAAAGGTGTTGTCGTGAAGCATCTCAGGAGATGAGTCTGAGGGGATCTCGAATGTCGACTGGTGTTGGGGAGAGTCGAAGGTTCAGGGCGAGCCCGGAGAGAGAGAGAACGAACGAACGGGAGACGGCCGGGGGCTGCCATCGCCAAGGACCGGATATCTCGTCGCGACGGGACACAGTGGGTACCGAGATGATCGAGAGCCTGAGCGAGGGGGTTCCCGCGCGCGCTAGCCTGAGCGAGCTGAGCCCGAGTCCCGAGCGGCAAACCCAGATGACGCAATCTCGCGACTCTGAGACCCTCGCAAGCACGAGCACAGGAGAGATGGTGAGAGACTCGACAAGAGCACGGGAGTAGCACAAGAGCGGTCTGAGGGAAAGTCGTACGATGGGGGGAGGCGAGTGGTGTCATCCAAACCCCTAATTTCTGCGCGCCCAATTTCCAACGCGCGCTCGTCTCCTTTCTCCCACTCACTCACTCGACCGACCCTCGCTGCACGCCATGTCTCAAGTCGCGAAAGATTCCTTCCTCCCTACGCTCCACCCGACGCCCGATCAGCTTCACGCCGCGTCCCAGTTGGCCGTGTTGAACCAACAAGGCGACCAAGTTCAACTCGGGTCCCTCATGCGTGGCGACAAGGGCGGCAAGTCGATCGTCATCTTCATCCGTCACTTCTACTGCGGACTCTGGTGAGTCGCGCGCGTGCTCCTCCGTTCCCGCCGCATTCGCCTGTTGACCCTGTGAAACTCGCGCCCCTCGACTTATCCAGCCAAGACTTTATCTCGTACCTCACGTCCAAGATCACCCCGGCCGTCCTCGAACAGCATAACCTGAAACTGAGCATCGTCGGGTGCGGCGACTGGGAGTTGATCAAGCCGTACCGCGAGAACCTGGGCACCCCGTTCGAGATCTACGCCGACCCGACCAAAGAGTCGTACGTCGCGCTGGGCATGACCCTTAGGACGCTCGACCTCGGGAGCAAGACGCCAGAGTACCAGAGGAGCGGCATGATTTCGAGCATCTTTGGCTCGATCGTGAGAGCGTTCAAGATTGGTTCCATCTTTAGGTCAGTTCCTGCCCTTTCGATCTCGTGGACAATTCATTGAGATGCATTCTGCGCAAACAGCAAGAATGCGGGTGATCAGAAACAGCTCGGAGGAGAATTCGTCTTCCTCAGTGCGTAGTCCTCTGTTCCCCGCGCATGGCGTTCGATTTGAAGCTAACGCCTGAATCGGTGCTTTCCAGACGGTCAACCCGTATACACGCATCGTATGGAGGTAAGCTGCTCGACTCGACCCGATTCCCATTTGGCTTTGCCGGTGCTGCTGGACTGCACTCACATACGCTGACGCTCTGTATTCGCGACAGAACACCCGCGGGCATGCCCCTCTCGCCGAGCTTTTCGAAGCTGCGGGCCTCCCTCCTCCGGATCAATAAGCTCGCATCTCTCCTTTCGTTGACGTCGTTCGGATCTTCCCCTTGTACCTACTTGAGTACGTCTCGTTCACATGCACTTTTGCTCCATAATGCTATACCACCCCTCTCTTTCGTCGTTTTCGCACGTTCCCTTTCCGTCACGTTCCGCGGGCAACGCTCGAGCCGCCCCGATCTCGACTCTCAGCTCGCCTCCCTTCTGTCTCTCTTTCTCTCGCCGCCTCTACTCGATGCCGCTTCCTCAACCTCAAGACGTGTACCCACTCGCGATCGAATCGCTCGCTCACCATGTCGCGGCTGTCGTACTCAAACGCGACAACGTGACGACCGTGTCGGACTCGCTCGACCACTTTGAGCTGTCGCACGCCCAGTGGATCAAAGTGTACTACATCGAAGCGACCGTCGTCCTGTACCTGTTGGGTTGGAACTTGTACATCGCACGCAGCTTGCTGTTTCCGCTCAGTTCAGTTTTCCCTTCCCTGCCCCTTCCCCTTCCCCTCCTGCATCTGTCTCTTCCTCTTTCTTTTTAACCTAACCTGATTGGGGAGGATACGACGATGACGATGCGGTGGGGTTTAGAACTGTGTGCGGTAGCGTATCACGAGATGTGTCACGCCGTCATGGGTACGCTCACGGGCGGTAAAGTCAAAAGTGGTCCGTTCGTCCCTCGCCTCTCCCGACCCGCCCCGCGAACGCTAACGCTCAAAAAGGTGCCCCCCTCTCTCTCTCTCGTCGCGCGAGTACAGTCATTCTCGATCCGAATCAAGGAGGAGCGACTACGACCGAGGGCGGTTGGGCCTTTTTGTCCCTTCCCGCTGGATGTGAGTGTTCAATTCGAGTCGGAGCACTCCTTTCCCGCCCCCCCCCCCTCCCCTTCCCCTCTCCGCTCGTTCCTACGCGCTTACTGATTTCAGATCAAATCCGGAAACCAAAAAATTGGGGCTCACCTCGCCCGACACCCGAAACAACAACAACAACAACAACAAAAAATGAAACAAAACAAAAAAAAGACATTGGTTCGACGACGATCGGTTCAGCGTTGATTTTCGCCTCGTTCGATCAAAGGGCTTCGAAAATTGCGGCAGTTCCCGCGTTTCTGCTCCTGTGCCTCGTCGCGTGGTGGGCGAGGAAATCGAGGTTCACGCTCATCAACATTGGGGCGATGGCGGGATTGATCGTCATCTTTTGTAAGTGCCACCACTTCCTTTCGGTCCCCTCCCCCCCCCCCCCCTTCTGCCTCACCCTCGCCTACCTCCTTCTAATACTCTCTCAATTCCAAGATGGGAGATGATTGACTCTTGATTGACTACGTTTTTAAACTACCAGTTTTCGTTTCACACTCGGTCCTCTTACCATTCTTGCTGATCCAGATTGGTGTCATGAACGGTGAGTCTTGATGTCTCTTGTGATTACTCTCTCGCCCATAATGGTAAAGAGCAGCTTGGGTCGGACCTGACAAATGTTCGGGCAATGCGAAAAACCGAAACTCCCCAAAGTCATGGTGAACCGAGGTTTTTATTTCGTGTCGAGCCTACCGGGAGACTGATCGTAAACCCGATTCTATGGTGGTGGTCGCAGTACTCGGTGTTTGACCAAATCGATGATCTCGTCCTTCACAAGATCAACGCTTCAGGTACGTTTCGCAACTTGAGGCCATTTCTTCGCTTCTCTTCTTGCTGCCTCTCGTCGGACACTGAAAGTGGCCATTTCGCCCCTGCCCTCCCGGCTGGGTTTCAGACGTGTGTGCGTTCCAGGAGATGTACCCGTGGCTGCCGGCCCAAGTATGGGGAGCGGTTTGGACGACCTTTTCTCTGACAGGCCGTGAGTCGATTCCTATCCCTCCCCGAGAACCCCTCACCTCACCCGCGTTTCGGTCCAGTCTCGCGTCGAAAAACTGACTCGCACGGATTTTTCCCCCTCTCCCGTTCTGTTTTTCTTCTTTTCTCATTCGTTTTCCCTCCTGTTCCGCACCCACCTTCTTCTCCCGACCCAAAACCCCCTTTATTCGCGTCCTGCGTCAAGTGACCCTCGCGATACTTGGAGGGATTGCGTTCTTCAAAGACAATTTTGCCGACCAGGCCGTTTCGAAGCAGGCGTTCTTGTGGGTCTAGGAAGGACTTTTGACAGTCACGGGCGCGGAAGGCGGAAGGCAGGATTGAAGTCGCAGACTCCGGGGCGCATTTTTCGGGTTGCAAGACTGCACGACGCCGCTAGGGCCGAATTTTTCCGTACCTTCAAACTTCCCACATATCGTCTCGGACTCCCATCTCCCGTAAAATCTCTCCCTCTCTATCTCTCTCTCTCTCTTGCGTGCGCAAGGGTCAACGGAAAACAGAAAAATTGGCTGCTTCTCACAATTTGACCGTCTCTGCGTCTTCGAGGCCAAACTCTTCGATCCACGCCTTGATCCCCCCGGAGAGGACGACCGCGACGCTCTCGTTCGGTTTGACGCCGCGCTCGTTCAACCGGTCTTGGTACCACGCGGCGGTGCGCGGTCCCCGTCCCGACGACGACTGGCAGTGAAACACGACTCGCTTGTGCCTACAAGTTCAGGGTGTGGGCGCGACGAGGTGCAAAGGTTCAGTCGGGTAAGACTTTTTCCTCTCTGAACGACAGCGGCTGTACGAGGTCCGACCGGGGGATGGGAAGGGGAGACGGGAATAGGGGGTAAAAACTGACGAAGATAGGAACGGGAAGAGAGAATCGAGCGTAGGGTAGAACGAGTGCGCAGGGAGGTTCACGGCGCCTCGGATGAACGCAACCTGTTCGATATCGGGTCGTTTGAGTTTCGACGTTTTCCCCGATAAAAAGGGATTAGCCGACTCGTTCGAGAATTAATCGGAAAACGAGGCCACACAGGGAAAAAGTAGGTTTTGGGTTCCATCGCGACCAATGTGGAAACTCACCTCAAAGTCGGTTCTTCTGACGTCAACGACGAGGAAATCTCGTGATTCGAGTCGGGGTTGTCGGACCATCTCTTCGCGGAGCTGGGACGGGGTCATCGACGCGAGAGTTCCGTTCGCGAGCGAGCTCGTCGGGGTCGGGAACGTCGCGTACCATGGTTGGTCGTCCATCGGCGGCGGAGCGGCACGAGACGATGGAGGTGCTTGAACACTGAACATTGTGCGAGGCGAAGGAAAGACAGAGAGGAGCTGAAAGTCACAAAGCGCCAAGTTCTGTGCGAATTTGAAATTAGCGAAACTTCGCACGACCCGGAATTTGAAACGCAATATCCGACGTCGAAGAAGTCGAGCGAGCGCTTCACAGTCGTGGTCTTTGGGTGAAACGAAAGGAAAGAGAGGGAACAATCCGTTGAGAGCCGGAAAATAAAGCTCCTCGAATTTCGAAGAGTGGCATCCAGTACTTGCGGCGATGGCAACGCACGGGACACAGAAATACGCTAAGACTAAGCTTGATGGCTGTCGTGACCGTTACCACCCAAGCGGGCGATGACTGGGCTCAAAAGGGATTCGAGCTCGCTGATCTCGCGCTTATGCTCCGACCAAGTTCAGTCCCGCTCGACACGTACCTCGTTACAACACGTTTGCCTTCGTACACTCGACCGGGCCATCAGGAACCTTCTTACATGCCCGCTTGTTCCATTGAACGGACTAGTTCATCGAGCTGAGCAGCGATGACTGAGTTTGGTGCCCTCGATTTCAGTTCCCTGAACGGGCGCGCAGAGCCCCCAAGAAACACAACTCGCCGTCAGTTTCCAGAAGAGACTCCAGATTCGCTCGAGGCTTTCCCCTCGCCCATTTCCCGCCCATCGACCAGAGCAGCAGGGGGGTTGCGAGACGAGGGAGGGGGGGGGGGAGGAAACACATCTTAGAACTCACAAGAGCTTGCCTCGCTCGCCTCTCCTGACCGCTTCCTCGCCCGCGAGGACCCACTCTCCCGCCTTGACGTACAGCTCGACCCGGTTCCTCCCCTCGCACTTGTCGACGTACTTGACGGCCTGGCGGTGCGCGCCGGCGTCGATGAGCGCGTCGACCCACGGTTCGTACCCGATCGGACTCGACTTGCGCTGGCGCGAGAACGCGTCGAGCGCGTCCCAGTCGCGGAGACTGACGAGCGATTTCATCTTGACGTACCAGAACCTGGAGTTTTTTCGTCCGTATTAAAAATGTAGACGAGGGGAGGGGAGAGGGGAGGGGAGCGGGGGGGGGGGGGTGAGTTTAACGACGGAAGAAAAGAAAGAAACAAACATAGGGAAAATCAACTTGTTCTCACCGTTTGTCAGGGATGGAGAAATCCTTGCGAATCTTTTCAATCTTCTTGTCCATTCCCGATGACGAGCCTCCACCTCCTCCCGCTTCGAGGATACAGTTCCTCAACGTGTCGTTAAGACTCAACCCGACGTACTTGCGTTGGTTCGGCGACTCGCTCTCGAGCGTCTGTTGCAAGATGAGTAGCTTCACGTGTTCCTCCGTTATCTGGACGGAGCACGAAGGAGAAAGAATTTGTTTCAAGTACCGAGCACAAGTCAGTCTAGTGAGCGAGGTGGGGAGGATGAGATTATTGATTCCGTTTTACCTTCGCCTCGAATCCAAAGTCCTTGTCTTCGCCAAACCGCTTGCCGGCTTGCCTCACGCGCTCGACTCGCTTCCCAAAGTCGTTCGCTTCGGTGTAACTCGCCTCGAGTTCCAAGCACGCGCTCTGCCACCTCCGGTCGTCGACGTAGTAAAAGTCACGCAGGAGTTTCTCGTCGACGTCGTGCGCGTACTGCTCGAGGAGCGAAGTCGATACGGGGAGCGCGGCGACAATGCGAAAGACCTCGCCCGGCGGTCGGTTCGAGAGCATCGGCAAAAGGACCGAGTAGACTACATCCGACGCAAAAACGGGGTATCAAGGGAGTTATCCCCGCCTTGTCAGTCACGCAAGAGAGAGGAGCGGAGACAGGGGGAAAAGGCTGACCTAGATCTGGGTCACCGCTCTGTTCGGCGTGGCGGAGCGCGGGTTCGACTTGTCCCATCTTGTTGAGCATGTGCACGCGCTTGTCCGACCTCGCTTCGCGCTCGACCAACAGTTCGGCCAACCGGGTCCGGCCCAGGTTGAACGCCGTCAAGGCGATGTCGGCACTCGACAACTCGATCACCATCGTCGTAGGCGTGGGAGGTTGCGTCGAGGAGGAGGGTGCAGACGGGTGTCCGGGGGGCGGAGGCGCAGGAAGGGTCTTGTTCGAGAACGAAGACAACTTGTCGACAATCTGGGCACAAATGTCGTGGTCCGTTCGAGGGCCGAGTCCGTGCGCGTTCGACGAGGTCGAGGGCGAGGAAGACGCGATCAGTCTCTGAGCCCAATGCCTCAGGACTGGGCTCGGGGACAAACCGAGCGAGGAAGAGATCCTCAGCGCGAGCAAGTGGTGTGAGCGCGAGTTTAACCGCGCAATCAGGTGCGAACGCGGGCGAGAATTGTACTGGTCGAGGGTGAGCGGAATCCCAGTCTTGTGGTCTCGAAGAGCGTTCAAGATCCGGAGCGTCCGCGAGGCTTCGACAAACGGTTGAGGGTTGTAAACTTCGAGAAAGCTTTTACCAAACGCTGCCGCCTGATCGATACCCATAACTCGAACGCATCAGCGAGCTCGTCTCGGTCGGGGGTGTACGAAACGAGAGAGAATTCGCACTTGAAGGAGCTTCTTCTGCCACCCAACGTCCCATTCGCGACTGGCAGCGTCTATACATCCATCGACGGCGATATGCAGCTCTCCGCGAATCGATCGAATGAACTCGTCGGCTTTAGGAGACCGTTGGTTAAACAGTTGGGAAGCTTCGAAGAGGATCGATGAAGGAGATGTGGAACCGGGCAAGAAGATGGACTGCGACGATTCTGTTTGGTTCGGTTCACAGATCGATAAACCGATATGATCCACGCGTGTCAGTTCTCCATTCGGAGCGAGGCGGTATTTTCGACGGAAACGGATTGCTTACGTGGCACGATCTGTAGGAAATCGCAAGTCTCGGAACTCAGGATCCGTGTACCATCCACCTCCCCAACGAGCTCGACCGGGTCCGTGTAGAAGTATTTGAGGGTCTCTCCAAACGGTCCGACCATGACGACAGTCCGTTCCCACGCGACTACGACCGAGTTTGACCCGCACCACTCGATCCGGCGCGGGTCTCGAGAGGTTTCGCCAGGAGCTTCATCAACGAGCGAGAAGTCGGAGAGGGACCGCGAAAAGTCGAGAGAGGTGACCCAAAGCTCGGAGGACGAGGTGAGGAGGGCGAGGAATCGACCGGAGGGGGAAGGAACGATCGATCGGAACGGTCCACGTGTGACCGACTGTCATGGCCCGGAAGCGAGTCAGTCTCGGCAGGAGGAGCTTTTCTCACGCGCAAGAAGCTCACTTGATCCAGGACCTCAATTTCGTCCAAACGGAGGATGGTCTGACCAACCGAGACCAAAACTTCGGTCCCTCTTGAGCTCGTGACGCTCGACGGCACGACGCACCAGCACTCTGGCACCCTATCGAGCTGTGGCACGGATGCGAACCGTACGACTCTACCCTTGTTTCCGCTCGAGGAGGTCCCTCCCTCGCGGTCGTCCGCCGCGATGGAAGTCTTTGACCAGGTCCGGATCTCGTAGAATTCGAAATCTTCGGTCAGGATCACCATGCCGTCTCGGTAGATCTTGGCTTGGAGGACTGCCGAATCTCCGATGTCCGAGTCGGCGTTGCCGACAGAGTGTTGGGTGTAACTCGAGTCCAATCCGGTCGCGCTTGGAGTGAGGGGGTACAATCGGTAAGTGCCGTCTTGGGTCAGGATGACGAGCTGCTCTTGTCCTGTCCAACCGAGTTGTACAATCTTGCTCGGCGCATCCCACTGGTGACAGCACAGGGAGGAAGACGCGGGGATCAGCGTGTGGGGTAGAAAGGACAGAGAACCGAGGACCGAGGACAGACTTTGACAGTCTGGAGCAAGGCGCCCGCAGTCGAGTAGATGTTGATCTTGTGCCGGTCTGCGTGACTCGATGTGGCTGCGTGCTGGAGGAGGACGGGTTTCGAAGGGTCGCGCATGAGGGCTGCGAGGAGTCGAGTGGGGGTGAGCAGTGCGCCGACCGGGCGAGAGGAGGAGGAGACGGACCGATGGGACCTCCATCTGGGGCCGCGGCGACGATGTAGTCGGAGAGGTCGATCGAGGCGCTGGCGAGGTCGGACGCGGCGAGCGAGTACAGTTCGACTTTGCGGTAGAACGTGTTGGAACTCGCTCCGAGCAAGTCCCACGTCGAGCTGAGCGGTGCAGACACCATGTCCCGCCGAGAGATGGGATGCCGCAACAGTCGAATGAAGGGCAATTCAGAGTGGGGAAAGCGCCAACTCGCAGCTTGATCTCTTTCCTCACATCCCTCCTCGATGCTGTCCCGGGCCGCTCGACGCTTGGTACCGAAACCGACGACGTGTACGCCGCGACCCGTCGTGCCGTGGCGAACCTCGCGTCGTGCGTTCAACGCGTCGTTCGCACCGAACAGCACCATCGTCCCTCTCGCAAGAGACGGCAGAGACCACGATCACTCGTCCTCGCCCTCGCCCGTCATTGAAGGCGACGCATTGCCACGGGCCGAACACGCCGTCATCTCGACGTTCGACTTGTTCAGCATCGGGGTCGGTCCGAGTTCTTCCCACACAGTCGGTCCAATGCGCGCCGCGAGGATCTTCGTCAACGACCTCGTCGACCTTGGCCTGCTGGACAGGGTCAAGACAATCAAGATCGGCTTGTTTGGCAGTTTGGCCGCAACGGGCAAAGGGTCCGTCCACCGCTCGACGTTCTCGTTCTCCCCCCTCGCCCCGTTCGTCTCCCGTCCGCTAATTCGACCAGTATATACTCCAGGCATCTGACCCCCGAGGCGGTCATGATGGGCCTCGAGGGGAGTGATCCAGAGACTATCGAGTGCGTCTTGTCTGGGTTCCTCTTCGCCTGGGCATGCCCCGACCGTTTTTTGCTCTGCACCGAGTCAGACCTTCGACGATCGGTTCGCGCTACGCTCGAATCCTCGATACCTCGAAAATCTCGCTCAACTCGACCCACTCGATCGACTATACGCATCGCCGAGACATGATTTGGACGATGGAGCCGCTCCCGTTACACCCCAATGGCATGAAGTTTTCCGTATTCGACAAGGAGGGAGACCTCCTCGCGACCAACACTTACTTTAGCGTAGGAGGAGGATTCGTCGTCAATGAGAGAACCCAAGGTTCGTTTTCGTTCCCTGTCGTCTCTCCCAGACTCGCGATTTCGTCTCGGCGGGCGGGGCTCATCCTGCCAGCTCGTCGTTTTTGGATGCAAAGTCGACGAGAACCTATACTACAGGTCAATCAAAAAGAACGAGGCGGATCATTCGAGGAGGGATCAGACGCACGGTCTGCCCGCGTCTGAGCTCGTCAACGTCGGCTCCCTTCCCGCCCCGTCATCGACGGTGGAGGCTACTAGTAATGTCGACGACCCTTTCGCGCCGAGGAAGCGAACGGAGGAGCAAGCGGACAAAGCTAGCGCCGAAACGACGACGGTCCCGCCGTACTTGTTCCGCAACGCGAACGGGCTACTCAACATGACTCGACAACACAATTTGACGATTGCGCAACTCGTGTGGGAGAATGAAAGGGCATTCCGGACCGATCAAGAGATTCACGAGACGCTTTTGAGGATCTGGAACGTCATGGACCAATCGATTCACGCCGGGATCTCTAGTCAGGAGGAGCTCTTGCCCGGTCGACTGCGGATCCGTCGACGTGCGCCAGGGTTGTATAAAAAGCTGTTTAAAGGGTTCTATCCCAATCTCAACACACCGTCGTCTCCGTCTTCGTCCTCGCTCCCGCCGCCAGCTTCTTCCACCTCTCCCGCCCTGTCACTGCCGTCAACAACTCACTCCGAGGACTCGGACTGTACCTCGCTCCGACGACGTCGAGTGTCGCACTCCAAAACCCCTCTCGTCGTCGGTTCGCCCGATCATCCTCTTTCGCCTCCTCCACCCAAACGCCCGACGTTCCCAGGTCTAGACTTCTTGTCGCTATACGCGATCGCGGTCAACGAAACGAACGCGGGAGGGGGCAAGGTCGTGACTGCCCCCACGAATGGAGCAGCCGGGGTCATTCCTGCCGTACTCAAAGTCAGTGCCCGATTCTCCCCACCCTATATTCTCTGTCTTGGCTGCTTCCCAAGTCGAGCCGTTTGGCACCAGTTGAACTTTTTTGCGGCTGCGCGAGCAGTACTTGATCGAGTTCATCTCGGACGATCCGCAACGAGACATTCAGACCTTTCTCCTCACTTCGTCGGCGATCGGCATGCTGTACAAACGTGGAGCGACCATCAGTGCTGCCGAGGGAGGGTGCATGGCAGAAGTTGGGGTCAGCACGTCGATGGCTGCCGGGGCTTTCACAGCTTGCATGGGCGGTGAGTTTTAATCTCGTCCCTCCTCTTAGGGTTTTCCTTCGCCTCTCTCTCTCCGGTTCTCTTGCACGCATCGGCACCCTCCAATCAGCGTTGCAGTTCAATCGGATCAGCAAAACCGCGAGGATAACGTCCGGGGGCGTGCTGACGTGCAACGGTTTCCTTCTTTTTCGACGAGCTGCGCAGGATCACCAGCTCAGATCCTCCAGGCGGCAGAGATCGGTATCGAGCACTCGCTCGGACTCACGTGCGACCCGATCGACGGACTCGTCGCGATCCCGTGCATCGAGCGCAACGCGCTCGGTTCGGTCAAAGCCGTCACGGCGGCGCAGTTGGCCTTGGCCGGCGACGGCGAGCACAGCGTCACGTTGGACGAGGCGATCGAAGCGATGCGACTCACGGCGAGGGACATGCATGCCCAGTACGTTCAACGCTCTCCGTTCGTCTCCGCCCCCCCCCCCCCCCTCCCTCTCCTACTTGCACACTTGACCGGCGAGGAAGAGGGAAATTACCTCTTATCTCTCCAACGACCAAATTTTCGGTCCTTCCTACCTCACCTCCTGGCCCCCCTTGCCTTCGAAGCGGTCGACATTACCTGACGGAGGGGAATTGTACTGACGAGGAGTCGTGATTGTTCTGAATTGTGTCATTTCAGTTACAAGGAAACGAGCTTGTCGGGACTTGCCGTGAGTTTTCTTCTTTTCTGCTTTCCTTGGGTTTCTTTTCGCTGTCGTGTCCCAATCTCTTTTCCCATTCCCCCATTCTGAGCTGACCCCCTTTTACCTGCTTTTGTTCCTTCTCTTCTTTCCTTCTCACGTCTCCTCATCGCCTTCCCCCCCCCCCCCCTTGGATCCCGCCACCGCTTCGTTTCTTGTCCTCTCCTTGCCCGGCTCGTCGACTCTCCTCGTTATCTCTCCTCTACTATCCTCCACTGCGCTTCTTCTCCATCCCTATGCGGCGCGGACGGGTCGAACCTCGCAGACGAGTGTCCGGATCCCACTCTCTTCTCCCGCTTGTTAGAAGACGGACGAAAGAAAGAAAGAAAAGCCCCCTCGGGGGGGGGAGGGGGAGATGGAGAAAGGGGAAAGGGGGGGGGGGGGGAAGGCGGGAAAGCAGTGAACGGTCGTGCATGTACGGGTTCTCCGTCCCCAATATCAATCGCTTGGCTCACCCTTTCGAAAAGGATACTGTCGTGGGAAAGAGGGGGGGGGGGGAAACAAAGGGGAAAAACTGCAAATAGACAAAAATTTTTGAGCACTACTGTTTGGGGAAAGGGAAATGGAAGGAGCAGGCATTTTCACCTCCTCGAACACGAATCACTAGGAGGGGCACTGTCATTCCGTTCGTATCCCGTGAGGTTTCTGAAAGTTTACAGCGGAGAATTCCTGTAAAAAGCAAGTGTTTGGTTTTTTTTTCTTCTTCGTATTACTTTTGCTCTCTCAAGCTAGAGAGCGCAACATGAATAGGAACTAATCAAGGGAAGGGTTAACAGAAAAAGTGCCCGAGACCGACCGAATGCAGAGAGAAACAGACTCTTTTTCGTATTCCGAAATTCGGGAGACAACGCTGGGAGGACGAAGAGGAAAGAAAGACCAGGGCTTTCAAAGACAAAGACAACGCGAATCGCAATTTGGGGAAGAGACACGAAGTAGGTAGGGCCCGGCCGGGGGTTGGGGAAGAGAACGTAATTTTTAGAATGCTCTCGATAGGGAAAGGAGAGAAGAGACAAAGGGTAAAGAGTGGAAGGGGGGAACTCCGTGGGTTTACGACGAAGGGGCTAATGATGTAAAGGACAACACACATGGACGGGGCTTGAAAACTGAACCGAAACGAAAAAACACAAGGGAGAGAGAGAGGGAGAGGGAGACGAAGGCGAACATAGGAAGTACATGAGCTGGGGCAATGGAGTGGGTTCAAAGTCATCCAGGCCTCCGGAGGTGGAAGGGACAGTTGCAGTTAAAACGAGACCCGCAGGATCGGAGACGGCTTTTGGTTTTTCCTTCGTTTTCGCTCGCTCAGAGGAGTTCTAGTTATCGGTTTCAGCTTCAACGCACTTCTCGTTCGAACCAGGCCGCGACTTCTTGCTATACCCATCCGCACAAACAGAAAGAAAGACGAAGAAGAAAAAAGAGTTAGCGAGGGGAACTGGCGAATCGACACCGCGAGAGAAACCCGAAAAGAATTCGAGCGGGAAAGACAGGGAGCCGGCAAAAGACTCACACAAGCGAAGGTCTCGGCTTCGACGAGTGCGTTCATTCGATCCCCGCGCCATTTGCTAACCTATCGATTGTACAATATCAACCAAAATGCCTCCAGGGTCAGAAGGTCGTAGTCGCAAGGGTAACAGACGAAGCCAAGGACAAGGCCACGGGAGGGGAGGCCGAGGAGTCCAGATGAAAGAAATGCGAAGAGGACCTCACCTTGCAGTAGAGTCTGATCGCCGGGATCAACCCGGCCAGAGCGACGGCTCGATCGAGGTCCGTCAACGGCCTCGTATTACCCCCTGCGCCCTCGTTCACACCCGACTCGTCTTGTCGCGCGTCGGCGTCGGGAGATCCACCGAACGCGGGACCGCACGGGAACTGTTCGAGGACGCGGTCGATCGTTTGACGAGAGTGATTGGGACCAGGCGCGAGCGGGTAGTACCTCCCGGCGAGGTACTCCAACTCGAGCGTCACTTGAGATTCTCCCGGCGTGACGCGGTTGAACTCGAACCCTTCCGGCGCAGGCGGGAGCGGAGTCGAGTAGAACGCCGAATCCGACGTCGACGACGATGGCGATGGCGATGGCGGCGAGGTGGACGGTTGAGGCGGAGTCGACGTCTCGTCGACCGGTCGTTCCGTTGTCTTGGGTTCTTTCGACGCGAGTCCCCCTCCCCCTCCTCCTCCAACTCCTCCTTCTGTCTCTACAGGGTGAATACCGGTGCTCGCGGCGACGGCCTGTGAACTCGGGGTCTTCTCCAAAAACACGCTCATCGACCCGACCGTTCCACTCCCGGCGCCGTGGCCGTTGTCGTCGTCGCGCAGGTCCCTCAACTCGTACACCTGGCCCGTCAACTTGACCAACCTCGACTCTTGATCCTTCCAGATCGCCTGGACGCGCATGAACAGCGCGCGGTCCTCGGAACCGCGCGAGAGCGAGTGGCGCGGTGGCAGTTTCGCGTCGCGATGGTGGATGATGCGCACAAAGTCGTTGACCCAGATCAACTCGGACCCGAGGTACATCGACTGGTAGAACCAATTGTCCTTGGCGCGTTCGATCTCGCGCCGGACCGAATCCGTCATGTCGTCGGCGAGGACAAAGTGTCCGTCCTTGACGATGTAACGATCGCTACCGAAAAAAAACGTTTCGGGATCGCAAGCAAATCGGGAGGTCAGCCTTGACAGGCCCACACGACCAGAAAGAAAAGAAAAATTATCCGAGAAGGACGTACACGAGTGAGAACGAAGACATGACGTGAGCGGCGATCTGGAGCGCAAACGCGAGAGGCGCGACGGCCTGTTCGAGCGACACGAGTTCGCCCAGCTCGACCTTTGACATTCTCGTGCCATCCCAGATCATCTCGACCGTGTCGCGGTTCAACAGCTTGTCGTGGTCCCACAGGCGGTCGGGCAACCCGCTCGATCCCAACCAGTTCTTGACGTCGTCCTCCTCGACTCCGGTCGCTTGGTTCCGAGTTCCGAGGTAGATGACGTCGTACACCCAGCGTTTCGTGTTGAAAAACTGCGGGATCGCGTCAGACCCAGAGGTATACGGATGACAAAGGGTCGATTCGGTGCGTTCTTCCCGATGCTGAATGATGGCCGGCCAATGCGTGATCGCGTCTCCTTCTCCTTGTCCTCCCTCTCCTTTTGACAACAAGGACGAGACGGGAACGAGAGAGCCCTGGGGTATCTGCACCCAGACCATCTCGCCGAACCTGAATTTTGCTCCGTGGAGCAAGTCGGAATCGCGTTGCTTGTCGACGAACGCGCCCGAGAAACTCGGTTCGGGACTGTCAGAGTTGAACGTGCGAGATCGAACGGGTGGTTTCTCTTCCTCGGCGACAGCCTCTGGGGCTGTCGCTTCCGTTGTCGACGTGATTGCCTCGGTCTGCTCGTCGTCCGGTTGAGGAGTCTCTGACCCTGCCGTCGCCATGGTCGGTTCCGGTTTCGGTTTCAGTTTCGGTTTCTTGCCCTTGTCGGCGCCTGACGTCGAGTTCGGCAAATTCGACAATCGTTTCACTCTCGCTTGCACGGCAGCTGGTCCCCCTCCTCCTCCATGAACACTCGCAGTCGGAGGTACAGAAGACGTGCGAGTATCGCTCAACCCGTCGACACGGTTGACGTCGCTCTGGGACTTTTTCGTGCAGTACTTGCACTGACAGCGCAGTTTGTCGTTCGGTCCGTGTTCGATCAACCAGTACAGGTGGGGAATGATTTCGTCGGCCGAGCGGAACTTGGCCGTAACGGGGGGACCTGTCGAGTCCGAGCGCGAGATGAGCACGAGAGCGCAAACGAACATAGACGATACGGCTCGACTTGCCGAAGACGTAGGGATCGAGCCGGGATTGATTTGAACCCGTTACCGAATGGTGAATCGTAAAGAGGTAATCTTGCGGCAGGCTGTCGAGAATCCAATGTTCGGTAGTACCTGTTTGTCGTTCGAGTCGCAGGGAATCAGCAGGCAAGACCGGGCGGGGCGGGAACGGGAGCGGGGGAAAAGGCGCCGTACCTTTCGGAACCAGTTGCAGTTTGATGGCCAACTCGTCGCCGACGCGTTCCAACAGAGCCTTGTGCCTCCTGTCAGTTTTGGCGACAGTCTCGTACCAACTGGGTTTCCCGGCGACTCGGTTCTGCTTGTCAAACTCGTGCTCGGCGGGCCACTTTGCGCGGCTCGCGTCTGTTACGCCCGGATTGATGTATAAGACGTGGCGGTTCGTCGGCGAATTGTTCGTGGCGGGTTGGACGCGCGTCATGGCCGAGTGAGGGAGCGGGAGCGGGTGGTACTCGGGGTTGACGGAAGCGGCCGACTGGCGCCCACGCTTCTTCTTGATCGGCGGTTGAGGGTTGATCGACGGACTCGGGGGGCGCTTCATGGACGACGGCCCCGGACCTGCGACTGCGCCTCCATCGCTCGTCGCTTGCGCCTCGGAAGGACCGGCGCGCGAGTTCGAGTCCGAGGTCGAGGTCGAAGGTTCGTCATCCGATTCGAGTTGAATCGTCTCTCCGCTCGGAGACGTTGCACGCGATGGAGTTGCCGAGGGTTGCATCGCGCCGAGAGCGAGAGCAAGATCAAGATGAAATTTCAACTCGGCGGCGGCGTCAATTGCAACTTGTCGTCGACCACGGTCTCGCCTCCCCCTTGAACCATGTCATCTGACGCTGAAGTCCTCGCAGAGATTGCCCGACTGTCGTGTACGTTCATCCCGCGTGTACCCGTCTCGCGAAAGTCGGCCTGCTCACTTCGAGTTGCTCGTTTGTCCAGCCGCGATCGATCAACACAGGCAACACTCGGCCGGTCCAGCTCCGACGCCGCGCGGCCGAGGGCGAGGGAGAGGTCGCGCACGCGGACGCGGCAGGGGGGCGACAGCACCGCACCGCAACGCAACTTGGGTCGCGCCCCATCTCCCTCTCGCGGCCGCCAACACGAGCCGGAGTGGCACGACGACCCCGAACGAACGCCCCGAACCCGCTCCGACTCCTACTACTCCCGCTCCCGCTCCACCGCCGCCACGCCAAATCGAAATCGGGGGAGTCACTTTCCTCGCCGACGCGCGCGGCAACAAACTCGTCCGGAAACCTGGCCCTCCCGTCCCCGAATCCGTCCCGTCTGCTTCGACTTCAAATTTGACCCCTCGTCGTACCTCTCACCTCGGAACGACCTACATTCGCACAAAGTCGGGCAACCTCGTCTCACTCGCGTTCGCTCGAGACCGCAAACTCCGGAACGACCTCGTCAAGGCCAAGAAGGAGAGGCTCGAACAGCTCGGCGGTGTAATCGGAGGCCTCCAGGCACAGCGCAACAAGGGCTCGGCATCGTCGAGAGGCCGGGGAAGAGGCAGGGGAGGCAGAGGCAGGGGCAGAGGGCAAGTTTTCCCTCTCTCTCTCTCTCTATCTCACTGCGTCACCCTCGTCTTCGCTCGCTGACGTCATCTTGGCTTGATACAGAGGTTACAAGGGCTCGAACCCACTCGTAAGACCGTCGTCGAAACCCGCGAAACCAAAGTCTGACAAGTTGTGCATATTTTTCCAAAAAACTGGTCCGCCTCTCTCTCTCTCTCTCTCTCTCTCTCTCGCTTCGCAGAATGGACCTTGTCGGCGATCAACTGACGGGGGGGTAAACTTCTCGCTCCGACCCCTGGTAATCCCTTTTCCGATCAGGTCAATGTTCGCGAGCCCACACGTGTCGGTACGTGCACGACTCTAAAAAAATTGCCATCTGTCCCCTCTTCCTCCGGTCGCAGTGCCCGCGCACGGCATCGACCTGTCCCTTGTCGCACCACCCGAACGCGCACCGTTCTCCACACTGCCAACACTTCCCCGCGTGCACTCGCCCCGAGTGCCCGTACGCGCACGTCGTCGTCGCGCAGGACGCGAAAGTGTGCCGCGCGTTCGTCGAGTTTGGGTGGTGCGAACTCGGAGCCGAGTGCGATTCGAGGCACGTGAGGGAGTGTTGGAGGTTTAGCGAGACGGGACAGTGCGACGTTAAAGGGTGCAAGGAACCCCACGTCCTCAGGAGGGTACATTCCCAGGAATCAGAGGACGAGGACGAGGACGAAGATGAAGGAGACGATGACGAGGAGGAGGAGGAGCAGGAGGACGACGACGACGACGATGAGCTCGATGACGCAGAGGTCTTCCGCGAGCGACAAGAGATGCGGCTAGATGCGATCGAGGGGGATATGGAGGACGAGTTGTGGAGGGAAGAGCGCGGGATGAAACGTAAACGCGCTGGACCGACGCTCGATGGGATCTCGGGCGCCGCGGGGAGGAGGAGGTTGGCCAAGAAGGCGAGGAACCTCGGCGATCCCGCTGAAGGACGGTCGGCGCTCCAGGATCAAGACGATTTCGTGACCCTCTCGATCCCGGGTTCCGACCTCGAAGATGACGACGACGAGGAGGAGGGACTGAGCGTTGATTCAGACGACTTGGCGGACGAGGACGAAGACCAAGTCGAGACTCGAGCTGTAGATACCATTTCCTCTCTTTCTTCCCTACGCTCGACTTTCCTCCCTTCTCCCGCCCCTTGCCAGCGCGTCCCTTCGTGGTATCTCCCCTGCCCGTGCTAGTGGCGAGAGGGGGGGCGGGATAACAAACGTCGAGTGGGGTTCTTCGAACCTGGGGATTCTTCTTTCGAGATCCTATCCAAATACTTCTGCTTTTTCTTTGTTTCTCTCTCTTCTTCCTTGATTACAGCGACGATCATCACCTGCGACAGCGACGACTGAACCAATGACCTTGTCCACGGCGACTACATCAACTTCCGCACCTTCGCCAGCTCCGCCTGTCAACTCGACCGTTTCGACCTCAACCTCGACTGCGACGATCGTACCTCCGAACCGCCATGACGACCGCGTCGCGCTGTCTTCGTCGTCGTCCGTCGAGAAGAAGAAGAAGAACAAGGTCGCAGCAAAACCTCGGCGACATCAAGATCAGCCTCTCGTCTTTGACCAAGACGACGTCGAGCTCGACTATGGGTTGTCTTCTTCTTCTGATCTTGATGAGCAAGAGGACGACGACGAGCTCAACGAGGGCGACGAGACGGTTTACCTCGAAGCGTCGGAAGGATTCGATTTTGACGATCAATCACCACCACGACCACCACGACAGCAACAGCAACCACAAGACGCTCACGCAGTCTCGCCAGAGCGAGTTGAAGACGATGGAGAAGGAGAAGAAGACAGTGACGGGGACGACGACGACGAGGACGTCGCGAAGCTCCTGCGTCGGTAAGGGTCCCTAGACCAACTCAGACCCCAGCCAGCCCTGTTTTCCTCTCGCTCTTCCTCTTTCTCGAACTTCCCCCCCCCCCCCCTCCCCTTCTCTCTCTCTCTGTCTCTCTTTCTCGCACTCTCCGTTCTCTCTTGTTGGAATATGCGAGAGCTTTGGCTTGTTGTATTAAAACGTTCAAAGGTAAAGAGTTGCGCAGAGGGGGTGGTACAGAAACATACGCAGCTAGGGCTAAGAGTCGAAAACTGAGAGAGAGAGAGAGAGAGAGCGCGCGCAAGAGAGAGAAACGAGCGATGTCGGGCTCCGTAACGGTTTGGTGTCGGTAGTCAAACCCTGTTCTCGAGGTGAACTGGTGAACTCCGCTTCTTTTCGCCCCCCCCCCCCCTCGTTGTGGATTTTCTGCTCGTCCTTGCCTAGATGGTAATCCAGTCTCGGGCGGATGTTTCGCTCGGAGGTTTTTTCGTATCGGCTATGTCGAGTTTGACCCTAGGCTATACCCGACGCGATGGAGTTTTGTTCGTTGGGGTTGTTCGCAGGAACGACGAGTTTGGTAGAGCGGTTTAATATAGACCGGGGGAGGGGTGGACCATGACTTCTTGAGAGCGATAGAGGACGCAGCTCGGGCGCGAGTCTTCACCGGACGAAATGGGCCTGCGCAAAAAGAAACAGCGAACCGCTGTGATCAGTCACGTGGAAATGCAATCGAGAAACTGACGGCTGGGCACGAGGTGTACTCACTTGGACAGAGGGGTCACCGTGACGGGCGTTCAATCGCATGATGGCATCGAACGCATCGTAAGGCGGAGGGGGAGGAAGTTCAGAAGGAGCCGTTTTGACTTTCGAGGGTTTCGCGGTTTTCTTCTTCGACGACGACGGGCGAGACTTGACAGAGTAGGCCTGATAGGGGGGCAACCATTCGCGTTAGTATCCTCTCGCGACGATGTGAGCGAAAGATTAGACAAGGAACCTACCTGAACGGAGGGGTCACCGTGACGAGCGTTCAAGGCCATGATTTCCGCGAAAACGTCGATTTCGCGTTCCTCTTTCGATGGCGATTGCGGGACGAGGCGGACTCGATCCGAAGACGGTTGAGAGGTACGACGAGAGAAGAAGCGTTTGAGCATAGACTGTTGCAAGGAATTGACCGATTCGATGAGCTCGAAATCATGCGAGACAAACGAGACGACGACCGAGGAAAATGCTAACCTGGTTCGAGTTGGCTTCAGCAGAGAGACACGAGAGCATGTTTGATGCGGTAGGTGCAGTATCGAGGTGCGAGGTGGTATCGAGAATGGTAAAGTCGGCGCGTTGAGCTCGAGAGAGGGTTGAGATGAGAAGAAAGAAGGAAGAGCCTGTCCCACGGCAGGTCCATAATAGCTCGCAGAGCACGTCGAGTCACGTCTTGCTCACTTCAAGCAGGAGAGGTGACTCGATTTCGACAGACGCGATCAATCAGCTTCAACTCGACTCGACTCGACTCGACTCGACTTTCGATCATTTTTGCGACACTTGTTTGGAGAGCTCGGCCGAGTCCTGCCGTCAAATTCAGCGCACTCGAGCGGGTAGAGCTACGATCGAAGGAACCCGGAGCAACGATGATCGGATCGGCAAGCTGTCGTGAAGAGAAGCAGAGCGCTCGAACTGGAACAAACGGAGCGGTTTGAGAAGGCTCTCCTTGCAGCGCGTATCTTCTTCGGGGCCTGCACAGGACGACAGTCCGTTATCAGGCCTCTCGATGTATGTCAAAAGGAAGCCTGCAGTGCAAGGTAATAGACAGAGTCCTGCGCGACCCTCTCGATCCCCCCTCGAGCCCGTCTCGTTTGCGATCAACGCCTCGAGTGCGCTACTTGTTATCGACGACGACGCCACCTGGGATGTGCATCTCAAACGTGGTCAACCTGACTCCTTTCCCGCTGATGATCCCCTCCTTCGCGACTTGGAACTTCGGGAACCCTTGTCCGTCTCCGAACGAGCTCCAATCCTCGAGCTCCGTCGACGGTGCCGCTGCTGCCGACGATGGAGCCCCTCCTGGCGCTCTCGCCTCGAGGTACGCGAGCTTCGACCACCCTGTCGACCTCGGACTGAACGCGAGCGTCTTGCCGTCGCTCCCCGTAAACGCTTCGACCGTTTGATTCGTTTTGCCGAGAGTCGCTCGTGCAATCTCGGTTCGTTCTGCCGCCGAAGGGAGAGGCGGTTGGATGAGCGTCGGTACATAGCCGTCCAGGAAGTATCGAGAGATCGGCCATGCGAGCCACGAAGTCGAGACGGGGAGCGAGAATGGGGTGAGTTTCGAATCGGCGAGGACGGCAGAGAAAAAGGGTCGAGGCGCAGGTTCGGTCGGATGCGACACGGTCAAGTGTATTTTCGATCCGTTCGCGGTGAGGGGAGTGAAACTAAAGTTGGCTCGGTGTCTGTTCGGCGTGGAACGGGAGAAACGAAACGAGCCGTTAAGTTTGCGAATCTCGACGTCGAGCCGAACGGACCGGGATTCCCTGGCTGATCCGATCCGGATCAAGCCGCTGACTCACTTGGGGATTCCCCACTCGGCTCTGCCACTGTCGCAAGTGTCAAAGGAACCGTCAGCAAGCCATGAACACGGCACGCAACTCGAATCGCGCGGACGAGGACGAGCTGAACCGTTTGGCGCTCACTTTGCGACAGACTCGTCCGTCGAAACGTAGATTCTCGTCGTCGTCAGGAAGTATTCATCTGGCTGGTCCTGCTTCGAGAAGAGTCCAGGGATGTAGAGCAGCTCGTCGTAGGGTCCCGCTGACCGGCAGATGCGCACAAGTGTTGCGAGGCTTGATTGTCAGTTCCCTCTGAGCATATTGGACGTACTTGTGACTCACCTGGACCCTTTAGATACCTGGGCAAGCATCGACAGGCGCACAGAGTCGCGGAACGATGCGAGTTGAATTATGAGTTGCAGTGCTCGAGCTCGCGCTTGTCCTAGACGCCCGACTCGAGCGATGGCGACTAACCGGACGATCATGACCATGCCGACCCCGCCGTGGTACGAGTCACTCGAGTCGAACGAGGTCCCGGCTTCAAAGGGCGAGTACGATCCGGCAGGGAGCGGGACCGGCGTGCGAGAGAACGGAGTGTAGATCGGAAAGATCCAGCCTTGTCCCTCGACGTCCCATGGGCTGCTCCTTTGACGAAACCCGTGAGTCGTCGCGGTCTGAAGGCGCCGACCGCAAGTGGGGGCGACTCTGCGCCAACTCACACGGGGACTCGAGCGATTCCAGGTGCGAGGTACTCGGTCATCTCTTTACGACGGAACGACCCGAGAGGAGTGAAGTAACGAGGGGAAACAGCACCGCAGTGAGCTCGAGCGGGGTCCTCGGCTGGTTTCATAGTGCAAATGGAAACAAGCTGTCAAGGGTATTGGTACAAGGCTATGGACAGTAGGGTGGTATACAACTATAGACAAATTGAGTGATGCGTGCGAGCGAAAATGGGGGACGAGACGGGAAAACGTAAACCCTCAAACGGTCCAGGGCTCCGAGCGTTCGTAGTTTAGCCTCAGGGCTTCTTCACCGTCGAGTTGCGACCCTCTGCGACGACCGTACCGTCTTGCGAGTCGTCGTCCGCGAGTTCTCGGTGTACGGGCTTCTCGTGCGTGAGTTTCGCCTCCGCCTTGCGGCCGTTCGCGTAATCGCCTCGGGTCTCGTCGCCCTGTGTGCGCGGAAAAGCCACATCGTCAGCTCACGTAGCTCGCCGTATTCAAAAGTCGAACGACCGAGTGCAAAGACGTACCTCGGCAACCCATTTCTTCGAGGTCCACGGTTTGCAATTCGGGTCGTTGTACATCCTGTCGACGTTCTCGAGCGAGAGGTTCGACGATTCGTAAAGGAAGAAGAATACGATGATCGCTCCAGCCAAATTGCAGCCAGCGAATACGAAACCGTCTGCGAGTAATGCGAAATTAGCAAATCGAAACACCGCACGAACTCGCAGGAACAATTTGGCTCACAAGAGTAGTTGATCTTGTTGGTGATGAACGGAGTGAAGAAAGCCAGGAGGAAGTTGAAGAGCCAGTTAGATGCCTGTCCGAGCGATTGCAACCGAAGTGCGAGTCAGCGTGAGGACCGGAATGTTTCCGAGCATGCATTTGAAACGCGACACTCACTGTAGCGAGGGCACCCGTCTTGGCGCGTGCGTCGTTTCGAGGGGTCTCGCCGACAAGAGTCCAAACTCCGGGAGCCCACTGTGTGTTGATGAGGTGAGTCAGTTCAAGGTGCACCCGCATCGGGATCAACCCGTAGCGACATCCCGCCGAGACGTTGATACTACGTACGGTCGTGGCATATCCAGCGATGAAGAGGCAGGTGGCGACGATCATGACTGAAGACCGGGCGAAAACGGCGACGGAGAAGATTAGCGTAGCTCAATATGGACCAAACTGACGGCACTCACGCTTTCCGATTCCTTCGTCCTGGAGAGGATCCTTGACGGTACCGGCGATAGCGTAAACGAAGAGCCACGCCGATTGCCAGAGACCGCCGATGATCAGTGGGGTCCGACGACCGAATCGTTCCATAATGTAAATTCCTCCGAAAGTGCAAACGAAGTTCCTGCAATCGCGCACGGTTCATAAAGTCAGAACCAGCCACTTCAGGCAGGAGTACGGGGCTCTCAAAGTGGGTAAACGAGCGACACTCACACAGCACCGAGAATGATTTGCGACACAAACTCGTCATCGATTCCGACTCCACCGAGTACAGTTGCTCCATAGTAGCTAGCGAGGGGAGGAACGTGATGAGCCTCAGATCTCGCTGCCCTGGCAAGTATCATACCGTTGAGATTACTTACAAGAAGTAGTTCGCGCCAGTGAGCTGTTGAAGGGCTTGAAGCGTCATGAGGAGAACGGTTCGGTCTATTTCAGACGTTCCAAGATCAGCGATGTCGAACATAGATTCTCGAAAGCAAGGGATTGAGCTCACAAAGTAATTTGTTTCGCGGCTTAAAGCAGTCGAGCCATCCGAAAGACTTCGTACGTTGTTCCGCTTTCACGGCGGACTCCATCTCGTAATAAGCGGTGCGAACGGAGTAATCGTTGTCCTCGACTTTGACTCCTCGAATACGAGCGAGCGATTTTTCCGCAGCCTCGTGGCGACCGTGGTAGAAGAGCCATCGCGGCGATTCGGGAACGAACATGAATCCGATACCGAGAATGAGCGCCCATAGGATGCTAGATGATCGTCAGGTTGAACAATGTCAGCCTCTCGCTCGATAGGAAACACGAACTCGTACGAAACTTACTTGAGAGTAACCACGATGCGCCATTCGGCTCCGTTCGAGCTGATGTTGCGAGTACCGATGGAGATACAGTACCTGTGCCAGTAGCCGCTCACGTTAGCCGAGTAAGGAGAGTTGAGCGAAAAAATAGCTCGGAACCCACGCAACGAGAATACCGAATGTAATCGCAAGCTGGTAGGTAGCGACCTGTGTCGGGCAGCGTAAAAGTATGCGTGAGTCACTACGTACCGGGAAAGTGAAGGTCGATCCGCCAAAAGCAGCGTTTGGTGTCAGATTTATGACTTACGAGCGATCCACGGATCTCTTTCGGTGCCGTCTCCGATTGATACAACGGGACGACGGCAGAGAGGGCTCCGACTCCGAGTCCAGTCACGATACGTCCGATCATGAACTGATACCAGGCTGAGACGGATGCCGTTTGGATCACGGTTCCAATGATGACTACGGTGCAATCGATCATGACCGCCTTCTTGCGTCCGAACTTATCAGCGAGGCTGCAAGTCGGAGTGATCAATCGAGTCAGTAAAGGTGTCACGTCGAACAACAAGTCGGGGGGTTCGAGCGTTCGAAAGTCGGGGACAATGCAAAGCACAACCGCCCAACCCGTCGAACGTAATCCTGAGGCTGGTCGAAAGACTCACAAAGCACCGATGAGCGATCCAATGAGCGTTCCGATGGAAAGCATAGCGACGATAAGCCCTGATCGTACGTTTGAGAACTGGCAAGTTGCGACGTCGCCCGGTACGGCGCATTGCGCGAACCGCAGCTTGAAGTCGTCCATGACGAGGAAGTCGGCGATTTGTCCGGTATCATACCTAGAGAGAGAACGTCCGGGAGAGGTAAAGTCAGCCGAACGTCGCTCCGAACGCCGGTGCTTAGACTCGATTACGGTTCGTTTCGCAATCCGGATCCAACGCCGAGCGTGACGACAGAGGACAAAGTACGTACCCGAACAAGAAACCTACGAGGTGGGTGAGACGAGTTGGATTAGCGGGCGCAAGGTGGATGCCGAGCTAGCGGAAACACTTGAAACCGTAACTAACCTCCGATACTAGCAAAGATGGCGATGAAGATGGCGAGCTTGCCGATCTGGGCTCCTCGGATTGTCGGCATGGTATAGGGTAGAGTCCTTCTCTGACGAGTAGGAAAAGTTTCGAGGAAAGAAGGGACACGCGGAAAAAAAAATGGGTTCAGTCAAGTGATTCCATTCCCGAACGAACCGAAACCCCAGCGTCATACCCCTCCCCCTCGTTCGGAAGTCAGGGGTCCCCTCGGTTTTACCCCGACGTCAATCGAATTTCCTAATTGGCTCAATTTATGATTTCGTCCGAGACATGGCGCTTCCAGCTGACGTTGCAAGTCAGAATATTCTTCTTCTCCGAACCGTCGTGCATCGCCAAGAGAACGACACCAAACTTCTCGGAGAGACGGTAACGAGAGCAGAAAGAACCCGGCATTCTGACCCGAGGACGACACAGTATCGAAAGTCATGCCTTTTTGTAATCTTCGGAAGCAGCAAAAGACGACGAGAACTCGGTAGGTGAATATCCGTAACGACGACGGTCAAGTTGGTGGGTATAACAAAGAGATAGAGGAGACTCGAAAAGGACGACGGAAGTCGAAATCGAGGACTAGCCTATCCGCTCGTACGACCAGATCCTCGCGCTCCAATCGCCAGACCCAGTCGCGACGAGCCCTCCC
Organism: Sporobolomyces phaffii; assembly: GCA_037042985.1. NCBI lineage: Eukaryota > Fungi > Basidiomycota > Microbotryomycetes > Sporidiobolales > Sporidiobolaceae > Sporobolomyces > Sporobolomyces phaffii. The sequence continues at coordinate 169,969 of JAWNFN010000006.1, read as the reverse complement.
GCGTCAGAAACCGCGACCGAGATGACTATCGAGGCAGGAAAGGATGCGAGTCAGACGTTTGCGCACGTCGAGAACACACGGGGGGGAAAACGACGTACCAGAGTTCTTGTGTCCTTGCAACATGAACTGAGCTTTCGCCGTCTTCGGATCCCAGAATTGTACTCCCCTGTCCTTTGAACCCGAGACGATCCATGCACCGTCGGGAGAAATATCGACCGAAAGGACGTAATCCTGCCGAAAGACAACCCGAATCCCGCGACGGAATAATAGTTTTTTAGTCAGTCAAAAAAAAAAAGAGGTCGGCCATCGGGGGGGCATGATAACCGCGTGTAGACGAAAGATGCATTCGTAAAATAGGCAACACCGAGCCAAGGAAATAATTCCATCGGCAAGAGTGTTCGCCCCGCCAAGTTCGGCGAGAGAGCCTCGGAAGGTGATGTGGGGGGAGGGGTACGAGACGCGGATCCCGGGAACCGACGAGAGAAGCATGCCCAAAAAGAAACACAACGCACCTTGTGACCTTGGAGCGTCGTCAGACAGTTGGTCTTGCCGCCTTCGCCGACCGGGACGTCTTTGCCTTGCTGACTCGCGAGCGTACTCCTCAAGCTCGCCATGTCCCACATCTTGAGCGTCTTGTCCAAACTTCCCGACACGACAAACTTGCCGTCCGGACTGAACGCGACAGAGTAGACCGAGTCCTTGTGGCCCTTGAGCTTGTCGACGAGTTGACCCGTCTCGGCGTCCCAAATTCGCACGACCGTGTCGAGGGAACCGGCGGCGAGGAATTTGCCGTCGGGCGAAAGCACGACAGACGTGACTCCCGCGTCGACCGGTCCGTTCTCGGCGATCGTAATGTCTTCAATCGCGAGCGTGTACAGACAAGCTCCGGTTTCGAGATCCCACATCTTCGCCGTCTTGTCACCAGAACCCGAGACGAGTCGTCGTCCGTCGGGCGAGAAGGCGAGGGAGTATATCTCGGACTTGTGACCTTGGAACACTTGAGCGATGCGTTTCTGCGCGAGGTTCCAGATCTGCAAATGGAACGCGGTTAGCGGGCGGAGATCGGTACTCAGAGTTCCGCCGTTGAACAGAGAAGTCGCTACTGACTCGAACGACGCGGTCCTCGGAGCCAGTCGCGAGGTATTTGCCGTCGGGACTGAAACTCGCCGACCGGATGTAGTTGTCGTTGTTGACTCCTGATGATTCGTCGAACAACACCCTATCAAAGCATAGTGGTTATGAATGAGCACGAGAGATGGTGTGCAGCGAACAGCTACAGAAAAAGGCGAGACTCACGAGATTTTAGCTCCGGTTTTCGTGTCATACAAAGTCGTGTTCCGGTTGCATCCCGTCGCCAAAATCTTGCCATCTGGTGAGAACCGGACACAGCAGACGACTCTGAACACATAAACGCCGACCGTTGTCAGCCAACGTTCGCGACAGGGGAAACGGGGTCGAAGGGACATACGAATCGTGAACCAAGGTGTGAACCAATCCGACATCTAGTACTCGTTTCACGTTCGGGTTGAACATGGTCATCCAGTCACTGCCTTCCTTCTTGAGATCTTTCGGAGCCGTTTCGGGATCGAAATTCGTCACTTCGACGTTGCCGCTCGCCTGCGAACTCGTCAAAGGTTTCTCGTCGGGTTTGCCGGCCGCCGCCGGCGGTTGTTGCTGGGGCGGAGGTGGTGCGGGAGTCGATGAAGATCCTTGATGCGGTTGAGGAGCGTGAGAATGAGGAGCGGGAGAGGACGCCGACATCGAGAGAGGAGGAAGACCATTCGCTGCGGGGAGGGGAGCAGGGTGGTGGAGAGGCGGGGCAGGTGCAGAGTTCGGAGGATGAGGACCTGTCGAGGCTGGCCGATTTGGTCCGGCGGACGCGTACGAGGGAAGAGCCGAACCGTGTCTTTGCGATCCCGAAGCTGCAGGCGAGACGGAGACACATCATCAGCATTGACGTTGACGAGAAGCACGGCGGCAACGTACGCTTTCTGCGCTCGTCTTCATCCATTCTCGACCGTTTGTTCGCATGATCGCCTAACGGCACTGATTGATCTCGACTATTTCCGTTGTACGTGCCCTGTTGAGCTGCGTACTCTCGTTCCCGCTCCCCGATGGACGCCGCCGCTCCGCCTCCGAACATACCCACCGAGTGAGAGGTAGGTCCGGTCGAAGCGGGTCGCACCGAAGGGGAGTGAGGTGTCGCCGATCTCATCAAAGATGGCAGTGTGGGTCGAGCAGAAGACCCGGGAGGAGGTATGTTGGCTGGCGCAAGCGGAGGGATTGCTCCACCGGTCGTCGAATTTGGCAAGGCGCTGCGCGTGGAATCGAGTTGTTGGCGTAATCGAGTGACTTCGTCTTGCAAGCGGGAATTTTCATCTTGCAGTCTGTCAAGCTTTCAGAGTCAGTGTGACGGCCTCTCGAGTTTTGGGCGATCGAGACAGACTAACACTCGTTTGTCGTCGTGGTACTTTCGCTCTAAATCGTAAGCCATGGCCCTCATCGCGTTCAGCTCGGCAGCATGACTGTGGACTGATTGTGAGACGGGCAGGATTTCGCTCGTTCGCGTCAGTTGTCGGAAGAAAGACACGCGAGACGAAGGGGGGGGGAACGCGAAACTGACTCATGGCCTCGTATTCTTCTTTCTGAGCCCTCAGCATTCCTCCTTCTCCCGCGACTTGTTCAAATTCTGCCTTGACAAACTCAAGCAAGTCGTTCAACCTCGCCGCACTCGGGTGGGGCGGCGCCATCATTCCTGGGGGAGGAGCACCGGGCAGGACCCCCCCTCCTCCGGCGCCTCCGCCGCCAGGTTGCTGTTGCTGCTGCGAGCCCGGCGGTCCCGACTGGACTGGACCGTTGCTCGTGTCGCCGCCCCTCGACTGTGAAGAGTTGGGACCGGCGATCGGAGGCGGGACGCCTGCACCGGGATGCATACCGTTCAGTTGGGTCGGCGTCGGAGCGAGAGGGTGCGGAGGATGCGGGTGCGAGAGCGGGTACGGCTGGGACGGGGGTGGATACGCCTGCGGGTGCTGGAGCGGATGGAGGCGGTGGGATGACAACGGTCTCGCGGTTGGAGGGAGGATCGGAGGAGATTGAGCCGCAGAGTTTGTCCCGAGTTGTCGCGCAGACGGTAAAGTCGAAGTCGAGGCGGATCCACTCGACATGGACTAGCTGTCCCAGAGCACGACTCGGTGAGCACTCAGCGGGACGAGAGCGAGGGAACCGAGAGAGGAGAGGGGGAGGGGGGGGGGAGGCGTGTTCTCGAATCGGAACAGCGGCGAGTCTAAAGGAACGCGCGGCGCTCGATCCGAGCGAGACTCACCTGCTGCGATCGGATGTGCTATCGAGTACGAGTCTCGTAGCTCTACACTGCTGGCGGCCCGAGAACGAGAACGAGAACGAGAACGAACGCGCGGTCCAACAAGCGGGAAGCGTGTAAAATGAAAGCCGTGCCTGGATCTTTGTTGCGCAAAAGTGATCGGCGAAAATACGCAGTCGCCGGCCGCGCCTTTGTTCTCCGCCTTCTCGTTGGTCTCTCTCTCTCCTTGTCTCTCTCTCGTTGACATGCCGCCTCTATTATCCGATACGACAGTCTTGCTGCTCTCGTGCGGGTTTAGCGCGTCGTACCTCTCGTCGATTTACCTCGTGCCCTCGGCTCGGATCCGGCTCCCTTCCCCGACCGAGAGCACCTCGACGGCGACAACGTCCAAGACCCAAGACGATCCCTTGACCATCTCTACGCCCCCTGCCGAGCGGAGGGACCGGAACCACCCTTCGGTGATTCAATCTCGCCTCGTTGCAGTTTCCCTTTCTTCCGTCTCTTCCCTCCTCTCGGTCCCCTTTATCCTCTCAAAGCACTCTCCCGGATCGCAATATCACTCTTCGATTCCTCGAGCCCTTCAACTGTTTGGTTTCGTCTTGCCGTCAAGTTGGCGAGAGACGCTCAATCTGGTCGTCTATCCTCTCGGGTTGACCGCGACCCTTTTCATTGGGAGTCTCTACATTCAGTACCTCGAAGGAGAACTCCCGCTGCAGAGGCGGGGTGGAACTTGGGCGAGCCTCAAACAGAGGTTCGACGGGTGGAGAGGAGTTCGAAATTTCGTGGTCGTAAGCTGCTCGATCTCTGCTTTCCTCCTTTTCATGGGGCGCTTCTGACACGGCACTCTTCCTTGTCAGGCTCCCCTCACTGAAGAACTTACGTTCAGAAGCTGCATTGTCGGAATAAGTTACCTCGGAGGTTGGAACAAGAGACAGCTCGTCTTTTTCACCCCGCTGTGGTTCGGTCTCGGTGAGCTCCGACATCTCTTCATTATGCGTACTTCTACCTCAGCTGATACGACTCGGTGCACAGCGCATGTTCACCATGCGTACGAGAATTGGCTCGCTGGAGGTAGAACGCAAAAGGCGCTCTTGCAGAGTATCCTGGTCTCGAGTACGTCCAGTTCCGACCCTTTCGAGGCCATCTAACGACATTCAGTCCTCATAAGATCGTTTCTCACAGCCTTCCAGTTCGCATACACGACGCTGTTCGGTTGGTATGCGACATACCTGTTCCTTCGAACCGGTCAGTTCCCTCAGTTCTCAGTCTCGCTCATTGCCTCGAATGAGGGTCTAGTCGGTGGACAAATCTTGACGACTTGTGCTCTCGCAGGATCAATCATCCCGCCGGTACTCGCCCACTCTTTCTGCAACGCGATGGGGCTCCCTCCTCTCGGCTGGGCACTCTCAGTTCATCCGGAGAGAAAGGCATGTAAGTCATTCTCGGACAACTCTCGTCCTGTCGTGTCCTTTCCTCGTACCCGCCTCGATAGGGAGCGGTTGCTGACGCGCTCCGTACCTGCACATGCCGCATTTCCAGCGTTGTGGACGAGCTATCTCGCGGGGATCGGCGGGTTCGTTTGGGGATTTTCGAAAATGACAGAACCACGCTTGTTCGGAGGCAGCTTGTACTGGCAATAGACGTGGAAAGAACGTCAACAGAGCTTGACTCGGACTGCACGACCGGGATGTTGCGAAAGCGGGCGATAATTTCGGACGACAGTGGTAACTCGGCTAGAAGACGTGGCGAGCGCGCTCCAATGTACACGGTGACTAAGAAAGGTATCCGAAGCGAGAGTTTACGCGAGTAAAGTTGCGAGGTTGACTTTGGACACGGCAAAAGTCCTGCCGAAGTGTCGCGCTTGAGGACCGCTCACATTGTTCCGACGCCAACCCGTGCAGTCTCGACCTCGCATCACGATACGCCGACTTTGAGCCGGCAGTCGATCCCGCGTTTGCGTGACGGCGTCGTTGCGCTGTTTCTCCCGATCTCATCTCGCAACTCGACTCTCGGCTCGCTCCCGGACTCGGCTCCCCGGACTGGCGCACCATGCAGTCTCCACCTCACTACTTCACTCACGCCGCGCTCTCTCACCCTCCAAACCCGACCGATCCCCTCATGTACTACCCCGCGCCAAACTCGTTCGCGTCGACCTCGACCGCTTCCGCCGATCCGTACCTCCAGCACCACCACCACCAACAGCGAATCTTGCAGCAGCAGCAGCAACAACACGGAGGTCAACCGGCTTACTTTGACTCGAACTACCTCGTGCAGCAAAGTGGCGCTTCGGATCAACCTCCGCCGGGGTCAGGGTACGGCGAACTCCCCTATCACCCTTACGAGCAACCACCTGCCGACTACCTGAGTAATCCCGAGGGATCCGCGGGAGGGGCCGCCGGAGTAGGAGGAAGAGGGGGACCGACGATGGAAGAGATCGCGGAAATGGCAGAGCTGCAGCAACAGCAACAACCGCACGGTGGACGATCGCACCACGGACACGGGTCGGTCGGAGATGGCGGCGATTTGGGGCTCCTCGACGACGACGAAGACGACGAAGACGAAGAGGAACCGGTACAAGATTCGGAAGACGACTACGAGCCGAGGAAGAAACCGAGCGCACGGAAACGGAGTGCGGCCAACAGCGGCAACAGCACGCCGAACGGGAGCACGAATGGAAGTCGGAGAGCGGGGAAACGACACAAGGCGTCCCTGGGAAGTGGTGTTAATGGTGGCTCAGGAGGGATTCTTTCGACGGCCAAGGGGAAAGGGAAAGGAAAGAAGGTCGCGCCTCCGCCTCCGCATCAAATATCAGGCTCGACGGGCGCGGTCGACCAGTTTCTGGATTACGCGAGCCTCGAAGGTATGGCGGGAGGAGACGGCAGCGAGTACGGCTCGATAGACACGCCCGGACTCTCGGGAGAGTTTCTCGATCCGGCTTCTATCGTCGGTGCGACAGCAGGAGACCTCGTCGATAGTGACGGACACGGGTTCCAACAAGGCCTGCCAGCAGACGAGGCCGAGCCCTTGTACGTCAACGCGAAACAATATCACCGGATCCTGAAGCGGAGGTTGGCGAGGGCGAGGCTGGAAGAAATGGGAAGGTTGTCGCGGGAACGCAAGGTCAGTAGCGCTCCATTGTCCCTCTCGCCCCGCCCCGGGATGGTAGACTGATACGGCTTGAGGTGTGTTTACCATAGCCGTACCTGCACGAGTCACGACATAAGCACGCGATGAGGAGGCCGAGAGGACCAGGGGGCAGGTTCTTGACATTGGAGGAACGAGCGATTCTTGAAGCTGGGGGATCGATCCCGGGTGTCGAGTGGCCCCCGAAAGACCAGAAGGAACAGGAAAAGGACAAAGAGACGGACGGGAGCGCGAACCCAGAAACTCCCTCGTGAACCACCTTTGGCAGGCGCTGCTTCTTTCCCCGCTTTGTACGCAATCAAGGGATTGTGTGTGCCCACGTTCCGTTCGTCGTCGCGCTTTGGAGCGTCTTGACGACCCGCCCTTCCCTTTATCGTCATCAGGTTTCCTGTCGAGGTATCGCCGGTGTGTCGTCAGGCGCTCGCCGCCGGATGCTTCGGCCGGTTCTCTCGACACAGTAACTAGTCAGAACGTTCACGGATGTCTGGTCTCCTGCGCTTGTACGAGATTCGGTACAACGTTCCCTCGCTAGCGAGCTCAACCCGAAAAGACGGGCCTCATCATCGGACAGTGGGCTCCCGGAGTTTGGACTCTTGTCGGCGAGACCCCTCGAGACGACGCACGCGCCAAGACGGGTGCCCTCGCTACAGTGAGTGTCGCGTTTGAAGCTCGTGCTCGGGAAATATTCCGGTTCTCAAACTGACTCGCAACCTCGGTCGGAATCGCTCGGCTCGGACAGGCATTCAACTGGCTCTTCAACTTCCTCCTGGCTTTCTTCACTCCGTTCATCACCAACAAGATCAACTACTCTTGTGAGCCAAATTGTTCCTGCGAGTTCGTGCGGTGTTTCGATTTGCTAATTTCGCATTACTCGCAGACGGTTTCGTATTCGCTGGCTGCAATTTGGCTGGAGCGATCATCGTATTCTTCTTCCTTTACGAATCGTCGAACCTCTCGCTCGAGAACGTCGACAGGATGTACAACGACCCGAATTGCAAACCGTGGACCTCGAAGAAATGGGTTGCCGAGGTACGTTTTCCCACGTGGTCGTTCGACTTTTGAATACGGCGAGCTACGAGAGCTGACGATGTGGCTTGTCCGCGCGCACAGGGCGACGAGACCCGAGGCGATTACGCGAACGGCCGCAAGGCGGAGGCGAAACTTACGCACGAGAAGCCCGTACACCGAGAACTCGCGGACGACGACTCGCAAGACGGTACGGTCGTCGCAGAGGGTCGCAACTCGACGGTGAAGAAGCCCTGAGGCTAAACTACGAACGCTCGGAGCCCTGGACCGTCGGAGGGTTTACGTTTTCCCGTCTCGTCCCCCATTTTCGCTCGCACGCATCACTCAATTTGTCTATAGTTGTATACCACCCTACTGTCCATAGCCTTGTACCAATACCCTTGACAGCTCGTTTGCATTCGCACCATGAATCTTTTCGAGGACCGGGCCGCTCGAGCTCGCTGCGGTGCTGTTTCCCCTCGTTACTTCACTCCTCTCGGGTCGTTCCGTCGTAAAGAGATGACCGAGTACCTCGCACCTGGAATCGCTCGAGTCCCCGTGTGAGTTGGCGCAGAGTCGCCCCCACTTGCGGTCGGCGCCTTCAGACCGCGACGACTCACGGGTTTCATCAAAGGAGCAGCCCATGGGACGTCGAGGGACAAGGCTGGATCTTTCCGATCTACACTCCGTTCTCTCGCACGCCGGTCCCGCTCCCTGCCGGATCGTACTCGCCCTTTGAAGCCGGGACCTCGTTCGACACGAGTGACTCGTACCACGGCGGGGTCGGCATGGTCATGATCGTCCGGTTAGTCGCCATCGCTCGAGTCGGGCGTCTAGGACAAGCGCGAGCTCGAGCACTGCAACTCATAATTCAACTCGCATCGTTCCGCGACTCTGTGCGCCTGTCGATGCTTGCCCAGGTTTCTAAAGGGTCCAGGTGAGTCACAAGTACGTCCAATATGCTCAGAGGGAACTGACAATCAAGCCTCGCAACACTTGTGCGCATCTGCCGGTCAGCGGGACCCTACGACGAGCTGCTCTACATCCCTGGACTCTTCTCGAAGCAGGACCAGCCAGATGAATACTTCCTCACGACGACGAGAATCTACGTTTCGACAGACGACTCTGTCGCAAAGTGAGCGCTGCGGCGGTTCAGCTCGTCCTCGTCCGCGCAATGCGAGTTGGGCGTCAAGGTCACGGCTTGCTGACGGTTCCTTTGACACTTGCGACAGTGGCAGAGCCGAGTGGGGAATCCCCAAGTGAGTGAGCGGCTTGACCCGGATCGGATCAGCCAGGGAATCCCGGTCCGTTCGGCTCGACGTCGAGATTCGCAAACTTACGGCTCGTTTCGTTTCTCCCGTTCCACGCCGAACAGACACCGAGCCAACTTTAGCTTCACTCCCCTCACCTTGAACGGTTCGAAGATACACTTGACCGTATCGCATCCGACCGAGCCTGCGCCTCGACCCTTTTTCTCTGCCGTCCTCGCCGATTCGAAACTCACCCCAGTCTCGCTCCCCGTCTCGACTTCGTGGCTCGCATGGCCGATCTCTCGATACTTCCTGGACGGCTATGTACCGACGCTCATCCAACCGCCTCTCCCTTCGGCGGCAGAACGCACCGAGATTGCACGAGCGACTCTCGGCGAAACGGATCAAACGGTCGAAGCGTTCACGGGAAGCGACGGCAAGACGCTCGCGTTCAGTCCGAGGTCGACAGGGTGGTCGAAGCTCGCGTACCTCGAGGCGAGAGCGCCAGGAGGGGCTTCATCGTCGGCAGCAGCGGCACCGTCGACGGAGCTCGAGGATTGGAGCTCGTTCGGAGACGGACAAGGGTTCCCGAAGTTCCAAGTCGCGAAGGAAGGGATCATCAGCGGGAAAGGAGTCAGATTGACGACGTTTGAGATGCACATCCCAGGTGGCGTCGTCGTCGATAACAAGTAGCGCACTCGAGGCGTTGATCGCAAACGAGACGGGCTCGAGGGGGGATCGAGAGGGTCGCGCAGGACTCTGTCTATTACCTTGCACTGCAGGCTTCCTTTTGACATACATCGAGAGGCCTGATAACGGACTGTCGTCCTGTGCAGGGCCCGAAGAAGATACGCGCTGCAAGGAGAGCCTTCTCAAACCGCTCCATCTCTTCCAGTTCGAGCGCTCTGCTTCTCTCCATGACAGCTTGCCGATCCGATCATCGTTGCTCTGGGTTCCTTCGATCGTAGCTCTACATGTTCGAGGGCGCTGAATTTGACGGCAGGACTCGGCCGAGCTCTCCAAACAAGTGTCGCAAAAATGATCGAAAGTCGAGTCGAGTCGAGTCGAGTCGAGTTGAAGCTGATTGATCGCGTCTGTCGAAATCGAGTCACCTCTCCTGCTTGAAGCGAGCAAGACGTGACTCGACGTGCTCTGCGAGCTGCCATAGACCTGCCGTGGGACAAGCTCTTCCTTCCTTCTTCTCATCTCAACGATCTCAACCCTCTCTCGAGCTCACCGCGCCGACTTTACCATTCTCGACACCACCTCTCACCTCGATACTTCCCCCACCGCACAAAAGATGCTCTCGTGTATCTCTACTGAAGCCAACTCGAAGCAGGTGAGCATCGTCCTCGTCCGTCTTTTCGTTTGTCTCGTATGATCTCGAGCTCATCGGATCGGTCAATTCATTTCACCAGTCTATGCTCAAACGCTTCTTCTCTCGTCGTACCTCTCAACCGTCTTCGGATCGAGTCCGCCTCGTCCCGCAATCGCCATCGAAAGAGGAACGCGAGATCGACGTTTTCGCGGAAATCATGGCTTTGAACGCTCGTCACGGTGACCCCTCGGTTCAAGTAAGTTCTCTGTGTAATCCTTCGCTCACATCTTCGCGAGAGGATACTAACGCGGATGGCTGCCCCCCTATCAGGCCTACTCTGTCAAGTCTCGCCAGTCGTCGGGGAAGAAGAAAACCGCGAAAACCTCGAAAGTCAAAACTGCTCCTTCGGAATTTCCTCCCCCTCCGCCTTACGATGCGTTCGATGCCATCATGCGATTGAATGCTCGTCATGGTCATCCCTCTGTCCAAGTGAGTTTGCCTCCTCTCCAATCATCGGTTCACTTCAATTTGCAATCGCACGTGACTGATTATAGCGGCGCGCTACTCCTTTTTTTTGCGCAGGCCCATTTCGTCCGGTGAAGACTAGTACCCGAACTGCTTCCTCTCTCGATTTCGAGAAGTCCAGCTCTACCCCCCAGCCCCCGGTCTGCAACCCCACTAAACGGTTCAATCATCGACTCGACGGAAGTCCTCAATTCGGACCCGACCTGACCCCCCTCCCGAGCGGTATCAGCCCTCGACTGATCGAGACCTCACTCTAGCGAGCTCGGCCACCTAGGAAGAAGTTGTCGTTTCGGCTCACGGACAAAACAGTTTCCCTCTCAATACTATTGCCCTTCACCACCCCCCCTCCTCCACCTGAGACACCGAGTACGACGGCTCGAGGACTCTAGTCCGGGACGCCTCCCTCCCACCTCGGACCTTGCTGATATGAAAAAGCTTTCAACGCTCGAGCTGTCTCCAATTGACCCACCACCTTCGTCTCGAATTCTTCTCTTGTCAAAGTTTTGCATTTTGTTTTTGGTTTTTGTTCACCCTAAGGTAACCCCCAATTACTTTGTTTATGCCATTCCCCTGTTGAGGAAGCGATCAAATAGCCAGATAGAGACAGCGAGAGAGACAGCGAGGTGAAGTGCTTGCTCCGAAAAAAAGAAAAAAGGGGGGGGGGGGGGTGAAGGGGACCGAGGAGCTACGGAAGATCTTTACCAGCGCATCGCTCGCCTATCTCTCTCTCTCTGTTCTTCCAGAGCGCGCGAACGAGAGAGGTAGAGAGACAGCAAGTGATGCTTTGGTGGGAAAAAAGGGGCGCGCTCAATGGGCATATAAATATTGCGAAGGGGTAGATGAGTTGTAAAGCTACGAGTGTCTGCAAAAGAATAGAGAAGGACTGGAGGACGAGGAGAAAATTCGATACAAAACAGAAAGAGAGAGGGCTCAATGTTTTCAGTCGAGGGAGGGAGAGAGAGGGAGGGAGTCTCCGATCTCTTTCCCAAGCCTGTGTGAAAGCAGAGGAGGGGGAAGGGGGGGGGGGGGGCGTAACGGAAAACAAAGAGGACAGTCCTGCCGGAGGAAGAAACGAACAACGCGAGAAAAACGAAAACGATGGGTTTTCTTTGAGTCTGTGTGCATCAGGAGAGCGCAAAAAGGAAAGAAAGGAGCCGCTTGTTAGTGAGAGCGACTTCGTAAGAGAGAGAGAGAGAAGACAGGAAACACGAGCCTCACCATAATTTAGATAGCAAGTGAAGCGAGAGCGATGGGAGTTTTTCCGTGGGGTTCTCTACTGTCGGAGGATGTTGAGATCCGCGGCAGCACTTGCGATCTTTCCGACTTGGGCATCGAGGTCAAGGCCCAAGAGGTGGTCTACAGAGCAAACCGGAACGGTGTCAGCTGCGAACCCAAGCGGGGAGGGCGCAGAAAGGGGAAAAAAAAGAGAGGGGGGGGGGTTGACTCACTCTTCGTCGGAGTCGGAGTTGCAACGTAGACGTTCTTGGTGACAGTCTTGGTGTCCCACTTGGTAACGGTCGCGGCGTCGTTCCACTTGGTAACGGTCGCGGCGTTGTTCCACTTGGTGACGGTCGACGCCGCGGCTTGGTTCCACTTGGTCGACCACTTGGTCACGGTCGAAGTTTGCGCGGCGGGGCACCCGGCGGCGTAGTTGTTGGTCGCGCGGTGGGTGGGCTTCCAGGTCGAAGTGGCGTGTTTGGCGGCCTTGCTGCGAGAAGCCTGCGAGAGCACAAAACAAGCGTCGAGGGTCAGTCAATGCGAGGGGGTCGGGCGGAGAAAGATGAGCTGGAGGCCAAGCGCTTACCTCCTTGCGTTGCTTGACGGCGCGTTGGGTATGGGTAGGGTGAGACTTGACTTGGCGCTGTCCTCCCGAGCGACCACGGTTCGATCCGGTGCAGACGTAGTCGTCGTCCGACTCGTAGTACACCTTTTGCTTTTGGACCCTCGACGCCGAAGAGCCGCCGGTGCTGTTGTCGATGACCGAGTTCTTGTTGTTGTTGTTCGAGTTGACGTTGACGCTGTTGCCGTTGCCTTGGACGTTGGTCGTAGTCGTCGTCGATTCAGATTGTTGACCGAGAACGTTGACGTTGCCGAGGTCGAGGAGGGCGCGCTTCTGCGAAAGGGTCGTGACGTCGTTTCCGTTCCCGGCAACGTTCGTCGTCGTCTGGTGGTTCTCGGTGAAGTCTCCGAGGAGGTTCAAGTCGAGGTCGTCCAAGTTGTCGAGGAGTCCGCGCGCGCGAAGGTCGCGGAGGGCGCGCTTTTGTGCGATCGTGAGGACGTCGTTCCGGTCGCCGACAATGTTGGTCGTCGTCTGGTGGTTCTCCGAGTGGGTACCGAGGAGGTTGAGGTCGAGATCGTCGAGAAGACCGCGTTCGCGAAGGTCGAGAAGAGAGTTCGAGTTCGAGTTGTCACCGGCGATGTTGGACAGGATGGGGATCGAGAGGACGTTGTTGATCGACCCGGGGGAACCGATGGCATCGAGACCGGACGAGCGACGGATGGGTGCGGCGCGACCCGAGGTGGGAGTTTTCGGCGTCGGAGGGGGAGTGTCCTTGCTGACAGCGTGAGAGTTGTGATGACGCTCTGAAGGGAGAGCGACAGCGGCCGATGCTAGGAGGGTCAAGGCGAGGAAGTTGGTGATCATCTTGGTAGGTCGTCGAGGAGGAGCACCGAAGATGAGAGGAGGGCGAGAGCGAGACGCGAAGGTGGGGGATCGAGAGAGGGTAAAGAGCGTGGTGTCAAAAGAGTGTGGTAGTCGAGCCGAGTCGGAAGCTGGGAGAGAAGACGGAAGAAGCGAGGAGGAGTGGATGAGAATGAAGGAAAGAGAATAAGGGAAGCGTCGCACTCGACCTTTTGAGTCCGTCAATTCTCGCAGCGAAGGACAGGGCCTTGCCAAGTTACATAGCGACTCCTTCCTTGAGTAAAATGCAAGGCGGTCGACCGCTGGTTGAGAATCGCGGAAAAGTGCAGGTTGCAGGATGAGAGGAGGCGACGCGAATGAAGGGGCCCGCGTCGGTGACACGAAAAGAGACGCGTTTTCAGTCGTGATTGATATTGTCAAGCACTCGAATATGACATGATGAATTGCAGGATCTGCATCGACTCGTCAATCACGGGTCCGCGCGCGAGGTGCAGGAACGAGCATGGAAACGGCGGGGACTAACCGGATCTAATACCAACCAAAGGAGGATCATACGATCTCCTCTGGACTCTTTTGACATTCCACAAAGCCTTCGCAGCCCCTCCCTGGTCAATTGCCAGAGTAGTCGCGAGGAAACACCATACCAAAGTACAACTCGAGAGCCCCTCGGATCGGCGCGACCTTCATCGGAACGTACAGAGTCTCGAGGACCTCGTCGTTCCGATGGTCCGTCGTAAGCCTCGTCCGCGTGAGCTTCGCCGCTTTCACGCCTCGCTCGTCAACGCTTCCCTCGTGATACGACAAAGTTGTCCGTTCGCCGTTCGCGTGGAGGAGAGTCGCAACAAAGAGCTTGTAGAACGTCGCGTCGGGACATGTCGACTGGTAGTGGTTCATCGCGCGCACGTCTCGGTGAGCGGTCGACAGGAGTTGAAACGCGTATTGTGGGATGAAGACGAATTTCGGGTCGGACGAGGTCGAGTCGTCTGCAAAGACTCGTCGAGACATCATCCACGTCGGGGCCTGATCGGGCAGGAGCGAGGTCGAGACGTAGGGAAGGGTGTCGTGAAGTGTGAGACGGTACACGTCGGTGGAAGGAATCGACTCGACCTGTCTCCCGTTTTCGAGTTTGATCCTGCTCTGGCATGTTAGTGTCGAGTCGAGCGCAGACTTGGCGGCGGCGGCAGAAAAGAAAGCGTACGGAAATGCGGTGCCGGTTCCGAATCCGACGTCTGACAGGTAGCGGGCGTCGGATCCTGGCCAGTCGACGATGGACACTTGGTGACTGAGCGCTTCCCAGTCGACGCCGTGGTGGGCGGGGTCTTTGCGGACCATGTTGACCTTTGCGAGACACTCGCTGACGCGGAAGCCGAGGGCGCGGAGTAACGAGGGGTAGGTGCCGTTGAGGAGGAAGCAGTACCCGCCCCGGCGGAGTTGAACAATGTGACGGAACCCGGGCTCGGCGAGCGGGACCGTCTCTCCTCCGCCGAGTTGGACGTCGGCATCGTCGTCGTGCCAGTCTCGGACGTGGACCGTGGTCGACTCGAACGGGACCGCGACGAGGTGCGCGGCCTGGACCTTGTTGAGCAACTCGACCGAGGCGGGTTCGTCCACGACCGACGCCGCGAGGTGGATCCGCTCGAGGTACGCGATGGCGTCGTCGCGGTTCAGCTTGCCTTGTGCATGGGGAGACGGCCACGTGGATGCCATGTCGAGGTCGCAAACAACGATTCAAGATGAAAACGTAACTCGTTCAAGTGCAACTTGTTGAATGACTACAACCAGGGTTTCTCTGTCTCTTCCAACCTCGTCTCGCCCATGTCTCGTCCGCAGCCGGCTTACACTCACGGGCTCGCGGCTTTCAGCGCCGGCTCGTACGACACAGCAATCGACCTCTTCACGCAGGCGATCGACCGCGACCCGTCCAACCCAAAGTACTTCGACGCGAGGGCGAGTGCGTACGACAGGCTCGGCAAACTCCAACTCGCGCTCCTCGACGCGAAAACCGTCATTCAACTCGTGCCAACTTCGGCGAGAGTGCGTTCCAAGCCGTTCTCTCATCGACTCTTCACACCTCGCAGAGCTCATCCTGCTCGTTCCCGTTCTCTGCCCCGCACAGGGGTACTTGCGCGCCGCTAAACTACTCAAGCGCGCCGAAAAATATGCCAACGCCGAAAAAGTTGTAAAGCAAGGGCTCGCACACGTTTCGAAAAAAGATGAAAAGGGCATCGCAGTACGTCTTCCCCTCGTGTTCCTCCGTTTCCGTTTCGAACTCTGAGCGCGAGCAGGGGCTGACGAGTCATTCTACGAATAGAATCTCGAGATGGAACGAGATCTACTGGAAAACCTCCGAACCCAGGCCGAGGTAATTACCGTTCCTTTCGTTCCGGTGATCAGTTCTCTCGCCCGCGCGCTCAAACAGCGTTCGACGCACTACAGTTCTGTCCATTTGCCACTATTCCCCTCGAAATTGTCGTCGAGATCATCGCTCTCGCGACCGTCCCGCCGCCGACGAGCCGCTATACGAACGAGGAAATTTCTCGAGCTCGCGCGCCTCGGACGAACCCGCTCGTGACCATGATGCGGGTGTGTCGAAGCTGGGGACGAATCATCAAAGGATCTCCTCGACTGTGGCAAACGCTGAGACTCGACGGCGTCATCAACTCGAGGTCTTCCGCAATGAAGACGAGACTGTACCTCCAGAGGGCGATGGGTCTCCGAGATGATCCGTCGAACGGCCGGAACGGCATCAAGTCACTCATCAGGCACACATCTCTCGACGGCGCAACGACGGCTCGAGGAGTTCAGCGGGTATTTTTGACCGCGGCGCAAGACCTTCCTTCCCCCGCGTTCTCGTCGATCCTCGAACAGCTCCGCGCGGCAGGCGTCGCGTCGACGCTCCGAGAGGTCGTCCTCTCGTTTGTCGACGGCAGTCGCACGACTCTGTCGAACGAACGCGAGTCCGCGGTCGCGACCGAGCTCCTCGAGTTCCTCCACAACTACTCTCGGACGTGCCTCACTTCGCTCACCATCTGCACCGCGGGACGGTGTTACCCGGCGTTCGACCTCGCGAGTATCTACGTCGCTTTCCCTCGACTCGAGACGTTCAAGATCTGGGGCAGCACAACCTCGACCTTTGTCTCGAACCTTCGAGCGCCGTTCCTTCGCAGCGAAGCAGGCGACGACGATGACAATGGCGAGGAGGAGGAGGAGGAACTGCGACGGATGACGTCTCTGACGCCGACCAACGCGAGATCGCTCGCCGTATCGGGCACGGTCCTCGTGGCCGATCGCGCGTTGCGCGCGTCCCAGTTCCCTCGCCTCGAGTCGCTCGAACTCGACCTGATCGGCCGTCACGTCGTGTGGGACCTCCTCTCGGTCCCGAACCTCTCAAAGTTCCGCGTCGTCCTGTCGGGCGGCGAACTCCCGCCGAACCTTCACCCCGACTTGCCCGTACCCGACCTCGCCGCGAGTTGGGCCAAAGTCCAAGACTTGAAGATCGGTGGTCACAAACAACTCGCGGGGTATTTGCTCGGACACGCGATCGAGCTCAGACTCGGGTTCCGACACTTGACGACGCTCGATTTGTCCCACTCGACGCTCACGACGAGACACCTCGCCCTGTTTGACTCGAGCGCAGACCGTGCACCGAACCTCGAATCGCTCTCGCTCGCGTCTACCACGACGGTGGCACAACAACAGCTCGAGTTGCCTCAACTCGACGCGTTGAGGTCACTCGACGTTTCGCACACGTTGTGGGCAAACGACGACACGGTCAGGACTTTGGTCAAAAAGTGTCCGAGGCTCGACAGGTTGGCCATCGTCGGCAACGCGTTCGTCACGGGGAGGCCCATCATGGAACTCGTGTTGGCGAGGAAACAACAACGTCATCGTCCTCCTCCTCCTCCCCCTCCCGAGCAGTTGCGCGGCGACGATGATCAAGACGACGTCATTAAAGATGGCGACGGTGATCATGTGGACGACAATGGAACCGGACGAGGGGTCGCGAGGCTGTCGGAAATGTCGGAACTCAAGTTGGAAGGGTGCGACAAGCTCGAGACGGCCGCAGTCGAGTGGCTGAGGAAGAACACGAGACCTGGGGTCGTCAAGGTCCAGTTCCTGGACCCTGTCGACAGACGGAAAGGGCGGTGGGAACGAAGGGCTTGATCAACCCGCCTAGCAATACTATCTTTTGGCTCGGGTACGTAAAGAGAGATAGAGAGAGAGAGAGAGTCGCGCAAGTAACTTGGACAAATGCTAGAGAAAGAGAAATGCATGGATACGAAAATGCGTTGGGAGACAACAAGGAATGGGGAAAAAGGAAGAAGAAAAAACAGGTCGAAATTGGGAAAAAAAAAAAGGGGATGCTTTCTATCTTATCTGTTTCTCGAGACGGACCGAGATCCCGCCCTCGAGTCTGTCGGTGTCGAAGTACCCGAAGTACTCCCTCTCCCTCGACTCATGCTCGTACTCGGACTCCTCCACCCAGACATGGCGAACAACCGGTCTCCAGTAGACGCGTTCCTAAAGAACCCTCCACCTCCCCCTCCCCCTCCTCCTACTCGTTCCGAACTCGCGATGCTCGAAGGAGACGCCGCACCGCCTCCACCTTCTCCGATTCGTCTCGAAGACCGCCCTCGCTCCTCAGTCGGGGTCGGCGGTTGCGACCCATCGCCGGTGTCTCGTTTCGGCCGGGCAATGTATTCGATCGAGGCATCGTCGTCCCCCTCGACGAGGAGAGCCGTTGCGTGAGATTCAATCAGTCTAGGTGCAAGAGGCGCGCCGGAGGATCGGAAACGTAAGCTCTTGATTCGAGCTCAAAGGATAAGAGGCAGCGAGAGAGAGAGAGAAAAAAAGAGAGAAAAAGAGAGAAAAGAGAGAATGGGTCGAAAATAAGGCTGAGGACTCACTGCTTCAAGCGCATTCCGCACACGCATGGGAGAACGAGTTCGGCGTCGAGAGGGGAAGGGTTCGGGTCGAGTAACGAATAGACGGGGAGAGTGAGTGAATCGAGGAAGCAACAACACTGTGAACCGGCGATCGACACCGAATGCGGTCTCAAGCTCAACTTGGGCGACGAGATTCGAACGTCAAGAAAGAGACGAGAGACGGACCGAAAAGATGTCGAGGGGTTTCGACATGACGACCTTTCTCCGCTCTGGTTCCTTCTCGCGGTCTCGATCTCGCTCCTTGCCTTTCCGCGGTATTGTCAGCGCGTCGTCGGCGCTCGGATTCGACTCTTCCTCGGTGAGTTTCCTGAACGTGAGTTCCATTTGGATCTGCAAAGCATCCAAGCGGTCTCGTAAGCGGCCGAACGAGGGAGGGACAGCAGACTGGCAAGGCAGAGCTTACGCTGTGAGTTACGCTGATGGGTGATTTCGTTCCCTCGTGAGTCGAAGGTCGAATGTGGTTGTCGTTCGGCAACCTCGCAAGGTGATGAATCCCCCACATCTCGTCCTTCTTCAAGACCTTGAGCGGTCCGATTTTGGGCGTCGCTGAGCCGCTTCGTGCTCCGAGATTGTCCTCTTGCACTTTGGCAAAGTTGGGAGGGTGGGCCGAATCGAGGATAAAGATCGTCTGTGAGTGCGGAGGTGGGATCGACTCGTGGGCTTTGTCACTCGGAGATTGCAAATGGAAGGTTTGCACGATCTTGACTTTGATCGAGTAGATCATGAGACCCTGGGGCGGGAAGAGTAGTGAAAGTCGGAACAGGAGGAGACCGCCGACCTGCGAGGACATCACGTGTTAGCCACGTTACTAATAAAAGAATGGGTCAAGGACGGCAGCATCACCATGATGTGCTGTGACTGCATAGCCATCGTATACGGCTACTCATCGTTACGATTCGCCTTTGATCAATAAACAGCGAAATAAAGAGAAAAAACGGGAATTGACGAGGGACTCACGCCAAGTTCTTCCAGTGCCCCTTCAAATTTGAGATGCAGTGGTGGTGGTGGCTTCGACTCGTGGGCGAGTCCAGGCTATGACCAGTGAAGCTTGTCAATGGTAGAATGTCTGGATGAGGTTCCTGGATTGAACGCACATTCGTGATCAAGAAGACGGGTTTCTCTGGGCTTATGATATCACCTCCCATGTTACCCAGCCCTTTCGCTTTCGCTGTGATAGAATGTCTCACGCGACCGTACTGGCAGCGTTCGTAACCTGGTGGCACACGATTGAACGCATAAGTACGCGGATGAGTCGTCGTCGACCGAGCTCAGACATACAGGCTGCGAACGATGGCACGATCAATATAAACTGTGAGAGAACCGGGCGAGATATCAGTCATCTTTCTCTTCAAAGTAGTCTCGAGTCGTAAAAGGGGTCGAGACCAGAAGCGAACCTCAAAAGTATGTTCGCCCTTCTCCAACGAGACTTCATTTCCCTCTTCGAAAAGAGACACAGTCTTCTCGAGACAGATGCCACTCTCGTACGGGGTAGCGTCGTTCCATCCAATGTCGTACAGCCCGCGCAGCCGGACGGTAAAATGCTTGAGCGTGCGAGGTTTCGGTAGCCACAGCGTGACGGTTCCGGCGATGATTTCGTCGTAGGTTGTTACTCCCGACGGTGCAGGATGGAGGAAGAAGACGTCTTGGTCGAGCGAGATCTAGCCCGCCAAGCGAAGGACGAGAAATTAATCGGCCCGCGGCATTAGCTCGCGAACCAACTCGATTCCACGCGACCGCGAGCGAGCGGGTGCAGCGGGCGAATTCAAGGCTCACCTGGAGGTTGGGCTGGGCGAGACCCATCTTGCCGAGGATGCCGGGACTTGCGGATCGTTTCGACCCGGCAGCGGCTTGCCTGTGCGGCTGGGCGCTCGACGTGATGAAGAAGGGTTCGTAGAAGCTCGAGGTCGTCTGGTCTTCTGGGATCCCTTGCGGCCTCTTGCCTAGACCTCCTCCACCGAGACCCGACATGTCGCTCTTGGCTCACGCACGAGTCCGAGTCCGAGAGTTGAACGAGTCGGATGTCGCAAACTGGCGCCGAGACGTTTTCACCGCGCGGTACCTCCCGGTGCGAGTACTGATCAACGTGCAAGAGTGTGCGGCTTCGTGGTGTGGAACGAGCCGAGAACCCGGAGCGATCGAGTCCCACATGGAAACCGCATACATTCGAGCCTCGAAACATCTCGCGTGCTTTTGCTTCCGCCTCTCGAAATTCGTCAACCTGAAACTCATCACCTCTCGATCAACATATCCCGGATGATGAATGCGCAAAGAAGGATCAGCTTGCCGAAAAGACAGCTGTACGTGCAGACAGACACGCGCGAACGCCGAATGCGATTTACCCCCTGTCAAGCCTAGGCGGAGGTCAGAAAATTTAACCTAGGCGGAGGTCGAAAAAAACACCGCGCTCGCGCAGAACAAAACTCGAACGGAAAGGTTTTCGGTTCTTCCATTCCCTTTTCAACACTCGGCGCCCCACTCTTCAAAACTCCCATACTTCGATCATGGCCCGCACTAAGCAGACTGCCCGTAAATCGACTGGAGGAAAGGCACCTCGAAAGCAACTCGCCGCCAAGGCCGCGCGCAAGTCTGCGCCCGCCGCTGGAGGTGTCAAGAAACCTCACCGTTACCGTCCCGGAACCGTCGCACTTCGAGAAATCCGTCGGTACCAAAAATCGACCGAGCTTCTCATTCGCAAACTTCCGTGAGCTTGCTATTCCAGTTTTGAATCCGGAAATCGTTGGACTTGCGTCTCTGACTCGTTCATATTTGTCGCCCCCGCTTTCAGCTTCCAACGGCTCGTTCGTGAGATCGCGCAAGACTTCAAGACGGACCTCCGTTTCCAGTCCTCGGCCGTCATGGCGCTCCAAGAAGCTGCCGAAGCCTACCTCGTCTCGCTGTTTGAGGACACCAACTTGGCCGCCATTCACGCCAAGCGAGTTACGATCCAACCGAAAGACATTCAACTCGCTCGCCGTCTTCGTGGTGAGCGTCAATGAACGGTGCACGTGCTTTGTTTCTCCTTTTTTCTTTTTACACTGCTTGTGTCTCTTTTTTCCTCTTCTTCATCTATGTTTCGACCCCCTTGTTGTTGTGTGCATCGATCCATGTCCAGCTGTGCGAATTTTAGAGTTGATTTCCGGACCCTGTCGTCATCCAACATCTCAAGCAAAAACAGAGTGAAGCGCGGTCGCACGCGTGTCCACTTCGGCACAAATGTTGCTCGACCAAGCGTTGCAGGTCGGTCCGCACGACAACTGCTGACAGCACCCCCTGCAATCCCGCTGATCCGTCGTTCGGATGTCATGACAGCCGGCGCAAATCTCACTCTTCTCGTCGACATCGTCCCACCCTCTGCTGCTCGCGACGGCGATCAAAAGTTCGACCACAGCGACCGTCGACAGCTTTGTGTCTCTCCTAGACGACCGCACGGGCGAGCAAGAGACGTTGCTCGCGTTCAATGGCTGCGCTCGAGACCTCGCACAACGATCCGGCGCGGTCCTTGGCAAGCACGATGTTGCCGACCTGAATGTGACTCGCCACAGCCTCGCGAGTCGCGTCTTGCGATTGCAAGATCCAGACTGCCGCACGACGAGTGTGAGGTGGGGCACTCTGTCCGCCCTCGCCGAAGATCACCGCACGCACGGACTCGGGATCACGCTCGAATTCGTTCACGTCCAAGTGAAGAACCTTGAACAAAGCTTCTTCTTTGACGTCGCCGTCCTGGACGACCGAGGCAAAGTTTTCGTTTTTCGGGCGTCGACTTTTCAGGCAAGTTTCCTTCTCTCCCTTCCTTTTCCCACTCGCCCTCCGCTCCGTGAGGCGAGGGAGATCTTCCAGTCCTGAGGCTTACGACTGATGTCTCCCTCTTTTCCTCCTCTCAGTCGGAACCGAAACTATACCCTGGAAGCGTTGGAACCCCGACGCTCGTGCATTTACCTCTCTCTTTTCCCGCCCCGTCGCCTACGCTCGTCACGTCGTGGTGTACGGTCACCCTTCCCCTCGCGACCCTCTTGGCGTCCCTTCCTTCGCTCGAGGTCGGCGGACCGAGCACGCTGCCGCGACCACCACCACCACCACCACCACCTGCATTGGCGCCCGGTCGGTTTTCGAGCGTGATCGGGATCGAACTCCACGCAAACTGTTCGGTCCGGCGCGTGTGGTACTCGAACGACGGCCGAGACGTGATTGACCGCGACGAACAAACGACGTCGCGTCCGAGGTACGCGGCCGATTTGGGCATGTACGCTGCGGCAGTGTAAAGGGGGAGAGGGGGAAGGGGGGATGGTCCGGACGGGGGAGAATCCCGTCCCCCCCCCCCCCTTTTCCAGACACGAGTCACGCGGGGTGGGACGAGTCCGAAGCACCCCGAACTACTTTCCTCGAGTCCTCTGACTGGACCCCGCGGTTACGCTCTGGTGACGTCTCCTTTCGGAACGGCAGCCTTGCCCTGGCTTTGGGACCGAGACAGTGAGAGAGAGAGGGTCGAATAGGGCCCGTCCCGCGGGCGGAATGGCCAAATCGGAATTGCGGAGTACCTCTTTGTTCTCTGATTCGCACGAGCGCGGACGGGGATGTTGATCAAATAAGATAGACGACAGGGTATACTTGCAGGGTAAAACAAAACTGAAACCAAACGATGCACAAAATTTTCGTAGAGAAGACAAGGGGCTACCGCGAGGAAAAGAGGGAGGGGGGGAGGCACGCAGGACAAGAGAACGCGGCGAAGCTTATGGCTTGGTGCAATCTCAGAACGAAGGTGCCCATTCATCTTCCTCTTCTTCGGGAGTCACGGTCGGGTGTCCAGCGAGGATCTTCTCGACGTTGCGGTTCCGCAGCGGCGAATCGGAGAAGAGGGCGCGAATGAGCCGAACAATCTCTTGAGGCGAGAAGTCGACGAGGTGGCCGTGGTCAAACAGGAAGAGGATGTCGGCCTGCGAGCGATCGCAGCCAAAGTCAGCGAAAGCACGCGAGCAGCAGAGGTCTGCAGTGAGCGGATGAGAAACATGACTGACCATCGAGGCCTCGAGAAGCTCGCTGAGGAAAACAAACTTGAACCAGATTGGTACTTCGCGACCGACCGAAGTCTAGGTTTCGGAGCTCTGGTGAGTACACGAGTCCGCACAAGATTGTGAGTGAAGAGGACACACCTCGCTTCCATCAAAGAGGCTCTCGAGCTCGTGCAACATCTTGCACAGTCGGTTCAGGCGGATCGATTCTTCCTCGGAGATGTCCGTCTGATCCTCAATCTCGTCGAGGACGCGCAAGAGGACTTCGTTGACGAGACCTCCGAGCGTTGTATAAAGTGCGGTTGGTGTCATGACAGGCTACGTAATGGCAGACCGTCAGTACCGAGAAGAACCGGAGGGTCGCAAATAAAAATGCCGTACCTTCCACACGAGAGCGAGACGTTGCAAGGTATGCGTGACTTGCTGCAAAGCTCGTTCGCACGCTGTATATCTCGAGTCATCTGAAGTGCGGAGGAACCCTCCAGCTTCGTCGAGACTCTCCATGAGAGCGCCACGCTGGATTGCCTGTGAGATCAGCAACGGGGACCATCACGCCACGGGGTCAGCGTTGCTCTCTTGGCAAGACACCTCAATTGAAAGCTCTTCGCCCACGTACAATCTGTTTCTGTCGCGTATCCCGACCTAGTTGGCGAGTCGCCTCGATCGCAGTTTCGACTTCGGCGGCTTGGGTCGGCGAGATCGAGAGCTGCTTGTCGGCAGTTTTGGATTTCCACAAGCGTTCGACCTCGCGTCCGATCCAGTCTGCATCGTTCGCAAACTGCATACCAATCGCCGGAACGCTCGCGAGAAGGGTCGAATTGTGCACGGCGGCGGTCGCACGGTAGAGAGACAGGAGGGAGACGAAAGTCGACAGCAGCGGGGTCGAGGCGGAGGAGAATTGCGGATGTTCGAAGCTGGAGACAACCGACATCGTTAGCTCAACTCGGCACGGATGACGAGGAAACAGTTTCGGGAAACGCACGAAGGAGAAGCTACAGTGAGCGCCTCGATGAGAATTTCCTCGGCAATTTTGACTATCTCTCGCGACCTCCTCGAAACCATCATTTTCTCCATGCGAGCGGGAGGGGCAGCCGGAGCCGAAGCTTCGTCGGACTGACGTCCAGTAGCTGCAGCATCGATCGGTGTAGTCTCGAGCGTTTGTTGGTGGTCAGGCATCACTCCGTCGGATTCTTCTTCCTCGCCGTCCCACCCCCAACCCTCGGCCGACGCGGTAGAAAGCTTCCGATTGTGAGAGTTCGTAGTCGTTCCTGCTGCCGCTTGCGACTCGGGGCCCGGGACCGAGAGAGGCTGGTCTTCGACGGATCTTGCCAGCGCGGGAGAAGGCGAACGCTCGCCAGAGACGAGTCCAACGGCTGCCGCCGCGCCCGCAGCCAAAGTGGAGATGGCTCCGGCGGCTTCCATGACGAGAGGAGCAACAACGCTGCCCTTCTCCTCGTCTTCCTCCTCGTCATCTTCCTTGCGATCGATTGGCAGCGAGGCGACAGCTCCGGGCTCGGGTTCGGACCTTGGCGACTGCTCTCGATCGCCAGACTCGTCCCATCCCCATCCTACATCTTCTGCTTGTCCAGGTGCAGAAGGCGTCGATTCTGGTCGTTCTTCCAGGTCCTCAGTGGCCGGTAGGCGCTCTTCTGCGACGGGTGGCGGCGTTGGTTCTCCGCCGGAAGTACTGTCGCGTTCCAAGCCCGGTGCCGCTGCTTCTCCAACATCGGTGAAACCATTCCAAGCCGAAGCGTCGTCTTCGTCGTTCGGCACGTCTGCGGCCGGCTCTGCAGCGGGCTGAGCGAGTGCGTCCGGCTGGTCGAGATTGTCCGCGACCGGCTCGGACTCGTCCCCCTCGGTGGTTCGGACGGCGTCGGGAGCTGCTTCGGCAGTGTCCTCGAGGTCAAGATCCCACGGATCATCGGCAGTCGCGTCGTCTTCGGCGAGCCGACGAGGCGAGGCCGTCGCTGCGGGACTAGGAGACGGCGAGCGAGAGACGACGGGGTCCATAACAGCGCCCGACGATGCGGCGGTGTCGGCAGCCGCAGTAAATGACGGCTCCGCAGGCGATTCGCTTCGGAAGGACGTATGTGCTTCAAGTCGACTCCACGTTGCGGGTTCGACTTGTGGTTCGGGGAGTGCGTCGGCGTCAGGGTAGAACGTATGGTCCGCGGGTCGAGACGTTGCCGCGACGAGATCGGCGTCTTGGGCCGGGGTCGACTCGAAGACGGGTCGTTCTTCGACGTGCTGGACGGTCGAGTCGTCGTGCGGTGCCGGTCGTTCCAACTCGTGCTGGACCGACGACTCGTCCGCCTCATGTTCGGGTTCGCGCGATCCTTCTCCCTCGAGAATCTCGGCGCCTTGGTCAGTCCCTCCGTCCTCGAGATCAAAGCCCCACGCATCGGATTTGTCAATGACTTCCGGCGAGGACATCGCTCGCTCGCCAGCGGTGCCTCGAGAAGAGTTGCTCGACGACATCGGTTCGACCAAGACGGTATCCGAATGCGGCGGCGACAGAGGACCGCCGTCTTCCGACGACCGTGGAGACTGGTCGTCGAGGCGAACGTGACCGTCAGGGGTTGCGTTCACGCGCGACGGGTCGAAAAGGGTTTCCTCGACCGGCAACTCGCGAGCTTCGCGATTCGAAGCTCGTTCGTCAGGCGCGAAGGCTTCTTGTCCGACGAGTCCCGAGTCGACAGCCTCGTCCCCGGGAGCTTCAATTCCCCAAAGGTCGTCGGGCGCTCCCGGCCCTTGCAGCAGATCAAGAATTTCTGAGTCGTCGGCCGAGACAGAGCTCGCTTCGACGACTCGCTCCTCTCTGGCATCGTGGGCGACATGCGAGGGCTCAGGATCGTCCGAGTGGGGCAGTGGACTGGGCAATAGCGTATCCGCGTGGTCCAGAGGGGTTTCATCGAAAGCGGCGAGTCGGCGCCCGTCGTTCGCCAGTTGCGCGTCGTCGAAACCGGATCCGGCAGCATCGACCGGGAACGGTTCGTGTTCCAAGTCCTGTCAAGATTTCAGGAAGAACCCATGAGCTGGTGCTGAGGCGCAATGTGCCGAACCGACTCACCTCGGCGCGAGCCGTCAAAGCCGATGCGGCGGTCAAAGGTTCGTCCACCTCGGGTTCATCGCGCTTGTCCTGTTGACCAAAGTCATTCATAGTCTGATCTTGCTCGGGTGAAGGACCAGCAACGGGAGTAGGAGAGATCAAAGGAGAGACGGTAGGCTGTTCACAAAGGAAGGACGAGAAAATGAGTACCTGTACGCCGTGTTGGGACGGGCATCCGAAACGGATCTTACGTCGTCTGATTTCGATGCGCCTTGAGCTGTTGTAGGGGTGATGGCAGACACTACTGCTTCGTCCATCGGCTCGGGCGAAACTTCTTCTCGTCCGAGAGCCAATGTCGGGTCTTCCTCCACGTTCCAGCCGTCTTCGTCTTCATTTTCGTCCTCGTTCTCACGTCCAAGATTCACGACTTCGTTCCCTTGCCCCTCCTCGGCCGACTCGAGCGCCGGGGTGGACGCAGTCAAAGTCGTCGGTTCAGGGATCTGGGGCGATTCCGCCTCGAGCCTGGCCGACGCTTGTTCGAGCGCCGGCGCGTGTCCCACCTCGGCGTCGTCGAGTGCAGGCGTCGCAGTCGCGAGGGCCGCCCCGGACGTGTCTTGCCCGTCTTCGAGTTCGTGCTTCGGCGCAAGTACTTCGTCGTCGAATGGCTTGTCCTCTTGAACGGCTCGGGTCTCGTCGTTCGTCGGCGACTCACCGGTGTCCCATCCATGGCCATCGACATCGACATCGACGACAGAGTGGCCTTCTTCCGCGACATCGAGGGCGGGCGTCGCAGCTGGGACCGGCTCAGGATCGGGAACCTCGTCGGCGCCGTCGTCGTCGTCGTCGTCGTGGTTGGAACGCTCGTCCTCGTCGTCGAGACCCCAACCCGACTCTCCTTCGTCGACAACGTGACCTTCTTCCGCTTCGTCGAGAGCGGGGGTCTCTACCGGGTATGCTTCGAATCGAGGGCCCTGTAAGAGATCCGCATGCGACTGCGCTTGTCAGTTATCGCACCCTCGCTTCCGAGAGCGAGCGATTCGGACAACCGGGTTGGAAAAATTCTCTCCTGCCACTCACGTTTTCGCCCTCGTTCAGAACGGGTGGCTCCGGATCGAGTTCGTTCACGACGATCGGACCCTCTGCCGTAGCCAACGAGTGGCGGTGTACCGTGTCCGTGTCGATGGGAAGCTCTCGCGTCTCGTCGACCGACTCGTAATGATGATCGACACGGGTCACCGTTGCTTCTGCTTCTGCCGACGCACCCGACGAGTCTACCTTCGTTGGCTCGTCTCTGTGCTCGAAAGGTTCGTCATCGATCGGTACACCAGTCGACACCTCGGGTTGTACCTGGAGAGAGAAGCCAGACCATAAACTCATAGATCAGTTTTTCTGCGTACGTATAGCTGACCCGCTCCCCGCTCCCGAACCTACTATCTCGAGAGAGACCCGGGATTTCAAGAGAAAGAAAGAAAGAACAACCGGCCTCACTTGTAAAGGTTCTGCGCCGATTAGGTCCGAAACGACTTCTAATTCTTCAAGTTCGACCATCGCATCTGACTCGTCGTGGGCGATCGGGGAACCACGACCATCCGATCGTGACGGCGAAACGAGCTCGACCGGCTGCAGCTGCGCAGACGCAGGGGCAGGCGCAGGCGGCGAAGTCGGTTCTTCGAGACCAAGCTCTTCGACTCGCTCGGTCCCAACGTTGTCGTCGTCGAGTCCCCATCCTTCTCCATCGTCGTCGACCGCAAGGGACAATGAAGAGGTATCCTCAGCCTCGACCTTGGCGTCGAGAGGAGCTCCTGCAACTTCTTCTTCTTCTCGTTGTTGTTCGTCGCCGCCGACGATGAGCTCCCGGGTCGTAGTTGTCGTCGGGACAGCGGCTTCGTCCATTACGATGGGTGGTAAGATGTCTGACGATTCGACGACGACTTGGTGAACTACGAGACGGGGCGAATGAGGAGGAGCAGGAGGAGGAGCAGGAGCAGGAGCAGGAGGAGTAAACTCGGCGGCGGCGGTGAACGAGTGTCGGTCGACGTGGTCGTCGTCGTCGTCGAGCTGTACCGCTCGAGTGGTTGAAGGCGGTCCTGACAAAGTGGGCACAACGGTAGACTCGATCTCGACTTCGTCTCGGACCGGCTCGATTCCATCGTCGTCGAGTGGCGACGGGACAGGCGATCGTTCCGACTCGTCGACGGGCGAGGGACTGAGATCTTCGAGCTCGTCTTGATCGAATCCCCACGCGTCTTCGCCTTCGTCCGCATCATCTTCGTCGACTTCGTCCGCCGCCGCCGACTCGAGGTGGTCGTCGTCGGGGGCACCGGTCGTGATGACCTGAGGTGGGGCGAGACTCGGGGAGAAAGAGTAGGCAGGAGCGCGAGACAGGCGTGCTGACGATTCGGACGAGATGGACGAAATCGATGCCGAAGGAACGTGCGTTGGTGGCGCCGCCGGGCGAGAAATCGGACCGCCCGTGCCCGTGGGGACATTGAACGCCGCTTTTGCGGGGGACGCAGGTGGCGACAAGGCCGCCGATCGGGTTGGGGGGGATGCCAACAGTTGAGAAACGGTGGGCTCCGGGGCCGCGACGACGGAAGGCTGAGACGGAGAAGGAGTCCGAGCCCGCGGCGACGCAGTGGCGTCTTTCTCGTTGTCGTCGTCATCGTCACCGAATCCCCACGCGTCGTCGTCTTCGTCTTCGTTGCCGCCATCTCCGAACCCCCAGTCATCCCCACTCTTGTTGCCCCCTTCGTCCTCGTCCATGTCTCCGAGATCAAAGCTCGCTCCTCCCCTCAACCTGAGCACGACGTGAGCCTCTCCTCCTCCTCCTCCTTCTGCTTCTGCGTCTTCTTCTTGCCCTTCGTCGTCGACGTCGTCGTCGTCGGAATCTGAATGGCATAACCCTCCTCCTCCCCTCAACCTCATGGCCTCGTGTTGTTGACCATAGCCGTAACTTCCATACCCACCTGCGCCGCCGTGGTGCGACGAGTACCCGTCTCCTCCGAGTCCTTCCACCTCGTTCTCGTACAACGACGACGACGACGAAGGCGCCGCCGCGGGCGATTCGTACCGCTCAGGAGGAGGAGGAGCACGACGAGGAGGACCCCCTCGTTGTTGCTGCGAAACATGATACGGTTGTGCAGCAGCAGCAGGCGGTGCATACTGCAAGGGTTGTTGTGGTGGGGGTAGGGGTACACGTTGTTGTTGTTGTTGTTGCGAACCTCGAGTACCGGTCGGAGGTCCGTAGTTGGGGGGATCCGGAGCAAAGTACGCGGGCGAAGAAGCAAGAGGTTTCGAACCCGAAGAGCCACCAAACAGGTCTGCGAGGAGTGGGTCGTTGGCCGGGAGGTAAGAAGAAGAAGAAGACGATGATATCGATGGTGAACCCGCCGCCGCAGCTCCTCCTCGTCCTCCTCCTCCTCCTGCGACGATCCCGATCCCGGGAAACGGCGAGTACGGGTTGACGTGGGTCGGCGGTGGCGATACGAACCGTTGTTGAATGTGGTTCAGGACGGGTCCGTCTTGATTGCGCGAGGGAGGTCGGGGCGAGATGGTCGTCGACCGCGGGTACGACGTTGCCGCCGCCGCGGAAGGCGGTACTCCACCAAACGGAGAAGTGAGGGGAGCGGGAGGTGGAGGGACT
Organism: Sporobolomyces phaffii; assembly: GCA_037042985.1. Classification (NCBI taxonomy): domain Eukaryota; kingdom Fungi; phylum Basidiomycota; class Microbotryomycetes; order Sporidiobolales; family Sporidiobolaceae; genus Sporobolomyces; species Sporobolomyces phaffii. The sequence continues at coordinate 140,123 of JAWNFN010000006.1, read as the reverse complement.
GTCGACTGTCGCGGGTAAGAGGGAGACGCTCTCGATTGTACAGGTGGGATGCTGTTTGTCGGAGGCGGTGAAAGAACTCCATGCCTCTGCGGAGGCGGCGGAGGAGGAGGAGGAGGAGGAGGAGGAGAGAGAACAGACCTCGGCGGAGGTGGAGCAGTCGCAGCTGCGTGCGTCGAGCGAGCTTTGACGAGTCCGCGAGCTGGCGGCGGCGCGTAAGGCGAGGTCGATTTCGGAGGCGGCGGAACTGGGGCGCCCGGGACGACAGCAGTTTGCAGAACTGGTGGAGATAGGACCCGCGGAGGAAAGTGCTCCGAAGAGGGCGACACAGGCGGAGCAGGGTATCCCAAAGACATGGCATGCCGAGGAGGAGGGGGAGGGGGCGGTGCGAGCGGTTGTGCGACGGGCGAAATTGGTCGCATGCTCGGCGGTGGGAGCGGAGGGGACAAGGCACCTTGTAATCTCGGAGGTGGATGAGCGTAGCCTGAAGACTGACGAGGAGGAGGTGGAGGGTTTTCGAAAGCCGTCGATCGCGGCGGAGGAGGAACGGGCATAGCGTTGACTCTAGGTGGAGGAGCGGAGACTTCGACAGGCGAGGCGGTCGTTGAGTCCCTCAGAGGCTGCCCCGTCGGTGCTACGGGAACAGGTGGGGGTAAAGTCGAAGCTGCTTCCCCGGGCACATTCGACGTCAACGAACCGAAACGAGGTTCATTCTGCGGGAGGTTATCCGTACCGACGGTGTTATCTGCTGCAACACGCTCTCCGCCGTCGATTGTTGCACCGTCGGCGGGTCCGAACCGAGGCAGGGCGTAGTCGTCCTGCGCGTAGGACCGTGGAGGGGCGTGATCGAGCGGTGCGAAGAATCGAGGTGCCGGCGGTGGAGGTGGTTGAGGCGTAGGTTCGAACTGTGTGCACAAAGCATAGCGCAGGGCAAGAAACTCGCGTCAGTGGGGGCAAGTGTGATGACGAGAGCGTTTCGAGCCTGGGCGCCGGGAGTAACACTCACGTCGCCGATTTGAGGGGTCGTCTCCAACTCGTACGAAAGCTCTTCCTCTTTCACGACGGGTCCGGCCGCTCGTCGCTCGTCGTCATTGTCGAGCTCCTCCTCCTCCTCGTGTTTGACCTCGACAAGGTCAGGTTCAACGACTTGGACCGTCACTCCTGTCGTTGTCGCATCGGCCGAACCCGATTCGAGCTCGCTTGCGACCTCGTCGGATTCGGCTTGTTCCTCGCGCTTGATGAACGGTTTCTCATCTTCCTCGTCTTCCTTCTCTTCGAGCGCTCGACTCGTCAGCCGTCCAACCGCTCCCTCTTCTTCTTCTTCTTCTCCTCCTCCTCTTCCTCGAAACTCTTCCTCGTCCTCCTCCTCCTCCTCCTCCGTCTTGATCTCGACCTCGTCCGGTTCGGGTATCAACATTTCGACCCCCTCGGACCGTACCTCTTCGAGCGGTTCGAAAATGTCGGTCCCGTGGTCAGCGATCGTCTGCTCTGCGCGTTCGACGACCTCGCGCCGCTCGTCGCCGTCGTCGTGCTCGACAGCGTGCGTGAACGAAGCTGCCGACGGGATCGAGATAGGTCGAGGCGACAGGATCGGAGTTCCGTGACTACCGCCTCCGCCACCGTCTCCGACTCGTCCTCCAAACGACCCCGCCGCGTTCGAGTTTGAACGGTTGTGGTGTTGGAGCAAAGCGAACGGGTCGAGTTGGGACGGAGTCGTCGAAGTCGAGATTGGGGGCAATGGTGGTGGCACGAGGTCGTCACCCTGGAACATGGGCGGCGGGCTCGGACTCTGGCGCGGGAGGACGATGCCGCCGCCGCCGCCGCCGCCCACGCCGGGGTTGAGGTTCGTGATTTTCGACGCGCCGAGTTTGAGTCGATTCTTCCGGCCGCCACTTGTTGCCGCCGCTGCTGCCGCCGTCGTTGGAGCAGCTGCCGATGGTGGCGCCGGCGCTGGCGGTAAAGGAGGAGGAGGAGGAGGAGGAGGAGTCGCGACCCGTTTCGAGGCGCGGGGAGCGAGTGCTTCTTCGAGCGTCATCTCGCGCTTGGCTCCCTTCGGCACCGTCTCCAACTCTGTCCTCCTATTCGTCTTGTTCTTGTCCTTCTTGTATCCCTTGCCCTCGGATCGGTCTTTGTCTCCGTCCTCTTGACCCGTACCATAATCCTCGCCTTGTCCCGAGTTTGCGCTGCCTTCTGTCAAGCCCAACTCGAGCCCTCTCAAGAGTCCCTCCATCTCTTCCTCTTCGCGCACTTCAACGTCGACGAGTTCGCCGCCGTCCGGGTTCGCCCAGTCCCAATGCTCGACTTGGGTCCTCACCCTCGCCAACGCGCGGTCTCCAACCGCCCTCGCAAAGTGTTGAGGGATCGACCTCGCCCACGTCGAAACGACGTGAGACTCTTCCGACGTCAAAGAAGAAGTAGAAGTAGAAGTACCACCAGGGAGGAACGCAAACAGGTTGAGCGAGGGCAAGACGGACTGTTCAAACTTTGTCGTCGCACGCGAGACGAGCTCGAGGTACGCAGTCAGGTCGCGACTCGAGGACGGGAGCGACGGCACGAGGTGCGACGCGATGATGTGGGATTGGAGCGACGGCGTCAACGATGCGGTGAAGAGCGCCGTGTAGCGCGAGCCCGAGCCCGAGCCCGCCGGGGACGAGAAGAGGGAAGAATGAGTCGTAAAGAACGAGAGGAACTCGGTGAGCGTTGCGAGTGGATCCTCCTCGTCTTCTGCGCGTCCGTCGTCACCGTTTGTCGGCGGTTCCGGGGTGAGAGTGACGGTCTGGAGACCGTCTTGGGTCGAGTGTTGCGGGTATGCGAATCTCAACCTGGTCGGCTTTTTCTGGGGCGAGGGTTCGGTGCGGTCGGTGCGGCACTCGATAGTCCCGTTCGCTTCGAGGAACGGCGCGATGAAACCCCTCAAGAGTTGCTTCGAGACCCTCGCGAGGAGGGGTTCGACTTTGCTCTGCGTGGCGGTCAACTGGGCGAACTCGTCGAGCGCGACGAGGACATTCTCGAGCGCGATTTGGGGTCCTTCGGGTGCCGCTCGCAACTGCGACTTGAGCGTGAGGCGTGTAGGACTCGCAGGCGCGAGGCCAAAGTCGAACGCGTCTTCAAACGTGGTTTGCAACGCGGTTCCGAGCCGGGTTTGTTCGTCGGCGTGCCACTTGACAAACTGCTTCCACTCGTCGGTCTGTTCGATCCAGTCTGGCGCGCCTCGCTCTATGGCGTGGATCGAGTGTCGGAGGTCGTCGAGCGCGCGCGGGTACAGGTCGCCGCTCGTGATCGAGTCGGACAGGGTTGCGATCGTCGAGTGGAGCGCGACGAGCGACTCGAGGAGGTCGACGCAGTGTCTCGAGCGGGCGTGCGCGGTCGCGAGGTCATGGTGCGCCTCGAGGTGCGACACGAGTCGAGGCATGAACGCAGCATCGTCGAGTTGGTCGTCGTTGTCGAGTTTGACGAGTCGCTCGAGGTGGGTCAGCTCAGCGTCGTCGGTCTCGAGTTGTTGGACAAGGTGACGGCCTTGGGCGAGTTGGTGGGTGAATGTGGGCCACTCGGTGCGCATGAGTGTGAGGGTCGAGTCCTGCACGTCAGCGGGGGAAACTCAGCAACGTCCGACACGCGACGAAAGGGACGGCGAGTGGGGACGGACGTTGACCGAGTCAATCTCTTGCTGTATCAGGTCGTGCACGGCGTGGGCTCTCGGCGGCTGGGCAGAGGAGTCGAGCGAGACGGCGAGGGTCGGAGAGAGTTGGTCTGCGCCGATCCGACTCAGGAACGATCCCAAGTCGACTTCTGGTGGCCGCATTGCTCGAGGGCGTTTCCTGCGTGAGTTCGAGTCCCCCTTCCGAAAAGGGTCTGAATGAGGAGAGAGACTCAGAGGGAATTCCCGCTTCGTCCGCGCCAAACTCGCGACTCGACTCTCTCTCTCTCTCTCTCTCTCTTCTCTCTCTCTCTCTTATCACTCGGTTTACTCATCATGACGGATTCACACCTCGCCGTCGGTTCGTCCCACGTGTGGTTCCCGTCCGAAGCGGCTGCGCGTCCAGCGACGCTTATCGTCTCGCGCACTTCGGGCCGCATCGTCGACATCCTGCCCCGCAAACTCGCCCCCGATGACCTCGCCGACCTCGCCGTCGCTATCGACGACTACGTGGACGCGCGCGACGATTGGATCCTCCCTGGCGTGAGTTGCCCCCCCCGCCCGCCCCCCACTTGTCACCTTCTCACCTTGCCTTTGTCTAGCTCGTCGATTGTCACGTTCACCTCAACGAGCCGGGCAGGACAGAATGGGAAGGCTTCAGAACCGGCACCATCGCAAGTCGTCGTCTCTCTCTCTCTCTCTCTCTCTCTCTCTCGATCGAGCTCACGTGGGGAAGCCCTCATTTCTCACGCTCTGCCAAACCCCCCGTGTAGGCTGCGGTATCGGGAGGAGTCACGACCCTGATCGACATGCCCCTCAACGCGATCCCTCCAACGACGACCGTCGAGAACCTCCAACTCAAACTCGACGCCGCAAAAGGCCAGTGTTTCGTCGACGTCGGGTTTTGGGGCGGCGTCATTCCGGGAAACGAACAAGAGTTGAAACCCCTCGTCCGAGCCGGCGTCAAGGGGTTCAAATCTTTCTTGTGCGAGAGCGGAGTCGAAGAGTTTCCCAAAGTCGACGAGGATCAAGTTTTGGTCGCTATGAAACAACTCGAAGAAGCAAACTCGCTGTTCCTATTCCACGCCGAACTCGAACAACAGGGACAAGGACAAGAAGAAGCAGGAGGAGGGGAGGGGGACCCTACTTCGTACTCTACGTTCCTCGCTTCGCGCCCTCCTTCGCTCGAAGACTCTGCCATCTCTCTCATCCTCCGGTGTCAACGACTTCACCCTACCTTGCGAACCCACATCGTTCACCTCTCTGCCGCTTCGGCCCTCGAAACCCTCCACCAAGCTCGTCAAGTCGAACAGCTGCCGATTTCAGTCGAGACGTGTTTCCACTACCTGTGCCTCGACTCTGACCGGGTCGAAAAGGGCGAAACGTTGTTCAAGTGTTGTCCACCGATCCGAGACGACGACAACCGAGAACGGTTGTGGAGAGGTTTGGTAGACGGTACGATCGATTTCGTCGTGTCGGACCACTCGCCGTGCGTGACAGAGTTGAAACACCTCGAACGAGGAGATTTCATGAAAGCGTGGGGAGGGATCGGAGGGTTGGGATTGGGGTTGAGCCTCTTGTGGTCAGAGTGTCGGAACCGGAGGATCGGCATGGAACGAGTAATCGAGTGGACGAGCGAGAGACCGGCGAAACAAGTCGGGTTGGAAAGGACAAAGGGCGGGTTGTTCGTCGGTGCCGACGCAGACTTTGTCGTGTTTGATCCAGAGGCAGAGTTCACCGTACGTTTTTTTTTTCGTCGGGGCGAGAGTAAAGTATCCGAGTGGGGGGCAAAGAGCTCACGTCCCGTCCTTTTGGTTGGTTTTTCCGATGACAGGTGGACAAATCTTCGTTGCACTTCAAGAATCGAGCCTCGCCGTACGAAGGGATGAAGCTCAAAGGGATCGTCAAGGAAACTTGGTTGCGCGGTCACAAAGTGTGGGACCGCGAGCTCGTCGTCCAGTCGTCGTCGTCGATGCAAGGAGAGCAAGGAGGAGGAACCGGACTCGTGGAGCGAAACGTTCCGAGAGGTCGACTCCTACTGTAGAAAGAAGAAAGAGAGTATTCCGGGCCCACAAGTCTAGTTCAAGGGGGAAAAAAGAAACAACGTCGTCCTACTGCGAAGTCGATCCTGCACGGCGTTCGCGAAAAGGAGCACCTGCCCCCCAATCTTTCACGAGGCTGTCTTTAGTCTGACTATACCCAGGGGATATTGAAGCGGCCGCTCGTGCTTCTCAGGGTTTCGATTCGCCTTTTCAGGGTGAAATGCACGTGACGTTCGCTCGTCCGGACCGAACGTTGGGAAGTAAACAAAAGTAAACCCAAGCTTGTACTGTAGAAGGGCGAAAAGAAAAAGAAACCGTCCCGGTAAATTGCTCACTGGAAAGAGGAAAGCACGTGCACGAGCGACCGATAATTTTCCGAGAGATTGATGCAGTGAACCAGGCCTGCTACTAACTCCCCCCCCCCCCCCCCCCCCAACGGCGCACGTTCAGTCGTTTCGTTTTTTAACTCGATTCTGTTTGCCTGAGCGGGATCGATCAAGTGTGAAAAAACTGTAGTCAAATCGAGTGGCGCTGGGCCCGTTGCGGTACAATGCCTGACTCAAGGGCGCAGAATCGCCCGGGAGACCGAGGGACAAGGTTGGAGAGTGAGAAAGAGAAAAAGAGAGAGAGTGTGAGAAATGGTTTTTCGGAAAAGCCGCAGGGCGAAAGTCGATAACTAGCTACAAACGGGGAAGAGAAGGGCGAAATTGTGATTTGAGCAGAGTGCCAGACTGAGACGAAGCAAACGGAAACGAGGTTGTTCGAGACTAAAGAGAGCCGGAAGAAAGACAGAGAGGGAAGAAGGGAGGGGGGGAATGGGCGAAATTCGCTACTGCTGGGGTTGAAATGCGTTCGCAAAAAAAAGGGCGGTAAGGGAGGAGGAACGAGTCTGGAAGTAATGGACACAGTCGCACGGGATGTCTGGGTATATAAACTCGAGGATGCGGGTTAAGATTTGGGAGAGCTTTGGGTACTCGAAAGGAGCAGAAGGGGGCATGGGCATTTAGTTCTTCTCGGACTCTTGAGCGGGTTCGTTGTCCTTCTCGGCCTGCGAGTCGCTGCTGTCCTGGGTATTGTTGTTGCTATTGTTGTTCGAGGTGGGGGTAGTCGTCGAAGGTTGAGGAGACGACGTCGAGTCGTTTGACGTAGAAGGATCCATAGCAGGAGCCGACGGATCCGACATGCCCGTCTTCGCTCGAACCGTTTCGAACACCCTTAAAGGGAGGGAAGGGAGAGAACAGGCGTCAGCTCTGGGCAACCGAAAGAAGATGACTAAGGGGGCGTACTTTGTGAGTTTCCTCCTCGCTCCGAGCGCGGAGACTCCGCGTTTCTCGAGATCGGCATCACTCATTTGTACCATCTCCTTCCACCCAATGCCCTCGAAGTTTGGAGTGTACTTGTGCAACCTGAGACTCCTCAACCACGACGGCGTGTCTCCGAGGAGCGAGAAGTCGAGCGGCTCGTCCGGGTTCGAACCCGATCCGGACGGGAGCTGCGACGCGGTCGACGAGTTACCCGACCGGTGCGACGTCATGGCGAACGAGGTCGGCGAACGGTCGTGCGGACGCGGCGAACGACGAGGAGAAGGCATCCCTCCTCCTCCTCCTCCGAACGCGCCCATGCCGAGTCCATAGTTGTTGTTCGCACCCCCTCCATTCAGTCCGTTGCCGCCGCCGCCGAGTCGAGGACTGATCTGTTGTTGACCCATGATTTGACCCGCGAGTGCCGCCATGTTCGGACTGAGGTTCGCACCGGTACCCATCATGCCGAGTCCTCCCAAGCCCATGGCGTTCATGCCTCCGGTCGCGGCCGAGTTTGGCGACAAGCCCGCGAGCGTCTGCAGCTGTTGCTGCTGCTGCATCATCTGCTGTTGGAGGGCGATGAGCGACGCGAGCTGTTGCTGAGCTTGCTGTTGAGCCGAAGGTGAACCGAGTCCTGAAGGCAGCGTCAAATTGGTCCCGAGTCCAATGTTGGCAAAGTGATCGTTCCCTCCTCCTCCTCCGCCTCCGCCGAGAGCGTTGAAGTTGGACGAGTGTCCGTATTGTTGTTGTTGGTTGAGGTTGGAGGCGTAGTGGTGATTCGACGAGGATGAGCTCGATTGTGCGAGTTGGGGAGCGTTCTGCAACCTCCAGTTTTGTTGGGCTTGCATCGCCGTCTGCTGCAATCCCGGAGAGTTGAGAGCGCCGCTCGATCCGACCCGGGATCCACCTCCTCCTCCCGTCGACTGTTGCTGCGATTGCGAGTTGGAACCGTTGAGACCGGGCGAGGGCAACGACCCGAGTCCGAGCGAGAGGGCCGATTGCTGCATGTTCTTCAGCTGTTGAACGGCTTGGAGTTGGTCCTGAACGCGCTTCTGCGCCGTCGCAGCCGAAGACTGGAACGCGTTCTCCTTCGTCGAGTCGCCGTCGTACATGCCGCTGAGAGCGCCTCCCGAAACTCGAGCCGACCTCCGGAACTTGCGCACGTCGTCGAGCACGATACCTCCGTTCTGACCTTGTTGACTCTGACTTTGGTTCTGGTTCTGGTTCTGGTTTTGCCAGCTGCCGAGGCGTTGGCCGAGCGAGTCGAGGTTCGGGTTGGGCGAGTTGCCGCCAAAGTTGCCCGGTTCCATCGTTTCGCCATTCTTGCCAAACATGGGCACGAGCGGGGTGTTGACCATCGACGCCCAGTTGCCACCAACGAGGGGCGAAAGTTGATTCTCGGCGCCGGAGTAGGACGAGTCGAGCGCCGGGGAACGAAGGTACGATTGAGAGTTGGCGGCGTTCAAGTTGGACATTTGGGCTGCATGCGCGAAGTTTGGCGGCCGTTCAGCTCGATTGAGAGTCAAAAGACGAGAGGCAGGCACTAGAGCTCACAGTCACCGGTACTGCCCGTACTTTTGGGTCGCGGGCTCGGGCTCCTCTCCCGCACAGTTTCCTCCTTGCTCCACAACGGGCTCCTCAGTCCTTCTCCCGTACCTCCACCGCCGACTCCGAGACCCATTCCGCCCGAGTTGCCGAGCAAGAGATTCGCGGGGGCCGAAGTCCTCGCGCTCGCCTTGAGCTTGGCACGCTGCGCCGCGAGAGTCGACTGAGCCGCGATCGCGTGGTCGTCTGGGTTCGGCGAGAGGTACGCCTCGTTCGCGACCGTGTTTGGATTCTGACCCGGACCGAGCGACGATCTGGCGAATTGACGGATCATGGGCGACGAGGGGGATTTCAACCCGAGGGTCGACATTTTCTGCTCCATTTGCGCTTCGAGCGAGACTAGCAGAATCATGACGAGAGGGGCCGGGGAAGGGGAGGTGTCAAGATCGAGGCTCTCGACACACTGAAGGAGAAGCGAGAGAGAAAGGATGAGAGAGGCTCACGTTGACTTGGGTTGGCCGGGCTCAAAAGCGCGGCTTGGGTCGGGTCAGACCTCGCCATTTGCTGCAAGACGGTGATGAAGAACCTCATCTGCATCTGAGTCGCACTTTGCAAGAGCGAGTACAACGCCGCGGTCCGCTCGGCCTCGGACAGGACGCGAAACCACTGTTCGATCGCCGAAAGTTCTTCTTTAAAGTTTGTATCGAGCGATGCCGCTGCCATCTCTTCGAGCGTCGCTTCGTAGTGTTGCAGGTCTTCGAACCACCGGTCGATAGCTAGATCCAGATATGCGCAACGAATTGTCAGTTCTTGCAAGCGCAAAAGGGGCAAAGGCGGTATCTTGCGCGAAATCACGGCGTACCTTCGGCTATGAACGGGGCGAGAACCCGACGAAGTGAGGGAGAGCGGGCGAGAGGGCATCAGCGTCAGCACCCGTGCGAGATGGGGTGAATGAGCCATGGCGGAACTTACTCTCTGCCGAATGAAACACTCCCTGACTCTGGTTCATTGGGTTGTGACCCGAGCCGAACCCGTTGAGCCCGCCAGCACCGCCGGTCGAAGCCCTCGCGGGGGACACGCCGCGCAGGGCCGGGTTCGAGTTCGGGTTGGAATGGACGGTCGAGTTTGACGGACCCCAACGCGTCGCTTCCGCCGTGGCCGCGGACGAGGGCGCGACGCCGATCGACGCACGGAACTTTGCGGGCTGGTCGTGCGCGAGTCTGTTCGCGCTCGGCGGGTGCGGGGACGAGGCGCCGGCGTGCGAGAGCGGACGTGGAGATGCGGAAGAAGCGGGAGGGAGAGGCGATCCCGCTCCTCCCCCTTGGTGACTGGATCCGCGCGAGGTCGTGGCAGACATTCCCGAGTGACGCGTTTGCAGTCGATCACGAGGGGAGCAGAGGCGAGAGGCGAGAGGCGAGAGGCAAGTTTCGAACTCGAGGTGGGAGGGGTAGCCACTCAGTAGCGTGCGAGGTAGAGGCGAGGCGAAACAAGGTCGGGGTTGTGTAGCGAGACCTGCTGCTTGAAGAAAGAGGGAAAAAAAACCCACGTCGACGTCGGACGCGTCGCGCACCTCACGTCTCAAGTTTCGATTCCATCCAATGCCACTTTCTCCTGGTCCGAGTCGCAACACATACACAACACAACAACAACGTCGCCACGAGGGTATACACAATCACGCTCATCATTCAAGTCATGACTCCAATTTTGGGGAAATTACGTTCAAGCTCAATACGTACACGACCGAGGACCAGCCTGCGGTGGTTTTGCTTCTTTTGAAAAGTCAAAGAAGTGTCAACAGTTTGATTAACCGTTCCTCGGCGTCCAGTCTTCCGGCGCTGGATACCTTTCGAAAAAATCGTTCCACCGTGCATCTCCATCTCGTTCGGAAATCAGCGACACTCGCCCGTCGTCGTCGTCGTCGTCGTCGTCGTCGTCGTCGTCGTCTATCGAGACTCCTTGGCTCGACACGGCGTGCCGTGGGCCGATCCCGAACCGCCGTTTGAGCCTATCCAATTCTTCGCACCGTTCCCGCTTCTTGTCGAACCACTCAGGTTTGACCACGTTAGGCGTGACGGCCTCGTCCTCGTCCTCCTCCTCTCCCGGTGTCCGTTGCGTCGTCGCCTCCTCGCCAAAGTTGTGCGTCTCGGCGTCCCGGACTACGTCGGCCAATTCCGGCACGTCGAGGAAAATCTTGCGCGCGTTCTCGACCCGGAGCATGTACTCGTCGAACGTGTCGACGACCTCGACCTCGTTCTTCTCATCGTCGGGTCCCCGAGTAGAGGTCGTCGCAGGGGGTACGGACGGTGCGGGAAAGAGCTCCTCGTCGGGCGCGGTCGAAGGAAAGTATTTCGATCGCAGCGCGTCGTTCCGAAACGTCGCTTCGATCGAACCGTACTGTCTGATCAGCGCGAGCGCTTTCCTCGGTCCGAGCCTATTGATTTTCTCCCCCGACACTCCCGACCCAAGTCAGTGATCGGTTTGACAAGAAAGAGAAAGAGAAAGAGAAAGAAAAAGAAAAAGAAATGAGGAATCGAGGGGAGAGGGACCTCACAGGTAGAGTCGATCGGTGAAATCCGTCCCACACAACAGACACCAGTCGATAAACTGTTCCCTATCCAACCCGAGTCCGTCTCGGACGACCTCTGGACTCGTGACGCTCATTCCGTATCCGCCTTTCTTCTTCTTCTGATCCCTCGAGAGCGTCGTCGTCGTCGGGGTGGTATCGATCCTCGTCAACAAGGGCGCCGAGTAGACGACGACGTCAGAGTCCTCCGACACGACGTGTGTCACACCCGTCACGTCCCTCCGGTGATACAACCAGCTGCACACGGCTTCGGCCTCGTGCGGCCGGTCCCGGTTCGGCGTCAAGACGGGGTACCCGAGCGCGGCGATCAAAGCCTTATTTGTCGTCGTCGTTCGTTTCGTTCGTTCGTTCGTTCGTGGAGGGTTGAATAGAAAGAGAAAAAGAAAAAAGTCAGAGAGGATCGAGAGAGGGCGCGAGACCGCGGGGAGGATTCTCTCTCACTTTGACGTCGGTAAACACGTGTTGAGGGACTGAGACGGATCTCGAGAGGTGAGATTTCGACAGTCGAGCCGACTTGGCGACCAACAAGTCGAGTTCGGGATCGACGTCGCATACAGCGAGGGGATCGTGCAGGGGAGGTGAAGGAGGAGGAGGAGGAGGAGGAGGAGGAAGAGGACGCGAGGACGAGGCTGCGACATCGAGAGGAAGGGAGGGACGAGGATCTGCGACGGGGTGTCCGCGTTCGATTGCAAGACGCGAAATTGATCGTGTGGGAAGTTTTTCCGACGAAGGGAAAGGGGACGGCGTTGCGAGGAGGCCTATCGAGTCGTAAATTCGACCTTCCTCGGTCGTGATGAGTTTCTGTGTCTTGGAATAGACCGGGTTGTCCCGGTCCGACTCGAACTCGTCGTACAGCTGCGATAGTGACTTGGGAGAGCCGTCGCCCGAGTCGCTGTCGACGACGAGCGAATGCACGTGCACCGCCTCTGTCGGTCGAATCGTCCGACTCGAGAGGGCCGCCTTCAAGTCGTGGAGGCGGTCGGTCCGGACTCGTTCTGCGTCGGCCCTCGACCTCTGGAGTTGTCGAGCGGTCGTCCTCCGGCGTGCCTCTCTGTCCTTTTCGGTTCTCCTCCCGAGTCCGTCAAACACGACGACGCATTCGATCCCGTGTCGTTCGAGGTCGGTCAGGAACGAGTACCACCCCTTGGCGTACCGGTTCGGGTTCGGTGTTGCCCCGTCGAGCGGCGCAAAGTGGAACTTTGTCGTCAAGAGGTTGCCATCGACGGCAAACTTGGCCTTGCCGAGCGCCGCGATCGATTCGAGGGGTCGAACGCCGTGCGGTACGAGCTTGCGGACAGTCGGCAACAAGTCACGCACGCCCATCCGGGCGCATGGGAAGCGTGGTTTCCACGAGTCGAAGCTTGAACCCCCGCACCCCCGCCTCGGCGCCTCCATATCGCGCGCAACGTACGTACCCTCTCCGCTCCCTCTCGCGATTCTCAACAATCCAAAGGAACCCATCCTGCAGTCGTACAGATTTTCGCCTTTTTTATTTTCTTTTCTTTTCGTCTTTTGTCTTGGCGAGCGACGACGATTTAGAGCTACTTGCCCTTTGGTCTAACCTCGTCTCCGCATTCCCTGATCCACACGCCGTTGCCTCCCTTGGCATGCTCGTTGCCCCCCTCGTCCTCTTCCGAGAACGCGATCGCGAGCCGCTTGCCGTCGCAGCTGAACGCGAGCGCCGACACGGGCGACGGGTACTTTGAAAACTGCCTTAACCGCTTCTTCGCAAACGGGTCCCACAACGACACGGTCGAGTCGCCTCCTCCCGTCGAGAACGTTCCATGTCTGTTTTAGCGTACCCCGAGTCAGCGGTGCTTTTCTTCCCTCCAAGAGAAAAGGGGAATACCCCCCCTCAGAAAAAGACTTACACTGGGTTGAACGCCAAGCCTTGGACCGGGTAGACGGTGTCGACACCGTCGAGGACCTGCCGGTGACACTTGAACGCGTACTTTTTCGCCTGGACTGCCGAGGCGGGGTCGAAAAACTCGACTGCGACTCGTCCTTCGATCGAAGTCATCGCGTAACCTAGAGAACCCCAGAAGCGTGACGCAACGCCAAGCAGGGTGAGCGGGGGGTGCGGGTTCTCGGGCAACGAAAGAGGAGTCCTTCCCCCCCCCCCCTCTCCCGACACGACGGGAGAGCGATGAGGAGGGACACAGGACCAGGAAGCTGTGTATGTGTGTGGGAAGTCCGTACCAGTATCATCAGGCATGCACGCGATCGCGCGCGTCATGAATTTGAGACTACTCTCGCGCTTGCTCCACACGTCGACGGCCTCGCCGTCCGTCGTGCCGTCCTTGATCGCCTTGGCGAGCGTCTCGAGGTCGTACACGTACACGTGTCGACCTCCCATCGCGACGACGACTTTCGACGGGCTCACGGCGAGCGAGTAGGCCTTGTCGGGCAAGGGCAACACGAGCGGCTTGTCGGACGGCTGCCGCGTCTCGGGGTCGATCGGCGTCACTTTGAGCGTCGAGTCCCACGACCCAGAGATGACGGCCTCTGAGATTTGTTCGGTCGCAGGGGAGAGAGGATTCGAGTCAGGTTCGAGCGCGCGAAGAACGAGCGTAACAGAAAAAAGCGGACTCAGTTGGGGGCAGTACTCGACGCATTTGACCGCCTCGTCGTGCTTGACGATTAGCTGACTCTCCTGCGTGTCAAAATCGACTCTGTGCAACCGGGAGGGATTGATCAGAGGAGACGAGAGACGCGACAGAGAGAGAGAGAGAGAGAGATTGAACTTACGATCTCACTTCGTGAGCGAGCCCGGCGACATACGCGAGCGTGTCCGAGTTGGGTGCCCACGCCACGTCGAGGACGGCGCCGCGGAGTGCGAGCTTGCGCGGCGAAGACGGCGAGTTCAAGTCGGTCAAGTAGACATGCTGTGTAACCCCCCCTCGTCCCACGCCGAGTGAGTCAAGAAGGAGCAGATCTGAAGGAGGGCTTGAGTACTCACTTGGTCCCACGACGCCGTGAGGAGCAAGTCGGGGTTGGTCGGGTGGAACGCGAGCGCCGAGATCGAGTCCCCGAAGTTCGGCAGTTGAATGTCTGGAGCCGCGCGGGGGGGTCAGTCGATCCCGAGTCTCTCGCAGCCTAGCGCGACGAAAGCTCACCCGAGAGGTTGGACATGGTGCGTGGGGCAAATGTTTGATGAGCCAACTTTGAACTTCGCAAACTGCTGTTCTGATGAGATTTGATCTGAAGATTACACTCGTGTACCGGTTCGTTTGCCTCCTCTGTGCACGTGATGGTAGTGCACGGCGAGGAATACAAACAGCGCGACCGCACAGAAACCCGCGACGGCGAGAAATATCAAAAACTCTCCCAACGTGACCGACGTGAACGCCGCCAAATGCCCGAACCGACCGTTACCCTTCCTGACGACCTCGACTGTCAAGATGGCGATCCTCCCGTCCGTCCCAACGCCGTGATTCATCTCGTCGATCGTGACCCGTCCGAGGTACTCGTGCCCGGAGACGGCCCGTACCGACGTCTTGTACTCGGCGCCCGAGACGGGACTCGTGGTCGTACCGCCGTCCGCGAGCGCGATCCGGACGAGTTCGTCGCGACCGAGGTCGTACCCGTTCGCGATGATCGCGTGGTTCTTCGCGAGGTTGTGCTCCTTCGACACGGCCAGGAACCATGCGCCCGTGTTGGCCTACGCAAGTTAATTTTCGTCCACGGGACCCACCGCCCTCGGTCACAGGTCAACTCGTGGCACGAGCGCACGTCATGACAAGCTGAATCATTCCCCGCTGCGCGACGTACCAAAATACCGTTTTGTCGAAACACCCTGAAATGGTTCCCGCCTTGGAACGTCTCGGAGCAAGTTCCGAACGCCGGGTCGTCATAATTGTATCTCAAGAGGGTCGTCTGGTTGACTGCACGGGGAACTAACTCGCCACGTGAATGGCCTTGAGTCATCGAAGGAGGGGGGAGGACATTTACTGACCGAGCTCGTTACCATCCCCGAGGTTCGCCGCCTGGACCGAATCTTTCTCCTGCCACTGAAAACACTGTGCCGAAAACTTGAGCGACGAGCAATAGTCGAGGAACGTATCGTACTCTTCTTGCTCCGAGCTGCTGCTGTTCGTTGGGTCAAAAACGACGACGGCGTTGAGGGGTTCCCCACCTGCCCACCAGTTGTTCCATTTCTGCTCCGATAGACGACGATTGAACAATGAGCCTTTGAAAGAGGGGAACGCGGGGGGACGTACTGTCAACCAAGAACCGCCATTGGTCGTCGGGTTGACGAAACCGAGCTCGAGCAGGGCGTCCGTCGATCGCTTCGAACGAGCTGCTGCTGCAGGGTGCGCGAGCAATGCCATCGCTAAGAATGAGACGAGCGACAGTCCCGCCCACCAGCGCGAACGCGACCGACCGCGGCAGCGCTCCTTCTTCATTTCTAACGTCGGGAAAAGGCGGTGGTCGACTCGACGAGCGTGTGAGAGAACAGCAGGGGAAACCAAAACGCTGCGCTTACACCCCTCCGGGAACGAATCGGGCGACATGGGGGTCAAAGTTAAACGAGGGGGGGGCCCAAACTCGGTCCGCGGCAAGTTTCGGATCTCCTCTGCGAGCGCGGAATCGATCCTTCCCTCGAGCTTGGTTCAACTCGAGCGACGGGGCAAGGCAAGTGCCCTGACTGAAGAGAAACATAAATGTGCGCCTGCATTGGAAACCGACCCAGACTAAATGCGGGAAAGAAAAAAGAAACCCCTCCATTCTTGCTCGTCTCCCTTCCCTCTCTCCCGTTCCGTTCCGGACTTAGTCTGTGAAATTGCGAAGAAAAGGGGAAAAAGGCTGTCAGTGTTTGTTTCGTTCCAAACGGGGGGTGACACCGGGGGAGGGTGGAGAGGGTGTGACAGCTCACAACTGCGACCAAAGAGGGTCCACCGCTTGGCCGGTCGCGAGCAGTTGGGACACTTTTTGCCCTCGATCGAACCCCACCTGTCCTGGTTGTGCGGGATGCACAGCGACTTGGCCCCGGCCGACGGCGCGCGCTCGTCCTCGGCGCCCTCGACCGACTCTGCCGCGCTGCGCTTCTTGATCTCGTCTTCGCACTCTTCGACCTCGCACCACGGCAACGCCGCGACGTGGTTCCGGTTCAAAGCCGGGACGAGTTCCTTCCACTCGTCGACGACCGTGATCGACCGGTCAAACGCCTCGCGCGCCCTCTGGAGCATGTCGCCGTGGATCGTTTCGAGAAGCGCCGGGAGCGACGTCGTGAGGTCCGACAAGGCGAGCGCCTCCTTGGTCCCGTTGTCTCGACGGACCGACATGACGGACTGCTTCTCGAGGTCTTTAGGACCGAGTTCGAGACGGACGGGAACTCCCTGCGAAAAACACAAACAAAACCCTGTTCAATCTCGCAACCCGCAGCAGCAGCGGGAAGGGGGAAACCACCTACCTTGAGTTCCCAATCGTTGTACTTGAACCCAGGGGTGTAGCCTTCCCTCAGGTCGGCTTTGGCCCGGATTCCAGCCTTGACGAGTTCCTTCGCGATCCGGTCCGCCTCGTCCTCGAGGTGTCGTCGTTGCTCCTCGGTCGTCTTTGCCGTGATCCCGACGGGAATGATGACGGCCTGGAGTTGAGCGACGCGGGGAGGGAGGACGAGACCCTTGTCGTCGCCGTGCACCATGACCATGACCCCGATCGAACGCGTCGAGAGGCCCCACGAGTTTTGCCACACCTCGAGCTTGTCCCCGCCCGGGTTGGCCGGGTCCTCGACGTTGATGCCAAACATTTTGGAAAAGTTTTGCCCGAGGCAGTGCGACGTGCCGCCCTGGATTCCGCGACCGGTCGTCGGGATGAACCCTTCGACGGTCGTAGTGTAGAGACCTCCGGCGAACTTTTCCTTCTCCGACTTGACTCCCGGGATGACGGGAACCGCGAGGAGCTCTTCATAGACTCGACGGTAGAGGTCGAGGATTTGGAGTACTTCCTCATCGGCTTCGGCCTTGGTGAGGAACGCCGTGTGACCTTCTTGCCAGAGGAACTCTCGAGTTCGGAGGAAGGGTTCTACCGAAGGGCACGCGCGGGTGAGCATACGCCTGAAAGGCAGGAGGGATCAAGGGAGAAACATACGCGGGTTCTTGAACTCCCAACGAACGACAGAGTTCCATTGGTTGAGCTTGAGAGGGAGATCTCGGTGCGATCGAATCCACTGCGAATAGCAAATTTTCGGGATTGGTTGGCGACCGGGGAACCTTCAAAGAAACTGAGAATGGGCAGTTACCTTGGCGTAGTAAGGGTACATGACAGTTTCGGAAGTGGGGCGGATGGCGATGGGTACTTCAAGCTCCGATTGGCCTCTGCACACCACTCCGAGTGATCAGGGTCGGGTCGCAAAAAGAATCAAGGTGGCGCTGAAACTCACGCTCGAGTGACCCAGGCGACCTCGGGCGCGAAACCTTCAATGTGATCCTTCTCGCGCTCGAGAACGGTGTTCGAGACGAACATGGGGAAGTAGGCGTTGTTAACACCGAGGGCTTTGCTGTTGAAAGTGGAAAATAAACATCAGGTATTGGCCGCAGAAGAGATTTTGAGCGCAGAAACCAACATGTGTCGATCGAACCAAGCTAATGCGCGCGAGCGATACCGATCAGTCCCTGAAGTATACGTGGAGCGGGCAGGGACTCACTCTGGATCTCTTGCCAAATTCCGTAAGACCAAGGCTTGAGAATGTAGCATCCCGAAATGTCGTAGTAGTCGAGCATCTCTCCCTTGATGAGGACCTACACGTTGATCGATATCCACTATCAGCAAACGTCTTCCGTGAGTGCTAGTGGAGCTTCAACGTACCTGTTGGTACCATTCTCCAAACACGGCTTGCTCCTTCTTGACGGTCAACCCGAGTTGAACACCGGCTTGACCCTCGAGCTCGCTCTGCGGCTTCTTGTTATCGGCAGACGCCTTTTGGGCGGCGGCAGCAGGTTTGGGAGCGGCGGCGGCGGGACTGCGCAAGAGTCACACATCCCGAAGATTCGTCCGAGTCAGACCTCGTCCGGGAAACCAGCTTTCGAGTCCGAAGACGCGCGCCAGGTGATCGACAAGAAAAAGGGAAACGCACGGCTCGGCCCCTTTGACCACAAATTCTGCCTCTTTGACGGCGGCACCCTCAGACTTGAGCTGGGCAACGATTTTGTCAAAGTCGGCGGGTGAGAGCGAGAGGGCTTCGGAGGGGTTCGAAGGCGAGGGAACGCTGAGGGCCGAGAGGGAACCGAGCGAGTTGGACTTGATGATGAGGGTCGAAGGCGCGAGTTCGGCGGGGAGGGAGAGGGGAGAAGCTAAAGCGCGAGGGGATTTTCGGCCCGGATCAGTACTGTTCACTTGCTCGAGGAAGAGGGGGGAGGCCAGGGCTGTACTCACCTTGGTCTCGGGTGCGACCGATCAACTTTTCGAGGTCGGCACCGCTCACGGCCCTCATGTCCTTCAATCCGACGCTCGCCGCGAGCGCCTTGGCGGGACCGAGGTTCTTGGCCTCTTCGATCGCGACGACGACGAGCTTGAGGTCTTGCTCGGCGTTGTCGGGGTGCTTCGAGCCCGACTTGGGGTTGAAGAAGTACGACAGAACGGGCGACGCTTCTTGGCCGGGGGCCGAGTCGGCGAGTCCGAGGTTCGCGAGTCGCGAAGTGAGTCCTGCTACGTCCATGGCGAGTTCGGGCAGCGGGGTGAACCGGCGTTTGAGAGTCGGGCGAGTCGACGAGAAAGGCGAAAACTGAACGCGCGCGGGGGCAAGCGGTCGGGCACTGGACAGGCGATAGAGACTGAGCCCTGTACTACTGATCCTGCGGAGAGCCGTCGTGGTTGATGGACGCGAGCGGGAAAGAAGGGTGCACGCGAAAGACAGCGCGCCCGCTCGACCGTCCGACCCGCCGCAACGACCACTCTTGCTCAGGTTTTTTCCCCACGTCTCGCAATCGGCAAGAAACAGCTCGTGACAACACTGCCTGAATTCGACCAAAATAATACAAAAGGTGGAGCGGAAAACTAAAAAGAACCCGGCAATCTCTCGCCGCCAGCGTCCTCTTTCACACGCCAGCGTCGGTAGCAGCCTTCGGCGGAGCCTGGACATCTCCAGCTGTTACCGCCTTGGTTGCGGTCGCGGCCTTTTGGGCGGCAGCGGCTTTCTGGGCGGCCGCTTTCGCGGCCGCAACTTTCGGATCGACCGGGGCCGGCGGTTTCGGTTTTCCGACCAATTTCGGGTCCGCGGGGACCGCCTGCGTGGACAAGAGTCAGTACTGTGCGATGGTACAATATAGGAGGAGGGAGGGGGGGCGTCATTCCTGCCGGCTCACAGCTGCCTGCTCTTCAGCGATTCTCAGTTGATCGTCTCGATTGCCCATAGCTCCATGGATCGCCTTGAGACCTCGGGTGAAACCACGAAGAATTCAGCTCTCGGGTCAGAACGTGACAGTCGTGAGAAGAAATGAGAGCGAGGGGCGCGAGCGAGGGGAAAAAACTCACGTCGATCCTGACCGTTCGATTCTCTCCGCACATTCCCGCGAGACTCAACCTCAAAGCGTCGACTCCGTTCAACCCCCAGCCTCCCTTCGCGACCGACCACGCCGAGATGTCCTCCTTCTTCTCGACTTGGCAATCCGCCTTCTTGAGCACGGAATCGACGACTTCGGGTTTCTCGCACACTTTGCGGTTCAGGGCGTAGTACCTCCCTGCCACGTCTGAGAACAGGACGTCGACTTCGCCCCGCGTCGAGACGCACCTCCACTTGTGTTGCGGGAACGGCCGGGGCATGTACTTGAGGATCGACGTCGAGATCTCGGGCGCGAACACGAGGGCTTGGGCCGGCGTTTCGACCGTGTCGGGACGCGTCGGCAACTCGACCATCTCGTAGATCTTGCCGCGCGCCATGAGAGGCGATCCAACTCCGCCGCGGTAAATGAGTTGAACGTGGAGGACGAGCGACGTCAAGAGGAGAGTTTTCTTCGGGTCGAAGCCGGAACGGTCGATGGTCGGTCCAAGGTCGGAACCTGGCACAAGCCGGACGAAGTCTCCGACGTGGATGAGTTCGGGACCGTACAGAATGTGCGAGTAGTGGAGGAAGCGAGATCGAGCGGGAGCGAGTTGCAGGGCCGAGCGAGAAGTCGCAGGAACGCCAGGTTTCGCGGCAAGGTGAGTTCCGACCGCAACAGTTGGTAGTCTGGCGCAAAGTACAACACCGTCAACGGCTTTCGCGGGAATCGTCGCAGTGGAAATTTGCTTACGAGCGAATCTGAATTGCCGAGAAACACTTTCCAACGCGGTTCGCTCTCCAATACGCGCCGACGACTGAAGGCCACCCTTCGGCTTGGATATTCGTCCACCCTTTCTTCCCACCATCCTTCGTGTACTGATCCCACGTCCAATAGAGTTTGTCCATGTGCGCCGTGTTTGCTGGAACGAATTGTAGCCAGGGCAAAAGATTTTCGATGCGGA
This sequence comes from Sporobolomyces phaffii, assembly GCA_037042985.1. NCBI lineage: Eukaryota > Fungi > Basidiomycota > Microbotryomycetes > Sporidiobolales > Sporidiobolaceae > Sporobolomyces > Sporobolomyces phaffii. The sequence continues at coordinate 119,576 of JAWNFN010000006.1, read as the reverse complement.
CTCCTCCGAGCGCGTCGGACGGGTGCTGACAGAGCAGTTCGACAGAGTACCGTATTTCGGTCTCCTCGGCCTTGCCCTTGATCGTTCGTGCTCGGATGATGCCAGGCCAGCGCGAAAAGTCGGCGTCTCCAATGTACTTCCTTTGATTTCCGGGTGGCCGAGCGAGCGGGACACGACACCAAACGAGTTCGCCGATTCGGGGACATGTTGGGTAGCGAAGGTCTTGCTGTACCTCCTCGACCGAGACGTGCGAAGCAGCTGATGCAGTCTCTGGAGGCGCCGGGGTCATGTACCGTGAGATTTCGTCGCTCGGAGCTTCTGGCGGGTCTTGGCGCACGACTTTTGCGGGCGCCCTCGACTGTCGACCCGACGAAGTCGTCCTCGAACCCGACCCTCGTCCTCCTCCACCTCCATAGTCTGACGAGTACGCCGCCTCTTCCTCGTCGTCGTCGTCGTACATGATGTCGTCTTCGTCATCGTCGTCGTCCTCCCACTCTTTCCCTTTGCCCTTCTTCTTCGCCTTGGCCTTGGCCGCTTTGACCGCGGCAGCCCTACTCGCGGCCGTGCGCGCGAGCTTGGGTCTCCCGCGTCCCCTCGGGGCCGAAGAAACGTCTCCACTGTCCTCGGCCGCGTCGTCGTACGCGTCTCCTCCAGTCGCCTTGCGCTTCCTCGGCGGCGCCCTCGTCGGCGCAGCGGGAGACCCGCCCTCGGCCGGCTTGCCGATGATCTTGCACCCGTCGCACGGGCAAGGACCCGTCTTTTCGTACATCTGCCACGCGATGTGCTTCCCGAGTGAGACGGCCGAGCGAATCTTGCGCCCGTCGTGACCAAAGATGAACCTGTCCAACCGGATGCGCTTGCCGCCTTCCCTCTGCGTCTGGTCCCCCTTGGGATGCGTCACTTGTTGGAAGAGTGCGTATCCTTTGGGTAGATCCGCAAGCATCCAGTGAACGGCGTTCTCGTCTGGAGGCGATCGAGTCGACGAAAGGTTGTCAGCTCGAGAGTGCGAGAGGAGAGCTACGAGTCTGCGACTGACGGTTGTAGTGTCCTAGTTCTTTGGCGAGGAGATCCCCTGCCGTCTTCCTCCACTGCCGCTGCTTGTCGTGGTCGTTGCCGAGGAGGGTCATGTCGGGTCCCTCGTCGGGCCACCGCGCTTGATCTCCGTCGCCAAACGTGGGCGAGAGTTTGATAAAGTTGGGATCGTCGCGCGAGTTGCGCGAGGCCCACACGACGGTGTAGCACCCCGCGAGCGGTTGCGGTTCGCCGCCGTGCGCTCCATCGTTCGAGGTCGAAGCTTCCGCCATTCGTTTTTAGCCCACGAATTCGCACGGCGTGCGCGTAGGCCTGCGGTCGATGCTGGTGAGGGTCGTGAAACTGCGCAGAGCGGAGAAGTGACACAATTCGCGTCGTAAATATTTCAACACCTGAACGACCAGGCGCAAAATTGATCAAACCGCGTGCCTCGAGCGCTACGAGATACTGTATTGCGCAGATCAAAACGGACGAGAGCCGACATACTAAAAGAATGGACAAAAAACGGCAAAGCGAGCAGAAGAAATACGAAAGGAAAGGTTGGCCGGTACAAGGCATGCAAGCGGCCTCATCCTGGCACTCGGTTACGCACGCCTCCGGCGAGACTGACAGGCGAGGAGGGAGAGAGGTCTAGGCTAAGCGGGGTAAGGTTTTCCCCTAACGGCGGGATAAGCTTGTTCCCTCAAGCGCTTCTTTGGTACGCTCTCTTCTTTCCACTGTCGACTCAATCGCCTGCGTCGCGACACAAGAGGACACATGAGCACAGTGTGGAATTGTGAAGGAAAGAGAAAGGGACAACGTACCGCATGCGTGAAATAGCGCAGATGGCGAGAGCTGCGCTCCGGAGAGAGGGTTTCGAAGCTTCCCGAGACGGCAACGGGAGCTCGAGCTGCGTCATGATGCTGTCGATCCTGTTTGTCGGTGCGTACTTCGACGCTCCGTCAGTGATCGCGGAGCGCAGACAGCGATGGATCGAAATGAGAACTGACGTCGCCTGCTGTTCCCGGACACACGCCGACAGGTAGTCTTTCTGCTCCCCTGCTTGGTATCGGAACTGTACTTCGCGGTTCACGCGAAGCTTCAGCTGCCGTACAAGGACTAGGAGTCCCTTTGACTCCTGTTTGTGTCGCGTTCGGAGCTCTTCAATCGATTTCGCTTCAAAGCTGTTTTTTCGCGCGCGCGATTCGACCGCTTCAAAGTCAGGTCCTGCATGAGGTGGGGCGAGGCGCCGGCTAAAAACGAGACGACGAAGACTCTGACGAACCTCTGCATCGACTTCTCGGCAGTTTGCTTCTTGGCAAACTCGTCGCGCTCGCGCCGGACCCCGGCCAGGTCGAGTCCCAAGCTGATCGCTTCCTGTCGCACACGGTTCATGTCGGCTTGGAGGTTAGCGACACCGCGCAAGATGTCGCCTCGCTCGTCTTGCAACCTTCGCTGCTCGGCGTCTTTCGCGTGGAGAGCGGCCCGGAGCGATTCGAGCTCAGCGGAAGGAGCGGCAACCCGCGCCGAAGAGTGGAGCTCCTGCGTTCGAAGCTGTTCAGTACATATTTACCGCGAGGTGAGTTGGGTGAGGAACGTACAGACTCGAGCACAGCAACGCGCGATTCGAGTGCACTCTTGGCTTTTTCGCTCGCGGCTTGGTCCGTCGTGAGCGTGCGAAGTCGGGAACGCTCGGTGCGAACGTCCGTTTCGAGAATCTCGATTTCGCTCCGAGCTTGTTGCAGGTCCTGAACGTGCCCAGTCGCGTCAGTTGAACGCCGTCCCGAGATTCGATCAGCAAAAGAATAAAGCTCACTCTGGAAAGGGATTCCTGCTGAGCGAGAAGGACGGCTTTCTCGTTCGCAAGTTCCTTTGATCGAGAAGCTTGGTCTCGCAACACCGTGACCTCGATTCTCAATTCTTCGAGTTTTGCCGTGGCCGACGCGAGATCAGATCGGAGCGAGTCGACCGCTTGGCCTTGGGTCGTGAAGCTGCACAGAAGGAAATTCAGGGTCAGCGCGTCCAAGAGGAACAGGGAACGGTGCCTGACCCACCCTTCGAATGATACACCGCCTCGATCGACCCGCAGTTGCACGACCTTGTTCGCGTCGAACGTGGCGGAACATGCGGGACAATGGACCTTGGCCAACCTCGCCCTCACCCTCTCGATCTGTCCATTCTCTCCGAGGAGGCGTTCGAGTTGACTCTCGAGTTCGGCGATTCGTGACTGCGCGGCCGAGAGTTGACGCGCGATCGAAATCGTGTCGAATCCAGCCGCTTCGAGGCGGTCGAGCTTGTTGTCGATCTGAGCGTTGGCGGCGACGAGCTGCTTCTGGAGGTGTTCGACCATTTGCTCGAGTTCGTGAATCTGGGCGAGGAGAGGAGAAATAGTTTCGTTGGCAGCGCTGCCGGGGCTCCAGTTTGACAGCTGACATCGAGATTCGAACAGACATGAGCCAAGATACGACTAGACGCGGACGTGAGGGAGGAATTGTCGGGTACGCACGTTGCTGAGAAATTGACCGGGAGTCTTCGGCGTGCGAATGGCAGGAAGCGGTCGCAACAACCACGACTTGTCGGGGGTTTGACTCGGCGAGAACTGAAGCGAGACTTGCTGGCGGAGCGATTTGACCCGGTCTTCGAGGTCAGCCTTGGTCGTCTCGAGATTTTGGATTTCGAGGTCGCGGAGCTCAGCGGACCGGTCCTCGGTTGCATTGGAAGCGACTTTCTCGTGGAGTTGAATGATTTCCTGTCGAGCCTCCTCGAGTTCTTCTTCAAGCGAGGCGATGATGTCGTCTTTGTCGCTGTTGAAGACTTCGTTGCCGAGAGGCGATTTCGCTTTGACGACGCTGAATTGAGAAATCTGTGCCGAGAGCGACGAATTGACTTGTTTCTCGCTTGCCAGCTGCTGCCGGAGCGCGACGAGGTCGTCTTCGTTTTGTAGGAGCTGGCTCGCCGACTCGTCGAGGGCGCCTTCGAGCTGCTGGATCTCTTCATCTTTGGCCTGGATCTGCTTCTTGAGATCCTCGACCGCCTCGCCTCCTGCCTCTGCTGTCTCCAACTCTTCCTGCATCCTGTTGAGCTCTTTGTCTCGGAGTTCGATTTCCTGCTTCAGCGACTCGATTTCCTTTTGTACGACGTCATCGAGCGCTTTGCCCTCCTTCTCGAGCCTGTGCTCCAATGCGTCCCGTTCGAGTTTGACGCGTTCGAGCGCTTCCTTCTCGCCCTTCCTCGTCGCCTCGTCTTCTTTCCGCTTCGTCTCGAGCTCCGTCCGCGCCGCCTCGACCTTGTTCTCCTGTTCCTCCATGACTTTGCTCAACTCTCGCTCGAGCTCTTCCATCTTCTCGGCAAACTCGTTCTCCTGTTCGACCAAGAGTTGTTTGACCGCTTCGACCTCGGCGTCCTTGTCTTGCAAGTCTTCGAGCAACTCGTCGACGCGGCCCTGCAACGTGGCGAAATCCTTCTCGCTCGCCTGTCCCGCCGACGTGAAGTCGGTCTCGAGTTTCGCGAGGTCGGTCAGGGCCGTGTCGCGTTCCGAAGTCGCCGTGTCGAGGGCATCTTTGAGGTCAAACACTTCTTGCTGCAGATCGGAAACGAGCTCCGTCGATGTCGAATCTCCTCCTCGTGGACGCTGTCCGTTCGAGACGACCTGTTCGCGGAGCTGGCGAATCTCGTCGTCTTTCGAGTCGGCTTGCCCGCGAGCTCGTTCGAGCGCTTCCTCGAGTTCGCGAATCCGGTTCGCACCGTCCCGCTCGTCGTCGGCAGAGTTCGACGGAGGACCCCTCGAGACGTCGACGCTGATCCCTCCCGCGACGCTCATCTCGCGAATCGTGTACTGGAGTCGCTCGTTGTCGTTCGTCGTCTGTTTGAGCGTCTTGGCGAGCTGCTGGTTTTCCTCAGTGAGGTGAGTGTTGAGTTGATGGAGGTACGCGTTGAGTTTCGCCCCGTTGAAGCGACTCCCAGTGGATGTCGCGCCTCCGACGTCTGCGGTACCTCCCGAGGGAAGCGAAGTATTCGCTTTCGGGTGAAACGTCGTCAGGTCGTTCGAAGAGTGGTCCGAGGCGAATGACGAGGTCGACCGTTGATCTTCGTCGTGCGAGGTCGCAGAGGCGCTAGAGGGTCTCCGGACGGATCGCAGCGGGTGGGGAGTACCTCGGATGAACCGAGGTTTCGCAGTCGAACGAAGCGTCGTGAGAAGGTGATTCGCCCTTCGCGCGGCGTCAGATTGACTGACGAGAGGAGTCGCCGGGCCCAGATCGTGGTGAAGAGACGATATCGGCGAGTCGAGGACAGGGGTAGCTAGTCGGGTTGGAGTTAGAGACGCGGTCGGAGTCTTGTCGCCGTTTCGAGACGGAGTCTGATCGGACAAGAGCGAATCTTGCAGCGAGTTCAAGGAGTGTCTCGGCGAGTAGTTTCGACCAAGCTCGGGGGTAGCGATTGAGTTTGAGTTGGCGTCGCGTTCGCGGAGGGGAGAAAAGGCAGGAGAAAGGATCCGTTTCGACCCGGGAATCTACCCCGACGGACAACAGGGGGCGTCAGTTCTAAAACTTGCACGGCCTGCAAAGGAATCGACTCACAGTGGGGGACCCGACAGTAGTCTCGTCCAACACGAGCGCGTCGAGCGGATGTTGATCAGTTTGAACCGAAGCTTGCTCGTCTTCCCTCGTCGTCTGGCCCTCCATCGTTGTTTCGGAATCTTCCTGTCGAGGTACCGGTAGCGACGACAGTTCGACGCTTTCCTTCGCAAAGACGGCGCCATCTCTGTCGCTGTCCTCGCCTCCGCTGCCACTTCCGCTCAAAACAACAATGTCCTCGTCTTCTGAAATCGCTCCGGCATCTTTTCCGATCTCGCTCATGGTATCGTTGAAGCTGCTGTCGACATCTCGGCGGCCGCGTGAGGCGTCCATTCCGAGTCCATGGCTCCCTCGGAGGCTGTCGCGTTGAGGAGGTCGCGCCGTCGAAGTCGTGTCATTCGCGCCACTGTAGCGTGTCGAGCCGGTAGAAGGTACTATCGTAGCTTGAGAGTGGTGGAAGACCGAGGACGGAGCCGGGGTCGAGGTGTACGGAGAGGTTGAAGGAGGGAGGATCGGAGAGCTCAAACGCGTCGAAGCGGCATTGCGAGGCGGCGGGGAGTGTGCTACAGTCGAATCACCGTCTTCAGAGAAGTACGTCTGGTCGGCTGGTAGTCCTGGGAGGTCGGGAAGGGATTGTTGATTCAGATCTTCGATCCGTCTCAGCACCCTCGAGGGCGTCTCTGGTTGAAACACTGTGGTACGCAGCGGTCAGTAGCCTGTACAACATCCGATGCTCAGGAAACGTACTGCCTCGGCGAGAGTGAGCGGTCGAGTATGAGAAGGAAAAACAAAGGATAGCCGGATTCGGGACGCGCGTCTGCAACACGTGACGAGACTTGCCCTAGATTCGCAAGAGCCGCGACTGCTGGAAGGTGAGTCTCTCGCTCTCTCCCGCCTTAACTTGTTTTCTCTCGACTTCTCAATCACAATTCCGCTCGAGTTTCCGCTTGAGTTGTAGTCAAACTCGCACTATGTAACTCGATTGCGGTGCCGCCCTCCTTAGTCCTCTCCTTGCCTCGGTGAAGATGAGCAAGCCGAATCTCTCTCACTGCAGTGTATATCCTGCATAGGATCTGAATCGATTCGAACGAAGGTCTATGGCTCGAGCCTGGTCCTGTTTCCCAACTCTTGCAAAACTCGCTTTATAGTCCCCCAACTCATTCACCTGGTTCAGATAACCAGAGGGGTATCGTGAGACCGTTGAACCTGTGTTATGGATGAGGGAACCAAGGTCTCAAGGTCTTACGCGAGCGTCCGCGAGAAAAATGGAAATCCTGCTATCCAGTGGCCTTGGCCAGCGCCGCTTCCTGCCTGTGGCGTCTTTCAACTCTTACGCTCAGCATGTATACGTAACTCGTTCAAGTAGTGTCCTATACGACAGGAACGAGCTCTTTTGTCGGTCGGTTCTGTCAAGCGCACAATTCCGCACAAGAAACTGATGGAAGGGTTTCGGCGGCTATCGGATTGAGCGCGAATTGACCAGCTCGTCCCGCGGTAGATCTCATGAAAAACGCCGCCTCCAAGATAGTCAAAAGCTCGGTCTTACCTCAATTGACCCGGCGGGGTACGAGTCGACGGGGTAAACCTTTCTTTGTTTTCGTTTCTCGCGTCGCCCGCCAAACATTCAGTTCTGGGGAGTTCCGTTCTCTGGCGGAGATCGTCGCCAAGATGCAGCGGTAGCGCGCCATTCGTGTATCGTGGAACCACCGACGCACTGCCCTCCAGTGGCTCTCGATCGACTCGTCGCTCAATCATTTCCCGATTAAGCTCGGTACGTCAGGATGAGCACTTTCGCCCTCACATTGACAACTCGGACGCCGATGATCTCGGTCACGACTCGGAGAGAAATCGGACTGTTGAGGCTCAACGTCCTCATCAAGAAACCGCTCGCATCGGGCGACAGGGGAAGGTAGATAGAGGTCGTGATGATATGTATGGCAAACACGTAAACTGCTGTTTTGTGAAAAACTAAAACTGATTGGTATGTACGGTGTGATCTCGGGTAATTAAACGAGATGCTGATGGTGAAGAAAAAAGGTAATGCGATGCTATTCAACAATGAGAGAGGGACCGAGGTTTTAGGCGGTGCGGGTCTCGTGGCCGAGACCGAGAGTCTCCTTGAGCTTCTCGGCGGGTCCGTCGACGGTGCGCTCGCAGTCCTCGCCGCGGTTCAAGAGGCTCGCGTCGTGCTTGACGTTCGACTTGAGGTCACCTCCACCGGCAACGAAGTCCTTGATGTTCATGGGCTCGTGGGCAACCGATTGGTGAACGATGGGAGCCTCGTGGGTCTCTTGGTGGATAGGGACGACGGTGTGGGTGCGGTGGTGCTCGTGGGTGTCGCGCTCAATGACGGGTTGGACGAGGTGGTGAACGTGGTGCGAGGTGTTGGTGTGGACTTGCTCGCCCTTGTCGATGATGGTCTTCTCCGAAGGGCCCTCGGTGTGCGAGTCGCGGGCAGTGTTCAGGGAAGCGAGCATGGCCTTGTCCTCATCGGTAGCGACGTGACGCTCTGAAAGTCAAGGAGGAAATCAGCTCGGAGTTCACGAGCGAAAAGAAGGCGAACAATGCTCACCCTTGATGTTGGTCTCGGGGTGGATCTTCTCGTGGTGTTGCTCCTCCGAGTGTTGGGTGTCGAGAACGGGCTGGACGTGGTGTTGGACGTGGTGAACTGAGGGATTAAAGCACGATTGACGTCAGCAGACCGAACCAGGCCGAAGCGTGCGGCACGTGCGGAAAAGTTTGCGTACCGTGACGGTCAACCTCGCGTTGACGCTCGATCTCCTCAACCTCGTGGCGCTGGTGGGTCTCGTGGGTGACGGCAGCAAGGTGTTGGTGGTCGTGCTCGGCAGCCTTGGCGTCGTTCTCGTTGAGGAGACCGTCTTGCTTGGGTTGCTGGTGGTGGTGGGCAGGAGGGTGGGCGTGCTCCTTGATCTTGTCGCCGACCGACTCGTGGGTGCGAGTGCCGGTAGGCTCAACAGTCGACGAAGCGGCGGTCGAAGAGGCGGAGGGGGTGGTGGTGGAAGCAGAAGCCGGGACGGTCGAAGCCGAGGTGGTCTCGGTGGTGGTGCGAGCAGGGGTGGTGTTGGCGTGCTTGTCCGACGAGTCGTGCGAGAAGACTTGCTTGATCTGATGCAGAGAGATGACGAGTACGTCAGGAAATGCGGTTTCGCACAGCGAGATGGGCACGATCGAATCAAGCTCACCTTGTCCATTGTGAGTGAAGGGGGTGGGTTGGGTTGGGTAGTTGTGGTGGAGAGTGCTGAAGTACTAGAGTATAGTGAAGAGAAGAGAAGAGAGGAGAGCGAATCGATTCAAGCTGTATCTGTGCGAGACCGATCGAAGGATCATGGCGACGTCGTGAAATCCAGCTTTCCCCCGTCAATGACGGCATTTCGCTAGTCTCGCTCCGTCATGTTTCAACTCTATGGCCCCCCCTTCAAACATTAAACCGAGAATGCGGTGCATCGGTCTCGTTCGTTCGGTCACAGACTCAGTCTCGGCAACAGAATTTCCAGGTCCAAATCGCCAGATTCCGCTTGCGATCGGCGCTCCACGTCAACACTCACAGCTCGTTTACTCTAATTACCTTTGTCGTTGCAACGAGTCTCACGGAGATACTGAGCTGCACACTTGCCTCGTCGCCCGCGAAGAGAAGAAGTAAAAATGCCGTCCCTCGGCGTCGTCATTCCTTCGACAATATGCTCTTCTGCGCAGTCGGTCGATCTTTCCCCCCTCCCTCGTGGTTAATCGCCCGGGCGATCACATCCACCTGTCGAACCCAGTCGCTTCTCGAGCGTGGCCCGAGTCGGGCGATTAAAGCCTCTTCGCGTGTTGACGCAGTATCAAAAAAAATTCCCCCCGTGCGTTTTGCGTGTCGCCGAGTTGTGCGAAACGTGGAGGGGAGTCGAATGACGCGAAGGGGAGACGTCCCAAATTCATCGAGATCCCGCTGCGCAATCTTTTCTCAACCGCTAGTGCTTGCAACGTTCCTGATTTGGTGTGAAGAGGGAGAAAGGACCGAGCGCATACGACGATCGACTCCGCGGAAGGTCCGACCGCGTCGATCTCGGCGGGGGGGCACAAAAGGAAGATTGTCTCGCTTTTTCGCGCCAAGTCCGTTATCTCTCAGGAGTTCTCGTGATTCGTCGGTCAGTGCAGTAAGAGCTCGGACGACAACCGACCGCGAGAGAAGGAGGTAGAAAATTTCAGGCGATTAAGGGTTTCTCCCCGCGGTCCCGACATTACGTGCGTCTCTCCGTTCCAGATGCTACGGATCAGTCGCACCCTATCGTATTGCGAGATACTGTACTACACTGCTGCCCCCGGGAGGGTAAACATAGACCCCCCCCTTCTTAGAACTCTTGCACCTCGAACGTCCATTTGCCCGAGTCTGCCTCAAAGTCGACAAACTCTGTCCCGTCGAGGTTCCTCAACCGCTTGACGTGCTGTTGCACGCGCGGGTGGTCCGCGTCCTTGATCGGTTTCCTCGTCGACTTGTCGAGCGGGAAACAGTTTTCCAACGTGATGGTCGCCGCGACGTTGAGCCCTTGGCCCGGTTCCGGTTTCGCGTCCTCGTACTCTTCCGGGTACACGGTCGCGTTCCGGTCTTCGAGTCGGACGATCCCTCCGAGGAGGTCTTCGAGCGTGTCGAGCGTCGTGAGGTCGACCGGGTGCGAGAACGCGACTTGGCCAAACCCGACGCGCGCGACGACGAGGTCCGGAACCGAGCGCAGTTTCGCCGCGGGGTAGTTGCGCAGCGTGTCGAGAGACGGCACCGTGTAGTACTCGCCGTGTTGTTTTGGTCGGGTCGTCGACGCGGCAGTCGTCGGGCGTCGAGCGGGCCAGTCGGCCGCCGCGGCAGTCTTGTTGAGCGACGGAGAATCAAACGTCGTGTTGCCGTCGCCCCCTTCCGAGAGCGCAAAAGACGTCTCGTCTTCGGTGACTCCTCCGCCCCGCGAAGCGATCGACGCACCAAAGAGTGAAGATCGCGACGGGACCTCGACTTCGGGGTTGAACGTGACTTTGGCACGCGCGGGAGTCGAACCGTCCTTGGCGGCGGGCGAGTTGCCAGATTTTCCGATCGTCTTGCGATCAATGACGAGCTTTTTGACGCTCGGTCGCGAGACGAACGCGTTCGGGCTCAGCACGATGTCGTCCGAGAGGCCGTTCCCGAGTCGTAGAGGAGACGCTCGCACGGGCGTACCGTGGGCTGCCGAGAGAGACGAGGGCCCAACACTCGAGCCGAAGGAGAGAGGAGACGCGTTGACGGCAGGAGACGAGGTTGAAGAAAGTCCGAACCCTCGCAACCGCGTGATCTTCGTCGAAGACCGGTTGACGGGAGTGCCTCGGAACGCCGTAAAAATGGGAGGCTTCTTCTTCTCTTCGACCGGGCGAGCTGGGGACTGCCCGACGCTCGCGAAGAGGGGGTTCGAGCCGTACGCATTCGGGTCTTCGGAAGAAGCGTAAGCGACTTGTTGCTGCTGACCAGGCTGCTGGTTCGTCGATGCGCCACCTCCAAACAGTGATCCACCGAGGCCCCCGGACGGAGCGGACGAGCCGAAGAGCGAGGTTGGCTGCTGAGGTTGAGGCTGGTTCGTCGATCCGAACAATCCGCCTCCCGTCGATTGCGTCGTCGAGCCAAAGAGTCCTCCCCCGGTTGCCGGCTGAGCGGGTTTCGCACCAAAGAGTCCCCCTCCGAGCCCTCCGGCTCCAGGGTTTTGTGCGGATTGTCCGAACGTGCTTCCTCCTCCGAAAAGCCCTCCGTTCGCTGGCGCGGGCGTCGAACCGAAAGCTAATACAGAGGTTGTCAGAGCGTGTACGTGTTGACACACATGGAGAGCGCAGACTTTGCTCACCAGGCGGAGCGCTTTGCTGTTGCGCGTTGTTGTTCCCGAAAAGACCTCCGCCCGTCGATCCAGTTGCAGGTTGACCGAACGAAAAGGCAGGTTTGGGCGCCGTAGCCGCTGCAGGCGCTCCAAAACTGGGCGCCGAAGTGGCGGGCGCTGCGCCAAATAGAGGTTTGTTTGCGCTAGCACCTGCAAACACGCGAGAAAGAAAGAAAAGGGAGCGAGAGGTCGAGAATCAGCTTCTCGATAGTCAAGCTTCACAAACGTCTGATGGGAAGGAGTAGTACCGAAGCTGAACGAGGGCGCGGCAGAGGTGGCGGGTTGCGAAGACCCAAACAATCCGCCGCCCGTCGCCGGCGCAGCAGGTTGACCGAAAGGGTTCGAGGGCTGACTCGTCGCGGTGGGAGTCGAGCCAAAGAGGCCTCCGCCTGTGCTCGTCGGAGTCGAGGTCGTATTGCCGCCGAACGAGAAGCCCGTCGTGGCCGGCTTATTCTGCGCAGCCCCAAAGCCGCCGAACGCAGGCGTCGCGGCAGGCTGGGCAGGCTGACCGAACCCTCCCGTGCCCGCCGACGAACCGAAGAGACCGCCACTCGCCGGTTGGGCTGGAGTCGAGCCGAAGAGTCCTCCTCCCGCGGCGGGCTGAGACGTCGCAGGTTGGCCAAAAGCGCCGGTGCTTCCTCCTCCGAACAAGCCACCGCCAGTCGCTGGCGCTGCGCCGAATCCAGAAGGCGCAGCGGGAGCGGCTCCGAAAGCAGGCGTGGTCGAGGAGGACCCGAAAAGGCCTCCCGTTGCCGGGGCGGGAGCGCCGAACGCAGGGGTCGCACTCGCTCCGAAACTTCCTCCAAATCCAGGAGTCGCGGACGGACCCTTGCGGTTAGCCTGGTAATCTTGAAGACGAAGTTCCTAACGAGAGAACGCTCGAGGTGAGCGGCGCTCTCCCCAACGAGAATGGCACGAGACGGATCGAGACGAACCTCGAACGAGTAGTTCTTGTACTGGGGCATACAAGTGATACTCTGAAAGTTGTGCGCAGTCTGACTAGCTGGAGGAGGTTTGCCTTCCTCGGCAGGAGGTTCGAGAACCTGAGTTGCTTGGTAAGGCGCAGTCGCAGTTCCGTTCACTTGCCCTGAAAAGTTGTTCGTGGCACCGAACCCGCCAGGCGCCGCACCTGGAATCGATCGGGGAACATCGAGGGTGAGCGTCGTTCGAAAAAAAAGTTCACGCGAGCGGAAACGGAAAACTGTGATTCACCTCCTCCGCCGAACAGGCCTCCTCCCGCTGCCGGCTGCTGCTGCTGCGCCGGCTGAGCCGGCTGACCAAACCCTCCGAACCCAGTCGTAGCAGGTTTCGCAGCTCCAAAGAGTCCTCCACCGGTCGATCCGGCGGCGGCATTCGTGTTTGAGCCAAATGTCGTAGTTCCGCCTGATGCAAGCGAGATCCGATCGTCGTCAGCTCGACGTGAACCGATCGCGGGGGGGGCAAAACATCAACGCCGACGTACCTCCTCCGAATGAGAAGCCCGTGTTGGCCGTGTTGTTCGTCGGAGTTGAACCGAAGAGTCCTCCGCCGGTGGCAGCGGGGGCAGACCCGAACGCAGGAGTTGCCGAAGTGGTCGCTCCAAACGCGGGTGCGGTCGAAGTGTTGGTTCCGAACCCACCTTATCGACGCAACAGAACGCAAGGTGTGACGGGGGGGCGATTCGAGTCAGCCGAGGAACAAAACAGACGGCAGAGCGCATGTCGTTTCACTACCGTCGCGTCGCGCACGAGTACTTACCGAAACCAGTGTTCTGAGCCGGTTGTTGAGCGGGAGCGCCGAACGCGGGAGTACTAGACGCTCCGAACGCTGCACCCGAAACGACGACGCGATTCGACGCACGCCAGCGGTCAGCCCCTCCGAGACGCCCACGAGGAGGAACCAAGGCGCATTCGAGTCGACTCACACGATCCGAATCCACCGCTCGTGTTGCCAAAGAGTCCTCCGCCCGCCGGGGGTTGTTGCTGCTGGTTCTGCTGCTGGTTCTGCTGGCCGAATCCACCGAACCCGGTGTTGCTCGCGCCAAACATAGTTCGAGGGAGATCGAGGGCTCGTGTAAGGGGTCGATTCGAGGCGAGGTCAAGCGGGGGTCGACTGGTAGAGAGGGACGATTCGCGATAGAATCGACGACGACGAGCGAAGACGAGGCGCGCGAGAGAGAGAGGCGAGGCCCTGAGCGATCAATCTACACGCCGAACAGTGGGCTGCCGAGGCTGCTGGGGGTGCGTCGTGCAAGTCGACGGCCAGGCGCGGTGGAGATTCCAAAACGATCAAAAACGATCACTCGCGTCCCCTTCGCACGCTTCAGGCGACCTACAGACATGCTTCACACGATTCATGACAATGTAACAGGACATATTGCAGCGTGCACGATAAATAGGTGAAAAAATCAGAAAAGTGACAGGATTTCGTCGCCCGTCCCGAGTCCCAAATCTCCCAATCCCCTCGTCGCGAGCGCAGCTTCTCGCAAGAGCCACACCGTCTGTCTCGACGCGTCGCACTGAACAGTACCTCCGCATTCGACGTTTGCCCACGCGACGGCTTCTTGTTCGCAACCGCGAGAAACGAAAATCCACCCTTGACGCGCCTTGACCGGCCGATGACCAGGCGGCGCAGCGACGGCTCCGGCAGCCCACAGGACGCTCGACGGAGTCGATAGGTAATTGCTCGCATCCAAAAAGGGGTGCATCGGACTCGAGGCGAGCGGTTTCGAACAAGATCCAGGAGGAAACACAGACCAGGAATGTTCCGAGAAGGGAGAGTCGCAAGCTGGGTCGTCGCCGCGGGCGGCAGAGTCAAACAGTTTGTTGACGGTTGAAGACAGGGATGGAGTAGACGAAGCTCGGCGAGAGGTGATTGGGCAGGACGTGCGTCGACGTTTCGGTTCTTTTGACGAGACTGGCTCTGACGCCCTCGCGCAATCCTGAGACCGCACAAGATTCGTCTCGGAAGTCGGGTCGACGTCAGGTTGTCTCTTCTTGGCGGAATCAGGAAGCTTGAGGTTCGGTGAGGAAGCGGAGAGGGGCAGGGGACGGAGATTCCGCTGATTCGGAGACGGAACGACGTTTCGGCCGAAGGACGGAGAGAGGTTGACCTGGTCGAGCGTACGCGATCGACGGGGAGGTGTGGCAGATAATAGGCTCGACGGAAGAAGGGGATTGTGAAGGCGACTTGGAGGAGAGAGACCGGGTCGAGCTGAAGATGGTGGCAGCTCTTCCTCAGCTCGGACCGGTCCGAGGGATGGCCCAGGGCCGAAATCGATCTGAGGAAGCTGCGTCGAGTCTCCGTAGACTCCGTCCGCCTGTTCGAGCTTCCTGACCCATTCTCGCCATTCCCGCTCGTACTTGACTTCTTTCGTTTCCTTTGACAAGGCCGGCGACGCTCGTGATTTTGACCAATTAAACAAGTCGGAGATAACTTGTGACTCTGTCGGTTCGGGTGCGATCTGCATCGCTTCCCGTGCCGCGACTTGGAGAGCAGAAAGCGAGAGAGGTTGAGCGTCGACTCGCGAGTATTTCGTGATCCTAGGCCATCGCAGCTCGTAGTACTGCCATCGCGACGACGCAACCAGCCAGCGTTAGAGCTAATTCATCTTGAATGAATGTCAACGAAGAAGGTAGCGGTACTCACAGGGCAGCCGGGAGTCTGCTGAAACCCTGCACCGTTGAGTTCGACGTCTCGTGGTTCCGGAAAAATGACGGCAGGTCTCGCCGAGAAAGAGTACAGGTGGTCTGCCAACGAGAATGTGAAAGACGTGCACTGTCCACCACGATGCGAATGTCAACTTTTCGGTGGCAACGCAAGTAGGGCACTCGGCGAGCGTACGGCGGATTCGTAAACTTTGTAGCGACCTCTTGCATCAGGGACTTGGCGGAAGGTGCCCCCAGTAAGCTTGTTCGGGTTGAAAGGCTGAGGGTGCCTTTGACGGATCGAGTGGCACAATTTGTCGAGTTGTTGACGATCGAGTCCATACGAAGCCGAGAACAGTATGTGATAGTGTTTTTTGTTCGCTCGCTATAACGGTAGCTTGTCAGTAACAAGAGACCGTACAAGAGCTGTGCCAAAAGATGGCCCGACGCACATTGAGCGGCGCGCCGAGCTCGTTCGCTTCAAGACCGACGAAAAAAGTTGTGTAAACCGACGGAGGAACTGATGCTCATTGACCGCGTCAGTGAAAGGCGAGCGACCCAGGAGGTACCGGTAGACTGACCCAAGAGTTCCCGCGCTCTTGTTTTCTGCCACGAGGCTCCAACGATGACAAAGTCGAGAGTATCGCCTGCGCCCGGGATGAAATCTTTTTTGAGTTTGATCCATTTCTGACCTCGGCGAGTGTCATTATGGACCGAATATAACGGCTTGAGCATGAGACCCTCGCATCGGTCCGTAATGATCTTTGCGAAGTGTAGCCGAAGGTTCTATCGCAGAAAACAAAAAGGTTCATCAGCTCCGAAACCGGCTCGCGTTCACTCGAAAGACACCCACCGCGAGGGCCGACAAAGGATGATCAAAGTCGATGAGAAGCCTTTCGGCAAACATGGACTGTCGGATCGAGAGCGTCGGTCTTAAAGGGCGATCCATGCGTTCGGATCGGATACAGAACTCACAAAGCCAGGTATGGGCTGTATCAGCTTCTCGAGTCGAGCTCTCCGCTCGCAATACGGCACTACACGAGTAATAGCGAGCCATTCAGTACCACTAGCTTGAAAGATGAGGAATACGAACAGCGCTTACGACCACAGAGGTTTTCCGCATCGGTCACGAGCAGATCAAACCACACGATTTTTAGGTGCAAGTCGCTTTTCCTTGGGCAGTTTGCATGCGCGATTGGCGTAGGTGGATCGCCCGTATCTCCGGTCTCTGGCGTCTCTCGGTCCTTCCTCTTCGAGCCTGGCTCTGATCCCGCACGTGACGCGGTCTTGACGAACGAGAGCTTCCAAAACTCGTCGATCGCGTGCGTGGTTTCGTTGTAAGGTACCATTTCTCCTTCGAGCACGAGTTTGGAAGGTAAACTGGAGGGTGGAGGCTTCGTAAGGCGGATCGAGTGCGCCCGAGACGCGAGAAGAAGGTGTTGATCCGAAGCGAAACGGTCCCCAATGTCGAGTCCGAGGGACGCACGGATGATTCTGTCAAGCAACGCGCCCGGAATCAGCGACATTCGTTAGTCGAGGGGAACACTAGCATCTTACGGCCGAAGGAGTTGACGAGTTTTCGTGCTGTCCCTACCACTCTTCGAAAAGATTTTGATCTGTTGGTCTAGCGGCAGCGAGAGGTCTATGTGAACTTGCAGCCTAGTATTCGTCCGCGTCAGATCAGACGTCTCCAACGAAGGACGCCGTAGAGGGACAAGACGCTGCGCACCTCTCTCCGTCGTACTTGGTCTCCACCGCCACTTGCCCTGATAAGTGCTTCGTTGCTCTGGCACAGGTACCAGGACGCTCTGATTTCGGGACCTGACCGGGAAAAGTGAAGGGCTTGGAGCGGCATACTACGAGAGATGGCGAAGGAAGCTCACCTTGATGGGCAGTCCAACGATTGGCGAAATCGACGGCGTGCCTCGAACACCCGATCCTACCGCGGTAGCGGTTAGTCGAATCGAAAGTCTTGACGCGCCGAGGAAAAGGCTCGAGAACTTACGTATCCAATCTTCTACGGTTGCCGCAACCCAGTCGAGATCCGCGACGGATCGATAACACCTCGACATTCTGGCATCCCAAACGTCCATGACCCTCGCGAGATCGACTCGGTCGTAGCAAGCCGTGTTGTACCTCAAGAGAGAGATCGATACCGATCTTGAAGGTGCAGGATAGAGAATGGGCGAGATGTCGCGGAGGATGATTTGAATCATGAGGGAAGTTTGGCTCGGATCGAGCGCGTGTAAGAGGTCGTAAAGTATTGTCGAGACGGAGCGAGATCGATAAGAAGGGAGCGCTCGAAGTGCACACACTGCCCGAGTGAAAGTCAGGATTATCGAAAATCAAAAAAAGAAAGGAACGGAGCGCAATCCGACGCACCATCTCTCGCCGAATACTCCGAGGTCGCAGCGAGTTCGTCAAGAAGCTCATCAACCCTGTCAGACGACGAAAAAGGGAGGTTCTATCAACCGTCGGTTCGCAGAAAACCCGCGTCAAAGGGATTGAGGGGGAGGGGGGGCTCACC
The DNA here is from genome assembly GCA_037042985.1 of Sporobolomyces phaffii. NCBI lineage: Eukaryota > Fungi > Basidiomycota > Microbotryomycetes > Sporidiobolales > Sporidiobolaceae > Sporobolomyces > Sporobolomyces phaffii. The sequence goes on along the minus strand of JAWNFN010000006.1, from coordinate 101,953 downwards.
TTCCTAGGGTCAGAGTGTCGTCTCCGACTCGACGTTTCCCCTTGCGTTCCATCCATACCTTGACCGTATCCCCGAGACACCCCGTCGCATCGGTCCGCGAACCTTCCGAGGGAGTACACCATTCAGCGAACGTCCCGTTTCGCACTCTGTACAGATTCTCGAGCTCTCTGGCGAACGTATACTCCTGCAATCCGTACCTTGCAAAGGGCGTAATCCAGAGGGAAAAAGGTGTCAATCGAGCATTGGGAAAAACATGAGCCGTTCGCTTTGAGCGCGTTAAAAGTACTCACCTCCGTCGGACCCCTTCCTCCGGGAACAAGAGGCGGAAGAAGATGACGATCGTCCCCGTCGGGAGTGGACCTTGAACCTTGCCGACCCCGTGCGTCCCCTTGACCCTTTCGATCCAACTCTGGACGAGTCGGCTCTGCTTTGAAGGCCGCGTCGACGTCGTGGTCGACCCCCTCGAGCTCGCGGTCAAAGACGACGAGGCATGGTGTTTCGACGTCGACGACTTGGCGGACTTGGCGGCCGTGCAACGCGAGATTTGGTCGACCAGTTCGGCAAAGAAGCTGAACGGGATCGGATTGTCGTACAACTTGGACATGGTCAAGCCGCGCAGGAGCTCCCCCCACCATCCCCTTTTCCGACGGCGGCGAGCGTATGGCTTGTCGCGAGGTCGAGAGAGAAGCGTGATGACAACTAAAAGCAAAACGCGTGTCAAAAGAAGTCCGGATCGCGTTTTGTAAGGGGGGAAACGCGCGAACGCGCGAAGTCAAAACTGTTGAAAAAAGAAGAAAAAACCGCGATGACAGATTTGCTACAAAACAGACCGGGGGGGCATAACAACAGTTGTAGACTCCGAGGAGAGAAGGGCCCATGCCGGGACAGGGCGAGACGATTCCGACAAATAAAAATAAATCGAGAGAGAGAAAGGTAGAAAGCTTGGGGGGCATTTAAGAACAACAAAGCGAGTCGGCATGTCGAAAAAAAGGCGACGACGAAAAATCTCTATAAGAAGGGGTGGGGTTGAGGGAGGAGGGACCGAACGGAAAGCAGCTACAACGACGAATTCGTCGCTTTTTTGGGGGGAGGTTTTCTGGTTCCGGAGGTCTCCCCGAAGCGCCGGGAGACCTTTCATCAGCTGACGATACTACGAGTCGGCCTGTGGCAAACAAAGGTCCGTAGTCAGCGTTTGGTGCACAGGGAATTCTCCAAAGGCGAGAAGAGAAACGCACTGGAAAGGATAAGGAGGCCAGAGATCAGGATGTTCCTGTTCCTCGACGAAATCGAGCTCGTCGTCGTCGTCTTCCGACGAGTCCGACTCGACGAGGGAATTGTTCGGTAGCGATCCTCTCCGTTGAGCAGCGGCGCAGATGACGCACAGTGCGGTCGTCGCTTGACACGCTCCGCCGCAGGCGCCACGGCTCAACAGGGAGCTCGTCAAGCCGCCACTCGTCGATAGGAACGTGTCCTTGCCTCCCGTGCCATAAGACGACAATCCTGTGAGATCGGTCGTCGCCCTCCCGTTGTTCAACGAGAGGGCCGAGAGCTGAGAAAAACTGGTAACGCCCGTAGTCGCGCTCGAAGGCGACCCGAGGAAGACTGGGGACAAGGGGGAACCTTTGCTCGAAGCGATAGACGTATTCGAGGCGTTTCGACCGTGTCTTTGAGAGACGGCTCGGAGCGGCAACGGTCGAGACCGGAACGAGGGCTCGGCGGGTAGGTTGATCGGTTTCGTCGTCGGGGGAACGGGAGTGAGCGAGACGGGGTTGACATCGGCAGAGTTCCCTTGTGATGCCGGTGTGCTCGAGGCGTTCGACTGCGTGCTCGTGAGACTCGAAGAGCTGGGAGACCTTCGAGGCGGAGGGGCTGGCGCAAGACGGAAAGCTTCGGGCGCCGGTTGCGAAAAAGCGGCGTCCGTTTGCAGCGAGATCGTTTCCCACGCTGTACGACCGTCCCGAAGTTTCTCGGCAAAGTCGTGAAATTCTTTTTTCGACCGCCATGTCAACTGAATCAGCTCTGCCTGTACACAGGAACGGCTGGAGCGCCTGTAGAAGAAGGAGAGCTTACCGTCGACACAGCTCGACATAGCGGTGAACAAAGGCTTGCAGAAGAGGTCGATGAACCCCATCTGACCTTTCGCGAGCGCCTTGTTATCGGAAGCGTCCTGGACCATGACCGTGATCGGAAGATTGAAATCGGCCTCAATCTTGGCTTGTACCGACCACTCTTCGAGCAAAGCGGCGGACCACACTCGAGAGATACGATGAGGTCGACTCTGTACTCGGGGGACGGTGAAACAAGTCAGCACAAGGGTTCTTCCTCTGATGTCGAGTGGCAGAAGATCGTGAGAACTGACCGGGTTGCTAATATCGGCAGATTTGATCAGCCCCGCGCAGAGGAGCAATCGATCTGCTTCAATGTCCCTCGTCTGCGCCCCATCTTTCTCTGCGAACCCCTTGCCCATCTCTGACAACTCGCGGACAAACTCAAAGTGACGGCTCATGTCGGTGGCGAGAATCGACGCCTCGACGATCTTGCGGAACGAAGTCGCCGAGTCTCCAGAGTGACCAAAGTCACCTCCGAGGAGGTAGTCGAACTGATGCTTGCGGAGCATGTGGATGAGGGTGACGTTGTGGAAATTTTCCAAGATCGACTTGTCCGTGTAGACTTGGGCGATAGGAGCGCGCGCGTTGACCTGTCGCGCGACGGGAAGGAGTCAACAGACGATCAGACGTGACGGACGACGAAACGAAAAATTGACGTACGAGGTAAGCGTTCGAGAGACCCGGGTGACCGACATCGTGACCGATGCAGGAAACGATTAGAGCGAACACGTCCATCGGGCGGAGCAACGCTCCCATCCTGCCCTCTTCGACCGCCCGGTTCCTCCTCCATTTCCGACGAGCTTCGCCGTTGTTCGGGTCGTAGTCGTCCTCGCACAAGAGGTGAAGTGGGGGTACGAGACCCATCCGGACGAGGAAGGTGTAACAAGCTTGCGTGACGTCCGTCGCGTGCGAGAAATTGTGGTAGCCGTTCCTGGAATGGTAGGCGGATCTCAACGACATGAGGAGAGTTTTCATTCGACCTATGCCACAAGTACGATTCGAACGGTCAGCGCACTGGAGAGTGAAAAGAGTCGTATAATCGCGACCAGAAAAGGGCACGTAAAAAAGGCTCACCTAGATCGAATTCGACTCCCTCCATGCTTCTTACACTTTCGAATATGAGACCGACGCCGGCGAGGAGTTCGTCCGCGGTGTACGACATGGCGTTGAAAGACCAGCTTTGCAGACCAGCGATGAGTCGCGATCGGTCTTCTGCCGACATTACGGGGAATGTCGGCAGAGGAGGGTGAGCTGCGAGCGTCGGCGGAGGGTCCAACGGAGCCGAGAGGGGTTCGTCGCAGTCAAAAGGGGAAATGGGTGAAGTCGCGCTACTTGGAGCGGTCGAGTCGGCGAAAAAGGTCGTCGACACCGTTTGGGTCGGACTGAGAGAGGCAGTTGGAGACGCCGGAATGGCCTCGAGAGGGGTCCCAGAGTGAACGGTCACGTCTTGATCTGACAGGTCGATTGATCGCGGCTCGGCGCACAGCGCAAGCGAGTGGGCAAGTAGCGATGCGAGGTGACGACCGAGTCTAATGGGGACATTCCCGAGATGATACGAGCGATCAGGGAGAGCACAGTAGAGGCATCGAAAGTCGAAAACTTACAGCCTGTCGCGGCCTCCCTTTTTTCCGGCTCCGATGACACCCGTCTCTTTGTCTCCTGCATCTGGTCCGACTGCATCCCTGACCTTCTTGCTCATCGCAGTGACGCCGTGGAGCCTGTGCGTGCCGACCCCGAGGACTCCGACGTCGACGCTCCGCCTGCGGGTAAAGTCTACGTTGTTTTGCAAGAGCGACGTCGAGGCTTTCGGAGTCACCGGGGCGAGGTAGTCAGGGAAGAAGGATGTGTTCGAGGCGGAAGACACGCTCGGGGAACGCATCGGGGTCGGAGGCGACGTCGGTCCCGAAGCGCGAGGAGAGGCTGGCAAGTGGGAAGCCCTCCGGTTCTGAGACTGCGACCGCTGCTGCGACGGGCTCGACTGCTCGGACTGGCTCTTCCTCCGCCTCGGGGTGGACGAGGCCTGCGAGATGCTCGCGCGCGCGCCGAACGGAGAGACGAACTGGATCCCGGCGGGTTGATTATTGATGTGCGACGGTCCAGATCCTCCCCCGGACGAGTGCGGCCCAGTCGCCGTTGTCTTGAGCGGAGTGCCGTGCGTGCCCGTGGCCGGCAGCGAATCGATCGAGCTGGCGGGACTCGCCGTCCGGGCGACGGACGCTCTTCGGATCGTCGTCGGGAGTGGGAAGGCGTGAGGAGACGGCACCGGAGGGACCGACGCAGGGGGCGTAGACGCGAACGGGTTGCTGAACAAGGGCGACATCGTGCGAGACCCAGTGGGCAAACCCCGCTCGATGATCGCACAGGGCGGGAGGGACGGAAAGAGCCCGCCTCGCCTGAACGCTAATCTTTCAATTTCGCTTTCGCAAAAAAATCCCCAGGATATGAACGAGTATTGCCTCGGCCAGACCTGAGCTATACCTAGACAGTACCGGAGTGCTCGTCCAAGAGCCGTGGCGGCCCGGCGGTAAATATTCGAAAATCGGTCCTCCACGCGTACGCTCGGGAGGCGCGAGACCACTTTCGGGATCTACAGAGGGGCAAAGATGATATGCGCCGTGACCAGCTGCCGGGCCTCTTTGCAGATCGCATCCCCCTGCGCACGCGAGAGACCGCTAGCGTGGACGCAAGACCCTCAACGCACGATCCTTTCGACTGGCAGTCGCTCTTTGCAGTGCCGTGTCGGATGCACCAAGCCTTTCAAGGTCTACGCAGCTGCACTCGAGGCGCAGAACGATCAACTTCGCTTCCGCCCCCAAGTCGAAGCGGGAGGCAAGGACCGGTCCCGGAGAACAAGGTGCCCCAGAGCTGGACCGCTCGCCTTTTCTCGTCGACTGTCGGACTTGGGTCGGGTAAATTCGCATTCCGCTTTCGAGAGCTGTTAAACTTTTCTCGCAGCACAGAATACAGTATGTACAGCTCCGCCAAGTGTAGGGCTTGCTGGCCTGGATCATGCTTTCCGGCGTCGCCCTTCCGACCGCCCACGCAAGTCGATGTCGCGACTCGCCGCTTGACTTTGCGAAGGTCCAACCGTGCGCGCCTCGGCTCCTCTCTCCTGCTCTCCGCAGACAGAAACCGCATAGTATTTGATCGTCAACTCGTGCAGCACCACGCACCATGCATCCGCCTCGTGCGCGCTGTCTCAAAGGCGAAACATTCTTTCGAGCTGAGATGTCCAATTTCTGCCGAGCATTTTTTTTTTCTCTGGTGCCGTACCGTACCGGTGAAAAGAATGCTTTTCATCACACTGAAAAGTGGGCTGACGTAGTCTCGAGAGCTGCCTGTTGAAGCCCTCCTGTTTCAGCGTGGAGGAGGATGAGGAGGATGAGGAGGATGAGGAGGAGGATACGAGGTAATCGGAGGTAAGGTGAGCGAAGGAAAGGAAGTTAGACCTGGGTTTGAGGTAGGCAAGCTATGATGTGGAGTGCGTGATAAATACGAAGACACGAGTGTCGGGCCAGACTCGTCCCAAGGCGAAGGCTTTTCTTGCGGAAACAAAAATTCAGGTGCCGTGAGGGGTTCGGCCGGGAGGTGGTAAGGTGCGGCTGCGGCATAGTGGCGGGAGAGCGGCTCTTGGGTAAAGGGATACGAAGGGTAGTGCTGGCGTGAGGGACCGAAACGTGGGTCGGTCGAGGGATAGCGGAGTGGGTCAAAGTAGGTAGAAGGGGACATCGGATAATGATGCGAGGGAGGTTGCATTGGCGCGCTCGCAAAGGAGGGATAATATCGAGGGTGCGGAACGGAAGAAGCCGTCGGAGCGTATGACATGGCGGGGAAGGGTTGAGGAGAAGAGGTCGGTGCGGGAGAAGCGGCCGGCGAAGGCGGCAAGGAAACGATGGTCTCCGACGGTGACGAAGCCGAGGAGTAAATGAGAGGCGGGGTGTGCACAGGAGTGTACGCCGAGTCTTGTAAGTAGCGCGCGGAGGATGTTGCGTTCATGGAGGTTGACGAGCTGAATTGTGATGGGTGTCTTAGCATGTCACGAGACGTCGACTGTATTGATGTTGGGTAGTCTAGAGCCATATCCGACGCTAAGTTACGACTGAGAGGCAATGTAGTGTCACGGGCGCGAAAAGCTCACGGATTGGGTTCAGAAAGCTCGACGATTGTTCGAGGTTCGACGTTTGACTCGTCAGCCCCGCGCTCGGTCTGTAAGCTTCGTTGCCGACGGTCCTTTCTGCCGGGTCGTCCGTGTGACTGCGAAGCGCTTCTTCGGGCGCGTGTCGCAGTTCTTTCTCCTTTCCTTTTCCCGACGTCCCTCCGCCCTTCCTCTCTCCATACACGCAGACGATCTGGTTTCCATCGCGTCCCTCAAATCTCGCTGTCCTGAGGCAAGCTTGACAGGCTGCAGCGATCACAGGCACGCGGAAGGGAGTTCAGCTAAGGAACGTCCACCGAGAGATTTGTCATGTTGCGACGACAAGCGCGAGGGGAAGGTGAATCGTGGCTTACCAGGTCGCTCGGCGGTACACCTGACCTTGCGTTGTCGACAGGTCAAGCAAGATTGACCCTTCGCGAGACTGTTTGCACCGTCGCGGGATCCTGTCAGCGACGACTCCTTCGCAAGTGGTTACAGTGCTCGAAGGCACTCACGGGTTCACTTGCTTGATGCTTCTACCCTTGGTCGAAGACTTCCTCGGAGGTTTGTCTGCAGGTGTCATCGAGCTGCCAAGTAGGAGGACCTTGACCAAGCGAGGGTTCTCCGAGTCGGCGGATTGCTGCACCTCGACTACGTTGACCGCTTGCAATTCCCGGACACGTGGCCTTCCCGCAGAGTATACTATTACTGCTGTAAACGGCTGGGCTGGGCGACTGGGCTGGGCGACTGGGCGAGTGAGTAGGCCTTGTCCGAAATTTCGCAAGTCCCTTTCGGCATTGTGAAACTCTCGGTGCGCGCGAAGGAGATCCGAGCCGGCCCTTGCCGCAGCCTCCATTGTCCAACTCGCGTGGCACATAGAAAACGTAATTGTTTGCTATTATTAAGTGGTCGTTCCGATCCGATCGAAAACCTCGGCATTTTCCTCGGACAGAACTTTTCGTTCATCTGCAGGTCTTGAGACCGCGAACGACAACCCGCTCGCCCTGTACATACTGTAGATTTGTTGTAGTAGACTGTGTATACGATCTGTCTCAGTAACGAGCGCAGTTTGACGCAGGGTTTCAGACTTTCTTTGTTGCAGTCTGAGCTCGGGGACGAGAGATGAACTACGTGCACTGGACTCTTTCTTTAGTCGTCGCAGGTGCGTTATCGTGAGAAGTGAGCGGGACGAGATGGTCAGAGATTGCCACGAAGAAGGGAGAATCCGGAGAACAGCTGGGGAGAAGGTCGGTCGGGGTGCGAGATAAAGCTTCGTGGTCGGTTCAGCTTAATACACGAGCGGGTTGACCAAGTCGGGTTGGCTCTGGTGCAAGTTTGCCCATCGGGTCCGTATTGCGGAGGATGCAAGGTTCGAGCTAGAAAGTGTCGAGAGCTTGAGAAGGTCAATTCGCGTCGTGAAGTTTGAACTGCTCCAGCACATGTCCGTTGTGGCAGCTCATCCGAGTCATTCTGTATCGAGACCGAGCTCTGCGCCGTGATGTACTATGTACCCGTTCTTGACGACGTGCGAGCCGAGAAATGCGTAGTCGTAGGGAAGAGATCCGTTTTTGAACGTCAGGTTGACAAATGCCTCTGCGAACGGCGAGGACGGTGGCACAATAGGGCAAAGGTGGAGCAAGGCGGGCGGACCAATCGCTTGACGTCGACTTGCCGCCGACTATCGGCACTACTGTTGTGCAAGTGAGGCACGCCCGAGTAGATCGCCGAGCTTTGCGAATTTTTTGAGACTTGTCGCAGAACAGCTGTGCAGCACCACTCCCTGCCGAACGTCAGACACGACGCTCTCTCTTTGTCGTCTTTGTCGTCGTCGCCGTTGTCGTCGTTGGCGCAAGAACGTATTCTAAGGCAACGATGTCGAGCTCGTCAGGACAAGCTCAGGTTGCGAACAAGGCGACGTCGTACTCGTTTGTGACCGAACCCGACCCGGTGAGGTTCCTCGTCGACCTCCCTATCCGCCCAACCACGCCAGAGGACGTAACCGAGGAATCGCAGACGAGGCCGACCAATGCGAATTCGATAATTGCGACCTCGCCCCGGACCCGGTTCACCTCCACTCCCGCGAGTCCTCCCCGAACCTTCGAGTCGGCGCACGTCACGGCTTTTCCAGTCAGCAGCAGCGCAGGGCCTCTCGACCCTCTCGCCTCGCCCCCTCGCGCCGCCGCCGCGATGCCCCCGAGCCCCCCGTCTTCGACCGCGTCGCCGAACCTGAATCCCTCGACCCGGACCCGCCAGCAGCGCTCGGCGAGCAAGTCCAAGAACCGCCTCTCGGCTACGATCACGGGACTCCTCGCCAAGTCGAGGTCCAGGAGCGCGAGCAAGGGCGCAAGGGAACTCGACGAACCCGAGCAAAGATCGGCCTCGAGTGCATTCTCACCCGCAATCCGAGACGACGCGAGGCGGAGCAGCACAAGCTCGTCGAGGAGAGGTAGTCACGATACAGCCGGCTCGAGATCATCTTCGCCGTCGCCCTCGCCGTCGCCGTCGTCTTCTCCCCCTACCAATGCCGTCACTCTCGATTCCGCCCAGCACCGTTCAAAACCGCCGGTTTCCCTCCCGTCGTCCTTCCGCAGAAGACCCTCCTCGAGCTCTGTGACAGATGTAACCACGCTAGCGGCCGGCGGAACTCCCTCCATCTTCCTCGATCGGAATCGCGAATCTCTCGATCGGCCTCGGGTTGCGACTATCACTGGATTAGGCCTCAGTTCGAGCAGTCTCGGGTCTTCCGACGGTGCAGTTCTCTCGGATGGCTCGACAGCGGCGACGTCCCCGGACCTGGACGTCGCAGAAGTTACGACTCCACGCGCGCCATTGTCTAGCGCCGAAAAACGCAGACGCAGCTCATTGGTGCTTGCGCAAGAGCTTGGCTCGCCAAGAGAAGGCGAAGAAGGTACGTATCTTGTTCTCGGAAGAATAGAGCGTGGCTGACTAGTCTTGATGCGCTCTGCTTGCAGATCTATCGGATTTCGTCCGCGCTTCGGGCGCTACATCTCCCTCGCCGAATCTCCAGGGTATGATCATCTCGTTGTCACTCCGAGTATATTGCGACGCGGCTGACTCGTTACACGGGAGTTCAGCTGGACCGTTTGCTCGACGACTCTCGTCTTCCGCTGCTTTTCCAACTCCGACGAAAGTATCGCCTGAGCCAGCGTCGATTCCGTCTCTCACGTCGTCCGCGTCCCCTCTCCCCGTTTCCGAAGCGCCCGAGTCCACCATCGCTGCTCGTCGCCAGAATCGACACCTTGAGAGTCTCAACCTCGGCGATCTGGGTCGACGAAGTCCCGCTCCGCTTGCGACCTCTGCGGAAAGTGATCACCAGTCACTCAATTCGTCAGCTGTAGCGCCCGCTTCTCTCGCACCGCTTTCGCCTTCCGCCGATTCACATGCGCGTCCTCGGTCAACAACGCAAGCGCGGCTACAAGCCCTTCCTCGACTTCTGTCGATGGACGTCATCCCGAACTATAGCAGACCCGGAGAGGAGGAGGAGCAAGAACCGGATGAAGAGACTGAGTCAGAAGCGGAGGACGGAGACGGGGAAACTGAGGGCGAAGGCGAGTCGCAAGCAGAAGTCACTTCTGACGATGAAGGAGATCGGTACGCGAGTGCCGATGAAGCACCGGTCGTGAGCAGGGTGACGACTCCGGCCCAAACGCCTCGACCCGCGTCTCGACAAAATTCCTTCGATCGATTCGCGGCCACCTCCGCTTTCGGACCTCCTCGAATTCCTTCCCTCACGAGCATCGCCGCACTCTCTACCGGGTCACCGACACTTTCCGGTAGTCGTCCAAGCTCTTCGTGGGTCACTTTCGCCCCTGCAACTCCCGGCATCAGGACCGCTCGACCTCAGCCTCCTTCGACGGAGTCGGCGGATCAATCCTACTTCGACCTCCCTCGCCCAACCGGTTCGAGCGCGAAAACACCTCTGATTCCCCCTCAGACTCCCCTTGCACCGATGTCGATTTCGGACGTCGCTCGAGGTAAGCGACCCGCGCTGCAAGAAGAGATCGACGAATCGGCCGAGGTAACCCATTCGAGGACGATCTCGACTCCTGGTCTCACGCAAACCACGCCAAAGGACGACTCGGCCGCTCGGAACGGTCTGTACCGGCTCCGAAGCCAAAGCGTCGTTGCTCTCATGAGCCCAAGCATGGTCGATAGTGACGAGGAGCCGATCGGGACAGCGTCCATGACGGGACTAGATCCAGTTTGGAGGACGGGCGGCTTACAAACGCCGGGTCCCTCGTTCCTCACGAAACCGACCTCGCCGCCGAAACCGAAAACTCCTCAAACTGCTCTCCCTCCTCTCGAAATTCCTCGCACTCCCGGACCACCTCCGACCCCAACCGGTCCCACCAGCCCTCACTCGCCAATCTCCGCGTCCCCGTCACAAGCACGGCGTCCATCTACGGCTACCAATCGGCTCCATCGCCCGCGGTCGATGTACGAACTTCGCAACGCACCGCCCGCCTATACCTCGATTGCACGTCAACCCGGTTTCGGCCCTCGGCAAGACGTTCAGCCTCGTGAAGAGGAAGGGAAAGAAGGACTCCCTCAGTATACGTGCTCGATCCACATCGAGGGATTCATGCCCCGCAAGATGGAGTTTACCGCGCCGGGCATGCAAGCGAAGCACCGAGCTTGGAAGCGACAATACATCGTCCTTCACGGTACGTCGATCAAGGTGTACAAGTACGACCTCCGAACGCACCCGATCCCGGGCGAAGAGGACTGGTCGACCGTCCCGGTCGACATTGCCGGAAAAGATGGACCTCCCCCGCTCCATTTCCACCAGGGCGAGTACGGAGTCGACAATACTTCGCACGGAAGTCGGTTCCCGCTCTCGATCGAAGACGCGAAAGCGAAAGCGAAGAGTCGCATCATTCAACAGGCTACGGCGTCTTCGACGAACCTGCTCCTGCGGCATTATTCGCTCCAGAACGCGGAATCGGGTCTCGCGGCCGACTACATCAAGCGCAAACACGTAGTTCGAGTCCGTGCCGAGGGAGAGCAGTTCCTCTTGCAGGCCAAGGACGACCGCGGCGTCATTGATTTGATCGAGGTAAACTTTTGCGCCACCGGCGTCTCTTTATGTCCCCCCTCACCCCCTTTCCCTCCCTTCCCTTCCTTTTGTGCAGAAAGCTGACCCGTCGTCGTGTTTTTTTTGTTTTTTTTTTGTTTTGTTTTTTGATCAGGCCCTGCAAGCTGCTACGAACGTCGCGCTCGACCTCGATGCCCGACCCCTTCCCAAATTCATCACGCTGCCGCGTCGACGCCGCAGACGCCGTCCGCGTCCCGATGGGGCCGCCGCTGCGGGAGGGGCGACGAACACTCCATCTTCGACGGCCGTCGCGAGCACGACTTCGACGTCATCGGCGAGTGCAACAGAACCGCCTGCCGAGACCCAGCGCAGGTCGCCCGATCGTTTCGCCGAAATGGCCGACGAAGACGTGAGTTTTCTTTTCCTTTCCCTTTTTTCTCTCCTCGGTAACACTGGGTAGCTGGAAAAGCGAGAGGGAGTACAAAAAAAAAGGAAGAGAAAGAAAAAAACTGACTCCTCTTCGCGATCGTGCTTGTGTCCCCCTTTTCCTCTTTTCCAACAGCGCGCACTCGCCACTGGAAACGACGCTACGATCATGTAAAACTCCGAGCATACCAACTAATATCGTTCACACCTCCGCACCATCCCCTCCCCCCCCCCCCACCGCCAATATTCAGTACGCACATAGATTTAGTCTCTCTCTCTCTCTCAACCTTCTTGTTTCCTTCTAAGCAGTAACCGTTGTATCCCCTCTCTCTCTCTGTGCCTGACCTCTCTTCTCCTGATCCGGTTTTCCGTAAATCAGAGGGGTCCTATTTTATTCTAAACTTTTTTTCTTTCTCTATCTCTTTCGTTGGTTTTTTTTCGCGTCGTCAAAAAACAACGATGTAATATTCCTGCTTTTGCTTGTTTCGTCGTCGGGGGTTCGATGGGTTTTCAAAGGTCCCCGGACACATCGACGAGGTAGAAATCCGCGTTTCTCGAGCTCGTGGGGAGGATAACCGACCCCTCCCTTTTCCCCATTCTTTTAAATGCTCACATCGTTACTTTCCGGTTATCGACGTCGCAAGCTAACGCAAGGGAGGGGGGGAAGGGAACGAGGGAGAACGAGAGAGAGAGCGACACTCGACCGAGTGCCCAGACGCATAGGTCAAGTCGGCCGTTTTGCACGGTTGACAGCACCAAAACGCCCAGTCGCAACCCGTGCACCCGACGAGGTCCGCCTCCTCGATCTGTTTCGACAAAGACGGGACTTGACACCTGGGGTTTTTTTTTTTTTTAACGTCCCAACGAAAGGGGAAGGCGGAAAGGAGTTTGGTGCGAGGGCCGGTGTAGAGAGAGGGAGGGAGAAAGAGTGAGAGAGGGATGGGGGAGGGGGGCGGTTTGGGCGTTGCGCAATGTGACCAGTCAGTTCGATCCCCTTTTGGCTGTTTACATGCGTCACGAGGTGTACATGTGAAGCGAGAGAGACGAGGAAGGGGGTGGGGGGTGGGGGGTGGGGGCGCGAGAGAGAGAAGAAGTGAAGGAGAAAACAGGAGAACGAAAAACCGTACCAACGACAACATCTTCTCGTCTTTGCCTCGTCTCTCAAACTTGCGGGACCATCTCGTGGTTCTCGAGGCTCGAGTTCGACGACGACGCTACTCGCGTCTTGACTCGCCCGATCTAGCACATCGCTTGGTCCTCCTCCTCCTCCTCCTCCTCCTCCTCCTCTGCTTCCCCCCTCTTCCTCTTCCGGCAGTTTCCGGTTCTTCTTCTTCTTCTGCCGCTGCTGCTTCTGCTTCTTCTTGTTCCTCGCACAGTCTCGACGTCGCACCCACGCGTCGTACCCGAGTCGGTACACGAGTTGCCTCGCGCCTCGACCACCCCCACCCCCAACGCCGCTGCCGCTGAACAGAACGCCGAGGGGGGACCGGTCCCCACCCTCCTTGTCGTCAACGTGCTCGAACCCGTGGCGTTCGGCGAGCGCGATTGAACCGACGTTCTCTGCGCGGGGGTCGACGACGACCGACGAGAGGTTGAGCGTCTCGAACGCGAACGCGAGGATCGCTTTCAACGCTTCCGACATGATGCCTTGACGCCAGAAGCTGCGGTAGAATGGGTCGGTGGAGCAAGTGGTTTGAGGGAAACAAAAAAATGGGGGCGTGAGCAACCTGATTGTGATGCCACTGCGACCGGGGCAGAGAAAGAAAGGAAAAGACAGAGAAAGAGAGAGAGAGAGAGAGAGATATACTTTGGATGTAGCTCGTAAACTATTCAAAGCCCTATGGGTGAGCTCCGGTTCACACATCGAATCGCGAGAGAGGGGTCCGACAGCGAGTGCGGAAGGGGGCTTACACAGTGTACCCTCGACAGAGTCCTTGATCTCGTCCCTCTCGGGGAACGTGAAAACCTTTCCAACGATTGGCTCGAACCGCTTGATCCCGTTCGGCCTCGAGGGCAACGCTACGTCGTCGTCGTCGGAGCGTTTCGTCTTCGTAATTAACTCTATCGCAATGTTGCCAATGTACCCTCGAGCGTCGAGTTCGTGCCGGACTTGCGGACAAGGTCGAGGTTCGACCAAAGTCATTGTGCCATCTTTCGACAGCCGAGGCTCGATCGCAAAGACGTACCTCGTCCTCGAATTCGAGCTCGCGGCGCCGGGCAGGATCCCGGCGAGAATCGACGACGACGACGACGACTTGTGGTAGCACGGAATGTTGTCGCTCGCGTACCCAACGACAAAGTTCTGACGGCACGAACGCTCCGTCGAAACGCGACCGTAGAGCTGCGGGTCCACAGGGGAGGAAAAAAAACCCCCGGAAAAGGCGCGAGGAGACACACGTGCACACGCCTCAGTTCATTTCCGTTTCCCCCGTGCCGACGCGGAGAGAAGAAAAAGGAAGGCGGGCTTTCCGCACGCGGGCTGTACCTGCATGTCGGAAACGAGTGGATCGTTTTTGATTCTGAAGACGCGTGGAGTATCGTTCAACTCGACCGGACGCAAACCTATTTTTCGAAATCCGGAAGCGAATCCCTCTCGCGAGGCGTTGTCAGCCGGTGGCATTACGACGGTCATGAGGGACGGGGTAGCGATTTACGCAGGCGAGGAGTCACGATCTCGACTCGGCACGCGCGAGGGCAGAAGTGCCGATACGAAGCCTATGTAGCCGAGGGGGGGGGGGTTGGGCAGGTTTTGAGCAGCGAAACGTCGAGATTTCGCACCGGGAGGCGACGACTGACCTCGTCATCGAGCTGGATGTTTCGGTTTGCTGGACCTGCGCACTGCGTCCGCTCGTGCACCTCAAAGGTCTCGTCTCTGCACCGTCTGCATGGGCGAGGCACGTGATAGGAGGTTCGCAAGCGATCCGACAGCGAGAGAGACATGGCGAGAGAGAGCTCACGTATGACACCACACGGTGTCGATACCGACAGGTCGACAGTTTGTACAGCTCGTGAGGTCGGGCGAGCCGAGGTTGACTGGGTAACAACGACTCGCGGGGAGACCTAGAGAGTCAGCGAGAGGGGGAGAGCTCGCAGTCGCGGTTCTGTGAGCTCACGAGATTTCCGACAGGTCGCACACTGCGCCGTCGTCATGTTGAGAGCGTCGACGTGTAGCAGCGCGCGCCTGGCCGAGTAATTACAGAAGCAGAATTTAGAAGCGATGCGCGACACCTCGCCACTTTACCCGCGCGCCGAGCTCCTGCCATCTGCTCTATCCAGACATACATGATCCGTCTCACAAGACTGACGCGTCAGTCTAACTTACTTTCTTTTTCGAACACGTGACGTTTTTTTTTTGACGTCAATCGCCGCACTCTCGGCTCTGGCAGTTCGTCACGACCACGAAACGCAATAGTTCATGTGGCTTGACAAGTAGGGTAATTCCGATGAGAGCTTGCGACAACGAAGGGAGAGAAAGAAGGATAGGAAGACAGAGAAACGATCGAAAAGATAAACCGTCTATGGGAGGAGACTGCGGGGGAGGGTACGACGGCTACGGGAGAGAGAGAACCGGCCTACGACCGTGGGGAGTGCGGTGGTATAAGGAAAAGGTGGAGAACGAGTGTAAAACCGGACGAAGAACCTGCGACGAAGGGTGAAGCACCGAAAAATAAAAAGGAGTGAACGAGAACGAAAAACATCAAGACAGAGGGAGCGATTGATAACAAAGTTTGCATGATACGGTTGAAAGGCGAGGACGTGGAGTGGAGGAGATATGAAGGAGGTTGTGAGTAGTGAAGGATTTTCCGGCGCAGAGCGCTCAGAGGTTTTCACCCTTTCCGATCGTGAAGACCTTGAAACCGATCTTCCTCAACGACTCCGAGTCGAGGATTCCACGACCGTCAAACACCATGGCGGGTTTCGACATGCTGTCAAAGATCGACTGCCAGTCGAGCGTTTTGAACTCGTCCCACTAGCAAGAGCACTCGTCATCAGTCTCTGACCATGTATTTGGGTGCGAGGAAGGAAAAACTCCGACTCAGGGACTCACCTCGGTCAACACGCAGATACCTTCAGCACCGACGCAAGCTTCCATGGCGGATTTGCATACCGTCACTTGCTTCTTGACTGTTGGCGCGAGTACACGAATCAGGAATCTCGCGCGCATACGCGACCCGAGGGTCGGCAGAAGAGAGAGAGTAGAGAGAGAGGGTACAAACGTACCCGCTTCCGAATCGTCCGAGACACCTGGTTCCGTCAGGTCGAGGTAGATCTGTCGCTCGGGCACCTTTGGGTCGTAGATCGAGATTTTGGCCGACTCTTGTCGAAAGAAGCGGCACACGGTCGCCGAAGGCGTCTCGCGAGTATCACCAGTGTCCTATGACAACAGTGGACCAAAGTCAGCTCGATGGACGATTGCCGAAATCGGGGACGACCAGGTTTTTTTCTTCTTTTTTCTTGTTCCCGGTCACCTCACCTTTTTGAAAGCGAATCCGAGGACGGCGAGCTTCTTGTTGGTGATCGTATTGAACATTGACGAGACGACGTTTTGTGCAAAGCGACGCTTCTGGTATTCGTTCATCGTTGTGATCTGTGTCGGCGCACCTAGTCCGTCAGTCCACAGATTTATCCACAGACGGACGAGTACGGGTCCTGGATGATGATGACGATGATCGACCTTACCTGTCGCCAGTAATCGGCCACCTCGGGCAGATGCAGACTCTCGGACAAGTAGACGAGGTTGAGAATGTCTTTTTGAAAGCACGACCCGCCGAATCCGACCGACGACTTGAGGAACTTTGACCCGATGCGAGAGTCGAGACCACAAGCGAACGCGACTTCGTCCACGTCGGCACCGGTCGCTTCGCAAATCGCCGAGAGAGCGTTGATCGAAGAGATGCGTTGCGCCAAAAGGGCGTTGGCGGCCTGGATTGTAACAGCAGAGGAGCGGAGTGAGTGGGCCGCAGAGCCATGGAGAAAGACCGTGGGAGAGCGCACGAGTTTCGAGAGTTCTGAAGACCACAGGCCAGTCGTCACAACTTTTTCCCTCGGAACCCAGTTTGCATACACGTCGACCAACGCCTTTTGAGCGGCCTTCCCTTCCGGAGTGCTCAGACACCCAATCAACACTCGATCGGGAGCGTCGAGGTCCTTGATTGCGGTGCCCTCGGCGAGGAACTCGGGATTTGAGAGAATGTCGAATCGGAGTCCCGGACGAGAGTTGGCCTCGAGGATCGTTCGCATCGACTGGGCGGTTCGGCACGGGACAGTCGATTTCTCGACGACGATTTTAGAAGACGTCGCAACCGAGGCGATGCGTCGGGTACAAAGTTCGACGTAGCTGCGAGGCACCGACGACAGGTAAAATCGTCAGCTCACGAGGACGGGAAAAAAACCTAGGAGGGAACGTCCTCACAAGAGATCAGCGGCGTATCCAGCTCCGACACCACTCTTCTTCGTCGGCGTGTTGACCGAGACAAAAATGAGATCGGCCTCGATGATGGCTTTGTCGATCTCGGTGCTGAAGAAGAGGTTCTTCCCGCGACACTTCCTGACGATCTCTTCCAGCCCGGGTTCGTAGATCGGGAGCGAGTCCGAGTTCCATGCGTTAATTCGATCAGCGTTGACGTCGACGATGGTGACCTGGATGTGCGGGCATTTGTTTGCGATCATTGAACATGCTACGGTCGATGGAAGTGCAAAGGGTTTTGATTTTTTTTCCGTCAGTCCTCATCCCTGGTCTCTCCGGCGTCACGCCCAGTCCTGTTGCACAACTGGCAATGACGACGACGAGGGACAAGTGTCGCTCGAGACCCTTTGACACGAATACGACCCTAGTCGGGGCGCACGTTCCGCGCTACGTCCGGCTCGTCGTCGCTCGACGGCTTTGCCCCCCGAACGTTCTCGATCGGGACTTGAGGTACCGGATACTGGAACGAGGTCGTGCGCTGGAACGAGGCCGAAGGGCACGGTGCGCGAGAAGGGGGGACCCGGCACTCGGTTCGGATGAGACGAGACGAGGACTCACTCGGACCGCCGACATAGCCTGCGCCGATGCATGCAATTTTTTTCACGTTCTGCGAGGGTGGGACGTTGGGATGGGTCAGGGTTGAGAGAAAGACGCGTTGCAACGGGAACACGCCTCGCGAGTCGCGACAGAGCGTCGGCGTGCACAGAGGGGGGACAAGCACCACTCACGACGGGGATCGGTGTAGACATGGTTCGAGGCGATGGGCGCGGGCACAAGACGGAGACGGGCACGGCGAGGAAGGTGGGAGCGAAAGAAAGGAAAACTAGCGCCCTGCGACGCGTGTTGCCGAAACACGTCAATTTTCTACCCTATTGAAATTACAGTATTCTCAATTACTGTACCGATGCAGAATTACCATGTAATTGTTCAGGCGACATTTCTGTCAACTCCCTTTGTGCACTGCACTGCCCCCCGCCAAGTCTCTTCGCTCGGATCGAACTCGGTTGCGCGGTTGGTTGTCTCACCCGCCTTGATTGTCTCGCTGGTCCGCGCTCCTTTGTTCCGTCTCTCCCGAGTGAGTTTCCTCGCGCAGTTTCCTCTTCCCTCGCGCTGCCCGGAACGACGGTCTGACAACCCGATTTCGTGGTCCGGCTAGTGAGCGCTCTCACCCCCTACGTAGACAGTAAGTCGGGCGAGAGCTTGTCGCCGCAGAGCGAACCCCTCGGTTCCCGAAACCCCCGCTTTCTCATCGCGCTCACCACTCGTTCGGATTGCATCTCGGAAACAGAGAAAGTACTCGTAGTGACGCAAGACGGTCGAACCATCGTCGCAAGTTTCCTTCGTCCAGTTCTCTCTCTCTCTCTCTCTCCCTCTCGGTGCCCCCAACTCACAATCCCAAGCGCGTTCCGTGTGTGAGGCAACACAGGGAGAGCTGAAAGGGTTCGATCAGACGACCAACGTCATCTTGTCGGGCGCGATCGAACGCGTCTTTTCGTCGGATCCAGACGAAGGGACGGAAGAAGTTCCGCTCGGAGTCTACATCATCCGAGGCGACAACATTGTACCGTCCTTTTCCCCCTCCTCCTCTTCCTCCTCCTCCTCCTCCTCGTGGTGCGAGGTCCCGTTCTGCTGCTGACACCTTCCTCTCGTCAGGCGTTGATCGGAGAAGTCGATGCACAAGTAGATGGTGAGATCGAATGGACAACCGTGAGAGCCGACCCCATCGCCGAAGTGATACATTGAAACCACCCCATCCTCCTCCCCGTCCCCTGCCTTGTCTGTAAACGAATACCCCCCATCTCCGATGATAGAACTCAAGCCCCTCAATTTTTTTCTACCTTTTCCGGGAAAAGAATTTCCTTCCCTCAAACCCCCTCCCCTACAAAACTTGTAACAACAGGATTGTCGCACCCAAAAAAAAAACCACCCTCAAACGGTCAAAAGGCATACTTCACGTTCGACGCTCGAACAAGAAAATCAGGCGAGCGAGCGAGAGAGAGAGAGAGAGAGAGTGAGAGAGGTAAAGGTCTTGTAAAGTTTTCCTCCAAAATGAAAGACGGGATGGAGATAACCCGGGCGCAACAAGGGAGAAGAGAGAAACGAACCACCAAAAAGGCGAGGGAGGTAAAAAGAAAAGAGTTGACGACAACAAAAAAAAAAAAGTCTGGCAGTAAAACCGAGGGCAACAGAAGAGGGGAGGGGGGGCTGGAGGGGGGGGGGGGGGGCAAAGTACAAGGGGATTTTTCTGGTAATGCGCGAGAGAGGGGTTTTGTTTTTTTCGGTTCAAGTAGAAATGACTGTGTGTTGCGTAGCGAGAGATAGAGAAGAAGAAGAACTCGATGGTCATTTTTCGCGTACCCCAAAGAACGAAAAAGAAACCACCGAGCGTGCGTGGACGTGGAGAGGAAGGAAGGAAGGAAGAAGAAAAAAACTCACATTGGAAGCATGCCGTGACGGAACCGAGTCCCGTTTCGGCTCGCAAGAGGTCGTCGTGAATCTTTTCGAGACAATCTGCCGACAAGTGGTTCCACCTAACAAAGCCGCGAAGCACGGGGGGAGCACAAGCGAACGAAAAAATTCCGGGCAAGTGAGCTCACTCCCTCCCTCCCTTTGAACTCGCGCGCAATAATCCGTTGAGCGAGACTCACGTGG
This sequence comes from Sporobolomyces phaffii, assembly GCA_037042985.1. Taxonomy (NCBI): domain Eukaryota; kingdom Fungi; phylum Basidiomycota; class Microbotryomycetes; order Sporidiobolales; family Sporidiobolaceae; genus Sporobolomyces; species Sporobolomyces phaffii. Next base: position 82,109 of record JAWNFN010000006.1, on the reverse strand, counting down.
TGGTATCTCCGTACAGCATGGCAGGGCTCTTGACCATTTGTTTCCCCGTTTCCTTGTTGCACCGTTTGCACTTGAACAAGTCGTGCGTCTGACACGGCCTTGGGTCGAAACTGAACAACTCGCGCATGTTTTCCCCGGTGAAGTGTCGACCAATGTCTTCCTTCTCGTCGACGATGCACGAAGACAAGTTCTGTTTGTGTGACTGACGTTGGAAGACTAGGACATTCTCAAGCAAGGGCGGTCGGTCGGATCAGTCGCCTTTGAATTTTTGACACGGCAGGGAGGGAGAGAAAACGCACTCTTCTCCTCGACGGTTCCCGTGGCGACGAAGCGGTAGACGAAACCTATCGTTCAGCACACGAGGTTCGGTCAGGACGCGAAGCGGGCGGAAAAAGGGAAAAGACCAAAGGTTACAATCTTTCTTTTGGCCGTCGCGCCAGACACGAGCAAGGGCTTGCATGTCCGACGCGGGATTCCAGTCTGTCCGATGAAGTAAACGTCAGTTTTCGAGTCACTATCTGCGTGTGAGAGAGAAAGGGAGCGAGCAAAGGCCACGGGGTGCGAACGAAACGTGACTGACCGGGATCGAACAAAATCAAACGGTTCGCACCGATCAGGTTGATGCCGCATCCACCCGCTTTTGAACTGAGGAGGAAGATAAACTCTTTCCCATCCGGGTCGTTGAACTTGTCGACGAGCTTCTGACGCTTGTTTGTCGCCATGGTTCCGTCGAGTCGCAAGAAATCGTGACTGTTCCCGGGGAACGATGGACGCTCGACGAAATCAGCGTCACGTTCGGGGACAGGGTAGGACCGTGTACCAAAGAGGACAGGTGATACGTACCGACGAACTTTACAGAGGCGTTCAAACATGTCGAGGGTTTGAGTAAAATTCGAGATCAAGACGATCTTGTCGCTTGTCTCGGCTTTCATCTTGGTCAAGAACCTATCGGCTTACGTTTTGAGCTCAGGCGTTTCTCCGGAACCGAAGAGGAGGTGAGGGGGTTGGGGCGGAGACCTACCGATCGAGAACGGCCATTTTCCCACTCAACTCTGGATCGATCTTTCTGCGCTTGTCTCGCGGGTCGTACGCCTCGGGGAAACACGATTCGGCACCGGGCATGTCTTCCTCCCAATTGACAAGGTCGGGGTGGTTGCACATCTTGCGTAGGATCGTGATCGCCTTGAGCGGCTGCGATTCTTTACCCTTGAGGAGCGCCTTCATCTCGGGCGAGGCCATGAAGAACTTGTACAGCTCGAGCTGGAACGGCGAGAGCGAGCAGAACACGACGTGTTCGTACTTGACCGGGACTAAGATCCGATGAACGAGAAAAGGAAAGTCAGATTCAGACATGAGAGCGAAAGCACCAGTGGCGGCGAGGCGTCGAGGATGAGAGGAACAACTTGCGATATTTGCTCAAAAGATCGTTTGTTCTCCTAATGATGAACTTGTTGACTTTGACGAGGAGGTCTTTCTGAGCTTGAGTGCCGCGTTCTTGTTGCTTCTCGGTCGCATCGCCGTCTCGACCCTTCAGAATCGGCATCTCGAACTCCTTGTGGAACTGTTGTTTCGTGCCGAGATAGCCCGGGTTACAAAAGTTGAGAAGCGAGAAGTATTCGTTGAGATCGTTCTGTGCGCGCATCACGAGGGGAATTGAGTTTGACGGACGAGAGGGGAAACGAGAGGTGAAGACGACGAGTCTCACCTGGATCGGAGTTCCAGTAAGGATGACACGCCTCTTGCAGTTGATCTTCATCAGTTGGAGGTACGTGTTGTTCGCTGTCGGGACGCGCCTCGCCGGTCAGTACAGACACCCAGTTGGTTCGGAAAAAACGGGACTCGCTCGAATTCTTGAGACGATGCCCCTCGTCCGCCAACAGCAGACCAATCTCCGTGTCACCCAAATGCTCCGTCAAAGACCTCAATTTTTCATACGAAACAATAATCACTGAGGGTGGTTTCGAATGTTAACTCTCGGTGTTCGGAGCGTCGAGTCAAATCCGAGACCGTACCTGGCGTGACCACTCCTTTTCCTCTCGTGGCGCACCATTGACGGACTTGAAGGTTGAGCGCATCTCCCGTCACTTTGCCGTCGACCGCTAGTGGAATAACTGCTCCCTCTCCGAGCCACTTGACTTAACCTGACGTGTCAGGTACGCGCGACAGATGCGACGAATCGACAAGGTGGGCTCGGGGGGACGTACCGAGCTCGTTTGCCCAATTCTTGACGAGACTTGAAGGACAAGCTACGATCGCCTTGTCGATCGCGGGTTTCCCCGGAAGAGGAGATTGACGCAGAAGGGTCCACATGAGAGTGATACATTGCAGCTGTCAAGATGAAAATAGGCGCTCTGTGGTCAATGACGAAGGACGAGAGCGGAAGGATCAAGAGGCTGAGAGAGGCAAATGCGAGCTCACGGTTTTCCCGAGTCCCATCTCGTCCGCCATGATGCACCCGAACGCGTTCTCGTCCGTCATCCCGGTCGTGCACTTGTACAAGAACTTGACTCCCTCGACTTGATGCGGCCTCAACTTTTTCCCGACGATCGGGTCGATCACGACGGCGACTTTCTTGACCATGCCTTTCCTCGCGTTCTTGTCTGCGATGCCGAGGATCTCTGCCAAGCTCTTGTGGTACTTTTTGCGTTCCTTTTCGAGTGCGTTCTCGCGCTCGTCTTGCTCGGCGTCTCGTTCCACCTTTTCGCGCTCGAGGCGTTCCAATTCGCGCTGGGCTTCGACGTCGTCGACGGTCGGGTCCCACAGGACGATCGCGTGTTCTTCGAGCGGATTGTGGACCGGCCGCGGGATGATCTCGCCCGGTTGACGCGTCCCGAGGACTTTGTACGTCGGTTTCAGCTCGACGAGGACGCCCCGCTTCTTCATGCCGGGCAGGCGGAACTTTGCCTCGAGCGGGTTCGTCGACTTGGGACGGTACACGGGGAACTGTTTCGGCGGAGGCGGCGCAACGTACTTGTCGACGAACCCTCCGCGCCCGAGTTTCTTCTTGCTCGCGGCGTCGTCGTCCGAGCTGTCGTCGTTCTCCTTGCCCTTCTTGGTGGCGCCCTTCCTTGCCTTCTTGTTCGCTGGCTCCTCGGATGGTTCGTCGAGCGCGGTTTCGTAGAAGTCGTTCTCGGTGAAGACGACTCGTTGACGTTTGGACGAAGTGCGGGTGCCCGCGGCCTGGCGCGAGCGGGTGCCCTTGGTCGAGGCCGGGACGCGAAAGGCTGTCGAGGAGGGAGAGCGAGAGTGACGTCGTACAGTCAGTGGGGACCGAGCCTCGGTGGCGGCGACGGAGGGGGACTGACGCTTCATCTGGAGCGCGCCGAATGACATGCCGTTCGCGTGTGGCAAGTCGCTCGGTCGTTCGCTCGGGTCGCGCTTGCACGCATCAAGGAAAGATCGCCTCATCGGGGAGGTCGCGCGTGTCAGTCTCTGTCGATGTGCGAGCGAGCGAGAGAGAGAGATGGACGCGCGTGGCAAAAGTCAAAACAAAGTCGCGTCGTGACTCGCTCACTTCACTCACTCACTCACCCACTCACTCGCTCGCTCGCTCGCTCGCATTGAGCATGGCCGACTGGACTGAAGGAGCGGCGCCGGGGTGGCAGAACCCTCACGAGCGTACCTACTACCGCGAGGCGGTCCCGCCGAGTCACGCGTCGTTCAACTTTGTCCCCCGCGCCAACGCTAACGCCAACGCCAACCCAAACAGCAACGTCGAGTACCCAAACTCGTTCACGGGGCTCTCACCCGAGCTCGCCGAGAAACAACGCAGGCTGCAGGACAGCCTCGACAAGGTCCTCGGGCCCGACTACGTCCAAACTCGCCCGGGAGGAGGCGGCGCCAAACTCACCTACCTCGAGGGCTGGCGCGCGATCAACCTCGCCAACGAAGTGTTTGGCTACAATGGCAAGTCTCGTTCCCTGCGCCACCTTTGTTCGCGGCTGACTCGTAATCGTGCAGGGTGGTACACCGACATCAAGTACCTCGAGGTCGACTTTTGCGACTTCAGTCCAGAGTCGCACCGATGGAGCATGGGCGTCACCGCCATCGTCAGAGTCAGGCTTCCAGACGGCGCGAGCCACGAAGACATCGGGTACGGGAAGTTGGAAAACACCAAGAGCAAAGGCGACGGTCTCGACAAGGTGAGCATTCGTACATCGGGTCCCACCGAGGTGCGCACTCTGACGCACAAGAAGCAAATCGTTGCAAGTGCAAGAAGGAAGCCGTGACGGATGGGCTCAAGCGTGCACTGCGTCATTTCGGCAAACTCCTCGGCAACTGTCTCTACGACAAGAACTACTTGTCACAGCTCTCCGGCATGAAGGCAAAGAAGGTGAGCAGCTATCCTTCTATATGACCAGCTCTTGCCCTTTCGGACCTCGGCCTCACATCATTTTCCTTCCCTCGTTCGCCGCGGGACTCCGTTTCTCCCTTTAGCCCAAGTTTGACTGGGATACCATTTACGTCGCGGAGAAGCACGCACTTCATGCTACCGATCCTCAATATATCGCTCCTCGGGCCCAACCTCCCGCCGCTGCGGCAGTCTCACCCGAGAATACCAACGCGGGCGCCTCTCGGTCGAACCCGAACACCGCTGACCCCGGTCCACCCTCAACGAGTCGGCCTCCACCCCACCCGGCTCATATGCAACGCGCACAAACCATCGGTTCCGGAGTCGCTTCGAGACCCGCGGTGGGCGAGACCCAGAAACCGCCGATGGTCCAAGCGCCTCGACGTTCGACAACGATAGCTCATCCGACCGCGGCAGTAACGACGAGTCTTGCGCGACAGCAACGAGACGAGCGCGCGGACTCGGTCGCGACGAACGGGACTGCCGAGTACGGGTTGGGGTCTGAAGACGATTCGTTTTTCGCCGAGGCGATGAACACGACCGAGGAGGAACGATCGCGAGGAGAGCGAGGCGCGTCATCGGGTACTCTCGGTGAGAACCACAACGTCCAAGTCGGAGCGGTTCGTGGTGCCGATGACAGCGGATTCGTCGAAGCGTCGTTCTTGCACCCAGAGTCAGTGCCCCCCCCCCCTCTCGTTCTTGTTCTCTTCCACTTCCCTCTGTGTTGTCACGTTGGTGCTCAAATCTTGCGCGTTCGGGTTCCCCTGCGAACCCTTGTACTTGCAGGACGGTCAAGGACACAACCCAGCGCCCTCCTGCTCAAGCGCGCGACGACCCTCGCCCTCGTCCTTCGACTACGGCCAATCCGAGCGATCATCAAGCACCGACAGTCGACTCGAACGGATCGGGTGCCTTCTTGTCACTAGCTGAACAGAACCGTTTGGCGGCACTCGCCAGGCGCGACGCCAAATTGAAAGCGAAAGTTGCACAGCAACAACAACAACAACAACAACAACAAGCGACCTCGACCTCGACCTCGACCTCGAATATAATCTCGACGACTACCGCAGTCGGATCTGTGCATGGTTCGAGGAATCAAGCTGTGAGCGGGGTTTTTTCTTTTTTCGCCGCCCTCTCCTCTTTGTACTTTCCTCGGGTCTCGGCGGCGGATCTCGGAAAAAAACTTGGCCAATATAAAAAGCTAACGAGACGTCTTTTGTTTTCCACAATTCTCTCTTTGAAACCCCCTCCCCCCCCCCCCTTTCCTCCCACCCGGACGAGCACAGCTTCGTCCGCCTGTCGCTCCTCCCCCTTCCCGCACGACGTCCGTCAGTCACGTTTCGAAGGGTCTTCCGAATGAACAGCACCAGCAACAACATGGGTCACATGTCACGGCGGTGCCTCGTCAAGCTGGGACTCTCCCGACTCTCCACGTCGGAAACGGGATCGTGCAGGCACAACAAGCGGTTGGTTCCGCCGGAAGCGGAGCGGCAGCTGGTGGAGGTCATGGGAACGAGAGTACCGCGACGACGACGAGTCCAGGTTTTATCAGTGCGAGAGGTGTCAAAAGAAAGTCTGAAGAAGGAGGAGGAGGAGGAGGAGGACTCGTCAAAGCTCACACGGTCTCGACTTCGAACCCTGCATCGGGGAACCGCCAACCCCTCGGCGAACTGGACGTGACGGATTCGGGTCAGGTGAAAAGGTTCAGAGCGTCCTCCTGAGGATCTTACGGAACCCCCCGTCCCTTCCCCCCCCCCCCTCCTTTCCCCGATCCCGGACTTTTTGTTCCATACACACTCTCTCTCTCGCTCGCCGGCCACTTGCACGAGTTGTTCCCCCCCTTCGAACCAGATACCCATTCGTCCCCCCGCCGTCGCGGGACATGTACATACGGAACAAGGTTGTCACCTTCTCTCTTTCCCTCTCTGTCTCCCTTTTACCTCTCTCTCGACGATACCCCTCCACCTTTCTCCTTCGCAGCAGCAAAAAAAACAAAACATGTCGTTTCAAGTCGTTGCAATCTCTGTCTCTCTCTCTCTCGCGAGTTTCTTTTCCCACGCTTGCGGTCGCCACTTCCTGCGATGGCCTATTTCATAGCCCCCTACTGTACCGCCTGTTTGATCACCTCGTCACCCTGGGGTCGCTACTGTACTCGCCCAATTCGTTTAAAAGTCGGCCGAGAAAACTTGCAGTTGCAGGCGGTTTTAGACAAGTTTGAAAGCAAAATGCAAATTGCAACGACGGTTATACAGTAGTTTGGGTATTACGTAGGGAGGCGGATTCGGCGCGCGCGCGGAGACTGAGGTTGCGATTTGACCTCGCCCCATCATCATCGATCGACCATCATGTCACTGTTTCGCCGCGCGTTGCGATCTGTCGGACTCCGAGTCGGCAAAGACCGGTACCTCGCCGGTACAGATCTCGAAGGTACGCTTGCTGGTTTAAATTGATTGCCGGGGCGGATCTTTCGATGATCTCATGCCACACACTCTCTCTCTCTCTCTCACGCGTTCTCGCTTTCTAGGCAATTCGTTTTACGAGAGGCCCCATCCAGAGTTTCCAGGTACGTTGCCTCTCTCTCTCTCTCTCCCTTGTTTCGCATTCTCATCCTCGACCTGCCCGACTTTGCGACTCACTCCCTCCATCGAATCGCAGGGGAATGGAGGAAGAACAAGCGGACAGTCGAGTACAAAGTAACTCGTTACCTCAGTGACTACAACTTTCATACGATTCCCGGTGATTCTCTCTTTCTCTCTCTCTCTCTCTCTTCCCTTTCAGGAGCTCTCTTTCATCGCCTTTAACTGACCCCACTTCTCGTTCGGGGTGGGTTTCAATCAGTACAATGGTCGAGTTGGTTGAGACGTACTCGGAGGAACCCACCTTCAATCACTGAACTCGAACACGACTATTTGCGCCAAATCCGGCTCCGCGAGAACGTTGACAAACTCGAACTCGCGTACCGGGATGAGAAACTCCGGTTAGGAGAAACGAACCGAGATGCGCTGCTCTCGCCTCCGACGACGACAACGACAACAGCGACGACGACGACGACGACGACTTCGCGACCACCACGACCACGACCCGAAACTAACGTCGAGCAGCAGGACGACGCGGGTGCTGCTGCTGCTGTAGCAGGAGGAGGACGTCCTACGACGTTTGACGAGGGGTTGCCGAAAGACGATACGGGGATCGGAGCGAGAGAGGCAGAGGTAGGAAAGCATTTGGGTGGTGCTAATAGCGCCAGTCCGACGACGACTACGACGACTACGACACGAGATGTGGACCCGACCCTGTCAACACCACCGCGGTCAATCCCATCTACGACGACGATGACGACTGAGGGAGAGGAACAGGATCGAGCACGGTTGAGGAGAGAACTCGATCGAGAAGCGGCGAGAAAACGTCGCGAAGAATTCGGTAACTTGTCTCTCTCTCTCCTTTCTCCCCACGCGCGCGAAAACGTCCCCAAATTTCGTATTCGACTACTGACGAAACACGACGACCATATATATAAAACGATGTCGCTCTCCCTTTTTTCTTTTTCCCACTGTTTTTTTTTCGCAGCTCGGAACGCTCCGCCGAGTGGGAACCCGAGTGATTCGTTTCAACCTCAAGCCTGGTCTCCTCCCATCGCGTCAAAGAGGTGATAGATGATTTCGCTTATTGGAGTTCAACCGATTCCTTCCGAAAGAGAGCGCTCGGATAAACGAAAAAAACGGGGGGACGACGAGAAGGAGATACAGGAGGAGGTTTCCATTTATCGATTGTTTCTTCGTCTCGAGTTCATGTCGTTTCGCCCTCCCCACCCTCCTCTCTCTCGTTCGTTCGCGGGGGAAGTGTGACAAACCAAGAAAGGGTTTTTATTCTTCTTTTCGGAAAAAAACCGGTAAAGCACACTCTTAGAACAGAAAGAGAGAGAGAGAGAGAGAACAGGGCGCGAAAAGGGGGAGGGGGGGATGGGCGAAACAAACCAAACACAAAAAGAGGAACTAAACAGAAAAGAAGAAAAAACCTTGGCTGTGTGTGCAGGGTACGTACGCATCGCGGGGGGTATTTAAAAAGGCCCCGGCAGGGGAGAAGCGCGCGAAAGGAGGAGGGGGGGGCGGCTGGGAGGAAAGGGGGGCGTCCGAAAAAAACAGCCTTGTCTTTTCGGTTTCTTTTCTTCTTTCTTGTTTTTTTGCTCCCTCTTTCTTTAAACCGAACTCTTGAGACCCGAAGAACTCTTGCCGACTTGAGACACTCGGCTCACTTTGCACACGGTGCCGTTGAACTGTGGGTGGTACCTCGCGCCCGTGAACGGGTCCTCAACCGCGGGTTGGTTGCCATAGATCGGCGTGAGCGAACCGGGGCACACGTCAAACGGTTGGTGCACGTCGTACTCGACGTCTTCGACTTGGTCTCGAGGGTACTTGTTCGCCGTCGCGAGGACGGTTTTAGCCTGGGTCATGACTTGGGCGCTCGGGGACAAGTCGACGAGTTTTTGGGCAAACGTCGCCGCGGTTGGGTAGTTTTTCGCTTTCGTGAACGTCGTCATGGCCAAGCGGAGCGCGAGTTGCAAGTGCGCCGGTTGCAAGCGGCAGTGCGTAAAGTACGCCGCGAGTTCGAGTTGGCGCTTGAGCGAGTCGGGTTGGTCCGCGATCCTCCTCCGTTCAATCTCGAGCGAGAGTCCGAGGATGTATTCCCGGCACACGATGACGAGTTCTTGGAGCTATCCGGGGTCCCCAATACAACACGCGACAAGTCAGGTCCCCCCAATCCACCTCTTTCCTCGAGTATGCGAACGAGACGAGAGAGAGAGAAAACGCACCTCGGCGGCTTGGGCGGGAGAGGATGTCACGACGAGAAGGAGAGACTGGAGGATCGATCGGAAGATGTTGACGGCGTCGACAAACTTTGCCTTTTGGAACGCCGTGTACGCCGCGCGGAGTTGTCCCGACGTGATCGACTGCAACGAGAGCGTGACGACGGGAAGGACGTTTCTCGGTTCGGCGCTGTCGACGTTGCGTCGGAGCGGGACCTCGAGGGGCGGGAGCGAAGGCGCGGCCGGGAGCCACAGTCGCGACGATCGGTACACCGAGAGGAAGAGGGGTTTGAGCGGCGCAAAGTCGACGATTCCGACTTGGCGGTTCAACAGCGCCATGGCCGTCTCGAACGATCCCGCCGCGACGTGGTCCGCCGCGAGGGGCGAGTTGCGAACCCACAGTTCGGGTTCGGCGATCCCGGGCGTGACGAGTCCCCCGAGTTCGTCCTGACCGGCCTCGCCGCCTGCGCCTCCACCACCACCACCACCCGTCTGCAAGCCTCCGTCCTCGTCGACCACGTCGTGTTCTTCCTCGTCTCCACCGACTCCCCACGCGTCTTCGGCCTCTTCCGCCTCGTGCTTGTCCAACGGGCGGTCCTCGGCAGCCCACGCCAACCCTCCTTCCCCTCCCGCGGCGACGGCTTGGTCGAGCAAGTCGTCCTCGTCGTACTCGTCTGAACCTTGGGCGCCACTCGGTTCGCCACTCGCCGCGGCGGCGAGCGCGCGGTCAAAGAAGCTCTCGGTGACGCCGACCGAAGGCCAGTTGTGTTCAAACGACGGCGTGATGACGTGCGGCGGTCGGATCGTCGCGCGTTCGACGGCGGGCAAGACTCCCTCGACGTCCGACGCGGTCAACCCGGCAGATTCGAGGATCTGTTGCGCAAGTTCTTCGAGTCCGTTCGTCTTGGCCGTCATGTACGCGAGAGGCGCTACGAGACATGCACGGGGTCCCGACTCCGTCAGTCAAACGGACCAGGGCGATAGGACGAAGACAAGACTCGAAGCGGGTTGAGGAAAAGGGGAGGGGTCGGCGACTCACTCATGCCGACTTCTGCGAGGACGTTGATCCTCGTTTCGACGTTGCCCGTGTAGAGCGCATTGTGGAAGCGAGACATGGCATCTCCGCGCATCTCTGCAATCTTTGCCATCTTGCTGAGTTTGTCCGGGTTTCCAGTCGCGAGGTACAGGAACGACAAGCGGTCAAAGTTTTTCGTGCGCTGGTAAGCGATTTCGACAATCTGGGGTATTTAAAGGGGGGGAGGGGGGGGTCAGAACGATGATACTTGACTAGGGACTGAGCCGGAAAGGAGGAGGGGGGAGAGGGGGAGGGGATCAAGCCTAGCTTTACCTTGTGGTTTCCTTGTTTCAGCGCCTGTTGTCCGAGACGAGACCAGTTGTCTTCGCGATCGATCGCCTTGGCCATCTCGAGCGCAACGTCGAGGTTGCCGCACTCGATCGCGAGGTCGAACCGGGTCGTCTTGTCTTGAACGAAATGGAGTGCGATCTACTCTCACACACCCGCCCATCAGCTTTTCGCCAATTTTCACTCGCTCTGAACAAAGTCCTCGACGAAATATGGAGAGGAGGGAGGAGGGGTAAGGCTCTTACCTCTGGGAACCCCTTCTTCTGCAAGTATGCGATAATGCTCTGGCCGACCAAGTTGCTCGTCCGGATAATGTGCAACACCTCGTCATAGTTCTTCCTCACGAGCGCGAGTTTGAACCGGTACTCGGTCGGGTCGATCGCGATCGTCGTCGGTTTTGCGTCGCGCGTCAAGACGTGGACCGTCTTGCCGCGCACGCGCGTCAGGTACACGGGTTGGTCGAGCGTCTTGATGATGCCGTTGTCGCCGTTCGGGAGCGCGTACTTGACGTGGTTCAACGTCGAGTAGACAAACACGCCCGCGTCGTCCCACGCGCCCGACTTGATCCGGATCGTCTCGTGGATCAGGTTCGAGCCACCGAGTTGCTTGTTCGCGAGCATGATCGTGTGCTTGCTCAACAGGGCGACCATGTTGCCGTCGTTGCTCCACACGACGTACTTGACGAGCGGGGTCGCCAACTCTGCGACGACTTTTTGTTGCTGAATGTCAAACAGGACGACCGACGTCGCTGTCGAGAGGAGCAGGGACGCCGTGCCGCCGAAAAACATGTCGACCGTCTGGACGGGGCACTTGATCGTCTTGGTGATCGAGTTGTCGAGGTCGCGAATCTCGATCGACTGGGTCGCCTTGTCCAACACGGCCAACCGGTTCCGCGCGACGAACAAGCTCGACGTGCCGTTGCCGCGTTTGCCGTCCGTCGCGCTGTCGCGGATCTCGCCGTCCTTGGTCGGGAGGCGGATGAGCTCGTACAGGCCCGTGTCGGACGCCGACGTGACGATGACGGCCTTCTCGGCCGGGTTGTACGACAAGGTGCGCGGCTGTTGGTACTGCGTCCCGAGGCGGCGGACCGACACGACCGACGCGTCGGAGCCCGTCGTGAGGTCGTGCGCGCGGACGTGCTTGTCGCGCACGTAGAAGAGCGTGTTGCCGTGCGTCGCGAACGCGGGGCGCTCGCGATCGAGTTTGAACACGATCAGGCCCGAGTCGTGCCCGGCCGCGAACAGGTTGAGCGTCGGGTGTGCCGTCAGGACCCAGAACCGGTCGTTCTCGCGGCGGAACGTCTGCACGGCCGTGCGCTTGCTCATGTCCCACACCCGGATCGTCTTGTCCTCCGAGTTTGAGATGATGAGCTCGTGCTTGGGGTGGAACAGGGCCGACGAGACGTTGTTGAAGTGGCCGCGGCACGTGTCGACCTCCCACGCTTTCGTGTCAGACATCCTCCACAGCTTGATCTGGCGGTCGTCGCCGCACGAGACGATGAGGGGCAACGTCGGGTGGAACGTCGCCCAGTTGACGCCGCGGTCGTGCCCCTCGAGGACGTACTTGACGACGGCGTCCGTGTTGCCAAACAAGTCGGCCTGGCCCTGGTTCGCGCGCTGGATCTGCTCCTCGAACGAGAGGGGCGCGGCCGAGGTCGACTTTTTGCGGAGGCCCGAAATGTCCCACACGCGCACGGTCTGGTCCATCGAGGCCGAGACGACATAGTCGTCCTTGGGGTGGAACTGGGCGCACATGATGTAGTGGTTGTGGCCGGTGAGGATGGCGATGCAGCTCCGGTTCTGCCAGTTCCAGATCCGGATCGTCTGGTCGTCCGAGGCCGAGATGATCCAGGGCTGCTCCGGGTGGAAGTAGACGGAGCGGACGTAGTCGAGGTGGCCGTGGAGGGTGAACAGGCACCGGCGCGTCTTGTAGTTCCACACTTTGATCTTGTAGTCGTCCCCGCCCGAGCAAAAGAGGGGCTGGGTCGGGTGGAAGTCGATGCCGCGCACGGGACCGTCGTGCTCCTCGAAGCGGTCGACGAGGACGCCCATCTGGAAGTTCCAGAGCTGGATCGAGCCCGAGTGGAGCGACGCCGCGAGGAGCGTCAGGCGCGGGTGGAACGCGATCCCCTTGACGCGGTTCGACTTTGACTCGAACTTTGTGAGCATCTGCATGGTCGGCGGGAGTCGGCGCGAGGGCGAGGGGAGAGGTGGTACAGTGAAAGACGTGGCTCGCGATGTGAGCGAGAGTGTTTCTTTGATTGCGCGCGGGGTAGAGTCGATCGCGAGTCGCGCGTCTGTGAGAGGTGACTCGGTCGCGCGCGCGTGTCGAGGGGAGGAGAGATCGAGGTCGGGTGGAGTGAGCGAGCGAGCGAGAGAGTTCAACTTGATCAAACTCTAGTGTTCGCGCGACGTGCCTCTCTCTCTCTCCCCCACCCTTTACCACACTCCTCTCGCCCTAGACCCCTCGCTCTCGTCCCTCGACCGACCGACCCACCTCGCGTCGCCCGCAGAACCCCCCGTTCACCTTTTTCCCTCTTTCTCTCTCTCTCTCTCTGTCTCTCTGTCTCTCGCGCCCCCATGATCATCCCCGTGCGCTGTTTCTCGTGCGGCAAGGTCGTCGGAGACCGCTGGACTGCCTACCTCCAACTGCTCGAATCGGGTCACTCTGAAGGGTAAACTCCCTCGCTCTCTCTCTCTCTCTCTCTCTTTCGGCTCCGCGCTGACCCCCCCCCTCCCTCGACTCTTACAGTGAGGCACTCGACGGACTCGGATTGAAACGCTACTGCTGCAGGCGTATGGTCCTCACTCACGTCGACCTCATCGAGAAACTCCTCCACTGTGCGTTTCCTTCCTCTCTTTCGAACCATCCAACACCCTAAACTGACTCTTGACCGAAATTTCCACGCAGACAACCGTACGCCTGCCCAAAGACTCTCTCTCTCTCTCTCCAGCTAACCGTCTCCGAACTGACTCTGGATATCTCTCTCTCTCTCTCTCGCAGCTATGGAACGACGCAACCCCGACCCGGTGCGGTAGGAATACCCAACTAGACTGTAGCTACAGCGGACGATACTTGAGGGGGAGGGAAGGAAACCGGAGGAGGGGTTTCAATCGACGGGGGGAAAACTAGACGGATCACAGAAAAAGGTTCAACGAAACTTTGATCCATTTCGCGGGTGTAGCCTCATGGCTTGACAGCGCTCTAGAGAGAGAGAGAAATGACGCGACGAGTGGCCGGGGCGAAAGGGGGGGGGAAGGGCGGAACGCAGAACCCAAATACATTCGAAAGAGAGAGTTCTGAACCTGTTTCTTCCCTTCCCCGCCACTCGAACGTTTTGACCGGGCACGTTCCTTGAGTCATTCGAATCGAGTATGTAGGCTCGCGATCAAGAGCGTCTTGAAAAATCGATGCTCAGCCTGTTGAAGAGATGTCACGAGCCATTCAAGTTGGGATGATGGGGTTGGGGGAGAGGAGGAGAGGCGGGGGGGGGGGGGGCCTAGTCGTGTCAGGTGACTACTCGTTGAGACTCGCCAAGGTGAAAACCCCACGATCATGTGACCCGCGGAATACCCCGGGGCAGGACTTGGGGGGAACGTGTGAACCCAATATGAGAAAAGGGGGCGTGAGCGTCGACGGGTTATTTTTTTTCTTTTCTTGCAAAGACCCTGTTGGACTGACTGTCTCCCCCCCTTGTCCGCTTTTCCTCCCTTCCAGAAAGAGCGCTCTTCGGCCAACTTGCGTTCCCCGGTCATTCTCGGAATAAGCAAATGTCGTCGTATCGTATGCGAGCCTACCGAGACGAACACGACGACAATGACCACGAACCCCCCGAGAGTCGCGGACGAACCCAACATCGTCATGGCGAGGCTCGTCAAAGCGACTCGATCCAACACTACGCACCTCGTCGACCCTCTCGTCCTCGTCCTCCTCGTGATGATGATCTCGGTCGAATCGCCCACCACGTACCAGTTGGGTATCCGACGCAACCCCCTCGAGTCTACCTACCCTCACGTCGTCGCAATACGGCTGTTGCCGCTCCTCCTCCTTCTCTGTCGACCCGTGAGTTCTTTCTCTGGAAGCCGATCGAAGGTCCGGATTCATCTCGGTCGCATGCGCTGATTTCCGGCTTCGAAACCAATAACGAACTCAGGTACTCGACGAAGAGATCCCCCGAGGGTAGTCCCGACTCGAGCAGACGGAGGAAGAGGAGGAGGAGGAGGAGGAGGACCGAGCCGAGCTCAAGAACCTCGTCTCGTCGGTCCCAATGACGCCCTCTCTTCTTCAAGCTACGACAGCAACGACGACGTCGACCACAATCCCGACGGAGAGGACGAAGAGGCCGCGATTGAGTATGATCCGCTCAGACCTGACCAGGTCAATAGGATCGATGAATGGATCAACGAACACGAACAATCCAGGGCCGTTTCTCGTCATCATCTTCGTCGTCGAGACGACGACCCGACCGTCGCATCATCCAAACCGCCGCCGAGCACAATCGAGTTTGTCAACGAAGCCCACGCGAACCTCTTCACGCAGGAACGCGACTCGCGTGATCTTCGGGCGTACCGCCATGAGGACTCGAAGACGAGAAGACAGGTCGAGCAAATGGTGTACGAGCCTCAGTTGGGACATGAGGGAAGGCAAGGGGAGTCAACGAGGAGGAGGAGGAGGGAGAGGAGGACGAGTCGAGGTTCGTCCGGCAGCGCTCCGAGCCTCTTCACTAGGATTCACAATTGTGGCGGGTACTGTTGAAAAACGCGCGTAAACGGCTCCCTCGATTTTCTCCCAGATACGGGGCCGAGCAAGAAAAAAAGGGGAATGTAGAAAATGAAAAAACGCTTCCCGGAGGATAGATTACTGTACTGTCTCTCTTCTTGTTTCCTTTCCTTTGAATCCGATTCCCCCAACCCCGCCTCGCGATCGAGACCGAGAGAACGGAATCCTGTTTTTTTTTACCAATCGTCGAATTTGAGGTCCGTGTTCCAATCGGGCTACACCAGGCGGAAACCCCCCTCGATCGGGGAGTCAGTTCTCTAGCCGTCTACGCCTGGGCTCTTCTCCTTGCGACAGGAACGAGAGAGAGAGGGAGAGGGCGAAACACACCTTGATGAACCGCTTGCCTTTGGTCTGGTAGAGGTTGTCGAGCACGTCCATATCGTCGGCGTCGAGCTTTACGATCTTTAGGTTGTCGACAATTCGTTTCTCCGTGACCGACTTTGGCAAGACGACCACCTGTCGTTGAACTAGAATCATTTCGACGAAAAAGAGTCAGTTTCACGAGAAGCTTCTCGGTTCGTCTTTCCGACGCGCAAAAGGGAGAGAGAGAGAGAGAGAAAGAGAGAGAAGCTGAGAAATGGTCTAGGGAGAAAAACGGACCCGACCAGCTGATCAAGACTGTACCGACAGGGACTTGGTGCTTGTCGGCGATTCGTTTGATGTCGTCGTCAGACAGGAGCGGAGAGTCGGTCGACCCGAGGGGAGAGTACGCTTGAGCGACAATGTCCTTCGACTTGAGGTACTCGACGAGTTTGTGCTGAGGTAGGTAAGGGTGGAGCTCGATCTGGAACCGAGGGGATGACGCTCGCGATTTTAGCTATTTGAACCGGTTCGGCTTTTGCGACGACTTGCGCGCAGACGCGGAGAGCGGGACTCGCCTGATTGGCCGCGGGAGGGATTTTGGCCGTCTTGAGGAGTTCTTCAACGAAAGCCTCGGAAAAGCTGGGGATCAGACACGACGTGAGGTCAGGGGCTGAGCTGTCGAAAAGCGGGTAACAGTTCGATAGAACTCGCTTCGAAACCCCAATAGCCTTTGTCAGCCCTTTCTCTTGCACCTTCTCCATCTGTTCCCACGTCTGCGCGATTGACCAGTCCTTGTCCTGTCGAATGGAGGAAACAGAATCTGTCATCGGCGTGTTTTCCAAAGGCGAAAGACGGCCTAGAGACGCACGAGATCTCGACTACCGTCCTCGTTCTTGGGAAACATAGGGTCGTTGCCGTTTGGATTCATCGGCACAGGCCAGTGAATCTGCCCGGACGAGAAAAAAACGACGGGGGTTTGATAGTTTGAGCTTCGAAAATGTCCGACATCGGTATCGTCTGGATGCCCCTGCTCTTGCCACGGGGAGGAAAGAGCTCACGAGGTAGAGGTCGAGGTAGTCGAGTCCGAGGAGCTCGAGAGACTCTTTGATCGCGGTTTCGACGTCACGGTGTTTTGTGCACCACAATTTCGAAGTGACGAAAATGTCTTCGCGAGGGACGCCACTCGCCCGGATCCCTTCGCCTACTTCCTTTTCGTTGCGATAGACGAAGGCCTGCAAGACAACCGTAGCGGGATCGACCAGTCGAACGGAGACGTGTGGGGGAGAGGATCGAAAAAGGCGGGACGAGCGGGGAATCGAGACGAGGTCAGCTGCCGCGAGAGCCTCACCTACGACAAGGCTCAGGTTGAGGTGAAGCACCGGGGAGGTCACTGTGTACTCACTCCATCGATGTGACGATAGCCCGCTTTGAGAGCCGTCTTGACCGCTTCCGTCACTTCGCCGGGCTTTGATTGCCACGTGCTGTCATCCTCGCACGTATGTCAGTGATCCGCAAGACGCATCGACGGGACGACTGCTGGGAGGAGGGGGGGCTGGATCCCTTGAACCGCCGAAAGTGGGGGGAAACATGACGAGCGAGCGAGCGCGCGCAAGGCTGCTGCTGGACTGACCCGAGTCCGACGAGGGGAATCGTGCCACCGCTCGAGAGTTTGACCGAAGGTACGTCGATGTATTGAGGAGCCATGACGAGAGAGGCAAAAGAAGAGGCGGATTCTTTAAAAGATGAACAAAAAAAGGAAGGCGTCACGGGGATTTGAACCCCGGAGTCCAAGGACAGGGGCAGAATACATTGTATAGTAGTAAACCCCCGCAATAACCACTATGCGATAACGCCAGTAGATGTTGTGACACCCAAACTTGTGTAGTGGTATATAAACCTTTGACAAAAACTTTGACACGTACCTGTCGACCGTTAGGTAGCGCTATTCTCTCACAATGCTGCCACTCCCAACGCGGCACCGCACTTCGGGAGAAGCGCGTGTTGACGGATGCACACACGTCAAACGCAACCAGTGGCACAACTCTCGACTCGTGCCGCGAGTGGTGACCAAACTCAAGTCTTTCACCAAGGGGGCGGACCCCGTCGTGCGCCAACCCGTGAAAGAGCGAAAAACCCCTCGGGTAACCATTCCGCACACTAGCCAGAAAAAAAGAAAAACAAGGAGAACGAACGGGAGGAAAGAAAACGAACGGACAGTGACGAGAGATGGAATGAGAAGAAAAACTAGAAGAGACAAGGGGGGGGGGGGTCGAAATAAGGAAACAGTCGGGTGGTGGGGGTAGCGGGCGAAGCTGAGGTTTGGGAAAACATGGCATGGGAAAATGGTTTCTTGTTGAATTGATCGACGCGTCCGGAGAATACGCAGTGAGAGAGAGCGGGAGAGAAATCGAAAAGAGAGCATCGGAACACGAGACGAGACGAGGAGGGGAAGGTTGATGAAAACGGAATAGAGGTTTTAAAACCAGGGGTGTTTGGTGAAAGTATCGAAAGATGAGATAGTAGGGGAGAGAGGCCAGAGTCTGTGAGGGAGAGGACGAGATCGGAAGGGTGTGGGACGAGAGAATCTAGGAGAGGAGGGTAGATTGGCACATGATGCTGTCGGAAAGAAGACGGAGTGTAAGTCATTAAAGTCTCCGAGTCAAGGGAAACAAAGGCTACGTACTCGCAGACCTGGTAAGGGTCGATGTTGGACGCGGGCCTTCGGTCTTCGAAGTATCCCTTGCCCTCGACGGCGACCGACTTGGGGATTCGGATCGACGAGCCACGGTCAGCGACACCCGACGAGAACGAACCGATGTGTCCAGTCTCGTGGCGACCGGTGAGGCGGAGGTCGTTGTCGGAACCGTACACCTCGATGTGCTGCATGTGACGCTTCTCGAGCTTCTTGATCATCTCTTCAATCGCCTTCATTCCTCCCTCGGCACGAGTCTCGTTGGTCGAGTAGCTGCGTAGAGGGAAAGGCGGTCAGTCGTCATCGAATTTCCCTAATCACGAAGTGGGGCAATGCTTACTTGGTGTGGCATCCAGCACCGTTCCAGTCTCCAGCGAGGGGTTTCGGGTGGAACGAGACGGTGACACCCCACTCCTCAGCCACGCGGATCAACAAGAACCTCGCCATCCAGAGGTGGTCTCCCATGTCCTTGCCCTTGCAGGGACCGACTTGGAACTCCCATTGCGACGGCATGACCTCGGCGTTGATACCCGAAATGTTGACACCGGCGTACAGGCACGCGCGGTAGTGAGCCTCGATCATGTCGCGAGCAAACACCTTTCCGGCGCCGACACCGCAGTAGTAAGGACCTTGAGGACCGGGGAAACCTCCGGCGGGCCATCCGTAAGGACGTCCATCGGTTCCGAAGATGGTGTACTCTTGCTCGAGACCGAACTAAATTCGAGCGCACGAGAGTCGTCAATATTTGGTCAAGAAGAGCCGAGACAGACTCGTAAAAAAAGGTTGCCGGTCTCGATCTTTTTTATTTCGCAAACTCACCCAGGGGTCCGACTTGGCAACAGCTTCCATCGTCTTCATGCACGAGTGACGGTGGTTGAACTTGTTGGGAGTACCATCGTTGTCGACTGCGAGTGCGAGAATCGGACGATGCGATCGAATGAAAGTGCGTCAGTCGTCACGCGACCTCCAAACCCGACCGAGAAACGGAGCAGTGCGAAGGAACGCACAGGTCTCGGCAAGAACGATGATGTTGTTTCCACGACGGAAAGGATCGGGGAAGTAGGCAGCCGGGCGAAGGAAGACGTCCGAGTTGCGTCCCTCGGCTTGACCGGTCGAGGATCCGTCAAAGTTCCACTCCTTCAAGTCTTCGAGCGACTTGACGGGTTTCGGGAGAGTCTACGCGGAGCGGAGTGGACAACCGAGAGTAAGCGGGTGGGTTCGGGACCGGAGGAAAAAGATTACGCGCGGAAGTGCGGATTCGCGGGGGAGGCGAAGCGCGGGAAAACGAGGGGAAAGGCGGGACCGAGCCAAACTCACGGTGGTCTTGCATCGGAGACCTCCCTCAGCATCGACCCAGACCTAGTCTCGCGAGAACACGAGGCGGGCAAGGGGAGTAGGCGAGGGACGGAGGACGTTGGGGGGAAACGCGGGCCAAGGAAAGGGAAAGGGAAAAGATAAGCGATTCGTCCACATTCCCGCGGCCCTCGGCGGACTGCGGGCGGAGGGAGGGTCACTAGAGTCTAGCGTACGTATTCCTGTGTCGGTACAAGGCGTAGCGCCAGGCGAGACGAGGAGCGATAAGAGGTCGAGGTCAGAGCCAATCACACGACAACGTTCCGCGGCCGAACAACGCGACTCACAGCTTGAATCTTGTCGCCTTGGGGGAGATCCATGTACTGGTCAGGGGCACAGAGGGTCAGCCAGTCTGAGCCGAAGATCGCCGGACGGGGTGGATGGTCCAGCGGTCGGGACGAAGCGAACTTAGCCGACGCACCTTTTGGAGGAGATCGGGGTGAGCCGAGTAGGGGTTCCTAGCTTGAGCCATGACGGACACGAGGGGTTTCGGGAGACGGGGGGAGGGCGGACGGGGAGACGGAGACGGTGAGGAGGTGAAGAGGAAAAGAGCGATTGCGGAAAGTGACGCCCTTCGCGCGACTCGCGCGCGAGATGATTCTTCCTTTGCGGCCTGACCCTTTGCGTCCGTTTCTCTCGTCGACTGCGGGCCGAATTGAAACCTCGGCTCCCCTTCTGTCAACATTTACCCCCCTAATGTGTCTCTCGAGCGCTCGAAGCATCCCGCTCCAAGTCGGTGCACGCTTTGCGTCGCGAGTCAAGAAGGCTGCAGGAGCATACAGTCTCTCTATTTGACGTCTTGACTCGCAATTGACTCGGGCTTCTCACGCCTAACCGACCGACCTCGTAATTTATCCCTCACTCGCTTCGGCCAGGTGATCAGTGTCGTACCGTAGCGGGAGTCGCGAGTGAGGGCAATTTTCTTTCCTCCTTTTCGCTCAACTTTGAAACTAGACTCGGGCAGCACGTGGCCCTTGCACCTGTTTCCGTGTCCGCTTCCGTCGGCTGTGCACTCGCATGATTGTAGCGGGTCAAGGCCTCTGCGGGACGTGCGTCCGACCGCTTGTTGCGAAACCCGACGCAGCAAGTTGCGGTGTCGCAAGGACCTCCGGGTCCCAATCATAGTCACGGCAGCCAACGGGTCAGAATGTTGCGTCGTGACCCGAGGCTATAGGCTACGAGCGAGGCAGTCATCGCTCCAGGTAGTCCGCCAAGCGCGAGAAGCTCGTCACGTGTCGTTTCGAGAGTTGTTCGTCGCAGTCGCAACTGCCTCGTCTGGGCGTCCGTGACGGGGTCTGTCGCTACTGCCAGCTATCAATGTCGCAATTTGACAACAATCGACTCTAGGCTGAATTCAGAAGGAAACGGGCAAGCATCGTAGCGCAAGAGAGAGAAGAATCAGCTGAGTTGCAGGTTCGTTCCCGCCTGTTCGCCTCTCCTCACCTCGACCGACTCTCGTTCGGGGCGAGTCATGCTACTGCGGAGAGCGCTCAAACGTCGGAAACTCGATCTCCCGGGCGGCTCTCGGACCAGATCGACGGACGATTCCCGAGTCGAACTCCGAGCCTTCCTAAGCTCTCCGACCTCTGTACCCTTGTGTGACTCGCTCAACGGCGTCCGCAACGCATCACGAACGGTAGCAGACCAGGCTGCGACGGGCTGGAACGATCCTCGACGCGGGACAGCGACTCCAAGATGGAGACGAGATGAAACGCACAGGGGAGCCGCAACGACGACACCGGGTACGCGAGTTACGCGCAGCTACTCGAGAGCCCTTTGCGCCTTGTGCTGACAGTCACGGCTACGCGCAGCGTCGCAGAGGAGCTTCACGTCTTCGAGTCGGATACCTTCGAGCCCCCCAGCTAGTGATCCCGCTCCCCGTTAGTGCAACGCGTGTGCTCTAGCAAGTTTGTGCAGCAAAGCTAACTGCGTCCTTTGTTCTCTGTCAGCTCCCCTGAACGAGGTTCAAGTTCCCCTCATTTCTCCAAACCTTCGTTCCCAGCTTTTCCCTCCACCTTCTTCCGAATACGCTCCTCCTCCTCCTACTCCCGAATCGATCAAGATTTCTCGCGCCCACCTCGAGCACCACGGGCTCCTTTCGACCTCGAAAACATCTCCCAAGAAGCTCGATGCCGCGATCGATTTCAAACTTCCCCAACTCCAGGGTCCTACGATCTCTCACCACTTCCACGCGATCGGCCAGCAGGTAGCCGAACCGTACCTCTCGCTCGCCAAGGAGTTCGCCCAACTCGACATCCCTCCTCAACCGGACATGGACCGGTTTGAACTTCTGCCTGGTTGGACGCACTACTCTTGCGACGGGAGTTGGGAGTCGGTCGACTACCCTCCAGACTCGGACCAGGCGATGGTGTTCGACGTCGAGACGTTGCCGTACCGAGGAGGAGTCTGGCCAATCATGGCGGTCGCGGCCGGACGGACCGGGTGGTACGCGTGGTGCAGCCCGTGGTTGACCGGTGACGACGATCGGCCGAACCACTTGATTCCGTTCGGTGAATCGTCCGTCGCACCGTCCGGGTCGGACCCGAGTCGTCCCTCGTCTTGTTCGAGCGGGCGCTCGGCGACTCTCTTCGAACCCGATTCTTCGACTCCGCGACTCTTGATCGGACACAACGTCCTGTACGATCGCGCTCGAGTCGAATCCGAGTACACTCTCCGTCGCCCTTCGACCCGGTACATCGACACGCTCTCGCTCCACGTCGCCGTGAGCGGGTTGACGAACCCTCAGCGGCCGACTTGGATCAAATACCGGAAATCACTCGACGCCGAAGAGGCTCTCAAGGACGACGAGGCGGCGGGAGACGAGGAGGGCGAGCTTTCACCGCTCGAACGAACCATGAAGGCGAAGAAAGCCGCCGCACGACGGGGTAACAAGGCAAAGGACGGCGAGGAAGGCGACGACGGCGTTGGCCAGACGTCAAGGCCGTCCTCGACGAAACCGCAACCCAAAACGTGGAAGGAGGTGTCGTCGCTCAATTCGCTCGCCGAAGTCGCGCGGCTGCACTGCGGGTACAAAGTCGACAAATCGCTCCGATCCGTCCTGATCGACCCCTCGACGACGCTCCTCGACGTGCGGCGAAACTTTGCCGAACTCGTCGACTACTGCGCGCGCGACGTGCTCGTCACGTGGAACGTCCACCGGGCCCTCTTGCCAAAGTTTCTCGAGTCGTGCCCGCACCCGGCAACGTTCGCCGGAGTCGTCCTCATGTCGCAACCGGTCCTCCCCGTCGACCGCAAATGGCCTCAGTACCTCGAACGGGCGGAAGAAACGTACCAGACCCGGCTCAAGGCGGTCCAGGCGTCCTTGAACGAGCTCGCGCAAGACGCCAAGACGCGGTTCGACGAAGCTCGGCCGAACGAGCTCGGGAGGTACGAGTGGGAAGACGACGTCTGGCTCAAACAACTCGACTGGACCCCGAAACGAGCGAGGAGGCTCCCAGACGACGAGCCGTCGAAAAGGAGGAGCAAAAGCGCGCTCGAGAAAGCAGTCGCCGAAGCTCAAAGCGCGAGTGGCACGCCAGATGCGACCTTGTCCCGACCACGCGAGGACGAGGTATTGGCCGTCGAGAGACGGCCACGTTGGACGACGCAGCTCGAGAAACTGTCATTGCAGCACCCTCTCGCGCCTCTCCTCTTCGAAGCGACCCACCGGTCTCACCCCGTCGTCTTCTCCCACTCGCTCGGGTGGCTCTTTGCGGTTCCGTCCGCGAAATCAGCAAAGAGATTTGTCGCGCTCGAAGGCGAAACCGTAATCGACCTCGACGACCTCCATCCGACGAAAGACGCCCTCGTGCGCGAGATCGCGATCGGCAAGCCTCAAGTCCGACTGTACACGCTTCCGCCGAAGAAAGGGTCGCCGAGAGTCGCGACGCTCGTCACGACGCAGCACGCGAAGCGGGTCGCCGACGGAGTTCTCGTCAGTCCGTACGAAGAGTTTGAACTCGCGATGACGGTCAGGAAAAAGGACGAGGGCCGACCCGTTCACGAGAGGGTCATGGCGAAGTTGAGGGAACTCGCGCGCGAGGCCGAGGCGGCGACCAAGACGCAGAGGAACAAGAGCATCTGGTTGAGGCAGCTCGACTGGGAACAAGTCGAGATCGAGGCATCGACTTTGACCGAGACGCCAGACCCCGCCACGGCGGACCCTTCGACGTCGGTCGAGTCGACACGTCCGCGGATGTACAAACACTCGGACCTGATCTGGCCAAAGTGGTACTGGGACCTCGACGTCCCGGGACACGGACTCGACGTGTCGATCGGCAAGCGCGCGGCGCCTCTCCTGTTGAGGCTCAAGTGGAAAGGGTTTCCGATTGCGCACTCGAAGCAACACGGATGGTGCTACCGGATTCCGCGTTCCGAGGTGGACGAGGCCGTTCGTGCCGACCCTTCCCTCTCTCCCCTCTCATTCTCCAATGTCGCCGACATGCACCTCAACGAGGACACCGACGGATCCTACGTCAAGTTGCCGCACCCGGATGGAGAAGGCAAGAACGTCGGCAGTCCCCTCTCGAAACCGTTTGTCTCGGCGTTCGAAGACGGGATCCTCACGTCGGAGTACCCTGCCGCCGAAGCGGCCCTCGCACTCAACGCGTCCTGTAGCTACTGGACGTCGGCGCGAGAGCGTATCCTGAATCAGATGGTCGTCTGGAACGGGCGTGCGAAAACGGTTCCTCCCACTCCGGCGGCGCTCGCCTCGAACGAAGCCGAGGAATCGACACAGGGCCTCATCTTGCCCCAGGTGATTCCGATGGGCACGATCACGCGTCGCGCTGTCGAACGGACGTGGCTTACGGCATCCAACGCGAAGAAGAACCGAGTCGGATCGGAACTCAAATCGATGGTGCAAGCTCCTCCCGGATACGCGATCGTCGGCGCCGATGTCGACTCGGAAGAGCTATGGATCTGTTCAGTCATGGGCGACGCCCAGTTTGGGATCCATGGCGCGACCGCGATCGGCTGGATGACTCTCGAAGGAACCAAGTCGGCCGGAACGGACCTGCACTCAAAGTCGGCGAGCATCCTCGGCATCTCGAGGGACGACGCAAAAGTGTTCAACTATTCGCGCATCTACGGGGCCGGCGTCAAGCACGCCGTGCAGCTCCTCGTCAAGTCGAACCCGACCCTCTCGACTGAACAAGCGACCCAACTCGCCAAGAACCTCTACGCGTCAACGAAAGGCGTCGTCGACCGCTCGGCGGCGTTCAAACGAAACTTCTGGCACGGCGGAACCGAGAGCTTCGTGTTCAACAAGCTCGAAGAGATCGCCCAGAACGACCGGCCTCGCACACCCGCGCTCGGGTGCGGTCTCACGTCGGCTCTGACGAAGGCCTACCTACCGGCCGATGGCAAGAGCAAAGCGGGAGAGGGCTACCTCCCGTCTCGGATCAACTGGGTCGTCCAATCCTCGGGTGTCGATTACCTCCATCTCCTGCTC
This sequence comes from Sporobolomyces phaffii, assembly GCA_037042985.1. Classification (NCBI taxonomy): domain Eukaryota; kingdom Fungi; phylum Basidiomycota; class Microbotryomycetes; order Sporidiobolales; family Sporidiobolaceae; genus Sporobolomyces; species Sporobolomyces phaffii. Next base: position 57,015 of record JAWNFN010000006.1, on the reverse strand, counting down.
GTCTCGATGGAGTACCTCACGAAACGGTTCGACATCGACGCGCGGTACCTTATCTCGGTACACGACGAGATTCGCTACCTCGTCAAGGAGGAGGACAAGTACCGAGCCGCGATGGCACTGCAAATCGCAAACCTCTGGACCCGGTCTCTCTTTGCCTATCGCTTGCAAATGCCCGATCTGCCTCAAGTGAGTTCCTTCTCCTCCGATGCGTGTCTTCAATCACGAGAAACTCAAAATCCGCCATGTTCCAGGGCTGTGCCTTCTTCTCGGCCGTCGACGTCGACACCTGTTTCCGAAAAGAGGTCAACATGACGTGCATCACGCCTTCGAACCCCGACGCGATCCCGTTCGGCGAATCGCAAGACATTTCCGACACGCTGTCGAAGACTTGCGGAGGCTCGCTGTACGCCGACGGTCGCGACATGGCGGCCGAAGCGTCGCTCGCTCCCGTGCCAATCCCCGAGCTGTCCGATTCGACCGTCATGGGCGACCTACACCGTGTCGATCAGATCGAGTTCCTCATCGCACAAACGGCCTCGAAACCCACCGAGATCCTCCGGCTGTGGAAGCAGTCGATCGAAAACTCTCGCCACCTGCCCCTGAACCGCTCGTCGTCGTCGTCGTCGTCAGCGAGGTCGGTCACCAAGGGCAATCTGGCGCACCGGAACGTCGGATCCTCCTCCGTCGTCGACCGACCTCTCGAGAAGATCCGGTCGATCCGGTTCGTCGAACAGCGGGACGACGACCGAGACGATGAGGCTCTCTTCCCGCGCGGTCCTCCAACGCCTCTCCGTCGCCGACGCACGACGACGTCCAACTCGGCCCACGCCGCCGCGACTCGCGTCAGGTCGATGTCGAAGGACGATGCCGACCACGACAACGACGACGACGACGGCGAGTTCGGATCAGTCGTCGTCGAGGAAGACGACGAAGAGCGATTCTCTGTCCATCTCCCCCTCCAACGAATGCACGTCTGATTTTTCGTAGTCTTTGACACCGTAGCGGAGTTACCTGTCTACTTCTTCCCCTTTTCTCCCGTTGTTCACATTGTGTAGCGATCGCAGTCCGCCCCCTCCCTCCCTCCCTCCCTCGGTCCTCACCTTTGTTTGTTGACACTACATTTTCGCATTTTCTTTTTCTTTTTGGGGGGCATGCTAGAGAAGATTGCACGCCTCGAGAAAAAAGGTAGCGCACGCACACAATCGCAAGCAGCTTTGTGAGTTCGTGACGCAGTGAGAATGGTCCCTGTGCAATGGGACCGACGAGCTAGTGTCGCAAGAGACAAAAAACAGTAAGCAAAAAAAAATAAACCAAGGGGAGGTGGATTTTGAATCGACTCTCGCGCTTCAGCTGTTCCTCTCGATGCATTGTGTAAGCGGCCTCGCGCGAAACGACGAATCAAGTTCACCAAGGCCCGCGGTCCCGGTTTGTGCGACCGCTTTCTTTCTCGTTCGAGGAGAAAAAACCTCGTGTCGTCGACCCTCGCGTTCGATCCGAAACACCAAAACAGTCTCGGGTCCACCTCACTCGCATCCCGTTTCGTTACCGATTCCACCCACACTCTCGGTTCGACGCGAAAAGGAGTCCGGTAGGTTTTTGTTTTTTTTGGGAATCCTCCGATCCAGTCAAACGGATTTCATACTTTTGTGTTGTTGTTGCCTTTCACGTACACCCTTTTCCCAACCTTTCAATGACCCCCCTCCCAACCGATACAGGACAAGGGAAGAGCTGAAAAGGAATAACGAGGGAAAATTTAGGCGACGATCGAGACGACACCTCCGGCCTCCTTGATCTTGGCCTCGGCGCGACGCGAGACGTAGCGGGCCTTGACGATGATGGGGTACGAAGGGAGACGGCCCTTGGCGAGGACCTTGCCGTAGCCGTGAGCGAGGCAGTCGACGACGGGGACGACGGTCGACGAGGCCGAGAGACCTTCGCGTTGTTCGGCGGGGATGAGCGACTGTGTACATACCGTAGCAACAGGGAAAAAGAGTGTCAGCTCGCGCAGAGGTGAGGGAGAGAGATTAAAGGTATGTGAAAACTTGCAGCAATCTTGTCGACGTTGATGACAGGGCGCCACATGGCAGCCTTGTTTTGGTGGAAGTGGCGCATTCCGACCTTACCGAAGTAACCAGGGTGGTACTTGTCGAAGTTGGTTCGGTGGTGGTGTTGACCACCAGCCTGGAGGGGTCAAAGTTCACTCCATTTGTTTTAGCTAAAAGGGACAACGAAAGTGCGACTGCTCCCGCCGGGCTTGATGCAGAGCGGGAGGGAGCAGTAGGTCATGTCTTGACACGGCGGAGGGGGGGACGAGGGGGGGAGACAAAAGGCGTACAAGACCACGTCCTCCCGGATGCTTGCGGTGCTTTCCAACACGTCCGTGACCGGCGGAAACGTGACCGCGGTGTTTGCGGGTCTTGCTGAATCGGGTAGGCATCTGTTGCGCGAGAAGTTGCCAGAGGGAGCGAGTGAGTGCCTGCGGTTTTCCACCTCGGTCCCTCGAGGGCGGCGTGCGAGCGAGCGACCGGCGCACGGGTGCACCGAGTCGTACACGCAGCTGGCCCGAGGTCGCTCGACGCGGGCGAGGGTAGACTGACCTTGGTTTAGCGAGACGGCTCCAAGGAGAAAAGAGAAAGAAACGCCCGCGAGAATTTTCGGCGTCTTGTGAGAAATCCTCTTTCTCGCGCGCGCGCCGGGCGCTGGCCAATCAATTCCACAGCTCGCTCGACCTTTGCGTCTCTTCTCTCCACCTCTTTTCTCTCACTCTCCATCACTCGACCAACTCGATCCTCCAACACGCTTCTTTACTTGAAGCTCGAGTCTCACACTGTCCGGTGAGTGACGCGCGTCTCTCCCGCTGCTTCGCTGTCCGCCGTTCCCACCTCGCACGTCGTCGACCGTCGACCGTCGCCCTCGCCCTCCTCGCCCCTCGCCATCGAACTGATGAAAAACAAATGTTATACAACAATTTAATACAATCTGTCAATCCCCCGAGTCCTGCCTTTGGCTCCCTTCGGGGAGGCAAAGGATTCAAGTGGTTCGTTGACGAAGAACGCATTGCTTTTACTGATCTCGATTCGGCACTCGTACACGCACAACTCGCATGCACCCGTGGAAGCTGTCACTGACCGCACCCTCTTCGTTCGGGAACAGCTACCGCCCGCTCGCCCGGGGTCTCTTGTTCTCCGCTCTCCCGCTCTCCCGTCTCGCGTCCGTTTCAGTAGTCTGTCGCAATGAACGCACCTAGTAGATACGAGATGTTTGTCTTGGCGGACGGAGAGCCAAAGTGAGCAGACTTTTCTCAAAACACAACAAGCGTTTTCCTTATTCGCTGAGTCGTCCCTCCCGCTCTGTCGCATCGCTTTCAGAGTGACCGTCGAGGAAGACAGCAAGATCCCCAACGCAGCGACACTGACGATCAACAAGGAGGATCACACGCTCGCAAACATGCTCCGATCGTACGCCCGCGCCCCCTTCACACCTCCGCCCAGTTTTCCTTTTTCTTCTTCTTCTCTCTTCTTTTCGGGAGCTGACTCGCCGAATCCTCTCGGGTGGAAACCTCGCCAGACAACTCCTCCTCCTCCCTTATGTACAATTCGCAGGGTACAAAGTCCCTCACCCGCTCGAGTCGCGCGTCGTGCTCAAACTCCAGACGGACGGGTCGCAAACTCCGATCCAGGCCGTCCAGAACGCGATCGGCGCCCTCATGCTCTTGCTCGGTCGCGCCAAGGCCGCGTTCAGTCAGGAACTCATCAAGAGTCGCGCGCTCGACGGCGTCGACGACGCATTCGGCGGAGCCGGGGAAGGCTTCTTCTGAAGTACGCAAAAGACCAATCTCTCTCGTTGTTGCTGCCCCCCCCCCGCCCTCCCACTGCTGGTTCCCGACCGATTCTCTGCCATCTGTTGTTGTACTGTACCTATCCTTTTTACCCCGGAACCCCGAGGGGCGGGAACCGCCGCAAATCACCCTGAGGTCCACATCGAAATCTAAACTGTCTGCTAAGTGATTCTCATCGGACACGGGAAGTGCGAGACGCCTTTGTCCCTCGCAAGTCACTACGTGGTAACTGCGCGACTTTACCTCGCGCGGTTTAGGTTCATAGTGACGCACGAGCGATACTTTGTACACAACATACTTTGGCCCCCCCCTCTCCTCGCACCATTCCCCCTCGGGCCCTTCCCTTCCCTGACTCCGAGTCGGACCGGACCCGAAGGCAGTCGACAAACGCCTTGGCCTAATTTCCTTCCCCCAAAGGACACCCCCCGCCATTACTTGCCGACTTCTTGCTCGTCCTGCCAGTGCAACAGGACCTTTTTGCCGCTTCTGCCTCGTTCGAGTTCGCCGAGGACCCCCTTGACGACGAGTTCGACCTCGTCGTCGTTCCCTTCGAGCACGACGACTTTCGTGTCGGGCTCTTTCAGCTTGCCCTCCGAGACGAGCGTCGCGAGGTACGACATCATTTCGGCGCGTAAGACCGCGTGTTCCTGCGTCCAGTTTGACAACCAGAACCCGGTCCTGCGAGACATTGCGTGCGCGCCGAGGTTTCGGGTCAGTATGAAACAAAAAAAGACCGGCAGATACGCCCCTTATCGGGTTTTTGCCCCCCCCCCCCTCCGAGTAGCAGCAGAGGGAGCAAGAAATAAAGAAAAGAAGAAGAAAAGAACGGACGAAGTGAGCTTCTTGAAGATGAAGAGACTTGGTGGAATCGCCAACGCCGTTTTGGCCATTCCCCCATACGTCACTAGTGTTTTCACACAGCACAACACATCAAACGAGAACACATTCGAAAAAAAGAGGTGAGCAGATTTCCTTCCTTCCTCCTTGCGCTTCTTCGTACGGATATGGAAATGGCAAGAGAGTTGAAAAAAACCAAAACTAACCCAATTTGCCACCCACGCCGAGCAGTTTCGTCATCTCTGTCGTCTCTTTGCCCCCGACGCAGTTCAACGCCAATAGCAACTCTCCTCCGCCGTCGCTGTCGTCGGTTCCGGTTCCGGTTCCGGCGCTGCTGACCCACTCTTTGATCCGACCTCGAGCGTTCGCCTCTTTCGAGAGAAACTCGTCGTACGTAAGGACGTGGTCCGCTCCCAAACTTTTCAACTCTTGCTTGAGCGTTTCGAGGTCCGGTCTGTTCAGGCTCGGGGGATGATTCCAATTTTGTTTTGTCGGTTTTTTTCCGTTTTCCGACACATGCACACAAATTGACCACCGTCAGTTGTCGGGGTCATAAGAACAGCAAGCCCCAAGGCCGCGCGCCAAGGCCTTAAGAACGTGAAAGCGAAAGGAGCGGAAGGAGTGGCAGGGGGGACGGGACGAGAGAGAGAGAAGATGTGTGAGAGCTCGCTTACCTATCTCTCACGAGGTTGATCGTCCCGACGCCCCATTCCTTCGCGATTTGGATCACGGCTTGACCTACGGCGCTGTTTGCGCCGTTCTGGATCACCCACTGCTTCTTCTTGTTCGCTCGCGCGGCGCCCGGTCCGCCTCGTCCTCGTCCTCCTCGGTCGAGCGGGTTGAGGGGCACGAAATCCGTCAGCATGCGGTACGCGGTTGGAGGGTTGATCGCGAGAGTCGCCGATTGTCGGTGCGTCAACGGCGGCGAGGTCGACGGGAGGGGAATGAGCGACGTGTGGGGAATGTTGGCGTGAGACGCCCAGGTCCCTGTGGAGAGAGTAATTCCCGCGAGATCGACCCATGAGCCCGGCGAGGTTTCACCCTGGTTGGTTGGATCGAAACGAGCAGGGACTAACCTTGTTGCGCGGTACCCATTACGACTTTTTTCCCCCGAAGACCGACACATGAGGCGAGATTTTGAGTTTCCAGCTTGATCCACAAGAGCTTTTTGAGCGGGGGGCTTACCTTTGTCTCCGACTTTGAGCCTCGTCTCGACCTGTCCGTCCTCGAGGAAGCCTTCGACCGTTGCGACTCCCTCGTTACCCATGATGCTGATCCCGCCGAATTCTTGCCTCACTCGCGGTTTCGACGGGTACACTCCTTGGATCACGTTCTAAGGGTTCCTCGTCATGAACTGTCAGCTACGATAACTTGAGAGCAAGGACCGTGCGGGTACAAGACGAACGATATCAGCCGGATCTGATCGAATAGCCGGGGGAGGTGTCAGCGATTTCTTTTTCCTCGTGTGTACGAGCGTGCACGCGTTTGATTGCAGGTCAAACTCACTGATGGCCCCGAGTTCGAACCTCAACCGGACCTCGCCCGGCGCGAGTTTCGGGAGGCGGTACCTTGCCGATTTCACGACTTTGGTCGGATCTCCATGTTCGGTGAACACGATCGCGCGCGAGTCGACGGCCGACGTCGTTCCTGCGAGCGTCCGCGTCGAAGTCGAGAACAGTCTTGCAGAGGTCGGGCGAAGCATCGTGTGACGATGGAGAGTCCGGGTCGAGGTGAAAGAAAGCCCGCGACCAGCTGCAGGCCGGCACCCGAAACCCGCGGCAACTTTCGGACAACGGGAACTTTCGCGAGGGAAATCCGACTTGACCTCCCCCCCCCCCTTTCTCTCGCTGCTGATCTGGTCATGTAACCTATCAATTGGTTTAGGAAACCCTCGAAGGCGGGCCAGTCAAGGTGAAGCCGACGAGAGGCAAAAATAAAAGAAAGCGTCCCATGAACGAACATAAAAAAAGAAGGCGTCACGGGGATTTGAACCCCGGAGTCCAAGGACAGGGGCAGAATACATGGCGTAGTAGTAAACCCCCGCAATAACCACTATGCGATAACGCCAGTAGATGTTGTGACACTCAAAGCTGTAAAGTGGTATATAAACCTCAAACCAAGCTGTCACACGTGATCGTTTTGGAGTGGACCAAGCAGTTCGTTCACACACTGTAAGCTGGCACTGAACCCTACTGCGGGCCAACCTTGCGCGCGCGCGCGCGTTCATCTCTCGACTAGATCTGTTCCTTCTCGCTCTCCGATCCTTCGCGCCCGAGCGGTATCTCTCCCTTCGTCATGATGTCGCACACAAGTCTGCGAACGAGCTCTGAACATCAAAGTCGCAGATCTCGAGCAAGAAGGAGAGAGAAAGAAGGATGGAAACGGCCGAAATACGCGAGTGCTCGGGATCAAATCAGGTGGTACGCACGAGCTTTGCAAAAGTAGACACGAGGGTTAACCCGAGTCGGAAGCAGTGGATCCTGTGGTAACGACGAGAAGAGGAGCGCCATGTCGAGACTCTAACTTGAGGAGTTGAATGAGCTCGAGCTCAAGAGCGGGGCCCGGAAGGAGGACGACGAGACTGAACAGAGAACAAAGGTTGTGCAGTGCAAACGACGGTACGGTCAGAGAAAGAGCATGGCGGTCCAGAACAAAGTAGGGGCAGAGTAAGAAGAACGAGGTGGGGAGTGGGGGGGGGGGGACCAGAACCGCAAAGTTGTACACGAGATCGGGCAGATTTCCTACAAGAAAGGCAAAAGAAAGTAGCAAGGGAAACATCTAGTGGGCCTTCTCGAGCGATTGTTGAGCAACCAACTCGTAGTAAATCCTGCGAGGAGACGGGAAGGAGGGTGGCGAAATGAGGTCAATCGGAAATGTCGCGAGACCGCAAACAAGCGCAGCGCAAAAAAAGGCAAAAGAAAAAAACCCGTACCCTTTCTTGCGCAAGAGCTCTTCGTGGTTCCCACGTTCGGCGACACGGCCATCGGCGAGAACGAAAATAACGTCGGCGTTCTGAATCGACGACAGCCGGTGCGCGATCGCGATCGTCGTGCGGTTCTTGGCCGCTTGGTCGAGCGCCGTCTGGACGACTTTCTCCGACTCTGAGTCGAGCGCAGACGTCGCTTCATCGAGAAGGAGGATCTTTGGATCGCGCACGAGCGCGCGAGCGATCGCGATACGTTCTGGAAAAATGGAGAAGGCAAGGCAGACGCCACGGCGCGACGATCAATCAGCGCCCCCTCTACGGACCAGCGAGGCGAACGGGGGAAACGGGAGCAAAACACTCACGCTTCTGACCACCCGAGAGTTGAGCTCCCTTGCCACCGACTTGAGTGTCGTAACCGTCGGGGAGAGACATGACGAAATCGTGAATGTTGGCCTGTTTACACGCGCGGATGACCTCTTCTTCCGTGACTTGTTCCGCAGGGACGTGGGCACCGAGCGTGATGTTGAACCGGACGGTACCGGCGTATAGGGTCGGCTCTTGCGAGACGAGCGAGATCGCGCGGCGGTACGACTGGACGTTGAGGGTCGAGATGTCTTGGCCGTCTACGACGACTCGACCGGTGAGAGGGTCGCTACACGTGCAAGACACGACGTCGCATGAGCAGAGATGCAGGCGAGGAAGGGAGACGAAAAATACTAAACGCACTAGAAACGCTCGATGAGTTGGATCGTGGTCGATTTGCCGGATCCTGAGGGTCCGACGATCGCGGCGAATTGACCCGATTTTACCTCAATGTCGAGACCGCGAAGGACGCGCACGTGCGGGCGGGTCGGGTACCGGAAGTGAATGTTTTCGAATCGAATGTGGCCCTGAGAGGCGGCGAGGTCGAACGGCTCGCCGGACGGATCTTCGGCATCGATTTCGGGACGGCTGTCGACGAGGGTGACGAATGTCGAGGCGGCACCTCGAGCCTTTGACATGTCGGGGACGAACGAGAAGACGTTTCCGGCTTGGATCGAACCAAACACGACCCTATAGGCTCGCGAAAGCATCAGCCGCTGTCCTCGTTTTGAGAGCCCGACGATGCCGAAGAGGCTGAGCACGCACGAAATCATGGCAACAAAGAAATCTCGTTGCGTCACGTTGCCATCAGCCAGTTGTCGTGCTCCGTACCTGCGGGACGGAATTCGTAAGCGTCGGTGGACAAGGCAGGGATTCGAGATGATGGACCGCACCAGAAGATGAGACCGATAACCCAAAACGAGAGTGATTGCGAGAGGGCGTAGAGCGCACTCGACCAGACCGCAACCCGGTTCGAAGTGCGCATCGGAGCCTCTAGGTAGTCCGAGTACATCCGAGAGCAGTCCGCTTCGCGAGTCAAGGAGGCTACTGTCCGAATCGCACTCGCGGCTTCGCAAGCTGTGTCGCAGCGACATGAGATTGGTCAGCCACAGAGTGTGAGGATCCAGGCGGAACGCTAACTGCAGCTGCCGAGAATCGTACCCATTTGCGCCGATTGAGCGTGTGACTTCTTGTTTTGTTCATCCTTGACGACGACGACCTTGAGACGGATGATACCAGCCGACAGCGTAAGCGGGAAACAAGCGATACCGACAGCAGCGACCTTTGGAGAGTAGACGAGACCGATGATCGCTCCGGCGATAAGAGTGACTGTCCAAAGCCGGCGAGATCAGCAGCTTGCACAAAGTCGATGCAGCAGTCCGAATACGCACAAAAGCTTTGGACAATCGTTCCTTGCGTAACTCCCATCAAGCCATTGATCTTTTGAGCAAGGTCTGCGACTTGGGCCGTCAAGTGTCCGGTCGAGTTTTCGTCTCGGTCGAAGTAAGCGATCTAGTGTAGAGGGCATTGATCCAGCAAAGATCATCAGCACAAGGTCCTTCCGGGACAAGGACGGCAGAGAAACTCACGTCTTGTCGCAGGATAGCCTTGAACGTGTTGAGCCTCAGCTTGGCCGCGAGTCTCTCTGCGGTCGCGCCAAAGAGATAGTTCTGGACGACGATACCGATCGTAGCGACGATCGCAATCTAGGACGACGGACGCAACAGGTGAGCCGGCGAGAATGTGCGGATACCCGTTGCCCGTGTAACTTACGATAAACGCATAGAGAGCGTAGCGATCTCCTCCCGAACGAAGGTCGGAACGACCTCCGGCTGTATCGGTAGGCGTAGCAAAGACGCTCAAAGCACCTCCAAAGACTGTACAAGGTTCAGAAAGATATCCCAGGTCAGACGCCGGCGTTTGCGGATTTTCGACAATAGACGAGAGAGGGAACTTGCCGATACCGAAGACCTAGGTAGAGTGGACAAGGATGCGAAACCGAGTCAAGAAAAAAGACAGCGAAGGGGGAGAGAGAACTTTACGTACTGGATACACACAGCCTGAAAGGATGGCAGCGCCGAACGCGAGCATGTAAGGGAAGATGGTCGGACGGCCATTGAGTTTGAAGAGGCGGACGAGGAGGTAGATGAAGCCATGCGACTTGGGGACGTTCGCTTCGAGGTCTTGCTGCCGTTGCTGCGCGGCGAGCTCCGAAGCTTGGGAACGACCGGTCCCGCTGCGCTTGAGGTTCTCGAACTGGGGCTTTTCGTTTGCGGCCATCCTCTCAATCTCGGCGCGCGAGGCCTCGCCAGGGACGGGTCCTTTTTCCTTCTCTTCGTTACTCGAGAGCGACTCCGAGTCGAGCGCGGCTTCTTCCTTCTGTTCACGCACTTTCTGAGCGTTGACGAGCTTTGAGTAAGGACCTTCAGCGTTCTTGAGGAGAAGGTTGTGAGCCGTTCCTTCCGGGCTCGTCATTGCCGACTCGAGAATACGTCCGGCGGTCAAGACGATGATCTACCCACCAACATGAGACCGTCAGCTACAAGCTTGGTCCCGGTTTGGCCATCGGCGCAGACTCACTTGATCGGCATCTTTGATGGTCGAGAGTCGATGAGCGATACAGATGGTTGTCCTTCCGGCAGATGCGCGGTCGAGAGCGTCTTGTACGATCGTCTCGGATGCCGTGTCGAGGGCCGAAGTCGCTTCATCAAGGAGAAGAATCGCGGGATCCGAGATGATGGCGCGGGCGATGGCAATGCGTTCTGTAGGGGAGCCCTCGGGCACCAAAGTTGGGGACGTCAGGACACCGAATCTTGCGTCAAGCAATAACGAGGCGAGGAAAGGTCAGGAACAGTAAACACGACTCACGTTTTTGTCCACCAGAGAGAAGCATGCCCCTTTCACCGATCTGAGTGTCGTAGCCGTGAGGGAGCGCATCGATGAAACCGTGAGCGTTGGCTTGCGTTGCGGCATCGATCACGCGTCGTCGACGGTCTTCTGGCGACTCGTTCTCGAACCGCGAACCGATGAGACCGTGCTCGATGTTTCCTGCGACCGTCGTCGCGAACAGCGTGGGTTCCTATGGCGCGCAGAAGCGAAATTGGGTGGGTGGAAGAGTTAGCTCGCAAACGAATGACTTCGATCGAGCTAGAACTGGGCGGCCCCCGACTTGCCTGTGAGACGAGACCGATCTGGTGACGGAGCCAGCCGACGTTTAGATCTTTGATCTCGACACCGTCGAGCTTGATGCTACCAGCGACCGGGTCACTAGTAGATAGACAGTTCGGGGTTCTGGTCAGCTCGTCGCGCCACAAAGAAAAGTCGAGCCCAAGGGGAAAGCACGGACTAGAAACGTTCGATCTACAGGGCGATGACCACGAAGGAACTGTCAGTTCAACGATATCGCACGACTTGTTTTTGGAATCGAGAAGCGAAACTCACGAGACCGATGATGGTAGATTTCCCGGAACCACTGCCTCCAACGAGGGCCGTCATTTTGCCGCGGGGGAAAACTCCATTGAACCCGTACAGAACTTGAACCGAGGGGCGAGCGGGGTAGATGAAATCTAGGTCCCGAAGTTCGATCGTACCCTCGACCGTCTCGGGCTTGATCCCTTCGTTCGATGCCGAGTCGATGACGGGTACCCGGTCGATCGTCGCAAAGATTTCGGTCGCCGCTCCGGCCCCGCTCGAGAACGCTTGCAAGTTGGGAGCGAGCATAGCGAGGGAGAAGGCGCCGATCAAGACCGAGAAGAATACGTTGACGATCGAACCCGCGTCGGCGTGGCCCTCTGCGACGGGTTCGAGCTCGGATCAATCCATGTACGCGAGATCATGCGTTAGCTGTACTCACGCAGGATCAACGTCGTTCCATAATAAAACGCGAGGGCGTAGGAAGCCTGCGAGACGGCGAGAAGACGGGAGTCAACCATAGTGGTCACGTGCGGAATCGAGGACTCGAGAGGTAGGGGGAGCTCACATAGATGATGAAGAAGAAGACACCGAGTCCGTACCCTTGGTACTTGGCCGAGAGCTGACCAACCTGATTCGTCTCTTCGTTCGGTTCGTCGTAGAGCGATGCGAGTTTGCGCTGGGTACCGAAAGCGTGCGAGGACCGGACACTCGAGATGACCTCCTCTGCAAGGGTCGCTCCTTTACCCGTTGCGGCAAGCTGCCTTGTTTTCGCGTCGGTGACAAACTTGTCTGAAGAAGCGCTCGAAGAAACATCGGGACGTCAGACAGCTCTTAGAGGCCAGAGCAGAGGTGAACGGTGGGTCACTCACTCATAGCGCCGCCCGCGATACCTATACAGGGAATGATTGTCGAGATGACGAGCGCGAGCCTCCAATTCCGGATGATCGCGATGATGAAACCGGCAAAGAAAGAACCGAGGAAGAACGCCGACATTGGGACCTGCGCGGCACACGAATCAGTCTCGTGGAACGCCAACAGACGGAGAGGTGAATCTCACTTTGTCGCTGATAGCTTCCTGGATCAGGTGGGAATCGGTTTCGATCCTAGCGGAAAGACAATACACGTGGGTCAGATGTGGTTGTTCACCAAGTCGATTAAAGGAGAATGCGAACCTTGTCGTCAACTCTCCGGCTCCGACACGGTCGAACCATCCGACCTAGAAGTGGCATGCGAGGGAGTTTCCCTGCTCAGCTCGAAAAGGCAACGCAGGGGCTCAGGGAGGGCCTTGGGAAGATGCTCACGTTTTGACGGAGTACGGCCCTCAAGTACTTCTCTCGGATGCGACGGGTGGCAACTTCCCCCGTGTATACCCAGAATCCCATGTAGATGTAAGTCGCGACGAACGACCCGATACCGATGTAGACGAGGATGAGGACTCCGTCTTTGACGTTGCCGAAGAGGTCACTCCGGGCTGCGCTGAGCACATCGGCGGGGATGTTGGCGCCGTACCGGAGAGGAAGTGAGGCGAAATTCGTGAACGAGTTGGTGAGGTTACCGAACGCGATCGTCATGGCCGGCTAAAAGAGCAACAAACGTCAGAGCCAGCTCAAGAGAACACGCCTGCGAACGCTTCAGATCGACCGGGAGCTGAGATCAGGACATACTTGAGCAACTGTGACAGTCGGTGGTACCAACATGTGAGTGATAGCCGAACAAGCTTGGCAGGACCAGTGGGCGAAAGAATACTAGGAAACTCACCTCCAGCGGCAACGGCGAACAGGACTCCAATGGCGTTGAGGATCATTTCGAAGCGAGTGGAGAATCGATAAAGACCCTTGTAAGAACCTGCCGGCGGCTTCTTGTACATACTACAAAGGAATCCGCGACGATCAGATCCCGCTTCGGTCTGTGCGAAAAGAAAAAGTCGCGTTCTCGATGGCAATTGCCCGTTCTCCGATGGTGCGTGTTCGACTTACATCTGTTCGGCAATCGCTCGACGGTGGTCTTCGCGGAGGTTGGCCAATTCTGGATTCTCCATTGCGATCTCGAAAGGAGTGCGTTTGTCTTTCGGTTCCTTCTTCGCCTTGTGCTTTTTGCCCTTGTCGGGAGAGGGAGGGGATTGCTCGTGCTTTTCAGACTTTTCGTTGAACGTCGAGCCAGCGGTTGCGGTCGATTGCGAGTCGTTGCGTGAGCCGACCGGGGAAGCGGCGGGGAGAGGCGAGGACGACGAGGGTCCGGCGGGAGCGACGGGAGACTCGATCGTCTCGTTGGTCGTCGTGGCGTGACCTTGGGTCGAGTGTGGAGCTTCGGCGTGCGCCTGCCGGTCAGCGTCGGACGAGTGAGGCGCAGTCGAACCTTGCACGATCGGCAGTTGGCTGACGACTTCTGCTGCAGTCGAGGCGGCACCGGTCGCGTTGTGCTGTATGTCGGCCATGGTCGACGGCGAGCGCGAGTAGTACAGACGACACAAGGGGTGACGAGTCGTTGTTTCGAGGCAAAGGGAGAGAAACAAAAGTCGAGTCGAGCGAGAGATGGGCAGCCCACTGTAACTTTGGCGGTACCGGGATGGGTCCCGGCGACGCTTCCGCAGGGTCCGTCCCCCCTGTTCGGAACAACCGGTCCCGAATCTCCGACGACGTCGACGACCTCTTCTTCTTTTTCGCTACATTTGCTCGCTGGTCCGATCTCTTTGAACCTTTCGAGCTCAGAGAGAGAGATCAGGGACCGGCCCGTACGCACGCGTAACATTTGCGCTGTCACTGTGTGCAGGACAAGGCGGGTTGTGCCAGATGCGCAGAATGTACTGTTACTTCTGCGCGCAATTGGACTCGTCTGCCGTCAGTCGAGCCGACAGCGGATCAAGCTTGCGCAAGAACCCCAACTTGCGAGTTGCAGAGCGCTGCGAAACATGAAAATCGCAAAATTCGATCGAACGACTCTTGACAAGATTGCACAAGACCGTGTCGGATTGTCTACGGGTATTGTCTTGCACGGCAAAGTTTGCCGCACGCTTGTCGTGACGAGTACCGGGATTTTTGGCGCGGTCGACGCGGACACGACATCGCGCGTTCGTTGACTTGCCAACCACTTTCTCCGGTCACGACACGGACGATGCGGTTGTCGCTTGGACTAGTCGCGTGCGTGCTCGTGCGGTGCGTGTCGGGAGTCAAATTCTCGCTGCAGGCGTCGCACAACCCGAGTGCCAAGTGCCTGTGGAACTACGCCATGTCGGACACGCTCGTCGTCATCTCGGTCTCGGCCCCGATCGCGGGCAACCTCCAGCGGCTCGACATGGAGGTCGTCGACGGCAGTTCGAGCCGCAACACGTACCAGAGCAAGCGCGGACTCAAGGGCGAGACGCGCATGGCCATCACGACCCACGCCGACGCCGACCTCGGCGTGTGCTTCAAGAACGTCCTCGACCCCTCGGTCCAGGAGAACCAGGCGCACAAGTACCAGCGCTTGGTCGACCTCGACGTCGACATTGGCGCCGACGCCGTCGACTACAACGCCATCGCCAAGCAAGAGTCGCTCTCGGGCCTCGAGGTCGAGATGCGCAAACTCGAAGGCGTCGTCAAAGAGATTGTCGAAGAGCTCAACTACTTGAAGCGCCGCGAAGCGAGAATGAGAGACACGAATGGTCAGTCCCCTCGGCGCGTCCTCGACGACTGTTCTTGCGCGCTGACCCGGCCAAGTCTCGGTCTGCAGAGTCGACCAACGAGCGAGTAGCGTCGTTTTTCTACCTGACGTTCACCGTGTTGATCCTCCTCGGAGTGTGGCAAATCGTGCACTTGCGGAGTTACTTCAAAAAGAGTACGTCGTGCTAGCCTTTTCTCTCGTATATCGACGCGATTTCGACTGACGATTCCGTTTCGTTATCGCACTCTGTAGAGCATCTGATCGACTAGATTCGAGGGACCGAGCAAGGCGATCATGCGCTGCAGTTTTCGTGTTTTCGTCAAAAGTCCGAGATATATAGATACCCCATCGCTTTTTCCCCCTCTCTTGCCATTCTTTTTTTGTACTTGCAACGACTTCGCATAACGTTCTTGGATGCGGGGACGTCGTGGCCCACTGCGGATCGAGCAAAAAAGTTGTTCATCCGGGAGCGTACGGCGTCATGGTGGACGACGACGAACTGAGCTTGTCCACCTCGACTCGACACTTGGTCCTACTTGTATACCGACTCGTACACGGGGACCTCGTGCAGCGCTCTGCCTCGCTTCCTTGCGCGCATCCAGACAAGCGTCAAGCGTCATCCCGTGCCTTCGGCCGAACTTGGCCCCACACCTCGCCTTACTCGCGACTCGAGACTTGCACCTCGCCGTTCAAGGTATGTGCATGTCCGTACGAGGGTTGAGCGCGTCCTGCTCGCGGTCCCGGTAACTCGGGCGTAGTCAAGTGGGGGTGACGGGCCGCTCATTCACTCACTCACTCTGCTGCGGCAATCAGGACACTATGCCTCCCCGCTTCTATACGTCTCCCTACAAGAACGCGCTAGTCGCTCCTGCCAAAGTGAGCCATCCCTCAGTCGCTCGCTGCACTGCCTTCTGCCAACGCTTTCTCGAACCCCCCCCCCCCTCTGCAGCGCGAAGGGTGGTGGTCTGAGGTACCGGTATCGACTTCAGCCCCGTCTGATTCGACAGATCTCATCAAAGCGACCTCGGATTACTGGATCGCTCAGGGAACCTCTTCTGGTTCGGGCATTTTGTTTTCACTTTTTTCGTGTCCATACATGATTGACGGCGCTGACCTCGCCTCCGACAGGATCTCTCGTCGCTCATTCGTATGAGCATGCCGGGAAACTCGGAGGTCGAACTCCTTTGATCCAAACAGGGTGTCGAATCGTCCAGTCGTTCGAAGTTTCCCCATTCGACGACTTGCTCGCAGTCGGGAGCGACAACGGTCACGTGAGTGCTTTCTAATTCTCGATACATGGACGAGCGGAACGGGGGCTGACGTACTGTTTGCCGCGCAGATCAACGTGTTTGACTTGCCCGCCGCGTCTGTCCTCTCGGATTCGACACCGGCAATGTCCCCGTCCCCGGTCGTCAGTCTCTCCAACCCGTCTGCGAGACCGGTCGACACGCTGTCGTTCCATCCGACGTCGTCTGGCCTCCTTCTCGCTTCGTCCGCCCATTCGCTCTCAGTGTTCGACGTTGAGTCTCGGTCTCAATCGCCAGTTTTCGAACTCGATGCGACGAGTCCCGTTTCGAGTTCGCAATGGAGTACAGACGGCAGGTGTGTCACCGCGACGACAAAAGACGGCAAGTTGAGGCTGTGGGACGTACGAACCAATCCAAACCAAGTCGTTGCCGTGAGTACTCGGGGGCAATTTTTTCTTCTTTGTTCGCGCCCGGACATGGGACTCACCGGGGTCCGCATTCGCCGCCACCGGTTCCATCCCCGTTAGGAGATTCTCGCCCATTCTGGACCGAAAGCTTCGCGACACGTTCACTTGCCGAATTCGTCCTCAGCGGGACCGCAAATCCTGACGACGGGCTTTTCAAAGACTCGGGACCGAGAGTACTCGATCTTTGATGGGAGGATGTTGGGCAACCCGATCAAGACGCAGCGGGTCGATACGGGTACGGGCATCTTGATGCCGCTCGTCGATCGCGAGAGGTCGATCGTGTACCTCGTCGGGAGGGGCGATATGAGCTTGAAGTGGGTAGAAGTGGGCGGCCCAGCGATCTTCACAGGAGGTGAGTTTTTTCGCACACACATGACTCGCTCTGCGCGCTGTCCCCCGTTCTCCCTCGGAACGGGCAGTCACTGAATCGGGGGCGTCACTTGTAGGGTCTACACCGTTCCCGAGTCAAATCGCCGGAGCTGCGCTCGCGCCGCCGCACCAGTTGGACCTCATGAAGGCCGAGATCAACCGTCTGGTCGTCCTGACGAACGATGCAGTCGTTCCCGTTTCAGTCACCGTTCCGAGGAGGCAGTACATTGATTTCCACCAGGACCTGTATCCACAAGTTTCCAACCGAGGTTAGTCTTCCGATGACATATTGTTCCAACCCCTTCTGTCCGTACGAAGGCTAGTACTGAGCTCATTCTCACGAGTAGCTCCGGCGCAATCGGCCGAGGACTGGAGACGCGGAACTGATGCGGAACTGCAAACCTACAAACCCGATCCTTTGAAACCTTTCGAGCCTGCGGCACGCATGTCCACGTCGACGGCCTCCATTTCCGACACGAAGGGCTCTGAACGGTCGACGGAGAATGACTCCTCGTCTGCTTTCAAGTCGACAGCGACCCCTCAAGCGGTCGAGATTGACGAAGCGACGGTCACGCCCGAGCTGAAACGAGACGTTTCGGCGCCTGTGCCTCGGTCCGAGGAACCTCCCACGTCAAAGGTCGACTCATTGTCGATTGAAGCAACGGATCCTCGGACACTTGCGACGGGGACTCGAGCCCCTCTGCCCTCCTCGACCTCGACGCCAATTCCTGTCCAAGCGCAAAAAACTCCGCATCAAGCCCCGAACGCTGCAGCAGACGGATCCAGGGCTTCTACCTTGCCCTCCCCCTCGTCTTCAAAGGCGGCTCGGTTCAACCCGGGGTGGTCGCGCAATTTCCTCTTGGGCAAAACACCTCTCAAGCCCGACTATTTCGACGTGCACGACTTAAGCGTCACGATGAGTGCCGGCGTCGAGCTCCTCAAGGTGAGGGCCTATCCACCCCTCTCTTTCACTCCTAGCTTCAGATTCGGGATAGGAACTGACTCGTGTCCGTTTTCAACCCCGGCCTCCCCCAAAAAAAGGCAAACTCGCGATTTTTCTTCTTCCCCTTGTCGGGTCCGGGAGGTCGACTCGCAGTTCACGCAGTCGCTTCAAAGGGGCGACTCCCCGTGCACATCCCCGCCGTCGTGTCGGGCGCGACTGTCGTCAATTTCGAACTCGATCCGTTCGACCCGAACAAGGTGTTTGTCGCGTGCGACGACGACGCCGTGAGGGTGTTTGACGTACCCGAACAGGGGATCGAAGAAGACTACAGTCGGGTATCGACGGTACTCAAAGGTGAGCCGGTCTTCCCCGAAAAACTCGGCGTCCTTTCTTTCCCCCCCCCCCCTCCCCTTCCCACCGAGCAAGACCTGGAATTCCTGATGTGACGTGTGAAATGGACAGATTCGTCGATGGCCAAGATCGGAGAATTGAGGCATCACCCGTCGGCAAAGAATGTTTTGCTCACAGTTTCGGACGACCGAGGGTCGCCGAAGGCGAGGATCTGGGACACGGCGAGCGGGCAACTGCTCTTGACTGCGGAACTGCCGGCAGGTGGTGTAAGCTGAGACTCGATTTCGTTTTCGCTCCACCCAAAAGACAACTGACATGGTCAGGGTCCGACGGGGGTATAGGTGTTCTCTGCTGCGTGGTCTCCTGATGGATCGCGTATCGCGTTCTCGACCAAGAAGAAGCAACTCTGCGTCGTCGACCCGCGCGACCCGTCATCGATCGTGTCGTGTCCCGCGCACGAGTCGCTCCGGCCCGCCGTCGTCGCGTGGGCTTCTGACGAACACGTCGTCACGAGTGGGTTCACGCGTTCGTCGTCTCGCGAGCTCATCCTCTACCGACTACTACTCGACGCCGCGACGACCAAAACGGTCGAACCAGTCGGGAAACACGTCCTCGACGTCTCTCCCGCCCTCCTCATCCCGTTCGTCGACCCAGACACGAACATTGTCCTCGCGTACGCCCGCGGAGAGCGGTCGTGTTTCGCGTTTGAACTCGCGCCGACGGCGGCGTCGACAGGTGCGCCGTTTACGAAACTCCCTTCGTTCGACCACCCGACGTTGCAGTCTGGATTCGCATTCTTGCCCAAGACGCACAACGACGTCAAAGAGGTCGAGGTCGTGAAATCGTTGAGGTTGACCCCTGGTACGGTCGAGGCCGTCAGTTTTACGGTACCTCGCATGAAGGTGAGATTTTTTTTCCCTCTCCGGTGTCTCTTGTTTCTCTCGTTATACTTCTTCCGTGGTTTCGGTAAGGCGCTAAAACGTGGGAGAGCTGGGTGTGTTTGGGGCGTTTAGACCGAATTCTTCCAGGACGATATTTTCGTTCCGACGAGGAACCGCGAGAAACCCTCAATGACGGCCGAGGAATGGCTCGCCGGGAATGACACGCCGCTCGAGATGGTCGACTTGCAACCTGCCGGAATGAAACCCCGTGCGTGTCCTCCACCAAAAACCCCTTTTTTTTTGTCCACGAAATCGTTTCCCGAGTCGGTCCCCTCGGGGAACTGACGAGGGTGTGTTCGATCCGGAAAAACCCCCAGTTTCGCAAGCTCCCGCTCCGACCAAGGTCGTCTCAACTCGATCAAAGGTAAATCTTTGCGTTGACTGTCATGACTTTCGAATGCTCTCGCTGACCCGGGTCGCCCTCGTCCCCTTTTTTTCAGATCAAGGATGACGGACTGACGGATTCTCAACGAGAAACTCAATACATGGATCGATTGTTCGAGGTGCGTCTCAATGCTTCGAACCGGTACTGCCTTGTTCTGTACGTATCGCTGACAGCCGTCGTTCGGGTCGTTCGTGGCATCAGTCTGCGCAAGAAACGAACGGAGCCGACGACGACGACGATGACGAACCCCAGATCGGTCGTTCGCGAGTCGGGGCACCTTCGGACGACGAAGATTGGTAGACGGTCCGCCCACAAAATAAAAACGAATCTCCTGGAATCATCAAGAAGTGTACAACTGTTTTTTTCTATCTGTCAATTCGTCCTGAACGTCCGTGCCACGCTTCGCCCGCGCGATCGCGAAGGACAAAGTTGACAGACTTGAGCGAGGTCCCAATCGGAGCACGAGGTTGCATCGATTTCCATCGCGTCATGACGAACGAGTCCCGGAAGTTTTGAGCCTTGGCGGACGCGGACTCGCGTGCGTGAAAACTCGAACCTCCCCCCCCCCCCTTTTTCCCCTCGTCAGTCCCACCTCCTTTCCCTTGCTGGTTCGAGTTCTTCTTTCTTCGTCGTCCCGCAAAACTAGACAACACTCGATGCCCAAGAAGCTCAAGGAGCAGGACGGCTATCGTCGTTACGCAGAGCAGCACTCGCGCAGGTCAGTAATGCTCCTATCGCCTACCAGTTGGGGCGTATCTTAGTGCTCCGCTGAAGATACTTCTGTCCGGATCTGCAGGCTTGATCCGCCGACGTCGTCTACCCCGCCGACCAACTTCTCGTCTCTGCGATCCGACAGAGTCCCGCAAGTTTTGCTCGGAGGAGACAATCGTCAGTCTCGAGATCCCGTCAACGCGGCTCGACAGGAGCCGCAAGAAACGACCCCGCAGCAAACCGCTCGTGGTCCTCCGTATGGTCTCGGGATTTCGGGAATCTGCGAAGAACCCGGTTCGCACGTCGGTCCCCCGCCCGCTGAGTACCATCCTGAGAACCGAAACCATGGCTCCTACGGTCAAACGGGGCGGTGAGTGCGTCTTCGCTGGATTGTCTGGTCTTCGAGGTCCTAACTTTTTCACGTTTCGATCCCGGACGCGCTCGTAGAGGTCACTCTGGCTACGATTATCCCCCCCAGCCGTACCCTCCCGCTCCAGCTCCAAACGCTGGCGCCTACGCCGGAACTCGAGGCGCGCCGCATGGTTACTATCCCGCCGGACCTGCCGCGTACCACTACAGTCACGAGGTCCCACCTCCTCCCGCTCAACGCCGGCCTAATCTTGCTCGTGGCCCTGCTCCTGCCTCGGTCGGCGCTCAACTCTACGGCTACCCTCATCCGCCGGGACCATCGTACCCCGCGCAAGTTCCGCCCTCGTCGCGACCCCAGGATCAGCACCCTCTACACCCTCGACACCCTCGATCTCGACGCGGCGACCTCGCCAACCTCGCGGAAGACTTGAGCGGACTGCTGAGCAAGGGCAACCGAGATCGATACCAGTGAAAGGGGGCAGAGCGAAAGCGAGAAGGCTGTTTTCTTTTCCGACTCTCTTGAGTAGACTCTCCCTCGTCGCCACAGGCATAATTTTGTTGATTTCCAAACACTGTCAACCTTTCTGTCCCGCTGTTTGCTGCTGGGATCGCGTCCATGGCATCGATCACTCGTAGCGATTCACCACGTTTCGATCGCGAGTGGCTGAATGGCCAAGCCCCCTCGAACCGAATCATGCACGTTGTACGGCATATGCAGTTCCGGCTGACGTAATTGATGAACACGCACGAGACGCGAGGCGTGAGATGGGCGCGAGCGGCGTCGTCCGTCAGGGACGGAATTACTCGGGGCACGGACCTCGTACGCCCAAGGCAGGACCCGGGCGGGGAGGGGACCCTTTTCCTTCTCGTCTTCCTCTCTCGACCATCCCCCCTCCGCTCAATCGACGTCTTGCTTCAAGCATGTCGAACCCGTGGAAAGATCGCCTTAGGGACTACAACGCAGAGCATGGACCACGTCCCAGCCGAACGAGGTCGACTCGGCACAAAACCACTGAAGGCTCCTCCAGATCAAACATGCACCGCGACTCCGGCGATGCGTACAGGCGATATGCGGAGGAGGACTCCGACCACCCACCTCACCATGATCGCTCGCACGGTGTTCCCGAACATCGACCGCGTCCCAACTCGTCGTCGGAGGACCCACGCGAAGAGCATCTCCACATTGTCCCACCGGACAAAGGTTCGACGTGGATCTACCACGAAGGAAAGTGGGACGAACTCCCCCACCAATTCTTCTGGGATCCCGACTCGGAGCAGCTCTTTTGGAGGACGCCCGGAATGAACGGAGCTCTCATCCCCGTCCCGTCGGCACCCCCCGCTCACGAGTACGCGCCTCCTTACGACCCGAGTAAGAATCCGGCTCGCGCAAGTCACTCGTCCGGTCACGCCGGTCATGGAGGAGGAGGACATTCTCGAACTCCGTCGGAACACTCGGAGTCCGACCACGAAGAATCGGATTCCAAGTACGCCCATTCGGATGACGATTTTGACGAAGCGCTCAATGACCCGCACTACTCCAAGCACACTCGAGCTCGATCGACCTATGATCGCGTTCACGATCACGGTGGCCACCATCCCCCTCATTCTCAGCACCGGTACGACGAACGCGACTCCGCTTACGCTTCTCATGCATCTTACGACGGAGCGGACGATTATCCTCATTCGACCTCGAGGTATGGAGGATACGGTCACCCCTCGTACGGATCCTATGCGGCGGGCGATCACGAGCATTCGGGCGACTACGAGTCGTCGCACGGAAGAAGAGAAAGCGGAAGAAGAACGGGCCGCAGGAAGACGTACGTCACGGTCAATGGTCATCGAATCTTTGAGGTCAGGAAGTGAACAGGGAGAGGTGATCGGGACTGGCGCGAGTTTGAGTCAGGAGAAGGTGCCTGCAAGCAGCGGTTCGGAATTTTGCGTTTTTCTTTCCCTGTCTTCTTCTCGCTCCTCTTTGCTTGTTTGTTTTGTTCTCAGTTCCTTTCAACTTCTTCTTGCACTCTTTATAGTAGCGAGAATAGCTCGTGGTCACTCATCACGATACCTCCTTCTTTCTTTCCACGTTCCGAGTCAGCGATCGATCCCGTTCGCTAGCGGCTCATCGTCATCATGGTGCCAGAGTAAAGTCCCGTACGCTATCTCAAGTCTCGGTGATCTCCAGAGAGTGACGACAGGGTGTCAAATGATGATCGCGCACGAGGCTCGTAGGGGCGGGCGTGAGCGGCGTCGTCGCTCAGGGTCAGGATTGGGCACGGACCTCTCGTCACGCCCACTCGGACCTCGATCTCGAGCCCCTCTCTCTCTCTTTTCTCTCTCTCTTTCGAGCTCGTGGAACGGTCGATTCGATTCAATGAGTCAACGACCCCTTCCTCCCGAAGCACCTATGCCTCCCGGTTGGGAATCAGAGTCGTTCGACGGCGGCGAAGACTCTCCTCCGCCTCGTCCTTCTCGGCACGGATCAAGGCGTCGATCGATGTATGCCGAGGACCAGGAATCCGAAGGACACTCTCGTGACGACGTCGAGGAGGACGAATTTCATTCGAACCGCGGGTCCTCGCGAGGTCGACGCGACGACGACAACCACGTGGCCGAGTTTCACTACTCTCGTCATACTCGAACTCGAGCTCCCCCTCCTCCTCTTCGACCAAGGGCCGCCGAAACTCATCAGGTCCGACTACCGACCCAAGGAGGAGGAGGAGAAGCAGGACGACAAGTCATTTACGATTATGATACCGGACGGTATTACGATTTCCCTTCGGATGGGTGGTTTGATGTCAGGACGGGGAAAATTCGAAGACGACTCGGACTCGGCGACGGCGGCGGCGGCGGCAGAGGTGGTGGACAGTCCAGTGGAGGATCGACGCGCGTTCAAGAACCTCGGCGCGAGTGTTCGAGTCAGTACACAACTCGTGAATCTCGTGATGGAGAGACTGGCCATTCGACGCAGGAGGACCTTCGAGCAGGTTCGTACAGGAAGAGGTCGGTCTACAGCGTCGATGCTACCTACTTTCGACACCAATAAACCATGGAAGTGGATCCTCGAGACGGAAACGAAAATGGGCCGAGTTGGAGAGGGAGAAGACTTTTGGATCGAACGTGAATCCTCGCGCCGTAGAATTGTTTCTCGATCTTTTTTATGCAGGCTTCTCCTCCTCCTCCCCGTCGCCAGTTCGAAGCCTTCTCTCATAGAACCAGCGAGAGCAAAAGAATAGGGCAGACGAGGAATTATCCTGTTGCAAGCCCCGCCTCCCTCCTAGGGAAGAGAGAGAGAGATAGAAAAGGAACCTACTCTCGTTCAGTCCGATCCAGGTCGTGGTCGGTCGTTCCTCCTCCGATCCCTCAACCGCTGCATCTCGCCTCGTTCCCTCGCTCGGTCTCCCGACCACGTTGTCGTTGTCGTCGTCGTTGTCGGTGCCGAATAACCTCCGTCCCCGTCCCCATGTTCGACGACGTCTCGTTCGCGTAGTTCCTTGCGCCTACGTTCACGACGGTCACGCTCGTCCTTGTCCAACTCGAACCGACTCTTGAGGACCCTCCGGACGGCTTCGGGACTGATCTTGAACCTCTCGCTGAGGACCGAGACCGAGTTGACTGAAGGGTCAACTCGGTGGAGCGTACGGACGAGGTCCATCGCTTCGCGAGAGATACGTTTCGGAGGGGCCCACCCAGAAGGGAACCTAGACTTTATGGCGAGTTTGTGTTTTTTCCAATCCGGGATTTCGATCTCGGGAGTTGCGGGGGGTTCGGGTTTCAAGGTCAAGCGGTCAAACGCTTCGAGGTGTTTGAGGCGTTCGCGTTCGAGTTTGGTACGGAGGCGTTGGTCGATGCGTTCCCTCCGGCGTTGGTCGTCGCGGAGTTCTTTGGGCGTGCGTTGGATGCCGAGTTGGAGTGACTGTTGACGGTCCCACTCGTGCGCGAGGTCGAGTTGCTCTCGGCGGTGCTCGAGGCGTCGGTCACGCTCGAGTTGGTCGCGTTGTTGGGTGCGTTCGCGCGATCGGGTGCGCTTGTGCCACTCGGGGAGGTACCGCTCGAGTTCGAGTTGGGTTGGGGCGCGCGCGCGTTCGCGGAGGTAGTCGAGGCGAACGGCCGAGAGTTGAGACGGTCCGAGGCTCGCGAGAGGGGGAACAGCGTCGACAGGAGGACGAGGACGAGAAGGAGAAGGTCGGCGAGGTGCGAACCCACGGGGGCTGTTGCGCGCAGACGAAGAGTAGTTGCACGCTCGAGTAACCGTCAAGAGGGGCAATGTAGTAGAGCGGTGCATTGGATGAGAGAGAGAGAACCAGCCAGTCTGACTTCGATCAACCGACGCCGCCGGTCTCTCTCCCAATTAACCCTCTTCCACTCGCCCCATGCTGCACTCGCTCGGACTAGTCGCATGCTAGATCACTTGTCGTCCGACTCTGTACACTCCGAGTCGCCCTCTCCGTCGCCGTCGTCGTCTCCCGAGTCGGACTCGCCTTCTCCCTCCACCTCGACGACGACGACTACGACCTCGGAGAGCACGATCAACCCGCTCTATTCGCAGCTCCACCCAGGCACCGTCATCCACGTGAGGGAAGAAGACATGGCCGCCAAGGCGAAACCCGCCGGGATCCTCTCTCACCACCACCACCATGCGCACCACACGAGGTCTCCCTCGAGTCAGACCATCACTCCCGAGTCTCATGCGCTCGACTTGACCCGAGTCGATACCGCCGACTCGCACTCGACCGCGACGACCACGACCGACGCTCCCAACAGCTTCTACTCGGCACAGAGTGACCTCGACGACACTGACCACGACACCGAGACCGAGTCCGAGTCCAACACGGCCATCACTGTCGACGGCACCTCGCCCCCGAAACTCGTCGACCGCTCCCCCGTCGCGTACGCACCCGGGCACGTCCACACAAACTCGCGCCTCGTACCCGTCCAGCAGACGTCCCCCCGCCTCTCGATCCCCCTCCCTTACGTCTCGTCGTCGTCGTCTGCCCCTCCAACTGCGACGACGACGACGACGACAACGAAACTCGTCCCGACCGCCTCGGTTGTCAAACCTTCGACCTCGCATCCGGCCCTCGCTCCCACTCCCACTTCTGCACCAGCGCACCACGTGCCCCAGACCCGGAGAGCCTCGACGACGTCGTCCTCGCTCTACCCCCCGCAGTCCGTCTCGGCTCGCCGGGGTTCTTCCGCCTCGACCCTCCTCCGTTCTTCCCTCGCCGCCCCTCCTCCTCCTCATCCTCCGACGACGACGACGTCGCTCCTCGCGCTCCCACCGCAACGGTCTCTCTCGACGTCCCAACTCTTGCCCCCTTCATCGCCCGGGTCTTCTTCTTCACCACAGCATTCGTTCTCGTACCCTCCCCCGACGCCGCCCGGTCAGTCACCCGTCATGTCGTCAGTCTTGCAGAGGCATCACAGTCAACTCGGAGGAGGAGGTGCTGCACCTAGTATACACGACGACGTCGAACAGAGTATAAAGTGGCAGGCCGAGATGATCCGGAGGGACCGGGCAGAACGGAGAGGACTCGCCGCGGCCGAGCTCGCACAGGCCAACGCCAACGCCAACGCCAACGCCGCTCACGCTGCCGCTGTAGCAGTGAACCCCAAGGACAAAAAGCAGCAGCAGCAGCAACAGGGAGGAGGAGGAGGAGGGTCAGGGGCGGCGAGCGGCGGCGCGAGTATGATGGTCGGAGGATTACAGCAGTACGCGTCGTCGAGTCTAGGACAGGGAGTAGGAGGAGGAGGAGGAGGAGGATCGCAGCCGTCGCGACATTTGTCGATGACGACGAGCCGCGACGGTATCAGGTCGAGGTCGAGGTCTGGTTCGTCGGGTTTGGGACTGAGCGTCAACGGAGGAGGAGGAGGAGGGGTTGGTTATTGGGGAGACTATGAAGGAGGAGGAGGAGGAGGTTCGGCGTTGTCGACGACGAGTTTGGCGTTACCTCTCCCGTCACAGGCACCACCACCACCCGTCTCTCTCATGACGAACTCGGCGACTCCATCGACATTAGCGACGACGACGACGACGGTTCCTCTCCAACAGCACGCACGGAGTCCGAGCGGCGGGTCACTTTCGTTTGGAGGAACGACTCGCGGCGGCGAAAGGAGAACCGTTTCGGGCGAAAGCGCGACCTCGGCCGCCGCCGCCGCCGCTGCGACAGCAGCGGTGCCGCACGCGCTCGCACCGCCGATCCCGGTCCCCGGTCCCGCCGTCTCGCCCCCTGGGCCGCCGCTGCCACCCCTCATCGCTCGCACGAATTCTGTCTTGTTGCACCGCAGTCAGTCGCAGGGCGGGCAGACGGTCATCTCGTACAGCCAGTTGCGCGAGCAGGAGAAGAACGGTGACGAGAAGGAGGGGACTGGGGGAGCCGGGATCCCCTTGGTCGGCAACTTGATCGGGACCGACCACGAGAACTATGTCCTCATGTACAACATGCTGACGGGGATCCGCATCGGCGTAAGCTGCTCTCTTTCTCTCGACTCTTTTTACCGAACCGACCCCAAGGATCTAATTCGCGCGCGAATTTTCGCAGGTTTCGAGGTGTCAAGCGAAAGCGGCGAGGCCTCTGACCGACGCCGACTACTCGGCGCGGCACAAATTCTCGTTCGACATTGTCGGCAACGAGTTGACGCCGTCGGTCCGGTACGACTTCAAGTTCAAAGACTACGCGCCGTGGGTCTTTCGCGAGCTGCGCGAGTACTTTTTCCTCGACCCGAGCGACTACCTCATCTCGCTCACGGCGAAATACATCCTGTCGGAACTCGGTTCGCCGGGCAAGTCGGGATCGTTTTTCTACTTTTCGCGCGACTACCGGTTCATCATCAAGACGATCCGGCACAGCGAGCACAAGTTTTTAAGGTCCATCTTGCGCGAGTACCACGAGCACGTGAAACGCAACCCGCACACGCTCCTGTCGAGGTTCTACGGACTCCACCGCGTCAAGTTGCCGCACGGGCGCAAGATTCACTTTGTCATTATGAACAACCTGTTCCCGCCGCACCGCGACATTCACGAGACGTACGACTTGAAAGGGTCTTCGGTCGGGAGGTTGTACCCGGAAGACAAGGCTAAACAGAACCCTCACGCCGTGCTCAAAGACTTGAACTGGCTCGAGCGCGGACGCCAACTCGACCTCGGACCGGAGAAGAAGGCCTTGTTCGAGGAGCAACTGAGGCGCGACACCGAGTTGATGCAGAAATTGGGCATCATGGATTACAGTTTGTTGACGGGAGTGCACATGGCCGACAAAGGGAACGAGGACCGGTTGCGCGAAGGTAAACTGAGCGTGTTTCAACCCGACCCTCCTCCTCCGGATGCGAGACCTCCTCCTCGCCCCGATCAATTGTCGAGACGACCGACGACGACGAAGAGCAAGACGCATCGAGACGCGTCGGCGTTGCGCGCCGCCGTGCAACGGAGTGACCCTCAGTCGATCACGTCGGGACAGGACTTGCCCGAACACGACACGACTTCGACTGAACGCACGAGGTTCTTGTTCTATCAAGACGAAGGAGGCATGCGCGCGACGGGAGAAGCGAACGAAGATTTGGGAGTCATCTATTACCTCGTAAGTGCCTCTCCTCCTCCTCCTCCTTCTCTTCCTATCTCCTGCGATTTTTCTTTCTCCCTCTTCTTGCTCCGATTTTTCTCTCTCTCTCTTTGGTTTCTTAACTCCCAAACTCACGACCGCGCAAAAACCTCGATTTTTTTTTACGACGAACAGGGTATCATTGACATTTTGACGCCCTACACTTTTGTCAAACGTCTCGAACACTTTTTCAAGGGTATCAAGAATGATAAAGTGAGGCCCTCCTACCTTTTCCCTTCTCCTCTCCCCGAAATTTGTTTGTTCTTTGACTTCTCACGGCGACGGCGGGGAGGATCAAGTTTCTGCAAAACCCCGGGAAGCGTTGGAAGAAAGACAAGAAACTGACGGTCGTTTCGTTTCCAACCTGAAACAGCACTGCATCTCTGCCGTTCCACCGAAAGAGTACGGAGATCGGTTCTTGAACTTTATCAGGTCGTGCATCCGTGGTAACCCGCAGAGCCTGAGACCCAAAATGTGGATGCCTCCGCCTCCTCCCCCACCTCCGCCTTCGCCTCCGCCTGCGACGACGACGACGACGACAGAGAAGACGACAATGATGATGCGCGAGCTCGAGCCGGAACAACGGAACCCCACTCAGCCGACGACAACGACAACGACGACGGCGATCGTTCACAACGATGGACAGGACGAGAGATTGAACGGGTCGACATGAATTGACGACACTGGGTTTGGGGGGAGCGGAGAGGAGGAGAAAGGTCCAGTGGGAGAGAGAATTCCCACTCGTTCGAAAAGCGGGACGGACGCATCACGCTTGTCCTTCCCATCCCCCTCCCTCGTCCCCAAGGCAAACGTGGCGACTCCCTCTCTCTCTTTCACACTCTTATCTTCTCTCTCTCAACTTACTCTTGCCATTCGCCCCCGCATCGGGACAATGCACGCTTTTATCGTGCCACTACCAAACAGACACTTTTTCTTTTTCTTTTTCCTTGTTTCCCTTCTCACTCTCTCCCACTTCTCTCTTACTTTCAATTCTTGATTGAGGGTCTTTTTTAGCTGTTTCTTTTCTTTTCTTTCTCTGTTCCTCACTTGGCGTCAGTACCCCCCATTCGCCTGTCTATAGTCGTACTCAGCTGTTTTCTTCTGTCAGACACTCTGCCCTCCCGCCTACCCCTTGCCCCCTCCTCCCCGCGCTTTCCCAACTGTTTTTTACTTGCCACTACTACAATCGTTGTTAGTCTCGCTTGTCTGGATGCCCTATTTTTTTTCCTCGACTAGAAATGACGTGCACGCGCGCGCGCGCGCGCGTGAATCTGCGTTCTGATCTTGCCCCCTTTTCCCCTCTCGGAAAAAACCCGACCACCGGCACACCGATCGACGGTTCTTGAGTAACGAGGGAGGAGGAGTACATCATGTTTGCACGCCGATCGATCGCGACGACCTTGGTCGGACCCCGGCGTCATCATCGTGGTGGTCAGCAGCAATCTCTATCGACTCGTTCGACGAAGACGACGACGCTAGGAGTGATAGGAGGGGGATTGTCGGGACTCGCTAGCGCCGTGTACTTTGTCAGGACGTTGTCGCCCCGAGCGAGGGAGCGAACTCGAGTCGTCGTGTTTGAACGACAGAACCGAGTCGGAGGGTGGTGTCATGCCGTTCGACTCGACGCGAAGACGGGCGAACGAGTGTCGAGTGAACAGAGTCTCATCGACGAGGGCGAGGGCGAGGGCGAACGCGACACGCTCGTGTTTGAGACGGGACCGAGGAGTATCAGACCCGTCGGGTTGCAAGGGTGGCTCACGATCGAACTCGTACGTTCTCTCTCTCTCTCTCTCGGGAATGTTATACAAAAATTGATCCGAAAACCTCGTAATACGCCCGCCCCAGGTGCACCACCTCGGGTTGACGAGACATTTGTTGACGGTCGAGAAAACTCACGCCTCGGCCAAGAACCGATACCTCTATCGCGGCGACGGTCACCCCGTCACGGTCCTCCCAAACTCGATCGCATCGATCGTGAGGGACCTCTTTCGACCAAGGTCGCTCATGCGCCGAGTGTTGCCCGGGATCGTCCTCGAACCGTTCCGCAAGCGGTCGAAATTGCACACGTCGGGACACGGCGACGAGTCGGTTGACGGGTTCTTCGCGAGGAGGTTTGGCAAACCGTTGGCCGAAGACATGGTGAGCGCCATGGTGCACGGGATTTACGCAGGTGACAGTCGCAGGTTGTCGGTCCGGGCCGTGTTCCCCCAACTGTGGGACGCCGAGCGCGAATTCGGTAGCGTCGTCGTTGCGGGCATCGTCGGCGGGTTTGCGAGGAAGCGCGGATGGACTCGCAAGAGCGAGTGGAGGCTCAACGCCGAACGCGACGAGCAAGAGGTCGAGAAGGTCAAGCAGCGGATTCGCGACAGCGGTCCGGAAGGGACTCGACTCGTCGACAGGATGGAACGGGCGAGCGTGTGGGGCGTCAAGGGAGGTCTCGAAGAAATCGCGATCCGCATGAGGCGCTGGCTCGAGGCGCGAGGAGTCGAGTTCAAGCTCGGTGAACTAGACGGCAAGGTTGACTCGATCGAACGACAAGGTTCACAATGGCACGTACGTTCTGTCCTTGCCTCTTCCTCTTCGTTACCTTCGTTTTGAACCCGCTCTTAACCCTGCGTAGATCCGGACCGCTCGAGGAGAATCGATCGAGGCTTCGCACGTGATCACAACCTTGCCGCACCTCCTCCCGTCGTCGTTTTCTCCCCCTTCGTTCCCCGCGACGACCGTCAGCGTCGTCAACCTCGCGTTCAGGCGGCGAACCCCCAAGTCCGTTTCCGCGTCGAGCACGACGCCGTGGTTCCCGCGCGGGTTCGGGTACCTCATCCCGCGGACTGTTTCGAAACTCGACAACCCTCACGACGTCCTCGGAGTCTTGTTCGACTCGGACGTCATGCCCGACGTCGACTCTTCCGACGCCCACGGGATCTACAAATGTTCGCTCATCCTCGGCGGGTCTCACTGGCTCGACCCGTCACCCGAATCGACAAAGGTCGTTACGGACCACGACGTGCTCGTCGCCCAATCGCTCGAGACACTGAGCAGACATTTCCCCAACGTTGCATTTGACGCTGACGAAGGAAGGACCAACGAGTTGGTGCACGCGTTCACGACGACGCACCGCGAGTGCATCCCCCAAGTCGGGGTCAACTCGCGTGACGAGACGATCGCGTTTGCGAAACGCGTCGCGCGAGTCGGACACGGCACGGTCGGGATCGTCGGCGGCGGGTTCGCCGCGGTCGGGGTCAACGGAGCGGTCAAGGCGGCGTCGGACGTTGCGACGGCGTTTGCGAACCAGGTCAACGACGACGACGACCATCTCGAGCAACAACAACGCGACGACTGCGAGAACGACGAGGATAAGGAGAAGAAGGCGAGGAAAAGGGGGATCAAGCGGGCCGTTAGGACTGGGTTGGAAATGTGGCAACTTTAGATGTCTCGCTCTCTCTCTGTCTGTCCGTGTATGCAATGGTGCGCGAGAGCTCGAAACGTGTTTCTCGGGGAGAAATGTTACACAACAACAAGGTGGGGGAGTTTGAACAGTTAATTTAGGTCCTCGTCGTCGTCGTCGTACAAAACTCGGTTGACTACGTCCAAGGGCAGGTCGTACAAGGGTGGGATCGCTTCAGGCGGTAACGCGACAGAGTCGAAATACAACCTCGAGAGGCTGTCGTCGGAAGAGGAAGAGGATGGACCGATCGCGAGTTGGACGAGGGACCGAGGCGCTGGCGGAGGTCGGACAAACGCCTTGGGATCGTCGAGCTTGTCGAGCAAGTCGTCGAGCGGGACCGAGTTTGACAGGTTGAGGGCAAAGTAGGCGAGGTAGACGTACGCGACCGAGATGGTGATCCAACTCGGGACGAGGAGGGCCCACTCTTGCTTGGGGTACCACCGGACGCCGAGGACGTGTTCGAGCGACGTCGCGGGCAAGACGCTCCACATGAGGTAGGCCGAGTACGCAACGACCGACGCGACGTAGAGCAAGAACCCGAGCGACTCGGCCGTCGGTCCCGGGTCTGTCGCGTCGCGCGGCGGAAAGTGCGACGGGAGCGACGTCGGTGCACGTCGTAGTACCGGATCGAACAGCGCACTGCCACAGAGAGAGACAGAGACAGATGAGTTAGGAGGAACGACTCTCTCTCTCTCTCTCTCTCGTGTATTAATGGGGGGACTGCGCACCTCAGGACATCGGGACGCGACTGTCGAACCCGTCTCGCGTACTGCGGCGCACCGTCCGTCATTCGTTCGTCCGCCGAGGAGACAGTCGAACAGTCGGAACAGTCACGCGCCGGGGACAACTCGTTTCATCGCAACCCGCATCGTGATCATTTTTCTCGTGCGCGCACGACGTGTATGATACAACCATAGAGTGATTCGAGAGGGTCAAGCTTCCCAGAGTGAGAGTTGAGGTGCGAGTGGGTTAGCAGGTGTCAGTCAACAAATTCTCTCCCCCCCGTCGCGCGCGCCCGCATCTCTCTCTCTCCCTCTCGAACTGCACCCCTCTAGTCCTAGCCATGTCGCTCGACAAGTATGAACGCCTCGAGAAAGTCGGAGAAGGTGAACCCGCGCGCGCGCTCTCCCTCTCACTCTCTCTCTCTCGAGATCTCTCCCACTCCTCTCCTCCCCTCTCGTGTAATCTCCCCACCGCGCGCCGCCTCGCCACGACTCAAAACACGCGTTACTCCTGCTGACGCTGTCCCCTCGCTTCTCGTCTCGTCCGTCTCGTCTCGTCCCGTCCCGTCTCCTCGTTTGTAATCGCGTTCAACGCCCAGGTACCTACGGTGTCGTCGTAAGTCATCCTTCTGAACCTTCTCGGAATTGTGCACGACTGCGGGATCGAACCCTGACCCTGGTCCGGATTCGAAAACTCGACGCGCTCAGTATCGATCTCGCAACCGCGAAACGGGCGAGATCGTTGCGCTCAAAAAGATAAGGTTGGAAGCCGAGGACGAAGGCGTGCCGAGTACCGCGATCCGCGAGATCAGTCTCTTGAAGGAGATGAAGGATGACAATGTCGTTCGGTCAGTTTTCCCTTTTCCTATTCTTTTCCTTCCTTTTCCCGACTCGTCCGGGGGTCGTCCGCACCCCCCGGGAGAGCTGGATCTCATCGCCGTACTGAAACTCGTCGAGTCGAAACTTGGGTCCAGGCTGCTCGATATCACTCACTCCGAGACAAAGCTGTACCTCGTGTTCGAATTCCTCGACATGGACTTGAAACGCTACATGGACAAGGTCGGCGACGGAGACGGAATGGGTCCCGATATCGTCAAGGTATGCTATCAGCTACTGGTCTCGCGTTAGTCTTCGATCGCTGACCGACTCTGGCTCAACCGCCGGAACCGCTACAGAAATTCGTGCGTCTCTTCTGCTTTTCAGCTTTTGCGACTTTGTCGTGCACGACTGACATGTCAAAAAAATGATTCAAAGACGTACCAACTCATCAAGGGAGTGTACTACCTTCACGCCCATCGTATTCTGCACCGAGACTTGAAACCGCAAAACCTCTTGATCAACAAAGAGGGAAACCTCAAACTAGCAGACTTTGGACTCGCGCGCGCATTCGGTATTCCTTTACGCACCTACACTCACGAAGTGAGCGTGTCTCGATCACTACTCCCCCCCCCCCCCCCCCCCCCCCCGCCCCCCTCTGTCAACTGACCATGACACGCCTCACAACTGGCGCCGTTAGATTGTCACTCTGTGGTACCGCTCGCCCGAAGTTCTCCTCGGTTCTCGACACTACTCGACTGGAGTCGACATGTGGTCCGTCGGGTGCATCTTTGCCGAAATGATCATGCGACAACCTCTCTTCCCCGGTGATTCCGAGATTGACGAGATCTTCCGCATCTTCCGGTACGCTCCTTCGCCACGCCACGTCCTACCGCGCACTCGCGCACCAGACTGACGAATGGACTCGGGTGCAGACTCTTGGGGACTCCCGACGAAGACGTCTGGCCGGGTGTGACGACTCTGCCAGATTACAAACCCACGTTCCCAAACTGGCACCCGAAGGAACTCGCAGATCATGTCACGGGAAGCACGCCCGAAAGCGTCGAGTTGCTCGTCGTGAGTCGCGCCTCTCTCGTACCGAACACGTTCGAATCTCGTCCAACGCTAACCTCACGGCCGACACTTCGTCCGGTTCCACAGGGAATGCTCGCTTACGACCCCGCGAAGCGCATGTCGGCGAAAGCGGCACTCCAAAGCGACTACTTCCTCGGAGCCGGAGGCAATTAAGCCATCCATTCGACCAGATGCGGGTCGTTCTCTCGCACGGCTCGTCAACTTCGGCCTGATCCCGGCTCCCCCATCCCCCTTTTCGCCTTTCAGCAGTCACTCGTTACTTGTCACCTGTCCGTTCTCGTTCCCTCGATCGCCTCTAGATCGTCCTCTCGCATGTTTTCCCCCGACCACCGATTTTTGGTCTTTGGATACCCCGCTGTCGGCTCGTGGCCGACCCCTCTCTCCGTACACGCACCTATCTTCGTCTCTCTGATCGACCCAACCCCCTGTCTCCATTCCGTCGTGAACCTCCCGTTTTCCACCTTTTTCCCGCCCTGTTTGTATCTGAATCGCCCCCCTCCGCTCCTCTTGAGTAGTGCGCACATAGCTGCTCGTCAAGGTAATCTGACGCGTTTTACGTTGTCGGTCGGGAGGAGGACATGCCGTCGAGAATGCCAGATTGCTCGACTCGAAGAAAAACGGCCCTCGACCCTGACCGCGACTGCTTGTCGGACGCGACGGATCCTTTTCACCGTTCGAACGAGAACAGCAAGGATCTCCTACCCTTTCCCGCCTCACTCGCGACTCGACCGTTTTCTTTTGCGAAGGTCGTTTTTCGAAACGTGCCGCACGACCCGCTTTTTTCCCCTTTCTTCTCGCACCATTCGAAACTTCCCTTTCTTCCTCCCCTGTTTCACTCGTAAGGAACTCCGGCGCGCTCACTTCCGAATGGTCGACCTCGCTCTTTCGTTTGTTCTTTTGCTTCCTCACAAAACCCCCCCGTTCCCCATCCACCCGTCTCGTCTCGTGAGACGACCCTTTTTCCCTTTCCCGGGCAGTTTTTCGCTGGTCGAACTTTCATCCTACCACTTCATCTCTTGTGCGCCGCCGCATAACCATCCTCCATCGTCGCGTGATGCTCGGTCCGATCTTCTCGACGACTCTCTGTTTCCCGCCTCGATTCTTCCTCTCCGTTGTCGGACCGGGTCGGTTCCTCCGTCTCGGTCGCCGCTCGTCGTCACACTGGTCAAAGTTTGTCGATGCCGTCACGCCGAAACCTGTCCCGACCTCGAGAGACGCGACCCGACCCGTGAGGGCTTTGAACAACGCGATGAAAGCGACGCGAGAGGCACAAGAATTGACCGTAAGTCTTTTTCCCTTATCCCTCTCAAACTGGGACGAGGAACTAATTCCGGGGTGCGAGAACCGGGGTTCGCAGTCGTCGTCGTCGTCGTCGTCATCGTCGTCGTCGTTTGGTACGTCTTCGAAACCGGGACCGAACTCGTGCCCTTCGACCTCGTCGTCTTCGTCTCCTCGCTCAGGCTATCGAGGAGGGGTCCGACGCGAACGGCGCAACTCGAGCGGCGCGAAACCGACCGAGCTCGTCGAATCGGACGGTCGACTCGCTCGATTGATCCCTCGGACCGTACCGTCTCGGGTCACTCCTACCGATGACGCGGCGGTGAGAACTTCCGATCAGTATCGAAATGGGATCTGGCAAGAACCGGTGGAAAAGGTGCTGTCGCCTTCAGTTTCCGACTCCTTTTTTTTCGTCGCGGTGTGCTGGCGATACTGACGGTTCCTCGACTTTTTTTTCGCGACACAGCTTCAACTTGCTGTCAAGTCTCAGAAGTCTCAACCTTCCCATTCCCGAGTGTCACCCACAAAGTCGAACCCATTCTCCACCGAGTCGACCACGACCCCGTCACCTCACGGTCTGTCGACTGGACAAGTCGGGCTCGGTACTCGTGCAGTCGCCGTTTCGCACGTCGGGTCGTCCTCCCGCGCCTCGGTCGAACTCGAGCCGTTTGCACCTCGAACCCAATCGAAATCTCCCCGCTCGGTGATCAAAATTCCGAAGAAAGCTCAACCAGTCGAGCTGGAAACGGTCGCACAGGTTCGCACCTTCTTTGCAATCATGGCTTCGCGGCCGCGTACTCAATCCCATGTGCGCTCGCCGTTACCCATTCAGCCTGCACTCGAGCACTCTGTTCCGGCCTCGGCGCGAGAAAACACGAACGAAGCTCAACTCTCCGAGTCGCGCCAACGCATCGAACTCGAACGTCAAGTCGAACGTCTCGGCTACCTCGAGTCGCTCTATCACCCTGCGCCTCACCGTCGTCACCCACTCGAACTCGACGCGGCGCTCGTGCCGATTCATAGTCGCCTCTCTCGCCGGACGACTCTTTACAGTACGCACCTCGACAACGTTCACTCGATCGCCCGGTACCGTCGCGCCCAAGACGCGCTCCTCAAGCCGACTCGCGACGTCCTCGAACACAGGAAGCTCGTCGACTCGCAAATCGAACGCGCGAGACGGTACCACCTCCGACTCGTCGAAGGCGACGAGGCCCGGATCGAAGAGCAGGCGACGATCGCGCGCGTCGTCAAACTGAACGACCTCGTCGACGAGTTGCACCAATTCGCACGAGATGCGGCGCGCGAATCGGACCGTCGTCACCTCGACCGACTTGGTCACGTCACGGCGACGCAGTGCGCTCGACCCGCCGCCGTCGATGACCGACTCGTCGAACGGTTCAACAAACTCGTGACACGTCACACCTCGCTGCTCCTTCGTACGACGGGGGTAATGGGGACGACCTCGCTCTCGACGACGACGACGACGAAGGTCATGGTCCCGCCGGTCCAAGCTCGGTTCTTCGCCGATCGCGCGTGCACAAAGTCGTACGCCGTCCCGTGGCAATCGGTCGAAAAGGTTTCTCCGACGGGTTGGTACACGCGTGGTGGACGGGCCGAACTCGAGCGCGTCGAACGTCGAAAATTGAAAGAGGTCGAAAACATCTCTCGAGAGTTGGCAAAGCATCATCATCATCATCAACAGCATCGAGGAGGAGGATCGAATTACCTGGGTCTTCCGGGATCGTTTGCCTTTACCGGCGCTCGGTGAGAGGCGACCGTTCTGACTGGGCTGGTCCCCATTATCCGCTTCTCTCTCTCTCGCGCATGTAAATCATCACCTTTCCGTTCATAGACACTCTTTCGCTTTTAGTTCGTCGTCTTGCTGCATGGCATTTGCATTGTTTGTCTTGTTTTCATCTGCATTCGAAAGTCACCCATTCTCACTCTCTATAGTCCCGAAAATCTGCGACGCTCGAAGTGAACGAGAGAGAAAGAGCTGTTTCGAGACTTGAGGCTAGATTCCGACTCGGGAATGGATCACGATTACGACGACACTTTCAGACAAGCGAAAAGGAGCAAAAGGGTTGAACGGGAGGGTATCAAGCGGTACGAAGGGAATGGGATGCAGAGCGGTCAGGGTATGGTATTCAATATCGACGAGCGGGAGGAAGCGGAGGAAGGGGTTCGTCGCGTTTCCCGTAGTAGAACGTTTGGAAAGTTCCACCTGGTACGTGACCGAGAGAGGGTGAGCTCGAAACTCGAGGACTGATACGAGGGAGAGGTGCTCACGGGACCAACGTTTCGATTCCGAGTCCGAAGCCTCGGAAACGTCGAGGAACGAGTTGCTCGTTTCAGATCGAGCGGGGAACAGAGCGCTCGTCGTTGACGAAGAAGGGGAGTTATTCGTCGCAGCGGTAGGAGAGCTCGAAGTGCTCGGAGTGTTTGTCGTCTCGTCGAAAGTCTCATGGCGAGTCGCCAAGGCAGAGAGTCGACTAGCCGGGTTGGGGGCCCCGGCGATGATGCATCGGTGAGCTCGGAGTCCGCCTTCTTGTTCTGTCCCTTCGTCTTCTTCTTCCTCTTCATCGTCTCCATCCGATGCAGCTTGTTCTTCTTCGACCGGAGGAACGGGGAAGCTGTTGAGCACCGCGCTCCTTGAGCTGTTGTGGCTTGACGTCCTTGCAGTGTTCCCACCATTGGCGAATCGCGCCGCCGTAGGTGAGATGTGCAGGTTTTGCGAGTCAACCGAGAGGTAACTCTCGCGGTTCGCCACAGTTCTCGAGAAACGACGTGATTCGGCGTCGTCGAACGTCGACGTGAGCGTCGGCGAGGTCGGAAGAGATCCAGGTTCGAAGGGGGCAGCAGCTGGAAGTAAGGGAGGGGCGGTCGTTTGAGATCTCGCCGGGAAAGAGCCAATTACCGGCGATGGAGGTGCCGAAGACGGAGGGGAAAAATCGTCGAGGAAAGAACTCGGAGACGCGGCGGCAGGTTCTGGAGTATCACGGTTCGGATCGACATCGTCTTCTTCCACGTCGAAATCGATGTAGCTGTGCTTGGACCCCCGGGAAGACGCTCGATTCGAAGACGCGAGAGAAACCGGATCGGAGTCGCGGTTCGACCTCCCGATTGCTGTTCCTCCCGGCCCGCTTTCGACACCATCGAGGTACTCTCGTGCGAACGAAGTCGAAGGCCACGGAGTCTGAGCCGGACTGGGAAGAGGTCTGGCGGAGCCGGAATCGGGTGTTCTCGTTCTCGAGTGCGACATCGTTTCCCGGGCCGTGACGAAAGAAGCCTGAGCCGAAGATCGACGCGATGTTGACCTCGAGAACGAGGGCGCGTTCACCGTCGTTGGCAGGAGAAGCGTTTCTTGTGCAGTATCAGGGTCGTTCGCGGTGGTGTACAGCGCTTCGAGACTTTGCCGGGTCCGCTCTAGTCGACGGATACTGAACGTGTCGTCCGTACCCTCCGTCGAAGTCTCGTCGTCGCTCGCGACCATGATCGAGACCGTCGGTCTTGCGTTCGCCATCAGAGACCCGCTCTGACGGCGAGGCGGAGAGAAGAACTGGTATTCGATGCCAAATCGTCAGCAGCGCCCCGGCAACTGAGGATGAATCGACTGGGGTTACTCACGAGCCCTGGCCAGTTATTGCCATTGTCAACGTGGAGACTGCTGCTCGCGTCCGAGTGAGGTTGACTGTCGGGACTCTCGACTTCTGGGAGCGGCGAAAGCGAGTAAGGGTGGGAGGTCCCTCTGCCGGTCGGTGTTCCGTCGCCGACGGGAGCCCGAGTCTGGTCTGCATTGCCAGACCGAGCGAACGTCGTCTCCGCAGGGCGTGTGAGGGGAGAAGGACCTGGCTTGAGCTGGGAAAGGTGAGATTCGAGGGCGAGCGCAAGTCGAGCTGCCGATGCGACCGAACTCGTCGAAAGGCGATTCGAGTCCTTTGCGACAGAGTGTTGCGACGAAAGAGAAGGGACGGGGGGAGCTGAGCGAGAAGGTTCGTAGCTTTCTCGTTCTGGCGAGCGCAAGAGGTGGTGAAGGTGGGGAGGAAGCGAGAGGAACGCGTTCTGATTCGTGAGCGACGGTCGGCGGTGTTCCTCGCCGAGGGGAACATTTTCACTGAGTGCTTGTCCGTACTCGGTCGCTGGACTAGTGCGAGCGTAGATGGAGTCGACCGATGGCGAGGTCCGCAGGTGTCGAATCGGTTTGCCTCGAACCGTTCTCGGAGTCGCGAGAGTATCGAAATCGGTTCGTTCTTTCCCGGCGGCGTCGGCATGCTTTCGACTTTTCGACTTAGACAACGACAGTCGCCTGCCGAGCTGCATGAAAGGCTCGAAAGAGTGAGGCATTGGCGGTGACGCTTCCGGGACCGCAGGTCGAGTTCGTCTCTGTCGAGGCGGTCCTTCTCCATCTGTTCCGCTTTCGGCTGCCCTCCATTTATCCCTCTCGACCTGTTTCCGCACCTTCTTTCGGTCCACTTTCGTCTGTGCGCCTCCTCGTCCGCCGAAAGCAAGGTTCCCTCGACCCCTCATCGTACCTCCCGTATGCGTCTTGTTACGTTGCGCGGAGTCGGCCCACTTGAAACCGAATCCCAATCCGAGGGATTTCGTCGCCGAGTCGCTCCACGCTTCGCGCTCTTTCCTCGACTCTTCGTTCTCCCTCAACACCCTCAGGAGACTCGAATGGTCGACGTCACTCTGAGCGTCCTCGCCTTTGCCTCCGAGTCGATACTCATTCGCGGCAGCAGCGCCGGCTCGGTATCTCCTTTTGATTGCGTCGACATCGTATTCGTCGCTGCCTCCTTCTTCGTCGGGATCTGAAACGAGGAGTCGAGGGTGCGGCACCATCCAACTCCCTTTCACGACAGGCGAGGACTTGATCCGCGAGCGGACGACGATCGGTCCGCCGCCGTCGCCGGAGACCCGCGGTCCGTTCGGCCGTGTCGGAGCAGCGTTTTGAGGAGCCCGCGTCCGAGGTACAGGTTCAGCACCAGGTGTCCGCTTCCCTTTTACGTTGACTGCGCGAGAACGTCTCGATGGGAAAATCACGACCGGGTCCTGCAGCAATGACGACGGCATGAGACCATTGGTTCCGACTCTTTGGCGGCTGCTCGCAGAGTCACCGAAGAGCAATTCGTCGGCGATCGAGGACCTCCTCGCTCCTTGCCGGGTCTCTCCTTCGCGAGTGTACGGAGACCGCGGGGAGAAGGTGTCGAACGGGATCGGAGTCGGCACGGATCGAGTACGAACGTGCGAGCGCAAGTCCGGGACCGAGTGGGAACGATGTCGGAGTCGTCGAGTGCGAGCTGGAGAAGTCTGCGATTCGGTTAAACCGACGGACGGGGAACGCGATCTGTCTCGACGGCGAGGGGACGAAGAGGAAGAGTGCCGTCGAATCGAGGCCGGTTTGCGGGGACTCGAACGTCGGCGAACTCGGCGGGAAAACGAAGTCGAGCGTCGTTTCGCAGATTGAGTCGGCGTCGTCGCGGTCGTCGAGGGTGTCTTTCTGAAAGACTTTGTGGGAGAAGAGGAGGATGCAAAATGGGGAAGAAACGCCGAGATGGTCGCGCGCGGAGGAGTTGTCGAGATGGACGCGACAGGAGAAGTTGGCGAGAAAGGCGAGGGAGGTTGAGGGAACGCGGCCTCGATCGGAGAAGTGGGTAGGTACGCGATCTGGGCGGGAGGCGGACTCGAGAAGAGCGGGAGTTCGGTCCCCGACGGTCCGAGAAATGGTTTCGAGCTACTACAGTTTGCTCATTTTTTGCAGGTAGCGTCAGTTGGTTGAGGATATTAGGGATGCAACGTCACGACTCACAGGCTTGCGACAAAGCTCGGCTCGTCTGTCGCTGCCAAGACGGGATTGACGCCAGTGAACGGGCGAGAAAAGCTGAACCGAGGGTCGACCATGTTTAAACTCCGCCCTCTCGAAACCGCCGAGTTCATGGGGCCGAGGACGGGGATTCCGTTGTTCCATGTCTCTCTCCCTTTGCCTTTGTCCGCTGGCGCCGAGCTCTTTCGCCGGGTGGGAGGAGCAGCAGGCGTGACGGGGAAGTCGCTCGAGGCGGACGAAGCCGTCGATCCGTGACTCGGGGTCCTCGCTCGCGAGAGGCTCGCTGTCGACGAGGCAGTGGCAGTGCGCGAACGTGGCAGTCGCAGGGGAGCCGGACCCGCCTCGGGACGCGTCGAAGAGCTCGAGCGGTGCGAGTCCGACGAGGCGCGGGTCGCTCTCGAGGTTGCGTCGTAGTTGAGGGGATCTTGCGTCGTCGCGTGGAGGCTTATCCCGCGAGGGGCGCGGGCGGATGACGCTGGCGCGGCGAGAGATGTTGATTGACGCCGGTCCCGGTTCGGAGGCAGTGGCACCGTGCCGGACCACACTGTCGTCCTAGCCTCCATTCAGACTACGAGACACCCGAGGCGGCGGTTTGAATCCCGTAGCGAGGGGAGAGGCGCTCGTTGCGAGATTGACAGGAGGTGTCCAACCCGAGACCTCTTCCTTCCGAACTCTGCCAAGTTGATCTACTCGGGACGAGTGTGTATTCTTAAGGAGCGTAGTCGCATGATCCGAAAGACTGCAAAAGCACCACTTGCGAAAAACGGAAAACTTGAGACACTCGCGAGAATCTCTCTTCGCAACGACTGTCATACGGTATACACTCGTATTTTTATCATAACAAGGATGTCGCAACTATGCTCGGTCGTACGACGCACCTCCCGCTTTTCGCAGCCTGACGACGATAGGATCCTATGATGTCCCGAAAAGAAGCGTAACGACATTAGCTACCGGCCTGCCTTGGCCTAGTTCCCGAAAGGAAGGGTACTGACCTCGTTCAAATCGTCGAGCGAACTCGCGGGCACCTCGATCGAGAATTGGCTCAGGACGCGCTTGACGTCGGCCGAGTGGACAGACAGTTTCGCTTTCCGCATCACCTTGACGCCCGATCCGATCCAGACGACAAAGATGAACTTTTCCCGCGTCGACTCGGTGTCGTTGGCGTACTTGACACGCACGTACGCGAACGACGCGTTGTCTTCTTTCAGGTTTTGTTTGAGTTCCGACAAACCCTGGGTGCGCGTCCGAGTCGGTGTCGACATCAGCTCGCAGTCGAGATCCATCGGTTGGTCGACAGGTAGATACGAGACGAGACTCACGCCGGATCCCGTCGCGGTGAGGGTCAATCGGTCCTCACGCGCCGAGACGTAATCGAGCAAGAGCCAGTTGGTTTCCG
Source organism: Sporobolomyces phaffii (assembly GCA_037042985.1). Lineage (NCBI taxonomy): Eukaryota > Fungi > Basidiomycota > Microbotryomycetes > Sporidiobolales > Sporidiobolaceae > Sporobolomyces > Sporobolomyces phaffii. The sequence continues at coordinate 14,044 of JAWNFN010000006.1, read as the reverse complement.
TCTTGTCGTTCCGGATGTCTTCGTACGCCTGTTGAATCTCGGGAGAAGAAACGTCTGCCTGTCGCGATTCACGATGAGCGTCGGTGGGGGGAGTGCCCGTGAATGACGGAACGAGCGATCGCGATGGACAAGTGGGGGAGAGCCCAGTCGGTGAGCTGGAACTCGCCGCAGGAGACAAACGGAGACAGAGGATACTGACCATTAGAACTTGGGCTCGAGGGGGTATGTACAGGGGCTTGCGGGAGGTGCAAATCGAGACGGAGCGAGTCGGGTGGACGTGTCGCCCTCGGTCAGCTTGCGCGCAGCGTATTTTTCTCTCTCTACCGTGCGAAGTACGATGTATTCGTAAGGCTATCGCCTAGGCCAAAAGCCTGCGGTAAGATGTCGGCATGACCGATAGTTTGTTGATAATTCGCCGTCATCAATTTCAGCGCTCTCTGCCTGCTACCCTTGACGCCTAGCTTGCCTTAGTACTCCCTGCCGTCAGTATGGTCCTCGAGAACGGTCACGCCCATCCACACGCCGCGGCTAGATACGTATCGACGCCGCAACTCGCGGCCGAACTCGTGCACAACTACGACACCTTCCTCTTCGATGCGAGTCTTGACCTTGCGTGCACCATGCTGTGACGGAGATCGACTGACTCGAACGTACGCCACAGTGTGACGGTGTCATCTGGGTCAACCCGGCGGGAGACACGCTGTAAGTTTTCTCCGAATTCCATCTCGTCGCTATCGTGCGCTCATGCGAAAGACCGCGGACACCGAAACAGGACGGAAAACATCGTCGAGACGCTCTCCTTCCTACGGTCTCGACAGAAGCAAATTGCTTTCATCACCAATAACGCAACTTCGTCGCGCAAGACCTACCTCGAAAAGTTTAAAGGGTTCGGGATCGACGTCAAGCTCGACGAAATCTTTACGTGTGGCAGCGCGACGGCAGAGTACTTAAGGGACACCGTCTTGCCCAGACGCGAGAAGGAAGGCAAGCCGACCGGCATCTACCTTATCGGCCAGAAAGCGATGGAGGAAGAGTTCACAGACTGTGGCCTCGAATGGACCGGCGGAACGGTCAGTTCACTTGAAATGTCCCCCATGCAAGCTGGACTGACAATACACTCGCTACTTTCAACCGTCTCTGTCTTCACCGAGACAAGTAGGACCCGGAAGACGACGTCCTCCTCCCTCCGCAGGACTTTTCGTCCATCACGCCGGACCCCTCGATTGGTGTTGTCGTCTACGCGTTTCAAATGCGAATCAACTACAAGCAACTGGCGAAAGCGTACAACTACCTCGCGGCGAACCCGAGTTGCGAGCTGATCTTGACGAACGACGATCAAAATTTTTTGCTTCCGGGAGGCGGTTACGCCCCCGGTGAGTCTCTTTCCCTCTCCTTCTCCCTCTCCCTGAGCGACGAAAAGATACTCAAGCTGTAGAGAGGTCGACAACAGGCGAGGGAGCGATCGCTTCAGTTCTGTTTGGCGCGCTGCCAAAGGACAAGAAGCCTCTGATCGTCGGGAAACCTCATCAGCCGCTGCTCGATATTGTCCACTCGGAGCTCCGCTTCGACCTCCAAAAGACGTTGTTCGTCGGGGACCGAATCGCAACCGACATCTTGTTTGCGAAGCGCGGCAAAATCGACTCGCTCCTCGTTTTGACCGGAATCCAGAAGCGCGAGGACGTCGATGAGCTCGACGACGACGATCGACCGGAGTGGATCGCAGAGTGTGTCGGGAAGCTACTCGAGGCGAGAGAAGTCCTCGAGGGAGACAAGGTCGTCAGGAATTGAGAGTGAGCGAGCTTACCGAGAGCGGAGGACATTGTATACATAAAGTAGCATGCAGTATCTATGATCATTTTAGCTTTCTTGATTGCATCACTGTGTATTTGTTCATGTCGAGCCGGTCCGCCCATCAATGCATCACTGTCGCGCCCTGCGCCAGCTTTTCTCCGTTCACACTCTGCCTTTTTTTCTGTCCGCCGCTACGACCGAGAAAGTGCTATGTATTGCTCGGGGGCTGGTCGCATAGCTTAGAAGATATTGCAGCGAAAAGCGACGCGTCGATTTTGAGCGGGAGAAGTTCGCCGCGGTCGCCCTCTCGCATTCACTCGCCGACGCCGACATGTTGGACCGGCTCGAAGTGTACAACTTCAAGTCGTACCGCGGTCGCCAAACAATGTACGCCCCTCCCGCGCGTCCACGTCTCGCTCTCTCGCCGTCTCTCGACGCGTCGAACACACTCACTGACTCGGACACTGTCTTCTCGTGCACGGTCGGATGTGGCCTGCAGTGGACCGTTCCATGAATTCTCGGCCGTGATCGGTCCGAACGGAGCGGGCAAGAGCAACTTGATGGACGCCATTTCGTTCGTGTTGGGCGTCCGTAGCGCGAGTCTGCGGAGTACCGCCCTCAAGGACCTTGTGTACCGTTCGGGTGCGCGCAAGTCGAGGGACAAGAAGGGCAAGGGCAAGGCGGTCGACGACGACGACGACGATCTCGAAGCAGAATCAGGAGGCTCGGAAGACGACCAAGTCGAAGACGAGGAACGCGCAGGCTCAGCGGACGAGGAAGGTGTCGACGGAGAGAGGACAGCCTGGGTCATGGCAGTTTACGTCGATCGAGACGAGCAGAAAGAGTGGAGGTTTCAGCGATCGTCAGTTTTTCGTTCTACCGTTCTCGTTCGCGTCGAGCTCATCTTCGCGCCGCATACCTCAGAATCTCGACATCTGGTACTTCTGAGTATCGGCTCAACGGCAAAACTGTCACGCACCGCAAATACGACGACCAACTTCAGAGGTTCAACATTCTCGTCAAGGCGAAAAACTTTCTCGTGTTCCAAGTGAGCCGAGCGTCTTATCCAACTTCCCGATTTCGTCTGAGGGACTGACACAGTCCAGCGAGTCAGGGTGATGTCGAACAAGTCGCGAGTCAGAGTTCGAAGGATCTCGCGAAATTGATCGATCAGATCTCGGGGTGAGCTTGCTCTCTCTCATTCTCTCATTACGCCTCGGTACTCGCCCCGCGATGTTGAATACTGACACTCTAGCATTGGCGTCGTGCAGCTCGCTCGATCTCAAGGACGAGTACGACAAGTGCGCCGCAGCGCTCCAAAAAGCGACCGACACTTCGGTCGCGCAACACTCGCGTCGCAAAGGGGTCAACAACGAAGTCAAGCAGTACAAGTTGATGGCGTCCGAGGCGAAAAAGTACCGCCAGCTGCAACGTGACCTCGAGAACGCGACGAGGCACCACATTGTGTGGAAGTTGTGGCACCTCGAAGACGGCATCCGGACGAACGAGGAGAAGATCGACGAGAGGAACGAGGCGTTGGACGATCTGAGGAAGAGCAATGCAGACGCCGAGGACAAGAGGAAGGAAAAGACGAGAGAAGTGCACAAGAGACAAAAAGAAGTCGGAAAGCAGGAGCGCGCTTTCAAGTCGAAAGAAAAAGAACTCGAAGAGGCTGTAAGCATTTCTCGACACCTCGTCCTGCGCGATCACGGAATTGACCCGGCGATATACACGCAGCGACCGGAAATCTCTCGTATCGACGGAGCGATCGAACACGCTGCGAAGAAACTAAAGAAAGCGTCGGATCAAGCATCGAAGGCCGCCGTTGACGTCGCCGAGTACGAAAAGATTGTTTCGGGACTCGAGAAGGACAAGGCCCTCGCCGAACGAGCAAAGGAGAAGCACCGCAAGGAGCAAGAGAAACTCAAACGAGAGAAGGGAATCTCGCTCGGAGCTGAAGACCTCGAGGAATACAACCGACTGTATGCCTTTCCTCTCGCGTGAACGTTCCATCACGTTGCTGACCTCGGCGACACGCGTGTAGAAAAGGCGAGGCTTCTTCGAAGGCGACCTCGGAACGGGAACAGCTGAAATCACTCGTCGACGAAGACAAGACCAAGCGAGACGCAGAGTTATCCGCCCAGGATCAACTCGAGTCGGCGCAGAACAAGATCGAGAGGCTGGAGCGGGAAGAGACGACGCTCGAAGAGCGAAAGGAAAAGGTGCGTTGAGAACTGCTCGACTTTATCAACTTTCGCTGACGTCTCGGCGTTGTGATCATAGCTCGAAAGTAAATCCACGAACCTCGAGACCCAAGTCCGGAAAGCCCGAGCCGAACTCGACGAACTCTTGAAGCGCAAGACACAAATCTCGTAAGTCGTGCTCGTCTCGTTCCTGGTCTTTTCGGTCTCGGAACTGACTTGGGCCGCTTGGTACCGATCAGTCAAACCGAAGCAGAGTACAACGAAAAGCTTGCCGATACGCTCACGAAGCTGCAAGAGGCTGGTGCCGAGAAGCGAGAAAAGGATTCCGAGATCAAGTTCAAAGAGACGCTCGCAACTCTCAAGCGGACTTTTCCCGGTACGATATCATTCCTTGAACGTATCGCGACGTTGCTCGCTGACGAGTAGGTCATGCTTCAGGCGTCAAGGGACGAGTCGTCGACCTTTGCAAGCCGACTCAGCAAAAGTACGGCATCGCGGTCCAAACCGTACTCGGCCGCAACGTCGATTCGATCGTGTGCGACGCCGAGAAGACTGCCATCTCGTGCATCGAGTACATGCGAGTACAACACCTCGGTACGGCGACGTTCCTCCCCCTTGACACGATCAAAGTCAAGGCGATCAGCGACAAGTACCGCAACTACGCAAAGGGAGCCCGACTCGCGATCGACGTGATCGCTTTCGACACGTCGGTGGAACGCGCGATGCAGATGGCCTGTGGGGACGCCCTCGTCTGCGACGACATGAGAATCGCGAGGTCTATTTGCTACGACAAGAAACAAAAGGTCAAAGGTGAGTTTAGGATCTACTGACCGCCGCGAGAAAGAGACCTTGATTCGTTTCATTTCGTGCCATTGCCAGCCGTCACTCTCGAGGGGACCGTCATCCACCGCGCGGGTACGATCACGGGAGGTGTCTCCCGGTCGGCGAGTCGGCATTTCGAAGACCAAGAGATCGAAGGTCTCCGTCGTCGTGAGGCCGAACTGCGGAGCAAACTCGGCGAGCTGTTCAAGAATCGACCAAAGCCGAACGCCGAGGAACAACTCGTGAGCGACATTGCGCGGATCGAAGCCGACTTGCAAGTCGTCAAGGACGACCTCGCGTCGACCGATCTACGGCTGAGAGGCATCAAAGACGAGCTCAAGGTCCTTCGCGGAAAAGTTCGGGACACGGAGAAGACGCTTTCGGAGCTCGAGCGGGAACTCTCCGCGATCGAAACCCGAGCCGAAGTACTGCGCCAAGTCATCCACGGCGAGGAAGACGCCATCTTTGCCGAGTTTTGCGAACGGATCGAGGTTGACGACATCCGCGAGTACGAGGAAAAGCAACTGCGGGGAGCACAAGAGGATCACGCCCAGATGCTCAAGTACGAGACTCAGCTCGCCCGTCTCGACACTCAGTTCGTCTTTCCCTCCTCGTCCACGCCGGATTAGCTGGTCTCGATCGCTCACTCGCTTCGCGTACACAGGATTTCTTTCAATCGGGACCAGCTAGCGACGATTCAAGAACGACACGAAACCGTTTCGAAGACGGTCATCGCGCAACAAGCGGCGCTCGAGCGACTCGGCGAAGACAAGGCGACGAAGCAGGCCGAGATCGGGGCGCTCGAACAGCAAGTCGAGGAGTTGAAGGAATCTTGGAACGAGAGCAAGAGAGCGTGGGAGGAGAAGAACCAAGAACTCGAGGACCTCAAGAAGACCAACAGCAGAGCTTCGAGAGCTCTCGACAAGGCTTTGAAAGAGATCGCCACCTGCGTGAGTGCACGCAGTCTGTTCTTTTGGCCCGTGATGTTCCCATCTGACTCGTTTTTACTTTCTCTAGAACGACGAGATCGAACGGCTCTCGTCGGAGCGCTTCGCAATTTATCGTCGATGTAAGATGGAAGAGCTCGACCTACCCCTCGTGAAAGGGTCGCTCGACGACATTCCGATCGAAGAGGCGGCCGCTCCTGCCGCACCAATGGACGTCGACGGCCCCGACTCTGGTACGCAGAACATCTTTGAAGCGAACGACTACGGAGTCGAGGTCGACTTTGACGAATTAGACGAGAGCGAACGCGAGGTTCGTTTTCCTTTTTCGGCGTTCTCGCTCTCTCTCTCTCGTCCACGATACAAGAGCTGACGCTTGCTTGTTCGACCGGTCAGGACGGATCTGCCGAGATGGAGACGACACTGCACGAAGCTGTGACAAAACTCGAAGCCGAGATTGAAAAGATGTCGGTCAACCTGAAAGCGATCGAACGGTGAGTCTTTGCTTTACTAACTTGATCAGATGAGATCGAGAAATCTGACGCGTTCTCTCTCTCTGACTAGGCTCGGAGACTCGGAACAACGGTTCAAAGACATCGACAAAGAGTTCGATTCGGCGCGCGAGCAAGCGAAAGAGGCGAAAGACGCGTTCAACATCGTTAAGAAGAAGCGATGCGACTTGTTCAACAAGGCGTTCCGACACATTGAAGATCGCATCGACCAAGTGTACAAGGATCTGACAAAGGGGAAAGCGAGTCCTCAGGGCGGTATCGCTTACTTGACGCTCGAAGAACCAGAGGTGCGCCCCCCTCTTCCGTCGGTAGGGTCGCACCGTAGACTGACGAGATCAAGTCTCGTGTGTAGGAGCCGTACCTACACGGAATCAAGTACCACGCTATGCCGCCGCTCAAGCGGTTCCGAGATATGGAGCAACTGTCGGGAGGCGAAAAGACGATGGCCGCGCTCGCTCTTTTGTTCGCGATTCACTCGTACGTGTCCTGCTTGAGCGTCGTGGCTAAAACTGTCGCTGACTCGATGCGCGTCGCAGGTTCCACCCATCGCCATTTTTCGTTTTGGATGAGGTCGACGGCGCTCTCGGTGAGTATTTAGTCCTTTCTGTCGCTGACGGCTCGACCTGTTCTGACCCATCGCAACCTTTCCTTCGCGTGGTAGACAATACAAACGTTCAACGGGTAGCTCGCTACGTTCAACAGCGGACCGAGCAGGGCGATTTCCAGTGAGCTTTCGTTTTCAGCCCGCCTGGCCTCTGACGGGACGCGCTGACTATAGTTCCGTTCTCGACACAAGGTGTATCGTCATCACGCACAAGCTCCTCATGTACGAGTCGTCGAACGCACTCGTCGGGTACGCTTTCCGCTCGCTTCCGTTGTCACTGGCAGTCGGTGTTCTGATACTCTTCGTTCGCGCCGTAGGATCTACCGAGAGGGAGGATCAAAGACTCTTACCCTCGATCTGACTCAGTACGCGGATTAATTCGCGCCATCCCGTCTCGAGTTCCGTTCTTTTCATTTTTTTGGGTCGTCTGTTCCGTGTCTACTGTTGATCTTAGTTCTGTCCTTGCCTTATACACCTGCTGGATTATCAGTTTCTGTCTCTCGTTGTTGTCGTCACCTGCGAACTCGGCGCAGTTTGCACGAACCCTTTCGGCCGCACGCGCCTCTCTTGAGCAGCGCCCATTTCGTCATCAGCCAATGTCAGCTCCTCTTGCTTCTCTCCCCTCCCCTGCTTGCCGAATTTTGAGTCACGCAACACCTGTCCTGCTTGTTTCACCACCAAACGAGTGAGTGTTGTGTTCCCTTTGTCTCCTTGCACCGCATTGCGCTTTGCTTAACGGCGCTCGGCGCACCCCTCCAAACCACTCACTCGGCTCCGTACGATGAAGATCATGGCGACTCTGGCTGGCAACTCCGCACAGAAGTCTCAAGGCGGTCAATTATCGTTTCCCTCGACTCGAGCTGGAGCCGCGGCGTATCCAGTCGCGGAACTCGCCAAGGACGACCCGCGCATCGTGGTCACGGGGGACCTTCGAGGTCCGTACGAGCGCAGCGGCGCCAACCAACCCGAATTGCACAAGACCGTTAGCGCGCCCGGCGACGCAAAGGTAAGCTGTTCCCCGTCGTGCGCGAAGCCGGTTTATTTTCCTCACGCTGTACGGACAGCTCGCGATCGACGCACTTTCCTCGTCAAACTCCGGGACATCGCGAGGCGGGTTTCGTGCGGCCGAAGCCGACAACGAACCCAGCATGGAACACAGGGGGCGTGAAACCGAGAATGCCGTCACCGCATCTTCCGCTCCCCTCGCGCAAGTAAAGCCTATTTTCGACACGGTCGAATCGACACTCTACGACATCGCATCCACGGCGTCAACGTACCTCCCCTCGTCCGAGACTCAGCAACAGGTGTGCCATGCGTTTCGTTTTCCGGCTGCGTCGACATTCCGCGAACGCAACTAACGCTCCGAGGCGCGCCGTCTTCTATAGGCTCTCGAAGCTACAAGGGATACTCTGGCGACGACGGCTTCTGCCGCAGTGGCAGGAGCGTCGCTGGCCGGCGAGGCAATCTCGACTCAAGCTCAAGCTGCCTTTCGCGCCATTGAGCCGCTTCTACCGCATTCCGTAACTCTTCCTCGCGGGCTCTCAGTTTCTCGAGGTCGTGTACTGATGGCTGGTCTCGGCTCATAGGGGACCGAGCGCAACGTCGTCGACGACCTCGACGACCTGGTGACGAGAGCCGCCGAAGCGAAAGAGCCCGTCAACAGCTCGGCGAATGCTGTCCTTTGAGCCGGCTTCCACGTGCGTCTCTCTGTAGCTTGACCGTGGATTCATGGACGTCTGTAATTATTCTGCCGAGATGTCGAGTCGGGTTGAGAGAGCGATCGCTGCGAACGTCGTCCTTCCCCTCTGCCCTCGCGCCTTTCTTTATGCGAACCGACTGCGTTCGACACTGCGACCCTTGTGGCATGATATGTGATAGGTTACGAGCGAATGCGCGACCCGCAAACCGCAAGCGACGCTCGACGACTTGATCACTCGCGAGGCTGCTACCGACGCGCACGCCCGAGTTCGACCTACGCTGAGGAATGAGACGCGTGCAGAGGAAGTTCAAGATGACGCGCGTGCACCGACCGTGTCTCGCTGCGCCTTGTCCGGGACTGCGGCGGGGTGCACCGCCTCGCCCTCGCCCTCTCCGTCTTGTTCGTCTCTGCCTCTCCCGCGCTACTTCACGCTCGACGACACAGGATGGGTCTGTTGGACAGAGTACCCGGTGAGTACGGGAACTTCGACACTCGATCTCTCGCTCTCCCTCATCTCCCTCGAGTTACCTTCTGCTCTTCTCGTCTCGTCTCGTCTCGTCTCGTTTCGACCGCGGTGCGACAGAGGCCTCGAGGACTAAGCAAGGAGTACAGACGGGCGACGGCGGCGCGTGTACCGCTCGGAACCGCAATAGTGACTGACCTGGGTCGTCCTCGTTCCCTTGGAACCGCTCGTTCCTCTTTGCTCGCGTGTAGGATTCTCACAACTCTCGGGCAAAGTATCGGCTTCGATACCGACTTCGACTTCGTTTCACTCCGTTGCTGGCATCGAGGGCAAGGGGGATGGCACGGTCCACTCGGGACCCGCGACGAGCGGGACCGGAACGAGGATAGTCGGGACAGGCAAAGCCGCTTGGTGGAACGACGAGGTGAGAGTGATCGTACAGTAGCCGATCAGGGAACTGCTAACCTCGTCGAGGGGTCGACGCGCAGGACGGGACGTCGCTACTCTCGATCTCGCTCCGCGGTCTCCAAACTTTTTTCGTGAGTCCGCCTCTCTCTCCTTCGCGCTGGGCGATTGTGAGCTCACAATGTTTGTGTCAAAAAGCCGTTCATCAACCTTTGCGTCTATATCGCTCTCGCGGCGTTTCAATCTCGGTGGAAAGTCGGAGTTTCGTTCCTTGTCGGGTTGAGCTTGTTCTTCAACCTCGAAGCCCTCGCACACGGTGGCGTACTGCGTGAGTCGTCCAACGTGTGTATTGACAGCACTCAGCTGACGATATCCGACGTCCCGTCTTGATTTGCGCAACAAAGTTGCGACATCGATCGCGGCGGACAAAGTCAAATTCCTTCGCTCCCTTGATCGACTCATGAGGCAGATCCGGGTCGCCGCAATTATCAATAGCTTTCAAGCGTTCTGTATGCTCCTCATGGCGTGCGTTCTGTCTATTAGTCGTCACTCGCAGCCGCGGAAAAGCTGCGCGTCGCTGATACGGCTTTTTCTTTTGATCGTCAAACAGGATCATCACGACCGTCTCGGCCAACAGCGGAGGATGCAAAGACGCAGAGAAAGACAGTCACGCCGACGTCGAAGGCTACATCGACGCACTGCCCGGGTTCTGCCGCAACAAACGCGCCGGCGCGGCGTTCTTCTGGCTGAACGCCGTCGCGTGGCTCGCCGCCCTGTCGTTGACGCTCGTCACGTTTGCTCGCGTCCGTCGTCACCCCATCTCGTCCGGATTCGTGCCCCCTCGACCACGCGAAGGCGCCGAGGACGAGGAAAACGTCGCGTTCGAGCCCGAGTCGTTCAACGTTCGCACCCGGCCCGACTACCGCCCGTCGCACGACTACGCCGACGGCGAAGCGAGACCGTTCGAAGGGAGTTACTCGACGTACCACCACAACGAGACGGGAGAGATTCGCGACCCGTTCGAGGACCCGCATCCGCGAAGCGCGGCGGTCGCCCCGGGGTACGAAGCCGTCGATCCTTACGAAGCGATCAAAAAGGTGCGTCGCTCTCCTCTTTTCTTTTGAACGAGGTCGTGTTCGAGCTGAGAGTTCGTTCATCTCGGTAGTCGATGGAGCTTCGCGCGGGAGGGAGGAAAGAAGATTATTGAGTTTCCGCATTTCTCATTCTATTTCGCTCTGGGACTCGGACCATCGGATTCGAGATTGGTGTCCGAAGCTGGGTTTGCCACTCGACCCGAAGCTTTTTTGTACTGGTGCGGCTCTCGCTTTGTCTCACAATTCGCAACTCGCAGATGTGCTTTTTTCGACATCGCTCATGATTATCATGCCAAGCAAGTGCAACCGCAGGGGAGAGAGAGCGTCGAGAAGACCGTTACAAGTGCGTCAAAGAGTCACACGTGTTGGTGTCGAGCAAAACCCGAGAACAAGCAGGTAACGACCCGTGCGCGTCAAAGTTGGTCAGTTCAGACCACAAGTTGCGGCGAGTCGAGGTCAACCGACAGGAACGAGAGTGTAGTCGTGGACGGGCAGAGCAGGAACAAGAGCCAACGAGTGAGTAACGGTCGAGTTTTTACCGTTGCGGAAAAGAAATACCAAACGAGCGAGCGAGTGCGACGAGTCGTTACGAGTCGGATAGTTTCGGGTTTGAGCCGTGCAGTGCGCACCTAAGACAGCGTCCACACGTGACAGGGAGGGTCAGTGCGAGTCAAAAGTCGCCGAGCGGAAGCGAGACCGGAAGCGAGACAGCGAGAGAAAAAGAGAGCGAGTGCACGCACGTGGACAGTTGCGCCGGAAAGTGACACCGTGTCAGTGCGTCACGGCAAGTACAGGTGCGCTTGCAGCGAGTTGAACGCAGCCGCAGGCGGCGGCAAGTCAGGGTCGCGTCCAACAGAGTCGAGACGAGAGAGCGAGAGAGTCGTCACGCAAGAGTCACGTGTGACTGAGTCCGTTTCGACCAAAGCGACCGAGCGAGTCACAAGTGCGAGTAAACACGAGGCCGCGGAGAACGACGCCAAATCGACACGACCGAGAGCCTAGTTGTAGACGGGTAGCACAAGAAGCAGAGGAAGCAGAGCGAACGAGTGAGAAACGGTCGAGTCGTTTGCAGTCGCGGGAAAAGGAAAGCAAACGTGCGAGCGCGTGCGACAAGTTGTTCCGAGACGAGTTGTTTTGAGTCGGCGTTGCACAGTGCGCACCCGAGAAGTGTCAACAGACGAGAGGGAGCGTCAGTACGCGTGGGAAGTAGCCGAGTGGAAGCGAGACCGGATGCGAGAGCGCGAGAGGGAAAGAGCACGCACGTGACTAGTTACGCCGGTGAAAGAGACACCGCGTCAGTCCGTCACGACGAGTTCAAGTGCGGTCAAAGCGAGTCAAGCACAGCCACAGTCAACAGCGTGTCAGGGTTGCGTCTGACGAGGTCGAGACGAGAGAGCGAAAGAGTCGTCGCGCAAAAGGCACGCGTCAACGAACGAGTCCGACGCGACCAAAGCAACCGAGCGAGTCAGCAGTCGAGAGAGAGCGTCAGCAGGAGTGTGGCAAGTGTGAGCGAAAGCGAGAAAGGGCGCAACACGTGTCAAGGTAGAACAAGTGCGAGTGAACCCGAGACGTCGAAAAACGACGGCGGTTCCGAGTGCGACAAGTTCCGAGTCGAGCGCCGAGTTGAACCGCGCGAAACAGAACAAGGTCAAGTCAGCACGAGTACGTACACGCAAGTGGCGTGCCAGTAGAGACGTAAAAGTGGAACGGGACAGTTGAGAGCGGAGACAGTAAACGCGCGAGAAAGCGAGCGTCCAGTTGACCGTTTTCAGGTCTGTTTGAGTTGCGACGCGAGTCCAGGTGTTCCGAACGGCGCGCGCAGGAGAGCAAAGTTCTAGTCAGTGCCGACGCGTCAGGTGAAAGTTTAATCGAGAGCAAACCCGTCGAGTTGCAGCAGCGAGCGAGAACGAAAGCAAGTGCACGTGACCGAGAAAACCACGGAAAGCGAGACCGGGTCCGTCAGCAAACCGAGTCCGAGTGCGGTCAAGCCAAGGCACACGTGACAGCAAGCAGTGTACAGGTACGTGCGTCAAGCGTGCGTCGAGTGACGGAAGAGAGACGTTTACAAACAAAGGACCAAGAGCGAGTCGTCGCAGAAGAGTCACGTTGAAGGCGGGAACCGGTTTTCGACAGAACCAACCGAGCAAGTCGGCAAGTACGACCGCAGGGGAGAGAGAGCGCTAACAAGGCCGTTGCAAGTGCGTCAGAAAGCCGCACGTGTTGGTGTCGAGCAAAACCCGACTGTCGCCCTTTTTCCTGTTTGCGTCGTCCTCTCGTTCTGTTCTCTTCGACCCCTCACACCTTTCAGTATACATGGTTTGACACACACCGAAATGGCCCCTCCCCCTCCCCCAGAGGGTCCGACCCCAGAACATATGTTTTGCGTTTCACTTCCGATCTCATGTTTTGGGTCCGACCCCAAAACATATGTTCTGCGTTTTCCCCACATCTCGCCGAGAATGAGGAAGACGCCTTCGGCCCCCACATAAAACGCAAAACATATGTTTTGGGTCTGAGCCTCATCTGACCCAGAACATGAGTTCGGAAGCAAAACGCAAAACATATGTTTTGGGTCTGAGCCTCACCTGACCCAGAACATGAGTTCGGAAGCAAAACGCAAAACATATGTTTTGGGTCTGAGCCTCATCTGACCCAGAACATGAGTTCGGAAGCAAAACGCAAAACATATGTTTTGGGTCTGAGCCTCATCTGACCCAGAACATGAGTTCGGAAGCAAAACGCAAAACATATGTTTGGGGTCAGCCTCATCTGACCCAGAACACGAGATCCGAAGCAAAACGCAAAACATATGTTTTGCGTCTGACCACATCGCGGCCAGATGGTCCTCGTCGTCATTGCACGGATGTTCCGCGGCGCCGGCCAGCACCACGGCGCACGTCCCTCGGGTGCACTGGCCTTTTCAGCGACGGCGACTTTTCGGCGACTCGCGGGTGGAACGCGGCGGGACGGAACACACATGCATCGTATTTTCGGAACTGGGACGGGCATAGCGCCCGTGGCACATGTCGCCAAATCGCGCATCAATCATCAGCATCAGCACAGACACAGTCGTCACAGACCACAGGTTCCTGTTCTGCTGTTCTGTTCCTGTTCTGTTCACTTCACGGTGACAGTCGTCGAGCGAAAGAGAAAGCGAGACGTGGCCATGGGAAGATTCTGGGCTGACGGCACGTGCACAGCGAGCGTATCACCCTTTGCCAGCGTATGCGTATGCTTGTAGTCGAGAGTCGAGAGCCGTATTGCTACCTGAGTCGGTCGAGAGAGCCAGCGTTCAGACGACGAGCCTTGGGCTTGGGACAAGTGACGTGTGCGGGACCGAGAGTCGCTCAACGTCAGCCGACTGTGATGTCTTGGTTGAGCGGGCGAGCAATGTCGTCAATTTGGGTCACGAGAGCGAAGCAGAACTCGCTCGGGTTAGGGTTAGGGTTAGGGTTAGGGTTAGGGTTAGGGTTAGGGTTAGGGTTAGGGTTAGGGTTAGGGTTAGG